>CM066034.1:407409107-408884107 GCA_033557465.1 Ichthyophis bannanicus | reverse complement strand
TCCCTCGAGGGCCAGGTCGCATAGCCCCGATTCCCGTCCCGGGTCCTCGGAGGTGGAGAGGCCGTCAAAACATCCTCGACTCGAGGTGGACTTGCCCGCTCACGTGAGTACTGTTGTCCTCGTTGACTCGCCTCCGAAGGACCCGACGTCGGGCCCGAAGCCGTCGGGGCCCGAGTCGGGGGCTGCTGGGTCTCCTGAGCTCGGACTCAGGTTGACGGCCTTGAAGAGCAGTCTGACTACCTTCATGGACCAGCAGCGGGTATTGATCACTGGCCTCGCCGGTGTTTCTGCCCTGACTGCCGGGATGTCGACCTCCAAGTCGACCCCGGAGACCGAGCCGATCCTCGAGTCCATGAGGGCTCGAGTCGATCCTCGGTCGAAGTCTCCTTCGGCCTCCTGTTCGGGACCGAGGTCGTCGATGCCGACTCCCTTGGCGTCGGAGCGGATAGCATCGGTGCCTGCCCGACCGGAGCCGCTCGACTCCTCCTCCTCCGAGGAGTCGGCCTGGGAATCCGAGGACGAAGAGTCACCTGGTTCCTTTCGGACTCGGTGTGTCCCTTCGGACTCCCCCGAGTCCGAACCTCGGAGACGGTCCCCCCCCGGAGGATACCCGGTTCTCGGACTTCGTGAGGGATATGGCCAAGGCTTTGGCCTTCCCCGCGGATCCCGAGGAGGAACCTCGAGTCGATGAACTCAATGCCCTCCAATATGACTCTCCCCCGAAGGAGGCCTTTATTGTACCGGTTCCTCCGATGCTGGAACTACTTCTCTTCCGCATGTGGGAGAGCCCGGCGTCGTCGCTGGTGTTAAGCAAGCGGGTCGATTCCATTTATCGAGTCCGCAAGAGCCCTGGCTTCCAAAAGGCACAACTACCGCACCATTCCATGGTGGTGGAATCGGCCATGCATAGACTTAAAAGTCAAAAAATGCACTCCTCGGTGCCCCCTGGTAGGGAGGCCCGAAGCCTGGATGCCCTCGGTAGGAAGTGCTTCCAGGGCTCTATGCTTGCTTGTCGAGTCCAGACCTACCAGCTCTACATGGGCATGTATCTCCGAGACCTGGCTAAAGAAATAGCCGGGTTCTCTGCTGGTCTCTCCGACGAACCTTTGCAGAGGTTCCAAACCTTGTCAACTGGTATTCGAGAGTGCTCCAAGTTTATATCTCGAGCAGCCTATGATGGTTTTGAGGCATCGGCTCGAGTAGCTGCGGCCGGCATCGGTGGACGCCGCCAGGCTTGGCTTCAGACGTCCGACCTCGAGCCCTGGGTGCAGGACAAGTTGGTCGATGTCCCCTGCCGAGGTGATAACCTCTTTGGCAAGCCCATGGATGAGAAGGCTGCACAAATCGAAACGGAGACTCTCACCAGGACTCGTCTCTCAAGGAAGACCTCTGCCCCTTCTCAAAAGAAGAAGGGCTCGGGGAAAAAGCCCTTTTACCCGAGGAAGGCGGCTGCCTATAAATACTACCCTCAGTATCAGGCCTCAGCAGCTCCCCCACAGGGAAAGCAGGCCAAGGGACGGGGTAATGGGTCCCGTAGGCAGCAAGCCCCCAAGCCTGCACCACCGGCCCCTGCTCAGCAGGGTGGGGGTTTTTGACTTCATCAGCATAGCCTCTCCCCCTCAGCTGGTTTCTTTCAGCACAGGAGGCCGGCTGGTCCACTTTGCCCACAGGTGGTCCAACATCACCACAGATACCTGGGTACTTCACATAGTTCAGAAGGGCTATCTTCTTCACTTTCACCAGGTACCTCCCTCCTACTTTCCAGGGGAGCCTCCCAGACTCCCTTTGCACAGGGACTTACTCCTTCAGGAGTTAGCAAGTCTCGTTCAGGAACAAGCCGTGGAACCGGTGCCCCACCACCTGAAGGGTCAAGGGTTTTACTCCAGGTACTTCCTGATTCCGAAAAGGACAGGAGGCCTCAGACCCATCCTGGACTTGCGAAACCTCAACAAGTTCCTTGCAAAGGAGAAGTTCAAGATGCTTACCCTTGGAATCCTGCTGCCCTACCTCCAGCAGGGAGACTGGCTATGCTCCTTGGATCTAAAGGATGCATATGCTCATATCCTCATTCATCCAGACCACAGACAATATCTCAGATTTGTTGTGGGAGGAAATCATTACCAGTACAGAGTTCTGCCCTTTGGCCTATCCTCCGCCCCCAGGGTGTTCACCAAATGCCTAGCAGTGGTGGCGGCCTATCTAAGACTTCAAGGTCTTTTTGTGTTCCCATACCTGGACGACTGGCTCATCAGAGCCCCATCTTCACCAGAGGCTGCTCAGGCCACTCATCGCACTGTGGCTCTGCTCCAGCACTTGGGTTTTGTCATAAACTTCGCAAAGTCCACTTTGCTCCCCTCTCAAAATCTCGAGTTCATAGGCGCCAGGTTGGACACACTTCAGGCGCGGGCCTTCCTCCCTCTGGACAGGGCCAAGCGGCTCATGGATCTCGCCAGCCACTTTCACAGCAATGTGCTGGTCTCCGCCAGGCACTTTCTGCGACTGCTCGGCCATATGGCTTCCACGGTCCATGTGACCCCCAATGCCCGACTGAACATGCGTCCTGCTCAGTGGTGCCTTCGCACTCAATGGCATCAGGCCACGGGGAGCCTTGCGGACTCCGTACAGATCTCCGACCAGCTGGTCTCATCTCTGCGATGGTGGCTTCATCTACCAAACCTAGTGCTAGGGGTGGCTTTTCAGCCCCCTCCCCATTCTCAGGTCCTGACGACCGATGCTTCCCTCCTGGTTTGGGGAGCACATTGCCAAGGGTCATGTACTCAAGGCCTCTGGAATCCTTGGGAATCTGCTCAACAGATAAACTTCCTGGAGCTCAGAGCCATCCGCCTAGCGCTTAGAGCCTTCTCTCACCTGGTGTCCCACCAGTCACTGCTGATACAGACGGACAACCAGGTTGCCATGTTCTACGTAAACAAACAAGGCGGAACAGGCTCCTTCCTCCTCTGTCAGGAGGCGCAACAGCTATGCTCTTGGGCAGTCTGCCACGGCATTCTCCTCAAGGCTGTCTATCTCCCAGGTCAAGAAAATTACCTGGCCGACAAGCAGGATCCTCCAGCCACACGAGTGGAGGCTGGATCCGATGGTAGTTCAGCACATCTTTCTCAAGTGGGGTCTCCCCACCATGGATCTGTTTGCCAGTCCTCTGAACCGGCAGCTGCCCAGATTCTGCTCTCGACAGCCGCATCCTCTCAGAGTAGCGGCGGATGCTTTTCTGATTCCATGGTCCACCGGCCTCTTGTATGCCTTTCCTCCCATGCCACTGGTGTCTCGGACGCTCTTCAAGGTTCTCAGAGACAAAGCATCGATGATCCTAGTGGCTCCCCGGTGGCCGAGACAACCTTGGTTCCCGCTTCTAATGCAGCTGGCGGTGGACACTCCTCTTCCTCTGGGGTTTCAGCCCGACCTTCTGTCGCAGGATCAGGGGACTCTCCTACACCCCAACCTCCGGTCCCTTCATCTGATGGCCTGGCTGCTGAAAGGGTAGTCCTTGCTCCTCTGCAGCTACCTCCAGATGTGGAGGAGGTCGTCTTGGCCTCCAGGAGGCCCTCCACCCGGAAGTCCTACGCTCTTAAGTGGCGTCGGTTCTCCGTCTGGTGTACTCAGCAGTCTCAAGATCCCTTCTCCTGTTCAGCATCAGTGGTCTTGCAGTACTTGCTCTCTCTCTCTAACCTTGGACTTAAGTCCAACTCGGTCACGGTCCACCTCAGTGCTCTTTCTGTGCATCACATGCCGGTGGATGGTAGACCTCTTTCCAGCCACCCTCTGGTGGCTCGTTTTCTCAGAGGCCTCCTTCTCCTTAAACCACCTTTGCGCCCGCCAGCCCCGGACTGGGATCTCAATGTGGTTTTGCAGCGGATTACCTGTCCTCCTTTTGAGCCTATGGCTACCTGTCCACTTCGTTTCCTTTCGTGGAAAACCTTGTTCTTGGTAGCCCTCACTTCTGCTAGACGCGTTAGTGAGTTGCAGGCCCTCGTATCTGATCCTCCTTACACTAGGTTCTACAAGAACCGGGTAGTCCTACGGACTCACCCTAAGTTTCTTCCCAAAGAGGTATCCCCTTTTCACATCAACCAGGAGGTGGTACTTCCGACCTACTTTCCCAGGCCACACTCCAGCCGAGCTGAAATGGTCCTGCATACCCTGGACTGTAGAAGGGCGTTGACCTTCTACCTTGACCGTACGCGGGAGCACCGAAGGACTGTTCAGCTCTTCGTGTCTTATGACCCCAACAAGTTGGGGCTCCCTGTCTCCAAGCGTACTCTGTCCATCTGGATTGCTGACTGTATCGCTTGGGCTTACGAGGCAGCCAGCCTCGTGTTGGAAGGTAGAGTCACAGCTCATCGTGTTCGGGCGAAGGCTACGTCGGTGGCTTACCTCCGCTCTGTTCCATTGGCAGACATCTGCCGGGCCGCTACTTGGTCTTCAAGCAAGACTTTTGCAGCCCATTACTGCCTGGAGAGGGAGTCCAGCAGGGACAGTGCTTTCGAACAGGCAGTCCTCCGTAACCTCTTTGAGGTATAGGCAACTCCTACCCTCCATCCCGGATGTTGGGCTACCGGTTGGAGACATATTCAGTGAAGATTCCTTCCTTCTGTGCTAATGAGCTATAGGGAGCTCATTTTTGTGCTTAGGGTCTCCGGTAGCCTTAAGCTTGGGAGTCCCATATGTGAGGACTGACTTCCTGCTTGGTCCTGGAGAAAGCGTAGTTACTCACCTGTAACAGGTGTTCTCCAGGAGCAGCAGGAATCAGTCCTCACAACCCTCCCTCCTCCCCTTCGAGTTGCAGTTCTATGCTTTCGTTTTTTGCTATCTTTTCGCGATGGCACCCTTGGGCGGGAAGAGGACCGCGCATGCGCGCTGCAATTCCCAAAGGCTTTCTTTGAAAGCTGGGGAAAATTGCTCCGCGAGGGCTCCGTCGGCGCCGACGTCACCCATATGTGAGGACTGATTCCTGCTGCTCTTGGAGAACACCTGTTACAGGTGAGTAACTATGCTATATCTTCTGCCCATATTTTATTTATTTATTTACATTCTCTTATATTCCGCGCTATTCTGCATCAGTGCGGTTTACATTGAACAAACTGAAATTACATTGAACAGGGTATTATAACTTGGAGATAACTATTTTACAGGGAACATGGGCTATGGAGGGTTAAGTGGCTTGCCCAAGACCACAAGGAGCACCTGTGGGACTAGAAACCCCAGTCCTTCCGGCCCAAGGTTGCTGTCCTCTAGTGGGATTTGAACCCCCGACCTTCCGGCCTGAAGTACCTTGCCCCAACCACTAGGCTACTCCTCCACTCCATACAGGTCTCTCCGTGTATATATGCATATATACTCTATATGTGTATAACTTTAGGAATGTATGTGTATATATATATATATATATATATATATATATCTATATGTCTCTATAAAGATATATCTTTAAGTAGATATGTATCCACATACTTATCTGTCTACATTCAGATATTCATACATTCCTATATGATCCTAACAGATGGGCACCACCCCTATCAATGCTGTACCAGCATACTTAGGGTTCTACACACATAACCACTTCCTGTGGTGATCAACAAACTTTTCTTACCATAACCTTTCAGGATTAGGTACCCCTGAAGTTCTCCATGTACCCTTTTTCTTTCCTTAACCCATTCAAGAAAGACATTGAGCAACTTCAGTTTATCTAAAGCTTAGCGCTTCCTAAGTCTGTACTTCTTATCAGATACAGAGGTTTCCACACCCTTTCTCTCCTACATGGACTGTTTCTACTGCCAGTCCAGCAGGGTCAGACTCTCTTTTGGTCCTAGGATTAGGTTTTCTTGGACCAACACAGCTTAAGCTTTCTTAAAGGTACTTTCTGCGTCTTCCGCTGAAGTCCTACCACTCTTTCCCTACCCCAGTTTCTCCCTGGGGCTATTTCTTCACCCTGAGGGGTTCTGACCTCCACTTGTTGTTCTACTTCTCAGTGAGGTACTCCTTGAGGTTTTCCAATGTTTCTTCTAACAGATCCATATCAACCTCAGTAGACTTGCAATGCCAACAAGGGAGGCCCATATCTCAATTTTTACCACTAGATCTCCTCTCTACAGGGTTCTTCTCTGTAGAGGTCCTGTTCTAGTTCAGCTGTTCCACAGCACCTTTTCTGTATTCAACTCCTACCCTCCATCCCCAGGATGCCTGAGGTTCTGAGGAGCAGCATGGCTCTTCTACATCCGCAACATGCTAGGACTCCCTCTGGGCATCTCAGCTTGGGAGTCCCCATATGTGAAAACTCATTCCTGCTTGTTCCTGGAGATAACACAGTTACTTACCTGTAACAGGTGATCTCTGGGAACAGCAGGAATAAGTCTTCACAACCCACCCACCTCCCCTAGGAGTTGTATCTCTTTATCTATCTTTCCTTTCCTCTCTCTCTTTGTCTCAGCTTTAAAACTCGAACTGGAGAGAGGCGGTTAGGAAAGGCGGGAAGGCAGCGCGCAGGCGCTGTGGGATGCTTCCAAAAGCTTTTTGATTGGACGCTGGGAAGCGTTCCCGCGCAGACTCCGTTGGTACCGACGTACCCATATGTGAAGACTTATTCCTGCTGTTCCCAGAGATCACCTGTTACAGGTAAGTAACTGTGCTTTACAGTTTGTTGATGGTGTTTACTACTTAATTGTTGCTCCGGTGAGTCTGCTTTGTCAATAGATTACTGGAGTGAGTGGGTGATTCCTGTGCCTTTATACCAGTGTCATCAAAAGGATGACGTTTCTCAGTCTCCAAACTGCTGGAAGAGGAACACAACCCAGAGGTTCAGGACTAGACTGGAGTTCCTCAAGGAACAACAATTAGCAGGTAAGTCTAATTTCACCTTACTTGGCTGAAAGTGAAGACAATCTGAAACATTTGCTTCTCAAGATCAAGGAACATAGTCTTAAAATGAGCCTGCACCTTAATGTTAAGACAAAGATCCTGACAACTGGCAAAATCAATAAGGTCATCGTTGATGGAAAAGAAATCAAAGTAGTGGACAATGTTAACCTGCTTGGATTAACTATCAAAGCAGAATCAACAAGCGGCCAAGAAATCAGACAACGCATTACTCTTGGCGGAATGGCTATGAAGGAACTAGACAAGATTCTCAAGAGCAGAGATGTCTCTTCATACAAAGATTTCACTCATTCAAGTCATGGTATTTTCAATAACGTCATATGGATGCGAAAGTTGGACAGTGAAAAAGATAAGGAAGAAAATCTATGCTTTTGAATTATGGTGCTGGCGACAAATACTGTGTATACCATGGATTGCCTGAAGAACAAACCAGTCAGTACTAGAGGAGATGAAACCTAAGCTTTCTTTAGAAGCTGAGATGACAGGACTTCGACTTTCATATTTTGGACACATCATGTGAAGAGAGAGATCATTAGAGAAGGATGACATGCTTGGCAGGGTAGAAGGTCAACACAAAAGTGGAAGGTCAGCAATGAGATGGATTGATACAATAAGAACAGATATGGGTGCTACTCTGTCAACAATCAGCTACCTGACTGAAGACCGAACACAGTTTAGAACAACTATCCAGAGGGTCGCTATGTGTGGCACTTAATAACAATCTGCAAAATTTGTGTAGGATGAGCTTTTGGCCTCTTTTGGCCCATACTCTAAGGTTATTTGACTTGTGGCTGCCAATACTGTTTGGACAAATGTTTCTGTATTGGATGATCCTGTACCCGAAATAGCTGTATATATTTTAATATTTCCACATGTTTAGAGGTGATGGCCTTACACTGTTTGAGAAATTTTTGTGGCAGGGACATAAGGGGCTTGTATTGCTTTGAAAGCTTTAATGTCTTTCAAGAATGGTGTTTTCAACCACCTAGATTTAAGAAGGTATAGGTAGCATGTGCTATGTGATTTGTCCATAGTGCCAGGGGCTACACATATGCCACTAAAGGGATCTAGCCATTATTTGAATTATGATTTAGAGACGAGCGCATGTCAACTGCCTCACCCTAGTTTTGAAACGACGTATCACGTTTCGGGGTGTACACGATAATCCCCCTGCTTCAGGTCAAAACACTGTCCGGTGAAAAATCAGCCACCCTAGTTTTGTGCATACAGAAACATACTAATTGCCATTTAACAAGATCAAGGGTATGTGATGGATGTGAACTACCTAGATTTCAGCAAAGCCTTTGTTCCTCTTCATCTCTCCGGGCCAGTCCAGGTACAGTTGGGTGTTGTCAATCCCTTCTAGCAGCTGAGGACTGAATGTTGAAACTTTTACTGGCAGTTGCTATAGCTCCCTCTAGTGTGAGAAAGCCAGTCTTCAGTCCTCAGCAGCTGTAGAGGACGTATCTCTGGCAGGCTCCCAGGAGAGACGAATTTGGATGGCAGTATTATTGTTTTTATTGTTTTATTGATTTGGTGCTACTGGGCAGTATAAAAAGGGACAGCTCAGACTTTGCAAAGGGAACCTTGCTCACTGGCTCTAGCAGGGCATCATAGCAGGAGATGTTCCCTTCTTCCTTTCACGGACGTGTAAGTGAATGGAAGTGCAGTACAGAGATCCTCAAGTCAATTTCTTTTAATTTTTGACTTTCACCTTAACGGGGGCAGGGCCTGCTGCCATAGGATCTGCTGTCTCAAAGGGCGGTTAGGTGCTGGGAGCCCCAGTATCCTCTTCCTGCTGCTGTGCCCTTCGTCTCTGTGCCTCGCTAGCAGCGGGAGCCTGGGGACGGAAACCTAGTGAGGTGTTTTTGAGGTAAGCTGCCCTTTAGTTATTCTTGCTTCTTTTTTGATTGGCGGCGCGGTTTTGAGGCCCCGCTCCAGATTTTCATGGGGTTTTTAGACCGCTGGGGCAGCGGGTCCGCCATTTTGAGATTCGCCAGTATTTGCAACGGCAATAGTTTTCGGGCAGTGCTGAGTTCTTTCGGATTTGTTTACTTTATTTGTTTTACTCTATTTCACTTGCTGGGATGCAGGGGACCTGGAGAGTTGGCTGGGGGACGTCTTCAGATCTCGTGGCTTAACGCCGGCTCGGCAGCCACGCTTCCCTCAGAAACGGCTGATTCTCCCGCGTTTTTTTCGGCGAGCGGGAATCAGGGAGTCCAGGTCGCATAAGGTGGCTGCATAAGCAGGAGCTTGTGATTTTCATCCCCTGCTTCCCAGGTCGCGTTTGGATTGGGTTTTCTTCCCGGGTTTTTGTTTGGCTTTGCTTAAAGCCTTCTTATGGAGGCAGTCCCAGCCAGTTGAGCAACCGGCTGCTGTGGTTCCCGGGGCTTTTTTTTTTCTTGAGGGAGACCGGACTGTCTGACCCGGGGAGAGCCTCTTATCTAGGCAGCAGAGTGCAGAGGTCTCTTTTCCACACTGAACACGCTATTTGGTGCTGTGCGTGACTCAAAGTGCTTGCTTTTCACCTTCTCTAAGCTTTTGTTTTAATTGAATAGCTCCAGCACTTGGACATTGAATATGTTAAATAAACTATGCAGATTTCATGCTGCACTGCTTTTGGCATATGCAATTGTCACTCTTACACCATCCCTTATGCCTCTGGTCATTTTTTAAGAGAAACAAATTCATTGTCTTATTAATGTGCTTTGTATAAAACACTTTTTAATGGCAGTTGTGCATATTCATGAATGGTGTATATATCTGCCGGTTTTGTGTGGGTTGTGTTTACACAACTGCGTTTCAGTTTCCTTTCAGACCATTATCTCATGATAGACCTTTGCAGAAACGTTCTACAACAGAAGGCTCCTGTAAGCCTCGATACCACACCGCTCCATGGGGATGGAATCTGTGATGCATCGCATCACGAGTTCTGAGAATACTTCTTCCATGCCTCTGGGCAAGAGTTCCAGGCCTCTCAATGTTTTTGGCCGTCGGGGCTTTCAGGCAGGCGTGCTCAATTCTAGTATTACATGCTCTATGTGGGCATATGTCTCCATGGCTTTCTTCAGGGATCTAGTGAACCTTTTCTCTATCCTTCCTGATGACAAAAGTGATGCATTCCTGGCCTTATGCAAAATCAGAATACGGCCTAATTTCTTACCAGAGCGTCCTTCGATGCCTCTGCGTTCTCGAGCAGGGGCTTCAGCAGTCGGCGTCAGTGCTGACAGAATGGCCTGGCTTCGGGCATCTGGCCTGCAGCAGGGGATTCCGGATGAATTGCCCAATGTCTTCTGCTCTGGAGAGTAGCTCTGTGGAAAGGTTTGGAGGGCGAAGGCCGGAGTGATTGAGTCAGTGGATCTCCTTCTAAAACGCCTCTCCAGGAAGCGGTCAGACCCCTCATGGGGAAAGACTACTTCTCAGAAGTCCTTCTATCCTAAGAAGAAAAGATGTTCTTCCAACCTACCTGCAGCTGTTTCCATCCTCAGCAGCAACAGGTCCATAGCCAGCCCCCCCCCCCAAAAAAAGGGCCTAAACATCAGTCATAGCCAGTTCTTGGTTTTTGACTCCTTTCTAGAGAACATAGCTACTCTGCCTCTGTCGGCTTCCGTGGCTTCCGTTCTTTGTGTATTAGTGATTCTTCGTGAGGGATAGGCCCTGGAGTTCACGGCTCCCCTGTCGGATGCCTTTGTCTTCTGTCCCTGAGGTCCATGCTACGGAACTACGGCTTAGATCGATTCTCGTTTCTGGGGTCCCCAGGCGATAGGGATGGTTTCGTCCGCTTCTAGATCTCACGCATGTGAACCGTTGCTTAAGGGATCCTCCCTTGCGGATGGAAATCCTGCGGTCAGTTAATCGAGCAGTAAAGCCGGGAAAGTGGCTTTGTCCATAGATCTCGCGTAGGCTTCCCTGCTTTTTCCAATTCGTCTGGAACATCAGCGTTTTCTGCGTTTTGCAGTTCCGATGAGACATTTTCAGTTTCGGGCGTTACCCTTCGGCCAGCGGTCGCGCCGCGCACCTGCACCAAGGTGATGGTGGTGGTGGCTGCGGCTTTTTGCAAAGAAGATATTCAGGGTTATCCCTATCTCGCCGGTTGGCTATTCCGGGTGAACTCACTAGGGGAGTCGGCCGCGGCGAGGGCTCGGGCCGTGCATGTTCTGAGGCATCTAGTTTGGGTCTTCAGTCACGCAAAGTGTCGGCGGCGTTCGGTGCAACGGTTGATTACCTTGGAGCTTTGTTTGACATCGGCTGCGGAAGAGGCCTTCTGCCGTCGCTGGAGTTCAGTAGATCTTGGCTCGATTAGAGGCGTTTTTGCTTCATCCAGCTCCTACGGCCTGGAAATTTTTCGGTTCTTGGGCTCGATGGCTGCGGCTTTGGACATGGTATCCTGAGCCATGGCTCACATGCCTCCGCAGCAACACGCCTTACTCTCCAGCTGGTCACCTCAAGTTCATCCACTAACTCAACGGCTGCGGGGGACGTCCGCGCCAGTCTGCGGTATTGGCTGTTTCCAGCACATCTGCAGAACGGGAGTCCACTGGAGGATTTGCCATGGGTTCTTGTCACGTCGGCTGCCAGCCTCTCTGTTCGGGGGAGGGGGGGCTCGCCCTCTCTCAAGTGGCGCAAAGACTTGGTCGGTGGCAGAGAGCACCTGGTCTATCCCGCGCTTGGAGATGTGAGCGGTTTGGTTAGCCTTTCTCAATTTTTCAAGGTTTTTCGTAGGGTGAGCATTTGGAGTATTTTCCGACAGTTTGGTGGCCGGCCTACTTCAACAAGCAGGGTGACAACAATGCCAAGGCGTTCTGATTTTTCGGCAAATGACAGGAGCACCTGTCGGAGGATCTGGACGATCTGGTCCGGCCGTGGCCGCAGGAGCAGCTTCATGGCGTGTTTCCCTCTTGGTCATTGCTAGGTCGGGTCTCCCGAGAATTCCGTGTCAACAGAGCAGGGTGATTCTCATTGCTCCGTATTGGCCCAGGCACCCCTGCGGGTCTGGGGCGGTTCCTGGTGGTTTCCCTCACGGATTGTTCTCTTGTCTCAAGGTCAGGTTTTTGATGCTGCAGGTGGCTCCATTCTTGCTTACGGCTTGACTCTTGCGAGGGATTGCCTCTAGGTTAGTTCCTGGCGGCGTTCTCTGTCCTTAGAGTGGGTTCGCGTTGGCCCCTTTTCGCGGCCTGGTCGGGAGAATGACTCTTCGCCTCGTTACGCAGGCTTACCGAATGTTCTGGCATTTCTTCAAAGAGGTCTGGATAGTCGTTTTGCTTAAGCACTCTCTAGGTGCGATTGGCAGCTCTGGCTTGTTTTCGGAATCACGCGCAGGGCTGTTCCCTTCCATCGCATCAGGATGTTCAGAGATTTCTCGGGGTGGCTATGAGTTTTCCCGCCGCCCCTTCGGTTTTTGGTGCCTCCTTGGGGTTTGCATTTGGTTCTCGAGGTTTGCTGGTCCGCCGTGGGAGTGCGACCGTTCTGACACTCTGCGGGTGGTATCTTGGCAGACAGCTTCCTTGTAGTCTTGCGTTTGGCTCGAAGGATTACGATTTACAGGCGTTCTCCTAGGGTGCGCCGTATCTGCATTTCTCTCGGGAGAAAGTAGTTCTCCGACCCGTTCCTTCGTGTTTGCCGAAAGTGGTCTTGGAGTTCTCATAACCAAGCCTGTTTTGCGCTGCCTACCTTTCAGTCGCAGGGTTGTTGCGTCTTCGTCCGCACCTTGTGGAGGTTGGATTGGAGTTGTTTTTTTACAGAGGTTTTTTTTGACATATGAAACCATTTCGAAAGTCTGTTCCCTTGTTCTGCTTGGAGGGCCGCGCAGGGTAGAGGCGGCTTCCAAGGCTTCTATTGCTCGTTGGGGAACGCGAGCGATAGTGGGGACTTGTGACACAAAGGGATGGACGCCTCCGCGCGAGCTCAGGGCGCTTACCACTAGAGCGCAAGCAGCTTCGTGGGCTTGAATGGCCTTCTCCAATGGCTCTCTGTCAGGCGGCGTCCTGGTCCGCTCTGCATACTTTCATGAAGTATTCTAAGTTAGCTGTGCAGGCGCGCTCAGTTGCTAAAGTGGGGGCCACGGCCTTGTAGTGGGGCTCGCGGGACCCTCCCCAGTTTAGGTACTGCTTTGGTACTGCCCAACTGTACCTGGACTGGCCCGGAGAGACGAAGAGGAAGAAGAAATTAGACCTTACCTGCTAATTGTCTTTCCTTGAGTTCTCTCCGGGCCAGTCCAGGTCCCACCCTCTTAGTCTGCGAGCATCAGTTTGGTTTCTTCGGACAGTCTGCGTTAATTCTTGGGTCCAATAGTCTTCGTGGGGTTCCGCAGGCTTCTCTGTCGCTCTGGCGTAGTATAGAGGATATTGGTGAGTTCTAGTTGGTTTAGAACTCATTATTTCCTTAAAAAAACATAAAAAAATAAAAAATAAATAACAGAAAGGTATCAATTATGACTTTGACTTCCAGAGGGTTGGTCTGGGGAGTGGTTGTTTAAAGGAGTGTTTCTTGCGGAATGGGGCTTGAGCTTGGTTCCTGTGAAGTTATGAGTTGTTTTCCATAGATACAAGATGTTTCGGATTATTTCCTTTCTTATTTTGTGGTTTTTTGTCTGCTGCTTTGTAATCCAATATATCTGGGTTTATCTAAGCAAGCACTTAAGCCTTTACAACTGGCGCAGAATACTGCTGCACATATAATTTTTGGTCTATCAAGTAGAGAACATATAACTCCCATCTTGAAAGAGCTTCACTGGTTACCTATAGCTTCACGTGTAAAATATAAAACTATAATTTATATTTTCAAGATAAAACAACAATATTCTGCAGAAAGCCTGACATATCTCATACAGTCAGATATTAGCAACAGACCTAGAAGAAGAGGATCTGACAACAGAATCAGCTTATCAAATGATGTCAGAAAAACACGTAAAGACACCTCTGAAAGGGCTTTCTCTTTTGCTGCACCTTCCATCTGGAACTCTCTACCTAATGAGCTGAGAGCAGCTCAGGACATCAATGACTTTAGAAAGCAACTGAAAACATCTTTGTTTATAGAACACTACGGTCATGCAATTAACTAACTTAATTTGTCTGGAATGTAAATCATATACATATTGTATAATAGCTCACATTATAGTATAGCTCACTATGTAGATAATGCAACTCACTCTAACACACTATACCATAACTTTAACTTTTATTTCTTTACATTTTCTCACTAATACTCTTAATATCTTTGTTTGTAAGACCGCTTTGATTGTATGATAAGGCGGTATAGAAATCCAATTAAATAAATAAATAAATAAATTAGGTGACTGGCTTTCTCACACCAGAGGGGAGCTATAGCAACTGCCAGTAAAAGTTTCAATATTCAGTCCTCAGCTGCTAGAAGGGATTGACAACACCCAACTGTACCTGGACTGGCCCGGAGAGAACTCAAGGAAAGACAATTAGCAGGTAAGGTCTAATTTCTTCATACTGTTCCTCTTGGGAGGTTTAACAATAAACTGAATAGCCTGGGGATGGGTTCCAAGGTGGTGAACTGGATCAGAAATTGGTTGACTGATAGATGACACAAGGTGATGGTAAACAGAGCACAATCTGATAAAAGGAAGGAGATCAGTGGTGTCCTGGGACCGGTATTGTTCAAAATATTTGTGAGTGATATTGCTGAAGGACTTGAAGGAAAAGTCTGTATTTGCAAATGACACAAATATTTGCAACAGAGTGGAGGGAGAGGATAACATGAGGAAAGCTTTGCAAAAGCTGAAAGAATAGTCTAATGCTTGGCAGTTAAGATTTAATGTGAAGTGTAGTGTCATGCACTTGAGATGCAGAAATCCAAGGGAATTGTATGTGATGCAAAATGCAAATGTAGTGTGTGCCTTTGAGTCAGTCCTGACTCCTGGCGACCCAGAAGCTCCTGGGTTTTCTTGGCAGTGTCACCGGAAGTAGATTGCCAGGCCTTTCTTCCGAGGCAGTGGAGGGTTAAGTGACTTGCCCAAGGCCACAAGGAGTGCTAGTGGGAATTGAACCCTGGTTGCTTGGTTACCAAGCCAGTGTTCTAACCACTAGGCTACTCCTCCAGGGGGTGATAAGTTGGTGTGCACGGACCAGGAGAAGGACCTTGGAGTGACTGTTTTGCCACCTTGAGATCCTCAGAAACAATGTGACAAGGCGGTGGTCAAAGCCAAAAGGATGCTGGGTTGCATACAGAGGAATTACCAGCAGAAAAGAGGCTGTACTATGCCACTGTACAAGTCGCTAGTGAGGCCTCACTTGGAATGTTCAGTTTTGGAGACCATATCTTGCAAAGGATATAAAAAGACTAGAAACATTTCAGAAGAAGGTGACCAAAATGATTTGGAGACTGTGCCAGAAGACATATGTGAAGAGATGAAGATCTAAATATGTATACACTAGAAGAGACTTAAAGGGTATTAATGAACAACAAACCTTTTTCAAAGACGGGAAAGCTGTAAAACTAGAGGGCATAAGATGAAGCTGCAAGCCGATAAACTGAAAGGCAATGTCAGGAAATACTTTTCACTGTGCTATGTGGTGGATGCTTGGAATGCCTTTCCAATGGAAGTGGTGGGGGCAAATGATGGCAAAATTCAAAATGGCATGGAACAGACACAGTGGATCCCTTTTATAGCAACAGGATCAAATCTAAATAAACTTAGCTATCTCTTATATCTCCACAAATAGGGGTGACCTGCACCAATGTTCCCTCTAATTTTCTGTAGGCTGTGTGCGCATAAAATATCAGCCGTGCGGCATTTGAAGGAAGGTTAAATTTTTTGTGCGCTACATAACGACACTTGGAATTATATACTTTAAAATTTGATTACACATTAGAATACAGTATGTACACCACATTGATGTTAATCATCATGAAGGCAGAAAGTCTCCCAAGAACCAAAGTTTGCTTTTTGCTTACCCCCTGCAGACCTTTTTTTATTTTTTTATTTTTAGTGCCATCAAGTCAGTGTTGACTCATAGCGACCCAGCTACCTCTGGGTTTTCTTGGCAATGTATCACTGGAAGTAGATTGCCAGCCTTTTCCTCCAAGGCAATGGAGGGTAAAGTGACTTGCCCAAAGTCACAAGGAGTGCCAGTGGGAATCAAACCCTTGCTCTTCTGGGTACTAGGCAGTTGCTCTAACCACTAGGCTACTCCTCCTGCAGACCCTACTCATGGTCAAAAACAAGAACTCAAGATTTGAGCCAAGAACATCAAAGGCAGATGCCAAATAACTGTCTAATTTCCAAGAAAACCCCCCCACAATTCCAGTATACTGCAGTCAGCTCTGCACGAATTTACCAGAGAAACATATTGGTCCCCTAGGGACTTCGCTAAGGGGAGTACGAAATATTAATAAAACAGTTTCTCTCCTGTGGGGGACCTACTTATCCTACCCGAGAACCGAACAGAACGGAGCAGTACCACAAAACCAAGGCAACCTATGAACAAAAATACATTAAAATGCATTATAAATTACAATGCAGACCAAAATAGGGGGATAAAGATGATAAACTCACAGTCTGTGTCCTAGTCCCAAACACTACGTACCGGAGAGCTCCATTCAGCTCCCGCTGTGCGTAGAGGACAGGGCAGTACAGTATATGCCATCGCTGTCAGAAAGCCCATCAGAATCTATTCAAAAATGGTCACCTTTCATACCACAGACAGAGCTCACTGCCTCCAGCAATCATCCCTAGAATAGACAGTAAAAGTGCTACCTCCCGATTCAAGAATCACTTCAATCAATTCTGGTGTGGTACTGCCGAGTGGACTCTGTAGAGCTGTGCCCTACTCCGAGCCGAATCAGCCACTGTGGATAGCCACAAACAAAAACAAAATGGTAAAAATTGGCACAAAACCCCTCTGCTCACCACAGGGGACTGGTGGCTGTTCGTTGTTTTTTTTTTAAATTGAGGAGCAAAACTAAGTTCCCTAAACCCAAACAGCATGCCGCTGTGGAAAAAAGTTACCCGGCTCCCCTAAACCTCCTGCATCCTGGCTGCTTCCCACGCGGGAGTTGCAGCCCTTTACCATTTTACACTGGGTGTCCAAACAGTCTGGTATACATATTTAAGTTCATTTTATTTATTTAATTTCATTCTACTCTGCTCCTGAGAGAAACAGGCTAAAGCAAATGCCAGCAACCATGGACTGAGGGGAGCCGTGACTTGCTATGTTAAACAAACCATCTGGAACAGAGGAGCCCAACTAGACACTTCTATTTTATTTTATTTTATTTTTTTTAACTGGAGCATCTGATGAGAAGACGGATAAAGGTATCCTCCTGAGAAGGCAGGCCACCAGTCGTGCCCCAGACAAGCTGACAAAAACTAACAGCAGTAAAACAAGTACAGTACAGTACCATGTGCAGTGGACCGAAGCTGGTGAATAGCCCCCGAGACCACAGCTCTATTGCGCCTCGGAAAGGAGAAGCCTATGGCTGTCTCTGCCACATCCGACTGTGGAGCAGATATACCCCCGTCGGATAACGGTATATTTGCTCTCTAGCAAAGCTGCCCATAGCACGTCCCCAGGCAGCAGTCCCGGAGCGGTGTGTTCCTCTCACACGTGGCACTGAAGGCTGGCTGAGGGAGGGATTAAAGGAGGTGCGTGGCTCGCAGGCAGGCACAAGAGCAGAAAGAGGCTGGCTTGCTGGCTGCCCCTCCCTTTTATTTCCCTCTAGCCTGCCATGATTCGTCAATCGTCACATGTGAGAGGAGTTGAGGGCAGGGGACTCAGTGCAGAGGAGAGATTCGGAATCGGAAGTGACGAAGTGGCAGTAGATCGGTAGTGCAGCCGCGGCCTTAAAAAACCCAAGGTTTGAAAACTCATCATGAAATCGGTAATTTTTGTGCGCTCCTTTAAAAGTTGTGTGCGCTCGCTCGGCGAGGTGTGTGCGCGCGCACACGCGCACAGCTTAGAGGGAACAGTGACCTGCACGGAGCGGCAGGTGCACCTACTCTTGCTACCTTGCTGGGCAGACTAGATGTACCATCCTGGTCTTGATCTGCTGTCATATACTATGTTATATATGTTACATAGTAATATACATGTCAAGAAAAGGCAGAGTTGGTCTGAAGGTACCCTGATTCCAAAGTGCTATAGTGAAATCACTCATTGTTAGATACGTCTAATATTGAATTATCCACCTATGAACACAGAGGAGATCAGACAGACATTTGAATTGCAAATAGCAATCATTAAAATGCTACATAGCCGTTTGGTATATGATTATAATTTAAATTGACTCAATTAAAAAGCCCCATACCAGAGCTGTCAAATAATGAAAGAATGTACTATACATTAAATCTTGAAGCGTTTCCACAAACGCTCTTAGTGCTATATTTATAGTAAGCTGTGTGTTTTTCAAAACTAAACCTAAATCTCTTAAAAGTATGCTCGAGTATCAAAACATAAGTGTAAGGAACATAATGTTCAAATAATATTTCATGCAGAGAGAGTATTCGACTTAATGGTCTCTCTTCAGCATGTAGGAGCAGCGAAGCGGCACTGCACTCAGGCTGTAAAAGATATTGTGTAGAAACCAATTAGAAGGTAATTGTTCTAGCTTGTTCAAAAGTTATCCTGTGAAAAAATAAAATAAGTCTATAAGTACTGACACACGCACAACGCCAAAACCACTAGACTCTAGTTGTTGAGGGCGTGGTGGTTGATGTATCTTTCCTCTATCAGCTATATTTATGCTTCAAGTAAAAGGATTGTAGTTGAGGCAAACCAAGGGTAAGGCTTATGACAGAAAAAGTTTATTTTAAACACAAGAGAACAGATCAGGTTCAAGGTTCCATTAACAGGATAAATTATAGGCTTTTGCTTAAGGTTCAGCAAACTGGTGGCAAAAACAAACAAAACTCAACAATGGCTTTTCAAAGTCTTCTTAAATGTAGAAGCTTAGCCTTTTCACAGATAACAGTGTGCCACTTTTCTTATAGTCCTTTGTTGATCATAGCACAAAGAAAACAAGGTTAATTCTCCTATGGCAGTTTATTTTCACTTGGCCTCAATTCTCTGGGCTGCACTTCCAGGTGAATATGAAATAAGCATTCAAAATGTCCTCAAAACTCTTAGCAGGCTTTTCATATAATATAGGAGCAAAGCACAAACTCTTAAAGCAGCCAATTAGCTTTCTTGCTGTTGCAGAGTTCTAACACAGCTGATAATCAGGCATGAAACACAGCTTCCTTTACAAGCTTACGTGGCAGTAAATTCCCTCTCCAACACACACAGGAATTTACCTCCTTATTGCTAATGCTTTAAGATTACCTTTGCAAGAGGAACAATTCTTTCAAGGGTGGCTCTTCTTCAACACTTCAATTCTAAAGCTTGACATAAAGAACAATCCATAAACATATCTTCTTCCCCCACCTTAGGCTCTGGTTCTCCCAATTGCATGGGCTCTGACTCACTCACTTGATCAGACTGCTCAGCTGACAATCTCTCTGGTGGTTTGAAAGCTTCTCCACTTCCTGGCTTCCACCCCTGTTGCCAACCTGATTCAGGGAAAACACCTCTCTCAGCTCTGGGTAATTCAGCCCTTCTCCCGGAGTTAGCACCTGCTCTGGTTTCTCCAGCATTCCATCGTCCTGGCTGCTCTGAACTCTGTTCCTCTCCCCATCTGCTTCTTCTGCTTCCTCTGGTGCTCCTCCTCTGCTCCTCTAGCGCTCCATAATCTAACCAGGGTTTATACTCACTGGGATCCAACCCCACCTCTTTCTCTCCCAGGTGTTTGTAATCTCCCTGCCTTCTGAACTTAGAATAATCAGTGCACTTGTTAGAGTAAGGGCTTTGGTCCTCGTGCTTGCAATCTCCCCCTCTTACTCTATCAAGCATTTCTTGAAACCTATTCCAGCTGGGGTTTTTCTGCTTTTGAAACGTGGCTCTGGCCTTCTGACCCTGCACACCTAACAGAGGTCCCTTGATTAAGGTGAATTCCTTATGCTTTTCACCTCCTCCATGCTCTGGATGGCTGACCTTGCCACATACCCCCCTGCTTAAGATATTACTGGCTGTTGGAGGTGATTGGGGATCCTCCAAACAGTCTGTAATTCGGGATAAGGCATCTGCATTTTGATATGGCCCTCCTGTCCGATGCTCTACTTTAGATAGACTGGCAACTGCTGATCTTTCCTGCCAGGGCCTAAGCACATTTATATGATAGACTTCTCTGCGTCGCCTACTATTCTCCACCTCATAGGTTACTGGGCCTACCTGTCTAATCACTTTCCACGGTCCCTTCCACTGGGCCTCAAATTTTGGTGTAGCACCCGCTACCATGACTAGGACTTTCTCCCCCTGGACTCTGGTCATACCGCTCTTTTTGGCGATTTTGACTGGCTTGTAAATTCTCTTCAGCAGCCCGGCAAGTCCTATTTAATCGCCCCCTTAAATCCTGTAGAAAGTGAGGGACACACCTAACCTCCCTCTCTGGCTCTATCCACCGCTCCCTTAATACGTCAAGGATTCCCCAAAGTGCTCAGCCATACATTAATTCGTAGGGAGACACACCTAAAGAAGCTTGTGTCCGCTCCCTACAGGCGTTCAGCACAAAAGGTAGCAATACATCCCATTCTGTCACATTCCCATCTAATCCCCGCCTTAGCATCTGTTTTAGTGTTTGATTAAACCTCTCTACCAGACCATTAGACTGGGGGTGATAGGCAGCCGTATTCACATGCTGTATCCCAAAAGCGTCCCAAACCTGGGCCAAATATTTGGACATAAAGTTAGTCCCCCTATCTGTTAATACTTCCCTAGGAAAACCCACCTCGCAAAACAGTTTCACTACTTCTAGGGCTACTGTTTTTGCAGTGATATTGCATAAAGGAACTGCCCATGGGAATCTAGTGGCCTGATCAACCATGACTAAAATATATTGAAACCCCCTAGGTGTGTTAACCAAGGGCCCAACTATATCCATGGCAATCCGTCCAATGGGGTCACATATTGTGGGGACCGGGATCATGGGCACCACTGCTGGCCGGGAAGCTGTGACCCGCTGACAGGGGCAAGCATCACAAAACCGCGCGGTTTCCTTAAAGACCCCTGGCCAGTAGAAGCATGCAAGGATCTGATCCAGAGTCCCTTGTACCCCTTTGTGGCCACCCACCGAATGGTCATGGGCGAGCCTTAAGACTAACCCCTTGAAAGCCGCAGGCACCACTAGTTTCCGGACTGTCCCTGTCTGGGCATCATGACTTTCTCTGTATAATATTTCTCTGTCTAACAGAAATCTCGGAAGGGTATCTCGCACCACTTGTGCATATTCAAATGCTCGTGTGAGTGCTGGGTCTGCCTGTTCCTTTGGAAAGGTTGGAAACCTCTCAACCAACTCCGCAGGCACCCAAGGTAATCCTTGGCCTGTTAGTATCCCAACCCTCCCCTGGGCTTGCCATCGCTTCTCGTGGCGTTTTTCAGCTTTCCCCTTAACCTTAGAGGACGGGGAAGCCACCAGGTCATCATGTGAGGGCAAGGCCTCGAGGGAACCCCCTGGGGACCCGTCCTTTTGGTCATTGGTTAAAGTCTGGGACCGGATAGAGACAAAGGCAAACTTCTCTCGAAGGCCTTTCCCTAACCCTTCCTTAAACTGAGGCCAATTCCTTCCTAGTACTAGGTCGTGGGGAAGCTTTGGTACCACAGCCACAGGAATGCTTTTCTGTACCCCTGCTCCTTTTACCTCCAGTCTATACACAGAATAACAAGAAGCAGCCCCGTGGATGCAACGGATCCGGACATGACCTTCAGGTCTCCTCTGGACATTCTTTGCTTGAACCTCAATGGCCTGCCAAAGCTTCTGAGAATATCATACTTTGGTCAGCCCCAGAGTCAAGTAGAACATTGGTAGGGATTCCCTGTATATGCACACGCAGGAGAAATCCCTCTCCCAGAGGTTTCACACTTGTACCAACCAACCCAGTACGAGCCTTACATCCTCTCTGTAAGTATCCTAATTCTCCACAGCGAAAACATTTCTTTTGAGCCCATTTTTCTTTCTGAGAAGACAAACAAGTTTTTTCAGAAAACCTGTTTTATTTTCTTGTTTCATTTCTGATATACCAAAACTGGCTTCAGCCTTCACTTTTATAGCACCCCCTCTGGGCTGTCGCACTAACTCAGCTTCCTTGTAGCGTTTGGTCAACAAAGTTGCCTCCTCTGTGGTTTGACAATTTTGTTGAATCAGAAATGATTGGATTTCCTTTGGCACTGCTGCCATAAATTGTTCTAATGCTATCATATCTAGAATCACATCCATATTTTTCTCCTCTGGGGTTAGCCACTTTAATGCCAGGCCCCAAATCCTTTGGCTTAATGCCTTTGGAGTCTCTCCAGCCTTAAGGACTGGCTTGGAACATCCGGTGATATACACTTTTAGTCAACCCCAAACAATCTCTAATAGCCATTTTTACAATATCATAGTCCAGGGCTTGGGCAGCTGGAATAGCCCTATAAGCAGCCAGTGCTTTCCCTGTTAGAGGTCGCTAAACGCACTGCCCACTGGCTAACTGGCCATCCCATAGCTTGCGCTACTCTTTCAAATGATTCTAGAAAGTCATCTATATCGTTCTCAGATGAAAGTTTGCCAAAATTAAAGGCCCCACTTGAGAGCGGGCCTACCAGCCTGTCCATTGGAAGTGATGATGATCCTGCTGGTACCGGCTCTCCTCCATTTTCTTGCTTCTGCGATGCAATCAGGGCAGCCACTAAGTCCAAATAGAATGCTAGGTATCATAAGGAAAGGAATGGAAAATAAAACAAAAGATATTATATTGCCTCTATACTGTTCCATGGTGAGACCGCACCTTGAATATTGTGTGCAATTCTGGTCCTCGTGCTTGCAATCTCCCCCTCTTATTCTATCAAGCATTTCCTGAAACCTATTCCAGCTGGGGTTTTTCTGCTTTTGAAACATGGCTCTGGCCTTCTGACCCTGCACACCTAACAAAGGCCCCTTGATTAAGGTGAATTCCTTATGCTTAAAGCAGCCAATTAGCTTTCTTGCTGTTGCAGAGTTCTAACACAGCTGATAATCCGAAGGGATGGGCTTCACCTTAACCGGGATGGAGCCAGGCTGCTGGCATTAACCTTTAAAAAGGAGATAGAGCAGCTTTTAAACTAGATAAAGCCGACAGTCGCCCAAGAGCAGATGGTTCGGAAGAATGTATCCTTGAAGGATACTACCAAAAGCAGAGAGGTTCCAAAAAAGAGTAAAGTAGCCCAAATGCCCTCGAGTATGGAGCAGACAGAGCTTAAAGATCCCAAATTACCCATGTCTACCAATAGCCAAATTAATATGAATAAAATACAGTCCCGCAAATGCTAGAATTCTAAAAAATAAGATGGGAGAGTTAGAATATAGAGCACTAAATGAGAGGTTAGATGTGATTGGAATATCAGAGACATGGTGGAAGGAGGACAACCAGTGGGACACTGTGATACCTGGGTACAGACAATATCGTAATGATAGAGCTGATCAAATTGGTGGAGGGGTTGTGCTCTGTTAGAGAGGGCATTGAGTCAGAAAGGATTAAAGTTTTGCAGGAAACAAAATTTGCTGTAGAGTCTCTATGGATTGAAATTCCATGTAAAAAGGGGAAGGCGATGGCGGTGGGGGTGTACTATTGACCGCCTGGCCAGAATGAACAAATGGATGATGAAATGCTCAAAGAAATCAAGGAAGCTAACAAAAGTTACAGCGCGGTAATAATAATGGGCGATTTCAATTACCCCGGTATCGACTGGGTCAGTGTCACGGCAGTACATGCTAGGGAGATAAAGTTCCTAGATGACATAAATGACTGCTTCTTGGAGCAGCTGGTCCATGAACTGACGAGAGGGAAAGCCATATTAGACCTAGTCCTTAGTGGAACACCAGATCTAGTGCAAGAGATAAGGGTGTTGGGGCCACTTGGCAATAGTGATCATAGCATGATCGCCTTTGATTTAATTAGTGGAGGAGGGATAGTAAGGAAATCCACAGTACTACCTTTTAACTTTCGAAAGGGAGACTATGATAAAATGCGGAAAATAGTTAAGAAAAAACTAAAAGGAGTAGTTGCAAAGGTTAAAGACTTACATCAAGCTTGGGTGGTGTTGAAAAATACTATTTTGGAAGCCCAGACCAGCTGTATTCCACGCTTTAAGAAAAGTGGAAGGAAGTCCAAAAAACTGCCAGCATGGTTTAAAGGTGAGGTCAGAGGCTGTTGCCAAGAAAGCATCTTTCAGGAAATGGAAAAAAGGGCCAAACGATGAAACCTGGAAACAGCACAAGCACTGGCAGGTCAAATGCAAGGCATTGATAAAGAAGGCAAAGAGAATTTGAGAAGAAGCTTGCTACGGAAGTAAAAACACGAAATAAAGATTTTTTTCATGTACATTCGTAGCAAAAAACCTGTGAGAGAGTCAGTTGGACCATTAGATGAAAGAGGAGTTAAAGGGGCACTAAGAGGCGACAAGACGATAGCGGAGAGACAATGAATTCTTTGCTTCGGTCTTTACTGAGGAAGATGTAGGGATGTTACCCATGACTGAAGTGGTATTTAAAGGTGCGGAAGAATTGAAGGAAATATCAATACATCGGGAAGATGTATTGCAACTATTAGATAAACTGAAGAGTAGCAAATCACCTGGGCCGGATGGTATACATCCAAGGGTGTTGAAAGAACTGAAATATGAGATTGCAGACCACCTATTAGTAATCTGAACTATCATTAAAATCATCTCTAATACCTGAAGATTGGCGGATCGCCAATATAACACCAATTTTTAAAAAGGGTTCGAGGGGTGATCCGGGAAACTACAGACCGGTGAGCCTCATGTCAGTACTGGGAAAAATGGTAGAAACCATCATAAAGAATAAAATAACTCAGCATGTAGATAGTCATAGCCTAATGGGAGACAGCCAACCTGGCTTTAGACAAGGAAGATCTTGTCTTACTAATCTGTTACGTTTTTTGAAAGTGTGAATAAACAGGTGGACTAAGGTGAGTCGGTTGATATAGTGTATCTGGACTTTCAGAAAGCCTTTGACAAGGTCCCTCATCAGAGACTTTTGGCAAAACTAAAGAGTCATGGGATAGGAGGCAGTGTACTACTGTGGATCAGGAACTGGTTAAAAGATAGAAAGCAGAGGGTTGGGCTAAATGGCCAATTTTCCCAATGGAGAATGGTGAATAGTGGTGTACCCCAGGGATCTGTGCTGGGTCTGCTGCTTTTTGACATATTCATAAATGACCTGGAAAGTGGAATAACGAGTGAGGTTATCAAATTTGCAGATGACACAAAACTAAAGTTGTTAAAACCCAAGAGGATTGTGGAAAATTGCAAGAGGATCCTGATAAATTGGAAGACTGGGCATCAAAATGGCAGATGAAATTTAATGTGGACGAGTGCAAAGTTATGCACCTAGGGAAGAACAACCCAAACTATGGTTACACGATGCAAGGTTCCACATTAGGAACCACCACCCAGGAAAAAGATTTAGGCATCATTGTGGATAACATGTTCAAACTCTTAGCCCAGTGTGCATCGGCAGCCAAGAGAGCAAATAGAATGCTAGGTATCATAAGGAAAGGAATGGAAAATAAAACAAAAGATATTATAATGCCTCTAATACCGTTCCAAGGTGAGACCGCACCTTGAATATTGTGTACAGTTCTGGTCACTGTATCTTAAAAAGGATATAGCGTTATTAGAAAAGGTTCAGAGAAGAGCCACCAAAATGGTAAAGGGGATGGAAGGATACTCCTATGAAGAAAGGCTAAAAAGGTTAGGGCTCTTTAACCTGGAAAAGAGACAGCTGAGGGGAGATATGATAGAAGTCTATAAGTTAATGAACGGAGTGGAACGGGTAAACGTAGATAGACTGTTTACGTTATCAGAATATAGGAAGACTAGGGGACATGCAATGAAGCTACAGGGTAAACTATTTAAGACTAATAAAAGAAAATATTTTTTCACTCAACGTGTAATCAAACTCTGGAATTTGTTACCGGAGGATGTAGTAAAGGCTGTTAGTGTAGCTGGGTTTAAAAAAGGTTTGGACAAGTTCCTGGAGGAAAGGTCCATTAACCATTATTTTTTTTTAATAATTTATGCAATTTAACAAAATACACCAACAAGTAACAGCTTGTACAGAAAAGGACTATAGAATTCCACAAGTCCACAACAATGAGGCAAGTATGGGTCACAAAACACAAGAAAATTAGCACCTAGCAAATACCAAAGAAAAAGACAGACAAAAGAAGAGTACAACACTCTAACCGAAAGCAGACCCCCTAATCCGGAGGCCTACCGGGGGATAAAGTTAAGGACGGAGCTAACAAGTTACCCTGTTTAGAATTAATAAAGGAAGCT
Source organism: Ichthyophis bannanicus (assembly GCA_033557465.1). Taxonomy (NCBI): domain Eukaryota; kingdom Metazoa; phylum Chordata; class Amphibia; order Gymnophiona; family Ichthyophiidae; genus Ichthyophis; species Ichthyophis bannanicus. The sequence continues at coordinate 408,857,843 of CM066034.1, read as the reverse complement.
AGTTGGGAAGGTTCAAAGAAAATATATGTGACCAGATAACTTCACCAAAGATTTACAGGGAAATCGCAGAAAAAAACAAATCCCCCAACTGAACAACCCCTGAACGGTACATAAGAAACTGCTTCCTTCTCCTCTGGGTTGCTCTCGAGACATCTGGAAACATTCTAATATGGGAGTCCAAAAATTCTTTTCCAGTAGACCTGAAAAAAAGCCTCAGCAGGCGGTCTCTATCCACCTCTAGTGCGAAGGTTACCAAAAGTGTAGCAGTCATCCCAACAGCAGTAGGGGACCGTTCCAAAAACGTAGAGAGGTCTAAACTGTCCACGGACATCACCAAATGATCTCCTTCACCTTTGGCTCCAATCTTGGAAGTCGGAAGGTAGAAAACTTTAGATATAGGAGGAATTGCATCTGCCGAAACCTTGAGTACTGTAATAAGAAACTGCTTGAATAGTTCCAGGGCTGAAACCGATGGAACTTTAGGGAAGTTCCGAACACGTAGGTTACGGCTTTCTGCAGCGTTCTCAAGAAACTCCAACCTCCTATTTACTACCATCAAATCTTTTATCAAATTATGGGAAACATCTTTAATCTGCCCCAAGGACCCCTCTAAGGAGGCCACTTTGGTATTCATCTCAGTCTGAGTAGATTGATAAACATGTAACTTTTGCCCAAAAAGCTGAAACTGTTGCTGAATGGATTGGAGCTGAGCTGTTATATTAAGGTGCATAGCTGAAAAGGCTTCCCATAAAGAGTCAATAAAACAACTTTCGGTTTTTCCAAGAGAAGACTTTGGGCACTCACCATTTGTGGGGTAACAACCTCCAGTCCCGAGAGAAATTTCTCAGAGGAGAGACAAGGCAAAGAGGCCAGGTCCTCCCCCACCCCCTCCACGCCAGACAGCACTTCCGGAGTTACCTGCCTGGCTGGGCTACCTACCATGCCGGCAGAATGTTGTCGAGGCTGCTCAGTAGGGCAAACCAGCCCTCCACCAATCTCTCCTGAGACCTCTAGCAGGATCACACCTTCCGGTTGCACTGGCGGGACACGGGACTCCGGGCTCAGAGATGCCTCAAGTCTCACTGCGTCACGGGACCCTCCATCCGTCCCAGGAACGCCTAGCGAGGGCTCCGAAGTCACTGTGCTCTTCCAGCTGGGGGTTTTCTGCTTTTGAAACGTGGCTCTGGCCTTCTGATCCTGCCCACCTTACAGAGGCCCCTTGATTAAGGTGAATTCCTTATGCTTTTCACCTCCTCCATGCTCTGGATGGCTGACTTTGCCACAGTACTTAATAAAATAGCAGGAAGCCAGGTCCTTCGTAAAAGCAGCGGCATGCAATTGCAATTGCCTTCAGGTAAAAGCTTACTATCAAGACAACTGTCTTTAAAATGGAGAACCATTTCTCCAGGACCAAGCAGGAAGTCGGTCCTCACATATGGGTGTCATCGGCGCCGATGAAGCCCCAGCGGAGCATTTCCCCAGCTTTCCTTGAAAGCCTTTGGGAATGCAGGCACGCATGCGCGGTTCCCTTCCCGCCTAAAGGTGCCATCTTACCTGTGTCTCTCTTTTTCCGAGAAGCCCACCGGACGTGTGTCCTGTCCTCCCTGTTAAAAGTAGATATTTTTCGGCGATTATTGCTATTTTTTTCTTCTGGTTCGACGCCAGTTCCCCTCCCGCCGGGTTCGGTACGCCAGTATCGAGCCCGATTCTTCTTTTTCGGTTTATGCCCTTCGTGGCTGGCGTTCGCGCCCTTTTTTCACTTTTTCCCTGGAAGGCCTGTCTTTTGACCTCGCGGGGACTCTTTTTTCCCCGATGGCTTCCAGTGGTTTTAAAAAGTGTGATCGGTGTAAGAAATTAATGTGTCTCACCGACACACATGACTGCTGCCTTCTGTGCCTCGGCCCGGATCACGACCCTAAGTCGTGCGGGCCCTGTGGGAAGATGGCTTCTAAGGCACTCCGAAGTCGACAGCAACAAAAAGAAAGGCTTTTCTCGGACTCAGCCTCCGGCTGGGCCTGGACCTCGTCTGAGGCCTCGACATCTCGGGATTCCGATCCCGAGTGCCGTCGAAGCTCCTCAGAGAGGGGGTCCCCCGACCGGGAACGCAAGAGGAGGAAGCAGCTCGCGAGGGTGTCGTCAGAGGAGGTCCCTGGCTCCTCGAGGGCCAGGTCTAAGACCCCCGACTGTCGCCCCGGGCCCGTGGAACACGAGAAGCCTGCAAATGTTCCTTGAGTGGAACCAGAGTCTGCTGGACACGTAAGCCCCGTAGTCCTCGGACTCTCCTCCCAGGGAGCCGACATCGGGCCCGGCGCTGCCGGGGCCTGAGTCGGTGGCTGCTGCATCTCCCGAGCTGAGTCTCAGGATGACAGCCTTGGAGAGCAGACTGTCTGCCTTCATGGAGCAGCTGCGGGCACTGATGGCCAGCCTGTCTGGCGCATCTGCCCCGACCACCGGGACATCGACTTCGAAGTTGACCCCGGAGACCGAGCCAATACTAGAGTCCATCATGGCTCGGAGTCGACCTCAGTCGCGGTCTCCCTCGACCTCCCGTTCGGGACCGAGGGCGTCGACGCCGGTGCCTCCGGCGTCGGGGCGGGTGCTTCAGGGCCCTGCGGGTCGAACCCTGCCTCCTCCTCGGATAAGTCAGCTTGGGAGACGGAGGACGAGGAGTCTCCTGATACCTTCAAGACTTGGTGCGTCCCGTCGGACTCACCGCAGTCTGAGCCCCGGAGTAGATCCCCCCCGGAGGATACTCGGTTCTCGGAGTTCATCCAGGATATGGCCACCGCCTTGGCTAGGGGTGGGCAAACATTTTGTAAAGGGTCTGTTTCTTGTTGGTCACTCCAGGCCAGGAAATCCCGAACCCTCATCTGCGGTGTGCTGCTCCGGCTGGCTGGAATCCAGGGGAATAAAACTCACAGACCACACAGAAGGAAAGTATGCAAGTTTATTCCAAAGGGTGGAGGGATTGTCCGTATTTTATACATTCTTAGAAACATAGTCATACGTCATTCACCCATCTTCTGGGGGCCCACTATAGTTTATCAGTAACTAATGCAAATACAAGTCATCCTTGAGTAGAACAATCAGTTTAGCTTACACAGCACATTCCTTTTTCCATACCCACCAGAATGTACAAAGGGCACACACATAGAATTCTGATTTCTATAGGATTCTAATTTCTCTTGTGCAGGCCTCCTGTATATGCACTTAAACTAAGCATTATTATTACAAAGGGCACATATATAGGATTCTGATTTCCCTAACAATCCCCCCTTTGGGCCTGCTTAGGCCCACTATAAGAACAGCCTAACAATCTACTACAAAATAACTAAACAGACATTATTAATGGAACATCTGAATGTGGCAGCTCAGGTACATCAGCCACTGTAAAAGCAGGAGTATAGGAATACATAAAAGTGGTAGAGCTTTGTAAGGCCTTTCAATAACAGTCAAGAACAAATGAAAATATACAACAAAAAAGAACAAGAATTATAAAACCGCTCAATAGGGCAATAAGCAGTCCTTTGAGACCACCCCAAAGAAAGATACATAGAAACTTCCCTGTAGTTGAACAGTATAGAGCAGTATTAGACAGGCTAAAAGCAGAAACAATAAAACAATCCGTAGCATTAAAACTAGAGACAGTTTACAATGAGCAAGGGACCTAGTCATATCCCAAAGAGGGGCGAGTAACACCAATGTTATACAAAAAGGTAGAAAAAGAAACATGGGGCTGGGTGCAGTTTAAATTGTAAACTTCTGCATTTCACACAGATTAGAAGGTACAGTAATGAAACATGTTGAGAGAAAAGCTCCAGTTTGTAGCGAGCTGCGCACACAAAAAGTAAGGCAGTCTGGGCAAGTAGTATTGCCGTATTAACAGTTCCCGAAATGGACTGAAGGAGGCACCACATGAGTGGTAGGAGGAGTCAACACAGTCTTGTGCGTGATGGTCAGGAGGCTGGAACCGAAGATGTCAGTGGAGACGATACACGCTTGATTCTTGACGCATGGATCCACGAAGGGGAGGAGTCACACAGGATGGCTGACCATGTGATGGCGATCACTGTAGTTTGAACGTCCGTAGAGCGGGTCTAAGGTACTGTGCTTGTGAGGTGCTCTGACCTGTCACCAACCTTGAAGGGATATATTGGTTCGGTACCTCTAGGCCGAAAGCTGCTTTTCTTCAGGAGTCTTCTCTCCTCTCCAGTTGCTAGGGCCTTGGCAGCCCCGGCGTCAGCTACTTCTCATCCTGGTCCTGAAGCCTGATCTGTATATGGAGAATGTTTCCAGCGAGGGCAATGGCTTCAGGATCTTTTAGCCGCCACCTTCATTGTAATAGATGTTATCAGAAGAACTTGGAATGGTCCCATACTGGAAAAGGGGCTTGTACTGTGTGCTGGTGGTATGTCTTTACCAAAATCCAGTCTCCGGATTGAAAGAAAAGAGCTGAGTCATCCAGCAGAAAGGACTGGACCTGCTGAGCATACCTGTGGAGGGAAGAGAGATGCCTCTGCTGCTAGGAAATACAAGAGATCAAATGTGAGGCTCAGGAGTATAAAAAAATAAACAGTCTTCCATATAACAGTTCAGAGGGAGAAAAAGTTCAGTCTACTCCCTTAGGGCAAATTTTTTTTTTGGTTGTTTATTGAACAGAGTCAAAGGCAAGACAGTTTAGTGTCTTTACAAAGTTTTTTTTTAAAAAAGATTTCGGAGGTTCCCCCCTTCGTGGGTTGCTGTTTGCACACAGCAGCCAATCCTAAGCAACTCAATTTAGCTAATACATTTTTGACAAGATGCCCACACTTCCTCAAATTTTTTCACAATTTTAGAATTATACCAATTTGTAAAAATTTGTGTAAGTAACTTTCCTCCTTTAGCTTCATGTTTCGGGCCAGGACACATAGAGGCAAAAAGGGATAAAAGCATCTGAAAAGCACCACATGGCCAGTGTGGGTCTGCCCAAGCTCATTAGGATGAAAAGTGCACTCAGCCTATCTCAAAGTGTCTATTTCCAATTATTGGATATATCTCTGGGCTAGATGACTTCCAAAATTGGAGTTAATGGGGATGGCATAATCAAATATTGTAGAGTATTCATTGTCAGTTTTCTTTCTAGGTGGATACATCGGATACATCATTTCACATTTCAATTTACCCTCACCATTTTATAATGTTAATCTGAGTTCTCTTTTCCAACATGAACATTCCATCACACTCCTCTCAACACCACTTTTTTCCAATTACATCATTCCATCAAACTACATGCATAGGTCCTTCTGTCTTTTTTTATACCATACTAGTGTATCCTTATTTGGCAAGGCTGCTAAGAACATCAAACAATTATTAGAAACTTAGTATTTTTGTAAACAAAGGTATATATACATATAAATGTAGATCCTTTTCAATAAGCATAACAATATGAGTAAACAGTGCTCATTCTAATTAGCAACTGCCTAAACAAAATATAGATAAAGTCCTTACAATATAGACTAGTGCTTCACGGCATTTTATAACATCAATCCCAATAGGAAGGAGTATGGCTCATATCTCTCGTATAACTAGAATCTATCGTATACACTGTTCTCAGCGAGAGTGCTGTTGGACTGATTTTAAAATTGCAGTGTTCACAAGGATTTGGGTAAGCTACTCATTAATTATGGTGTCAAAAAAAGATCCTTTTGAGGTGAGAGATCTAAGAGGATACAAGGCATTGGTGGTTGGGCCTCATGGCGATGTTTCCTCGGGTTCTTCTTGGCCTATTCCCCCCTGCCTAGTCATGTCTCTTCAGAGGCATAAATATGCAAGGTTCATGTTCTTCAGGCCTTGTGGGTCCTCGGAGTCTTAGAGCAGTTAGAATTCCGGTGGCTCAGATCATCACACTCGGAGCAGCACGTTTATTGCCTTTCCCAAGGCTGTAGCCTCACCTTCTGTGTGTCTCTCTCTCTCACTCTCTGCTTTTTTTTTTTTTATTTTTTTTTCAATGAACTCACGTTAATGTTATTATTTACAAATATTCTCATATTTCCTGGGAACTAAGCTTCATCTTTCCACTAAATGAAATCTATATGCTTGGGAACAGAGCAATTTCAGATCAGCCTCTTTCCAAAATGCTATAATTTCTGTGTATACTGAACCTCTACATAATGTACTGCTACAAGTATTTTTGGTAACATAAGGTGCAAGTGTGTAAACTAAAGAAAATTAATATCTCACAGTGCTGCAACATATATCTATTTTTTCTCAGGAACTGTGCTGAAACTGAAAATAGAAACTTTTAGAACAAGGTACACTTTTTCTCTGGACACTTAACACGTAAAATTCAAATACAAAAAAACAGTTGAATTTATCCTAAAATCCAATATTGTAACAAATAAAACTGAGATGTTACTGTCCTGTTCATCAGTCATCAGCACCGAGCTAAACAATTTCAAGTAGTTAACTTAAAATCTTACAGTTCAGGAAACAGACATTCAAATAACATGAAACTGCAAAAAGGTGAATTCAAAATCATGCTTTGTCACATTTAAATTAAAACCTTATACATAATACTTAAGACAGGTATCAAACTGATCTGAAACAAAGAAATTATGTTAAAGCAATTTGCTTAGAGTAACAGTTCAACCTTGATGTTATCTCAAACACAAATAGCAAAGTAAACAGCAGGTCTGTCTTGTGACCAGATTCCTTCAGGCAAATGCAGATAGCTGAACAAGAGAGACAGGAGTCCTAAATACTAAAAGTTTAAAAAGAAAAAGTTGCTTGAGAATTGTCACTAATTGTGATTGCTATTAAATTCCTATAGTTACACTCTGTGTTTCTATAATATATGAACAATAATTATGACCTCTGAGGTGCTTGCCACAAAATATAAAATCATTGTTTTTTTTAAACTCTTTAAGTTTACTCAATAGCATACACAAACAAAGACCAGACACATAACATAATCTTTTTTTCAAGTTGCAGTCTTTTAATTACTGGCTCAGGATGCCCCATTGTCCTGACAGGGTTCCCAACCCCTACTTTGAAGGTTAAAGAAAAACAATCCAAAACCATTTGTGCCTTCTGTAGCCCACGGGAGGGGCTGCCCCCTTTCCCTCTCTTTGTTCTCTGTTCGTGTTTAAGTTTATTGTTTCGATTCTAGTGCTGTAGGGGGAAGGGATAGCCCCAACCTAAAATTTTTTTTTTTCTTCAGGACACCCTGAAACCCTTCTTACCCAAGAAATGCAGCAGATTGTGAATGGTGTCTATCACAACTGGTTTCTCCTGCCCCAAACTTTGAAGATCATCTACATAGTGCCTAGAGAGCAAACTCAAACATATACCTCAAATCTACAATACTAAACCATTTGTGTTCATGCAAAATTTAGCTCAATATTTTTAACCAAAGGCATAAATATACAAATCAAGGGGTTTCTTTTGAAATAAGGTGTTCAAAGGAAAGTATCCGTTGCTAGGTCTGGACAATCTTATTCAGATTCCTTAAAACCTGCACCAACCAGCAAGTAAAAGAAAAACAATATTTACTGTAAACAAAACATATTTTTTTTTCATCTTGTTGGGAAGGACACAAAGGAGTTACTTATTTGGGAAACTTCTGTTTCAGTTCTTATTTAAACAAGAGACAAATCAAAGCTTACAAGTGCTTTCTTAAAAAACTTAGCCCTGCATAATGAACTAGACCCTCTCCCTTGATTTCTCCCCTTCAGACTTACCAGTCACATAAAGGGTTAACACCTAACAAATCCAAGCAACCAAAGCAGCAGGAGGAGAGATACATTCCTTTGTGCAAAGGAAACAACAGTATTTCATCATTAGCATCTTACAGTTCTTATCATTCTCCCCCTTTTCCTTACCACGGTCTGTGCACAAAATTCACTTGGTTGCTGCAGTGCCTGCTTTTAATTCACTGTCTGTCCGATTCACAATACCTCTAGTCACCCAGGACCATTACCAGCTAGTAAAGAGACCTCTCCGCAGAGAAGGAGGTGAGACTGTTGAAATCAACAGGACGCGTCTTCGCACCTCCACTCAGCAGGAGTCACTCCACTGTGGGAAAATCCCGTCGAGCCCCAGCTGTTATTTACACTTTTACCTGTGGCCAATTCACCTTTAGCCAACCTGGCCAATGAGACTCTGAGAGGGATATTGTGAAGCAGATTAAGAGCTGTTTTAGTATTTCATTATTCAGTACATTGCTATAGCAATGGGTGTCTAAATACAGACACACCCTATTACATATTTCAGTGACAGTTATACCGTTAAGTACAAAAGTAATTTTCTTTCTATTTAGCTTGTCTTACAATATGGCAATAAATAGACACTCTGCAAACAAATAATAATTTACGTTTTAGTATGCTGTTTAACTTTAAGTTTCTGTTCTGTCTGCCTGTCCGTAACCCTTGAACACAAAGAACAGGAAGGGAGGGGGAGAGAGGGGGAGGGAAGAGCAAATCAGTGGAAGAATAAACAAACACCACTTGTCACTTGCATTCCAGAGTCATCAGTTCTAGAGAGGGGGGGGGGGGGTGTCGTATAGGCACAGAGATAAACATGCTAACAGACTCCTGTAACTTACACTGACAATTTGTGTAGAATGGCCGGTTTTTTTTTTTTTTTAGCTGCAGTTTTAAAACATCACAACATATAGCAAAACATGCACTCCAGGCGGATTCTGGAGCGGCCCCCTCACCTTGGGACCCCCCATCCTCTAATTCACAACAAACGCACGGCTGGCCAGACACACAAGCACACACACACAGCCCTCACAGCAGCTGCAGATGAGAAAGAAAAGAGATATAGCTTTCCCACCGATTCCCACCCAGGGAACAGGAAAGTCTTAATTACCATTTAACCATGCTACCAAAGCAATAGGGACACTCCCAACCAAAGGGAGAATACCAGTTCTAATTTAACCCGTGCTACCAAAGCACAGGGATCCCTGGCCACCGGGAGTATCCCACTTCTGACACAAAATGTAAAGGGTCTGTTTCTTGTTGGTCACTCCAGGCCAGGAAATCCCGAACCCTCATCTGCGGTGTGCTGCTCCGGCTGGCTGGAATCTAGGGGAATAAAACTCACAGACCACACAGAAGGAAAGTATGCAAGTTTATTCCAAAGGGTGGAGGGATTGTCCGTATTTTATACATTCTTAGAAACATAGTCATACGTCATTCACCCATCTTCTGGGGGCCCACTATAGTTTATCAGTAACTAATGCAAATACAAGTCATCCTTGAGTAGAACATAAGAACATAAGAACATAAGACATGCCATACTGGGTCAGACCGAGGTCCATCAAGCCCAGTATCCTGTTTCCAACCGTGGCCAATCTAGGTCATACGTACCTAGCAATATCCCCAAAAGACACAGGTTCCACAATGCTTGTACTGGGTCAAGCATTGATATCCTGGGTCCCTTTTAATAGTGGTTTATGGACCTTTCCTCCAGGAACTTGTCCAAACCTTTTTTAAACCCAGCTATACTAACAGCCCTTACTACATCCTCCGGTAACAGATTCCAGAGTTTGATTACACGTTGAGTGAAAAAATATTTTCTCTTATTTGTCTTAAATAGTTTACCCTGTAGCTTCATTACATGTCCCCTAGTCTTTCTATATTCTGATAGCATAAACAATTGATCCACGTTTATCCGTTCCACTCCATTCATTAATTTATAGACCTCTATCATATCTCCCCTCAGCCGTCTCTTTTCCAGGCTAAAGAGCCCTAACCTTTTTAGCGCCTCTTCATAGGAGTAGCCTTCCATCCCCTTCACCAATTTGGTGGCTCTTCTCTGTACTTTTTCTAATAACGCTATGTCCTTTTTAAGATACGGTGACCAGAATTGCACACAATATTCAAGGTGCGGTCGTACCATGGAGCGATAGAGGCATTATAATATCCTTTGTTTTATTCTCCATTCCTTTCCTTATGATACCTAGCATTCTATTTGCTTTCTTGGCCGCCGCTGCACACTGGGCGGAGGTTTTTAACATGTTATCCACGATGACTCCTAAATCCTTTTCCTGGGTGGTGGTTTCTAATGTGGAGCCTTGCATCGTGTAACAATAGTGTGGGTTGTTCTTTCCTAGGTGCATAACTTTGCATTTGTCCACATTAAATTTCATCTGCCATTTGGATGCCCAGTCTTCCAATTTATCCAAATCCTCCTGCAGTTTTCCACAATCCTCTTGGGTTTTAACAACGTTAAACAGTTTTGTGTCATCTGCAAATTTGATAACCTCACTAGTTATTCCCTTTTCCAGGTCATTTATGAATATGTCAAAAAGTAGCGGACCCAGTACAGATCCCTGGGGTACTCCACTATTCACTTTTTTCTATTGGGAATATTGGCCATTTAGCCCTACCCTCTGCTTTCTATCTTTTAACCAGTTCCCGAACCACAATAGTACACTGCCTCCTATCCCATGACTTTTTAGCTTCGCCAAAAGTCTCTGATGGGGGACCTTGTCAAAAGCTTTCTGGAAGTCCAGATACACTTTATCAACCAACTCACCTTTGTCTACCTGTTTATGCACACCTTCAAAGAAACATATCAGATTAGTAAGACAAGATCTTCCTTGTCTAAAGCCATGTTGGCTGTCTCCCATTAGGCCATGACTATCTACATGCTGTGTAATTTTGTTCTTTATGATGGTTTCTGCCATTTTCCCTGGTACTGACGTCAGGCTCACCGGTCTGTAATTTCCTGGGTCACCCCTGGAACCCTTTTTAAAAATTGGTGTTACGTTGGCGACCCTCCAATCTTCAGGTATTACAGATGATTTTAATGAAAGTTCACAGATTACCAATAGCAGGTCTGCAATCTCATATTTCAGTTCTTTCAACACTCTGGGATGTATACCATCCGGTCCAGGTGATTTGCTACTATTCAGTTTATCAAATAGTTGTAATATATCTTCCCAGTGTAGCGATATTTCTCTCAATCCCTCTGCAGTATCACCTTTAAATACCACTTCAGTCTTGGGTAACATCCCTACATCTTCCTCAGTAAAGACCGAAGCAAAGAATTCGTTCAGTCTCTCCGCTATAGCCTTGTCTCCTCTTACTGCCCCTTTTCCCCCTCTATCATCTAATGGTCCAATTGACTCTCTCACAGGCCTTTTGCTACGAATGTACTTGAAAAAGTCTTTATTTCGTGTTTTTGCTTCCGTAGCAAGTTTCTTCTCAAATTGCCGCTTTGCCTGCCTTATCAATGCTTTGCATTTAACTTGCCAGTGCTTGTGCTGTTAACAGTTTTCATCATTTGGCTCTTTTTTCCATTTCCTGAAGGTTGCTTTTTTGGCAGCAACAGCCTCTCTGACCTCACCTTTAAACCATGCTGGCAGTTTTTTGGACTTTCTTCCACTCTTCTTAATGCGTGGAATACAGCTGGTCTGGGCTTCGAGGATAGTATTTTTAAATAACACCCAAGCTTGCTGTAAGTCTTTAACCTTTGGAACCGCTCCTTTTAGTTTTTTCCTAACTATATTCCTCATTCTATCATAGTCTCCCTTTTGAAAGTTAAAAGGTAATACTGTGGATTCCTTTACTATCTGTCCTCCACTAATTAAATCAAACATGATCATACTATGATCACTATTGCCAAGTGGTCCCAACACCCTTATTTCTTGCACCAGATCTGGCGTTCCACTAAGGATTAGGTCCAGTAGGGCTTCCCCTCTGTTCGGTTCATGAACCAGCTGCTCCAAGAAGCAGTCATTTATTCCATCTAGAAACTTTATCTCTTTAGCTTGTCCTGCCGTGACACTGACCCAGTCGATACCGGGGTAGTTGAAATCACCCATTATTACTACTCTGTTGTGACTTTTGTTAGCTTCCTTGATTTCTTTGAGCATTTCATCATCCATTTGTTCATTCTGGCCAGGCGGTCGATAGTATACTCCCACTGCCATCACCTTCCCCTTCATAAATGGAATTTCAATCCATAGAGATTCTACAGCAAATTTTGTTCCCTGCAAAACTTTAATCCTTTCTGACTCAATGCCCTCTCTAACATAGAGCGCAAACCCCTCCACCAATTTGGTCAGCTCTATCATTACGATATAGTTTGTATCCAGGTATCACAGTGTCCCACTGGTTATCCTCCTTCCACCATGTCTCTGAGAGTGCAGTCATATCTAACCTCTCATTTAGTGCTATATATTCTAGCTCTCCCATCTTATTGTTTAGACTTCTAGCATTGGCATACAAGCATTTTAGAGACTGTATTTTATTCATATTAATCTGGCTATTGGTAGGCAGGGGTAGTTTGGAATCTTTATGCTCTGTCTGCTCCTTACTCAAGGGCATTTGGGCTACTATACTCCCTTTTGGAACCTCACTGCTTTTGGTAGTATCCTTCAAGGATACCTTTGTCCGAACCATGCGCTCCTGGGTGACTGTCGGCTTTCCCCTATTTTCTAGTTTAAAAGCTTCTCTATCTCTTTTTTAAAGGTTAATGCCAGCAGTCTGGTCCCATCCTGATTAAGGTGAAGCCCATCCCTTCGGAAGAGCCCCCCCTTTCCCCAGAATGTTCCCCAGTTCCTAACAAATCCAAAACCCTCATCCTTGCACCATTGTCTCATCCACGCATTGAGACTCCGGAGCTCTGCCTGTCTTTTGGGTCCTGCACGTGGAACAGGAAGCATTTCGGAGAACGCTATCCTGGAAGTTCTGGATTTCAACTTCCTACCTAAAAGCTTAAATTTAGCCTCCAGAACTTCCCTACCACATTTTCCTATGTCATTGGTACCAACATGTACCAAGACAGCAGACTCCTCCCCAGCACTATCTACGATCCTATCTAGGCGGTGCGTGAGGTCCGCTACCTTCGCACCAGGCAGGCATGTTACCAGGCGATCCTCACGTCCACCAGCCACCCAGCTATCTACATTCCTAATGATTGAATCACCAACTATAACAGCTGTCCTGACCCTCCCCTCATGGGGACATGGCCCTGGAGAAACGTCCTCGGTGCGAGAGGGTTTTACATCACCTGGAGGACAGGTCCTAGTTACAGGATCACTTCCTGCCACACCAGGGTGATGCTCTCCTGTCACGTGACCTCTCTCCTCCATGGCAACAGGGATGCTGCCAGACTGGAGGTGGGACTTCAGGACTATATCCCTGTAGGTCACGTCCATGTACTTTGTCTTTCTTATGTCTTCCAGGTCTGCTACTCCAGCCTCTAGAGAACGGACTCGTTCCCTGAGAGCAAAGAGTTCTTTGCACTTAGTGCATACGTAAGACCTCTCACCAGCTTGGAGAAAATCATACATGTGACACTCAATGCAAAAGACCGGAGAACCCCCATCTCGTTGCTGGACTTCTGTTTGCATCTTAGTTTAAAGCTTGTGTTTAGATCTTTTAAATTCTGTATATAATAAGGATTGGTGTAGATGCTTATACCAATAAAAGTGTATCTAATACCCCTAATACACCTTGTGTACCTAAAGCTTAATTAATTAATTAATCTCAGGTCCTCCGTGTGTGACTGATGTGGATAACGAGCTGCACCTGAGAACAGCCCCTTTACTCTAAGATGTGCAAGTACCTATAAAACTACAATTACCCCAGGGGTGGGTGGGTGCTGGGGAGGGAGGGAGATAAGTCCTATTAAAGAGGGCAGTTACAAGGTACCCTGTCCTGAACCCTCAGCAGGGGGGAGGGGGGCGGGGGGAGGGGGGGTCCACAAAAAGCCCAGTTAGTTGAGAGAGGCAAGGTAAATTACAGCTGAGAAGCTGAACTAGCACACCACTAAGACAGACAATAAATAATTAAATAAACAGTTAGACAAACAATAAATAGTTAAATAAACAGCTAGAATTCACAGTAAGGTGTCTCAGGAGGCAAAATCCACTTTTCTAGCAGAGCACTGTAAAAAGCACTGCTCCTCTCTGATCAGAGTGAAGCAAACTAAAAACAGACTATGCACACGTGGAGAAAACAGGAAGAAGGCTACACAATACCTCAGCAAAGGGGGGGGAGGAGGGGAGGATTCACTCAAGCAGGCTAGGGCAGGAAAAAACAATCAGTTTAGCTTACACAGCACATTCCTTTTTCCATACCCACCAGAATGTACAAAGGGCACACACATAGAATTCTGATTTCTATAGGATTCTAATTTCTCTTGTGCAGGCCTCCTGTATATGCACTTAAACTAAGCATTATTATTACAAAGGGCACATATATAGGATTCTGATTTCCCTAACACATTTTGACTCGAGGGCCGCAATGGGTTCATATATTGGACCCGGGGGCCGGACCAAGAGTAGATGGACGGTGTGTATGTGTGAATTAATATAAATTAAATTTAAATTTGTAACATTAAATGTTTAGATTAATTTAAGGTAGAAAAGCATAAAAAGTTATTTTACTAAACTTTTATGCAATGTATTTCTTTCATAAAATAGTACCTTCAATTTTAGTGGGAACAGTGTTGTTGGTCTCCCTTTTTTTGTTAAGGCATCAAAGTCAGGAGATAGCTTTGTTGCAATTCGCAGAATAGATCTGAGGTGTTGGTCAGTTAACTGGGATCTGTGACGGGATTTATTGATGTTCATGACGCTGAACGTCTGCTCACACACGTAGGTCGAGCCAAACAAGGCCAGAATCTTCTGTGCCATCCCCCGGAGGTTTGGAAAACAGTCATCTTTAAGTGAAGCATGCAACTCTTTTAGTGGAAGAGAGTGGAAGTTCTCCTTTAAGATTGCATCAGATTGAAGATCGATTAGTTCCAATTGCACTTCTTGTGGTGCTGTTTCTGGGTCTTGTGACAAGGGACAGGCCACCAGCTGAAGTGACTTTTCAATTTTTTCCAAATCTGAAAACCAACGGCAGAATTCTTCATGCAGGTCATTCAGTGATTTGCTATATTTATTCACATTTTGGATGGCCTTTTCCTGTGTGGCTAGTGTGGAAAAATGAGAGAAGTTTTTCTTTGAAATTTGCCTAGAAAAAAAAGTCAACTTGGCTTTGAAGGCATTTACATTACTATACATGTCATGAATATACAGATCTTATCTCCAGGAACAAGCAGGAATAAGTCCTCACATATGGGTACGTCGGAACCGACGGAGCCTGCGCGGGAAAGCTCCCCAGCTTCCCAGAAGGAAGCCTTTGGGGCCTCCCACTGCACATGCGCGCTGCCTTCCCGCCTTCCTGACCAGCTCTCCTCAGTTTCTCTTTTTCCACGGAGCCAGCAGGTCGTGTTCCTGTCACCGCTGAAGAAATTATTGTTTTAGTTTGTTTCTTTAGACCGCGTACCTGCCTTCCCCATACCGAAACCGGTACCGCCGGTCTCTCTTTTCTTTTCTTTAAAAAAAAAAAAAAAATCTTTATCTTGCACAACTTGGTGACTTCGGTTAGGCCTCAGGCCTACACAAATTCTCCTCATGGAGAAACCAGCCCCTGGTTTTAAGAAGTGTACCAAGTGTAGCGCTGTTATTTCTGTCACAGACACCCATGAATGGTGTCTTAAATGTTTGGGACCTGACCACTCCATTCCGGACTGCCCATCCTGCTCCCAGATGTCTAAACGTGGTTTGCAGAACCGGGCCAACAAATTCCATGTGCTGTTTGCTTCAGATAATCCAGCATCACAGTCATCCAGGTTTTCCTCTCCGGATGGATCTGAGGTAATCAAACCTTCTTCGGGCAGGTCCTCAAAGAGCAAATCTCTTTCAAAGCATCGAGAGGCTCTCACTTTTGAATCTGAGGATCCTGCCCCAGCCAAACAACCCTGGCGGGAAGCTCTGGCTTCCAAAGCACCATCTATGGGGTTACAGGTTGACATCGATGGCACGGCCTCGACCGATCACCTGTTAGACTGCTCTGGGGTACCGGCCATTACCGGTACCGACATCCAGGCAGCAGTGGCGTCTATGAGCAATACTGTTCAGACCATGCTACAGGCCATGCTGGCTTTTATTAATGCTGTGACGCCCTCGGTACCGCGTTCAGCGGTACCGGGTCCGGTTCCGGTATCGTCTCCCATACCGGAACCGAGACCATCCACTTCCAAACGCAGATCGGTTCCGCATGCCGGATCCGGGTTTTTACCCGATACCGAACCCATACCTGGTACGCCCGATGTCGATACCGATCGGTATGCGTATCGTGCGTTGGAAGCAAATAGAGAATACTCTGATTCTTCTGAGGATTTTGACTCCTCTGAGGACTCTGATGAGCTGTCTCTAGTTCTTCATGAAGACCCTTCTTCCCCAAAGAGGAGAATGTCTCCACCAGAGGATTTGTCCTTTCAAGACTTCATTTATAGAGCTAGCTAAAGGACTTTCTATTACCACATCCTCTGAAAAAGAACCTAGATCAAAGAAATTGGATATTTTAGGATACCCTAAGGTTCCTAAAGAGGCAGTCACCCTGCCTATCCATGAAATCCTTCAAGAACACTTGATGGACTTATGGGAGGCTCCTCTAACGTTGTCTCCTTATTCTCGTAGGTTGGACACCATGTACCGGGTCCCTCCTTCTCCTGGTTTTCAAAAGACTCAGTTGCCTCACCATTCCATCGTGGTGAAGTCTGCACTGAAAAAGATTAAGAGTACCAAGAGGCACTCTTCTACCCCTCCAGGGCGAGAATGTAAGACCCTAGACTATTTTGGTAGGAAACTTTTCCAGGCTAGTATGCTTATAGCCAGGATTAATTCATATAGTCTGTATATGGGCATGTTTCTAAGGGAACTTGCCCTAAAGGTGCGGCATTTTGCCACCTTTATCCCTGAGGATAGAAAGGAGGAGTTCATTTCTCTGGTGAAACAGCTTCTAGATGTTTCTAAGTTCTCCAACAGAGCAGCCTTTGATTCCTTTGAAGGTGCCGGTAGAGCTTCGGGCATTGCCATTGCAGCCCGACGACTTGCTTGGCTCCAGGCCTCTGACCTAGAACCCTGGGTCCTGGATGGCTTATGGAATCTGCCCTGTACAGGTGAGAACTTACTTGGTAAAGACTGGCAAATTAAAGCCACTCAAATGGACGCAGAAAATGCTACATTGGATAGACTTTCTAAGTCTACCTCTACTCCTGCCAAGAAAAAGTCTTTCAAGAGGCCTTACTACAAGAAGGCCAGATTTTCCACAAATACTGGCCAACAATCTTCTCAGCCTCGCTTTGCTGCTAAACGTCAGCAACCTAAACAGGCAAGGTCAAAGCCTGCAGCGTCTGCCACTCCTCAGCAGGCTCAACCCCCTCAGGGGTTTTGACTTGCCCCTAGAGAACTTAACATTTCTGGCTCTAGAACAACCAGAGCCCCTCACCATTCCCGGAAGGTTAGCTCACTTTGCTCCCAGATGGGGGCAAATTACATCAGAGCAATGGACCCTCTCTATCATCAGAGAGGGCTACAAACTTCATTTTTCCAACCTTCCTCCTTATACCATGGTGAGGCACTTCAATTCTCCCCCATCTCTCCTGGGCCTGTTGGATCAGGAAGTCTCTTCTCTCCTTGCCCAAGGGGCAATAGAAGAGGTTCCTCTTCTTCAACAAGGGACAGGATTCTACTCCCCTTATTTTCTCATAACAAAGAAGACAGGGGGATTCAGACCTATCCTAGATCTGAGAGAATTAAACAAATTTCTGTACAAGGAGAAATTCAAAATGCTTTCTCTAGGCATTCTCCTTCCATACCTTCAGAGTCAGGATTGGCTTTGTTCTCTAGATCTCAAGGATGCGTACACACATATACTCATCCACCCATCCCACAGAAAATATCTAAGATTTCTGTTTCAGGGAAAACATTTCCAGTACAGAGTACTTCCCTTCGGTCTGGCCTCTGCTCCAAGAGTGTTCACCAAATGCATGGCAGTTGTTGCCGCATTTCTAAGAGGTCTGGGAATTTTTGTATTCCCATATCTGGACGACTGGCTCATCCGAGCTCCATCTCAGTCAGAGGCCCAGATTTCCCTGGACCACACAAGGCACATTCTGCAGTATCTGGGACTGGTGATAAACCTTCCCAAATCTCAACTTATCCCTACTCAGTCTCTGGAATTCATAGGGGCCCAGTTGGACACCACCACTGCAAGGGCCTACCTACCTCAAGTCCGGGGCCAACGTCTGGTGTGCTTGGCCTCCCAAGCTCAGTCCAGCAGTCACTTGACAGCCAGAGAAATGCTGCGACTTCTGGGCCACATGGCCTCCACGGTTCACGTGGTGCCCTACGCTCGTCTTCACATGAGAGCAGCTCAATGGACCTTGGCCACCCAGTGGACTCAAGCATCAGGAGCGCTCTCCGACCAAATCCTCACCTCAAAGCGTCTGTTTTGGTCCCTCCAATGGTGGATGTCCACCAAGAATCTGTTGTTGGGGGCCCCCTTCCAACCTTTGTTGCCCCAAGCAACCCTCACAACAGATGCCTCCCAAACAGGGTGGGGAGCCCATCTACAATCCCTCTCCACTCAGGGTACTTGGTCTCCACAGGAGACCACCCTTCACATCAACCTCCTGGAACTGCGAGCAATCTTCTTTGCCCTCAGTCTTCCATACCCTCCTTGTCAACCTGACCGTCCTAGTTCAGACAGACAATCAGGTGGCCATGTTCTACGTAAACAAACAAGGAGGGACAGGCTCTCTGTCGCTTTGCAACGAAGCTCTCAGATTATGGGCCTTCGCCAGAGAGCATCAAATTCATCTTCTGGCAGTATATCTTCCAGGGGTTCAAAACTCTCGGGCAGACAGACTCAGTCGAGTTCTGCTTCCACACGAATGGTCCCTACATATGGACCAGATAGGCAGAATCTTTCAGGAATGGGGAACCCCGGACATAGACCTCTTTGCAAGTCCGTGGAATGCCAAACTTCCCCGGTTCTGTTCCAGGACTCCGTGTCAGGGAGCTCAGGCCAACGACGCCTTTCTCCTGCATTGGGGTCAGGAATTCCTATATGCCTTTCCACCCATTCCTTTGATTCCCAAGACTCTGTTCAAACTCCAGAGGGATCACGGATCGATGATCCTCATAGCTCCACGCCAAGTGTGGTTCCCTCTACTTCTGCATCTCTCCCAGGGACCCTCCCTGGACCTGGGAGCTGCGCCAGACCTTCTCTCTCAGGAGGAAGGGACTTTGTGGCACCCAAACCCCAAGTCCCTACACCTCAGAGCTTGGTTACTGAAGGCCTAAGCCTTCATGACTTCAATCTTTCTCAACCAGTGAAAGATATCCTTCATGCCTCTAGGAAACCCTCCACGAGGTGTTCCTATGCTTTCAAATGGAAACGCTTTTCCATTTGGTGTGCTCAACAGGGTCTTGACCCTCTAGCACTTCCTTTGAATTCTCTACTAGACTATCTCCTGCATCTTTCTAATGCAGGCCTTAAGACTAATTCAGTAAGAGTCCATTTGAGTGCTATTGCAGCATCCTTAAAACCTATAAATGGACAACCTGTCTCCTCTCATCCGCTTGTTGCAAGATTCATGAGAGGCCTGACTCTAACTAAGCCTCCCATCCGACCTCCTCCGGTAGCATGGGACTTGAACCTAGTTCTGGGTCAGCTTATGAAGCCACCTTTTGAACCGTTGGTTTCTACCTCCTTGAAATTTCTTTCCTGGAAGGTCCTTTTCCTTATTGCAGTCACTTCGGCTCGTCGCCTCAGTGAACTACAGGCCTTAGTGGCTCGTCCACCTTATACCAGGTTTCATCATGATAAGGTGGTCCTTAGGACGAATCCCCACTTTATGCCCAAAGTGGGTCTCGCCTTTTCATCTTAATCAAGAGGTATATCTACCTGTCTTTTTTCCAGCTCCTCATGCATCCAGTGCAGAGAGGAACCTTCATACTTTAGATTGTAAAAGAGCTCTTGCCTTTTACCTCAACAGGACTCAGCCACATCGAAAGTCTTCCCAGCTTTTCGTGGCTTTTGATCCTTCTCATTTGGGACTTCCAGTCTCCAAACGTACACTTTCCAATTGGATTGCTCAGTGTATTTCCTTTGCTTACCAGAGTAAAACTATTTCTCTGGAAGGCCATGTCACAGCTCACAATGTGAGAGCCATGGCCACTTCTATGGCTCATCTTCACTCTGTATCCATTGATCAGATCTGTCGAGCCGCCACATGGGCCTCGGTTCATACCTTCACAGCCCATTACTGTTTGGACAAGGACTCCCGCCGGGATGCCTTGTTTGGTCAGGCTGTCCTCAAACACCTGTTCCATACTTGAACAACTCCTGCCCACCTTCCCAGGATGGATGCCTGAGATCCATACGAAGATGGCGAACCCTTGTAAGGGGATCTCCCAGGCATCTTAGCTAGGGAGTCCCCATATGTGAGGACTTATTCCTGCTTGTTCCTGGAGATAGCACAGTTACTTACCTGTAACAGGTGATCTCTGGGAACAGCAGGAATTAGTCCTCACAACCCACCCACCTCCCCTAGGAGTTGTATCTTCTATCTATCTTCCTTTCCTCTCTCTATTGTCTCAGCTATAAACTCGAACTTAGGAGAGCTGGTCAGGAAGGCGGGAAGGCAGCGCGCATGTGCAGTGGGAGGCCCCAAAGGCTTCCTTCTGGGAAGCTGGGGAGCTTTCCCGCGCAGGCTCCGTCGGTTCCGACGTACCCATATGTGAGGACTAATTCCTGCTGTTCCCAGAGATCACCTGTTACAGGTAAGTATCTGTGCTTTCCCTGTAGCTTGACGTTAAGCTCATTCATGTGAGAAAAAATGTCAACAGCAAACGCAAAGTCACACAGCCAATTCTTGTCGCTCAGCTCTGGAAAATCATCAGACTTCCCCTTTAACTCCAAAAATGTATCAATCGCTTCTTTAAGATCCCACACTCGTTTAAACATTTTGCCCAAACTCAACCAGCGGACACGAGAGTGGTAAAGCAAGTCTTGGTGGTCTGCGTCGGTTTCCTCCAGAAATGCAATGAACTGACGGTGCTGAAGTCCCTTTGCTCGTATGCAGTTAACAAGCTTTATAACTGGATTCACAACATGACTAAGCTGTAATACAGATTTACACAAAGATTCTTGGTGTATGATGCAGTGGAGAAAAATAACTTCTTGCTCAGGGTTTTCCTCTTTCACTTTATCCTGAATTCTTTTCAGCAATCCCACATTTTTTCCAGTTAAATTTGGAGATCCATCCGTAGTGACATTAGCAAGTTTACTCCAAGGTAGCTTCATACTCTCGATGACAGCAGACACCCGGTCATACAAATCTTCTCCCCGTGTTTTTCCTTTAAGTGGCTCCATGGCCAAAAACTCCTCTGTTATTTCAAAACTGTCGCTAATCCCTCGGATAAAAATTAAGAGCTGAGCTGTGTCTTTTATGTCTGTACTTTCGTCCAGTGCTAGCGAATATAATTTAAAGGACTCTGCAATATTATTTCACTTGTTTGTTATGTCTTCATCAATCAGTTCCACACGACGAGTCACTGTCCTGCATGATAAACTGAGTTTTTCAAACTTGTCTTTGCTCTCTGGACACAAAAGACCTGCAGTCTCTATCATGCATTCTTTCAAAACTCTCCTTCAGAGAGGGGTTTACTAGCTTTTGCTAATTTGAATGAGAGCATAAAACTTGCTTTGGTACTTGACTCTTGAATAGCAGTTTGTCTGTGAAATAAATTTTGCTGAGCCTGTAATTTAGCCATCAACCTCCGAGCTGTAGACCCCCGTTCTTGGGGAGACTGCTTGCTAGCATAGTTAGCATGCTTCGTGGCAAAATGACGGCTGATATTATATTCTTTGAAAACCGCAACAGTTTCCTGGCATATGAGACATACAGCCATTGATCGGACTTCCGTAAAAAAATATTTTGCTATCCATTCCTTATTAAACACTCTGCATTCACTGTCCACTTTTCTTTTCTTTGCCCCACTCATTTTGGGATTCTGCACTACACTAGCCGGCCATCGCGAGATTACGCTGCGTCCTCTAGAAAGTGAGGTGAATAAATGAATAAATTAGCTAGCGCTCCGTGGGCCGGATTAAAATGTCCGCCGGGCCGTATACGGCCCGCGGGCCGTAGTTTGCCCATTCCTGGCCTTGGCTATTCCGGCGGATCCCGAGGAGGAGCCTCGAGCTGAAGAGCTTGAGGCTCTACTGTATGACTCTCCTCCGAAGGAGGCCTTTACTGTCCCGGTTCCTCCGATGCTGGAATGACTCCTCTTCTGTATGTGGGAGGCACAGGCACCGGCCTCGGCACCGGTTCTCAGCAAGCGAGTCGACTCGATCTATCAACTCAGAAAGAGCCCTGGCTTTCAAAAGGCACAGCTACCACACCATTCTATGGTTGTGGAATCAGCCATGCATCGTCTGAAGAGCCAGAAGATGCACTCCGCGGTGCCCCCTGGCAGGGATGCCCGAAACCTCGATGGCGTCGGTAGAAAGTGCTTCCAGGGCTCGATGCTTGCTTGCCGTGTCCAGTCGTACCAGCTGTACATGGGCATGTACTTGCGAGATCTGGCCAAGGAGTTGGCCGGGTTCTCTGCTGGACTCTCCGGGGAACCCTTGCAGAGATTTAAGTCCTTGTCCTCGGGGATTCGGGACTGCTCGAAGTTCATGTCCCACGCCGCCTACGATGGCTTCAAGGCTTCGGCTCGAGTTGCGGCAGCCAGCATCGCGGCTCGACGCCAGGCATGGCTGCAGTCATCGGACCTCGAGCCATGGGTTCAGGACAAGTTGGTCGATGTCCCTTGCTGAGGTGAAAACCTTTATGGCAAGCCCATGACCGAGAAGGCCGCTCAGCTCAAAACTGAGCACCTCACACGGACAAGGCTGTCTAGGAAGACCTCTGCCCCTTCACATAAAAAGAAGGGCTCGGGTAAAAAGCCCTTTTACCCGAGGAAGGGCACTGCCTACAAACAGTACCCACAATATCAGGCTGCCCAAGCTGCCCCCCAGGGTCAGCAAGCCAAGGGGCAGGGTAATGGGCACCGTAGGCAGAGGACCCCCAAGCTTCTGGCCCCTGCTAACACTCAGCAGGGTGGGGGTTTTTGACTCCTTGAGCGTAGCCTCTCCTCCACTGCTCTCCCAACCCTGCACAGGAGGTCGCCTCGCCCTCTTTGCCCACCAGTGGCCCCTTATCACCGGGGACAGTTGGGTGTTGGACATAGTTCGCAGGGGCTATGCACTGCATTTTCACCAACTGCCTCCCCCTTACTTTCCAGGGGAGCCTCCAAGGCCTCCCCTGCACACAGACCTCCTTCAAGAGCTTCAAGGTCTGTTGGTGGACAGGGCGGTGGAGCCTGTGCCTCCCCACTTGCAAGGTCACGGATTCTACTCCAGGTATTTCCTGGTGCCCAAAAGAACTGGTGGCCTTCGACCCATTCTGGACCTCAGGAACCTCAAGTTCCTAGAGAAAGAAAAGTTCAAGATGCTTACTCTTGGAACACTTCTGCCCTACCTCCAGCAGGGAGATTGGCTATGCTCTTTAGATCTAAAGGATGCGTACACTCACATCCTCATTCATCCAGACCACAGAAAGTACCTCTGGTTCATTGTGGGAGGAAACCATTATCAGTACAGAGTGCTGCCTTTCGGCCTCACCTCAGCTCCCTGGGTCTTTACCAAATTCCTGGCAATGGTAGCGGCCTACCTGAGAAATCAAGGGAAGACAAAGATTCCCTATCTGGACGACTGCCTCATCAGGGGTCAGACGTGCCAGGAGGCCAGACAAGCCACCCTCAGGACTATTGCTCTTCTTCAAGGCCTGGGATTTGTTTGAACTTTGCAAAGTCCACTTTGCTCCCCTCCCAAAACTTGGAGTTCATAGGGGCAAGGCTGGAATCTGTCCTGGCAAAGGCATTCTTGCCAGCAGACAGGGCCTTGTCCATCTGGGTGGCTGACTGTATCACCTGTGCTTACAAGGCAGCTGACCTTCCTTTGCAGGTTAGGGTCACGGCCCATCGTGTCAGGGCAATGGCTGCCTCAGTGGCTCATCTCCGCTCTGTGCCCTTGGTAGACATCTGCAGGGCTGCAACTTGGTCTTCAAGCCAGACCTTTGCGGCCCATTACTGTCTGGAGAGGGAGTCCTGTAGGGACAGTGCTTTTGGCCAGGCAGTACTCCGGAATCTCTTTGAGGTTTAGGCAACTCCTGCCCTCTGTTGGGCTACCGGTGGAGGTTCTGTCCTTGAAAAGCCTTTCTTTGCTGCTGAGACTAGAGGGAGTTCTCTTGTTCAGCCTGGGTTCCTCGGTAGCCCAGAGCTAGGGAGTCACCCATATGTGAGGACTGACTTCCTGCTTGGTCCTGGAGAAAGAGTAGTTACTCACCTGTAACAGGTGTTCTCCAGGAGCAGCAGGAATCAGTCCTCACAACCCTCCCTCCTCCCCTTGGAGTTGCAGTTGTACATAGTTCATTTTTTCATTTTTATGTGCTGTTCTTAGCTATGTCATTTGACTGAGGTAAGATGGCACCTTTAGGCGGGAAGGGAACCGTGCATGCGTGCCTGCATTCCCAAAGGCTTTTATGGAAAGCTGGGGAAATGCTCCGCTGGGGCTTCATCGGCGCCGATGACACCCATATGTGAGGACTGATTCCTGCTGCTCCTGGAGAACACCTGTTACAGGTGAGTAACTACTCCTTCGCGCCAAAGCCTGAGGTCGTAGTTCAAGCTGTCAAAATGCATAATGGAGTTCAAATATTTGAGTATGTTCCATATATTACTATATGTATTGTGTGCTGAAACTATTACCATACAACATTTTTAGGACCTTTATATGGTATTTCAGTAGCTTATATAAGATCAACTACAAGGGGCAGCTGACATGTCATTTTTAGAACATACTCTAGCAGTTTTTGTTTCCCATATTTACACATGGATAGCGCACAGTACTATTATCTGTAATGTTCACAGAATGTTGAGATGTTGGCTCCCCTCCTTTTTTGTGCTGTGTGCTTGTGTTCCAAATTACGCTGGATGGAAAGTGTTTAAAGAGATGACTTTAGAAGGTGCCCATTTATAAATATCTAGTTATCTGTATATATGCAATGTGTTTCATAAGTTAGTGCCTTGTGAAAGTATTTATCTGTTTTTGTCCTGTTTTGTCGCATTACAACTTAGAATAAAAAGAGGTTCATTTGGATGTTAGGTACAGTAATGGACCTAACAATATAGTCCAAATTGGTGAAGTGGAATGACTATAAAATACCTTATATATATTAAAAAAAAATAAAAAAAAAAAAAAAATAAAAAAGGTGAAAACTTTAAAGTTGTGTGTATATGCATTCATCCCTTTTGCTATGAAACCCCTAAATAAGTTCTGGTCTAACCAATTAACTTTGGAAGTGTCATAATTAGTTGATTAGGGTCCACCTTTGTGCAACCAGTCGCATGATGCCTGTACAAATATAGCTGTTATGAAAGGTAACACCACTAAGCAAGCAACATGAAGACAAGGAGCACTCCAAACAGGTCATACAAAAAGTTGTGGAGAAGTATAGATCAGGGTTGGGTTGATTAAAAAAAAGAAGAAAAAAATTCTGAATATCTCACGGAGCACCATCAAATCCATTATAACAAAATGGAAATATGGCACCCCTACAAACCTGACAAGAGAAGGCCGCCCACCAAAACTCACAGACTTGGCAAGGAGGGCATTAATCAGAGATGCCACAAAAACACCAAGGATTACTGAAGGACCTGCAAAGATCCACAGCGGAGATGGGAGTATCTGTCCATAGGACCACTTTAAGCTGTACACTCCACAGAGCAGGGCTTTATGGAAGAGTGGCCAGAAAAAAGCCATTGCTTAAAAAAAAATAAGAAAACACGTTTGGAGTTTGCACAGCAGCATTTTGCGGCCCTCCCCCCCCCCCCCCCCCCAGCACATGGAAGAAGGTTCTCTGGTCAGATGAGATGAAAATTGAACTGGCCATCATGGGAAATGCCATGTGTGGTGCAAACCCAACACTTCCCATCACCCTGAGAACACTATTCCCACAGTGAAACATGGTGGTGGCAGCATCATGCTGTGTGGATGTTTTTCATCGGCAAGGACAGGAAAACTGGTCAGGATTGAAGGAATAATGGATAACGCTAAATACAGGGCAATTCTTGAGGAAAATTTGTTTGTCTGCCAGAGATTTGAGACTGGGTTGGAGGTTTACTTTCCAGCAGGAACCCAGTCAGGAGATGTGGTAGAAATAGAAATGGCCTTTATTAATCTCCGGGAATAAGCAGGAATGAGTCTTCACATATGGGTATCGTTGGTACCGACGGAGCCTGCACGGGAACGCTCCCCAGCGTCCAAAAGGAAAGCTTTTGGGAGCATCCCACAGTGCCTGTGCGCTGCCCTCCCGCCTTTCTTAACCGCCTCTCTCCAGTTCTTCTTTTTCCACGGAGCCAGCAGGTCGTGTTTCCTGTCACCGCTGAAGAATTTCTTATTTTTTCTTTTATTTCTTTATTCGCGTGTCTGCCTTCTCGACTCCGGACCGGTACCGCCGTTTTTTTCTTTCTTTCTTTAAAAAAAAACAAACAAAAAAACCCCTACTCTTTTCTACTTCAGTGCATTTTTCTTTCTGTGGCCTTAGGCCTGCAGAAAATATTTCCTCATGGAAAAGCCCGCCTCCGGGTTCAAAAAGTGCACAAAGTGCAGTAGCACTATTTCTGTCACCGACACCCACGACTGGTGTCTTAAATGTTTAGGTCCTGACCATTCCATTGTGGACTGTGAGTCCTGTTCCATAATGTCTAAAAGAGGTTTACAGAATCGAGCAGCCAAGCTCAGTACCCTGTTTCCCTCTGATGCAGCTTCTGTGGCATCGATGTCTTCCAGGGCTGCTTCTTCCTCCCATGGATCTCAGGTAACCAAACTTAAATCTGGCCGGTCCTCGAAGAGTACATCTCCCTCTAAGTATCGAGATGCCCCCGGGCTTGCTCTGGAGGAATCCACACCGGCAAAATTACCCTGGCGGGAGGCTCCGGCTTCCAAAGCTTTATCTATGGGGTCACAGGTTGACATCGATGGCTCGGCCTCGACCGATCACCTGTTACAGTGTTCTGGGGTACCGGCGGTTCACACCGGTACCGACATCCAGACATTGGTGGCGTCGATGGATCAGAATATTCTGACCATGCAGCATGCCATCACTTCATTCATACAAGCTGCGACGCCTTCGGTACCGCAACAAACTCCATTGTCGGTACCGATTCCGGTACCGGCCCCGATACCGGTTCTGCTGCCGGTACTGATTGCATCAGCATCGACGTCGACGGCAGCGGTACACTATCCTGTGATGCCCATCGGTACCGATCCGGTACCGAGTACTCCCGATGTCGATACCCCCCGGTATGCGTATCGGGCTCTGCGAGAGCATCCAGACAGGCGATACTTCGATTCCTCTGAGGACTCTGATGAATCAGAGGCCTCTATCGGAGCATCGGGGATCCTTCCTCAGGAACCCTCTTCTCCAAAAAGGAGAATGTCTCCTCCAGAGGACTTGTCTTTTCAAGACTTTATCAGGGAGGTGGCCAGGGGCCTTTCTATCTCAGTGGCCTCTGAGACAGAGCCTAGAGCCTAGAGCCAAAAAATTAGATATTTTACAATATCCTAAGGATCCCAAGGAGGCAGCCACTTTACCAATACATGAGATTCTCTATGATCACATGTTGGGCATATGGGAGACTCCTCTTACCACCTCCCCTCATTCTCGTAGGTTGGACACCATGTATCGTGTTCCTCCTTGTCCTGGTTTTCATAAGACTCAGCTTCCTCACGACTCCATTGTGGTGGAGTCTGCTATGAAAAAGAGCAAGAGTACAAAGAGGCACTCCTACTCCTCCAGGAAGAGAATGCAGAACCTTAGATGCCTTTGGCAGGAGAATTTTCCAGGCCAGTATGCTTGTAGCCAGAATCAACTCCTATAGTCTCTATATGGGTATGTTTCTAAAGGAAGTTACAGATCATCTGCAAACCTTATCTCCTTTTATGTCAGAAAATAAAAGGGAAGAGTTTCTCACCTGGCTTAAACATGCCCAGGATATTTCCAAGTTTTCCAACCGTGCAGCCTTTGACTCTTTTGAAGGTGCCAGCAGAGCCTCGGCTATTGCCATAGGTGCACGCAGAGTTGCTTGGTTACAAGCCTCTAATTTGGAATCCTGGGTTCAGGATAGACTAGGTAACCTTCCTTGTACAGGTGAAAACCTGTTTGGCAAAGATTGGCAAGCAAAGGCCAACCAGATGGATGCTGAAAATTCTGCTTTAGATAGACTTTCAAAGTCTACTTCTGCTCCTTTTTAAAAAGAGATTGTTCAAAAAAGGATTTTTCCCCAAAAAAGGGAAATATTCTTCTGTTTATGGTCAGGCCTCTTCTGCAGGTCGTTTTGCTACAAAGAGGCAACAACAACCAAAACAGGCCAAGCCTAAGGCTGCGAGGACTGCTACGGCCCAACAGCCTAAGCCTCCTCAGGGCCTTTGACTTACCACTAGACTATGGTGAAACAGTTTAATTCTCCAACATCTCTCCTCAACATAGGTCAAGAGATTGCCACCCTTCTTGCCCAAGGGGCAATAGAAGAAGTACCCCTTCTTCAACAGGGCTCAGGGTTCTACTCCCCCTATTTTCTCATTCCAAAGAAAACGGGGGGCTACAGACCCATTTTAGATCTCAGAGAATTGAACAGGTTTCTATGCAAGGAGAAATTCAAGATGACTTCTCTCAGAACTCTCCTTCCATACCTCCAGAATCAGGACTGGCTTTGTTCTCTAGATCTCAAGGATGCATACACCCATGTCCTCATCCATCCAACACACAAGGTTCCTTCTGTTCCTTTACCAAGGAAAGCACTACCAATACAAAGTGCTTCCTTTCGATCTGGCCTCTGCACCAAGAGTGTTCACCAAATGCATGGCAATAGTAGCTGCATTTCTACGCACTCTAGGGATATTCGTATTCCCATATCTGGACGACTGGCTCATCCGAGCTCCATCCCAGTCAGAGGCCCAGGCTTCCCTGGCCTGACCAAGGCGTGTTCTTCAGTATCTGGGACTGGTAATAAACATTCCAAAATCCCATCTCACCCCTACTCAATCTCTAGAGTTCATAGGGGCCTTGCTGGATACCACAACTGCAAGGGCCTATCTCCCCCAGGCCCGTTGCCTACGCTTGGTGCAGTTAGCCTCACAGATTCAGTTAAAATCCCATTTAACTGCTCGAGAGATGTTACAACTGTTAGGCCACATGGCATCCACCGTGCATGTGGTTCCCTATGCTCACCTTCACATGAGAGCAGCTCAATGGACTTTGTCCACCCAATGGACCCAGGCATCAGGGTGCCTGTCAGACAAGATAGCGACCTCCAGTCGCCTCTTTTCCTCGTTCCATTGGTGGAAGTCCACTCAAAATCTGTTGCTGGGGTCCCCCTTTCAACAGGTGTTACCCCAAGCAACCCTTAACACAGATGCCTCTCCAGAGGGTTGGGGAGCTCATCTACAAGATCTCTCCACCCAAGGCATCTGGTCTCCACAGGAGACATCTCTACATATCAACCTCTTAGAGCTCAGAGCAATCTTCCTGGCTCTCAGAGTCTTCCACACCCTGCTCAGCTACAAGATAGTCCTCATCCACACGGACAACCAAGTAGCCATGTTCTACGTGAACAAGCAGGGGGGGACTGGCGCTCTGTCGCTTTGCAACGAAGCTCTGAGATTGTGGGCTTTCGCCAGAGAGCATCAAATCCATCTCATGGCAGTGTATCTTCCAGGGGTTCAAAACTCTTGGGCAGACAGACTCAGTCTAGTTCTGCTTCCACACGAATGGTCCCTCCATGGGGACCAGATAGCCAGGATCTTTCGAATTTGTGGAACCCCAGACATAGACCTGTTTGCAAGTCCGTGGAATGCCAAACTTCCCCGGTTCTGTTCCAGGATTCCGTGTCAGGGAATTCAGGCCAGGGATGCCTTCCTCCTTCATTGGGGGGGAAGGCTTCCTCTATGCCTTTCCACCTATTCCCCTCATTCCCAAGACACTGTTCAAGCTTCAGAGAGACAGGGGGTCTATGATCCTCATAGCACCACGTTGGCCACGCCAAGTGTGGTACCCTCTACTTCTGCATCTCTCTCTCAAGCTCCCTCCCTGGACTTGGGGTCTGCTCCAGATCTCCTCTCCCAAGAGGAGGGAACATTGTGGCACCCAAATCCCCAGTCTCTTCATCTCAGGGCCTGGTTGCTGAAGGCTTAGACCTTCAGGATTTACACCTTTCTCAGCAAGTGAAGGATATCCTTCATGCTTCCAGAAAGCTTTCCACCAGACGTTCCTATGCTTTTAAATGGAAAAGGTTTACCGTTTGGTATGCAGAGAAGGGTCTTAACCCTCTGGCAATTCCTCTGAATTCTTCACTAGAGTATTTGCTGCATTTATCCCATGCAGGCCTTAAAACAAATTCAGTAAGAGTCCATTTGAGTGCTATTGCAGCATCCCTTAAGCCTGTCAATGGACAAAAAAGGAGGAGGGGTGCTCATAATCTCCAAATCAGACCTCAACTTCCAGACTGTGGACTCTTCTAGCACAAACAGCCTGGACACTCTCTCTGTTGCTAACCAACAATTCTCCCTCACCCTCTTATATAGAACACCATCTACTTCTCCAATTGACCTCCCAACCATCATTGACCTTGCAGCTAACACCCGCACTCCCAACAAACCAAATTGGATAATGGGTGATTTCAATCTCCCATCGCTACACCAAAACCACGCAAATGCGTTCCTTGATGCAATGGAAGACCTGGGTCTCAAACAAATCATAAATGAACCCACACATACAAAAGGGAACATTTTGGACTTGGTTTTTGTGCCACATCCAGTCAAAGACAAAAGCCACAATCTGCCAACATCAGTCGTGGATGTACCCTGGTCCGACCACAAATTGATCATTATCCAGATTCCCAGCAACAATGACCAGCTGAACAGAAGCCAACCCACGAACATCACCTCTTGAACTTCCACTAGATGCTTCCGCCCCTTCGATAGGGAACTCATCCTTTCGGAAACCCCATCACTCATCAACAAAACAACACCTGACCTTGATGAACTAATCTCTCACTGGAATTCCAGCCTGCTTGCCATCTCACAACACCCAAATCCTAAAAATACAGCAAGAGCGAAAAGAAAATCCGCCCCATGGTTCTCTCCTGATCTACACGCTTCCCTCATGCAATTACGTAGACTCGAACGCCGATGGCGCCGATCACGCTCACCGGAAGATCAGACCGCATACCTAACCCACCTTGCAATACATCGAGGAACAATCTCTATCAGAATGAGACAATATCACACTGACACCCTAAAGAGGTCATTGAATAAACCTCGTGACCTCTTCAATTTGGTCAAATCCCTCTCAAAGGAACCATCACCCGAGCAACACATCAACATACATCCACAAGAATTCGCTGATTATCTGCAATCCAAGATTGTACAAACTAACAAGGTCACAGCAGTCCAATATCAAGAACCGGCGGACTTCTCTCCACTTAACTTTTTTTCCACACCATCCAATAAATGTATTGAGAACACCATAGCATCACTCAACACCTCCACTGCACAGACCGACCCATGTCCAGCTTTTTGGATCAAGGAACTACGTGATGTGCTCAGTCCTGTCATCGCAAATATAATGAAACTCTCCTTTTCAACAGGTTATTTTCCCACTTCACTAAAGCAGACGTCCATTAGACCATTACTGAAAAACCCCAAACTGGACCCCCAAAAGGTAGACTCCTATCGACCAATAGCTAGCATCCCCATCTTAGCCAAAATAATCGAGAAGGAAGCACAACGGCAAATTCAAGATCACATAGACTCTGTTGCTCCCTTAGATAACTGCCAACATGGGTTCAGAGAACATCACGGGGTTGAGACACTACTCACTGGTCTAATCAACAATATCATCACAGGAATCGACAACATCCATCAAGGTTTTGTCCTCATTTTCCTAGACATCGCCGCGGCTTTTGACTCCGTGAGTCACGAAATCCTCCTGGGAAGACTAAAAGAAAAGGGTGTCTGCAACAAGGCACTAAAATGGTGCAAGTCTTATCTGGACGATAGATGGCAATATGTGAAGTCTGGATCAGAAGAGTCTAGCCACTTCCATCAAAAACAAGGGGTACCTCAAGGATCCTCATTATCCTCCTTACTCTTCAATATCTACATGCAGCCCATATGCAATATCATAAGATCATTCAACGTAAACTGCATGATATATGCAGATGACATTCTTTTATACATGCCTTTCTCCACAACCCACATGGACCTGACCCCACTCACAGATTGTTTCAATGCAGTTTCAACATGGCTCCAGACACAGAACCTACGTATCCAGCATAAAAAAACAGAGGTCCTTTTCATCTCCAGAGACTCCAACTTTACGCCCCCATCCCACGTCAGTGTCAAGGAAGCTGATTTGCAAACTAAAGATGCAATAAAATATTTGGGAGTTACCCTGGACCAACATCTAGACATGAGACGCCACATAAGCAGCGTAGTCAAAGCCATCTACTTCAAAATCCGTTCCCTCAAACACCTACGCTCCCTGCTGGACCCAGACGATTTCCGTACCATATATCAAGCGCTGATCCTGCCGCATTTTGACTTTGCAAATGCCATCCTACAAGGTCTCCCCCAATCCACACTAACCCCCTTACAGTTGGCCATGAATGCCGCAGCTAGGGTCCTCTACGGTGCATCCAGAAACGACCACGTGACTCCCATTCTCAAACAGCTGCACTGGCTACCAATTCACGGGAGAATCACCTTCAAATCCCTTGTATTAGCATTTAAGGCAATCAAAGGCACCTCATCCCTCTCACTCACGAATCTAATCCACATGGTCCCCCCCAATAGAGCAAGAAGAACATCAGCTGTAAACTTGCTAGCAATACCAAAGGCTTCAACAAAGTCCAACACGAACACCACAAACAGGGCATTCAGTTTTTATGTACCAAAATGCTGGAACACCCTACCCCCCGACATTAGAGCCATTACCAATCTATATCAGTTCAGAAAGGCTCTCAAAACATACCTTTTCCGCCAATATTTCCCAGACAGCAACTAAACCAGATATCCCCTCCAAGAAATAACCCAATCTAGAAATGCCCGCACACTGCAGTGTAGATAGATTATGTATATAGTTAACCCAGTTATCCAAGTTTGTACTCCTGTTCAATGTAAAACCTGACAGTTTGTCATAATGGTCGTTTTGTTATGATGTAAACCGCGCTGATTCTAAATAGCGCGGTATATAAGAAACTGTAATAAATAAATAAATAAATAAATCCTATTTCCTCTCATCCGCTGATAGCAAGATTCATGAGAGGCCTTCTTTTGACTAAACCTCCCATTAGACCACCTCCAGTGGCATGGGACTTGAATCTGGTTCTTGACCAGCTTATGAAGCCACCCTTTGAACCCTTAGCCACTACCTCCTTGAAATTCCTTTCCTGGAAGGTTATTTTTCTCATTGCATTCACCTCAGCTTGCCGTATCAGTGAGTTGCAAGCCTTAGTGGCTAATCCACCTTATACAAGGTTCCATTATGACAAGGTAGTCCTCAGAACTAATCAATACTTTATGCCTAAAGTGGTCTCACCTTTTCATCTGAACCAGGAGGTGTATTTACCTGTCTTTTTTCCAGGACCTCATGCATCAAGTGCAGAGAGGAATCTTCATACCCTGGATTGTAAAAGAGCACTTGCTTTCTACTTACACAGGACACAGCAACATAGAAAGTCCTCTCAACATTTTGTTGCTTTTGTTCTCAAACACCTGTTCCATACCTAATCAACTCTTACCCTCCATTCCTGACTGGATGCCTGAGATTCATAGGTGGAGGTAGAGCCCTTCCCAGGGACTCACAACCTGGGTGATCTCCCAGGCATCTCTAGCTGGGGAGTCCACATATGTGAAGACTCATTCCTGCTTGTTCCTGGAGATAGCACAGTTACTTACCTGTAACAGGTGATCTCTGGGAACAGCAGGAATAAGTCTTCACAACCCACCCACCTCCCCTAGGAGTTGTATCTCTCTATCTATCTTTCCTTTCCTCTCTCTTTGTCTCAGCTTTAAAACTCGAACTGGAGAGAGGTGGTTAGGAAAGGCGGGAAGGCAGCACGCAGGCGCTGTGGGATGCTCCCAAAAGCTTTCCTTTTGGACGTTGGTGAGCGTTCCCGCGCAGGCTCCGTCGGTACCGACGATACCCATATGTGAAGACTTATTCCTGCTGTTCCCAGAGATCACCTGTTACAGGTAAAGTAACTGTGCTTTCCACGGATCAAGCGTGCCTAACCCGACACTGGCCATGTTTCGTGTAACACCTCTTCAGGGGTTTACGGCTCACTAAGAAGGAATACGTATGTAAAACAAGGAACACAACAAATAAAACATGAGAACAGTAAAAAACATAGTTAAAACCATGTGACAAACAACAAGTTAAAACATATCAATTAAAATATATAAATAGATAAATAACTAAATAACTTAAGACATTTTACATAGTGTGATAACCATTGATAATATCATATGAAATAAATAAATACATAAGAACATAAATAATAAATAGTATCATACAAATTGTAAGTACATCATTTGCATCTACAATAAAATTCATCACTCAACACAACAGGTGTGAATAGGAGAGAGAGGAGGAATAAAACGGAGGACAACACTTGCATGAAATATGTGTTGTAAAATCTAATCTTTAAATGACTCTCTAAGTAGATAAATAGATAAATAGTTATTTAAAAAATAGTAATTAAAAAAAAAAGGGGGATTAAGAAACTGATTAAAAAAGGTGAAAAACAAAATTGATAAAAAGGCCAATGGGTAGATTTAAAATTGCACATCTCAAAGATTAAATGAACAGCGCAGGGCGAGAGACCTATAAATGCGTGTGAGAGACAGTAACATCATGCCTTTATGATCGCCCGTGTGGCTGGACGATCTCCTAGACAAGCATTGCAGGAGAAAAATATAAGGGCTATAACTAAAAACTCTGAGTTGCTCATTTAATTTATATTTATTTAATGAGCAACTCAATAGGAGTTTTTATTTATAGCCCTTATATTTTTCTCCGGCAATGCTTTTCTAGGAGATCGTCCAGCCACAAGGGCGATCATAAAGGCATGATGTTACTGTCTCTCCCACGCATTTATAGGTCTCTCGCCCTGCGCTCTTCATTTAATCTTTGAGATGCAGTTTTAAATCTACCCATTGGCCTTTTTATCAATTTTGTTTTTCATCTTTTTTAATCAGATTCTTAATCCCCCTTTTTTTAAAATAACTATTTATCTATTTATCTACTTAGAGTCATTTAAAGATTAGATTTATTTTACAACACATATTTCATGCAAGTGTTCTCCTTTTTATTCCTCCTCTCTCTCCTATTCACATCTGTTGTGTTGAGTGATGAATTTTATTGTAGATGCAAATGATAGTATCATACAAATTGTAAGTACATTTATTATTTATGTTCTTATGTATTTATTTATTTCATATGATATCAACGGTTATCACACTATGTAAAATGTCTTAAGTTATTTATTTAGTTATTTATTTATCTATTTATATATTTTAATTGATATGTTTTAACTTGTTTGTCACATGGTTTTAACTGTTTTTACTGTTCTCATGTTTTATTTGTTGTGTTCCTTGTTTTACATACGTATTCCTTCTTAGTGAGCCGTAAACCCCTGAAGAAGTGTTACACGAAACACGGCCAGTGTCGGGTTAGGCACGCTTGATCCGTGGAATAATAAAGGCCATTTCTATTTCTACCATGTCTCCTGACTTGGTTCTTGGTTGCCTACTTGGCAGAGTGCTGTTTT
Organism: Ichthyophis bannanicus; assembly: GCA_033557465.1. Taxonomy (NCBI): domain Eukaryota; kingdom Metazoa; phylum Chordata; class Amphibia; order Gymnophiona; family Ichthyophiidae; genus Ichthyophis; species Ichthyophis bannanicus. Next base: position 408,822,064 of record CM066034.1, on the reverse strand, counting down.
TTTGTGGACCTTACTTTCCAGCAGGACAATGACCCTAAACATTCTGCTAAAGCTGGTTTAAAGGAAAACATTTAAATGTCTTGGAATGGCCTATTCAAAGCCCAGATCTCAGTCCAATTGAGAATCTGTGGCATGACTTGAAGATTGCTGTACACCAACGCAACCCATCTGACGAAGTAGCTGGAGCAGTTTTGTCTTTAGGAATAGGTGAAAATCCTAGTGGCTAGATATGCTAAGCTAATAGAGAAATACCCCAAGAGACCTGCAGTTGTAATTGCAGCAAAAGGTGGCTCTACAAAGTATTGACTGCGGGGGGGGGATATACCTATGCACCCTCATGATTTCTGTTTTTTTTTTCGTCTTATTTATTGTTTGTGTCACAATAAAGGATATTTTTCACCTTCAAAGTGGTAGGCATGTTGTGTAAATCACATGGTGCTAACCCCCAAAACTCCATTTTAATTCCAGGTTGTAATGCGACAAAACAGGACAAACACAAAAACATGACAGGCCATGTGGTCTTTTTCTGCTGTCTAGTTTGCCCTTCCATATTGATTACTACAATAGTCCCCTCTTTTCCCTTAGAGATCCTCTGTGTATAGAAACAATGGCTGGTCTGTTGTAATTAATTAATGTTAGCATTTCATTTGCTTGCGATGCTTGAAAGGTTTTTTTATTCATACAGGGTGCTGTGCCCCTGATCAAAATGTAGCAACAAGACCTGGCCCCTATACAGTCTAAATTATTTAAGTTAAAAGCTCTGGTATGGGACTTAAGTGAGTTTAAATTATAATGATATACCAAATGGCTATGTAGCATTTTAATGATAGTAGTTTGCAATTCAAGTGTCTGTCTGATCGCCTTTGTATTCATAGGTGGATTATTCAATATTAGACATATCTAACAACGGGTAATTTCACTATAACACTTTGGAATCAAGGTACCTTCAGACCTACTGTCTTATCCCTATGATTGTGAATCTCTGTTATAGATGTTCACTCTCTTGATTGTGTATTGTTTTCCTCTGACATTTCGTCCCTTGGGCATTCTCTCAAAAAGTGTAGGATGTTAGTGGTTCTCCGCACCCCTTATTTTGGCACCCAAACAGGCGCCTTTAGCGATCTGGACATTTAAGTAGTTTACATGCAGTCCCTTTCACAAATATATTACTTTCTGTATTCTCAGCCTTGTAAGTTTTTTGTCTAGATTTTTTATTCATGATTTTAATTAATGCTTCCTATTGATTTTTACTTAGTTTTATTTTTTGACTCTGTTTATTCACTTATTAGGTGGTTAACTACTACTATTGTTTTTTACCTATTTTATTTATATATTGTATTTATTTTTTTTTTGTCTTTGAGGCTTGTACCTCCTGAAGAAGACCATTTGGCCGAAACATGTTGGGGTCTTCTAAGTAAAGATTTTTTTTGACCACCTCTTTACCACACCTGCTCTTGTTTGTGCTGTGCAAACCACAGTAGACATTGACGACTTTGGGGATAAAACTGAAAACACTCCTCTATACAGAACACTTTGGAAATATCACCTGACCCCCTAATCCCAGCCTACTACATTTGTCACAAGCTAACACCTAAGGCGAAAACTGTAGATAGACTATATCATGTAAATTGCCCTGCATGTCAACCCCGCCTCCTCCCCACTGTAGCCTCTCATTTTCAGTGTTATAAGTTTGTTGCAATATATACTCTCGTTTTAATGTACTCAGTTAAGTTAGAATGAGCCCGATTTTCAGTTAGGCAGGCTATGTGCCGCCGCAGCGCATAGCCTGCCCGCTGACCCCCATAACCCAGATTTTCACTTTTGCAATGGCAGAAGTGAAAATCCGGGTTTGTCTGGATGCACTGGCAGCCGCTGAGGCTAAACGGGTCGCAGTGATTTTCGATGCTACCTGCTTAGCCTCTGCGCCTTATAGACGAGGAAAAACCTTGTCTATCTTTAAGGTGCAAAGGGCTAAGCAGGTTGCATTGAAAATTGCTGCTACCCGTTTAGCCCTTTGCTTCACCCCACAATGCCCCTAACATGCCCTGATGCTAGCTGCATAGCATCTGGGCTTGTTAGGAACATATCTGGGATTTTTGAAGGGCAATACCTGTGTAGGTGCCCTTTGAAAATTCTGGATAAGGCCTTTACACGAATAACTAGGAAAGTTACCCATGTAAAGGCCTTCGAAAATCAGGCCCAATGTATTTACTATTGTTTCAATGTACTTGAAGTTACAACATAAACGCTTTGAAGGATAAGGATAAATAAATTCAGAAGTCCTGAGGTGCTATTGCGACTGGGTACATCCCACTCATTTGGACTGGTTTGGTAGGGACAGTAAAGAAGGTGACATTTTAAACTTAACCTTGGCTTATCCTGCTAGACCAGTCCAGATGAGTGGGCTGTGCTCCCTAACCTTCAGGTGGAGGCAGACCAGAACAACTTCCAGTTTTGTCCATTGCTTGTACATTGGTGCAGTACTGAGAAGCCAGTATTGCCGGCCTACAGCAGGTGGCAAGGTTTGTACACTGGTGCAGATAGGTCTATCTCCCCTGACACAATCATAGTCTTGTGGCTTGGATGTTTGAGACTTTTGGCCCAGCATTTGCTCTAAGCTTGGGTACACCAATATCTCCTTGATTCAATAGCTGTCCTGTGTCTAATGTCGTTTGCTATGACGTCTAGCACTGGTAGGATCCCATTGGGCCCCTGAGGTGGATTGGTAAGTTTGGGCCTAGGCTGCCTCCCCTTCCCCCTCGCTCATGTATCTTCATTCTCTGTTTATATTTTATATAATTGTATACCAGTTATCTGTACATAGTTCCAACTGTTTCATACAAAGGTTAATCTCCAGGAACAAGCAGGAATGTAGTCCTCACATATGGGTATCGTCAGTACCGACGGAGCCTGTGCGGGAATGCTCCCCAGCGTCCAATAAAAATGCTTTTGGGAGCATCCCTCAGCACATGTGCGCTGCCTTTCCAACTGTCCCTCTTCAGTTCTTTGTTTTCCGCGGAGCCAACAGGACCTATTCCCTGTCACCGCAAAAAATTCCGTCTTTAAAATTCTTTTTTGTGGTCGCGTTTGCCTACCGCACGACGCCTATCGGTACCGCTGGTTCTTTTCTTTTCCTAAAAAAAGCAAACAAACCCTAGGCTTTCACTGTTTCTTTTCAGAAACTTTTTTGTTTTGGTGCCAGGCACCATTTTGGGCATTAGGCCCTATTTTTTTCCAAAATCATGGAAAAGCCAACTAGTGGTTTTAAAAAATGTACTAAGTGTGGTGGTACCATTTCCGTCACTGACACCCATGATTGGTGTCTAAAATGTTTAGGACCTAATCATTCTCCAACTGAATGTCTCTCCTGCATGGGGATGATTAAAAGAGGAAGACAGAACCGGGCCGCAAAGCTCGGTACCCTTGTTTCTTCAGATGCCAGATCCATTGCATCAACATCGTCAAGGGCCTCTTCCTCCCATGGATCTCAGGTAACTAAACAAAAAAGCTGGTCCTCAAAGGGTAGCTCTCCTGCTAAGCAACGAGAGGCCATTGGCATTGCCCTTGAGGGAACCACACCGGCAAAAAAGCCCCGGCGGGAGGCTTCGGCTTCCAAAGTATCGATGGGGCTTCAGGATGTTCTCGAGGCTTCAACCGTTCTTACCGATACCGACACGCAGGCATCGGCAGCGTCGATAGACCAGAGATTTCTTGCTATCAAACGCAGTATCACAGCTCTTCTTTCAGCTGCAGTACCGGTGGTCCCAAGGGCACCGGTGCCGACATAGACACCGATGCCGGTACCGACACCGGTACAGACACTGGTACTGACGGTACCGGCCCCGATGGTAACTCTTTCCAATCCACCTCTGGCTGGAGTGGATAAAGTGGTACCGGGTCACCTCGGTACCGACTTCGATTGGTACCAGGATCGTGCTTTGCAGGAGCATCGGAGTCAGGAATACTTAGAGTCCTCCGATTCCAAAGACTCTGACAATTCTGCTGGTACTAGAGGTTTTCTCTTAGAAGATCCCTCTTCTCCCCAATGCAGAATGTCACCTCCAGAGGACATGTCATTTCAGGATTTCATCCGTGATATGGCTAAAGGTCTTTCAATCACAGTAGCTCCTGAAGAGGAACCCAGAGCAAAGGAATTGGAAATCCTCCAATATCCTAAAGCTGCTAAGGAGGCAGCTACTCTGCCTATCCATGAAATTCTGCATAACTTGATGCTCAGAATGTGGGAGACACCTCTGACTACTTCTCACTCTAGGAGACTTGATACTGTGTATCGAGTCCCACCATGTCCTGGATGTCAGAAAACTCAGCTGCCACACCATTCACTGGTAGTGGAGTCAGCCATGCGTAGGATGAAAAGTGCTAAAAGACATGCATCCAGTCCTCCAGGTCGTGAATGCAGGACTCTGGATGCTTTTGGACGCAGAACTTTTCAAGCTTCCATGCTTTCAGCTAGGATCAGCTCATATATCCTATATATGGGAATGTTCCTCAAAGAAATCACAGGAGACATGGAACTTATGAGCCCATTTCTCCCAGATAAGAGACAAGACTTTCTTACTCTGGTTAAGCATGCTCAAGATGTCTCCAAGTTTGTCAATCGTGCAGCCTTTGACTGCTTTGAATGCATCAGCAGAACTAATGCTATTGCCATTGGTGCACGACGGATTGCCTGGCTACAGGCATCAAACTTGGAGACTTGGGTACAGGACAAGTGAGGCAACATTTCTTGCACGGGAGAGAATCTCTTCGGCAAGAACTGGCAGGAGAAGGCTAACGAGTTAGATGCTGACAATTCTACCTTAGATAGATTGTCAAAGTCTACAGCCACCCCAGTCAAAAGAAAGCCTTATAAAAAAAAACCCTCTTTTAGCAAAAAGAGGAAGTTTTTATCCTTCCTATGCCCATCAGACTCAAGCTCCAGGTCAGGTTGCCCAAAAGGGACAAACTAGACAACAAAAGAAACCAAAAGGCCCGAGAGCCAGCCAGCTCTCCAGGTTCAGCCCCCTCAAGGGCTTTGACTCCTTCCTAGAGAGCTTTGCCTTCCTGCCTCTGAGGGGTCCTCAACCCCCCAATATTCCCGGCAGGTTATGCCACTTTGTCAACAGATGGCATCAGATAACAGCAGAAGATTGGACTTTGTCCATTGTAGGGGAGGGGTACAAACTTCATTTTACAGCTTACCCCCTACTAGAATTCTAAAGCAGTTCAATTCGCAAACCTCTGCAGACAATCTGCTAGATCACGAGGTCTCCACACGTCTTGCCCCAGGGGCAATAGAGGAAGTACCCAATCTCCAGGAACAAGCAGGAATGAGTCTTCACATATGGGTACGTCGGTACCGACAGAGCCTGCGTGGGAACGCTCCCCAGCTTCCCAAAAAAGGAAAGCTTTTGGGAGCATCCCACAGCGCCTGCGCGCTGCCTTCCCGCCTTTCCTAACCAACTCTCCTCAGTTCTTCTTTGCCGCGGAGCCAGCAGGTCGAGCCCTGTCACCGCTGAAGTTCTTTATTTTATTTTATTTCTTTGGTCGCGTGTCTGCCTTCCCCGACTCCGTACTGGTACCGCCGGTCTTTTCTTTCTTTCTTTTAAAAAAAAAAAAATCGATATTTTTTCCTCACTTGGTGTAATTTTCTTCTTAAGGCCTCAGGGCCCACAAGAAAATTTCCCTCATGGAAAAACCAACCTCCGGGTTCAAAAAATGCACTAAGTGTAGCGGTACTATTTCTGTTACATACCCATGAATGGTGTCTTAAATGTTTGGGTCCTGAACACTCCATTCCGGATTGTCCGTCCTGCTCCCTAATGTCTAAACAGGGGTTACAGAACCGAGCAGCTAAGCTCCATGTGCTGTTTCCCGCTGAGGCACCGGCGGTAGCATCGACATCTTCCAGGCCGCCTTCTCCTGAAGGATCTCAGGTAACCAAACATAAACCTAGCAGGTCCTCGAAGGGTAGATCTCCCTCTAAGCATCGAGATGCCTCCGGGCTTGCCCTCGAGGATCCTGCACCAGCCAAACAACCCCGGCGGGAAGCTCCGGCTTCCAAAGCTCCTCCTATGGGGTTACAGGTTGACATCGATGGCACGGCCTCGACCGATCACCTGTTAGAATGCTCTGGGGTACCGGCACAATCTACCGGTACCGACCTCCAGGCATTCATGGCGTCGATGGATCAGAATGTTCTGTCCATGCAGCAGGCTATTTCAGCCTTCATTCAAGCTGCGACGCCAGCGGTACCGCAGTGAGCTCCGTTGTCGGTATCGGCTCCGGTACTGGCACCAGCGCCGATGCCGGTACCGACTGCATCGACATCGACCAGGATACCGACTGCTGCGGTTCCTTGTCCAGGGCTACTTCTCGGTACCGATCCGGTACCGGGGACGCCCGATGTCGATACCGCTCGATACGCGTATCGAGCGTTAGAAGAGCACCCTGACAGGCGATACTTCGATTCCTCTGATGATTCTGATACATCAGATGAGTCTCCTGAAGTATCCATAGCCCTTCCTGAGGAGACTTCTTCTCCAAAAAGAAGAATGTCTCCTCCAGAGGACTTGTCCTTTCAAGACTTCATAAGAGAAGTAGCTAAAGGACTCTCTATTTCAGTAACCTCTGAATCAGAGCCTAGAGCAAAAAAATTAGATATTTTAGGATACTCTAGGGCTCCTAAAGAGGCAGTCACCTTACCAATTCATGAGATTCTTCATGAACACATGATTGATTTATGGGAGACTCCTCTCACTCTCTCTCCTCATTCTCGCAGGTTGGACACTATGTATCGTGTCCCTCCTTGTCCTGGGTTCCAGAAAACTCAGCTTCCTCACCATTCCATTGTGGTGCAGTCAGCTATGAAGAGGATAAAGAGTACAAAGAGACACTCTTCTGCTCCTCCAGGAAGAGCATGCAGGACCTTGGATGCTTTTGGTAGGAAAATCTTCCAGGCCAGTATGCTTATTGCCAGAATCAACTCATATAGCCTTTATATGGGTATGTTTCTGAAAGAAGTGGCAGAAAAGCTGCACACTTACCTCCCTTTTATTCCAGAAGATAAAAGGGAAGAATTCCGCATGTGGCTTAAGCATACTCAGGATATCTCCAAGTTTTCAAACAGGGCAGCCTTTGACTCCTTTGAAGGTGCCAGTAGAGCCTCAGGCATTGCCATAGCTGCTCGCAGAATTGCTTGGCTTCAGGCTTCTGATTTAGAACCCTGGGTTCAAGATGGCTTAGGAAATCTCCCCTGTACAGGTGAAAATCTGTTTGGCAAAGAGTGGCAAATTAAAGCCACTCAAATGGATGCAGAGAATTCTGCTCTGGATAGACTTTCAAGGTCTACCTCCATTCCTGCCAAGAAAAAGACTTTTAAAAAGTCTTTTTTCAAAAAGGGCAGGTTTCCTTCCACTTCTGGCCAACAATCTTCTACAGGTCACTTTACCGCTAAGCGTCAGCAACCTAAGCAGGCCAGGCCTAAGTCTACAGGGGCTGCTGTAACCCAGCAGTCCCAACCCCCTCAGGGTTTTTGACTTGATGCTAGAGAACTTAGCCTTTCTGGCTTTAACACAGCCAGAACCTCTCACCATTCCAGGAAGGTTAGCTCATTTTGCTCCCAGATGGGAGCAAATCACATCAGAGCAGTGGACCAACTCCATCATAAGAGGGCTACAAACTTCATTTCTCAGACCTTCCTCCCCACACCATGGTGAGACACTTCAATTCTCCCACATCTCTTCTCGACCTTTTAGGTCAGGAGATAACTACCATTCTTGCCCAAGGGGCAATAGAAGAAGTTCCTCTTCTTCAACAAGGGTCAGGGTTCTACTCCCCCTATTTTCTCATTCCAAAGAAGACAGGGGGATACACACCCATTCTAGATCTCAGAGAATTGAACAAATTTCTATGCAAGGAGAAGTTCAAGATGCTTTCTCTGGGCACTCTCCTTCCATACCTTCAAAGTCAGGATTGGCTTTGTTCTCTAGATCTCAAGGATGCGTACACACATGTTCTCATCCATCCATCTCACAGAAAATTCCTACGTTTTCTTTTCCAGGGAAAACATTACCAATACAGAGTCCTTCCTTTTGGTCTGGCCTCTGCTCCGAGAGTGTTCACCAAATGCATGGCAATAGTTGCTGCATTTCTATGCACTCTGGGAATATTTGTCTTCCCATACCTGGACGACTGGCTCATCCGAGCTCCATCTCAATCAGAGGCCCAGATTTCCCTGGACCGCACAAGGCACATTCTGCAGTATCAGGGACTGGTAGTAAACCTCCCAAAGTCCCAGCTCATCCCTACTCAGTCCCTGGAATTCATAGGGGCCTGGTTGGATACCACCACTACAAGGGCCTACCTTCCTCGGGCCCGTTGCCAACGTCTAGTGCAGCTAGCCTCTCAGATTCAGTCAAGGAGCCACTTAACTGCCAGGGAGATGCTACAACTGCTAGGCCACATGGCTTCCACAGTACATGTGGTACCCTATGCTCGCCTACACATGAGAGCAGCTCAATGGACTTTGTCCACCCAGTGGACTCAAGCTTCAGGAGCTCTCTCAGACCAAATAGCAACCTCCAAATGTGTCTTTTGGTCTCTCCAATGGATGTCCACTCAAAATCTGTTGCTGGGGTCCCCCTTCCAACAGTTGTTGCCCCAAGCAACCCTCATAACAGATGCCTCTCAAACAGGTTGGGGAGCTCATCTACAAGACCTCTCCACCCAAGGCACTTGGTCCCCACAGGAGACCTCTCTTCATATCAACCACTTGGAGCTTCGAGCAGGGTTTCTAGCTCTCAAGGTCTTTCATACCCTCCTCAGCTACAAGACAGTCCTTATTCATACGGACAATCAGGTAGCCATGTTTTACATAAACAAGCAAGGAGGAACTGGCTCTCTGTCACTTTGCAACGAAGCTCTAAGATTATGGGCCTTCGCCAAAGAGCATCAAATCCATCTCCTGGCAGTATATCTCCCAGGAATCCAAAACTCTTGGGCAGACAGACTCAGTCGAGTTCTGCTTCCACATGAATGGTCCCTGCACATGGATCAGGTACTCAAAATCTTTCAAGAATGGGGAACCCCGGACATAGACCTCTTTGCATTTCCGAGGAATGCCAAACTTCCCCGGTTCTGTTCCAGAATTCCGTGTCAGGGGGTTCAGGCCAAGGATGCCTTCCTCCTTCATTGGGGTCAGGGCTTCCTGTATGCCTTTCCACCCATTCCCTTGATTCCCAAGACTCTGTTCAAACTCCAGAGGGATCAAGGATCTATGATCCTCATAGCTCCACGCTGGCCACGCCAAGTGTGGTACCCTCTACTTCTGCATCTCTCCCAAGCCCCCTCCCTGGACTTGGGAGCTGCTCCAGACCTTCTGTCTCAGGAGGAAGGGACTTTGTGGCACCCAAACCCCAGGTCCCTTCACCTCAGAGCTTGGTTACTGAAGGCCTAAACCTTCAAGACTTGAATCTTTCTCAGCAGGGGAAGGATATCCTCCATGCTTCCAGGAAACCTTCCACCAGGCATTCCTATGCTTTCAAGTGGAAAAGATTTTCCATTTGGTGTGCTGAAAAGGGTCTTGACCCTCTAGCACTACCTTTAACTTCTTTGTTAGACTATCTCCTGCATCTCTCTAATGCAGGACTTAAAACAAATTCAGTAAGAGTCCATTTGAGTGCTATTGCAGCATCCCTTAAGCCCATCAATGGACAACCTATCTCCTCTCATCCTCTTATTTCAAGATTCATGAGAGGCCTAACTTTAACTAAACCTCCCATTAGGCCTCCTCCGGTGGCATGGGACTTAAATTTGGTTCTTGGTCAGCTTGTGAAGCCACCTTTTGAACCCTTAGCCACTACCTCCTTGAAATTTCTTTCCTGGAAGGTTATTTTCCTCATTGCAGTCACTTCTGCTCGCCGCATCAGTGAACTGCAGGCCTTAGTGGCTAATCCGCCTTATACAAGGTTCCATCATGACAAGGTAGTCCTTAGGACAAATCCACACTTTATGCCTAAAGTGGTCTCACCTTTTCATCTTAATCAGGAGGTATATCTACCTGTCTTTTTTCCAGCTCCTCATGCATCCAGTGCAGAGAGGAATCTTCATACTCTGGATTGTAAAAGAGCTCTTGCTTTTTACTTACTTTTTTATTTATTTATTTTATTTAGACAGTTTTTGTATACCGCCTTATCCTTCAATCAAAGCGGTCACATAGGACACAGCAACATAGAAATTCTTCCCAGCTTTTTGTTGCTTTTGATCCTTCTCACTTAGGACTTCCAGTCTCTAAGAGAACACTGTCCAATTGGATTGCTCAGTGTATTTCTTTTGCCTATCAGAGTAAGAACCTTTCTCTGGAGAGCCATGTCACAGCTCATAATGTGAGGGCCATGGCCACCTCTATGGCTCATCTAAATTCTGTGTCCATCGACCAGATCTGTCGAGCAGCCACCTGGGCCTCTGTTCATACCTTCACAGCCCATTACTGCTTGGACAAGGATTCCCGCCGGGATGCCTTGTTTGGTCAGGCTGTCCTCAGACACCTGTTCCATTCTTAAACAACTCCTGCCCTCCTTCCCTGGATGGATGCCTGAGATCCATAGGAGGACGCAGACCCCTTTCAGGGTCTCATATCCTTGGGGATCTCCCAGGCATCTCAGCTAGGGAGTCCCCATATGTGAAGACTCATTCCTGCTCGTTCCTGGAGATAGCACAGTTACTTACCTGTAACAGGTCATCTCTGGGAACAGCAGGAATAAGTCTTCACAACCCACCCACCTCCCCTAGGAGTTGTATCTCTTTTCTATCTTTCCTTTCCTCTCTCTCTCTCTATTGTCTCAGCTTTAAACTCGAACTGAGGAGAGTTGGTTAGGAAAGGCGGGAAGGCAGCGCGCAGGCGCTGTGGGATGCTCCCAAAAGCTTTCCTTTTTTGGGAAGCTGGGGAGCGTTCCCGCGCAGGCTCCATCGGTACCGACGTACCCATATGTGAAGACTTATTCCTGCTGTTCCCAGAGATCACCTGTTTATAGGTAAGTAACTGTGCTTTCTTCAACAGGTTGCAGGATTCTACTCCCCCTATTTTCTTATCCCAAAGAAAACAGGGGGACACAGACCCATTCTAGACCTCAGAGAATTGAACAAATATCTGTTTCGAGAAAAATTCAAGATTTCTCTGGGAACTCTTCTGCCATACCTTCAAAGCCAGGACTGGCTTTGCTCTCTAGACTTAAAAGATGCATACACTCACATTATTGTCCATCCAGATCACAGGAAATTTTTATGTTTCCTTTTCAGGGGCAGACACTTCCAGTACAGGGTTCTTCCTTTTGGTCTGGCTTCAGCACCAAGGGTATTCATGAAATGCATGGCAGTAATAGCTGCATTTCTACGAACCCTGGAGATTTTTGTCTTCCCTTACTTAGACGACTTGCTCATCCGAGCCTCCACAGTGACAGAGGCCAGCACTGCACTGTCTCGTACAATGCGAATCCTCCAATACTTGGGATTGGTAACAAACTTCCCGAAATCTCAACTAGTTCCTTCCCAATCCCTAGAATTCATAGGAGCCTGTCTGGATACCAGACAGGCAAAGGCTTTCCTTCCGCAAGCCTGGTATCTTCGCATAATGCAGTTAGCTTCCCAAGCAGCAGGCAAATCCTCCCTTGCTGTTTGGGAGCTACTGCAGTTACTGGGACACATGGAATCCACAGTTTATGTAGTCCCATATGCTCGTCTCCACATACGAGCAGCTCAGTGGACCCTCTCCACACAGTGGACACAGGCCATGGGTCATTTGTTGGACAAAATAACAGTCTCTCAACGACTAATTTTGTCCCTCCAATGGTGGCAATTGTTAGGAAATCTGACAGTAGGGTCTCCTTTTCATCAACCCCTCTTTCAGGCCACCCTAACAGATTTATTTTATTTTATTTATTTAGTGTACACTTGTATCCCGCTACTTCCAGCGATCAGCAGCGGTTTTCTATACATAAGGGAGAGGCTGTACAGGCCAGAATTATAACATACAGTACGATTGCAGGGATGGGTAATAGGCACATCAAACAGTTACAGATTTACATTTGATTGATTGCGAGGAGACTTTACATATATACATTTGGTTGCTTGCGGGGCGGCTTTACATATATTTATTTATTTATTTTTTATTTATTTAACAGTTTCTTCTATACCGCCCCTTCCAGAGATCAGGGGCGATTTACATTGAACAGAGAGTTAGTATACTTCTGTATACTTTACTATATATACATACTTTACATAATTACAGGACACATTTCTTGCTGTTATGATTAATTTAAGTGGGCATGTTGCTCAAATAGTAAAGGACACTGCCTAGGTTAGGTTGTAATGGGTCTGAAAGAGGTGAGTCTTTAGTTTTTTCCTGAAGTCCTTCAAGTCCTTGTTTGCTCTCAGTTCATAGGGCAGTTGGTTCCAGAGTATTGGAGCAGTAAAGGAGAACGCTCTGTTGGTGTTCGCGTTGCAAATTCTCAGATGCATCACAGGTGGGTTGGGGAGCTCACCTGAATCATCTCTCTACCCAGGGCACCTGGACTCCACAGGAGGTTGGTTTACACATAAACCTCCTGGAGTTAAGAGCAATTTATTTAGCTCTTCGAGTGTTCCATGCCCAGCTACAAGACAGTCCTAGTCCAGACAGACAATCAGGTAGCTATGTTCTATGTGAACTAGCTCTCTGTCGTTATGCAACGAAGCTTTACGACTATGGGCTTTCACCAGATAGCATCAAATTCACCTAGTGGTATATCTTCCAGACATTCAAAACCTTTGGGCAGACAAACTCAGTCGAGTACTGCTACGTCACGAGTGATCACTCCACCTAGACCAGGTGGCAAAGATATTTCATCTCTGGGGCACTCCAGACATAGACCTCTTTGCAAGTCCACTGAATGCCAAACGTCCCCAGTTGTTTTCCAGGATTCTGGCACACAACTGTCAGGCAAGGGATGCCTTCCTCCTTCACTGGGGTCGGGACTTCCTTTATGCCTTCCCACCCATTCCCCTCATCCCCAAGACACTTTTCAAACTTCAGAGAGACAGGGGTCGCATGATTCTCATAGCACCACGATGGCCATGCCAAACGTGGTATTCCCTGCTTCTGCATCTCTCTCAAGCGCCACCTCTGGAGTTAGGGCATGCTCCAGATCTCCTTTCCCAGGAGAACGGGATGCTATGGCACCTGAATCCCCAGTCCCTGCACCTCACGGCCTGGTTGTTGAAGGCTTAGACCTCCAGGATTTCAACCGGTCCCAGCAGGTAAAAGATATCCTTCAGGCTTCTAGGAAACTTTCCACAAGAAGATCTTATGCCTTCAAGTTGAAACGTTTTACTATATGGTGCTCCAAGAAGGGATTAAACCCCCTGGTCATACGTTTAGAATCGATACTAGAGTATCTCCTTCACTTATCGAATTCTGGCTTAAAGACCAATTCGGTAAGAGTCCATCTTAATGCAATTGCAGCTTCTTATAAGCCTCTAAATGGACAACCAATTTCCTCTCATCCACTCCTATCAAGATTTATGAGAGGCCTTTTATTAACTAAACCTCCCATCAAGCCACCACCGGTAGCATGGGATCTAAATCTAGCTCTCGGGCAGCTCATGAAGCCGCCTTTTGAACCTTTAGCCACTACAGCCCTTACGTTTTTGACTTGGAAGGTCATCTTCCTGATTGCAATCACCTCTGCCCGTCGCATTAGTGAATTGCAAGCTTTAGTGGCTGATCCTCCTTATACTAGATTTCATCATGATAAGGTTGTTCTTTGAACTCACCCACACTTTATGCCAAAGGTGGTTTCGCCTTTTCATTTAAACCAATCAATTTATCTTCCTGTATTTTTTCCGAGGCCTCATGCCTCTAATGCAGAAAGAAACCTTCATACTTTGGATTGTAAAAGGGCCTTAGCCTTTTACATTCAAAACACGGCAACATAGAAAGTCCTCGCAACTTTTTGTAGCTTTTGACCCTAGTCATTTGGGACTTCCAGTCTCCAAAAGAACTTTATCTAAATGGATTGCCCAATGCATATCCTTTACTTATGAGAGTAAGGGTCTTCCTCTTCAGGACCATGTCACAGCTCACAATGTGAGAGCCATGGCAGCTTCTATGGCTAATCTCCACTCTGTCTATCGATGACATTTGTCAAGCAGCCACCTGGGCTTCGGTACACACCTTCATAGCCCACTACTGCCTAGATAAAGCCTCCGGTCGGGATGCCTTCTTTGGCCAAGCTGTTCTTCAAAATCTTTTTCAAACTTGAACCAACTCCTACCCACCAACCCTGGTGGGATGCCAGAGATCCATGGGAGGAAGGATCATCACCCTTGGCGGTGGCACCTTTTTGGGGCTATCTCCCTGGCATCTTCAGTTAGGGAGTCCCCATATGTGAGGACTACATTCCTGCTTGTTCCTGGAGATAGCGTAGTTACTCACCTCTAACAGGTGATCTCCGGGAACAGCAGGAATTTAGTCCTCACAACCCACCCACCTCCCCTAGGAGTAATCTCCCTCTCCCTCTCCCCTTTCACTCAGCTACAAACCTAACTGAAGAGGGACAGTTGGAAAGGTGGGAAGGCAGCGCGCATGTGCTGAGGGATGCTCCCTAAAGCATTTTTATTGGATGCTGGGGAGCGTTCCCGCGCAGGCTCCGTCGGTACCGACGATACACATATTTAAGGACTAAATTCCTGCTGTTCCCGGAGGTCACCTATTACAGGTGAGTTATTACGCTCCACTTGTTTCATGTAAATTTCTACCAGTTAACTGTACATAGTTCTAACTGTCCACCAAGAAGAGCACAACACCACGTCGTTCGAGAGACACCCAGTCTATAACACGTGGTGGTATATTGGAAAGGATACTTTTATTGAATAAATCAAAAACCTGAGAGCCCGACACAGGCCGTGTTTCGTTTTCCACTTCCTCAGGGGAATCAGGTATACTGCAAATGATAACCATAAATAACATGAAACATATCAAAAATATAAATAAGTTCATATTATGATATATATAATTATAAAAACAAAAACATGCGAAAACCAATAAGAATCTGACTTTAAAAGATCAAACAATAAAAGCATAGAGAAATTGTATAAAACTAAATAATGTAAAAACATATATACACATTTAGTAGTTACATAAATCTATAATCAATTATTGAAATCATCATAACTATAAAGTATTGAAAGGGTGTGTAGAGGACACGTTTCCTTAGCACGATTGGCTATGTGTAACTTAATAGGAGAACAGGAGTGAGTGAAGCCGAACAAAGAACCTAATATAAAATCAAAACCATAAATACTTAAAAACATAAATAATTAAAACTTATAAATTAAAAAACTAAATCGTAAAAAGTTGATAATATCTTATGATATTCACCATTCCAATAATTGCTGAATACACAAAAACACCACAGAAATGGTGTATGGAGAAACTTTCTTGCCTTAAAACAAAGTTCTACTACCTCAAATATGTGTATTCAAAACATAAATACATATTTATTTTGTCACATATTGTATTGCTGCAATGATAAATAATAAATAAATATTTAAAAGTGCCATACCCGTTTCAGCTTGCGATTTGCACTGTATAAAAAGTGATTCTCTGAGTGCCGACTGAAACGCCTACTCTGTACGAGAAATGTAACAATCAAATTCAACCCTGTTGATAATTATAACACATTGTAATAAATTACTATAGTAACCAGTATAATAATCAAAGTGCAACATGTTAATCCCTCGCCACTGTTGTTGAAAAAGAACCGCTCCCTTTCAGCCGTATTATCTAACCTCCACTCTTGTTAGAGAGATTCATATAAAAGAAACTACAGACTCGCTGACACTCGCTCTTAAAACATTGCTGACTTCCTCTAGTAAACGGCTAAATTCATATCCCGTGGAGGAAAAATCATACCGTTCTGACAGTCATCTCTTCTTTAATCTCTACTATACCTATATATTTCTGGTCGTGCTAGACTCGCGCTAAAGTGATTATCATCGCCGATTATACTACTATCGTTTTATCCTTCTTTATACTTAAAAAATACATCCATACAAATTTCCTTTGTTCATGCGGGATTATAAAAAACTTTCATGTATTGGATCTCACAGTATCTTTCTAAAAAAAACTTTATGGATTAACTAAAACCCATCATCGAGTTTTCAACCTCTCTGCACTCAAAAGGATCCAACCCGCACTCACCAACACACTTTCTCAGTGATCTCCAGTCGAGAAATACTGTCATCCATTGACACCATTGCATCTGCATTAAAAACGCCCGCACTTGCACTTTACTTAAACGCGGGAAACATGACGTAACCTCCTCCAAATTGGAGAAAGGTCGTTGATGTGAAAACGAGCACATGCAAAGGGCAGTTTGTCCATGGTTTAGTGCTTATAGTTTTTTCTGAGACCTGACCTCTTTTGTGAAATAACATTGAAATAATTTTCTAGTTGCAGAGTTTAGATTATTGAACAAAGAGTTTTTTATTTGATATAGTATTATCGTTCAAGAAGATTGAGGACTAACTATTACATCCTTTGAAGTATGGCTTGCCTCTGAACTATCTCAAGATTCAGGTGGTGGCCTGTTATGTGCTACCAGGAGTAGATTCAGGGCATGTCCCTAGCGGTGCACACTGATGGTTCTCCAGGAATAAGCAGGAAGTATGGGTAACGTTAGCGCCAACGGGAACCCATGTGGAAGCATCTCCCCAGCTTTCAAAGAAAGCCTTGGGGAGATGGCACCACACATGCATGGTCCCCTTCCTGCCCAAGGGTACCATCTTGCTCAGTCTACTTTTTTCCACAGAGCCCAACGGACATATGTCCTGTTTCCCTGGAAAAATCCTTGAAAAAATTTTTCCTAAAAGTTAGTTTTCCGGTAGGCGTACTGGTTCCTCTTCCTGCTTTGAGTCTGTGCCTCTCAACACCGTTCTAGGCTCCTTTTTTCTTTTTTTTCCTTGAGGTCTCTCTCAATTGGCATTCGTGCCTTTTTTTGCCTGGATTTTGCCCGCCTTGTCCAGCGAGTTCAAAAAGTGTGACCGCTGCAGTCAGACCATATCCATTACGGACACCCATGACTACTGCCTGCGCTGCCTGGGCTGGACCATGACAGCAGCACCTGCAACCTGTGCCAGACCATGTCAGCTGAAACAAACAAGAAAAGTTGCAAGAAAAATTGTTCCCTAGGTTTGACTCGGCACCCGCCTCCCTGGCATTGAGTTCCAAGCCCAGTGCATCTTGAGATGCCGGGGCATCCTCTGAGTTCTGCAGCTGCAGTGCCTCCGAGAAGACACCGGAGCTGGAGAAGATAACATTGAAGTCTGCAGAGGTTGCACTGGAGAAACCCGGTAAAATCCCATGGAGGGACATGGGCGACTCCGAGAAGCGTGCTACCAAGGTCCTCAAGAAGGATTCCTCGACCGGCGGAGACCTTGTGAGGTTACTTGAGGCTGTAGTCCTCATCGAGGATGCACTCCCTAGAGTGCTGGTGCCATGCCTTGGTGCTCTCTAAGAAGAGGGGTGCTTCCAGTGCTCTCTCAAAGGTGATTTTTTACTGAGTTGCTGCATAACTGTGAGTCTTGTTTCCAAATAACTGTGCATCTGTTTGTCTCCACATAGCTCTCTATCTGTCCATAGTTGGGTTCCTTACCCACTCCATTGCTGTAGAGGTTTACCTTTTAAACTTTCTCTTACCCTTCCCTGAAGGACTCCTCCCCTCCCCCTCCTGCTGAATTAGTGTTGTGGTCTTCCATTTTCTGTGCTGCACACGTGGGTTTAGTTCAGATTGCCTTGGTGCTCTCTAAGAAGAGGGGTGCTTCCAGTGCTCTCCCAAAGGTGATTTTTTACTGAGTTGCTGCATAACTGTGAGTCTTGTTTCCAAATAACTGTGCATCTGTTTGTCTCCACATAGCTCTCTATCTGTCCATAGTTGGGTTCCTTACCCACTCCATTGCTGTAGAGGTTTGCCTTTTAAACTTTCTCTTACCCTTCTCAGCTGTAACTTACCTTGCCTCTCTCAACTAACTGGGCTTTATGTGGTACCCCCCTCCTTCCTGCTGAGGGTTCAGGACAGGGTACCTTGTAACTGCCCTCTTTAGTAGGACTTTTCTCCCTCCCTCCCCAGCACCCACCCACCCCTTGGCTAATTGTACCTTTATAGGTACTTGCACATCTTAGAAGAAAGGGGCTGCTCTCAGGTGCAGCTCGTTATCCAAATCAGTCATACACGGAGGATCTGAGCTTAATTAATTAAGCTTCAGGTATACAAGGTGTATTAGGGGTATTAGATACACTTTTATTGGTATAAGCATCTACACCAATCCTTAGTATATACAGAATTTAAAAGACCTAAACACAAGCTTTAAACTAAGATGCAGTCCAGCAACGAGATGGGGGTTCTCCGGTCTTTTGCATTGAGTGTCGCATGTATGATTTTCTCCCAGTTGGTGAGAGGTCTTACGTATGCACTAAGTGCAAAGAACTCTTTGCTCTCAGGGAGCGAGTCCGTTCTCTAGAAGCTAGAGTAGCAGACCTGGAAGACATAAGAAAGACAGAGATGTACATGGACGTGACCTACAGGGATATAGTCCTGAAGTCCCACCTCCAGTCTGGCAGCATCCCTGCTGCCATGGAGGAGAGAGGTCACATGACAGGAGAGCATCACCCTGGTGTGGCAGGAAGTGATCCTGTAACTAGGACCTGTCCTCCAGGTGATGTAAAACCCTCTTGCACCGAGGACGTTTCTCCAGGGCCACGTGCCCATGAGGGGAGGGTCAGGACAGCTGTTATAGTTGGTGATTCAATCATTAGGAATGTAGATAGCTGGGTGGCTGGTGGACGTGAGGATCGCCTGGTAACATGCCTGCCTGGTGCGAAGGTAGCGGACCTCACGCACCGCCTAGATAGGATCGTAGATAGTGCTGGGGAGGAGTCTGCTGTCTTGGTACATGTTGGTACCAATGACATAGGAAACTGTGGTAGGGAAGTTCTGGAGGCTAAATTTAAGCTTTTAGGTAGGAAGTTGAAATCCAGAACTTCCAGGATAGCATTCTCCGAAATGCTTCCTGTTCCACGTGCAGGACCCAAAAGACAGGCAGAGCTCCGGAGTCTCAATGCGTGGATGAGACAATGGTGCAAGGATGAGGGTTTTGGATTTGTTAGGAACTGGGGAACATTCTGGGGAAAGGGGGGGCTCTTCCGAAGGGATGGGCTTCACCTTAATCAGGATGGGACCAGACTGCTGGCATTAACCTTTAAAAAGGAGATAGAGAAGCTTTTAAACTAGAAATTAGGGGAAAGCCGACAGTCACCCAGGAGCGCATGGTTCGGACAAAGGTATCCTTGAAGGATACTACCAAAAGCAATGAGGTTCCAAAAGGGAGTATAGTAGCCGAAATGCCCTTGAGTAAGGAGCAGACAGAGAATAAAGATTCCAAATTACCCATGCCTACCAATAGCCAGATTAATATGAATAAAATACAGTCTCTAAAATGCTTGTATGCCAATGCTAGAAGTCTAAACAATAAGATGGGAGAGTTAGAATATATGGCACTAAATGAGAGGTTAGATATGATTGCACTCTCAGAGACATGGTGGAAGGAGGATAACCAGTGGGACACTGTGATACCTGGATACAAACTATATCGTAATGATAGAGCTGATCAAATTGGTGGAGGGGTTGCGCTCTATGTTAGAGAGGGCATTGAGTCAGAAAGGATTAAAGTTTTGCAGGGAACAAAATTTGCTGTAGAATCTCTATGGATTGAAATTCCACTTATGAAGGGGAAGGTGATGGCAGTGGGGGTGTACTATCGACCGCCTGGCCAGAATGAACAAATGGATGATGAAATGCTCAAAGAAATCACAGAAGCTAACAAAAGTCACAACAGAGTAGTAATAATGTGTGATTTCAATTACCCCGGTATCGACTGGGTCAGTGTCACGGCAGGACAAACTAAAGAGAGAAAGTTTCTAGATGGAATAAATGACTGCTTCTTGGAGCAGCTGGTTCATGAACTGACCAGAGGGGAAGCCATACTGGACCTAGTCCTTAGTGGAACGCCAGATCTGGTGCAAGAAATAAGGGTGTTGGGACCACTTGGCAATAGTGACCATAATATGATCATGTTTGATTTAATTATTGGAGAACAAATAGTAAAGAAATCCACAGTACTACCTTTTAACTTTCAAAAGGGAGACTATGATAGAATGAGGAATATAGTTAGGAAAAAACTAAAAGGAGCGGTTCCAAAGGTTAAAGACTTACAGCAAGCTTGGGCGTTATTTAAAACTACTATCCTCGAAGCCCAGACCAGCTGTGTTCCACGCATTAAGAAGAGTGGGAGAAAGTCCAAAAAACTGCCAGCATGGTTTAAAGGTGAGGTCAGAGAGGCTGTTGCTGCCAAAAAAGCAACCTTCAGGAAATGGAAAAAAGAGCCAAATGATGAAAACTGGAAACAGCACAAGCACTGGCAAGTTAAATGCAAAGCATTGATAAGGCAGGCAAAGCGGGAATTTGAAAAGAAACTTGCTGCGGAAGCAAAAACACGAAATAAAGACTTTTTCAAGTACATTCGTAGCAAAAGGCCTGTGAGAGAGTCAATTGGACCGTTAGATGATAGAGGGGTAAAAGGGGCAGTAAGAGGAGACAAGGCTATAGCGGAGAGACTGAATGAATTCTTTGCTTCGGTCTTTACTGAGGAAGATGTAGGGATGTTACCCAAGACTGAAGTGGTATTTAAAGGTGATACTGCAGAGGAATTGAGAGAAATATCGCTACACCGGGAAGATATATTACAACTATTTGATAAACTAAATAGTAGCAAATCACCTGGACCGGATGGTATACATCCCAGAGTGTTGAAAGAACTGAAATATGAGATTGCAGACCTGCTATTGGTAATCTGTGAACTTTCATTAAAATCATCTGTAATACCTGAAGATTGGAGGGTCGCCAACGTAACACCAATTTTTAAAAAGGGTTCCAGGGGTGACCCGGGAAATTACAGACCGGTGAGCCTGACGTCAGTACCAGGGAAAATGGTAGAAACCATCATAAAGAACAAAATTACGCAGCATGTAGATAGTCATGGCCTAATGGGAGACAGCCAACATGGCTTTAGACAAGGAAGATCTTGTCTTACTAATCTGATATGTTTTTTTGAAGGTGTGCATAAACAGGTAGACAAAGGTGAGTCGGTTGATATAGTGTATCTGGATTTTCAGAAAGCTTTTGACAAGGTCCCCCATCAGAGACTTTTGGCAAAGCTAAAAAGTCATGGGATAGGAGGCAGTGTACTATTGTGGATCGGGAACTGGTTAAAAGATAGAAAGCAGAGAGTAGGGCTAAATGGCCAATATTCCCAATGGAAAAAGGTGAATAGTGGAGTACCCCAGGGATCTGTACTGGGTCCGCTGCTTTTTGACATATTCATAAATGACCTGGAAAAGGGAATAACGAGTGAGGTTATCAAATTTGCAGATGACACAAAACTGTTTAAAGCTGTTAAAACCCAAGAGGAAAGTGGAAAACTGCAGGAGGACCTGGATAAATTGGAAGACTGGGCATCCAAATGGCAAATGAAATTTAATGTGGACAAGTGCAAAGTCATGCACCTAGGAAAGAACAACCCACACTATAGTTACTCGATGCAAGGCTCCACATTAGAAGCCACCACCCAGGAAAAAGATTTAGGAGTCATCGTGGATAACATGTTAAAACCCTCCACCCAGTGTGCAGCGGCGGCCAAGAAAGCAAACAGAATGCTAGGTATCATAAGGAAAGGGATGGAGAATAAAACAAAGGATATTATAATGCCTCTGTATCGCTCCATGGTACGACCGCACCTTGAATATTGTGTGCAATTCTGGTCACCGTATCTTAAAAAGGACATAGCGTTATTAGAAAAAGTACAGAGAAGAGCCACCAAATTGGTGAAGGGGATGGAAGGCTACTCCTATGAAGAGAGGCTAAAAAGGTTAGGGCTCTTTAGCCTGGAAAAGAGACGGCTGAGGGGAGATATGATAGAGGTCTATAAATTAATGAATGGAGTGGAACAGATAAACGTGGATCAATTGTTTACGCTATCAGAATATAGAAAGACTAGGGGACATGTAATGAAGCTACAGGTTAAACTATTTAAGACAAATAAGAGAAAATATTTTTTCACTCAACGTGTAATCAAACTCTGGAATCTGTTACCGGAGGATGTGGTAAGGGCTGATAGTATAGCTGGGTTTAAAAAAGGTTTGGACAAGTTCCTGGAGGAAAGGTCCATAAACCACTATTAAAAAGGGACCCAGGATATCAATGCTTGACCCAGTACAAGCATTGTGGAACTTGTGTCTTTTGGGGAAACTGCTAGGTACGTATGACCTAGATTGGCCACTGTTGGAAACAGGATACTGGGCTTGATGGACCTCGGTCTGACCCAGTATGGCATGTCTTATGTTCTTATGTTCTTATGCCTTGGTGCCATGCCCAACATCCTCTGCCTGCGCCAAAGGCTGCGGAGCCTTCTGGCTTGGAAACCAGAATGGCAGCCCTGGAGCAGAAGATCACTGCTATTCTGGCCCTGCAGCAGGCGACAATGGCTGGTTCCTCCGCCTCCTGTCCCGACCGGCCCTCAACTGCAAGGGAGTCGCTGGTTGTCGAGCTGAGCATTGAGCACCCTTTGCCTAAAGTCCTCTGGGTTGGTCGAGGTCCCAGTCTCGCTCATTGGGTATTTGGTCCTCGCTGGCTAGTGTACTCAACTTGGACCCCAGGTCCTCTGCAGGCCACTGGCCTTTTGGCACTGCCTCGACAAAAGAAATCGCAGGGCCATGGACTCCTCATCACTGCTTGATTCCAAGTGGGAGATGGAGGACGAGGCATCACCGGACACCAGAAGGCACCGAGACATCCCTTCGGCCCATCCCTCGATGCCATTCTCCTTCCGAGGACATAGCCTTCCATGACTTTGTTAAGGATATGGCCAAGGCCCTTGGTGCAAGCAGAGGCAGAGGAGGACCCACACACCGAGGAGTTGGAGATTCTCCAGTATGAAACTGCACCTAGAAAACCCCTCATGGTGCCCATACAGCTGATCCTTGAGAGGCTGCTTCTCTGAATGTGGGAGACACCGGCATTGGTGCCTATAGTGAGCTGTCGGCTCAACGCAATGCACTTTGTCCGGAAAGGGCTGGGGTTTCACATACCCCATCTCCCACATAACTCAATGGTTGTTGAGTCGACCATGCAGCAACTCAAGAGCCAGAAGACCCACTCCTTTATCCCTTCTGGCAGGGAGGCCCGGGCCCTTGACGTCCTTGTGCACAAATGCTATTGGGGCTCGATGCTGGGTTGCCGGATCCAGGTCTATGAACTCTACATAGGCATGTACCTAAAGGCACTGGCAAAAGAGCTGTCGGGGTTTGCAGCAGGCCTTGTCTGGGAACCCCTCCAACAGTTCCAGATCCTGATCTCAGGAATGAGGGACTGCTCCAAGTTCCTCTCCTGAGCTGCCTATGACCGCTTCAAGTCGGCAGCTTGAGTTGTGGTGGCTGGCATCAGGTCCTGTCTGCAATCCTCTGACTTTGAACAGTGGATCTAGGAGAACCTGCTAGATGTCCCCTGTACCGGTGAGAACCTCTTTGGCAAACCCATGGCTGACAAAGCTGCTGATATCAAAGCAGACTTTGTGACCCATCAAGAGGCTCTCTAAAACCTTATCCCATCCCCGTAAGGAAACCATTGGAGGAAAAGGTCCCTTTTTCCCCAAGGAAAAGGGGTGCTTTTTGCACAGGGTCTCCAATACGAGCCCTATTCTGACCACCAGCAGGGTTCTCGCCCGAAGAGGCAGGGACACGGGGCTCTGAAGGCAAAAACACCTAAGCCCCAGGCTCCAGCTCCCACCCAGCCTGGGGTGAGCTTTTGATTCCCAGGGCCGGGCCTCCCTTCCCCCTTCACCAGCCCACAGGGGGGCACCTGGTGCTCTTTGCCCACAGATGGGTCTGCATCATATTGGACCTTTTGGGTACAGCAGGTGGTCAGGGAGGGATATTGCCTCCACCTAGGTTTTTTCCTGGAGAGCCAGTGCGACACATCCTTCACCAGACCCTGCTGCTCCCAGAGCTCGCAGGTCTTTTCAAGGACAAAGCAGTAGAATCTGTACCCAGACACCTGTGGGACAAAGGTTTCTACTCCAGGTACTTCATTGTCCCAAAGAGGACTGGAGGTCTCAGGCACATCCTAGACTTGTGAAACCTAAACATATTTCTGGGGAGAGAAGTTCAAGATGCTCTCCCTTGGAACCCTGCTGCTCTACCTCTGCCAAGGAGACTGGCTTTGCTCCTTGGACCTAAAGGATGTTTACACACACATCCTGATCCACCCCTCTCACAGGCAGTTCCTAAGGTTCGTGGTAGGAGCAGGGCACTACCAATACAGGGTGCTACCCTTCAGCCTGGCCTCCTCACCAAGAGTCTCACAAAGTGCCTGGCAGTGGTTGCTGCCCACCTATGTCTGCAAGGGGCCTTTGTCTTCCCATACCTGGACAACAGGTTAATCAGGGGCAGCATGGCCACAGGGGCCCATCAGGTCACAGGACACGCAACTCTTCTGCTGCAACACCTGGGGTTTATCGTCTTCTACCTCAAATCTTAACTCACTCCAGCCCAGAGCCTGGAATTCATAGGTGCTCAGTTAGTCCTTGGCCTGCAGGATGCCTTCCTTCCCAGAAAAAGGGCATACTGCCTCATGAAGCTAGCAGAGAAGGTCCAGTACTGTTGCTCAGTGCCAGCCTGTCAACTCCTCTGCCTTCTGGGCCACATGGCCTCCACGGTCCACTTAACCCTTCTAGCCCGCCTGCACATGTGGGCGGCTCAGTGATGCCTCGGCTCTCAGTGGACACAAGCCATGGGCATACTGCAGGGCAAGATCAGGGTAACCCACCAGATGGCGGAGTCCCTCGACTGGTGGCAACTTCTCTGCCACCTCCGGGCCAGGATGCCTTTCCAGGCACCCACGCCCCAGAGGGTCCTGACCATGGATGCCGCCTCCCTCGGTTGGGGGGTGCATTGCGAGGACCGTCGCACACAAGGCAGCTGGTCCCAGACGGAATCCCTGCTATGATTTTCTGGAACTAAGGGTGATCTTTATTTAGCATTTATATACCGCTTTTTTCAAAGATCAAATGTGGTTTACATTAAACAGGGTCAGTTACATGTACAGAAAACATTGAGCATTAAACTTAGCTTTAATTTAGTCTAGCTTAAGCCTATGTACAGTGAATAGTGCCCTTAAATTCAAATTTGTGGTCCAGAGTTGGCTCATAATTTGTTGGTGTGTGTGTTTTCATTATTTGGGGGAGGGAAGGGGAGAGGGTTATAGTTTTGAGGGTTTGTCTTTTGTGTGTTAGGTGGGGTCTGTGAAAGGGGGCTCCAAGGGATTTCCAAAATGTTGATTAAAGAGGTGGGTTTTTAGTTTTTTGCGGAATGTCATGAAATCTTTGTCTCTTAGCTTACCTGGTGGGCTTTCCAGAGGGTGGGTGCGAGATGTGAGAATGCTCTATTTGTGATTTTAATGGATTTTTGGTAGTTTGGGGGGATTGCTAGTTTTGATTGCATCCTCGTTTTAATCATATCTCTACTCTTTTGCTGATTAGGGAGGTGGTCATTAGCATCATTAAGGATGTAGTCATTAGTGTTTTGTAATGTATTCAGCTTTGGACTGGTAGCCAGTGTAAATTGTATAATACAGGAGTGATGTGTTCTGATATGCTTGCATTCCATGCTATTCGTGCTGCAACATGTTGCGCCATCTGGAGCCGTTTTAGAACTTGTTTAGATAAACTTTGTAGTGCACTGTTACAAAAGTTGAGGTGAGGTGTAGTTAATGCTTGGAGGACTGATCTGAAGTCATAGGGAGTAGTGGTCGTAGGTGTGTAACATTTTGAGTTTATAGTAGATTTGTTTTGTTGTGAGTTTTATTTGTGTGGACATGCTGAGTGTCTAGGGCAGCGATGGCGAACCTATGGCACGCGTGCCAGCTGTGGCACGCGAAGGCCTTGCAGCTGGCATGCGGGAAGGTCCGCAAGTAAAATTAAAAAAAAAAAAAAAAGCTGTCTTCTCCCGCTGCCGGGGCCGCCGCGGCAGAATCGAGTGTGCCGCGGGGCCCCCCCTGCCCAGCACAGCCTGCCCTCCCCCTCTATCCGCTCTCTCGTCGCAGCTCACAGTGACACGCGCCGGCTTTCAGAGAGCGAGGGAAGAGTTTCTCCCTCGCTGCTCTGTTAAGCCCGCGGGGGCTGATGGGAAGTTGCCATCAGCCCCCGCGGGCTTAACAGAGCCGTGAAAGGGAAACTAATCCCTTCGTGCTCTGAAAGCCGGCGCGTGTCACTGTGAGCTGCGACGAGAGAGCGGATAGAGGGGGAGGGCAGGCTGTGCTGGGCAGGGGGGGCCCCGCGGCACACTCGATTCTGCCGCGGCGGCCCCGGCAGCGGGAGAAGACAGCTTTTAAAAAAAAAAAATTCCCTAGGCTGGGCTGGGCTTGGGGGGGGGGGGGGGGGTTAGGAGTGCTGATGGGCTGGGGGTTAGGAGTGCTGATGGGCTATGGGGGGGGTTAGGAGTGCTGATGGGCTGGGGGGGGTAGGAGTGCTGATGGGCTATGGGGGGGCTGGGGGGGGTTAGGAGTGCTGATGGGCTATGGGGGGGGTTAGGAGTTCTGATGGGCTATGGGGGGGCTGGGGGGGTTAGGAGTGCTGATGGGCTATGGGGGGGCTAGGACAGGAAATGGGCTGATGGGGAGGGGTTAGGACTTGAGGTGGGTTGATGGGGTTAGGACTGGTAATGGGCTGTGGGCTGTTGGGGGGGTTAGAAATGGTAATGGGCTATGGGGGGGTTAAGACTGGTAATGGGCTGTTGGCTGATGGGGGCTGTCTGGTAATGGGCTATGGGGGGGTTAGGACTGATAATGGGCTATGGGGGGGGGCTAGGACAGGAAATGGGCTGATAGGGAGGGGTTAGGACTTGAGGTGGGCTGATGGGGTTAGGACTGGTAATGGGCTGTGGGCTGATGGGGGGGGGGGGTTAGGACTGGCAATGGGCTATGGGGGGCTGACTGGAAATGGGTTGATGGGGTTAGGACTGGAAGTGGGTTGATGGGGGGGCTAGGACTGGTATTGGGTTGGGGGGTTGCTAGGACTGGAAATGGGCTGATGGGGGGCTAGGACTGGAAATGGGCTGATGCAGGGACTAGAAGGGAATGGATGCTGGGTGAGGCTGGACCTAGAAGGGAGCTGATGTTGGGGGAGGATTAGAATGGGATGGGGCTGGGAGAGTAAAATGGAGAGGGGAAAAATATTTTGTGTGGGAGGGATAAAAATCTACAATTGGCCGGGTATTGGGAGAGTAAGTGGGGATTGAGGATGGAGGGGTAAAATTTGAGTGGATGAAATAGGAATGAGGAAAGAGCAAAAGGAGAAAGATTAGTATGTTAAAGCGGATGTAGAGAGAGAGAATGGAAAAAAAAAACTAGAAGAGAGAAGAAAGGACAAATGGACAGCAGATGATGGAGAGTTAGCAGAAAACATGAAGAAACCAGAAGAAAGTGGCTGGACCAATTCAAACTGAAAAAAAATGCACAAAAGGTAGAAAGATATCTCTTTGACAAGTTATCAGCATGCATGCAACAACAAACATCACATTAATTTTTTTCATGTATAGATTCTTTGGGAATACACACCGAGTCCTGACACAGTTAACAGTTTTAAGAAGTTTATCTTTTTTTTTACTCAGGATACATTTGACATGTTATGTGAATAATACATTTAAAATATATTGTGTAACTGAATCAAATTCTTCCTAAATTCATTAAATTGAATGAAATCATTAAAACATTATAAATTGCCAATAAATTGAAATGAAAACCAAAGGATTGTGAATCAAATTGATTCTCTGACAGTACAAAGATTCCAACCTTTACAAATGATGTTACATAGTTCAGGCAACTTTATAAAGAGTTTTTAGATACTAAAATCTTGTTAAGGTTTAATTGACGTGCTGGCACTTTGAGGAAATTCTTTGGTTTTGTGCGGCAGTTTGGGCACTCGGGCTCAAAAAGGTTAGCCATCACTGGTCTAGGGTGACCCCGAGGTATTTTACTACTATGTCAGTGTCGCTAACTCTGATATTTGGGGGGGGGGGGGCGGGGGGAGGTAGAAACCCTGATTTCTGGTAATGTAAAGTGCTTCACTTTTTCTGAAGTTCTGCCACCACCTGCGACACCAACTGGTACTGATGCAGACGGACAACCAATGTTCTATATCAACAAGCAGGGGGGCACAGGATTGTATCCCCTTTGCCAAGAGGCAGTGGCCTTCCTTTCTTTGCAGCTCGCAGCAACATGCTCCTGCAGGCGGTCTATCTCCTGGGCCAAGACAACCTCCTGGCAGACAGACTGAACAGGGTGCTCCAACCGCACAAGTGGCGTTTGAACCTCAGTGTGTCCTCGCGGTTCTTCTGCCTCTGGGGGATGCCCGTGATGGACCTTTTTTTTGCCATCTTGGAAATGCGCAGCTGCTGTGCTTTTGTTTGCGGCAGCAGCACCCAGCAAGGGTAACAGCGGATGCCTTCCTGATCCCATGGATGGAAGGCCTCTTCTATGCCTTTCCGCTGACATCCTGGTTGCCAAGACCCTCTTCAAGTTCCAGTGTGAGGGCGCAGCACTGAGATAGGCACCCTCGGGTCACCCAGACAACTCTTTCCTACTGCTGCTCTCCCTGTTGGTGACACTCCCGGTCCCGCTGGGCGTGCTCTGGACCCCCTGTCTCAGGAGGAGGGCTCTCTCCTGCACACCAATCTGGGATTCTTTACACTAACAGCGTAGCTGCTGAAAGAGTAGCCTTGGCCCCTTTCAACCTCCCATGAGAGGTCGAGGAAGTCCCGTTGGCTTCCCGCAAACCTTCCATGAGGCAAGCTTACACCTTTAAGTGGAGAAGATTCTCAGTATTGTGCACAGAAAGGCGGGAGAACCCCTTCTCCTGCCCTGTGCAACTGTTGCTCCAATACTTACTGCAGCTGTCGCATGCTGGACTAAAGTCAAACTCGGTGATGGGTGCACCTGAGTGCAATCGCTGCACACCACTTACCCTATCAAGGAGAAAGTCTCTTGGTTCCTCCGGGGTCTCCTGTTGTCTAAGCCCCCCCCTTCCCCCTGCGGTGGAATGGGACCTCAACATGGTGCTCTCCCTGCTCACCAGGTCTCCATTTGAACCCCTAGCTACTTGCCATCTGCAGTATCTTTCATGGAAGGTTGCCTTCCTGGTAGCTCTCACGTCCGCTCGCAGAGTGAGCGAACTTCAAGCCCTGATGGCAGAGCCGCCGTATGCAAAATTCTACAAGAACAAGGTGGTGCTCCACACTCACCCCAAATTCCTTCTTCCATCTCAACCAGGTAGTGGTCCTTCCCACCTTTTTCCTGCGACCTCATGCTGGTCAGGAGAAACTATATTTCATACACTGGACTGCAAAGGAGCCCTGTCTTTCTACCTAAAGCAGACCCAGAGCCATTGCAAAGCTCCTCAGCTTTGTTTCCTAAGACCCCACAGACTGGGGCTTCCTGTGACTAACTCTGTCCACTTGGTGGTGAACTGTATTGCCCTTGCCTATGAACAAACTGGACTCTCCTTGGACTACCGGATCACAGTGCATCGCATGAGAGCGATGGCCACATTGGTGGCAAACCTGCACTCAGTACCAGTTACGGAGATCTGCAAAGCCACCACATGGTCTTCAATTCATACGTTTGCAGCTCACTACTGCCTGGAGAGAGTCCCATCAGGACAGTGCCTTCGGCCAGGTGGTATTCCGTTATCTGTTCAGGGTGTAGGCAATTCCTGCCCTCCGACCCTTTTGTGTTCAGGCTACCGGAGTGATGGTGCCACTGGATGCTAGTCTTGCAGAGTCTCTCAGTTGGGTACTTGCCTTCTGCAACTCACGACTACCCAACTTGGTCGCCGTTGGTGTTGTCGTGGTTCAGTCCTTGGCAGCCTGGAGTTAGGGATGGACGCTTTCTGCTTGTTCCTGGAGAAGGCACAGTTACTCACCTGTAACAGTTGTTCTCTGGGGACAGCAGGAATCAGTCCTCACAACTCTCCCTCCGCCCCTTGAAGTTGCCTCCCTACTTTGTTTTATTTTTACTACCGTCCTAGTTGTCATCTGACTGAGCAAGATGGCACCCTTGAGCGGGAAGGGGGCCACACATGGGGAGATGCTTCTGCATGGGCTCCATCGGTGCCATTGTCACCCATATGTGAGGACTGATTCCTGCTGTCCCTGAAGAACATCTGTTACAGGTGAGTAACTAACTATGCTTTCCTGCTTCCTCAAAGGGGTGAAAGAGATTTGTTTGTCCATGTGGCCAGTTATGCCATAGTGGAGATTTCTCTGTTCTTGAAAGTGCTGTAAGGTCCTCTGTTTTGAGCCCCTCCAAAAGGCCTTTTTCAAAACTTTGACCCTGATGGTTGGATTCTTTATGACTATTGCATCTGACTGACAGGTGTCAGAGCTATAGGTCTTGTCCTGTAGGAGCCTTTCTTGGACATCTTGACAGTCTCTTTGAGAGTGGTTTTGTCTTTCCCCTACAAACTGCTGTCTTATTTCATCTTCATCAAACTGGTCCTGCTCTCCTCCTTGAAGGAGGATCTTCAGGCAGATGCCTCTCTGCATGTGCTAGACGTGAAGAGGGAGATGACTTATCTGGAGTCCAAACCATCTTGTTCTCTTCAATGGCCGTAGGAGAGGACAGGCAAAGTCATTGTTTTGCCCACTGGATTAAGGAGGCTATTAGTTCAGCCTACACTATATGGAAAATGTGCTGGAAGGGGTCAGATCTCTCCACTAGGGCACAGGCATCTTCTGGGCTGAGTCTGCCTTGTTGTCTTTGGAAGACATCTATAAGATAGCTACCTAGTCTTCCCTAAACAATTTTGAAACATTACAGTTTGCAAGTGGGAGATGGAGTGGATAGTGCCTTTGGCAGAGCAGTTCTGTCTGGAGCATTCTCTTCCCCTCACCTTGTGTCCTGACTGCTTGGATGCATCCTATTTGTCTGCACTGGCCTATCAGGAGAAGGAAGGAACAGTTAATTTTCTTTGCTTGAATCCTCTAGATCAGCCCAGAACCTTCTCTGGGAAGACTGCCTGCTACTGCCTTCTGGATTTTCAGTATCTGTGTCTGATGCAGTCAGATATAGTAAGACGGCCAAACGTTTTGGATAAAGTTGTTGAATATTGACTTTTTCAATCTTACATTCTCTTTGGGAAGCGTCACATTGGTTTCACTCAATGCTGCACCAGCTTATGTAAAGTGATTATGACATTGAAAGTTGCTCTGGTTTGTCTCCACCTGCTGATTGGTGAGCATAACACGTGTCTGGGCTGGTTTAGCAGGATTGAAGGAAATAAAAATTTTGAAAATTTCTTTAATTTCTGTTCCTTTCATTTAGTCCTGCTAGTTCAGTTGAAGGCAAAGAGATGAAAGGCTCAGTTGGATGAGTTATAAAAACTGAGTACAGTGTTACCCACCTTGAATGTAGTTGGCCTAATCATCCACTTGGGATAGGAACTCTCATATGTCAGTCTTTGTGGCCACAATTTGCAGTAAGTTTGGTTGTGGTGGTGAATTTGAAACAAAAGTAGAAATACTTTGGTTGTTGTAGTTTTGATATAAAGATATTGAACAGTTGAGGGCAGCACTAGACAATTATAAAAGGAAATGAAGTGAGTTTGAGCCATTTTGTGTGTTTCCATTGTAACCAGCTGGCAGGGGTACATGATCCTCTCGCCTCGACTGGTCTAGCAGGACTATAGAAAAGGAAATAAGTAAACGTTACACAATTGGGAGAAAAACGGCATACATAGAAAGTTGCCTTTTTTTAATGTATGCACTTGTAAAAATGATTTTGCATATTTGCTATTGAAGCTCTGAAATACTGGGTTGGATTGTCTTGATAACTGAGCATAAAAAGGCCACAGTTTCCTTTAACATATCTGCTTTTGAGCTTAAAGATTAGTCCTCTACAACACATACTGGAATATTAAAGGATAAAGATTGGGAAAGAAGGATTGGAGGCTATATAAAAGGAGGGGGAGGGTATTTTTTAAAATCGTCAACCATATAAGAAATTATTTTGAGAGTACAGTAAACTAGGATTGAGCTTAGCAATTGCTACTTGGATCATGTTTTTAGAAATGTAAGGTTAAATCTAAAAATCTTGTTTTGAAAGATTGCAGAAATATTCAGTGGAAGGGTTCTGCCTTTGCTGCTCTTCATCGAGGAAGACCACCGGAAGTGCCTGTGAATTATGGTAGCCCACCCAGTAGTGGTATGTAAAAATTTGGTCATTGTTAATTTAAAATATAAATATGAAAATGCTTGTATTTTTATTTTATCATTTTCTGCTAAAGCAGTTCTCAAGTAGAGTGCTGGGATGCATACTAAACATGGACAAAACTACTTGCTTAGATAATTTGCCATTTTCTTTCCATTGTAATGAAAGTACTTTTTACATTTTAGAGCTCCATTTTATGTAGGCTATGGAGAGGGTAATTCACATATCCAGATGGGAATATGGAGACTTCCCATAGTATTTTGCAGAAGCGCTGTCAAACGCAGAACCTCTTGTAAAATAGGCGCAGGACTGCATGTTTGTTTATCCACATGCAGAAGCAGCAGCCATTTTTGAAAGCTAGGGGGGGGGGGGTTGGAGAATGTGCAAATATTTCCTGCATTTGTATGGGAGCAGCTTTGTTAATGCATAGCGTCTACTGTACAAGGAGGGGCGTAGCCATCAAACACATCACCCTCTCATGACCTATGTAACTTATCTCTCTAGTCCTGTCCAGATAAGTGTGTTTACATTCTCCTGCCAGTAGATGGAGACAGAGAAACACTGGTTTGATGGTATTGCCATGTAGGGTTCCTGTGCAGCCACCAGTATTTGTCTTTCCAGGAGGGTGGATGACTAAACCTGTGCAATTTGGGGCTAGGCTGAAAGGACAATGAAGATGTTAACATACTGCAGAATAGAGGGCTTGGCAGGCTGAGACCAGGGCCCTGTGGTATAGAATCCAGTGGTGCTGGGTACCTTCCCCCTCTCCCCCTTGCCTCAGGCTTTCTTTCTTGGGAGGACTTGGAATTTTTGTCAGCTGAATTGGGCCCTTCCCTTCCTCCTTCCTAACTTTTGGGAGGTGACCAGGAGACGTTTTTTTCTGAGGCAATATTTATCGTGCCAGGGTTGGAAAGTTGGGTTAAAAAAAAAGGCAGTGGCTTAGGAGCAGTGTTAGGCTACTGGAATTGGACCATCTCCTTCCTTCCATTTACTACTCAAACATGCGGTTCATCATCTGTCTTGATTTTCTTTCCTCTCAAGCCATTCTGGATCCACTGCAGTCTGGCTTGAGCCCTCTGCTTTTTCCAGAGACAAGAGAGGGATGCAGGAACACTCTGAAGGTGAAGTCCTCGACTGAACCTAGGTTGCCTGGATGTCCCATAGCTAAGAGAAGCTTTTAAGCCTTTGAGTATGCATGCCTGCTTTCCCGCCTTTTTGTTTTTCTTGACCGCCTCAGAGCAGCCAGTGCTATCCTTAAACAGACCTCTCTCCTGATTGGAACTCTATAAGAAAAAAGAAGCAACAGAGATGGCAAGGCAAATAGAAGAACACTGGACTGGGCACACTGTGCTCAGCATTCTAATTCTGCAAGGCCCCAATGTCTGTAGATTGGCAAAGCTATTCTCCCCTATTCTCTTTGGGCCCAGCAACGACATGAAGGGGCATCATGAGGGAAGCTGCTCTACCAGAGGCCATTTTACCCTGGCAATGACGTGGGGGGCAAGGAACATCAACTCACCACCAGAGCATGTTGAATCCACCCCACCCTCGCTGGATATCTTCCCCCCCCCCTTTCCCGCAACTTTGCCTTCTCTTCCCATGCCCACCCAGCTGCAGCCAGGTCAGGAAGAAAGATGGAAAGCAAACAAAATCACAGCAAGCATCCTTCCACCTCTGTTCCTGCTGCTGCTGCTTCAATCCAAGGTAAGACTGCCGCCCAAACGCTGTGGAGGTAAGCCTCAGAAAGGGCTAACATCCAAGCTGCCAGCTTCCTTGCCTGATAGCCCCCCTGTTTCCACCGGAGGAATCCCTCAACCTGTGCTACTCGCTCCTTTCTCTCTGGAGATTCCTCTGACAACTCAACCCTCCTGCAGGGGCCCCTGTGACCCCAGACTGAGGTCCCCCCAAAGCCTTTTAGTCATCTTGAAGCTGTTAACCTTAATGTAGACCTATGATGTCGTCATATCATGCTTCTGTGAAGATCCCTGATGAGCTGCTAAGAGATGTTAAGTGCTCCATCTAAATTAGACACAGTAGTCTGCTGAATCCAAGTCCTGAAGAACAACTCTTTGGCGATCTAGAGTGAATGTCTTGCTACAAATAAACTGTCCGATCAGATCTTTATCTTTATTTTAAAACTTATTATACCGCCTGGACCGAAAGGCATACAGCGGTGTACAATAAAACAAAGGCTACTAGGGAAACAGAAAAGAACGCCAATTATTCACAAAAGAGACAGCAGAAGATAGAATGAAGAAAACAGAGAAAGGACCAATCAACTGAGGGTGGGAAGGGAAGGGATGTCAAAAGCGGTACAAAAGAGGTGAGTCTTGAGAGAGGCCTTGAAAGTGCCGAAGGAGGATTCTAGTCGTAAAGCTAAGGGGAGAGAATTCCAAAGGCGGGGGCTGAGGAAAAAGAAAGCAGAGGAGCGTGTTGATTCAAGACGAGCCCTGGAAGGAGGTGGAAGAAAAAGACGATTAGCGTGAAACGACTGAAGAGTTCTAGAGGGACAGTGAAAGTGCACCAAGTCAGAGAGAGAAAGAGGAACACCAGTGTGTAAAGCCCTGTGGACAAAAATCAAAACCTTGTATTGAATGCGGAAAGGAATAGGCAACCAGTGTAAGCGAATAAGAAGAGGAGTGATATGAGCTGAGCGAGAGGAGTTGGTCAGAAGACGAGCGGCAGTATGGTGGACCAGTTGAAGACGACGAAGCTGAGAAAGAGGAAGGCCGGCCAGAGAAGCATTACAATAGTCTAGATGAGAAACTACGAGAGAGAGAAGTGTAGTCAAAGAGGAGAATGAAAGGAAAGGTCGGACAGCACGAAGTCGACGTAGTGTGTAGAAAGAATGCTGAACAATAGAGGAAACGTGATCTTTAAAAGTTAAAGCCGAATCCAGGGAACACCAAGGTATCGCATAGATGAAACAAGAGGAATAGGCCCAGCAGACAGAGAAGGGGTGAGGGTGGGAAGGGGAGCACCAGCGGTGAACCAGATGGCGGATGTCTTAGACAGATTGACATGCAAAAAGTTCTCAGAAAACCAGGAGGAAACAGCGGAAAGACAGGCATTGAGGGGACCAATATCAGGGGAAAGAGGACAAGTGTGGTAAAGAAGAATGATGATATCTGCGTAATAATATGCAGATACCGTGCTGTTGGATAAGTAAAGCAAGAGGGGCCAGAAAGATGTTAAACAGCAGAGGGGCTAATACAGAACCCTGAGGGACACCACAAGGCAGAGGTGAAGGGGAAGACGAAGCAGAACCTGACAAGACTGAGAATGACCGATCGAAAAGAAAGGAGTGAAACCAGCAAAGAACCGAACCAGAAAGACCAATAGAACGAAGCCTTAGAAGAAGAGTACGGTGATCAACAACATCGAAAGCGGCAGAAAGATCAAGTGAGACAGCCAGAGAGATGAAGTTGTCCTGAAGTAGTCTCTCCAGACTAGCTCTGTTCATGATCTTGTATCCACTTTCGAATGGAACCTGAAGGACCTTGTGCAGTTTCAACCATTTTTAAGCCAGAACTATCTCTGCCTGTCCATTGGAGGCCCCCCTCCTGCCCCTGGATGGCAATGCTGGCTCCCTACCATCATTTCCACCACCCTGGGAATGCTACGTAGCCTCTCTGGATGACCCCCCCCCCCTCCAAACAAAAGGAGTCCATGGAGGAATTCTCCTACCCCAAATTTCTTCAGAAGATTTCTCATGCTCTTGCCTTCAGCAACTTGAAAGCTCCCACCAATAAGTATGATTTCCAATCCATACTGAAAGCCCTCTTGGTGTCCCATATACTTCTCGACCTACAAGCTTCCATCTGGAAAACACCTATGTCGGGTAGCACCATGTCTCAATGTCTGCATCTCAAATACAAAGTCCTGCCAACTCCCAGGCTTTAAGCATCAGCAGCTCCCATATCAGTTGGTAATATCGGAAGCAGTGCTAAAGAAGTCCAAAAGTTTCAAACCTCCATCGCAAACACCCCATGGTAAGGAACAGTGAACCCTAGATGCTATTGGCCGAAAGACCTCCCACCCTAGTCATGCAGATTCTAGCTCATCAGCTGCAAATGCTCCACTGCCACCATGACCACCACCTCCAGCTTGACAACCTGGCCACGGAGGAACTCTGGACAAATAGAGACTTGTGGAGGTCAGCTGCTATCACATCTGTGCCATCTGAGAATTATGATTCTGTGGCACATTCTGTCATGGCGATGCCAGCTAGATGTATCACATGGCTCCATGTAGCAGGTTGCGTGGAGGATCTTCATGATTGCCTAACCAATGCCCCTTACCAGGGCGACAGCCTCTTTGGCTCCAAAGTGCAGGAAGCTGTCTGAGGTGAAAGATCATTCCTGCACAGTCTGGGAGTTAGCTGCGCAACCAGCTGAGCCCTCGCCATCTGCTCGTTGTCCACCCTGCCTCAGTATCGATGGCTCTGCCTTTACCAATATTCTGAACAGTTTCCCACTTCGCCGATACCTGTCCTACTCCAGGGTTCCACAACAATGCCTCCAAATTCAATCCTACAGTCAGCGACCCCACCAGTGAGAGAGAGAAACCCTACCCTTCCCTCACCCCACCATCCCCAAACCCAACCTTTAATTTTGACTGTCTACTAGTGGGGGGAGTGTCCTGTTCTTTCGAGAGGCCTGGTAATCTATCACCAAAGACAGCTGGGTCCTCCATCATCCCATGATGGTTACAAACTAAATTTCTCTGAACTCTCTCTAGTCATCCCTGCTCCCGGTGCTAAACGATTGCCAGGATGACATGTTAGATAACTGGCTGTGGGGATTCAACAACTCTAATACTACTAGTACTACTACTGAGCATTTGTATAGCGTTACAAGATGTACGCAGTGCTGCATAGATAAATGTAAGAGACAGCCCCTGCTCATCAGAGCTTATAATCTAGTCAAAACAGACAACACAGTAGTTGTAGACACGGGAAGATGCCATAGAATTGGTCCCCCCCCTCAAAGTCCATCAAAGCTTCTACCTGAGATTCCTCTTCAATACCAAGAAGTCTGGAGGCCTTTGACCAATCCTCGACCTCCAATACCTCAACCTCTTTCTGAAGAAAGGAAAAGTTCAAAATGCACTCCCTCAGCTCCATACTCCCTCTGTTAAGCCATCACTA
Source organism: Ichthyophis bannanicus (assembly GCA_033557465.1). Lineage (NCBI taxonomy): Eukaryota > Metazoa > Chordata > Amphibia > Gymnophiona > Ichthyophiidae > Ichthyophis > Ichthyophis bannanicus. The sequence goes on along the minus strand of CM066034.1, from coordinate 408,784,510 downwards.
CTGACTAGCCTCTCTGGACCTAAAGGATGCCTACACTCCTATCTATTAATCCACAACATTAAAAGTATTTTTGTTTCCAATTCTTGAGCAATCATCACCAATACAAAGTCTTCCCCCTTTGGACTGTACTCTTCTTGAGTCTTCACCAAATACATAGCAGTTGTGACCAGCTTCCTGCGTAGTCATGGGCATTGTATCTATCCTTACTTCGACTGGTTCATCTCAGGGGCATCATTGGAAATGGCCCACTTCCACCATCTTAAGAGTGTTGGGCTTTGTGATCAATACGCAGAAGTCAGAGCCTCTACCTCAGCAGCATAGGGGCTCGCATAGGTATCCAGCAGGGTAGGGTCTTCCTCCGTTCAGAGGTCCTTGCATCGTCTCAGCACTGCTCTGGCTGCTCGCCAAATGGCATTCGACCCGCATGCTGCTGCAGCTCCTGGAGCACATGGCCGCTTTCATCCCCGTGGTTCCCCTAGTGCTACTGCATATTCCCCCTCTGCAGTGGCTCCTCAGGCTCAACTGGTATCAGCACTCCAAGTCTCCGCTTCCTACTGATGCAAGGACAAAACGGAGCTACCCTCCAGAGTAGCCTTCAGTGTTGGTTGATGCCGTCAAACCTGGCTGCCCCTTCCAGCTGCTATCGCATCATATGATCCTCACGACAGATGCTTCCACTCAAGATTGGGGAGCACACTTATAGCACTTGTCGACGCAGGGACTGTTAGACTCGAGACATCCTTGCACATCAATATCTTGGAGCTGTGGGCAGTCTACTATGTGCCCACAGTCTTTGCAGACTGGGTTCACTGCAAGATTTTCCTAGTGCTCATAGACAACCAAGTCTCCAACTCTGCTGTGAAGTGATGAACCTATGGGCCTTCACACTGTCCATTGGAACGACTCTCCGAGCAACCTATCTCCCAGGGTGGCTAAATCTCCTGGCTGATTCTTTGTCAGCAGCTGGACCCCCACAAATGGTCCCTTGAACACAAGGTTCTTCAGGCCATCTTTGATGCCTTGGGTGAGCCAGACGGGGACCTTGTTTGCTTCTTCTGAAAATGCCAAATGCCCCATTTTCTACTCCCTGCATCCCAGTCCACTGGCTTGTTTCCAGGGGCTCCTTTATGCTTTTCCACTGTAATCACTGATTACTTGTGTCCTCCTCAAAACCAAGCAAGACTGGATCTCGCTCATCCTTGTAGCCCTGTGATGGCCCCTGCAACTCTGGTTTCCTCATCTCCTTGCTCTGGTGCAGACACCTGCTATACCACTAGGGGTCCAGTCAGGCCTGCTCATGCAGAATCAAGGTAGTCTCCTGCATCCCAACCTCAATAGTGTCTCCCTAACAGCCTGGAAACTTCAGGTTTTCTAGCAGGATGAGTCTCTGCCGGCAGATGTCTTTGCCGTCATATAGGCCTTCGCAAACCAACCATGCAGGACTCATTGTCACAAGTGGTCATGTTTCTCCAGCTGGGTGGCTTCAGACTCTCTATCCCATCCACTGTTCTGTACCACATGTCTTAACCTACCTACTCCATTTATCAAATTACAGGCTTCAAACTAACTCAGTCTAGTATCGCCTATCGGCAATTGCAGCCTCACACGTACCCATCGATGGGAAGCTTGTCTTCATGCATCCGGTTGTTTCCACATTCATGAGAGGACTCCTGAACATATCAAACATCCCATTTGTCCCCCTGTACCTGCCTGGGATCTTAATATTGTCCTCTCATTGTTCATGCAACCCCCCCTTTGAGCACCTTGCAACTGCCTCCAAGTTTCTCACATGGAAGACAGTGTTCCTCATAGCCATCACATCAGCCAGGCGGATGGGGGAACTGCAAGCTCTGGTCCATTATCCTCTGTATGCTCATTTCCTCCATGACAAGGTCATCCTCTGAACTCTTAGTAAATTCCTACCCAAGGTGGTATCAAACCTTTGCCTCAATCGCCTCCCCGGAAGAAGTATTCCATACACTGGACTACAGACCTCAAAGCAGACCATTTCATTGTGGATAGTGGACTGCATCATTTTCTGCTACGGGCAGACTGCCTTATTGCCACTGGGGCAGGTGGGCCCACAGAGTCTTCGGGTAACTGCTACCTCCATCGCGAGTCTGGCGTCCATCTCTTCGCAAGACATCTGCGAGGCAGCAACTTGAACATCTCTCCATACTTTAGCCAAACACTGCAGCCTGGACAGTTCCTCAGCACAGTTCTTGGCTTTTGGGCAAGTGGTCTTCCGCAATCTCTTTGCTACCTAATGGTTCTCCACCTCCTGACTCTAGCTTGAGCCGCCTTAAAAATAGGAAAACGTCAACTTCCATGGCAGCCCTTGGCTCTGGACTCACCTTCAGAAGATGCCTGCATCCCCCTACTTGTCTCCGGAGAAAGCGTAGTTGCTTGCTTGTAATGGGGGTTCTCTGTAGACAGCAGGGGTATGCAGCCACACTCACCCACTTGCTGCCCCCTCAAGAAAAACAAACAAAAAAAAATCGATGCATGGCAACAAAGCCAGATGCTCCTACAAATAAGACCAACTGTGTGATGGACAGACTCTTTCCGCAATTGGGAATGCTTCCCTATGTCAAAGAATGAATTGACTGGCTGTTTTCCTCTGCTGTGTTATGAACTGATTTCCTCTGGGGCCAAGCATGCTCAGAGGCTTTAAAGCTGCTTTTAGTTATGGAAGATCCAGGCAACTCGGGCTCAGTCAAGGACTTATTTTATTTAGTTATTGAATGGTTTTATATACAGTCTTTCTGCAAAATCAGAGCAGTTTACAAATAGTAAGGAATCGTTACGTCTTAAGTTTCAACAGGTAACATCAGAGAGTATAAATTAGAAAGTTTGCACCTGGTCAGTGCCAAAAAATAATGTAACCTTATCTACAAGTAGGCATATATATACAAGCAGATTTATTTGCAAGGATATTCATATTTATATTTTATGGATAATTATAATAGTGAAGAGTTACCCTACCATGAATGTAATAAGGGAAAAGGGAGGGGGGTATAGGAATGAGAGGAGGTCAGTGTTGTATTCATGATGGATTGCTATGTCATTGCTAGGTAGGGAAGAGGTTTTGCGTTGGTTCAGATGAGTCAAAATGCTCTTAAAAAAAAAAAAAAAAAAAGATGCGTCTTAAGTTTGTTCTGAATGTTAAGTCAGTAGTAGAACTAAGTTTACCTGGGAGGGCATTCCATAACATTGGTGCAGTAAAACTAAAGGCTCTGTTGGTGGTCGCCCTGATAAATTTTCGATAGGATGAGGTTACTAGAAGTATGGTTTGCGTGTATTCCCAGTCTGTCATTAGAGGGACTCTTTATAAGTTTGGTTAGGTATGATGGTGATAATTCCCTTATCAGTTTTGAAGGTGGTCATCAGTATTTTATACTTGATTCTACTGTGTATGGGCAGCCAGTGCAGATTATATAAGATAGGAGTATGGCTGCATACCCATGCTGTCTATGGAGAACTCCTGTTACAGGTAAGCAATTATGCTTTCTGCTGAAACTGCCCTTGCCAAAATCTCCAGTGACCTCTACTTGGTCAAATCCAAGGGCCTTTACTTGAGTGGAGGAGTAGCTTAATCATTTAGAGCACTGGCTTAGGAATCAAGAGACCAGGGTTTGATTCCCACCTGCACTCTTTATGGCCTTGTGCAAGTCACTTAACTACCCTACTCCATTGCCTCAGAAGAATCCAAGTTATCAATGTCCCTGTTTAATGTGTTTGTTACAATGTAAACTGCTTTGACTAAAATGATAGTGGTATAAAAACCTGTTAGGTCAAGATGGATTACTTATTGATCTGCTGCTTTGACAATGTTGATCACTACCTTCTTGAATCCCTACTCTTGCCTGTCTTCAGGGACTCCATTTATACATTGTTTTTTTTCATCTGTAATTGCATTTTTAATATGTGCTCTGACAGATTTTCCTCCACTGCTATTCCCCTTTCAGGTGGAGTACTTCATGGATCTATCATGGGACTGCTTTTTTTCTCTATATATTTATTTCTTTGGTGCTTTGATATCTTCCAACGGTTTCCAGTACCATCTTTATGCTGATGACTCTCAAATGTACCTTTCTGCAACTTAAATCTTTCCCGGAATCCAGGTCCATATCTGTCTGCTTGTCTGGCATTGCTTCCTGGATGTCCTGCTATTGTCTGAAGCTTAACATAGCCAAGACAGGGCTCATTATCTTTTCCCCCTAAAGCCACCTCTCTTCTTCTTCCTTTCTCTCTGTAGAAAACATAGAAACATGACGGCAGAAAAAGACCACATGGCCTATCTAGTCCGCCCTTCCATATCAACTAAAATAGTCCCCTTTTGCCATTAGAGAGATCCTCTGTCTTTGTCCCATACTTTTTTAAATTTAGATACTGTCCTCATGTCCACCACCTTCACTGGGAGACACTAACGTTATCATCCTCCCTGATTCCTTGTCTTGCAACCTTGTGGTCATCCTTGACTTTTCTCTTTCTCTGCACATATCCAACATATAGCTAAAAACTCAATCTCCAGGAACAAGCAGGAATGAGTCTTCACATATGGGTACGTCGGTACCGACGGAGTCTGCGCGGGAACGCTCCCCAGCGTCCAATTAGAACGCTTTTGGGAGCATCCCACCACGCCTGCGTGCTGCCTTCCCGCCTTTCCCAACTGCCTCTCCTCAGTTTTCGTTTTTCCGCAGAGCCGGCAGGACGTGCTCCTGTCACCGCAGAAAATTCTTCCTTTATTTTTGTTTTTTCTTGTGGTCGCATCTGCCTTCCCTCGACGCACCGGTACAGCTGGTGTTTTTTCTTTTCTTGAACAAATTATTCCCTTGGTAGGGAATTTTTTCCCTGTTTTAGTGCCTGACGGTTTTCGGCCTATTAGGCCTTCCCACTTCCTTCATGGAAATGTCAGCCACTATCCCTAAAACATGTTTCAACTGTGATGGTACTAAGTTAGTTCTAGACACCCATAACTGGTGCCTTCCATGTTTGGGTCCTGACCACTATCCGCTGGAGTGTCCCTCCTGCAGCACTTTTTCCAAAAGAAGTTTTCAGCATTGAGTTCAACTCGATACCCGGTTCCCGTCAGCTCTGAGGGTCCCAGCTACAACTTCTTCTTCACAGGATCAGGTAACCCCACAAAAGTCTGTAAAGACTAGCCAGTCCTCGGGTGGTAGATCTCATGTTCAACATCGAGATGGCTCCGGCCTTGCCCTCGAGGACAATTTGGCTTTAAAACCCTGGCGGGAGTCTTCGGCCTCCAAAGCACTAACGGGATTTCAGGTTATTTCCGGGGTTTTCACCTCCGCGAAAATACCTGAGCCATGCTTGGTGTTGGTATCCGCTGGGAGCAGTGCCTTTACCCCGGCTTCGGCAACGGTGTTGGATGAAACACTCCACACTGATCGCAGTCTAGCGTTCTCGATATCTTCGGTGCCGCTAGAACTGCTACAGACCGATCTTCCAGCATCGGTATCGATCCTGGTACCGATTCTGGCATCCATGTCGGTACCCTCCAGGTCTGTTTCGATTGATTCGCTGCTTTCGATGCCGAGTCTAGAATCTAGCCTGGACGATTGGGTACCGACTCGTCTCGGTATCGACCTCGCTCGGTGCCGAAGACATTGTCCCGGAGATCAAAGTCTACCGCTCTCGGTACCTTCGGTACTGTTAGAATCGCTTCAGACCGATCGTCTGGTGTCGGTACCGGCTGCGATACCACTGCCAGTTCCGTTTTCTACCTTTGCATCGGTACCGGTGCCTTCCATGCTTACTTCCACAAGCTCGCTTCCTTCGGTACCGAGCTTGGAGTCCATCCTTGGCATGGATAGTTTTTCACCGATTTGTCGCGTTACCTACCTCGAACGGTACCGCCGATTATCCTTTCAGGACAACCCGATGCTCCACCCTTTTGGGTCTGGTACTCTAATGGATCAATCCATTAGTGCTAAGGCTAGATCTTCAACAGATCTGACCTTCACTACTCATAATACAGGATCCCCTTCTGGAGAAATTTCTTTTCAAGCATTCCTGCTTGATATGGCAAGGTTACTTGCCATTTCTATACCTGATCAAGATCCTGCTCCAAGGGATTCAGAGTTTCTGTGTCTCCGAGACTCCAAAGAAGGTTATCATGTTCCCTTTGCATCAAACCTTACAGGATCTTTTATTTAGAATGTGGGAAACCCCTTTAAAAGTATCCCCACCTTCAAGGGCCACTGACTCTCTGTACAAGGTGCCCCCTTCTCCAGGTTTTCAAAGGACTCAACTTCCACATCATTCTCTTGTTGTGGAATCAGCAATGAGGCGTGTGAAAAGTGCTAAAAGGCACTCTTCTTATCCGCCAGGTCGTGAGGCTAGAACTTTAGATGCCTTTGGACGTAAAAGCTTCCAGGCATCCATGTTTTCAACTAGAATTCTCTCATATATTTTCTATATGGGACTATCTCTTGAAGAGCTCACAACCAGTTTGCTGTTTTTGACTCCTTTTCTTCAGGATCACAAAAGGGCCAGACTACTCTTCACTGGTTAGTCATGTTCAACATATCTCTAGGTTTCTTACTCGTGCTACCCTGGACAGTTTTGAGTCTGTTAGCAGAACTTCTGCTATAGCCATAGGGGCACGACGCATGGCCTGGCTCCAAGCTTCTGACTTAGATACATCGGTACAAGAAAGGCTGGGAAATACTCCTTGTACTGGGGAGAATCTCTTTAACACAGAGACTTTACGCCAAGTTGCTCAGTTAACCACTGCCACTGTTGCTTTCAAAGGATGGTCTACACCTTCTGTCCCAGTTGGTAAGAAATCTTCTACCAAACTTTATTCCTCCAAGGGGAAAAAGTTTTTTATCCTTTCTCTACCCATCGTAAGCTGTCTCCAAACAGGGGAAACATCAAACCAGGCTAAAGAAACCACAACCTCAACCACTTCAGCAAGCCCAGCAGTCGCAGGGTTGCTGATAGATTCTTCACTGAATCCTTCTTCCTGCTTTGAGGTTTAGAACCTGTAGTTTGCTTCTTCTCTTACAAGCATCTACATCGGTTCCATCCAAAACTTTACATTAAAGAGACATCCTGATTTTAGCTCATAGAGCTCCTTAGCATGATTATGTTTTACAGGTAGTAAGGTTAATCCTCTTCCTTCTCAGTAGATAGAGGAGTACTCGTAACCACTGTCAATAAGGTCGTCTATACCTTTATCTTTGACAGTTTCTCCTGTATCAGGATGTCTCATACTATTCTTTTCAAAGATTCACTCCATTGTAAGTCTTTTTCAACTCTGCCCCTCTTACTAAGACATTTTGGTCTGTAAGAGTATAAGATTTAACTGAGGGCTTATCCCCCTAAGCCCTGAGTTTCTTTTCAGAGTTGTCGCCACCTTGCATTCTTGTTTCTCGTGGTAGCTTCTCAGACAATGATGGAGTTTTACCACTCCTACTTATGTCTGTAGGTCTTTTTCTAATCTTAAGACCTAAGATTTTTTCTGCCGCTCTAACAATACTTAGAATGCAGGGGCTCTTAGTGTTTAAACCACTAACTTGCTAACCAAGCTCCCAGGGCTTGATCTCCAATATCAATCTTTCTGGCCTAAGTACTAAGTCCTAGACAGACTTAGAACCTTCTCAGGGTTTTCTTGTTGCAGCATACCTTCTACCCTTAGCCTTCCCCAATCCTTGGCATTGGCGGAGTAGTTCAGGTCACATACTGGCTCTTAAACAGCCAGTTTTTTCTTCTAGCCAACCTGCAACATGCTCTCTGCATCTCTACAGAGCAGCTCTGCACTATGGGCCCTTGCTAGAGAGCAAATAATTCCAGATGGTTAGGAAGGGATTTATTGGGTTCTTCCCTACCCTTACCATTTCCATTAAAGTCGTCTTCTTCAATAAAGGACACACGCCTTTAAGTGAAGACATAAAGAATTATCCAATCCCCTGGGTTGGTTCACATCCCCAGTGGACCTTTTCACCAGGGATGGTTTTCTTTCACTGACAGCCAGTCTTTCTTTGTGTATTTCCTTCCATCCTCAGTTCCTTATGGAGTAATTTATATTGAGCGCAAGAATGCATCATACTCATTTTGCCCTCTTAGAAGGGTAAATATGGTATTTCTTTTCGTTGCATCTTCTTCTCCAGCTGTCATGCTGGAGTTATGGAAGGATCCAGACTTACTGTCAGTGGATTAAAACATCCTCCATTCCTGGTTTTTCAAGGACTAGAGTTCTTCGAATACTCTAGATTTCTCCTTGTCAGTGAGAGCACTCCCTTAGCTTTCCCATCCATAACAAGGGAGAATGGATTCTCTAAACATCTCCTCAAGCAGGTATTCCCTTGTTAGATGAATCTTTCTCTCTTCACATATCCCTATGTGGGGACATGGGTATATATATATATTATGCATACGTGTAGATAGACATCTGCATGTCTGTACCTATATATATATATATATATATATATATATATATATATATATATATATATTTTTTTTTTTTTTTTTTTCTTTTTCCTATATGGCCCCGACAGATAGTCATTAGCCTTTTCAATGATGCTCCAGCATGTTCAGGATTCTTCATAACCAACCACTTCCCTGTGGTAGTTAGAAGGTTTCCACCATGACCTTCACTTTAGGTACATCTGAAGTCCTCCATGTACCATCGTTTTTCCTAAGTAACTTTATTTAAGAAGGACATTCTGAATTTTCAGTAAATAGGAGGCTACAATGCCTCATACTTCTGTCTTCTTTATTGGATATAGGGGTCTTCAAAGCCCCTCTTCTCTTATAAGAACTGTCTCTTTAGGGTCAAAAGAACTTCAGGTTCATCTAATAGGGACTTCCGCATTTCCCGCAAACGTCCTGTCCCATTGAACTACCCCAGTCTCCGCTGGGACTTTCTCGCACTAAAGGTTTGACCTCAACCTGTCTTTGCACAGTTATTACCTCTGATCTATATTGAGGCATTCCTTGAGGATATTCTGCTGGTTCATATTAGCAGTCCCATATGAACCTCCAAATTGAAGAAGAGCCACCAAATTGGTAAAGGGGATGGAAGGCTACTCCTATGAAGAGAGGCTAAAAAGGTTAGGGCTCTTTAGCCTGGAAAAGAGACGGCTGAGGGGAGATATGATAGAGGTCTATAAATTAATGAATGGAGTGGAACAGATAAACGTGGATCAATTGTTTACGCTATCAGAATATAGAAAGACTAGGGGACATGTAATGAAGCTACAGGGTAAACTATTTAAGACAAATAAGAGAAAATATTTTTTCACTCAACGTGTAATCAAACTCTGGAATCTGTTACCGGAGGATGTGGTAAGGGCTGTTAGTATAGCTGGGTTTAAAAAAGGTTTGGACAAGTTCCTGGAGGAAAGGTCCATAAACCACTATTAAAAAGGGACCCAGGACATCAATGCTTGACCCAGTACAAGCATTGAGGAACCTGTGTCTTTTGGGGATATTGCTAGGTATGTATGACCTAGATTGGCCACTGTTGGAAACAGGATACTGGGCTCGATGGACCTCGGTCTGACCCAGTATGGCATGTCTTATGTTCTTATGTTCTCCATAAACGTTTCACAATACCTCAAGGTGAGGTCCCTATTGCTAAATTCCAGTTCAATGTTTACTACTAAATATTATCCACACAGGGTCTCCTATCTCCAGGAACAAGCAGGAATGAGTCTTCACATATGGGTATCGTCAGTACCGACAGAGCCTGCACGGGAACGCTCCCCAGCGTCCAATAAGAAAGCTTTTGGGAGCATCCCACAGCGCCTGCGTGCTGCCTTCCCGCCTTTCACAACCGCCTCTCTCCAGTTCTTCTTTTCCGCGGAGCCAGCAGGTCGTGTTCCTGTCACCGCAGAAGAAGTTCTTTATTTTTTCTTTATTCTTTTGTGTCGCGTCTGCCTTCTTCGACGTCGGACCGGTACCGCCGGTCTTTCTTTTCTTTCTTTCAAAAAAAAAAAAAAAGCTTTATCTCTACTGTGCATTTTCAGTTTTTGGGCCCTAGGCCTAAAAATATTTTCCTCATGGAGAAGCCCGCTTCTGGGTTTAAAAAATGCACAAAATGTGGCGGTACTATTTCTGTCACAGACACCCATGACTGGTGTCTAAAGTGTTTGGGACCTGACCATTCCATCACGGATTGTATGTCCTGTACCATGATGTCTAAGAGAGTTCGGCAGAACCGAGCAGCCAAGCTCAGTACCCTGTTTCCCTCTGATGCAGCTTTGGTAGCATCGACGTCTTCCAGGGCCTCCTCTTCCTCCCATGGATCTCAGGTAACCAAGCATAAATCTGGCCGGTCCTCGAAGGGCAGATCTCCCTCCAAGCATCGAGATGCCTCCGAGCTTGCCCTCGAGGATTCCGCACTGGCAAAATTACCGCGGCGGGAAGCTCCGGCTTCCAAAAAATTATCTATGGGGTCACAGGTTGACATTGATGGCTCGGCCTCGACAGATCACCTGTTGCCGTGTTCTGGGGTACCGGTGGCTTCCACTGGTACCGACATCCAGACTCTGGTGGCGTCGATGGATCAGAAGATTCTGACCATGCAGCACACCTTAACGGCTTTCATACAGGCTGCGACGCCTCCGGTACCGCAACAATCCCCGTTGCTGGTACCGGCTCCGGTACCGGCATCGCTCCTGGTACCGGTACCGATTACATCGACATCGGCTTCGGTGTCGACTGCAACGGTACCCTGTCCTATGATGCCCATCGGTACCGAACCGGTACCGATTACTCCCGATGTCGATTCTGCTCAATACGGTTATTGGGCTTTACAGGAGCATCCAGACAGGCGATACTTCGATTCCTCTGAGGACTCTGAGTCTGAGGGTTCTGTCGAAGCATCAATACTTCTTCCTCAGGAGTCTTCACCTAAACGAAGAATGTCTCCTCCAGAAGACTTGTCTTTTCAAGACTTTGTTAGGGAAGTGGCTAGGGGCCTCTCTATCACAGTGGCCCCTGAGTCAGAACCCAGAGCCAAGGAGTTGGATATTTTACAATATCCTAAAGCTCCTAAGGAGGCAGCTACTTTACCGGTTCATGAGATTCTGTATGATCTCATGTTGAGGATGTGGGAGATACCTCTCACCACCTCTCCTCATTCTCGCAGGTTAGACACCATGTATCGTGTCCCTCCTTGTCCTGGCTTCCACAAGACTCAGCTTCCTCACCACTCTATTGTGGGAGTCTGCCATGAAGAAGATAAAGAGTGCAAAAAGACACTCATCTAATCCTCCAGGGCGTGAATGCAGGACCCTGGATGCTTTTGCCCGAAGAGTTTTCCAAGCTGCTATGCTAGCTGCTAGGATCATTTCCTATAGTCTCTATATAGGAATGTTTCTAAAAGAAGTCACAGATCATCTGCAGACTTTAACCCCTTTCATTTCAGAGGATAAAAGACAGGAGTTTCTCACTTGGCTCAAACATGCCCAAGATGTCTCCAAATCTTCCAGCCGTGCAGCCTTTGACTCTTTTGAGTGTGTAAGCAGAGCTTCGGCTATTGCCATAGTGGCACGCAGAATTGCTTGGCTACAAGCTTCTGATTTGGAGCTCTGGGTCCAAGATCAAGTGGGAAATCTCCCTTGTACAGGTGAAAACCTTTTTGGTAAGGATTGGCAAGCAAAGGCCACTCAGATGGATGCTGAAAACTCTGCTTTGGATCAACTTTCAAAGTCTACCTCTGCTCCTGTTAAGAAAAGATTGTTTAAAAAGACATCTTTTTCCAAAAAGGGAAGATACTATCCTGCTTATGGTCAGCAGGCATCTTCTGCAGGTCGTTTTGCTGCAAAGCGTCAGCAACCACCTAAACAGGCCAAGTCAAAGGCAGCTAGACCTTCCACGGCCCAGCAGCCTCAGCCTCCTCAGGGCCTTTGACTTGCAACTAGAGAACTTAGCCTTTCTAGCTCTGGAAGGACCAGAGCCTCTTACCATCCCAGGAAGGTTGACTTACTTTGCTCCCAGATGGGAGCAAATCACAGCAGAGCAATGGACACTCCATCATAAGAGAAGGGTACAAGCTTCATTTCTTAAGCCTTCCCCCTCACACCATGGTGAAACAGTTCAATTCTCCAACATCTCTCCTCAACCTTCTAGGTCAGGATATTGCCATCCTTCTTGCCCAAGGGGCAATAGAAGGAAGTACCTCTTCTTCAACAAGGCACAGGGTTCTACTCCCCTTATTTTCTTATTCCAAAGAAAACAGGGGGCTGCAGACCCATCTTAGATCTCAGAGAATTGAACAAATTTCTATTCAAGGAGAAATTCAAGATGATTTCTCTCGGTGCTCTGCTTCCATACCTTCAGAGTCAGGACTGGCTTTGTTCTCTAGATCTCAAGGATGCGTACACCCATGATCCTCATCCATCCAACTCACAGAAGCTTCCTTTTTCAAGGAAAGCACTTCCAGTACAGGGTGCTTCCTTTTGGTCTGGCCTGTGCACCAAGGGTGTTCACGAAATGCATGGCAGTAGTAGCTGCATTTCTACGCACTCTAGGAATATTCGTCTTCCCATATCTGGACGACTGGCTCATTCGAGCTCCATCTCAAGCAGAGGCCAAGACTTGTCTAACCTGCACAATGCGTATCCTTCAGTATTTGGGACTAGTAATAAACATCCCAAAATCCAGTCTCACCCCTACTCAGTCCCTCGCGTTTATAGGGGCTTTGTTGGATACCACAACTGCAAGGGCCTATCTTCCTCAGGCCCGTTGCCTACGCTTGGTGCAGTTAGCCTCCCAAATACAGTTAAAGCCCCTTTTAACTGCTCGAGAAATGTTACAACTCTTAGGCCACATGGCATCCACATGCGGGCAGCTCAATGGACTTTGTCCACCCAATGGACTCAGGCATCACATTGCCTGTCAGACAAAATAGCAAACTCCAGTCGCCTTTTTTGGTCTCTCCAGTGGTGGAGGTCCTCTCAAAACCTGTTGCTGGGGTCCCCTTTTCAACAGTCACTTCCCCAAGCAACCCTTACAACAGATGCCTCTCCAGTGGGTTGGGGAGCTCATCTGCAAGATCTTTCCACCCAGGGCATCTGGTCTCCACAGGAGACTTCACTACACATAAATCTCTTGGAACTCAGAGCAATTTTCTTAGCTCTCAGAGTGTTCCACTCCCTGCTCAGCTACAGGACAGTCCTCATCCACACGGACAATCAAGTAGCCATGTTCTATGTAAACAAGCAGGGAGGGACTGGCTCTCTGTCGCTTTGCAACGAAGCTTTGCGACTATGGGCCTTCGCCAGAGAGCATCAGATTCATCTTATGGCAGTATATCTTCCAGGCGTTCAAAACTCTTGGGCAGACACTCAGTCGAGTTCTGCTTCCACACGAATGGTCCCTCCACAGGGACCAGGTAGCCAGGATTTTTCGAATTTGGGGAACCCCGGACATAGACCTATTTGCAAGTCCATGGAATGCCAAACTTCCCCGGTTCTGTTCCAGGATTCCGTGTCAGGGAGTTCAGGCCAAGGATGCCTTCCTCCTTCACTAGGGTCAAGACTTCCTTTATGCCTTTCCACCCATTCCCCTAATTCCCGAAACACTGTTCAAGCTTCAGAGAGACCGAGGTGCTATGATTCTCATAGCACCACATTGGCCACGCCAAGTGTCGGTACCCTCTACTTCTGCATCTCTCTCAAGCTCCATCCCTGGAGTTGGGCTCTGCTCCAGATCTTCTCTCCCAGGAAGACGGAACGTTGTGGCACCCAAACCCCCAGTCTCTCCATCTCAGGGCCTGGTTGCTGAAGGCCTAGACCTTCAAGTTTTCCATCTCTCTCAGCAAGTCAGATATTATTCATGCTTCTAGAAAGCCTTCCACTAGATGTTCCTATGCTTTCAAATGGAAAAGATTTACCATTTGGTGTTCAGAGAAGCGTCTTAACCCTCTTGCAATACCTTTGAATTCTTTACTAGAGTATCTTCTGCATCTTTCCCATACAGGCCCTAAAACGAATTCGGTAAGAGTCCATTTGAGTGCTATTGCAGCGTCCCTCAAGCCTCTCAATGGATAGCCTGTTTCCTCTCATCCTCTTATAGCAAGATTCATGAGAGGCCTTCTTTTAACTAAACCTCCCATTAGACCACCTCCAGTGGCATGGGACTTAAATCTGGTTCTTGGCCAGCTTATGAAGCCACCCTTTGAACCTTTAGCCACCACCTCCTTGAAATTTCTTTCTTGGAAGGTTATCTTTCTCATTGCAGTCACCTCAGCACGTCGCATCAGTGAGTTGCAAGCCTTGGTGGCTAATCCTCCTTTTACAAGGTTACATCATGATAAGGTAGTCCTCAGGACCAATCCACACTTTATGCCCAAAGTGGTCTCACCTTTTCATCTGAACCAGGAGGTATACTTACCTGTCTTTTTTTCAGGACCTCATGCATCAAGTGCAGAGAGGAATCTTCATACTTTGGATTGTAAAAGAGCTCTAGTCTTTTACTTACAAAGAACACAGCAACATAGAAAGTCTTCTCAACTCTTTTTGTTGCTTTTGATCCTTCTCATTTAGGACTTCCAGTCTCTAAGAGAACACTGTCCAACTGGATTGCTCAGTGTATTTCTTTCGCCTACCAGAGTAGGAACCTTTCTCTGGAAGGCCATGTCACAGCTCACAATGTGAGGGCCATGGCAGCCTCAATGGCTCACCTAAACTCTGTGTCCATCGACCAAATCTGTCGAGCGGCCACCTGGGCCTCGGCTCATACCTTCACAGCCCATTACTGTTTGGACAAGGACTCCCGCCGGGATGCCTTGTTTGGTCAGGCTATTCTCAAACACCTGTTCCTTTCCTAATCAACTCCTACCCACCTACCCTGGTTGGATGCCAGAGATCCATGGGGGGAGGTGGAGCCCTTTTCAAGGACACACAACTCTGGGGTCTCTCCCTGGCATCTGCAGGTAGGGAGTCCGCATATGTGAAGACTCATTCCTGCTTTTTCCTGTAACAGGTGATCTCTGGGAACAGCAGGAATAAGTCTTCACAACCCACCCACCTCCCCTAGGAGTTGTATCTCTCTATCTATCTTTCCTTCCCTCTCTCTCTCTCTTTGTTTCAGCTTTAAAATTCGAACTGGAGAGAGGCGGTTGGGAAAGGCGGGAAGGCAGCACGCAGGCGCTGTGGGATGCTCCCAAAAGCTTTCTTATTGGACGCTGGGGAGCGTTCCCGCGCAGGTTCCGTCGGTACCGATGATACCCATATGTGAAGACTTATTCCTGCTGTTCCCAGAGATCACCTGTTACAGGTAAGTAACTGTGCTTTCTAGGCGTCCTGTTTGGTCCAATTGGTCCATATCATATCTTTTTAGTTCAGCTCCTACCCTCCATCCCCAGGATGCCTGAGGTTCTGTCGAATAGCATGCCCTTCTGATTCGCAACATGCTGGGACTCCTCCAGGCATCTTAGCTTGGGAGTCTCCATATGTGAAGACTCATTCCTGCTTGTTCCTGGAGATAGCACAGTTACTTACCTGTAACAGGTGATCTCTGGGAACAGCAGGAATAAGTCTTCGCAACCCACCCACCTCCCCTAGGAGTTGTTTTTCTCTGTCTCTATCTTTCCTCTCTCTCTCTCTCTCTCTCTCTTTGTCTCAGCTTTAAAACTTAACTGAGGAGAGGCAGTTGGGAAAGGTGGGATGCTCCCAAAAGCATTCTAATTGGATGCTGGGGAGCGTTCCAGCGCAGACTCCGTCGGTACCGACGTACCCATATGTGAAGACTTATTCCTGCTGTTCCCAGAGGTCACCTGTTACAGGTAAGTAACTGTGCTTTCCTCATCGTCCCTCCAGTCTAGTCCTGGAAACTCTAGGGTTGTGTTCCTTTTCAAGCAGCTTGGAGACTGAGAAACGTTACTCTTTTGATGACACTGGTATAAGGACACAGGCACCGCCTCCTCACTCCAGTTATCTCAGTCTCCAAACAGCTGGAGGACGTGAGCCGGAAGGTCCCGGCTCACTAGAGGAACAATTAAGGACATTTGCTTTAATTTATTTTAATTGAATTTAGTTTAGTTTAATTTTATTTCAGTAGTGCTGGTAAATTTACATGGGAGTACAGTGTGGACTGTACCTTTAATTTTGGTGTCTGCTACGGAGCTCTTCCCTCTCTCAGGCTTAAGGCTTTAACAGCGAGGGGCACAAGCTCCGGTTGCTGTCCGATAACTGTAGACAGACAACCGGGAGCAGAGGCATTCCGAGTGTACCACAGACGTTTTGCCCGCTAGCGCTCGGGTGCTGGTTTAGGGGGGCCGCGGCCGCTTCCGGTGGTGTGTTTAAGGGCCGGCTACGGCTGATCGGGGGAGAGCAGGCCCTGGGGGGGGGGGGGGGGCAGGCAGCATCCCTGGGAAGTCGAAGAGAGCCACAGCCTTGTATTTCTCCGGGCAGCAAGGTAAGATGCCGGGCAGCTGCAGCATTAAGCAGTTTGCATGTGGTTTTGCGGCTGGAGTTGAGCAGCAGGCCCAGGCCGTGTGTGTTTTGCGCGGGAAGGGCTGTTGGCTTTTCAGGGGATACTAGGCTGCTTATTTCAACAGCAAAACTTTGGCTTTGGTTTTAGCGCGATTCACCTCCTGGGCACTCCTGCACCTGTTCAAGGGTTTTTTTTTTTTTATTTAAAGGTACCTCAGTGGTCTATGGGCTTGTCAGTTGAGGGTGATTGGTACCTCCTTAGAAGGGCTCTAAGCGGCACTAGGGGGGCTTCAAGGGCTCTGCGGCAGGTAGCCACGGACTCGGCATGCCTTCAAAGGCTTTGTTTACTCTGTGGAGTAAAGAAGTCCAGTCGCGGACACAGGGATTTGTAAGGCCTGTAGTCAAGCGACTACGGCGGAGCAGCAGCAGTTGGAGGTAGATAAGGACAATCAGGAGGTGGGGATGCAGGGGACATCCTCCTCCGAGTTGGGGTCTAAGGAGCCCGTTGCGGGGCCTCCTTTGGCTCTAGATATACCACTGGCTCAGGCCTCCTTATCTGGTAGTTTGTCTTCTATTTTTTCCCCAGACTTTGTGGCGCTTATTCAGAAGGCATTCGGGGGTGCTCACACAGAGGCTTCTCCAGGTTCCCTTGGACCGGATCTCGGACTGAAAAGATCAGGGACTCCTCTGTCACTGGGGCCTTCTGGGGTATTACCCAAAAGGTCTAGGCAAGAGAGGGAGAAGCAGGAGCAGTCCGTGGCTTCGGAGGATCTGCCCACTGAGTATGGTGAGCAAGGTCTGGAGATAGACGAGGAGTTGGAAGGAGAAATCACGGAGCAGGAGGACCAGGCCAGGGTAGTGCTAATATTTCGGAGAGAAGAATTTCTGGCCCTTATCTCAGAGACACTTAAAGCGCTTAATGTTCCGGTGTCAGGACCGACAGAGGAAGCTGCATTGGAAGATCCATTGTTGCAAGCATTTAGGAAGACTCAGAGCATTTCCCATGCACCAGGTGATAAAGGAGATGATTCAAGGTGAGTGGGACATGCCGGAGGCAACCCTAAAAGGGTCCAGAGTTATGTCTCGTCTTTATCCGCTGGTGGACCAAGATAAGGAACTCTTTAAGTCACCAAGGGTGGATGCGGCAGTATCGGCGGTGACTAAGAAGACGACCATTCCAGTGGAAGGGAGTGCAGCTCTCAAGGATACCCAGGACAGAAAGCTTGATGCCTTGTTAAAGCAGGTGTTTGAGGTGAATGCTCTGTCCATGCAAGCGTCCATTTGTGGGGCGTGGGTTGCATGCGCCTGTCTCGGCTGGTCGCATCGAGTCCAGGGAGAGCAGGAGGAAGAGTCGACAAGTGAAGCAGCTCGGCTGGAGTCAGGAGCGGCTTATCTCGCTGATATTCATTATGACCTCATTCGGGGGCTTTCAAATAGTATGGCTTCGGTAGTAGCCGCGAGGAGATACCTTTGGCTGCGTAATTGGGCAGCGAATGCGTCTTCTAAAGCCAGGTTGAGTGAGCTTCCATTTAAGGGAAAGCTGCTTTTTGGAGAAGATTTGGACAAAATCATGAAAGATTTGGGAGACTCCAAGGGCGGAAGGCTGCTGGAGGACAAGCAGAAGCAGACCAGATTTCCGCCGATCGTTCCTCAAGATTCACTCAGGGTCAGAGGGGATGTTTTCCCTATAGAAACCAGGGCTTTCGAGGGGCGAATAGAGGTTTTGCGGCCGCCTCATTATAATTCAAGAAGCCGCAATAAAGTCAGGGGGACCCAGGTAGAGCTACCGGTGGGAGGTCGTTTACAGGACATTTACGCTGCCTGGGTCCAAATCATATCAGATCAGTGGGTGTTGGAAGTGATTCGAGAAGGATATGCTTTGGAGTTTCAATGGCCAGTGACCGATTCGTTTGTGCAGTCCCCTTGCAAGGCGTTTTGCAAGTGGGGGGCGATCCAGCAGACGTTGGACAGGCTGTTGGCTCTCAAGGCAGTAGTGCCAGTTCCGTCAGACCAATGCGGTTTAGGTCGATACTCCATTTATTTTGTAGTCCCAAAGAAGGAAGGGACTTATCGACCAATTTCTGGATTTAAAAAGAGTGAATCGGTGTCTGTGTCCCATTTTCATATGGAGACGCTCAGGTCGGTCATTGTGGCGGTCAGAAAAGGCGAGTTTCTTACGTCCCTAGATTTGTCAGAAGCGTACCTTCATATTCCGATTCGTCAGGAACATCAAAGGTTTCTCAGGTTTGCAGTGCCAGTGGGGCATTTTCAATTTCGAACGTTACTGTTCGGACTGGCGATGGCTCCACGGACATTTGCCAAGGTTATGGTAGTGGTAGCAGCGGCACTGAGAAAGGAAGGTGTTCTGGTTCATCCATATTTGGACTACTGGTTAATTCGAGCAAAGTCTAGGACAGAGAGCGAAGAGGTCACGTCCAAGGTGGTCAAGTGCCTGCAGAGTTTAGGTTGGGTAGTCAATATGGCCAAGAGCAGTTTGGTTCCGTCTCAGAATCTGGAATACCTCGGGGTGTGTTTCGATACAGCGGCAGGCAGGGTTTTCCTTCCTCTGCATTGAGCAGTCAAGTTAAGGACGTTGATCTGGCGGTTTCTTAGCAGGCCGCGTCTGGCGTGGCATTATCTGCAGCTCCTGGGTACGATGGCGGCAACGCTCGAGTTGGTGCCCTTGGCGAAGGCGCATATGAGATTGTTACAGAGTGTGTTGCTCAGAAGCTGGTCTCAGCAGAACAAGCCGTTATCTCGAAGAATACTCTGTCCAGAGGTGGCCCGGACAGCGTTGCAGTGGTGGTTGATTCCGGGGTCTCTGGAAAAGGGCATGCCCCTGGAAACGCCAAGTTGGCTGCCTCTGACTACATATGCAAGTCTGACAGGCTGAGGAGCTCACTTTCAAGGGAGGCTCGCACAACAGTGGACTGAACAGGAGAAGGCATGTTCGACCAACAGGTTGGAGCTGCGAGCGGTAGCAAAGGCTTTACTAAAGTTTCAGCTATATCTACATGGGAGAGCGATCAGAGTGTTTTCCGATAATGCGACCGTTGTGGCCTACATCGACAGGCAGGGAGGAACCAACAGTGCGCCCTTGGAGGTCGAAGCAGAACAGTTCGAATGGGTGGAACGAAACCTTCCAGCTCTATCGGCAGCGCATGTGGCAGAGGTGGACAATGTGGAGACCAATTATTTGAGTCGAGTGAAGGTAGATCCAGGAGAGTGGACACTTCATCCAGAAGTGTACGAGATGGTGGTGAGGTGCTGGGGGTGACCAATGGATCTCATGGTGACTTTCAATTCGGTGAAGGCCAGCTGGTTCTTCAGCAGGAGGAGAGAGAGAATGTCGGAGGGTCTAGATGCGCTCATACAGCATTGGCCGGTAGAGAAGCTCTTGTACGTCTTCCCGCCATGGGTGTTAATAGGCCGCGTAGTGCAACGAATCGAAAATCATAGAGGATTGGTGATACTGATCGCTCCGGATTGGCCAAGGAGGCCATGGTACGTGGATCTCCGGAGGCTACTGGTAGGAAAGCCTTGGCGTCTACCAGTCAGGTGGGATCTCTTGTCACAAGGTCCGTTGTTCATGCCGCAGGTGGATCGGTTCTCGCTTACGGCATGACTCTTGAAAGGGCAAGGTTGAGAGCTAGAGGATATTCGGAAGCGGTGATTTCTACCTTGTTAGGGGCTCGTAGGAGATCTACTTCTTTGGCATATCCTGGTACCGGTGGCGTCGACATCGACATCGGTGTCCGCTATGCCGGTACTCTGCCCTCTGCGGCCCTCCGGTACCGATACCCCGGTACAGGTATCGGGCTTTGCAAGAGCATCCGGACAGACGATACTTCGATTCCTCTGATGCTGCTTCCACAGGAGGAGTCCTCTCCTAAACGAAGGATGTCTCCTCCAGAGGACTTGTCTTTTCAAGACTTTATCAGAGAGGTGGCTTGGGGCCTCTCTATTACAGTGGCCCCAGAGTCAGAGCCTAGAGCCAAGGAGTTAGATATTTTACAATATCCTAAAACTCCTAAGGAGGCAGCTACCTTACCTATTCATGACATTCTATATGATCTCATGTTAAGGATGTGGGAAGCACCTCTAACCACCTCTCCTCATTCTCGCAGGTTGGACACCATGTATCGTGTCCCTCCTTGTCCTGGTTTCCATAAAACTCAGCTTCCTCACCACTCTATTGTGGTTGAGTCTGCAATGAGAAAGATTAGAAGTGCCAAAAGACATGCCTCTAATCCTCCAGGACGTGAATGTAGAACTCTGGATGCTTTTGGTAGAAGAGTCTTCCAAGCTTCCATGCTTGCTGCGAGAATTAATTCTTATAGTCTCTACATAGGAATGTTCTTAAAAGAAGTTAATTACCATTAGCAGACTTTAAGTCCTTTTATGTCTGAAGATAAAAGGCAAGAATTTCTCACTGGGCTCAAACATGCCCAGGATATCTCCAAATTCTCCAACTGTGCAGCTTTCGACTCCTTTGAATGCGTAAGCAGAGCCTCAGCTATAGCTATAGGTGCACGTAGGATTGCTTGGCTTCAAGCATCTGATTTGGAGATCTGGGTCCAAGATGAATTGGGAAATATCCCTTGTACAGGTGAGAATCTGTTTGGTAAGGATTGGCAAGCAAAAGCCAATCAGATGGATGCTGAAAATTCTGCTTTGGATAGACTATCCAAATCTACAGCTGCCCCTGCTAAGAAAAGGTTGTTCAAGAAAACACCTTTTTCTAAAAAGGGAAGATTCTATCCTGCTTATGGTCAGCGGGCATCTTCGGCAGCTCAGTTCCCTTCCAAATGTCAGCAATTCTCCAAACAGAGTAAAGCGAAGGCTGTGAGGCCTGCTCCAGCCCAGCAACCTCAGCCCCCTCAGGGCCTTTGACTTTCTGCTAGAGAACTTAGCCTTCCTGGCTCTAGAAGGACCAGAGCCTTCCACCATCCCAGGAAGGTTATGTCACTTTGCTCTCAGGTGGGGGCAAATCACAGCAGAGCATTGGATATTCCATCTTAAGAGAGGGGTACAAACTTCATTTTTCCAGTTTGCCCCCTTCCACAAGAGTGCACCAGTTCAATTCTCCAACCTCCCTCCTCAACCTGTTAAAGCAGGAGGTTGCCACTCTTCTAGCCCAGGGGGCAATAGAGGAAGTGCCTTCTCAACAACAGGGCATAGGGTTCTACTCCCCCTATTTTCTTATCCCAAAGAAAACAGGGGGCTTCAGACCCATTTTAGATCTCAGAGAGTTGAACAGATTCCTAGTCAAAGAAAAATTCAAGATGGTTTCTCTAGGAACTCTGCTGCCATACCTTCAGAGTCAGGATTGGCTTTGTTCTCTAGATCTCAAGGATGCGTACACTCATGTTCTCATCCATCCAACCCACAGAAGGTTCCTTCGCTTCCTTTTCCAGGAGAAGCACTATGAATACAGAGTGCTCCCCTTTGGCCTGGCCTCTGCACCAAGGGTGTTCACGAAATGCATGGCAGTGGTTGCTGCTTTTCTGCGCACCCTGGGAATATTTGTCTTCCCTTGCCTGGACGACTGGCTCATTCGAGCTCCCAGTCAGAGGCCAAGACTGCTCTAACCTGCACAATGCGTATCCTTCAATATTTAGGGCTGGTAATAAACATCCCAAAATCCAATTTGATCCCTACTCAGTCCCTGGCGTTTATAGGGGCGTTACTGGATACCACAAGGGCAAGGGCCTATCTTCCTCAGGCCTGTTGCCTTCACTTGATGCAGAGTTAAAACCCCTACTAACTGCTCGAGAAATGTTACAGTTGCTAGGCCACATGGCATCCACCGTTCATGTGGTACCATATGCTCGCCTTCACATGAGAGCAGCTCAGTGGACTTTATCCACCCAGTGGACCCAGGCATTAGGCTGCTTGTCAGACAAAATAGCAAACACAAGTCGCCTCATTTTGTCCCTCCAGTGGTGGAAGTCCCCTCAAAACCTGTTGCTGGGGTCCCCCTTTCAACAACCCCTACCACAAGCAACTCTTACAACAGATGCTTCTCCAATGGGCTGGGGAGCTCATCTTCAGGACCTCTCCACCCAGGGCATCTGGTCCTCACAGGAGACTTGTCTACATATCAATCTCTTGGAACTCAGAGCAATCTTCCTTGCTCTGCGAGTTTTCCACACTCTGCTCAGCCACAAGACAGTCCTTATCCACACGGACAATCAGGTAGCCATGTTCTATAGAAACAAGCAGGGAGGAACTGGCTCTCTGTCGCTTTGCAACGAAGCTCTGTGACTGGGCCCTCGCCAGAGAGCATCACATTCATCTTCTGGCAGTGTATCTTCCAGGTGTTCAAAACTCTTGAGCAGACAGACTCGGTCGAGTTCTGCTTCCACACGAGTGGTCCCTACATATGGACCAGATATCCCAGATTTTTCGAATTTGGGGAACCCCGGACATAGATCTCTTTGCAAGTCCGTGGAATGCCAAACTTCCCCGGTTCTGTTCCAGAACTCCGGCTCAGGGGGCTCAGGCAAGGGATGCTTTCCTCCTTCATTGGGGTCAAGACTTCCTGTATGCCTTTCCACCCATTCCCCAAATTCCCAAAACCCTGTTCAAGTTTCAGAGAGACAGAAGCCACATGATTCTCATAGCTCCACATTGGCCACGGCAAGTGTGGTACCCTCTGCTTCTACATCTCTCTCAAGCTCCCTCCCTAGAGTTAGGGTCTGCTCCAGACCTCCTCTCTCAGGAGGACGGAAAGTTGTGGCATCCCAATCCCCAGTCTCTGCATATCAGGGCTTGGTTGGTGAAGGCCTAGATCTCCATGGTATTCATCTTTCCCAACAAGTGAAAGATGTTCTTTATGCTTCCAGAAAACCTTCCACTAGTCGTTCTTATGCTTTCAAGTGGAAGAGGTTTACCATCTGGTGTTCTGAAAAGGTTCTTAACCCCAGGGCCATACCTCTGGAATTGTTGCTGGAGTATCTCCTTCATCTGTCTAATGCAGGCCTTAAGACAAATTCAGTAAGAGTCCTTTTGAGTGCTATTGCAGCTTCCCTCAAGCCTCTAAATGGACAACCTGTTTCCTCTCATCTCCTTGTAGCAAGGTTCATGAGAGGCCTCCTTTTAACAAAGCCTCCCATTAGACCACCACCGGTGGCATGGGACTTAAATTTGGTTCTTGGACAGCTTATGAAGCCGCCTTTTGAACCTTTAGCTACACCTCCTTGAAATACCTTTCTTGAAAGGTTATCTTTCTCATTGCAATCACATCAGCATGCCGCATCAGTGAATTGCAAGCACTAGTAGCTACTCCACCTTATACAAGGTTCCATCATGACAAGGTGGTCCTTAGGACTAATCCACACTTTATGCCTAAGGTGGTCTCGCCTTTTCACCTCAACCAAGAGGTCTACCTACCTGTCTTTTTTCCAGGACCTCATGCATCAAGTGCAGAGAGGAATCTTCATACCCTGGACTGTAAAAGAGCTCTAGCTTTTTACTTACAGAGGACACAGCAACATAGAAAGTCTTCCCAACTCTTTGTCGCTTTTGATCCTTCTCATTTGGGACAACCAGTCTCCAAGAGAACACTTTCTAACTGGATTGCCCAATGTATTTCTTTCGCCTATCAGAGCAAGAACATTTCTCTGGAGGGCCATGTCACAGCTCACAATGTGAGAGCATGGCAGCCTCAATGGCTCATCTGAACTCTGTGTCTATCGACGACATCTGTCGAGCAGCCACTTGGGGCTCGGTTCATACCTTCACAGCCCATTACTGCTTGGACAAGGACTCCCGCCGGGATGCCTTGTTTGGTCAGGCTATTCTCAAACACCTGTTCCATACTTAATCAACTCCTACCCACCATCCCACATGGGATGCCAGAGATCCAGGTTGGGAAGTGCAGCCCTGTCCCAGGAAGACACAACTTATGGGCTCTCTCCCTGGCATCAAAAGCTAGGGAGTCCCCATATGTGTAGACTCATTCTTGCTTGTTCCTGGAGATAGCACAGTTACTTAATCTGTAACAGGTGATCTCTGGGAACAGCAGGAATAAGTCTTCACAACCCACCCACCTCCCCTAGGAGTTGTCTTTCTCTATCTCTCTTCCTTTCCCTCTCTCTCTCTTTGTCTCAGCTATAAAACTCAACTGAGGAGAGACAGTTGGAAAGGCGGGAAGGCAGCACGCAGGCACTGTGGGATGCTCCCAGAAGCTTTCTGATTGGACGCTGGGGAGCGTTCCCGCATAGGCTCCGTCGGTACCGACGTACCCATATGTGTGAAGACTTATTCCTGCTGTTCCCAGAGATCACCTGTTACAGGTAAGTAACTGTGCTTTACCCACTGGCAGCTTGGCGGGTCTTCGACCTCGCTTTGGTACTTTTTTCCCCCCTGTGGCTACCAGTAGTTTTAAAAAGTGATTGGCGTGCCAAAGACTGACACACACGATTGCTGTCTTTGCTGTCTTGGGCCAGACCATGGCCTCACAGTATGCAGTCTCTGCAAAAAGATGTCCAACAAGACCCTCAAGAGCCATCGGCAGCAGCACGATAAGCTTTTTTCCACAGAGTCCCTGGTACCTCCAAAGGCCAGAGCCTCATTTGAAGCCACATCGTCTTGAAATGGCTCTACAGAACCTGAGCGGTGCCATGGTGGTTTGGAGAGGGGGGTCTCCCTCGAGGGAACCGAAGAGGAAGACGAGGACTTGAAAGGCGGCATCCCTGGATGGATCAGACAGGCTGAGTACGTCCCGAGCCAGGTCCCGCAGTCCTAGATGCTCATCCGAGGGATCAGAGAGGCCTGCAAAGGTCCACCGAAAGGATTCTACTTCAGACCAGCCTCGGTCACCAGACATGAGGTTTCCCTTTTGGGGGAACCAGCGTCGGGCCTGATTCCTTTGGTGTCTGTGCCGATGGTTGCGGAGCCTTCTGGTCTAGAGTCCAGGATGTTAGTGCTGGAGCGCAGTTTGTCTGCCTTCATGGATCAGCAGCGGATGCTGCTGTCCAGTAGGACTGGTTCCTCTGCCCCGACCACCAGGCCCTCTACATCAAAGACGTCCCCAGAGGCCGAACTGATCCTCAAGACCCTCTGACCTTGAGTCAATCCTTGGCCAAGGTCTTGATCCGGTTCCCGCTCAATGGGGCCGCGGTTGTCCCCAGCCAGTGCTCTCTGCACCAGCTGCCGGGCCTCCGAGGGCCACAAGCCAGGGTCAGCCCTGTGGCCCACGGACCATCCTTCCATTAAGTCCTCAACGGACTACTCTTGAGTGGGAGACAGAGGGCGAGGAGTTTCCAGACACCCGTTGTCATTGTGACGTCCCCTTGGACTATCCCACTTCAGAGCCCTGGCGGCAGTCCCCACCAGAGGACATGGCATTCCTTGACTTCATCAGGTACATGTCTTCTAAGGCCCTAGCGTTCCCGACTGAAGCAGAGGAGGACCTTTGGGCTAGAAATCCTCCAGTACAAGGCCTCTCAGAGGGAATTGCTTACGGTGCCCTGCTCCGTATGTGGGAGACACTGGAATCGGTGCTGATGATCAGCAAGCGGCTCGACTTGATGTACCGAATCTGCTGGAGACCGGTCTTCCAGAAATCACAGCTGCTGCTCAACTCCATGATGGAGTTGCCATGCGTCAACTGAAGAGTCAGAAGACGCACCCCCACAGTGCCTCCCAGTAGGGAGGCATGCAACTTGGATGCCCTCGGCAGAAAGTGTTACCAGGGCTCAATGCTCATCACCTGCATCCAGGCCTACCAGCTGTACATGGGCATGTACCTGAGAAACCTGGCGAAGGAAATCACTGGGTTCTTGGCTGGTCTGTCTGAGGAACCCCTGCAGTGGTTCAAGAACCTGGCCAAGGCTGTCCATGAATGCTCCAAGTTTCTCGGGCAGCCTATGACTGCTTCGAGTCAGCAGCTTGAGTAGCGGCAGCAGGCATCTGCACCCGACGCCAGGCTTGGCTACAGTCACTGGATCTCGAGCATTGGCTTCAGGACAAATTGGTCTGTCTCATGCCAAGGAGAGAACCTCTTTGGCAAGCTCGTGACCGACAAGGCTGCCAAGCTGGAGACTAGTTCATAATGAGGACCAGGCTCTCTAAACAGACCATTGCTCTTCCCCAATGGAAGGGCTTTGTTAAAAAGCCCTTCTTTTTTTTTTTTTTTTTTAAATTTACTCTTTATCATTTACATATTATGATAGACAACATATTCAAAACAAAACAGAATAGGAAAACCCAAAACAGGCATTTCCACCATATTATACAATTCACATAATGCAATCATATATCAAATAGAAACACATCTAGGAGGCACTTATAAAAGGAAATTAAGCAATAAACCCAACCGCCCAGTAATCCTCAAGGGATCCAAAGGTAAAAGAAAAATATTAAAAAAATACCTAAGAATTCCCCTTCAAAAAATCTAGCAAATGCTCAACTTCCCCAAAAATATACCGCTTCCCTTGATACAGCACATGACAATTACATGGAAACTTCAGGAAAAATTTAGCCCCCAGAGCCACCACCCTTGGACGGACCTCTAGAAAGGCTTTCAGTCTCACTTGAGTGGCTCTGGAGACATCAGGAAAAGGTTGGATAGAATGGCCACAAAATTTCTCATATTTTTTCTTGAAATAGGCCCTAAAAATTTTTTGCTTATCCAATTCAGAAACTAAAGAGATCAATAGAGTTGCTCTAGTAGATATCTCATCCTGAGATGACTCTAAAAAAGCAGATAAATCCAATGAGGGAGAAGGTCTCATATTACTCTGTACTTCATCAACCTGAGCAATAACTCTATTTGGGTCCCCCACAGAGAAATAATATATACTCGATATCCCCATAGAATCAACATCGGTTAAAAGCAAAACTTCCTTCAAATACTTTTTTAACAAAATAAGTGGGTCCAAGTAATGAGTACAAGGAAAATTTAAGAAGCGCAGATTCTTAGCACGCAAGGAGTTTTCCAAACTTTCATCCTGACGTCGTAATAAAGTAACGTCTTTCACCACAGTTCTCAAAACCCCCTGGGTGGAAGAATCTTGCGCTTGACAAAAAGCAATTTTATTTTCCAAATTAACCAATTTGAGCTCCTGGTCAGACAATTTATTAACAGTTTCTTTAGAAAAAATAGAGAATTTCTTCAAAAAAGTACCGAAAACCAACTCCATTCGAGATAACATAGTCCAGACATCCTTAAGGGAAACATCATCCGGGGGAGCCGGCATCTCAACAGATTCTGGTAAAACCACAACCGACAGAAGTGGAGGAGGCAAGTCAGGAAGTGGCGGATCCAATCGCAAAAACGACGATGACAAAACAGGATTCTCATCCACGAGCTGAACATGCCCAGATGAGGAGGGGAAATGAGAGACAGTACCTTTGGATACATCCATTGAGGGTGATTTAATCTCTTGCGGAGACAACAAGGAAGAAGGAGTACTCACAGTAGACGAATCCACCGGAGCATTGTCCACTACAGGGACAGCAGATATTACCCCTCCGGATTGTATATGAGCATCCATCGGGCCTGTGATTTTCACGGCTTTCGTCTGCGTCGGAGGGGGTCTCTTCTTCCGTTTCCCCATCAGCGGTTACTCGCACCGCCTCGTGCGCCAAAGGGGCGTATCCTGCCCCTTTGGTCACGCCCCCTTCGGGCACGCACCACGGGCACGCGCCCGCTAATGCGTCCCGCGTAGGGGGGCAGGCTGATGTAGCCCCAACTCAAACAGCGTCCCCAATCAGAGAGGCTGCAGCAGGTCACCGGGCAGGCAGGTAAATGCACACGAACTCTCCAACAGGAAACAAATGAGCGCCTCCTAAAAAGCCCTTCTACCCGAGAAAAGGGGCTGCTTACAGAAACTACCCACCTTTACAGGCTTTCCCGGCTTCTCAGCAGGCCAATGAACATGGGCATGGCCGTCATAAGCAGAAGCCTCTCAAACCCCAGGCATTGGCCCTGGCCCTGCCAGACGGGAGTTTTTGACTCCTGGGGCATAGCCTCTCCACCCTAAGGAGGTCAGCAGCCACTATGCCCAAAAGGTAGCTAACTATCACCACCGATTCCTAGGCACTTCGGGTGATCAGGGAGGGCTACCTCACCCATCTGACTCGGACACACTCCCCCTTTCTGGGAGAGCCCCCCAGGTCTCCTTTCACTGGGACCTTCTACTGAAGGAACTTGCAAGTCTTCTCGAGGACAAAGCGGTAGAACCAGTACCCCACCATTTCAGGGGCAAGGGTTCTACTCCAGGTACTTCCTTGTGCCAGAAAGGACAGGAGGCCTAAGGCCCATCCTCAGCCTGCACAACCTGAACAGATTCCTGGTAGGGAGAAGTTCAAGATGCTCTCCCTTGAAACATTGCTGCCTTATCTCCAACAGGTAAATTGGCTATGCTCCTTGGATCGGAAGGATGTTTATACCCACATCCTCATTCACCCCAACCACATGCAGTACCTGTGGCTCATGGTGGGGGGGGGGGATACTACCAATACAGGGTGCTGCCTTTCAGCTTGGTCTCTGCCCCAAGGGTCTTCACAAAATGCCTGGCAGTTGTAGCTGCCTTTCTCTGCTTCCAGGGGGTCTTTGTCTTCCCCTACCTGGACAATTGGCTCAAGAGGAGGCATGGCCTCAGAGGTACAGCAGGCAACTGCATGCACAACCCAGGTCCTGCAGCACAGTGTCTGGCGTTCATAGGGGCAAGACTGGACACCCTCCAGGCAAAGGCCTTCCTGCCTGGAGACTGAGCCGACTGTCTCAGGGCCCTGGCCCTGGACATAGAGCACTGTCCCTAGGTACCCGCTTGGCTCATCCTGCATCTACTTGGGCACACTGCCTCCATGGTCCATGTCACCCCAGGCACCCGCTTTCACATCAGGGCTGCATAGTGGTGCCTTTGGGACCAGTGGACACAGGCCACAGGATGCCTCCAGGACAGAGTCTGTGACTTGCCAGTTGGCAGACTCCCTGACCTGGTGGCAGACTCCCCACTACCTCGAGGCAGGGATGCCCTATAAAGGCCTGAGCTCCTTAAGGATCCTAACCATGGACACCTCCCTGCTTGGCTGGGGAGCTCACTGCAAGGAACTTCGCAACCAGGACAGCTGGTCGCAGGATGAGAGCAGCCAACAGATCAATCACCTGGAGCTATGGGTGATATACTTAGCCCTCCAAGCCTTTTGTCACCAGCCGTTGTTGGTCCAAATGGACAACCAGGTGGCGATGTTCTGTGTGAACAAACGGGGGCACAGGGCCTCATGCCTTCTGCCAAGAGGCAGTGGTCCTCTGCATAGACAGCTCACTAGCCGACAGATTGAGCAGGGTCCGCCAGCCACATGAGTGGCAATTGGACCCCAGTTTGGCCAACCGGCTTTTTCAGCTCTGGGGGGGGGAACCTGAGATATATCTGTTCACCAGTTGCCCTGCTTCTGTTCCTGGCAGGCCCAACTCTCCAGGGTGGCAGCAGACGTGTTTCTCATCTTGTGGTTGGAAGATCTCATGTACGCCTTCCTGGCCACACCACTAACTGCCAAGACATTGTTCAGAACCCTCGACAACAAGGCCTCACTCATCCTGATAGCCCCTTGATGGCCCAAGCAGCCATGGTTCCTGCTGCTCCTCCAGCTATCGGTGCAGACTCCCATCCTGTTGTGGGAACTCTCCAGGACTCCTGCCCCAGGAGGTAGCTCTCTTCGATACCCCAACTTGGGGTCCCTGTCTCTGACAGCATGGCTGCTGAAAGGGTGACCCTAGCCCTTTCAACCTCTTGGAGAGGGAGGGAGGTAGAGGAGATCCTGCTGACCTCTCGTAAGGCTTCCACCAGGAAAGCTTACACCCTCAAATGATGCAGGTTTTCAACTTGGTGGCAGAGCAGGGACCGATCCGTTCTCCTGCCTGATGGGGCTGATGCGACAGTACCTTCTCCACCTCTTGCAATCCAGGCTTACGAAACTCATTTTTATTACTTCAACTGCAGCAATAAGTCATACAGCAAATGTTTTCATGTCGTCTTAAAACACTAACAAATATTCTCAAATAGTTATAGCAGTTTCTACAGTTCACTATACATCAGTTTGACCAGAAAGAAAAACTAAGTTATATTCTCTAACAATTGATATCCATTATACCACTCATTCTACGCAACTGTGATTAGACCCTACCCCCCCCCCCCCCCGTTTCCCCTCTCCTTTCCTACCACACTCTCCCCAACTTGTGGTCTTACCCTCCGCCCAGGACACCGTACATATAATATAATGCAAGGCAGGAGCCTACCTAACCCGTAACCGACATGTTTATATAACCTAAACTCGTCCCCTCTTCATATGTCCCAAGACAGCATCAATACTGGGAATTCCACTCCTCCCCCTCTCCCCTCTAGCTCTATATCCCCTACTTTCCACCTGCCCCCCCATCCTCCCCCTCTCCCTGTACCTCCCTCCCCTGAGTGACTGCGTATATATACTTCCCTACCTCTCACCCCTTCCCACACCTGGCTGCTCTCTACCCAACTCGCTTATTCACTAAAGTATAACTTTTGTAAGTTGTGCACTTATGCCTTTTATATCTTTATTTAGATCCCCTTCATCGTTTCCACAGGGATGGAGGGTGAGCACTGGGTCCCATACTTGCTTATTGGAGCATTACTCTTTTCTCCCAACAGATAAGCAGATTTTTGTTCCATGTCCCTCAATTCAGACATTCCCCACTCCCATATCAAGACCTCCGGGGGGCCTTCCGATACTCATTGACTTAATATACATTGTTTAGCTAAGATAAAACCTTTTTCACATAATTGCCGATGACATCCTTTAAAAAGGCTCCCCTATCTCTTGTGCCCCAAATAAGCACCACTCTGGAGAAAGCACCACTCGTTTCCTCAGCCAACCACTCATCTTAGCACAAACTCCACGCCAAAACACTTGTATACGAGGGCACCCCCAGAAACGGTGTGTCAGTGTTCCTTTGTCTTTCTTATATAATTTACACACATCTGTCTGGGTTATACCCACATTGAAGGCCCACACATCATGAACATATGCTCTCCATAAAAATTTATATTGTATCTCTTGCAGCCTTATAGCCTCTGCTATATGCCTCACGGCTCCAAATGCTCTCTGCAAAATATCCACTGTTATTTTCGATAGGCCATCTCGCTACCATCTGCTTGCCAAATTTTTTAACGTTCCTACATCTAGACCAGGGGAAAGTTCTTCTCATTGTTGTTTTCCCTTCAACCACATCTAACAGTTCCAGCACACCTCCTACCTGAAGGAACATAGGATTCTTCCTCTGCAAATCCCTCACATAGTGCCTTGCTTGCAGGTAAAAATAGAATTCTCGAGATCCTAATTGATACTTCTCTAGTGACTGAAAAGAATCAATCTCTGGGCTCTTTTCCATTCTCAAGTGCCCTATATAGGACACTCCATGTTGTGCC
This sequence comes from Ichthyophis bannanicus, assembly GCA_033557465.1. Classification (NCBI taxonomy): domain Eukaryota; kingdom Metazoa; phylum Chordata; class Amphibia; order Gymnophiona; family Ichthyophiidae; genus Ichthyophis; species Ichthyophis bannanicus. The sequence goes on along the minus strand of CM066034.1, from coordinate 408,752,682 downwards.
CACTTCTTCGCTATCCCTCCCTCCAATCCTGGGCCAAAATCTCCATTCCCCGCTAAAGGGAGGCAATCTGTCACTTTCCAACTCAGCTTCCCGTACTGAGACACAACTCTCCAGGCTTGCCGAAGCTCAAATAAACCGATGCTCTCAACGCCTCCGGAAGCCTGTTATAAATTTTGATTCTTTTAACTGGCAGTCCGATCTTTCGACCTCGCAGGGGCCCTTTTTCCCCCCGATGGCTGCCAGTGGGTTCAAAAAGTGTGATTGGTGCAAAAAACGTATGTCCCTCACCGACACCCACGACTGCTGCCTCTGCTGCCTCGGACCCGACCATGACCTGGTGGTCTGCGGTCCGTGTGGCAAGATGTCCTCCAAGGCGTTGAGGAGCAGGCAGCACCAGCACGAGACTATTTTCTCCGAGTCTGGATCTGTCCGGGCCAGGACCTCGTCAGAAGCCTCGACATCTCTGGACTCTGAACCGGAGCACCGTCGGGGGTCTTCTGAGTGGAGGTCTACCACCTGGGAGCACCGTAAGAAGAAGAAACCCATGAGGGTTGCATCTCTGGAAGACTCCGATCGGCCGGGACCCTCGGGTACCAGGTCATGGAGTGCCGAACGCCGCCCTGGGTTCGCTGAGTCAGAGAGGCCTGCCAAAATACCTCGTACGGAGCCGGAGGTTTCGGATAAGGTAATGCCTGTTGTCCTTGTGGATTCTCCTCTGGGAGAACCGGCATCGAGAACAGAGTCGGTGGCTGCGGAGCCTTCTGAGCTGGGTCTCAGGTTGGCGGCCTTGGAGAGCAGCATGTCTGCCTTCATAGACCAGCAGCGGGTGCTGATAGCCAGTCTCACCCGTGCATCCGCCCCGACCACTGGGACCTCGACGTCTAAGTCGACCCTGGAGGCAGAGCTGATCCTTGAGTCCATGTGGTCTCAAGTCGATCCTCGGCCAAGGTCTCCCTCGACCTCCTGTTTGAGACCGATGTCGCCGGGGCCATCAGCGTCGGGATGGATGTGCTCATAGCCCTCGAGGCCGAGGAGGACTCGGCTTGGGAGACGGTCGTCCCCGGAGGACACCAGGTTCTCGGACTTTGTTAGGGATATGGCCAAAGCTTTGGCTTTCCCTACAGATGCCGAAGAGGAGCCTCGAGCCGAAGAGCTTGATGCCCTCCAGTATGACTCTCCTCTGAAGGAGTCCCCTTACTGTACCGGTGCCTCCGATGTTGTAATGGTTGCCCCGCATGTGGGAGTCCCCGGCCTCGGCGCCGGTCCTCAGTAAACAGGTCAATTCCATTTATCGAGTCCGTAAGAGCCCCGGGTTCCAAAAGGCACAGCTGCCGCACAACTCCATGGTTGTGGAATCAGCCATGCAAAGGCTCAAGAGCCAAAAGACGCACTCCTCGGTGCATCCCGGCCAGGAGGCCTGGAAACTGGATGCCTTCGGCAGAAAGTGCTTCCAGGGCTTGATGCTGTCATGCCGTGTCCAGACATACTGGCTGTACATGGGCATGTACTTAAGAGACCTGGCAAAGGAGATTGCCGGGTTCTCTGCTGGCCTCTCCGAGGAACCCTTGCAGCGCTTCAAGGCCCTGTCCACCGGGATCAGAGAGTGCTTGAAGTTTGTCTCGCTCTGCCTATGACGGCTTCGAGGCTTCGGCCCGGGTAGCCGTAGCCAGCATAGGTGCAAGGCGCCAGGCTTGGCTCATGTCGTCTGACCTCGAGCCATGGTTAACAGGACAAGTTGGTCGATGTCCCCTGCCGAGGCGATAACCTCTTTGGAAAACCCATGACTGAAAAGGCTGCTGAACTCGAGTCCGAGTACTTGACCCGGACCAGGCTGTCAAAGAAGACATCTGCTCCTTCTCATAGGAAGAAGGCCTCGGGGGGGGGGGGGGTGTAAAAAGCCCTTTTACCCGAGGAGGGGACAGGCTTACAGAAACTACCCCACTTACCAGGCCTCCCCAGCAGGGGCAGCAGGCCAGGGGAACAGGGAATAGCCCTCGTAAGCCTCAAACCCCCAAGCCTCCAGCTCCTGTTCCTGCCCAGCAGGGAGGGGGTTTTTGACTACCACTGCATAGCTACTCTCCCACCAGTGGTTTGGCCTGCACAGGAGGTTGGCTGTCCCTGTACGCCCACAGGTGGCCATCCATTACATCCGACACTTGGGTTCTAAGGATAGTCCAAGACGGTTATCTTCTCCATTTCAGCCAAGTATCTGCCTCCTAATTCCCAGGAGAGCATCTCAGACCCCTCTTGCACAAGAACCTTCTCTTGCAGGAGTTAGCTGGTCTTCTCAAGGATCAGGCGATGGAACTGGTGCCTCACCATCTGCAGGGGAAAGGCTTTTACTCCAGGTATTTCCTGATACTGAAAAGACAAGGAGGCCTTCACCCCATCCTGGACCTGCGAAATCTCAAGTTCTTGGTGAGGGAAACGTTCAAGATGCTTTCACTTGGGATACTTCTGCCTTACCTCCAGCAGGGAGATTGGCTATGCTCCTTGGACCTAAAGGATGCTTCCGCACACATACTCATACATCCAGACCACAGACAATACCTCAGGTTTGTGGTTGGAGGAAACCACTTCCAATACAAAGTGCTTCTCCAGGTCCAAGCAGGAAGTCAGTCCTCACATATGGGTGACGTTGGCGCCGACAGAGCCCCCGTGCAGAGCATTTCCCCAGCTTTCAAAGAAAGCCTTTGGGAATGCAGCGCACATGCGCGGTCCCCTTCCCGCCCAAGGGTGCCATCTTGCCCAGTCTTCTTTTTTCTGTGGAGCCCGATGGACGTGTTTCGTCTTCACCCGAGGAAAAAGTTGATTTTGTTCTGCGTGGACCTGTTTTCTTCGGTTCGACGCCGGTTTCCCTTTCCTGCCTGGGCCCGATACATCAGTATCGAGCCCGGACTTCTTTTTTCAGTTTTTGTCCTTAGTGACTAGCGTACGCACCATTTTTCTGTTTTCACTGACAGCCCTGTCTTTTGACCTCGCAGGGGCCCTTTTTCCCCCGATGGCTGCCAGTGGGTTTAAAAAGTGTGATCGATGTAAGAAACTTATGTCTCTCACCGACACACATGACTGCTGCCTCCGGTGCATCGGACCCGATCATGACTTGATGATCTGTGGCCTGTGTGGGAAAATGTCCTCAAAGGCGTTGAGTCGGCAGCACCAAAAGGAAAGAATCTTCTCTGACTCTGCGTCCGGACGGGCCCGGACTTCGTCAGAGGCCTCAACGTCTCGGGACTCCGTCCCCGAGCAGCGCTGAGGCTCCTCTGAGAGGTGGTCTCCCTCGCGGGAACATCGCAAGAAGAAAAAGCCCGCGAGGGCGTCGTCGGTGGATGCACTTGGCTCCTCGATGGCCAAGTCGCATAGCCCCGAGTGCCGTCCCGGGTCTTCGGAGTCGGAGAGGCCTGCAAAACAACCTCGTGTGGAGATGGAGTCCCCGGGTCACTGAGTACTGTAGCCCTCGTGGACACTCCTCCGGGGGAGCCGACGTCGGGGGCTGCTGAGTCTCCTGAGCTCGGACTCAGATTGACAGTCTTGGAGTGCAGTTTGGCTGCCTTCATGGAACAGCAGTGGGCACTGATCGCCGGTCTCACCGGTGCATCTGCCCCGACCACCGGGACATCGACGTCCAAGTCGACCCCGGAGGCTGAGCCGATCCTCGAATCCATGGGCGCTCGAGTCGATCCTCGGCCAAGGTCTCCCTCGGCCTCCCGCTCGGGACCAAGGTCGTTGTCGACGCCGGTACCCTCGGCGTCGGGGCGGATGGCATCGATGCCTGCCCGACCGGAGTCGCTTGATTCCTCCTCCGAGGGATCAGGCTGGGAAACGGAGGGTGAGGAGTCACCTGACACCTTTCGGACTCGGTGTGTCCCATCGGACTCGCCGGAGTCCAAGCCTCGGAGACTATCCGCAGCGGAGGATACCCGGTTCTCGGACTTCGTGCAGGATATGGCCAAGGCCTTGGCCTTCCCCGTGGATCCCGAGGAGGAGCCTCAAGCCGAGAAGCTCGAGGCCCTACAGTATGACTCTCCCCCAAAGGAGGCCTTTTTACTGTACCGGTTCCTCCGATGCTGGAACGGTTGCTCTTCCGCATGTGGGAGGTGCCGGCCTCGACGCCGGTTTTGAGCAAGCGGGTTGATTCCATCTATTGAGTCCGCAAGAGCCCTGGGTTCCAAAAGGCACAATTACCGCACCACTCCATGGTTGTGGAATTGGACATGCATCGTCTGAAGAGTCAGAAAATGCACTCCTTGGTGCCTCCCGGCCGGGAGGCCCAGAACCTGGATGCCCTCGGTTAGAAGTGCTTCCAGGGCTCTATGCTTGCTTGCCGTGTCCAGACCTACCAGCTGTACATGGGCATGTACCTTCGAGACCTGGCAAAGGAGATTGCCAGGTTCTCTGCTGGTCTCTCCGAGGAACCTTTGCAGAGGTTTAATGCTCTGTCATCGGGTATTAGTGAGTGCTTGAAGTTTATCTCTCGAGCAGCCTATGATGGCTTTGAGGCTTCGGCCCGAGTAGCCGTGGCCGGCATCGGTGCACGCTGTCAGGCCTGGCTACAGTCATCACACCTTGAGCCATGGGTGCAGGACTAATTGGTCGATATCCCCTGCCGAGGTGAAAACCTCTTTGGCAAGCCCATGGCTGAAAAGGCTGCAGAACTCAAGACCGAGACTCTTACCTGGACAAGGCTGTCCAGGAAATCCTCTGCCCCTTCTCAGAAGAAGAAGGGCTTGGGGAAAAAGACCTTTTACCCAAGGAAGTCATCTACCTATAAACAGTACCCTCATTTTCAGGTCTCTGTAGCTCCCCAACAGGGTCAGCAGGCCAAGGGGCAGGGACATGGGCCCCGTAGGCAGAAAACCCACCAGCTCCTGCACAGCAGGGAGCAGGGTTTTGACGCTAGTGGCATAGCCTCTCCTCCTCAGCTGGCCCCTATCAACACAGGAGGCCGGCTGGCCCTGTACGCCCACAGGTGGCCAGCCGTAACAAGGGATACCTGGGTACTAAGTATAGCCCAGAAGGGCTATCTCCTCCACTTCCACCAGGTACCCTCCTCCTATTTTCCAGGGGAGCCTCCAAGACTTCCTCTGCACAGGGACTTACTCCTGCAGGCGTTAGCAAGTCTTGTAAAGGAACAGGCAATGGAACCGGTGCCCCACCACCTGAGGGGTCAAGGCTTCTATTCCAGGTACTTTCTGGTACCAAAGCAAACAGGAGGCCTCAGACCCATCCTAGACTTGCGGAATCTAAACAAGTTCCTGGAGAGGGAAAAGTTCAAGATGCTTACCCTTGGAATCCTGCTGCCCTACCTCCAGCAGGGAGATTGGCTATGCTCCTTAGATTTAAAGGATGCTTATACTCACAACTTCATTCATCCAGACCACAGACAATATCTCAGATTTGTAGTGGGAGGAGATCATTCCCAGTACAGGGTACTGCCTTTTGGCCTGACCTCCGCCCCCAGGGTATTCACCAAGTGCCTGGCGGTGGTGGCGGTGGCCTACCTCAGGGTTCAAGGCCTTTTCGTCTTTCCATACCTGGATGACTGGCTTATCAGGGGTCAATCCCCACAAGAGGCCATTCAAGCCACCCTCCACACTGTCGCTCTGCTGCAGCATCTGGGCTTTGTTATAAACTTCGCAAAGTCCACTTTGCACCTTTCACAGAACATGGAGTTCATAGGAGCAAGACTGGACACCCTTCAGGCGAAGGCCTTTTTGCCCATAGACAGGGCACACAGGTTGATGGATCTGGCCAGACAATTCCTGAGGCTCTTAGGCCACATGGCTTCCACGGTCCATGTGACTCCAAATGCCTGTCTACACATGAGGCCAGCTCAATGGAGCCTCAGAACTCAGTGGCACCAAGCCACGGGAAACCTCACGGACAGAGTGAGGGTGTCCACACTACTAGAGTCTTCTCTACAGTGGTGGCTTCATCTTCCGAATCTGGTGCAAGGGGTGTTTTTTCAGGCACCTCCACACACTCAGGTGCTGACAACCGATGCTTCTCTTCAAGGTTGGGGTGCACATTGCCAGGGAGCATGTACTCAAGGCCTGTGGTCTCCTTGGGAGGCCTTACAGCAGATCAATCTCTTAGAACTGAGAGCTATCATAAATGACCCGGAAAGTGGAATAACGAGTGAGGTTAGCAAATTTGCAGATGACACAAAACTAAAGTTGTTAAAACCCAAGAGGATTGTGGAAAGCTGCAAGAGGATCTTGATAAATTGGAAGACTGGGCATCAAAATGGCAGATGAAATTTAATGTGGACAAGTGCAAGGTTATGCACCTAGGGAAGAACAACCCAAACTATGGTTACACAATGCAAGGTTCCACATTAGGAACCACCACCCAGGAAAAAGATTTAGGCGTCATTGTTGATACCATGTTAAAACCCTCGGCCCAGTGTGCAGCGACGGCCAAGAGAGCAAATAGAATGCTAGGTATGATAAGGAAAGGAATGGAAAATAAAACAAGATATTATAATGCCTCTGTATTGTTCCATGGTGAGACCGCACTTTGAATATTGTGTGCAATTCTGGTCGCCGTATCTTAAAAAGGATATAGCGATTTTAGAAAAGGTTCAGAGAAGAGCCACCAAAATATGAAGAAAGGCTTAAAAGGTTACGGCTCTTTAACCTGGAAAAGAGACGGCTGAGGGGGGAGATATGATAGAAGTCTATAAATTAATGAACAGAGTAGAACGGGTAAACGTAGATCGATTGTTTACGTTATCAGAATATAGAAAGACTAGGGGACATGCAATGAAGCTACAGGGTAAACTATTTAAGACTAATAAAAGAAAATATTTTTTCACTCGATGTGTAATCAAACTCTGGAATTTGTTACTGGAGGATGTAGTAAAGGCTGTTAGTGTAGCTGGGTTTAAAAAAGGTTTGGACAAGTTCCTGGAGGAAAGGTCCATAAACCATTGTTAAGAAGGGACCCAGGATATCAATGCTTGAACCAATACAAGCATTGTGGAACCTGTGTTCCTTGGGGAAACTGCTAGGTACATATGACCTAGATTGGCCACTGTTGGAAACAGAATACTGGGCTTGATGGACCTTGGTCTGACCCAGTATGGCATATCTTATGTTCTTATGTTCTATCCGCTTAGCCCTGAGAACTTTCTCCCATCTCATCTCTCACCAGTCCGTCTTGGTTCAGACGGACAATCAAGTTGCTGTGTTCTATGTGAACAAACAAGGGGGCGCAGAGTCCCGCCTTCTATGTCAGGAAGTGCAGAAACTGTGCTCCTGGGCAGTCAATCACGGCATTCTTCTCAAAGTGGTCTATCTCCCAGGTCAGGAGAATTACCTGACGGACAGATTGAGCAGGATCCTACAGCCGCACGAATGGCAGTTGAATCCTTTAGTGGTTCAACAGATCTTCCTGAAATGGGGTCTTCCAACCATAGATCTTTTTGCCAGTCCTCTGATCCGTCAGCTTCCCAGGTTCTGCTCCAGACAACCGCATCCTCTGAGTGACAGCGGATGCGTTTCTCATTCCATGGTCTACAGGCCTCCTATACGTGTTTCCTCCCATGCCTCTAGTGTACAAGACATTGTTCAAAGTGATCCGGGACAAGGCTTCAGTGATCCTGGTGGCCCCCAGGTGGCCAAGGCAACCCTGGTTCCCACTTCTTTTGCAACTAGCGGTGGACACTTCTCTTCCTCTGGGGATGCAACCCGATCTCCTGTCTCAAGAGCAGGGATCTCTCTTACACCCCAATCTCCAGTCCCTCCATTTGATGGTCTGACTGCTGAAAGGGTAGTTCTAGCGCCCTTACTACTGCCTAGGGAAGTGGAGGACGTAGCCTTGGCCTCTAGGGGGCAGTCCACCCGAACGTCTTATGCCTTTAAGTAGTGTAGATTCTCTACCTGGTGTACTCAACACAACGAGAATCCTTTCTCATGCCTGGTACCAGTGGTGCTGCAATATTTGCTTCACCTGTCCAACCTAGGCCTTAAGTCCAATTCTGTGAGAGTTCATCTTAGTGCTCTTTCAGCACACCACTCCCCAGTGGAGGGTCAGTCTCTCTCAAGCCATCCTTTGGTGGCTCGCTTCCTCAGAGGCCTGCTTTTGCTTAAGCCTCCAGTGCGTCCACCTGCCCCTGAATGGGATTTAAATGTGGTCTTGCAACGGCTTACTTGCCCACCATTTGAACCTATGGCTACTTGCCCTCTGCGTTTTCTCTCCTGGAAAGCATTGTTTCTGGTAGCCCATACCTCAGCAAGGCGAGTGAGTGAGCTTCAGGCCCTAGTATCAGATGCACTTTATACTAGGTTCTATAGGAACAGAGTAGTCTTACGGACTCGCCCTAAGTTCCTTCCGAAGGTTGTGTAATCGGCCATGCATCGTCTGAAGAGCCAGAAGATGCACTCCGCGGTGCTCCCCGGCAGGGAGGCCCGCAACCTCGATGGCGTCGGTAGGAAGTGCTTCCAGGGGTCTATGCTTGCTTGCCGTGTCCAGTCTTACCAGCTGTACATGGGCATGTACTTGCGAGACCTGGCCAAGGAATTGGCCGGATTCTCTGCTGGTCTCTCCGGGGAACCCTTGCAGAGATTTAAGACCTTGTCCTCGGGGATTCGGGAATGCTCAAAGTTCATTTCCCGCGCCACCTACGATGGCTTCGGCTCGTGTGGCGGCAGCCGGCATTGGAGCCCGACGCCAGGCATGGCTTCAGTCATCGGACCTCGAGCCATGGGTTCAGGACAAGTTGGTTAATGTTCCCTGCCGAGGTGAGGACCTTTTTGGCAAGCCCATGGCTGAGAAGGCGGCTGAGCTCGAAACCGAGCACCTGACTAGGACAAGGCTGTCCAGAAAGACTTCTGCCCCTTCTCACAAAAAGAGGGGGTCGGGTAAAAAGCCCTTTTACCTGAGAAAGGTGGCTGCCTACAAACCTTTCCCTCTGTACCAGGCCTCCCCAGCTCCCCAACAGGGGCAGCAGGCCAAGGGGCAGGGACATGGGCCCCGTAGGCAGAAGACCCCCAAGCCTCCGGCTCCTGCTCCTACCCAGCAGGGAGGGGGTTTTTGACTCCCACAGCATAGCCTCTCCACCTCTGCTGCCCCATTCCTGCACAGGAGGTCGCTTAGCCCTGTTTGCCCACCGGTGGCCACCCATTACAGGGGATGCTTGGGTATTAAGCATAGTCCACAAGGGCTATATGCTTCATTTCCAGCAGTTACCTCCTGTCTACTTCCCAGGAGAGCCTCTGAGGCCTCTCCTGCACACACACCTCCTCCTCCAAGAACTTCAAAGTCTGCTTCTGGACAAGGCGGTAGAGCCTATACCTCCTCGCCTACAGGGTCACAGTTTCTACTCCAGGTACTTTCTGGTGCCAAAGAAAACGGGAGGACTAAGGCCTATCCTAGACCTCAGGAACCTCAACAAGTTCTTGGAGAAAGAGAAGTTCAAGATGCTTACTCTTGGAACACTTCTGCCCTACCTCCAGCAGGGAGATTGGCTATGCTCCTTGGATCTAAAGGATGTGTACACTCACATCCTCATTCATCCAGACCACAGAAAATACCTCGGATTCATGGTGGGAGGAAACCATTACCAGTACAGAGTGCTGCCTTTTGGTCTGACTTCCGCCCTCGAGTCTTTACAAAGTGCCTTGCTGTGGTGGCGGCCTACTTGAGGACTCAAGGTGTTTTTGTCTTCCTCTATCTAGACGACTGGCTCATCCGGGGCCAGACTTACCAGGAGGCCAGGCAGGCCACCTTCAGGACTGTATCACTCCTTCAAGACCTAGGCTTTGTCATAAACTTCGCAAAGTCCACTTTGCTCCCCTCCCAGAACCTAGAGTTCATAGGAGCACGGCTGGACTCTCTGCAGGTAAGGGCTTACTTGCCAGAGAACAGAGCTCAAAGGCTCATGGAGTTGGCATCCCGGTTTCTCAGCCTGCCAAGGGTTCCTGCCAGGCTCTGTCTGCAGCTCCTAGGTCACATGACATCGACTGTACATGTGACCCCCAATGCCCGCCTCCACATGAGGCCTGCACAGTGGTGCCTCAGAACTCAGTGGAAGCAAGCCACTGGGAACCTAGCAGACAAAGTCAGGGTGTCAAAGCCCTTCCTGACTTCCCTTCAGTGGTGGCTACACCCCCCTAACTTGCTTCAGGGGGTGCCATTTCAGATGCCTGTTGACAACACATGCCTCTTTACAGGGCTGGGGTGCACACTGTCAAGAGAACTGCACTCAAGACCTCTGGTCCACTTGGGAAGCCACGCAACAGATCAACCTACTAGAACTGCAGACTATTCTTTTAGCCCTCAAGGCTTTTTCTCACTCTTTGGCTCACCAGTCTGTTCTAGTTCAGATGGACAATCAAGTAGCCATGTTCTATGTGAACAACCAGGGCGGCACTGGATCCAGGCCTCTATGGCTGGAAGCACAGGCCCTTTGCTCTTTTGCCCTCCGGCACCAGATGTTGCTGAGGGCTGTTTATCTTCCTGGCCAGGAGAACTTTCTGGCAGACAAATTAAGCAGAATTCTGCAGTCCCACGAGTGGCAGCTGCACCCGTTAGTGGTTCAAAAGATTTTCCTGAAATGGGGACTTCCATCCATGGACCTCTTTGCCAGTTCCCTGAATCACCAACTGCCCAGGTTTTGTTCCAGGCAACCGCATCCCCTAAGGGTAGCGGTGGATGCCTTCCTGATTTCCTGGTTCCAGGGCCTACTGTATGCGTTTCCTCCCACGCCTCTGGTGGCCCAAACCTTGTTCAGGATTCTCAGGGACAAGGCCTCGGTCCTTCTGGTTGCTCCCAGGTGGCTGAGGCAGCCCTGGTTCCCACTCCTCCTTCAACTGGCAGTGGAGACACCCATGCCTCTGGGGTTCCAACCCGACCTTCTCTCTCAGGATCAGGGTTCCCTTCTGCACCCCAATCTCAAATCTCTCAATCTGATGGCCTGGAGGCTGCAAGGGTAGTCTTAGCTCCCTGGGGCCTGCCTCAAGAAGGAGAAGAGGTGGTCTTGGCCTCTAGAAAGCAATCCACCAGGAAAATGTATGCCCTGAAGTGGAGGAGGTTCTCCTTGTGGTGTCAGCAACGCAAGGAAGATCCTTTCGGCTGCACTGTGCCAGTAGTGCTCCAGTACCTTCTGCACTTGTCCAATCAGGGCCTTAAGTCCAATTCTGTTCGGGTCCACCTCTCTGCTCTGGCAGCTCACCACTCAGTGGTGGAGGGACACTCTTTGTCGGTTCATCCCTTGGTGTCCCGGTTTCTCAGAGGCTTACTTTTGCTCAAGCCTCCTCTCCGTCCACTGGCCCCTGAGTGGGAGTTGAATGTGGTCTTGCAGCAACTGACTCGTCCAGCTTTTGAGCCAATGGCTACGTGTCCTATCTCCAGGAACAAGCAGGAATGAGTCTTCACATATGGGTATGTCGGTACCGACGGAGCCTGCGCGGGAACGCTCCCCAGCGTCCAATCAGAAAGCTTTTGGGAGCATCCCTCAGCGCCTGCGTGCTGCCTTCCCGCCTTTCCAACTGTCTCTCCTCAGTTTTCGTTTTTCCGCGGAGCCGGCAGGACGTCGTCCTGTCACCGCAGAAATTTTTTTCTTTAATTCTTTTTTTCTTGTGGTCGCGGCTGTTTCCCTGCCTCCACCGGTACCGCCGGTGGGCTTTTTTCTTTTCTTTTTCTCAAACTCAGGGAGAGTTTTTCCCTCAGTTTCTGTCTTAAATTTTTGGGCCTGTAAGGCCTCTCCATCATGGAGCCTTCTTCTCCTAAGAAGTGCCTTAACTGTGGAAATAGTTTTCTTTTTAGACTCCAATAGCTGGTGTCTAACCTGTTTGGGTCCTGACCCTTTTCCTCCGGAGGCATTAGGCTACAATTTTATGAGAAGAGATTCGCCATTTCGAGTTTCCCTCGATACCGAGTTCCCTTCCAGTGTCAGGGCACCGACCATTTCTTCTCTACAGGATCAGGTAACCCACAAACAGTCTGTTAAGACTAGCCAATCCTTGAGTGGTAGGTCTCATGCCAGGCATGATGACTGCTCCGGCCTTGCCCTCAAGACCCTATTGGCTTCAAAACCCCGGCGGGAGTCTTCGGTCTCCAAAGCCTTTCAGGGGTTTCAGGTTGTTCCTGGGGCTCACCCCTCACAGAACATACCTGAGCCATGCTCGGTGGTGGCATCCGCTTCGAGCGGTACCGATACCCCGGCATCGGCACTGGTGTTGAGTGATCCACTCTTCACCAGGGATCGTCATCTGGCGTTCTCGGTACCTTTGGGACCGATCGATACGTCCCAGATTGACTTTCCAGTATCGGCAGCATCGCCGATACGACCACAGACGTCGGTACCCTCTAGACATGCATCGATAGACCCGCTTCCTTCGATGCCGAGTCTGGAATCGATATCTAGTCTGGAAGACTGGGTACCGACGCGTCTCGGAACCGACGCTTACCGATTCCGGATGTGCGGTACCGAGGATACTCACCAAGGGTTTTTGGTTGCCTCGGTACCGCTTGAGCAGCCTCCGATGACTGCTTCGATGTCGGTATCGCCTCCGATTCCGGCACAGCTACCGGTATCGGTATCGATGCCGGTTCCTGCAGTGACATCGGGACCAGCTACTTCCATGCCTTTTTCACCAGGATTGCTCCTTTCTATACCTAGTTTGGAGTCGATACCTGGCATGGACGATGCAGTACTGACTGTCTCAAGTCATAACCGCCAGTACCAGTATCCATCCATTAGAGCTCCTTTTCTGCACCTAACCAGTACATCTTCCAGTGCCCAACCTAGTTCTTCAACTTTAGCCTGTCCAGGGATGGTTCCCATTGGAGATCCTTCTTTTCAGAAATTTCTCCTTGACATGGCAACATTCCTTGCTATTCCTATCCCTGGCTATGATCCTACACAAGGCTCTTCTGGGGAAAAGGAAAATATAATGCTTCCTTTACATCATTCTTTGCAGGATCTTCTTCTGAGAATCTGGGAAACACCTTTAAGGGTTTCCTCACCTTCTACAGCAACTGATCTTCTGTATCAGGTGCCCCCCTCTTCAGGGTTTCAAAAGACTCAACTTCCCCATCATTCTGTTGTAGTGGAATCAGCAATGAGGAAGGTAAAAAGCAAGAAGAAGCATTCTTCTTATCCGCCAGGTCGTGAATCTAGAACACTGGATGCCTTTGGACGTCAAACCTTCCAAACATCTATGCTGGCAACAAGGATTATCTCTTATTTTTTTTATATGAGTCTATCCCTTCAGGAGGTCACAAAGCAATTATCTCTTTTGACTCCTTTTCTATCAGAGCCCAAGGCTGCAGACTATTCCTTACTTCTTAGTCATAGCCAAACTATCTCTTGGTTTCTTTCTCGTGCTTCCCTAGACTCTTTTGAATCTGTTAGCAGAACCTCTGCTATAGCCATAGGATCACGACGTAGAGCCTGGCTCCAAGCTTCAGACTTGAACAGATGGGCACAACAAAGACTGGGTAATACTCCTTGTACTGGAGATAATCTCTTCAATAGGGAGTCTTTACGTCAGGTTGCTCATTGCTCCACTGACTTCCCTGTTTCTGAGGGCTATCCTAAGCCTTCTCCTTCCCCAGTAGGTAGGAAATGCCCTACCAAACCTTCTTTCCCTAAAAGAAGAAGGTTTTATTCTTCTCCTGCCCATCATACGGATGTTCCCAAACAAGGGAAACCTCGCTCTGATCTGAAGAATCCAAACTCAAGCCAGGAAAATTAACCCTCAATAGGGTTCTAATTAATCTTTTTATAACCTACAGTTCACTTCTTCTCAGCAGAAGTTTTTTTTCACTGTTTTTTCATTAAAACTCTACACATGGATTCCTGTTTTCCCAGGACATCCACTTGCTCTTAGGTAGGCTGAGCTGTCAGGAGTTTCATGTCTATGGGTCACAGGGTTTTCCTCCTCTTTCTACTATGAAGAGAGGTTTACCAACTATCTCATGATAGTTTTCTCCTGTACCACCATGAATTTTTTCCTTCTGCAGACTTACCATATGGCAAGTCTCCCTCCAGCTCCTATTTTTCTTTACTCTCTTTTTTAGGGCCTCCCCTGTAAGAGTGCTACCATACCACTGGAAGGCTTTCTTGGCCTTTCTAGTCTTCCTGTCCTTTCTAGTGTAGAGTTTTCTCTGGAGTAACCTCCCTGCTTTCATTGGGCAGCTCATCAGACATGATCAGGATTTCTCATCTTGTTCTGTCTGTTCTCTCTGTTACAAACAGAAGGATTCTCTCTGCTGTTCTTTTCAGCAGCTGCCCATGCAGGAGTTCCAGTGTTTGGACTACTGGTACTTTTCTACGAGTTCGTCTTGTCTTCCACTACTTTTTCTCTGGCCTTAGTAGTGCTTTTAAGATAGTGCTCATCTATCTTGGATAATCCTTATCGCTTCTTTTCTGTCATCTCCAAATCTCTGGAGTTGGCAGCATAACTGAAGTGGTAGCTGGTTTTCTCCAACAGCCACTTTTATTTCCCAATTCTCCTGCATAGTGCTCTCTGCAATCCTACTGAGAAGCTTTCCACTGTGGGCCCTTGCTAGAGAGCATGGGGATTTTTTCTCTAATTACTATCCTATATGGTTGAAAAAGGCTTCCTCAGTCATTCCTCATGACTGTAGAGGTTCTTTACACCCTTCTATTTCCTTTTAATAAAGGACATAAGCCTTCTCTATGTGACAGTCTAAAGAGTTACCCAGTTTCTACAGGAAATATGCTCTTTTTCCATGCAGCTTGTCCTCATGGTATCCTATTCCTTCATGGACAGCACATATTTAATTAAACAACGCATGATACCCCCCCCCCCCTTGTCCCTCAAGTGGGTCAACCTGGTATCTCATCCTCTGCGTTTCTGTCCATTCACCATGTTAGAGTTCTACTGGACTCAGGACTTGCTGTTTACAGACTGATATTATCTTCTGTTTTTTCCACGCAACCATCCTGGTTATTTCCCTGGACAGTATTCCTGCTCCATCTTAACCAGGGGGAACATATTCTCTATATCTTCTCAAGTAGGTTCCACTTTCTTGTTATTAGATGAATCTTTCCTCTTCACATCTTCCATGTGAATATTCTTATGGGCATATCCCTTATCTGCTTAATTGCAGACATTTATCTTTAGACATATATATATTCATGTATGTATATATATCTCTATATACTTCTCTACAGATACATATGTCTGTAAGCTGCGTATGCATATGTTCTGCCCCTCCAGGATCTCACTATAGACATATATATATATACCCTTAAATATATATCTATATATACACATATATATATATATATATATATATATACACATATATATATATATATATATATATACATATCTGTGTATCTGTCGAGATGCTTCCTTATAGGTAGATATGTATTTACATACTTATCTCTCTAACTGTCTATGCGTATGAAGATTTACCTTCCTATAGGTTCCAGACAGTGGGCTTGCATATGTTCATACTGTCCCACAGTATGTCTGGGGTATTATGCACACAACCACTGCTGTGGTACTGACAGCTCCTACCTTAACCCTAGGTTTAGGTATCCCTGAAGCTCCATGCTCCAATATCTTTCCTTTCTCTCACCAGTTAGGAAAGACAGGGTGGATCTTCAGTAGATCTGAGGTTTCATCCCTTCAGACATCTGTCCTTGGGAATATGGGCTTTTTTCCCATAACCCTTCTTCCCTCCAGGACTGGGCTAGTTTATCCAAATCGGTCAGTCTTCCTCTTTTGCTCCTAACTGTGAGTAACTCTGTAGCCAAAAGAGTTCCCAGCTTTTACCATAAAGCTTTCCTAAAGACCTACCGTTTTTGTACTACCCCAGTTGACACCTGGATCACCTGTCACTTCCGGATTTGGACCTTCACCTTCACTTCAGTGAGGTCACCTTGAAGATTCCTCTACTGGATCCCCAGTAGACTCCATCAGCCTCTCTACTTCCTGCAATCCAGTAGGTGAGGTCCATATTGTGATTGTTCATTTCCATATTTTTTCATGATAATTATCATACATACAAGGACTCCTTACCTGTAGTCCTATTTTAGGTTAGCTGTTTTTTCCCTACAGCTCCTCTCTTTTCAACTCCTACCCTCCATCCTCAAGATGCCTGGCCATATGGGGTGTAGCATGTTCCAATCCCCACCATGCAGGGCTCCAGGCATCTTAGCTTGGGAGTCCCCATATGTGAAGACTCATTCCTGCTTGTTCCTGGAGATAGCACAGTTACTTACCTGTAACAGGTGATCTCTGGGAACAGCAGGAATAAGTCTTCACAACCCACCCACCTCCCCTAGGAGTTGTATCTCTCTATCTTCCTTTCCTCTTTCTCTCTTTTTGTCTCAGCTATAAAACTCAACTGAGGAGAGACAGTTGGAAAGGCGGGAAGGCAGCACGCAGGCGCTGAGGAATGCTCCCAAAAGCTTTCTGATTGGACGCTGGGGAGCGCTCCCGCGCAGGCTCTGTCGGTACCGACGTACCCATATGTGAAGACTTATTCCTGCTGTTCCCAGAGATCACCTGTTACAGGTAAGTAGCTGTGCTTTACGCTTCCTTTCCTGGAAGACTCTATTCCTAGTGGCCTTGACCTCGGCCATGCGAGTGAGTGAATTTCAAGCCCTGGTCTGCGACAGACCCTAGACTCGCTTCTATAGGAACAGGGTAGTCCTTAGGACTCACCCTAAGTTCCTCCCAAAGGTTGTCTCCTCTTTCCATCTCAACCAGGAGGTGGTTCTTCCAATGTTCTTCCCTAGGCCCCATGCCAGCCGGGCTGAGACAGTCCTACATACCCTGGACTGTAGGAGGGCCTTATCCTTCTACCTTGAGCGTACGCAGGGGCATAGGAGGGCTACTCAGCTCTTCGTATCTTTTGACCCCAATAACTTGGGGGTGCCTGTCTCCAAGCGTACCTTGTCCATCTGGGTGGCTGACTGTATCACCTGGGCTTACCGGGCAGCTGACCTTCCTTTTCAGGGTCAGGTCACGGTCCACCGTGTCAGGGCAAAGGCTGCCTCAGTAGCTCATCTCTGCTCTGTATCTTTGGCAGACATCTGCATGGCTGCAACTTGGTCCTCTAGCCAGACCTCTGCGGCCCATTACTGCCTGGAGAGGGAGTCCCGTAGGGACAGTGCTTTCGGTTAGGCAGTGCTTCGGAATCTCTTCGAGGTTTAGGCAACTCCTACCCTCCAGCCCTCTGGTTGGGCTACTGGTAGAGGTATGTTTCAGTGAAATCCTTTCTCTGATGCTGAGGCTAGAGGGAGCTCATTTTTCAGCTCTGGGTCCCCGGTAGCCTATAGCTGGGGAGTCCCATAAGTGAGGACTGACTTCCTGCTTGGTCCTGGAGAAAGAGTAGTTACTCACCTGTAACAGGTGTTCTCCAGGAGCAACAGGAATCAGTCCTCACAGCCCTCCCTCCTCCCCTGGGAGTTGCAGTTGTACATAGTTCATTTTTACATTTTTGTGTGCTGTCTTTTAGCTATGTCATTGGACTGAGCAAGATGGCACCTTTAGTCGGGAAGGGGACCGTGTATGCGTGCAGTATTCCCAAAGGCTTTCTTAGAAAGCTGGGGAAATGCTCCGCACGGGGGCTCCATCGGCGCCGATGTCACCCATAAGTGAGGACTGATTCTTGCTGCTCCTGGAGAACACCTGTTAAGGTGAGTAACTACTCTTTCCTGACATTGCCTTTCAATTTACCACCTTGCAGCTTCATGTTATGCCCTCTAGTTTTACAGCTTCCCCGTCTTTGGAAGAGGTTTGTTTGTTCATCATTTCTCTTTAAGTATTTAAAGGTCTAAATCATATCTCCCCTGTCCCTCCTCTTCTCCAAAGTGTACATATTTAGGTCTTCAAGCCTCTTCTCATAAGGCTTCTGACGCAGGCTCCAAATCATTTTGGTCGCTTTCTTCTGTACAGTTTCCAGTCTTTTTACTTCTTTTGCAAGATATGGTCTCCAAAACTGAACACAGTATTCCAAGTGAGGCCTCACCAGTGACTTATACAGTGGCATAAGTACCTCTTTCTTTTTGCTGGTAAGCCCTCTTTGTATGCAGCCCAACATCCTCCTGGCTTTTGCCACTGCCTTGTCGCACTGTTTTGCCACCTTGAGATCATCAGAGATAATCACACCAAGGTCTTTCTCCTGAACCATTCATACCAACCTCTCGCCCCCTATTGCGTACATTTCCCTTGGATTTCTGCTACCCAAGTGCATGACACTGCATTTTTTCGCATTAAATCGTAGTTGCCAAGCATTAGACCAGTCTTCCAGCTTTTGTAGATCTTTCCTCATGTTAGCCACTCCCTCGGGGGAGTCCACTCTGTTGCAAATTTTTGTGTCATCTGCAAAAAGACAGACTTTTCCATTCAGTCCTTCAGCAATATCACTCACAAATACATTGAACAGTGCCGTGCCCAGGACTGAACCCTGTGGCACCCCGTAATCACCTTCCTCTCATCCGAGTGAGCTCCATGTACAATCACCTTCTGTCGTCTGTCAGTCAACCAATTTCTAATCCAGTTTACCATCTTGGGATCCATCCCCAAGCTACTGAATTTGTTGACAAGCCTCCTATGAGGAACAGTATCAAAGGCTTTGATGAAATCCAGATAGATGACATCCATCGCATGCTCCTGATCTAGTTCCTTGGTCACCCAGTCAAAGAACTCAATCGGATTTGTTTGGCAAGACCGTCCTTCAGTAAAACCATGTTGCTTCGGATCTTGCAACCTGTTGGTTTTGAGAAAGTTCACTATTCACTCTTTCAGGAGCGCCTCCATTATGGTGATGGTTTTGGCTCACTGTTTACTTTGGCTGCATATTTGGTCAGCGGATGTGGCCTCTAAGGCAAGGCTTGGCAAGCTCCCCTTTATGAAGAAGCTACTGCTTGGGGAAGACTTGGAAAAACTGGTCAAGGATTTGGGGGGACTCTTTTCCAGTGCTGTCAAGTCAATGCTGACTCCTGGCAACCCAGCAGCCCCTGGGTTTTCTTGGCAAGGTATGACCAGAGGTAGATTGCCAGGCCTTTTCTTACGAGGCAAGGGAGGGTAAAGTGACTTGCCCAAGGTCACAAGGAGTGCCAGTGGGAATCAAACTCCAGTCTCCTGGATGTTAGGCTGTTATTATAACTACTAGGCTACTCTTCCACTCCTGCCCAAAGAGAGTAGGTAGAGGGGCTCCTTTGCAGGGCTGTGGTAGGAGAGCCTTGCAGGTTTTGGCCTGCCCAAACAGTTAATCCACAGAGGTTGTGGTTTCTGTAATGGGGTCCAACATACAAACATAAATGTCATACTGGGTCAGATCAAGGTCCATCAAGCCCAGTATCCTGTTTCCAACAGTGACCAATCCAGGTCACAAGTATCTGGCAGGTTCCCAAAGGGTATACGGGTTCCTTTCGGGGGGCTTCGGGGCCACCAAATCTTCCCAGTAAAGGTGTGGAAACTCAGGCAGAGATTGTCAGTAGGCGGTTGTCTGCAATGGTTCTTTTCTGCTTGGACCCAGATTACATTGGATGTTTGGATTCTCGAGGTGATCTGGGAGGGTTATGCCCTTGAGTCCGTCAGGCTCTTCTCCAATGCCTTTATGATGTCACCCTGCCAGGCCTCTGGCAAAGGCTTCTGTTGCGGCTGGAGGCCATCGTCCTGGTCCTTTGCGAAGATTGGGGCTTAGGCCAATATTCCATCTACTTTGTGGTTCCTAAAAAGGAGGGCTCGTGGTGGCCTATCCTTGATTTTGAAGGGCATTAACAGGTCCCTGAAAGTTCCATGTTTCTGCAAGTAGACCTAATGGCAGTGCAGCAGGGAGAGTTTGACTTCCCTGGACTTGACCGAGGCCTATTTACACGTTTCCATTTGCCCCGATCAATAGCAGTTTCTGTGTTTTGCAGTGCCTTGGAGACTGTTAAGTTGCATTATTTGTGCTTTGTGCTTGAGAAGTTTGAGTAAAACACAAATTGCAGAAAGCCATCTGTGCAGCCATGCTGATTGGAAAATCTCTTTAAGAATGACTGTGGCAAACTTCTTACTCTGGAAACTTTTTAATAACTTTCTATGTTTTTCATGATGCTGCAGGTCTAGCTATTCTTAGCATAAATTCATTCAGAAGACTTGAGTCAACAGTCCTCCCAAACCTTGAATTATGGTTTCCAGTATTATTATTCTTGTTTAGTATGAAATGGAGACTAAATTTCTATAGATCATTTTGACATAGAAATACTATTTTATAGCTTTCCGCAGAAGATTTAGCAGGGAAGAGGGTAACTTTGGGGTCACCTATGTTGAAAGTCCAAGACAATGATCTTTGAATACCTAGAATCAGCCCCAATAGTGCACAAACTGCTCCAAAAACTGTGTAAATGTGTCCTTGTATTCTATTTCACAACTCCACCCCTGAGAACATCTGATACTAGAATAATTTTTCTACCAGAAATGACTGAATCTACAAACATGTTCACATTTTTTTTTCCATACAGTGGAAGTAGATCGTGCAAAGCAGTTGACAGGATATGTCAGTTTTAATTCTGCATTTCCAGTAAGCATGTACCAACACACAAAAATGCACAGGAGGATTCTGGGTCATCTCTCTGCTGTTTACTGTGTTGCATTTGATCGAACTGGACACCGAATATTTACAGTGAGTAGATCTCAGGCTAATTTAGTGATTTTCATGATGCTTTTGTCCTGCTGAAAGAGTAAGTCTGCTAGGAAATACATATTGGCTACTGCTCTCAATCATTCATTTAGCAAGGGGTAATTGTATTAAAACTGAAATATTTGGCATGTGGGCTTTCCTACAATATGTGTCAGAATAAAAGTTTTTTATATTACATAGAAGTAATTACTACTACTAGCCTTGTGGCTCAGGGGTTGAGTATTGTGCACATCAATATGGAATGTCACTGGTTCGATTCTTTGTTCAAAATTTGCATTTGTTAGGCTTTGATCTAAAAATAGTCTTCAACAGAATACAGCACATCATCAAAACAAATACTTATTGAACAATATAATTTGATCATAGTAATAGAAACATACAAACTGTTTTATACTAATTTTAATTAAAATCATAACACTCCCTATCCCGAAACCCAAGATTAAATAACATCTATTGCTGCAACTCATCTGTCATTATCTACTTCAGTTAAACAAAAGTCTAAGGGGACCAATGCCTTCAACGTTTTCTTAAATGTCAATATTTTCCATGGACAGTTAGAAAGAAAGGGAGTCTGCTACGGGATTTTCTCCCAGCCTGGGGCCAGATAACCTCCGACCGTTGGGTGTTGGAGGTCATTCACGAGGGGTATGCACTCGAATTCTCTCAGCTGGTAACCAATTCCTTTCTCCTGTCCCCATGCAGGGGGTGGAACAAGGTCGAGGCGGTGGTGGAAATGCTCACTTGGTTGGTTCAGCTGAGAGCAGTGGTTCCAGTGCCCCGGGAACAGTACAGCTTCGGTCGATACTCCATTTATTTTGTGGGTCCCAAGAAAGATGGGTCTTTTCGTCCTATTCTGGATCTCAAGGGAGTAAACCGTTGTCTTCGGGTGTCCCATTTTCACATGGAAACTTTGCGATCGGTCATCGTGGCAGTCTGAAAGGGAGAATTTCTGATGTGTCTCGATCTCACGGAAGCATCTCTTCACATTCCCATCAGAGCGGATCATCAGCGCTTTCTTCGGTTTGAGGTACCTCAGGGACATTTTCAGTTCCAGGCATTACCGTTCGGTCTCATGACAGCGCCTCGGTCCTTCACCAAAATAATGGTGGTAGTGGCGGCAGCGTTACGCAAGGGGGGTGTTGGTGCACCCCTATCTCGACGATTGACTCATTCGAGCAAAGTCCCAGGGCAGAGAGTGTACGGGCCACAAGCAGGGTGGTACAGCTACTGGAAAGCCTCGGTTGGGTAGTCAGTGTGGCCAAGAACCAATTGGTGCCCTCTCAGGTTCTTGAGTATTTGGGAGTCCGGTTCGACACTTGACTGGGATTGCTGTTTATACCGGAGCTTCGAGCCCAAAAACTTTGTCATTTGGTGCGCAGTTTTTTGAAGCACGCGGAGCCAATGGCCTGGCAGTATCTTCAGGTCCTAGGGACGATGGCAGCCACTCTGAAAGTAGTGCCTTGGGCAAGGGCGCACATGCGGCCATTGCAGAGGTCCTTACTTTGTCGCTGGTCTCATCAAGAGGACTCCCTGACAAGACATCTGCCCTGTCCGGAAAGGGTTTGTTTGTTTATTTATGTAGTTAAACATTTTTTTATACCGCTTCGTCCTTCACTCAAAGTGGTTTACATTACAACTTGAAACAATATACATGGAATGGTTAAACTTGAAACATTATGCATAGAACAATTAAACAGTAGCTATTATACAAAGAACGAGTTATTAAGGGTAAAGGTAGTGTAAAAAACTATGTACAATGTTAAGGGAGTTAAAACAACTATATGCAGGTTATAATATTGTGTGTAGCGTTTATCAGTTCATAGCAAAAAATGTAGTATTACTAAGTGGTTTAGATCAAGTCAACTTCCAGTTGGTTATGTAATATGATCTAAGTGATTCTTGAAGAGAAGTGTTTTTAGATTCTTTCTAAAAACCTTAATGTCTGAAACTGCACCTTTGTCGTCTGGGAGAGAGTTTCATAATGATGAAGCATAGAGTGGTATTGCACTTTCAGAGGTGGTTTGTATGATCTTTTGGTATCCAAGAGGTGGGAAAATGATATTCTTGTTGTTTCTTCTGGGTTGGTTACTTGAATCTTTAGATCTCCAGGAACAAGCAGGAATGTAGTCTTCACATATGGGTATCGTCGGTACCGATGGAGCCTGCGTGGGAACGCTTCCCAGAGTCCAATAGGAAAGCTTCTGGGAGCATCCCACAGTGCCTGTGTGCTGCCTTCCTGCCTTTCCAACTGTCCCTCTTCAGTTCTTCGTTTTCCGTGGAGCCGACAGGTCCCATACCCTGTCACCGCAGAAAAATTTCATCTTTAATCTTTGTTTTTTGTGGTCGCGTCTGCTTTCCCTCGACGCTATACCGGTACCGCCGGTTCATTCTTCTTTCTTCTTAAAAAAACAAAACAAAACTATAGTTTGAGCTATTTTACTTCAGAAACCTTTTTCCTTGGTGCTAGGTGCCATTTTGGGCACTAGGCCCAATTTTTCCTTAAAAATTGAAAAACCAACATCTGGGTTAAAAAAAAAATGTTCTAAGTATGGTGGTACCATCTCCGTCACCGACACCCATGATTGGTGTCTCAAATGTTTGCCACTGTACTTCGGAGTGCCTCTCCTGTGGAATGATGTTAAAAAGGGGCTGGCAGAATCGAGCTGCAAAGCTTAGCACCCTTTTTCCATCAGACGCGGTGTGTGTTGCATCGACGTCCTCCAGGGCCTCATCTTCCTCCAATGGATCTCAGGTAACTAAACATAAATCTAGCCGGTCCTCAAAGGGTAGATCTCCTAAGTATCGAGATGCCACTGGCGTTGCTCTAGAGGAATTTTCACTGGCAAAACTGCCCCGGCGGGAGGCTTCGGCTTCGAAAGCATCAGCGGGGCTCCAGGATGTTCTTGAGGCCTCAACCTTGGCAAAACTACTGGCGCCATGCTCTGGGGTTCTGGCCGCTTCTACCGGTACTGACACCCAAGCATCAGCAGTGTCGATAGACTAGAGATTTCTTGCTATCGAATGCAGTCTAGCAGCTCTTCTCACGGCTTCGGTACCGTAGAAACCGTTTCAGACACCTCAACCGATACGGTACCGACGGCATTGGTGTTGATGGGTATGCTACCCATACCGAGTCATGCGTCTGTCTCTGGCATCGACAGATCGGTACCAGAGCAACCTGATACTGACTTCGATCGATGCCAGTACCGTGTGCTGCACAATCACCGGGATCGGAGATATTTTGAATCCTCTGAATCTAATGACTCTGAAGACTCTGCCGATACAAGAGTACTTCTCCCAGAGGATTCCTCTTCTCTTCAGCGCAGAATGTCTCCGCCAGAGGATATATCCTTTCAGGATTTTATCCTTGATGTGGCCAGAGGCCTTTCCATCACAGTAGCTCCTGAAAAAGAGCCTTGGGCAAAGGAGTTGGAGATTCTCCAATACCCTAAGGCTCCCAAAGAGGCAGCAGCTACAGTACTCTGCCTATTCATGAGATCTTACATGATCTTATGCTGAGGATGTGGGAAACACCTCTAACCACATCTCCTCATTCTCGGAGACTCGATACTATGTATCAAGTTCCACCTTGTCCTGGCTTTCAAAAAACTCAATTACCACACCATTCAATGGTAGTGGAATCAGCCATATGTAGGATGAAAAGTGCAAAGAGACATGCATCCAATCCTCCAGGTCGTGAATGCAGGACTCTCGATGTCTTTGGGCGTCGATGCTTTCAAGCTTCTATGCTCTCAACTAAGATCAGTTTCTATATCTTGTATAAGGGAATGTTCCTTAGAGGTCACAGGAGACTTGGAGTTTATGAGCCCCCTTCTTCCTGATGACAAAAGACAGGACTATCTTACTCTTGTAAAACATGCCCAGGATGTTTCCAAGTTTGTAGATTGTGCAGTCTTTGACTGTTTTGAGTGCATAAGCAGAACCTCACAAATGGGACCTTTCCCCAATCCCTCAAACGTACTTCTATCAGGCCACTATTAAAGAACAGTAAGCTTGACCCTAAGAAGCCAGACTCATATAGGCCAATATCAAGCATCCCACTCTTGGCGAAAATCATTGAAAAAGTTCAAACACAAATTCAAGAACATATTGATGCTTCTGCCCCACTTGATTCATGTCAGCACGGTTTTAGAGCTGCTCACGGCGTGGAGACTCTCCTCACCATCCTCTTCAGTACCATAATAACAGGAATTGATAACATACGCCAGGGATATGTGCTCATCTTCTTAGACATCGCAGCCGCGTTCGACTCAGTCTGCCATGATCTCCTCCTACACTGCCTCCAGGAGAAGGGGATATGTGACTCTGCACTTAAATGGTGCAAGTCGTATCTCTCCGATAGATGGCAACACATAAGATCAGGAGAAACAACATCAGAACCTTTTCACAAGAGTCAAGGGGTCCCGCAAGGATCATCTCTCTCTGCACTCATGTTTAATATATATATGCAACCTATCTGAGAGATCATCCGGTCCTTCAAGGTGAGCTGTCTGTTGTACGCTGATGATGTTCTCCTATATATGCCATTCACTACTGAGAATCCCTGACCTTTCCCCACTGACAGACTGTTTCGATGCAGTATCCAGCTGGCTCCAAACACAAAATCTTTGGATACAACATAAGAAAACCGAAGTCCTTTTCATCACAAGGAACCCAAATTTCATCACTCCTCCTTACTTGAAGGTCCAAGATGCAGAACCTCTGACCAAACCCTCCATCAGATACCTGGGAGTCACACTTGACCAGCGACTAGACATGAAGACCCATATAAGCAATGTAGCAAGAGCCGTATACCATAAAATCCGATCCCTCAGACACCTACGCTCCCTATTTGAACTAGATGACTTCCAGACAGTGTATCAAGCTCTGGTCTTACCATGTATCGACTATGCCAACGCAATACTCCATGGTCTACCACAATCCACTTTGCTTCCATTACAGCTAGCAATGAACTCAGCAGCACGAGTTCTCCAGGGCGCTGCCATGAGGGAACACATGACACCCATCCTGAAACAATTACACTGGCTCCCTGTAAAAGGCAGGATCACATTCAAGACCATACTAATGACCTTCAAGATCATAAACGGACTCACCCCATCTTCCTTATCTGATCTCAGATCTCATGCCGCCAATAAACTAGTAGTCCCAAAAGAAACGACCAAGTGTTGCCAAAGCACAACGAACAGGGCTTTTAAGCTCGCCGCACCTAAATGCTGGAACACCCTTCCACACAGTATCCGTGATATCACCAATCTAACCCAGTTCAGAAAAGCCGTGAAACATTACCTCTTCCTCTTACATTACCCGGATGACAGCACCACTGATCACTTACCATCCAGCTAGGCAAATCTGCGCAAATGTCCAATCAATTCGCATTGTACAGATGTAAATAGTTACCCCTGTTTCTTTCCAAGTTTCTATTCCTGTTATTTGTAAACACAAATCAAGTCATTTGAAATGTGTATGTAAAATGTTCCATGTAAACAGCACTAATGGAAAATAGCGCGGTATATAAGAAAATAAATAAATAATTTGCCATTGGTGCACGTTGGATTGCCTGGCTTCAGGCATCCAACTTGGAAATTTGGGTACAGGATAAATTAGGAAGCATTCTCCAGGACCAAGCAGGAAGTCAGTCCTCACTTATGGGTGACGTCGGCGCCGACGGAGCCCTCGCGGAGCAATTTTCCCCAGCTTTCAAAGAAAGCCTTTGGGAATTGCAGCGCGCATGCGCGGTCGTCTTCCCGCCCGAGGGTGCCATCTTAGCCAGTCTTCTTTTTTCCGCGGAGCCCTGCAGACGTCCCCGTCTTGTCCCCGCGAAAAAGTTGATTTTCCTCTTTATTTTATACTTTTTTCTTTCGGTTCGACGCCGATCGTTTTCCCGCCCGGACTCGCGACGCCGGTCTCGAGTCCTCTAGCGTTTTTTTCGGTTTTTCTGACTTAGTCAGCTTTCATTTTCGTTTTCCCTGGCAGCCCGGTCCTTTGACCTCGCAGGGGCCCTTTTTCCCCCGATGGCTGCCAGTGGCTTTAAGCGGTGTGGTCGGTGTGACCGAAATATGTCACTAACCGACACACACGACTTTTGCCTCCGCTGCTTGGGCCCGGATCATGAGGAACTGATCTGTGGGCCCTGCAGCAAACTGTCCTCGAAGGCGTTGAGAAGTCGGCGGCATCAGCGCGAGAGAATCTTCGCTGACCCCAGCCGTACCCGGACCTCGTCGGAGGCCTCCGTGTCAAAGGGCTCCAGCTCGGACCGTCGCCGGAGCTCCTCCGACCGGGGTTCTCCCTCCGGGGACCATCGTCGGAAGGAAAAACCCGCGAGGGCGGCGTCGGTGGACGCTCCTGGCTCCGCGAGGGCCAGGTCGCATAGCCCCGACAGCCGCCCCGGGTCCTTGGAGAAGGAACATCTCCCGAAGCGACCTCGCCTGGAGTCGGAGATGCCTGCCCGGGTAAGTCCTGTAGTCCTTCTGGACTCGCCTCCGCGACAGCCGACGTCGGGCCCGACGCCGTCGGGGCCCGAGTCGGGGGCTGCTGGGTCACCTGAGCTCGGACTCAGGTTGACGGCCTTGGAGAGCAGACTGTCTGCCTTCATGGACCAGCAGCGGGCACTGCTCGCTGGCCTCGCTGGCGCCGCTGCCCCGACCGCCGGGACGTCGACGTCCAAGTCGACCCCGGAGACCGAGCCGATCCTCGAGTCAATGAGAACTCGAGTCGATCCTCGGTCGAGGTCACCCTCGGCCTCCCGTTCGGGACCGAGGTCGCCGACGCCGACTCCCTCGACGTCGGGGCGGCTGGCGCCGCACCCTGCCCGGGCCGACCCCACCGAGTCCTCGTCGGAGTCGGTCTGGGAGTCTGAGGAGGAAGAGTCACCTGATTCTTTCCGGACTCGGTGTGTCCCATCGGACTCACCGGGGTCCGAGCCTCGGAAGCAGTCCCCCCCGGAGGATGCCCGGTTCTCGGACTTCGTTAGGGATATGGCCAAGGCTTTGGCCTTCCCTGCGGATCCCGAGGAGGAGCCTCGAGCCGAAGAGCTCGACGCCCTCCAGTATGACTCTCCCGCGAGGGAGCACTTTACTGTGCCGGTTCCTCCTATGCTGGAACGACTACTCTTCCGCATGTGGGAGAGTCCGGCCTCCTCGCCGGTCCTGAGCAAGCGGGTCGATTCTATCTATCGGGTCCGCAAGAGCCCTGGCTTTCAGAAGGCACAGCTGCCACACCATTCCATGGTAGTGGAATCGGCCATGCATCGTCTTAAGAGCCAGAAGATGCACTCCTCGGTGCCTCCTGGAAGGGAGGCCCGTAACCTGGATGGCCTTGGCAAGAAGTGCTTCCAGGGCTCTATGCTCGCATGTCGTGTCCAGACTTACCAGCTCTACATGGGCATGTATCTCCGGGATCTGGCTAAAGAGCTAGCCGGATTCTCCGCTGGTCTCTCCGAGGAGCCCTTGCGGAGGTTCCTAGCCTTGTCCACGGGCATTCGGGAATGCTCAAAGTTCATGTCCCGAGCAGCCTATGATGGCTTTGAGGCCTCGGCTAGAGTGGCCGCAGCCGGCATCGGTGCCCGCCGACAGGCTTGGCTTCAGTCGTCGGATCTTGAGCCCTGGGTACAGGACAAGTTGGTCGATGTCCCCTGCCGAGGCGAAAACCTCTTTGGCAAGCCCATGGCGGAAAAGGCTGCACAAATTGAGACTGAGACTCTCACCAGGACCAGGCTTTCTAGGAAGACCTCCGCCCCTTCCCAGAAAAAGAAGGGCTCGGGAAAAAAGTCCTTTTACCCGAGGAAGGCGGCTGCCTACAAACAGTACCCCCATTATCAGGCCCCTGCAGCTCCCCAACAGGGCCAGCAGGCCAAGGGACGGGGGAACGGGTCCCGTAGGCAGCAAGCCCCCAAGCCTGCACCACCAGCCCCTGCTCAGCAGGGTGAGGGTTTTTGACTCGCTCAGCATAGCCTCTCCCCCCCCGCTGGTTCCTCCCAGCACCGGAGGCCGGCTGGTTCACTTCGGCCACAGGTGGTCCAGCATCACCGCAGATGCCTGGGTACTTCAGGTCGTGCGAGAAGGCTACCTTCTCCACTTCCATCAGGTCCCTCCCTCCTATTTTCCGGGAGAACCTTCGCGCCCCCCTCTGCACAGGGAGTTGCTCCTTCAGGAGTTAGCAGGTCTTCTGCAGGAACAGGCGGTGGAACCGGTGCCCCACCACCTGAGAGGTCAAGGCTT
The DNA here is from genome assembly GCA_033557465.1 of Ichthyophis bannanicus. Lineage (NCBI taxonomy): Eukaryota > Metazoa > Chordata > Amphibia > Gymnophiona > Ichthyophiidae > Ichthyophis > Ichthyophis bannanicus. Next base: position 408,723,823 of record CM066034.1, on the reverse strand, counting down.
TTATTCAAGGTATTTTCTGATACCAAAGAGAACAGGGGGCCTCAGACCCATCCTGGACTTGCGCAACCTCAACAAGTTCCTTGTGCGGGAGAAGTTCAAAATGCTTACCCTTGGAATCCTTCTGCCCTACCTCCAGCAGGGAGATTGGCTATGCTCCTTGGATCTAAAGGATGCCTACACGCACATCCTCATCCACCCAAGCCACCGCCAATACCTAAGGTTTGTGGTGGCAGGAAATCATTACCAGTACAGAGTACTGCCCTTTGGCCTATCCTCCGCACCGCGAGTCTTCACAAAATGTCTCGCGGTCGTGGTGGCCCATCTCCGGCTTCACGGCCTCTATGTCTTTCCGTACCTCGACGACTGGCTCATCAGAGCAGCGTCCGCTCAGGAGGTCGCCAACGCCACGCGCCGCACGGTGACTCTGCTGCAGCACTTGGGCTTTGTCATAAACTTCGCAAAGTCCACTTTGCTCCCCTCACAGGATCTCGAGTTCATCGGCGCAAGGCTGCACACTCCTCGGGCACGAGCGTACCTCCCGCTCGACAGGGCGCAACGGCTCATGGACCTAGCTGACCGCTTTCGCAGCCAGCCCCTGGTCTCCGCCAGGCGCTTCCTGAGACTGCTCGGCCATATGGCTTCCACCGTCCATGTGACCCCCAATGCCCGCCTGAACATGCGGTCTGCTCAATGGTGTCTCCGCCAGCAGTGGCGACAAGCCACAGGCGGCCTGGCGGACCTGGTGCGCGTCTCCGAGCCGCTGCTCTCGTCTCTCCGGTGGTGGCTCCGGCAGCCGAACCTGATATTCGGAATGCCTTTCCAGTCACCTCAGCCGACCCGGGTGCTGACCACCGATGCATCCCTCCTGGGCTGGGGAGCGCATTGCCAAGAGGCACGTACTCAGGGCCTCTGGACCATGTGGGAGTCTGCTCAGCAGATCAACTTCCTGGAGCTCAGGGCGATCCGCCTAGCTCTCAAGGCCTTCTCCCACCTGACTTCCCAACAGTCCGTCCTTGTCCAGACGGACAATCAAGTTGCCATGTTCTACGTGAACAAGCAGGGTGGCACGGGCTCCTTCCTCCTCTGCCGGGAGGCACAGAAGCTCTGCTCTTGGGCCGTCAGTCACGGCATTCTCCTCAAGGCAGTTTATCTCCCGGGCCAAGAAAATTGCCTTGCAGACAAACTCAGCAGGGTCCTCCAGCCGCACGAGTGGCGTCTGGATCCCTTGGTAGTTCAGAAGCTCTTCCTCAAGTGGGGTCTCCCTACGGTGGATCTCTTTGCCAGTCCTCACAACCGGCAGCTTCCTCGCTTCTGCTCTCGTCAGCCACACCCCCTTCGGGTGGCGGCGGACGCCTTTCTGATCTCGTGGTCGGGGAGCCTTCTGTACGCTTTCCCTCCCATCCCGCTGGTCTCTCGGACTCTTTTCAAGGTTCTCCGAGACAAAGCCTTCATGATCCTGGTGGCCCCTCGCTGGCCCAGGCAGCCGTGGTTTCCGCTCCTGCTGCAACTGGCGGTGGAGGATCCAATCCCTCTGGGGGTACAACCGGATCTCCTCACTCAGGATCAGGGGTCCCTTCTGCACCCCAACCTCAGGTCTCTCAACCTCATGGCCTGGCTGCTGAGAGGGTAGTCCTTGCTCCCCTTCTCCTGCCGGCGGAGGTGGAGGAGGTCGTCTTAGCTTCGCGACGGCCTTCTACCCGCAAATGCTACGCCCTTAAATGGCGTCGCTTTGCAGTCTGGTGTACCCAACAGTCTCAGGATCCCTTCTCCTGCCCGGTGTCGGTGATCTTGCAGTACTTGCTGCACCTCTCTAATCTGGGACTTAAGTCCAACTCCGTCAAAGTTCACCTCAGTGCTCTTTCAGCACATCATGTGCCAGTGGACGGCAGACCTCTCTCCAATGACCCTCTCGTAGCGAGGTTTCTCCGAGGTCTCCTTCTACTTAAACCACCTCTGCGCCCACCAGCGCCTGACTGGGACCTGAATGTGGTTTTGCAGCGGATCACCTGTCCGCCTTTTGAACCTATGGCTACCTGTTCTCTCCGTTTTCTGTCTTGGAAAACACTGTTCTTGATAGCCCTCACTTCCGCTAGGCGCGTAAGTGAATTGCAGGCCCTCGTGTCTGATCCCCCTTACACTAGGTTCTACAAGAATAGGGTAGTCCTTCGGACTCACCCGAAATTTCTGCCTAAAGTGGTCTCCCCTTTTCACATCAATCAGGAGGTGGTACTTCCAACCTTCTTTCCCAGACCACACTCCAGCCGAGCTGAGACGGTCCTCCATACCCTGGACTGTAGAAGGGCATTGAACTTCTACCTTGACCGTACGCGGGAGCACCGTAAAGCTGCTCAGCTTTTTGTGTCTTTTGACCCCAATAAATTGGGGCTCCCGGTCTCCAAGCGTACTCTGTCCATCTGGGTTGCGGACTGTATCTCTTGGGCTTATGGGGCAGCCGGACTCTCCTTAGAAAGTCGAGTCACGGCTCATTGCGTTCGGGCAAAGGCCACGTCAGTGGCTTACCTCCGCTCTGTTCCGCTGGCAGACATCTGCCGGGCCGCTACTTGGTCTTCGAGCCAGACTTTTGCGGTCCATTACTGTCTCGAGAGGGAGTCCCGTAGGGACAGTGCTTTCGGACAGGCAGTCCTCCGTAATCTCTTTGAGGTCTGAGCAACTCCTACCCTCCATCCCGGATGTGGGCTACCGGTGGGTGATAATTCAGCGAAGATTCTATCCTTCTGTGCTGCTGAGCTAGAGGGAGCTCATTTTTGTGCTTAGGGTCTCCGGTAGCCTTGAGCTTGGGAGTCCCATAAGTGAGGACTGACTTCCTGCTTGGTCCTGGAGAAAGCGTAGTTACTCACCTGTAACAGGTGTTCTCCAGGAGCAGCAGGAATCAGTCCTCACTACCCTCCCTCCTCCCCTTGGAGTTGCAATCGTCTGCTTATGTTCTTTTTTTGCAAATTTTTATGCTGTCTTTTTTAGCTATGTCATCTGACTGGCTAAGATGGCACCCTCGGGCGGGAAGACGACCGCGCATGCGCGCTGCAATTCCCAAAGGCTTTCTTTGAAAGCTGGGGAAAATTGCTCCGCGAGGGCTCCGTCGGCGCCGACGTCACCCATAAGTGAGGACTGATTCCTGCTGCTCCTGGAGAACACCTGTTACAGGTGAGTAACTACGCTTTCCTTGCAGAGGAGAAAATTTCTTTGGCAAGAATTGGCAGGAGAAGGCTAATGAGATAGATGCAGACAATATCATTTTGGATAGATTGTCCAAATCTACAGCTGATCCTGCAAGGAAAAGATCCTCTAAAAAAACATTTTTCAAATTAAAAAAAAAAATTATCCTTCCTATACCCAACAGGCACACCGTCCAGGTCAGCCTGCCCAAAAGGGACAACAGCAACAACCTAGACAACAAAAAAAGCCAAAAGCGGTAAAACCTCAAGCCAGCTCAGCAGGCTCAGCCTCCTCAGGGGCTTTGACTCCTGTCTAGAGAACTTCGCCTTCCTGCCCCTGGACACCCCAGGCAGGTTATGTCATTTTGCCCACAGATGGTACCAGATAACAGCAGAAAGTTGGACTCTGTCCATTGTACAAGAGGGGTACAAGCTTCATTTTCACAGCATGCCCCCTCCTACAATGGTAAGAAGTTCAATTCTCAGACCTCTCTCAACAATCTCTTAAGTCAAGATATCACAACACTCCTTGCACAAGGAGCAATAGAGGAAGTACCCATTCCGCAACAGGGTACAGGGTTCTACTCCCCCCTATTTTCTTATTCCAAAGAAAACAGGAGGCTACAGGCCCATTTTAGACCTCAGAGAATTGAACAAATATCTGTTCAGAGAGAAGTTCAAAATGGTCTCTCTAGGAACTCTGCTGCCATACCTTCAAAGTCAGGATTGGCTTTGTTCTCTAGATCACAAGGATGCGTATACTCATATTCTCATCCATCCAAATCACAGAAGATTCCTCTGATTCCTGTTTCAAGGAAAGCACTTCCAGTACAGAGTTCTTCCCTTTGGCCTGGCTTCTGCACCGAGTATTCACAAAATGCATGGCTGTGGTAGCTGCATTTCTCCGCACTCTGGGAATATTCATCTTCCCCTACTTAGATAACTGGCTCATTCGAGCCCCTACAGTGCCAGAAGCCAGCTCTGCTTTGTTTCGCACAATGCGAATCCTTCAGTATTTGGGACTAGTCATAAACCTCCCAAAATCCAATCTTGCTCCCACGCAATCCCTAGAGTTCATAGGAGCTCATCTGGATACCAGACAGACAAGGGCTTTCCTTCTGCAGCCCCGCTGACTTCGCATGATACAGCTAGCTTCCCAAGCAGTGTTCAAACCACCTCACTGCTCGAGAAATGCTACAACTGCTGGGCCACATGGCATCCACCGTGCATGTGGTTCCTTATGCTCGCCTCCACATGTGAGCAGCCCAGTGGACTTCATCCATTCTGGACACAGGCCTCAGGTTGTCTGTCAGACAAAATAACAAACTCAGACCGTCTTATTTTGTTCCTCCAATGGTGGCAATCGCTCAAAAATCTTCTCATGGGGTCTCCTTTCCAGCAACCCCTATTTCAAGCTACCCTAACAGATGCTTCTCAGGTGAGATGGGGAGCCCACCTGCACGATCTCTCAACCCAGGGTACCTGGACTCCACAGGAGGCCTGTCTTCACATCAACCTCCTGGAACTCGGAGCAATCTTCATTGTTCTTCGAGTATTTCACGTCCAGCTCAGCTACAAGACAGTCCTAGTTCAAATGGACAATCAGGTAGCCATGTTCTATGTGAACAAGCAGGGCGGAACAGACTCTGTCGCTATGCAATGAAGCTTTGCAACTATGGGCCCTCGCCAGAGAGCATCAGATTTATCTCCTTGCGGTGTATCTTCCAGGCATTCAAAACTCTTGGGCAGACAAACTCAGTCAAGTTCTGCTACTACACAAATGGTCTCTCCATGCAGACCAGGTTGCCCAAATATTTCAGATTTGGGGAACCGCGGACATAGACCTCTTTGCAAGTCTGCTGAATGCCAAATTTCCCCGGTTCTGTTCCAGAATCCTGGCTCGACATTGTCAGGCAAGAGACGCCTTCCTCCTTCACTGGGGTCAGGACTTCCTATACGCCTTCCCACCCATTCCCCTCATCCCCAAAACACAATTCAAGCTTCAGAGAGACAGAGGTCATATGATTCTCATAGCTCCACGTTGGCCATGGCACACGTGGTACCCTCTGCTTCTACATCTCTCTCAAGCTCCACCTCTGGAGTTGGGATCTGCTCCAGATCTTCTCTCCCAAGAGAACGGGATGCTTTGGCATCCCAATCCCCAGTCTCTGCATCTCAGGGCCTGGTTGATGAAGGCCTAGAGCTTCAGCATCTCAACCTTTCTCAACAGGTCAAGGATATCCTTTATGCTTCTAGGAAACCCTCCACAAGATGCTCATATGCCTTTAAGTGGAAAAGGTTTACCATATGGAGCTCGCAGAAGGGTCTTAATGCTTTTGCGATACCTCTTGAATCAATATTGGAGTATCTCCTTCATTTGATCTTACTGGGCAGACTAGATGGACCATACTGGTCTTTATCGGCTGTCATTTACTATGTTACTATATTTGTCAAATGCGGAAGACAAATTCAGTAAGAGTCCATCTTAGGGCTATTGCAGCTTCTTACAAGCCTCTAAGTGGACAGCCTATTTCCTCTCATCCTCTCATAGCAAGGCATGGGACTTGAATCTGGTGCTCGGGCAGCTCATGAAACCGCCTTTGAACCATTAGCCACTACATCTCTGAAATTCCTTTCCTGGAAAGTCATCTTCCTCATTGCAATCACATCAGCACGTCGCATCAGTGAATTGCAAGTATTAGTGGCTGATCCTCCTTCCACTATGATAAGGTAGTTCTTAGGACTCATCCACACTTTATGCCAAAGGTGGTTTCGCCTTTCCATTTAAACCAAGCGGTTTACCTTCCTGTATTCTTTCCGAGGCCTCATGCCTCCAGTGCAGAAAGAACCTTCATATGTTGGACTGTAAAAGAGCTTTAGCCTTTGTCTTTTAGAGGACACAGCAACATTGAAAATCTTCTCAACTTTGTTGCTTTTGATCCTAGTCATTTGGGACTTCCAGTGTCCAAAAGAACTCTAACTGGATTGCACAATGCATATCCTTTGCCTATCAGAGTAAGAACCTTCCTCTTGAAGGCCATGTCACAGCTCACAATATGAGAGCCATGGCAGCCTCAATGGCTCATCTTCACTCTGTGTCTATCGACGACATCTGTCGAGCAGCTACTTGGGCTTCGGTACATACTTTCATGGCCCACTGCTGCTTAGACAAGGACTCTCACTGGGATGCCTTGTTTGGTCAGGCTGTTCAACACCTTTTTCAGACTTATTCAACTCCTACCCACCATCCCTGGTAGGGTGCCAGAGATCCTTGGGGGGAGGCATAGCCCTTTCACAAGGGCTGACAACTTCCTGGGACCATCTCCCTGGCATCTTCAGCTAGGGAGTCCCCTAGGAGTTGTATCTCTCTGTCTCTGTCTCTCTCTCTCTCTCTCCTCAGCTATAAACTCAACTGAAGAGGGACAGTTGGAAAGGCGGGAAGGCAGCACGCAGGCGCTGTGGGATGCTCCCAAAAGCGTTCCTATTGGACGCTGGGGAGCGTTCCCGCGCAGGCTCCGTCGTTACCTAAGATACCTATATGTGAAGACTAAATTCCTGCTGTTCCCGGAGATCACCCGTTACATGTGAGTAAACTACGCTTTATCGTGTCTTGCAGGATGTTTGCTGAAAGCTGGTAAATGATTTTGAATATGATTAGTATTGCTTTGTATTGGATTCAGGAATGTATTGGGAGCCAATGTAATTGATTAAGAATTTGTGGGATATGTCCATATCTGTCCGTTCCTGTGATTAGGTGAGCTGCAGTGTTCTGCATTAGTTGAAGTGGTAAGATAGTTTGCTTTGGGAGCCCGTGGTATAGTGAATTGCAATAGTCAAGCGTTGGTGTGATGATTGCCTGACGGATGGTTCGGAAATGATCAGGGTCAAGAATTGGTTTATCATCTTCTTATCTTCATCTTAAAGTAAGCATTTGCGGTAGTTTTTGCAGTGTGTGGTTGCATGGTGAGGTTTTGGTCTATGATTGCTTCTAAATATTTAATTTCTTTTTTGACTGTTATTTGGTTTTGCAATATTGTGATTGTGGTGGGATAAATGATGTGTCCCTAGTGATAGTGTCTCAGTCTTTTTATTTATTGACAAGTTGTTGTTGTTGAACCATTTAATCATGTCTTCTACACATGCCGTTATGCTTGAGAGGTCAGGTTTGTGTATTTCTACAGGAGTGTATACCATGATATCATCAGCGTATATTTTGTATTGTATTTTGTGTTTTTTGATAATTTTCTCATATTGGCCTTATGTAGATGTTAAATAAGATTGCAGAGAGGGATGATTCTTGTAGGACGCTTTGATTTGACTGAACCACATTTCACTTGTCTATTGCTTAGGAAGGACTTTAACCATGTTAGCGTACTGTTATGTAAGCCAATTTCTTGTAGACGAAGTAAAATGCTGTGGGCGACTATGTCGAATGCGGAGGATATGTCCATGAAGATAAGGACAAATCCTTTTTTCGCATTGTCTATGCCTCTTATGAGGGGTCAGGAAGGCCCTTCGATGGTGGCTTCGTCCAGAAAATTTGGCTGCGGGCATGCATCTCGAACAACAGCAGTGGGTTCCAGTCTTAACCGATGCCAGTTTATCAGGTTGGGGAGCTCACTGTGGGGACTTGTTAGCACAAGGAAGCTGGAGCACCCAGGAAGCTCAGTGGTCAATCAATCAACTGGTGTTGAGGGCTGTAACTCGAGCGCTCAGTGCCTTCGAATCCCATCTCCTAGGTTGATCGGTTCGGGTCTTGTCAGACAATGCCTCTGCAGTGGCGCATCACAACAGACAGGGCAGTATGGGCAGTGCAGCCCTGGAAAAGGAAAGGGGAGACTAGTTCAACTAGGTGGAACCTCAACTTCAGGTGCTGTCTGCAACCCACATTACAGGAGTGGACAATGTGATGGCGGACTATCTCAGTCGGGTTCACGTGGATCCTGGGGAGTGGGAGCTTCATGCAGAAGTCTTCACTCAGATAGTCAGCAGGTGGGAGTCTCCCATTATGGATCTGATGGCGACCTTTTGATCTGCCAAGGTAAGCCGGTTTTACAGCAGGAGGCGAGAAAGGATGTCCGAGGGACTGGATGCCCTCCTGCAACAGTGGCCCACGGAAGGGCTGCTCTGTCTTTCCTCCTTGGGCCCCTCATAGGCCAAGTCGTTCAATGCATCTTGTCTTATCGGGGTCGTGTTCTTTTGATTGCTCCGGATTGGTCACAACATCCGTGGTATGCCGATTTGGTGCGTTTTCTCAACGGCGGCTTCCAGTGCGGGACGATCTCCTGCTTCAGGGGACGCTTCGAACGCCGCAAGTGGATCGATTCTCGCTTACGGCTTGGCCATTGAAAGGGCAAGGCTGAAGAAAAAGGGCTATTCCAGATCGGTAATCTCCTCTTTGCTCTCTGTCAGAAAGAGGTTAACTTCTTTGATCTATGTCCGCGTATGGTGCATTTTTGAGGCGTGGTGCGAGGCAAGGAAGGCACGCGTGGTTTCACCCTCTATTCCGGAAGTGTTGGCTTTTTTTGCAGGATGGTTTTGATAAGAGTTTAGCAGCCAGTTCTTTATGAGTTCAACTGGCAGCTATTGCTTAATATCGTGGTAAGATTCAGGGCATCCCCTTAGGTTCCCACGTGGATGTCTTACGTTTCCTGCGGGCGGTATCGCGGCTATGTCCTCCAAGGAGAGTAGTAATTTCTCCTTGGGATCTCAATTTGGTTTTGAGGACGTTGACACGAAGCTCTTTGAACCTTCAGCTCAAGCTTCACTGAAGGATTTGACATTGCCACGAGAGAAAACGTCTTCAATCTGTTCCGTGCGCCGGATCTCGGAGTTACAGGCTCTGTCTTGTCGAGAGCTGTATCTAACATTTTTTCGAGATAAGGTAGTTTTGCGTCCGGTACCGTCTTTCCTGCTGAAGGTGGTTTCCACCTTTCATGTGAGCCAGCCGGTGTCCTTGCCAGATGGCAGATGAAATTTAATGTGGACAAGTGCAAAGTTATGCACCTAGGGCACAACAGCCCAAACTATGGTTACATGATGCATGGTTCCACATTAGGAACCACCACCCAGGAAAAAGATTTAGGCGTCATTGTGGACATGTTAAAACCCTCTGCCCAGTGTGCAGCGGCAGCCAAGAGTAAATAGAATGCTAGGTATCATAAGAAAAGGAATGGAAAATAAAATAAAGGATATTATAATGCCTCTGTATCGTTCCATGGTGCGACTGCACCTTGAATATTGTGTGCAATTCTGGTTGCCGTATCTTAAAAAGGATATAGCGTTATTAGAAAGGTTCAGAGAAGAGCCACCAAAATGGTAAAGGGGGATGGAAGGATACCCCTATGAAGAAAGGATAAAAAGGTTAGGGCTCTTTTACCTAGAAAAGAGCCGGCTGAGGGGAGATATGATAGAGGTCTATAAATTAATGGAGTGGAACAGGTAAACGTATATTGATTGTTTTTCATTAGCAGAATATAGTTAGACTAGGGGACATGCAATGAAGCTATAGGGTCAACTATTTAAGACAAATAAGAGAATATTTTTTCTCCAGGACCAAACAGGAAGTCAGTCCTCACATATGGGTGACATCGACGTCGATGGAGCCCTTGCGGAGCATTTCCCCAGCTTTCCAAGAAAGCCTTTGGGAATGCAGGCACGCATGCGCGGTTCCCTTCCCGCCTAAAGGTGCCATCTTGCTCAGTCTCTCTTTTTCCGTGAAGCCCATCGGATGTGTGTCCTAGTCCTCCCGGAAAATAGTTGGATTTTTTTGCGATTCCTTCGCTCTTTTTTTCTCCGGTTTGACGCCGGTTCCACTCCCGCCGGGTTCGGTACACCGGTATCGAGCCTGCTCTTTTTTTTTTGGTTTTTGCCCTTCGTGGCTGGCGTTCGCGCCCTTTTTTCTTTTTCCGTGAAAGGCCAGTCCTTTGACCTTGCAGGGACTCTTTTTTTTCCCCAATGGCTTCCAGTGGTTTCAAAAAGTGTGATCGGTGTAAGAAACTAATGTCTTTCACCGAGACACACGACTGCTGCCTTTGGTGCCTGGGTCCTGACCACAATCCTAAGATCTGTGGACCATGTGGAAAGATGTCTTCCAAGGTGCTTCGTAGTCGTCAGCACCAAAAGGAAAGGCTTTTCTCCAGGACCAAGCAGAAAGTCAGTCCTCACTCATGGGTGACGTCGGCGCCGACGGAGCCCTCGCGGAGCAATTTTCCCCAGCTTTCGCAGAAAGCTTTTGGGAATTGCAGCGCGCATGCGCGGTCCCCTTCCCGCCCAAGGATGCCATCTTGCTCAGTCTCCTTTTTTCTGCGGAGCCCTACAGACGTAGTTTGTTGTCGCCGCTGAAAGAGTTGATTTTCTTTTATTTTGTCTTTTATTTTTCTCGGTTCGTGTGTCCTTTTCCCGCCAGGCCTCGATATCTCCTATCGGGCCCGTTCACATATTTTTCTCTCAAACTGGCGTTCCCGCCACTTTTTACTTCTTCCCTGGCAGCACGGTCTTTCGACCTTGCAGGGGCCCTTTTTCCCCCGATGGCTGCCAGTGGGTTTAAAAAGTGTGATCGTTGTGTCAAACTTATGTCTCTTACCGACACACATGACTGCTGCCTCCGCTGCCTCGGGCCCGAACATGACTCAATGAGTTGCGGTCCGTGCAGCAAGATGTCCTCGAAGGCGCTGAGGAGTCGGCAGTCGCAAAAGGAACGAATCTTCTCTGACCCCGCGTCCGGTCGGGCCCGGACCTCGTCAGAGGCCTCGACGTCTTGTGGCTCCGGCTCCGAGCATCGTCGGAGTTCCTCTGAACGGGGGTCCCCCGGCCGGGAACACCGTCGGAAGAAGAAACCCGCGAGGGTGGTGTCGGAGGACGCTCCTGGTCCATCGAGGGCCAGGTCGCATAGCCCCGTCGGACGCCCCGGGTCCTCGGAGGGGGAGAGGCCTTCAAAGCTTCCTCGTCTCGAGGTGGAGTCGCCTGGACACGTGAGTGCTATAGTCCTCCTGGACTCTCCTCCGGGAGAGCCGACATCGGGCCCGACGCCGTCGGGGCCCGAGTTGGGGGCTGCTGGGTCTTCTGAGTTGGTCTCAGATTGACGACCTTGGAGCGCAGTATCGCTGCCTTCATGGACCAGCAGCGGGCATTGATCACCGGCCTCGCCAGTGCATCTGCCCTGACCACTGGGATGTCGACGCCCAAGTCGACCCCCAAGTCGACCCCGGAGGCCGAGTCGATCCTCGAGTCCATGCGAGCTCGAGTCGATCCTCGACCTAGGTCTCCCTCGGCCTCCCATTCGGGACCGAGGTCCTCGACGCCGGCCTCGGCGTCGGGGCGGAGGTCCCCGGCTCCCGCCCGCATGGAGCCGCTCGATTCCTCCTCGGAGGAGTCGGGCTGGGACACAGAGGACGACGAGTCACCCGGTTCTTTTCAGACTCGGTGTGTCCCCTCCAACTCGCCCGAGTCAGAGCCTCGGAGGCAGTCCCCCCCGGAGGATACCCGGTTCTCCGATTTCGTGAGGGATATGGCCAAGGCTTTGGCCTTCCCCGCGGATCCGGAGGAGGAGCCTCGAGCCGAAGAGCTCGAGGCCCTTCAATATGACTCTCCCCCGAAGGAGGCCTTTAATGTACCGGTTCCCCCGATGCTGGAGCAGCTTCTCTTCCGCATGTGGGAGAGCCCGGCCTCGACGCCGGTGTTGAGCAAGCGGGTCGATTCCATGTATCGAGTCCGCAAGAGCCCCGGGTTCCAGAAGGCACAACTACCGCACCATTCCATGATGGTGGAATCGGCCATGCATCGACTTAAGAGTCAAAAGATGCACTCCTCGGTGCCTCTGGGTAAGGAGGCCCGGAACCTGGATGCCCTCGGTAGAAAGTGCTTCCAGGGCTCTATGCTTGCTTGTCGAGTCCAGACATATCAGCTGTATATGGGCATGTATCTTCGAGACCTGGCAAAAGAAATTGCGGGGTTCTCTGCTGGTCTCTCCGAGGAACCCTTGCAGCGGTTCCAGGCCTCGTCCACAGGGATTCGAGAGTGTTCGAAGTTCATTTCTCGAACGGTCTACGATGGCTTCGAAGCATCGGCTCGAGTAGCCGGAGCCAGCATCGGGGCTCGCCGTCAGGCTTGGCTTCAGTCATCCGACCTCGAGCCATGGGTGCAGGACAAGTTGGTCGATGTCCCTTGCAGAGGTGAAAACCTCTTCGGCAAACCCATGGCCGAAAAGGCGGCGGAGCTCGAGTCAGAGACTCTCACCAGGACTCGCCTATCCAGAAAGACCTCTGCCCCTTCACAGAAGAAGGGCTCGGGGAAAAAGCCTTTTTACCCGAGGAAGGTGTTTGCTTATAAACAACACCATCCACAATATCAGGCCTCAGCAACTCCCCATCAGGGGCAGCAGCCTAAGGGGCAGGGTAACGGATCCCGGAGGCAGAAAACCCCCAAGCGCACTACGCAGGCCCCGGCCCAGCAGGGTGGGGGTTTTTGACTATGCCAGCATAGCCTCTCCCCCTCAGGGGCCTCCGCCCAGCACGGGGGGCCGGCTGACCCACTTTGCCCACCGGTGGTCCACCATAACATCCGATTCCTGGGTGCTGCAAGTGGTTCAAAAGGACTACCTCTTGCATTTTCACCAGGTGCCTCTCTCCTATTTTCCAGGGGAGCCTCCAAGACCCCCCCCCTGCATAGGGACTTACTGCTTCAGGAGCTGCAAAGTCTGCTTCACGAACAGGCTGTGGAGCCAGTGCCCCAGCACCTTTGGGGTCACGGGTTTTACTCGAGGTACTTCCTGGTTCCAAAGAGAACAGGAGGCCTCAGACCCATTCTGGACTTACGCAACCTCAACAAGTTCCTGCAGCGGGAAAAGTTCAAGATGCTTACCCTTGGAATCCTACTGCCCTACCTCCAGCAGGGAGATTGGCTATGCTCCTTGGATCTAAAGGATGCTTATACCCACACCCTTATTCATCCGGACCACCGGCAATATCTAAGATTTGTGGTGGCAGGGAATCATTATCAGTACAGAGTACTGCCCTTTGGCCTGTCCTCCGCTCCCAGGGTATTCACGAAATGCCTGGCAGTGGTGGCAGCCTTCCTGAGGCTTCAAGGCCTCTTTGTCTTCCCATACCTGGATGACTGGCTCATCTGGGCACCGTCTGCTCCAGAGGTCACTCGGGCCACTCAACACACAGTGGCTCTGCTTCAGCACTTGGGCTTCGTCATAAACTTCGAAAAGTCCGCTTTGCTCCCCTCTCAGGATCTCGAGTTCATAGGGGCACGGCTGGACACTCTGCAGGCGCGTGCCGTCTTCCCTCTGGAACGGGCCAACAGGCTCATAGCTCTGGCCGGCAGGTTCAACAGCACGTCACCGGTCTCGGCCAGACGGTTCCTGCAGCTGCTCGGGCACATGGCCTCCACGGTCCATGTCACTCCGAATGCTCGTCTACATATGAGACCTGCTCAGTGGAGCCTTCGCACTCAATGGCATCAGGCCACAGGGAGGCTGTCGGACCTAATACAGATTTCCGACCGCCTGGTCTCCTCTCTGCAATGGTGGCTTCACCTGCCCAACCTGGTACTCGGCATGACCTTTCAGTCTCCCCCACCGTCCCGGGTGCTCACGACAGATGCCTCTCTCCTGGGATGGGGAGCGCATTGTCAAGGGACATGCACTCAAGGCCTTTGGACACCTTGGGAGGCTGCCCAGCAGATAAATTTCCTGGAGCTACGGGCGATCCGCCTAGCCCTGCGGGCCGACTCTAACCTCACATTTTGTCAGTCTGTACTGGTGCAGACGGACAATCAGGTTGCCATGTTCTACGTGAACAAACGGGGGCACGGGCTCCCTCCTATGTCAGGAGGCTCAGAGACTGTGCTCTTGGGCAGTTGGTCACGACATCCTCCTCAAGGCTGTTTACCTGCCAGGGCAGGACAATTGCCTGGCAGACAAACTGAGCCAGATTCTGCAGCCGCACGAATGGCGGTTGAACCCCGCAGTGGTCCAGCAGATCTTCTGCCGGTGGGGCTCTCCCACCGTGGATCTCTTTGCCAATCCCCTGAACCGACAGCTTCCCAGGTTCTGCTCCCGGCACCCGCATCCTCTGAGTAGCGCCGGATGCTTTCCTCATCTCGTGGTCCACGGGTCTGCTGTATGCCTTCCCTCCCACACCACTTGTGTCCCGGACATTGTTCAAAATCGTCCAGGACAGGGCCTCCGTGATCCTGGTAGCGCCCAGGTGGCCGAGGCAACCGTGGCTCCCTCTAATTCTGCAGCTAGCGGTGGACACCCCTCTTCCTCTGGGGTTTCAGCCCGATCTCCTGACACAGGATCGGGGTACTCTGCTGCACCCCAACCTCCGGGCCCTGCATCTGATGGCCTGGCTGCTGAAAGGGTAGTCCTAGCTCCGCTTCTGCTTCCTCCGGAGGTGGAAGCCATTGTCCTAGCGTCTCGGCGACCTTCCACCCGGAAATCTTACGCCCTTAAATGGCGTCGCTTCTCTGTCTGGTGTTCTCAGCGGTCTGAGGACCCCTTCTCCTGCTTAGTATCAGTGGTGCTGCAATACTTGCTTCACCTTTCCGATCTGGGCCTCAAATCCAACTCTGTCAGAGTCCACCTCAGTGCTCTCTCTGCGCTTCATTCGCCGATGGAGGGCCAGCCTCTTTCCTCGCACCCCTTGGTGGCGCGTTTTCTCAGAGGCCGCCTCCTGCTTAAGCCTCCGTTGCGTCCTCCAGCTCCTGACTGGGACCTCAATGTGGTTCTGCAAAGGCTTACTTGTCCGCCTTTTGAACCCATGGCTGCCTGCCCTCTTCGTTTCCTCTCATGGAAAACGCTCTTCTTGGTAGCCCTTACTTCCGCTAGGCGCGTAAGCGAGCTACAGGCCCTAGTGTCGGAGCCCCCATACAGTAGGTTCTACAGGAATAGGGTTGTCCTACGGACTCACCCTAAGTTTCTTCCAAAGGTGGTCTCCCACTTTCACATCAACCAGGAGGTGGTTCTTCCGACCTTCTTTCCCAGGCCGCATTCCAGCCGAGCTGAGACTGTTCTGCATACCCTGGACTGTAGAAGAGCCTTGTCCTTCTACCTTGACCGTACGCGGGAGCATAGAAAGGCTGTCCAGCTTTTCGTGTCTTTTGATCCCAATCGGTTGGGGGGTGCCTGTCTCTAAGCGTACTTTGTCTATCTGGGTAGCTGACTGTATCGCCTGGGCTTATGGGGCAGCCGACCTCTCCTTAGAGAGTCGAGTCACGGCTCACCGTGTCAGGGCGAAGGCTGCGTCCGTGGCTCATCTTCGCTCTGTTCCATTGGCAGACATCTGCCGGGCCGCTACTTGGTCTACAATCCAGACCTTTGCGGCTCATTACTGCCTGGAGAGGGAGTCCCGCAGGGACAGTGCTTTCGTTCAGGCAGTCCTCCACAATCTCTTTGAGGTTTAGGCAACTCCTACCCTCCGGCCCTGGTGTTGTGCTACCGGCCGGATTCGTATTCAGAGAAGATTCCTTCCCTCTGTACTGTTGAGCTTGGGGGAGCTCTTTTAGGCTTGAGGTCTCCGGTAGCCTTAATCTTGGGAGTCCCATAAGTGAGGACTGACTTCCTGCTTGGTCCTGGAGAAAGAGTAGTTACTCACCTGTAACAGGTGTTCTCCAGGAGCAGCAGGAATCAGTCCTCACTACCCTCCCTCCTCCCCTTGGAGTTGCAGTCATTCTTATTGCATATTTTTGCTAACTTTTTGCTGTCTTTCCGCTATGTCATCAGACTGAGCAAGATGGCATCCTTGGGCGGGAAGGGGACCGCGCATGCGCGCTGCAATTCCCAAAAGCTTTCTGCGAAAGCTGGGGAAAATTGCTCCGCGAGGGCTCCGTCGGCGCCGACGTCCCCCATAAGTGAGGACTAATTCCTGCTGCTCCTGGAGAACACTTGTTACAGGTGAGTAACTACTCTTTCTCTGACTCTGCCTCCGGCTGTGCCCAGACCTCGTCTGAGGCCTCGATATCTCGGGAATCAGATCCAGAGCACCGTCAGGGTTCCTCGGATAGGGGGTCCCCCGACCGGGAACGAAAGAGGAAGAAGCGGCTCGCGAGGGTGTCATCGGAGGAGGTCCCTGGCTCCTCGAGAGCTAGGTCTCAGACCCCTGACCGTTGCCCTGGGCCCATGGAACAGGAGAAGCTGCCAAAAGTACCTCGTGTGGAGTCGGAGTCTGCTGGGCACGTAAGTCCTGTAGTCCTCGTGGACTCTCCTCCCAGAGAACCGACGTCGGGCCCGGCACCACGGGGGCCTGAGTCGGTGGCTGCTGAGTCTCCTGAGCTGGGTCTCAGGCTGACAGCCTTGGAGTGCAGATTGTCTGCCTTCATGGAACAGCAGTGGGCACTGATGGCCAGCCTGTCTGGCGCATCTGCCCCGACCACCGGGACATCGACATCGAAGTCGACCCCAGAGATCGAGCCGATACTCAAGACCATGAAGGCTCGAGGTCGACCTCGGTCGCGGTCTCCCTCGACCTCTCGTTTGGGACCGAGGGCGTCGACGCCGGTGCCTTCAGCGTCGGGGCGGGTGCCCACAGGCCCCGCGCGGTCGGACCCCGATTCCTCATTGGACGAGTCCGCCTGGGAGACGGAGGACGAGGAGTCCCCCGACACCTTCAGGACTCGGAGCGTCCCATCGGACTCAACGCAGTCTGAGCACCGGAGTAGATCCCCCCTCCGGAGGATACCCGGTTCTCGGAGTTCGTCTGGGATATGGCCACTGCGTTGGCTATCCCTGCAGACCCCGAGGAGGAGCCTTGAGCCGAGGAGTTCAAGGCCCTACAGTATGACTCTCCTCCGAAGGAGGCCTTTATTGTTCCAGTTCTTCCGATGCTGGAACGGCTCCTCTTCCGGATGTGGGAGGCACTGGCCTCGGCGCCAGTTCTAAGCAAGCGGGTCGATTCGATCTATCGACTCCGGAAGAGCCCTGGCTTTCAGAAGGCGCAGCTGCCACACCATTCCATGGTGGTGGAATCGACCATGCATCGCCTGAAAAGTCAGAAGATGCACTCCGCGGTGCCCCCTGGCAGGGAGGCCCGGAACTTCGATGGTTTTGGTAGAAAGTGCTTCCATGGCTCGATGCTTGCTTGCCGTGTCCAGTCTTACCAGCTGTACATGGGCATGTACTTGCGGGACCTGGCCAAGGAGCTGGCCGGGTTCTCTGCTGGTCTCTCCGGGGAACCCTTGCAGAGGTTCAAGTCCTTGTCCTCGGGGATCCAGGAATGCTCCAAGTTTGTCCCGCACTGCCTACGATGGCTTTGAGGCTTCGGCCCGTGTTGCGGCAGCCGGCATCGTGGCTCGACGCCAGGCATGGCTGCAGTCATCGGACCTCGAGCCATGGGTTCAGGACAAGTTGGTCAATGTCCCTTGCCGAGGTGAGAACCTTTTTGGCAAGCCCATGACCAAGAAGGCCGCACAGCTCGAAACCGAGCACCTCACAGCTCGAAACTGAGCACCTCACGAGGACAAGGCTGTCTAGAAAGACTTCTGCCCCTTCTCACAAAAGGGAGGGTTTGGGTAAAAAGCCCTTTTATTCGAGGAAGGGCACTGCCTACAAACAGTACCCACAGTACCAGGCCTCCCAGGCTCCCCCTCAGGGTCAGCAGGCCAAGGGGCAGGGTAATGGGCCCCGTAGGCAGAGGACTCCCAAGCCTCCGGCCTCTGCTCACACTCAGCAGGGTGGGGGGTTTTGACTCCTTAGGCATAGCCTCTCCGTCCCTGCTCTCTCAGCCCTGCACAGGAGGTCGCCTCGCCCTGTTTGCCCACAAGTGGCCACTCATCACTGGAGACAGTTGGGTGCTAAGCATAGTCCACAAGGACTATCTGCTGCACTTCCAACAGCTGCCTCCTCCATACTTTCCAGGGGAGTCTCCAAGGCCTCCCCTGCACACAGATCTTCTCCTTCAGGAGCTCCAAGGTCTGTTGGTGGACAGGGCAGTGGAGCCTACAAGGTCAGGGGTTCTACTCCAGGTATTTCCTGGTACCCAAAAGAATCAGTGGCCTTCGGCCTATTCTAGACCTCAGAAATCTCAACAAATTCCTAGAGAAGGAAAAGTTCAAGATGCTTACTCTTGGAACACTTCTGCCCGACCTCCAGTAGGGAGATTGGCTATGCTCCTTAGATTTAAAGGATGTGTACACTCACATCCTCATTCATCCAGACCACAGAAAGTACCTCAGGTTCATTGTGGGAGGAAACCATTATCAGTACAGAGTACTGCCTTTTGGCCTCACCTCTGCTCCCAGGGACTTTACCAAATGCCTGGCAGTGGTGGCGGCCTACCTGAGAACACAGGGAATCTTTGTCTTCCCCTATCTGGACGACTGGCTCATCAGGGGTCAGACGTGCCAGGAGGCCAGACAAGCCACCCTCAGAACTGTTGCTCTTCTTCAAAGCCTGGAATTTGTAATAAACTTCGCAAAGTCCACTTTGCTCCCATCCCAGAACTTGGAGTTCATAGGGGCAAGGTTGGACTCTCTGCTGGCAAAGGCGTTCTTGCCAGAAGACAGGGCCCAAAGACTGGTAAACTTAGCAAACCAGTTTCTCAGCAGGTCACATGGCTTCGACAGTACATGTGACCCCCAATGCCAGGCTCCATATGAGGCATACACAATGGTGCCTTCGGACTCAGTGGTCACAGGCCACAGGCAGCCTCAGGGACAGGATAAAGGGTGTCCAGACAGTTTCTGAACTCCCTCTGCTGGTGGCTGCACCCTCCCAATCTACTGCAAGGGGTGCCTTCTCAGATTCCTGGGTTCACAGTGGTGCTGACCACGGATGCCTCCCTGAAGGGCTCGGGAGCTTATTGTGTAGGCAAGTGCACCCAGGGCCTGTGGTCTCCTTGGGAAGCCGCACAGCAAATCAATCTACTGGAACTCAAGGCTATTCGGCTAGCCCTCAAGACATTCTCTCCAACCCTGACTCATCAGTCTGTCCTAGTTCAAACAGACAACCAGGAAGCCATGTTTTATGTGAACAAGCAGCGCGGAACTGGGTCCAGGCTCCTTTGTCAGGAAGCGCAGGACCTTTGCTTGTTTGCTCTCAGCCACAACATGCTCCTCAAGGCTGTATTATCTACCTGGCCAGGAAAACTACCTGGCTGACAGGTTGAGCAGGATTTTGCAGCCCCATGAGTGGCAGCTCCATCCTTTGGTGGTTCAGAATATTTTCCTGAAATGGGGACTTCCGTCCATAGATCTGTTTACCAGTGCACTGAACAAACAGCTGCCAAAGTTCTGCTCCATCAGGGGTCAGACGTGCCAGGAGGCCAGAGAAGCCACCCTCAGAACTATTGCTCTTCTTCAAAGCCTAGGGTTTGTAATAAACTTCGCAAAGTCCACTTTGCTCCCCTCCCAGAACTTGGAGTTCATAGGAGCAAGGCTGGACTCTCTCCTGGCAAAGGCTTTCTTGCCAGAAGACAGAGCACAAAGATTGATAGCCTTGGCAAACCAGTTTCTCAACAGGTCACTAGTCTCCGCCAGACTCTGCCTGAGGCTTCTAGGCCACATGGCTTCGACAGTACATGTGACCCCCAATGCCAGGCTCCATATGAGGCCTGCACAATGGTGCCTTCGGACTCAGTGGTCACAGGCCACAGGCAGCCTCAGGGACAGGATAAAGGGTGTCCAGACAGTTTCTGAACTCCCTCAGCTGGTGGCTGCACCCACCCAATCTACTAAAAGGAGTGCCCTTTCAGATTCTTGGGTACACGGTGGTACTGACCACCGACGGCTCCCTGCAGGGCTGGGGAGCTCATTGTCTAGACAAGTGCACCCAGGGCCTATGGTCTCCTTGGGAGGCGGCACAGCAGATCAATCTCTTGGAACTCAGGGCTATTCGCCTAGCTCTCAAAGCTTTCTCTCTTGCCCTGGCTCATCAATCTGCCCTGGTTCAGACAGACAACCAGCTAGCCATGTTTTATGTGAACAAATAGGGCGGAACTGGGTCCAGGCTCCTTTGTCGGGAGGCTCAGGACCTTTGTTCATTTGCCCTCAAGCACAACATGCTCCTCAGGGCTGTGTACCTTCCAGGCCAGGAAAACTACCTGGCCGACAGGTTGAGCAGAATTTTGCAGCCCCACGAGTGGCAGCTGCATCCCTTGGTAGTTCAGAAGATCTTCCTGAAATGGGGTCTCCCTTTGATAGATCTGTTTGCCAGTCCACTGAACAAGCAACTGCCAAAGTTCTGTTCCAGGCAACGGCATCCTCTGCGGATAGCAGCAGATGCTTTTCTGATTCCATGGTCTCAGGGCCTCCTGTATGCGTTTTCTCCCATGCCCTTGGTGGCCCGAACTTTTCAAGATCCTTTAGGACAAGGCCTCGGTCCTGTTGGTGGCTCTCAGATGGCCGAGACAGCCTTGGTTTCCACTTCTGCTAAAGCTGGCGGTGGATCCCCCACTGCCTCTGGGGTTGCAGCCCGACCTTCTCTCTCAGGAGCAGGGTTCCCTTCTGCACCCCAATCTCAAAGCTCTCAATTCGATGGCCTGGAGGTTGCAAGGGTAGTTTTGGCTCCCTGGGGCCTACCTCAGGACGTTGAGGAGGTTGTCCTAGCCTCTAGGAAACAGTCCACTAGAAAAACCTATGCTCTCAAATGGAGAAGGTTTTCTGTGTGGTGTCAGCTACGTACAGAGGATCCCTTCTCCTGTACTGTACCAGAAGTGCTTCAGTATTTATTCCACTTGTCCTATCAAGGACTTAAGTCCAATTCTGTTCAGGTCCACACCTCAGCTCTAGCAGCTCACCACTCACTGGTGGAAGGACATTCTCTGTCTGTTCACCCCCTGGTGTCCCGCTTTCTCAGGGGCTTGCTTTTGCTCAAGCCTCCAATCCGTCCTCCTGCCCCTGAGTGGGAGTTGAATGTGGTCTTGCAGCAACTGACTCGCCCACCTTTTGAGCCGATGGCTACTTGTCCACTACGCTTCCTATCCTGGAAGACACTCTTCTTGATAGCCCTTACCTTGGCTAGGCGAGTGAGTGAGCTTCAGGCCCTGGTCTGTGATAGGCCTGAGGACTACCCTGTTTCTAAGTTCCTCCCAAAGGTTGTCTCCTCTTTCCACCTCAATCAGGAGGTGGTTCTTCCAACATTCTTCCCTAGGCCTCATGCAAGCCAGGCTGAAGCAGTCCTGCATACCCTGGACTGTAGGAGGGCCTTATCCTTCTACCTTGACCGTATGCAGGGGCATAGAAGTGCTACTCAGCTCTTCGTTTCTTTTGACCCTAATAAGTTGGGGTTGGCTGTGTCCAAGCATACCTTGTCCATCTGGGTGGCTGACTGTATCACCTGGGCTTACAAGGCGACTGACCTTCCTTTGCAGGGTCGGGTTATGGCCCCCCGAGTCAGGGCAATGGCTGCCTCAGTGGCTCATCTCCGCTCTGTACCGTTGGTAGACATCTGCAGGGCTGCAACTTGGTCTTCAAGCCAGACTTCTGCGGCCCATTACTGTCTGGAGAGGGAGTCCCGTAGGGACAGTGCTTTTGGCCAAGGAGTACTCCGGAATCTCTTTGAGGTTTAGGCAACTCCTGCCCTCCTGCCCTCTGGGCTACCAGTGGAGGTTGTGTCCTTGGAAAGCCTTTCTTTGCTGCTGAGACTAGAGGGAGTGCTCTTGTTCAGCCTGGGTTCCTCGGTAGCCCAGAGCTTGGGAGTCACCCATATGTGAGGACTGACTTCCTGCTTGGTCCTGGAGAAAGAGTAGTTACTCACCTGTAACAGGTGTTCTCCAGGAGCAGCAGGAATCAGTCCTCACAACCCTCCCTCTTCCCCTTAGAGTTGCAGTTGTACATAGTTTTTTTTTTCATTTTTGTGTGCTGTTCTTAGCTATGTCATTTGACTGAGGTAAGATGGCACCTTTAGGCGGGAAGGGAACTGCGCATGCGTGCCTGCATTCCCAAAGGCTTTCATAGAAAGCTGGGGAAATGCTCCGCTGGGGCTTCATCGGCGCCGATGACACCCATATGTGAGGACTGATTCCTGCTGCTCCTGGAGAACACCTGTTACAGGTGAGTAACTACTCTGACAGTTCTGCTACTTATTTGTTGCTCTTTTAGTTCTGCTTCGTCAATAGGTCACTGGGAGCTGGTGGGAGGTGCCAGCGGTATATATGAGGTGGCTTCAATAATCTGATGTGCCCAATCTCCAAGCTGCGGGAGGAGGGACACTACCCAGAGGTGCGTGACTGGACTGGAGTTCCTCAAAGAACAACAATTAGCATATAAGTCTAATTCCTTTTCGTCCCTCTAGTACAGTCCCGGAACCATAGA
Organism: Ichthyophis bannanicus; assembly: GCA_033557465.1. Lineage (NCBI taxonomy): Eukaryota > Metazoa > Chordata > Amphibia > Gymnophiona > Ichthyophiidae > Ichthyophis > Ichthyophis bannanicus. The sequence continues at coordinate 408,701,393 of CM066034.1, read as the reverse complement.
GTTTAGAATCTCCTCAAGCAGCCTTGGAGACTGAATGACATTACAGCTCTTCTCTCTCTGGTATAAATAGGCAAGGACCGCCCCCTTCCAGCAGTACTTCAGTCTCCAAGCAGCTGAGGAGATTCTGGGCCTAGGGATAGGCCCAGCACAAATAGGCAGAGCTAGGAATTTTTTCTTTGTTTACCTTTTCTAATTCTTGATGTTTTCTGTTTGGTTGCCTTTTTAAAATAGCCAGCCACTTTTTTCTTCCCTCTGGCTCCTGTCCTGCTTCCTCCTTTCTCCCTCAATTTTCCCTCTCGTTGGGGGGGGGGGGGGTGGTTGCCCCTTGGTGAGAAGGAGCAGCTTTACAGAGCAGAAGTAGCCTTCCTGCTCCCGAACCCGCAAGCAAGGGTGAGGAGCAGGTGGAAGGCTTAGCCCCAGCCATCTCTACGGGACAGTGAGATTGGTGGTGGGAGCACCGTCGGAGCCAAAGCCACGAGCAGGCTGAGCTCCGGTGCGTGTCTGCCTCATTGCAGCACCTCAGGTTGAAGCAGGGAACTGTAAGTCTCACCAACTTTAACGGCGTTTTTTTCTTTCTGTTTGAATTTTCTTTTACTTGTTTCTTGGAGGGGAGTTGAGAGGGAAGTCCTGCCTCAGCGGGGGATCTCATAAAGGAGTTCTTTTCCCTCCGGACACTTTTTTGCCGTGTGGGAAAAGTCCCGGCGGCCATTTTGAAAACCGCGTTTTTTTATAGTGGCTTTTTGGAAGCGTTTTAAGCCTCGTTTGCTGCAGACCTGCTATAGGCTCATCAGGCGCTTACAGAGCGTTGGCCTGTTGGGAAAAAAAAAAAAGAGAAGTTCATAGGGAAACGAGCTATGCTGTACTTTTCCCTTATTGAAATATTGAGCAGGTGTATCTAGGCTGTTTTTTGCAGGTCTCCAACCCGGAGAGAGCCCTTCCTTCCGGGGCTGGCGGTCAGGGCCAGCGGGGGGGAGGGGGAGTTCCCGGGGTGGTTTAGAGCAGTTCTTTGAGGCGGCTACTATGCCTGCAAATCCACGCTGTCTAGTGTGCGGCAGGAGGAAAAGTTCAGTGCTGGAATCAGGAGTCTGTGTCCCTTGTTCCCTAGAGGCGCAGCATATGGACGGAGAGCCGGGACAGCCCCTAGCAGGCCGGAAGGCTATTCGTATAGGCGCTGAGGCACTGTTATCTCCCTCTCTAGATCCTGAGGAGTCAGTGCCGGGGCCCTCCTCGGGCGGTGGCTTCGCCAGGTCACAGGAGCATGGACAGGCAGGGGAGGCGACCGGGATTCCGCCGAACTTCGTTGCCTTGATGCAGCAGGCTTTTGCCTTCCTTCAGCCCACGATGTCGGTTCTTCCTCACGGACCCCAGAGTTGGAAGCGCTCGGCCTCTCTGGTCGGTTCAGGGAACGGTGCTCCGGTGGCTAAAAGGTGTAGGGCCACTTCGGAGGGTCCCGTGCCTTACCTCGCTGATGACCTGAGCGAGGGGAATGCCAAAAAGGGAAGAGTTCTCGGAAGATGAGCTGGAAGACAGAGAGTTGCCTGACTCGGAGCAGCAGTGCTGGGTAAGTCAGAGTCTTTCGGTGTGAAGAGCTTCCAGCCCTGGTTTCGGAGACACTAAAGACACTAAACCTGTCTTCCAGCGAGGAAGCAGCGGAAGAGACATTAGAAGATCCGCTGTTGCAGGCGGTGCGGACATCCCAGAGAGTGTTTGCCCTCCATAGGGTATTTCGGAATATGATACAGAGGCGGCCCTGAAGGGGGCTAGAGCGCTGGCTCACCTTTATCCGCTCGCGAACCGCGATAGGGAGCTGTTTCGTTCTCCAAAGGTAGTTGCGGCGGTATCGGCGGTCACTCAGAAAACCACAATTCTCGTGGAGGGGGACCGTAGCGCTGAAGGATGTTCAGGACAGGAGGTTCGACACTCTGTTGAAGCAGGTGTTCGATGTTTGCGCGCTGTCCATGCAGACCGGCTTCGGTGGCACAGGGCTGTTTGAAGTGGTCCCAGAGGTTGCAGGAGATCATCTGGAAGGGCAGCTTGAAGATGCCATGCGACTGGAGTCGGGAACCACGTATTTGGCGGATATTCATTCTGATCTCCTCCACGGCTTATAAGAACATAAGAATATAAGATATGCCATACTGGGTCAGACCAAGGTCCATCAAGCCCAGTATTCTGTTTCCAACAGTGGCCAATCTAGGTCAAATGTACCTAGCAGTTTCCCCAAGGGACACAGGTTCCACAATGCTTGTATTGGTTCAAGCATTGATATCCTGGGTCCCTTCTTAATAATGGTTTATGGACCTTTCCTCCAGGAACTTGTCCAAACCTTTTTTAAACCCAGCTACACTAACATCCTTTACTACATCCTCCGGTAACAAATTCCAGAGTTTGATTACACGTTGAGTGAAAAAATATTTTCTTTTATTAGTCTTAAATAGTTTACCCTGTAGCTTCATTGCATGTCCCCTAGTCTTTCTGTATTCTGATAAGGTAAACAATCGATCTACGTTTACCCGTTCCACTCCGTTCATTAATTTATAGACTTCTATCATATCTCCCCTTAGCCGTCTCTTTTCCAGGTTAAAGAGCCCTAACCTTTTTAGCCTTTCTTCATAGGAGTATCCTTCCATCCCCTTTACCATTTTGGTGGCTCTTCTCTGAACCTTTTCTAAAATCGCTATATCCTTTTTAAGATACGGCGACCAGAATTGCACACAATATTCAAGGTGCGGTCTCACCATGGAACGATATAGAGGCATTATAATATCTCTTGTTTTATTTTCCATTCCTTTCCTTATCATACCTTGGCTACGGGGATGGTCTCCGTAGTAGCAGCTCGGAGGTATCTCTGGTTGAGAACCTGGTCGGCGGACAGTTCGTCTAAGGCTCGGCTTAGCAAGTTACCCTTTGGGGGTACGCTTTTATTTGGGGAGGATTTAGATAAGTTGGTCCAGGACCTCGGGGAGTCGAAAGGGGGACGTCTCCCAGAGGACAAGCCGTAGCAGGGCCGCAGTTCTGCGGGATTCAGGGAGGTTCCGAAAGACTTTTGTAGTTTTCGTTCTCCCCGTTATGGGGAAGTTCCTGCTTAGGGGTCAGGGATTTCGAAGATTCAGGGGAGCAGGCCGGGGGTTTGCTCCTTTCCAGTCCTCGGCCACAAAACAGACACAATGAGAACGTGGGCTCAGGAGAGGGTAGTTCCCAGGGGAGGTCAGTTGCTGGCGTTTTACCCTGCCTGGGTCTGAATTAAGTCAGATTAGTGGGTCCTGGAGGTCATTCGAGAGGGGTACGTATTAGAACTCCATCGACCCGTCGTAGGTTCCTTTGTCCGTTCTCCCTGCTCAGCCCTGGGCACAGGCAGGCGGTCCAGGACATGCTACAGCGGCTTCTGCAGCTTGAGACGATGCTGCCGGTGCCCACGGAGCAGTGCGGTTCCGGTCACTACTCCATCTATTTCGTAGTGCCAAAGGAGGAGGGCACATTTCGCCCGATCCTGGCTCTGACAAGGGTGAACCGTTGTCTCCGGATTACCCATTTTCGGATGGAGACCTTGCGTTCCGTGCTGGCAGCGTTCCGGACCGGGGAGTTCCTGACGTCGTCAGATCTCATGGATGCTTCCTGCACATCCCGATTCGGCAAGAGCATCAGAAGTGGCTGAGATTTGCGGTACCCATGGGACATTTCCAATTTCAAGCACTGCCCTTTGGGCTGGCAATGGTGCCACGGACGTTTCCGAAGGTCATGGTGGTGGTGGTGGCGGCGCTCCGCAAAGAGGGAGTACTGGTGCACCCATATTTGGACGATTGGTTGATCCGAGCGAAGTCGAGAGAGGACAGCTCGGCAGCGACGGCCCAGGTGGTCCAGATGTTCGAAGGCCGTGGCTGGGTAGTCAACTTTGCAAAGAGCAGGTTGGTACCATCGCAATCCCTGCAGTACCTTGCGGCGCGCTTTGAAACAAAGCAGGGGAAGGTGTTCCTGCCCAGGACCCGGGCTCTAGGTCTGTGACAACTCGTCAGGCGTTTCTTTTCGAGTCCGGCTCCAACAGCATGGCAGTACCTGCAGTTCTTGGGAACAATGGCAGCCGCGATAGAAGTGGTTCCGTGGGCCCGAGCGCACGTGCGGCCGTTACAGGCGGCGCTCCTCCGTCGTTGGTTGCATCAGTCTGATGTCCTATCGCAGAGGTTAGTTTGCCCTCGGAATGTGCATCACGAGCTGCGATGGTGGTTGAAAACGGAGAATATGGAAGCTGGCATGCCACTGGACCGCCGTCCTGGGGACTGCTCACGACAGACGCGAGCCTCCTGGGTTGGGGAGGGCTCATTGCGAAGGCAGGTTTGCCCAGGGTCGTTGGTCTCAGGAGGAGACGTCTCGGTCCTTCAACAGGTTGGAGATGAGAGTGGTGTTTCTGGCGCTACCGTAGTTTCAGGACACTCTCGGTCGGGAGGCAGTCCGAGTCTTGTCAGACAATGCGACAACGGTAGCCTACATCAATTGGCAGGGGGCACAGTAAGTGCTACACTGGAAGCCGAAGCGGGTCAGCTGTGGGTGTGGGCTGAACACAATCTCCAGGCTCTCGCGGCTCAACATGGGGCCAGCGTAGACAATGTCGAAGCGGATTTCCTCAGTAGTCGCAGAGTAGACCCCGAGGAGTGGGTGCTACATCCGGGGGTGTTTGCTCTTCTGGTGAGGCGCTGGGGAGTTCCGGTAATGGCTCTCATGGCGAGCGTCGAGTCAGTGCAGGTAGCAAGGTTTTTCAACAGGTGCTGGGAACGGATGTCAGAGGGGCTAGATGCATTAGCGAAAAGGTGGCCAGAGGAAGTTCTCCTTTGTTTTTTTCTCCTTGGGCCCTCATGGGCAGGGTGCTACAGCGTGTTGGGAGACATCGCGGTCGGGTGATTCTGATCGCACCCGATTGGCCCTGAAGGCCGTGGTATGCAGATTTGGTATGGCTGTTAGTGGACGATCCGTGGTAGTTACCGCAGCGGGAGGAGCTCCCATGGCAGGGTCCGTTGCGCATGCCCTAGGTGAGTCGGTTCTCGCTTACGGCTTGGCTCTTGAACGGGCTAGGATGACAGCTAAGGGTTATTCGGCGGTGGTCATTTCTACCTTGCTAAAGGCATGCAGGTGTTCCACCTCGCTGGTGTATGTCAGGGTCTGGAGGATCTTTGCAGCTTGGTGTGTGGAGCGTAATATTCAGCCGTTGAGGGCTTCGATTTCGCAAGTCCTTTCCTTTTTGCAGGATGGAGTGCGGAAGGGATTGGCGGCCAGTTCCTTGCGAGTGCAGTTGGCGGCGATTTCCTATTATAGGGGGAAAGAGCTCGGTCAGCCGGTAGGATCTCACAGTGAAATTAGGCTTTTTCTGAGAGCTGTTCTGCTTCTTCGTCTGTTGGTACGCTGTTCGGTGCCGACATGGAAGCTGAATCTGGTATTGGAGGCTTTGCTTGAGCTACCGTTTGAGCCGCTAAGCATTGCCACCCTGAAGGATCTCGCTTTAACAAAGGTATTTCTGGTAGCTATTGGTTCCGCAAGGAGGATTTCGGAGTTACAGGCTTTATCCTGTAGGGAACCTTATTTGTCTGTCTTCCATGATAAGGTCGTGCTACACTCAGTGCCGGGCTTTCAGCCGAAGGTGGTCTCGGCCTTTCATGTCAATCACGTGGTGTCGCTTCCAGTATTCTCTAAGCAGCAAAAGGAGAAATCGGAAGGCAGGTTACATCTCCTAGATGTTCGTCGGGTTCTTCGGAAGTATCTTCGGCGGATGCAGCCGTTTCGGAAGACTGACAGATTGTTTGTGGCTTTCGGGGGGCCGCGGAAGGGTGAAGCGGCAGCGAAAGCGTCCATTTCTAGATGGTTAAAGGCGGCTATTGCGTTGGCTTACCTTTTGAAAGGTAGGGTAGTTCCAGAAGGTCTCAGAGCGCACTCGACCAGGGCGCAAGCGGCGTCGTGGGTGGAGTACAGTTCAGTTTCGGTCGCGGACATTTGTAGAGCGGCGACTTCATCGTTGCATTCATTCTCGAAGCACTATCGGTTAGATGTGCAGGTGGCGGAGGACGTTCGTTTTGGCTCAGCGGTGCTTCAGGCTGGGTTTTCTGGTCCCTCCCGTTGATGTGCACTGCTCTGTTACATCCTCTATGGTTCCGGGAATGGACTAGAGGGACGAAAAGGAAGAATTAATTAGACTTACCTGCTAATTGTTCCTTAAGGAACTCTAGTCCAGTCCTGGACCCCTCCCAGGGTATGCAGCCTGAAGGTGTTGTCCGTTTTATCTTAGTAAAAGGGGTCAAATTGGAGAGGATGTCTCCGGAAGAGGAGTGGGGTTCCGGAGGACGAGGAGTGGAGCCACAATGGGAACCCCGCAGAAGCGCGGTTCTGTTTCTACGTTTTTGGCATTTCTACAAGGTCCTTCGTCGAAGAGAAGGCTAGAATATGCACAGGTTTTTAGATTCTAGCCAAAGTTTGTTTAGTTTATCTTGTTCTTTATCTACTTATTTGTTGCTCTGCTGAGTTGCTTTGTCAATAGGTACTGGTGGAAGGGGGCAGTCCTTGCCTATTTATACCAGAGAGAAGAGCTGTGATGTCATTCAGTCTCCAAGGCTGCTGGAGGAGATTCTAAACTCTATGGTTCTGGGACTGGACTAGAGTTCCTTAAGGAACAACAATTAGCAGGTAAGTCTAATTCTTTCTCTTTCCCTTTTCTAGGTCATTTATGTATATGTCAAAAAGCAGCGGACCCCGCACAGATCCCTGGGGTACTCCACTACTCACCTTTTTCAATAGGGAAAATTGACCATTTAGCCCTACCCTTTGCTTTCTACATTTTAACCAGTTCTTGATCCACAATAGTACACTGCCTCCTATCCCATGACAATTTAGTTTTGCCAAAAGTCTCTGATGGAGGGACTTTGTCAAAGACTTTCTGAAAGTCCAGATACACTATATCAATCGACTCACCTTAATCTACCTGTTTATTCACACCTTCAAAAAACACAACAGATTAGTAAGACAAGATCTTCCTTGTCTAAAGCCATATAGACTGTCTCCCATTGAGCCATGACTATCTACATGTTCAGTAATTTTGTTTATGATAGTTTCAACCATTTTTCCCAGTACTGACGTCAGGCTCACTGGTCTGTAGTTTCCCGGATCACCTCTGGAACCCTTTTTAAAAATTGGCGTTACATTGGCAATCCTACAGTTTTCAGGGATTACAGATGATTTTAATGATAGTTCACAGATTACTAATAGCAGGTCTGCAATCTCATATTTCAGTTCTTTCAACATCCTTGGATGTATACCATCCAGTCCAGGTGATTTGCTACTCATCAGTTTATCAAATAGTTGTAATACACCTTCCTGGTATAGAGAGATTTCTTTCAATTCTTCCGCAGTATCACCTTAAAATACCATTTCAGTCATGGGTAACATCCCTACATCTTCCTCAGTAAAGACCGAAGCAGATAATTTATTCAGTCTCTCCGCAATAGCCTTGTCCCTCTCTTACTTCACCTTTACCCCTCTATTATCTAATGTTCCAACTGACCGACTCACAAGTTTTTTGCTATGAATGTACTTGAAAAAGTCTGTCTCCAGGAACAAGCAGGAATGTAGTCTTCACATATGGGTATCGTCAGTACCGACGCAGCCTGCACGGGAATGTTCCCCAGCGCCCAATTATAAAGTTTTTGGGAGCATCCCACAGCGCCTGCGTGCTGCCTTCCCGCCTTTTCCAACTACCTCTCTCCAGTTCTTCTTTATCTCCAGGAACAAGCAGGAATGAGTCCTCACATATGGGTACGTCGGTACCGACGGAGCCTGCGCGGGAAAGCTCCCCAGCTTCCCAAAAGGAAAGCTTTTGGGGCTTCCCACAGCGCATGCGCGCTGCCTTCCCGCCTTCCTGACCAACTCTCCTCAGTTCTTCTTTTTCTGCGGAGCCAGCAGGTCGTGTTCCTGTCACCGCTGAAGAATTTCTTGTTTTTAAAAGTTGTTCTGACCGCGTATCTGCCTTCCCCGATTCCGTACCGGTACCGCCGGTCTTTACTTCTTTATTTCTTTTAAAAAAAAAAAAAAATATTTTTCTTTTTCCACACTTGGTGTATTTCTTTTTGTAAGGCCTACCGGCCTTTACAAATTCTCCTTCATGGAGAAACCATCTTCTGGTTTTAAAAAATGCGCCAAGTGCTCTGGTACTATTTCAGTCACAGACACCCATGAGTGGTGTCTTAAATGTTTGGGCCCTGACCATTCGGTTCCGGATTGTCCATCCTGCTCTCTGATGTCCAAACGGGGCTTACAGAACCGAGCAGCTAAATTTCATGTGCTGTTTTCTGCAGATAATCCAGCATCTCCATCTTCATCTCCGGATGGATCTCAGGTAACCAAACATTCCTCGGGCAAGTCTTCAAGGGGCAAATCTCCCTCAAAGCAGAGAGAGGCCCTTGGGTTCGACCCTGAAGACCCTGCCCCAGCCAAACAACCCCGGCGGGAAGCTCCGGCTTCCAAAGTTCCTCCTATGGGGTTACAGGTTGACATCGATGGCGCGGCCTCGACCGATCACCTGTTAGACTGCTCTGGGGTACCGGCTCAAACCGGTACCGACATCCAGGCAGTTGTGGCGTCAATGGGTACTACGGTACAATCCATGCAGCAGGCCATAATGGCTTTTATTAATGCTGCGACCATCGGTTCCAACCCCGGTTCCGGTACCACAACCGATACCGGTACCCAGAGCATCTACTTCCAGTAGAAGGCCGGTACCAGTTTTTGCTTCCCGCGATATTCTCAGTACTGACCCGGCTCCCGGTACGCCCGAGGTCGATACCGGTCGGTACCCGTATCAATCTCTGGAAGCAAGTAGGCGATACTTCGAGTCTTCTGAGGATGCCGATACCTCAGATGATTCTGATGAAGCATCCCTTATTCTTCCTGAGGAGCCTTCTTCCCCAAAGAGAAGAATGTCTCCTCCAGAGGACTTGTCCTTTCAGGACTTCATCTTGGAAGTTGCCAAAGGACTTTCCATTACAGTATCCTCTGAAAAGGAACCTAGAGCTCAAAAATTAGACATTTTAGGATACTCTAAGGTTCCCAAAGAGGCAGTCACCTTACCCATTCATAATATTCTCCAAGAACATATGATGGATTTATGGGAGGCTCCTCTTACACTATCTCCACATTCTCGTCGGTTGGATACCATGTATCGGGTCCCCCCTCCTCCTGGTTTTCAAAAAACCCAGCTTTCTCACCATTCTATTGTGGTGAAGTCTGCTATGAAAAAGATTAAGAGTACCAAAAGGCACTCTTCTACCCCTCCAGGAAGAGAATGTAGAACTTTGGATGCTTTTGGCAGGAAAATCTTTCAAGCTACTATGCTTATTGCCAGAATCAACTCCTACAGCCTCTATATGGGCATGTTTCTGAAGGAGCTTGCTCTTAAAGTACAAGATTTTCTCCCCTTTATTCCAGAGGATAGAAAAGAGGAGTTCCTGCTTCTGTTAAAGCATATCCAAGATGTGTCAAAGTTCTCCAATAGGGCTGCCTTTGACTCTTTTGAGGGTGCTAGTAGAGCATCTGGCATAGCCATAGCTGCTCATCGAATTGCTTGGCTCCAGGCCTCTGACCTGGAATCCTGGGTACAAGATGGCCTAGGCAATTTACCTTGTACAGGTGAAAATCTCTTTGGCAAAGAGTGGCAAGTCAAAGCCATTCAAATGTATGCAGAGAATGCTGCTTTGGATAGACTCTCTAAGTCTACTTCACTCCCTGCCAAAAAAAAGTCTTTTAAGAAGTCTTTCTACAAAAAGCCTAGATTTGTTTCCAATGCTGGCCAGTCATCTGCTCAAGCTCGCTTTGTTCCCAAGCGACAGCAGACTAAACAGGCCAGAACAAAGCCTGCAGCAGCTGCTACGCTTCAACAGTCCCAACCCCCTCAGGGTTTTTGAATTACTTCTAGAGAACATACCCTTTCTGGCTCTGCAGCAACCAGAGCCTCTCACCATTCCAGGAAGGCTAACTCATTTTGCTCCCAGATGGGAACAGATTACTTCAGAGCAGTGGACCCTCTCTATCATCAGAGAGGGATACAAACTGCATTTTTCTAGCCTTCCTATCTATCCCAGGGTGAGACATTTCGTCTCTCCCCCATCTCTCCTACACCTGTTGGATCAGGAGGTGAATACCCTGCTTGCCCAAGGGGCCATAGAACAGGTTCCCCTCCTCCAACAGGGCTCAGGGTTCTACTCCCCCTATTTTCTGATACCAAAGAAAACAGGAGGACACAGACCCATCCTAGATCTGAGAGCATTAAACAAATTCCTATAAAAGGAAAAATTCAAAATGCTCTCTCTGGGTATTCTCCTTCCTTACCTTCAGAGTCAGGACTGGCTTTGTTCTCTAGACCTAAAGGATGCGTACACACATATACTCATCCATCCCTCTCACAGAAAATTCCTTCGATTTCTGTTCCAGGGAAAACATTTCCAGTACAGAGTACTCCCCTTCGGTCTAGCCTCTGCTCCAAGAGTGTTCACAAAATGCATGTAAGTAGTGGCTGCATTTCTACGCTCTCAGGGAATCTTTGTCTTCCCATACCTGGACGACTGGCTCATCCGAGCTCCATCTCAGTCTCAGGCTCAGACTTCCCTGGACCACACCATCTGCATTCTGCAGTATCTGGGACTTGTCATCAATCTGCCAAAGTCTCAACTCACCCCTACTCAATCCCTAGAATTCATAGGGGCCTGGTTAGATACCACCACAGCAAAGGCCTATCTTCCCCAGGCACGTTGCCACCGGCTAGTGCACCTGGCCTCTCAGATTCAGTCCAGAACTCACTTGACTGCCCGAGAGATGTTACAATTGCTAGGCCACATGGCCTCCACAGTTCATGTGGTGCCTTATGCTCGCCTGCATATGAGAGCAGCTCAATGGACTCTGTCCACTCAGTGGACCCAAGCATCAAGAGCTCTCTCCGACCAAATAGAAACCTCCAAACGTCTCTTTGGGTCTCTCCAGTGGTGGATATCCATTCAAAACCTGTTGCTGGGGTCCCCCTTCCAACCGCTACCACCCCAGGCAACCCTCACTACAGATGCCTCCCAGACAGGCTGGGGAGCTCATCTTCAAGACCTCTCCACTCAAGGCCTTTGGTCTCCACAAGAGACTGCCCTTCATATCAACCTTCTGGAGCTTCGAGCAATTTTTCTTGCTCTCAAGGTCTTTCATATCCTCCTTTACAACATGACAGTGCTTGTTCATACCGACAATCAAGTAGCCATGTTCTACGTAAACAAACAAGGAGGGACTGGCTCTCTGTCGCTTTGCAACGAAGCTCTCAGACTGTGGGCCTTCGCCAGAGAGCATCAAATCCATCTCCTGGCAGTATATCTCCCAGGAATTCAAAACTCTTGGGCAGACAGACTCAGCCGAGTTCTGCTTCCACACGAGTGGTCCCTGCACATGGATCAGGTACTCAGAATCTTTCAGAAATGGGGAACCCCGGACATAGACCTCTTTGCAAGTCCGTGGAATGCCAAACTTCCCCGGTTCTGTTCCAGAACTCCATGTCAGGGGGTTCAGGCCAGGGATGCCTTCCTCCTTCATTGGGGTCAGGGCCTCCTATATGCCTTTCCACCCATTCCTTTGATTCCCAAGACTCTGTTCAAACTGCAGAGGGATCAAGGATCTATGATCCTCATAGCTCCACGCTGGCCACGCCAAGTGTGGTTCCCTCTACTTCTGCATCTCTCCCAGGGTCCCTCCCTAGACCTGGGAGCTGCTCCAGACCTTCTGTCTCAGGAGGAGGGGACTTTGTGGCACCCAAACCCCAAGTCCCTCCACCTCAGAGCATGGTTACTGAAGGCCTAGACCTTCAAGACTTAAATGTCTCTCAACAAGTGCGAGATATCCTCCATGCTTCCAGAAAACCTTCCACAAGGTGTTCTTATGCTTTTAAATGGAAAAGATTTTCCATTTGGTGTGCTCAAAAGGATCTTGATCCTTTTGCTCTTCCTATCAATTCTCTATTGGAATATCTCCTGCATCTCTCCAATGCAGGCCTTAAAACGAATTCAGTAAGGGTCCATTTGAGTGCTATTGCAGCATCCCTCAAGCCTTTCAATGGACAATCTATTTCCTCTCATCCTCTTATTGCAAGATTCATGAGAGGCCTAACTTTAACTAAACCTCCCATTAGGCCTCCTCCGGTGGCATGGGACTTAAACTTGGTTCTTGGTCAGCTTATGAAGCAGCCTTTTGAACCCTTAGCCACTACCTCCTTGAAATTTCTTTCCTGGAAGGTTATTTTCCTCATTGCAGTCACTTCAGCTCGTCGCATCAGTGAACTGCAAGCCTTAGTGGCGAATCCACCCTATACAAGGTTCTATCATGATAAGGTAGTCCTTCGGACAAATCCACACTTTATGCCTAAAGTGGTTTCACCTTTTCATCTTAATCAAGAGGTATACCTACCTGTCTTCTTTCCAGCTCCTCATGCATCCAGTGTAGAGCGGAACCTTCATACTCTAGATTGTAAAAGAGCTCTTGCCTTTTACCTCCATAGGACTCAGCCACATCGAAAGTCTTCCCAACTTTTTGTTGCTTTCGATGCTTCTCATTTGGGACTTCCAGTCTCAAAACGAACACTTTCCAATTGGATTGCTCAGTGTATTTTGTTTGCTTACCAGAGTAAAAACATTTCTCTGAAGAGCCATGTCACAGCTCACAATGTGAGAGCCATGGCCACCTCTATGGCTCATCTTCACTCTGTATCCATAGATCAGATCTGTCGAGCAGCCACCTGGGCCTCGGTTCATACCTTCACAGCCCATTACTGCTTGGATAAGGACTCCCGCCGGGATGCCTTATTTGGTCAGGCTGTCCTCAAACACCTGTTCCATTCTTAAACAACTCCTGCCCACCTTCCCTTAATGGATGCCTGAGATCCATCGGAAGATGAAATACCTACGGAGGGGATCTCCCAGGCATCTCAGCTAGGGAGTCCCCATATGTGAGGACTCATTCCTGCTTGTTCCTGGAGATAGCACAGTTACTTACCTGTAACAGGTGATCTCTGGGAACAGCAGGAATAGTCCTCACAACCCACCCACCTCCCCTAGGAGTTGTATCTCTTTCTCTTCCTTTCCTCTCTCTTTTGTCTCAGCTTTAAACTCGAACTGAGGAGAGTTGGTCAGGAAGGCGGGAAGGCAGCGCGCATGCGCTGTGGGAAGCCCCAAAAGCTTTCCTTTTGGGAAGCTGGGGAGCTTTCCCGCGCAGGCTCCGTCGGTACCGACGTACCCATATGTGAGGACTATTCCTGCTGTTCCCAGAGATCACCTGTTACAGGTAAGTAACTGTGCTTTCCTGTCACTGCAGAAATTATCCCATATTTTTCATTCTTTTTTGTGGTAGTGTCTGCCTTCCTCGACCGCTATACTGGTACCGCCGATTCTTTCCAAAAAAAAAAAAAAAAAAAGTTGTAATCTTTTATCTGGATTTTCCAGCCTTTTTTCTCTCGGGTGCCACATGCCATTTTGGGCAATAGGCCCAATTTTTCCTCAACATGGAAAAACCTGCTTCGGGTTTTAAAAAGTGTTCCAAGTGTGGCGGTACCATCTCCGTCACCGACACTCACGAGTGGTGCCTCAAATGTTTAGGTCCTGACCACTCCATCTCGGAGTGTGTTGCCTGTGGGATGATGTCAGAGGGGTCGGCAGAACCAAGCTGCTAAGCTTAGCACTTTTTCCCTCAGATGCAGCATCCGTGGCATCAACGTCTTCCAGGGCTTCGTCTTCCTCCCATGGATCTCAGGTAACCAAACATAAATCTGGCCGGTCCTCAAAGGGTAGATTTCCTTCCAAGCATCGAGATGCCTCTGGCGTTGCCCTTGAGGGACTTGTACCGGCAAAATTGCCCCGGCGGGAGGCTTCGGCTTCCAAAGCAGTATTGGGGCTCCAGGATGTTCTCTAGGCCTCAACCTCGGCAGAACTACTGATGCCATGCTCTGGGGTACCGGTCGCTTCATCCGGTACCGACACCCAGGCATCGGCAGCGTCAATTGACCAGAGATTCCTGGCTATTGAGCGCAGTCTGGCGGCTCTTCTTGCGGCATCGGTGCCGTCGGGACTGCTTTAGACAGGTCAACCGGTATAGACACCGGTTCCGGCACCAATACCGGTACCGAAAGCATTGATATCGGCGAGTGTGCTTCCAACACCGAGTCATGCTATTTCCTCCGGTATCGACAGGCTGGTACCGGACCCCTCCGGTACCGACTTCGATCGGTACCGGTATCGTGCTTTACAAAAGCACCCAGACAGAAGATATTTTGAATCCTCCGATGACTCTGAGGACTCTGACAGCTCTGTCGATGCCGGAGTACTTCTCTCTGAGGAGCCGCCTTCTCCTAAACGTAGGATGTCTCCTCCAGAGAATATATCCTTTCAGGATTTCATCAGGGAGGTGGCTAGAGGTCTTTTCTATCACAGTGGCTCCTGAAACAGAGCCCAGAGCAAAGGAGTTGGAGATTTTACAATATCCTAAAGCTCCCAAGGAAGCATCTACTTTGCCTATTCATGAGATCTTGCATGATCTCATGTTAAGAATGTGGGAAACACCTCTTACCACTTCTCCTCATTCCCATAGGCTGGATACCATGTATCGAGTGCCTCCTTGTCTGGGATTTCAAAAGACTCAGTTGCCACACCACTCCATAGTGGTGGAGTCAGCTATGAGAAGGATCAAGAGTGCAAAAAGACATGTATCTAATTCTCCAGGACGTGAATGTAGGACTCCTGATGCCTTTGGGCGTCGAACATTCCAGGCCTCTATGCTTTCTGCCAGGATTAGTTCCTACATCTTATATATGGGAATGTTCCTTAAAGCGGTTACAGGAGATCTAGAGCTTATGAGCCCTCTCCTTCCTGATGATAAGAAGCAGGATTATCTTACACTTGTCAAACATGCCCAAGATGTTTCCAAGTTTGTTAATCGTGCAGCTTTTGACTACTTTGAGTGCATAAGCAGAACCTCTGCCATTGCCATAGGTGCTCGTAGGATTGCCTGGCTCCAGGCATCTGACTTAGAACTCTGGGTACAGGACAAACGGGGGAATATCCCTTGCACAGGTGAAAATCTTTGGCAAAAATTGGCAAGAGAAAGCTAATGAGCTGGATGCTGATAACACCACTTTGGATAGACTATCCAAAGCTACAGCTGATCCTGCAAGGAGAAAATCCTACAAGAAACCATTCTTCTCTAAAAAGAAGAGGTTTTACCCCTCCTATACCCAGCAGGGGCATTCTGCAGGTCAATCGGCCCGAAAGGGACAGCAGCCCCAAAACAAAGAAAAACAAAGGCTGCTAAGCCTCAAGCGGCCCAGCAGACTCGGCCTCAAGCGGCCCAGCAGACTCGGCCTCAAGCGGCCCAGCAGACTCGGCCTCAAGCGGCCCAGCAGACTCGGCCTCAAGCGGCCCAGCAGACTCGGCCTCCACAGGGGCTTTGACTCCCATCTAGAGAACTTGGCCTTCCTGGCCCTGAATGGGCCAGAGCCTTCCACCATCCCAGGAAGGTTGTCATTTTGGCCCCCAGATGGGGGCAGATAACAGCAGAAGAATGGACTCTTTCCATTCTAAGAGAGGGGTACAAGCTTCATTTCTTCAACATGCCCCCTCCTACAGTAGCAAGACAGTTCAATTCTCAGGCTTCTCTCAACACACAGTTGAGTCAGGAGGTCAGTTTACTTCTTGCCCATGGGGCAATAGAAGACGTACCCATTTCCCAACAGGGTACAGGGTTTTATTCCCCTTATTTCCTTATACCAAAGAAAACAGGGGGACACAGACCCATCTTAGACCTCAGAGAACTGAACAAATTCCTGTTCAAAGAGAAATTCAAGATGATTTCTCTGGGAACTCTGCTGCCATACCTTCAGAGTCAGGATTGGCTTTGTTCTCTAGATCTCAAGGATGCGTACACTCATGTTCTCATCCATCCAACTCACAGAAGGTTCCTTCGTTTTCTTTTTCAAGGAAAGAACTACCAATACAGGGTGCTTCCTTTTGGCCTGGCCTCAGCACCAAGGGTGTTTACGAAATGCATGGGTGTAGTGGCAGCAATTCTTCGCACTCTAGGAATATTAGTCTTCCCCTACTTAGACGACTGGCTCATTCGAGCCCCATCAGAGTCAGAGGCCAGAATTTCGCTATCTTACACAATGCATATCCTTCAGTATTTGGGCCTGGTCATAAACATCCCAAAATCCAGCCTAACTCCCACTCAGTCTCTAGAGTTTATAGTAGCTCGCTGGATACCAGAAAAGCAAGGGCCTATCTTCCACAGGCCCGCTGCCTTCGCATTGTGCAGTTAGCCTCCCAGGCAGTGTTAAAAACTCATCTCACTGCTCGGGAAATGTTACAACTAATAGGCCACATCCATCTACCGTGCACGTGGTTCCCTATGCTCGCCTCCATATGAGAGCAGCCCAATGGACTCTATCCACTCAGTGGACTTGGGCATCAGGCTGCCTATCAGACAAAATAGCAAACACAAGTCGCCTTATTTTGTCTCTACAATGGTGGCAGTCAACCCAAAACCTGTTGGTGGGGGTCCCCTTTCCAGCAACCCCTTCCCCAGGTCACTCCAATAACAGACGCCTCACAGGTGGGTTGGGGAGTTCATCTGCAAGGCCTCTCTACCCAAGGCACCTGGACTCCACAGGAGACCCACTTACATATCAATCTCCTAGAACTCAGAGCAATCTTCCTTGCTCTTCGAGTGTTCCATACCCAGCTCAGCTACAAGACAGTCCTAATTCAGATGGACAATCAAGTAGCTATGTTCTGTCTGAACAAGCAGGGAGGAACAGGCTCTCTGTTGCTTTGCAATGAAGCTTTGTGACTATGGGCCCTCGCCAGAGAGCATCAGATTCATCTCCTTGCGGTGTATCTGCCAGTCATTCAAAACTCTTGGGCGGACAGACTCGGTCGAGTTCTGCTTCCACACGAATGGTCTCTCCATGTAGACCAGATAGCAAAACCTTTTCAAATTTGGGGTACTCCGGACATAGACCTCTTTGCAAGTCCGTTTAATGCCATACTTCCCCGGTTCTGTTCCAGAATTCCGGCTCAGGATTCTGAGGCCAGGGATGCTTTCCTCCTCCATTGGGGTCAGGACTTCCTATATGCCTTTCCACCCATTCCCCTAATTCCCAAGACCCTATTCAAGCTTCAGAGAGACAAGGACCACATGATCCTCATAGCTCCACATTGGCCACGGCAGGTGTGGTACCCTCTGCTCCTGCATCTCTCTCAAGCTCCATCTCTGGAGTTAGGATCTGCTCCAGATCTCCTGTCTGAGGAGGACAGGATGTTGTGGCATCCCAATCCCCACTCTCTGCATCTCAGGGCCTGGTTGCTGAGAGCCTAGACCTTCATGGTCTTAACCTTTCTCAACAAGTAAGGGATGTCCTTTGTGCTTCCAGGAAACCTTCCACAAGACGTTCTTATGCTTTCAAGTGGAAAAGGTTTTCCATATGGTGTTCGCAAAAGGGTCTTCACCCCTCTATGATACCTCTGGAATCATTACTGGAGTATCTCCTTCATTTATCTAATGCAGGACTTAAGACTAACTCAGTAATGTGATAAGGAAGCTTATCATAGTTCAGGAAGGAGCTATAATAGAGGTGAATTGGCTCTGAACAAGCAACTTGTCTTTGCTGGTAGAAATACTAAAACAGAATGTTTTCATAAAAGACTACCAGTCCCAGAATGCACCAGGTTTCAAACAGCCTCTAGAAGAGCTGAAGTGGGGAAACGTGTGTTCAATTAGGAGAGCTATGAGGTAATCCCCAATCACTCATCTCCAAGGGCAGGGCTTGATTCAGCACAGCTGAGCTGTGCTAGGGTGGAGTATCCCTCTAAACAAGTTAAAAGTAAAACATATTCTACACAGAATCAGATGGAGTTGAGGAACTCAGAGCTCAAGGACAGAGAGAGGAAGCAGCAGCATCAACGTGGAAGGAAGAATTGGAAAACATCTTGGAGGTCTAAAGAAGGAGCACATAGCAGTACGTGTGTTGGGAGTCATTCCAGAGGCAAGCATACTCCATTGGACTGGAGGAAGCCAGAGGAGTGGGGTTACAGAGCCAGGAATTCCCGGACGGCACCTGTGAAGGAGACGGCTGCATTTGGAAGGGGCCCTAAGACCAGTGCAAGAAGGTATGTGAAGAGACCCAGTGTCCAGGGATCTTGATGGGAAGGCTGGACATAAAAGCTGGATTTCTTACTGGCCAGGATATCTGGAGAGGAACCCTAACAGCAAAGGAAGCTCAGGTATGAACTCTGATCTATGCCCTAGCTCTTTACCTGGAAGACAGCAGGGAAACAAGTATTGTCCTGAGAGTGCTCCATTAAGGAATTCCTCTGAGCCAGACCATGATATTGATTCTATGATAGTTGAAGAAGGAGATATTTTAAATGATCAGAATGAATACATGGATTGCTCTCTGAATAAGCTGCTGTGGTAAAATACTTTCACAAATACAACAACCATCAAAAGGAACTTGTTCTTTTATCTACCCAGAAAAGTTTACAAGAAAGCTTTAGGGTAGGATTTGAGCCACGTAGAGAAAGTGAACCAGCAAAGGGGTTTGCAGCTGGCTAATTATTGGTAATTAAGCCATGCACAGTTGCACGTGAGCTCTGAAAGGAAACTACTGTTTGTGTGTGAAAATAGAAGAAAGTTATCCTTGAAAAAAGAACAGTTTTTGGTTACTTTTGGGTTTTGTTTTTGCTTTTGGAGCACTGCTAAAAGGTATTAGCAGGAGCCCTCAGAAAGACCTTTCCTGTTTCCCATCAAGGTCTTTATTGTTTGATTGATTGCTTAAGAAGTTCAGTTGCTGATATCATGATTTGTTTTTCCTAAGTACAATACTGAAAGCAAGTATCCTTTTGTGTTACCAAGTAAATCTGTGTGGGAGAATTAACCCCAAGAATAAAGTATATTTTTCTTTGCTTACACTCGAGCAACACAACTCATTATTTTGTGAACGGCTGATTCTGGTATGAATGGACTACATTCCCCACAATCCTTTGCAAGTCATAATAGTATTTGCCTTTGCCAAGACTGGACATTCTCACCCAGCACCCCCGTTTACAGTAAGAGTCCATTTAAGTGCTATTTCAGCTTCTTTAAAGCCTTTAAATGGACAACCTATTTCCTCTCATCCTCTCATAGCGAGATTTATGAGGCACCTTCTTCTAACTAAACCTCCCATTAGGCCATCTCCAGTGGCATGGGACCTGAATCTGGTTCTTGGGCAGCTCATAAAGCCACCTTTTGAACCTTTAGCTACTACCTCCTTGAAATTCCTTTCCTGGAAAGTTATCTTTCTCATTGCAATCACATCAGCACGTCGCATCAGTGAATTGTAAGCATTAGTTGCTGATCTTCCTTACACGAAGTTCCATCATGATAAGGTAGTCCTTAGGACTCATCCACACTTTATGCCAAAGGTGGTCTCACCTTTTCATTTAAACCAGGCAGTTTACCTGCCTGTATTTTTTCCAAGGCCCTCATGCTTCAAATGCAGAAAAGAATCTTCATACTTTGGACTGTAAAAGAGCACTTCCCTTTTACTTACAGAGAACACAGCAACATAGAAAGTCCTCCCAACTCTTTGTTGCTTTCGATCCTTCTCATTTGGGACTTCCAGTCTCCAAGAGAACATTGTCCAACTGGATTGCGCAGTGTGTTTCTTTTGCCTTTCAGAGTAAGAACCATTCTCTGGAAGGCCATATCACAGCTCACAATGTGAGAGCCATGGCAGCCTCAATGGCTCATCTACTTGAACCTCGGTTCATACTTTCACAGCCCATTACTGCTTAGACAAGGACTCCCGCCGGGGTGCCTTGTTTGGTCAGGCTGTTCTAAAGCACCTGTTCCATACTTAACCAACTCCTACCCACCTTTCCCGGTAGGATGCCAGAGATCCATGGGGGGAAGTGGAGCCCTTTCACAGGGGCACACAGCTTCTTGGGTTTCTCCCTGGCATCTGCAGCTAGGGAGTCTCCATATGTGAAGACTACATTCCTGCTTGTTCCTGGATATAGGATAGTTACTCACCTGTAACAGGTGATCTCCGGGAACAGCAGGAATTTAGTCTTCACAATCCACCCACCTACCCTAGGTGTTGTATCTCTTTTCTTTTCTTTCCCTCTCTCTCTCTTTGTCTCAGCTTTAAAACTCAACTGGAGAGAGGTAGTTGGGAAAGGCGGGAAGGCAGCATGCAGGTGCTGTGGGATGCTCCCAAAAGCTTTCTAATTGGACGCTGGGGAGCGTTCCCGCGCAGGCTCCGTCGGTACTGACGATACCCATATGTGAAGACTAAATTCCTGCTGTTTCCAGAGATCACCTGTTACAGGTGGGTAACTATGCTTTACGCGTTTTTGCTTCCACATCAAGTTTCTTCTCAAATTCTCTCTGCCTGCCTTATCAAAGCCTTGCATTTAACTTGCCAGTGCTTGTGCTGTTCCAGTTTCCATCATTTGGCTCTTTTTTTTCCTTTTCCTGAAAGATGGTAATAGCCTCTCTGACCTCACCTTTAAACCATGCTGGCAGTTTTTTGGACTTCCTTCCACTTTTCTTAAAGCGTGTGATACAGCTGGTCTGGGCTTCCAAGATAGTATTTTTAAACACCCAAGCTTGATGTAAGTTTTTATCCTTAGCAACTGCTCCTTGTAGTGTTTTTCTTAACTATTTTCCTCATTTTATCATAGTCTCCCTTTCGAAAGTTAAAAGGTAGTACTATGGATTTCCTTACCATCCCTCCTCCATTAATTAAATGAAACACGATCATTCTATGATCACTATTGCCAAGTGGCCCCAACACCCTTATTTCTTGCACCAGATCTGGTGTTCCACTAAGGACTAAGTCCAAAATAGCTTCCCCTCTGGTCGGTTCATGAACCAGCTGCTCCAAGAAGCAGTCATTTATTTCATCTAGAAACTTTATCTCCCTAGCATGTCCTGTCGTGACACTGACCCAGTCAATATCGGGGTAATTGAAATCACCCATTATTATTACTGTTTTGTAACTTTTGTTAGCTTCCTTGATTTCTTTGAGCATTTCATCATCCATTTGTTCATTCTGGCCAGTACACCCCCACTGCCGTCGCCTTCCCCTTTTTTACATGGAATTTCAATCCATAGAGATTCTACAGCGAATTTTGTTTCCATATTAAAAGCTGGCTGCTACACAGTACCCTGTCCGGTGCTTCTAAGGTAATTTGTGACCAATCTCCAGGGGGAGTCCCACAGCCCTTGCTTGAATAGAGTGAGTCTTGTTTTCTAAATTTAATCAGAAAGCTCTCTGCTGTGTTAAATTTAAACTGAGAACTCTTTGCTGCTATTATGCCCTGACTGATTTAACAAATACACAGGGTTCACAGATTAATCAGCTTTAATCTAAAGAATTCCTTTTTCCCCCAAGATTTGAAAAAATTCCCAGAAGTAAATACTTACAATTGCAACTCTCTCTCCACAAGTTGCAGTCCCCTTTTGTAGCACCAAAAGGATTTTTAATACTATATTCTAACATACTTGACAGCCTCTCTCCCTCGCCATCAAAATGGCACCAAATTCAAAGGAAGTCTTTGGTGCTAAAACATGATCAGCACTATGAATCTAAGTGCCACGGTTCTTTAAACAATTGCAGCATGAATTATAGGATAGATTTCCAATCTCTTGGTACTGTAGACCCCTTATTGACCTCCAAAATTTGGGATCCCCAGTTCATCCTTGCCACTCTTTCAAGACCCCACTCCTTCAATGCCAAGCCTGTCCCCCTAGCTTCCTTTATCTCCTTTCCCTTCCTGTCTCCACTCATCTCTCCCTTCCTCTAGCCAATCCACACCGATCTCCAGTGGCTTGTGTTTTTTTCTTTTGTGTTCTGCAGACCCCCTGTAATGTACATACTGAACCCTTGGGTATACAGACTACAGGTTGGGAACGGCTGAAGGTACATACTTTATCTTCAGGTTGTAAAAGGAAAGTCTAGACAGCTCAGCCCCCCTCCTGCATTTTTACTTCATTCTAGAGCAGGAACAGTCACAATCTTAACCTCGCCTCATAATAATGGAACTATGGAAGAAATTCTTAAGTGTTATGGATCAGACTAATCCAGACCTTCTCATAATTAACAAATGGACCTGCATCAAAAATATTCCCCTAAAATCCTCTCTAGGTTTTATGAATCTCCAGGAACAAGCAGGAATGTAGTCTTCACAAATGGGTACGTCGGTACCGACGGAGCCTGCGCGGGAACGCTCCCCAGCGTCCAATTGGGAAGCTTTTGGGAGCATCCCACAGCACCTGCGTGCTGCCTTCCCGCCTTTCCCAATTGCCTCTCTCCAGTTCTTCATTTTCCGCGGAGCCAGCAGGTCTTGTTCTGTCATGGCAGAAAATTTTCCTTCTTTTTTTGTGGTCGCGTCTGCCTTCCTTGACGCTTTACCGGTACCGCCGGTTTTTCTTTATTTCTTTATTTCTTTTCTTAAAAAAAAAAAAATATATATCCATAGTACTTTGCCATTTTTTCCAGGTGCACACGCCATTTTGGGCCTTAGGCCCAAGACTTTTTCCATAATGGAAAAACTCTTCTCTGGTTTTAAAAAGTGCACCAAGTGTGGCGGTACTATCTCCGTCACCGACACCCATGAGTGGTGTCTGAAATGTTTAGGTCCTGATCATTCCATCTCGGAGTGTATGGCCTGTGCTGTGATGTCCAAGAGAGGTTGACAGAACCGAGCCGCCAAGCTCAGTACCCTGTTTCCCTCTGATGCAGCTTCGGTGGCATCAACGTCTTCCAGGGCTTTGTCTTCCTCCCGTGGATCTCAGGTAACTAAACATAAGTCTAGCCGGTCCTCAAAGGTTAGATCTTCTAAGCATCGAGATGCCTCTGGCGTTGCCCTTGAGGATTCTGCACCGGCAAAATTGCCCCGGTGGGAGGCTTTGGCTTCCAAAGCATTATCGGGGCTCCAGGATGTTCTCGAGGCCTCGACCTCCGCAGAACTACTGGTGCCATGCTCTGGGGTACCGGTGGTCTTCTCTGGTACCGACATCCCAGGCATCGGCAGCGTCGATAGACCAGAGAGTCCTGGCTATTGAGCGCAGTCTGGCAGCTCTCCTTGCGGCGTCGATGCCCTTGGAACCGCGTCATACTTTTCAACTGGTACCGGCACCGACTCCGTCACCAGTATCGGTACCGGTACTAATAGCGTCGACATCGGTGTCCACATTGCTGTCACACAGTCATCCGATGCCCTCCGGTACCGATACTCCGGTACCGACTTCGGTCGTTACGGGTATCGGGCTCATCTCCAGGAACAAGCAGGAATGAGTCTTCACATATGGGGGTTCGTCGGCGCCAACGGAGCCCGCACGGGAATGCTCCCCAGCATCCAATCAGAAGGCTTTTGGGAGCATCCCTCGTGCCTGCGCAGTAGCTTCCCGCCCTTCCCACTGCCTCTCCCCAGTTTTCGTTTTTCCGCGGAGCCGACAGGACGTACCTCCTGTCACCGCAGAAACTTTTTCTTCTTTTCTTGTTTCCTGTGGTCGCGGTTTTTTCCCCGCTGACTCTGGCACTGCTGGTGCCCCCTTTTTTTCCTTTATTTCCTTCGAGGAGCATCCTCCTCGTGTTATTCTGAGGCCTACCGGGCTTTCCAGCATGGAGCCGCCTTCCCCTAAGAAGTGCCCCCACTGTGGAGACGTTGCCTTCTGCTCAGACTCCAACGCCTGGTGTCTCTCCTGTTGGGGCCCTGACCCCTTCTCCCCCGGTTCCCCGGGCTTCAGCGTCGGGAGAAGACCCTCCCTGTTTCGAGTGTCCCTCAATGACGTCTTTCCCTCTGAGGTGCGGTCGTCGGTTTCTCTCCTCGCCAGGATCAGGTAACTCAACAACAGTCTGTTAAGACTAACCGAGCCTTGAGGGGTGAGTCTCATGCGCCTCATGACGACGGCTCCGGCCTTCCCCTCCAGTCCCTTACACCCCGGAGGGAGTCTTCGGGCTCCAGAGCCTCCACGGGGTTTCGGGTAGTTCCTGAGGTTCGCTCCTCACAGAACATTCCAGAGCCATGCCCGAGGGTGGCACCCGCTTCGAGCGGTGCAGATCCCTCAGCATCGGCGCCGGCGTCAAGTGTTCCACTCTTTGCCAGGGACTGTCGACTGGTGTCCTCGGTGCCTTCGGGGCCGATCGACTCGACCCAGTCTGGCTCTACGGCATCCCGGCCCTGCGCGGGGGCGGTACCCGCTTTCGGCGGTGCTGATTCCCTGGCATCGGCGTCGGTCAAGTGTTCCACTCATCACCGGGGATCGTCGGACCAACCTGACCCGGTATGGCGTGCCCACACCCCTGCCATGCGCGGAGGTGGTGACCGCTTCGAGCGGGACCAAGTCCTCGGAGTCGGTGGCCCCACTCCCTGCCGGGGATCGGCACTGGGTGCCCTCGGCTCCGCCAGGGCCAATCGACTCGTCCCCGGCTTCCGCGGGGGCGGTACTGGCCTTGAGCGGCTCCGCCCCTCCCGCGGCGGTCTCGGGAACAAGGGCCCCGTTCTTTGCCAGGGGTCGCCTCCGGGCTCCACCTGTGGAGCCGAACGATCTATCCCGGTCGGGCGGGTCGGCACCCCACCTTGCGCGTGGCCGGGGCCTCCTCCGGACGCCACCGACCTCCCGGCATCTACGCGGGCATCGAGTGCTCCACTCGTCACTGGAGTCTGCCCTCGGGACCCGGGTCCTTCGGTCGAGTCAACCCAAAGAAGCGCCGCGGAGCCGGGGCTGGGCGTCTCGCTCCCCGCCGGGGCTTGTCGGCAGGTTACCTGGGTACCCTCGAGGCCGCGCAGTACACTCCGTAAGGGTTTCCCGCTCAATAAAACAGGCGCGGGCAGAACCCCGGTGCCTAGGAGGGCCTCTCTCCCAGCGTCGGAGCCGACTTAGGGTGTTTCCCTCTTTGCCGAGTTTCGGCCTGGGAAGCCCTCGTTGCCCTCGGCACCGATCGTCGCGACCCCGACTCCATTCGCGGGAGTGGCAGCATCGGCACGGCCGCTGACACCGGGGCCCCCTAAGGAGGCGTCGCTCGGTTCGATGCCCAGCCTCGAATCGATCTCCAGTTTGGAAAGCGTGGCTCCGGCGCATTTCGGATCCGACCCCGGTCTCTTCAGACGGTGCAGTGCTGCGCTCGCCTGCTCTCCAGTGGCCTCGGCACCACTCCAGCCGCCCTTCCGGATTGCCCCGGGGCCGAGGCCGAGTCCCGCGGGCCCGTCGGGGACGTCGCTCCCTTCGATGCCCCGCTTGGAGTCAATCCCGGGCTCTGACGATGCAGTACCGACTGCCTCGAATTGGGACTGTCAGTACCCTCCTCTGTTTAGAGCGATTCCTCCCGTGCAACAGCACGGTGGGTCCCCTGGTGTTCAAGCGGGCCCCTCCACCTCGGCCTCCCCCGGGATAGCCCCTCTGGGAGAGCCGTCTTTTCAGGACTTCCTCCTTGACATGGCGGACTTGCTCGCCATTCCTATCCCGGGCCCTTCGCTAAGTCCGTGTACTGCGGAACAGGCAGCCGTAATGCTTCCTTTACCTCCCTCCCTGCGGGATCTCCTGCTCGGGATTTGGCGCTCGCCCTTACAGGTACCGGCGCAGCCTGCAGCCATGCATGCCCGGTATCAGGTGCCCCCCTCTCCGGGTTTCCAGACGCACCAGCTTCCCCATCATTCCATTGTGGTGGAATCGGCCCTGAGGAAGGTCGGAAGCAAGAAGAAGCACTCTTCCTGCCCCCCTAATCGTGCGTCTAAAACTCTGGACAACTTTGGGCGGCGAACCTTCCAAGCGTCCATGTTGGCTTCCAGGATTCTTTCATATATTTTCTATATGTGCCTGGCGCTGCGGGAGGTCACCGAGAGGTTATCTCTTTTGTCTCCCTTTGTGTCAGCCCCTCGGGCCCCTGACTATTCCTTGCTTCTTTACCATTGCAGGAATATCTCTTGGTTTCTTTCTCGGGGTGCTGTGGACTCTTTCGAGTCAGTTAGCAGGTCCTCTGCGGTAGCCATAGGGGCGCGTCGTACAGCCTGGTTGCATCTCTACATATCAACCTCTTAGAGCTCAGAGCAATTCTTCTAGCTCTGAGTGTTCCACACCCTGCTCAGCTACAAGACAGTCCTCATCCATACGGACAACCAAGTAGCCATGTTCTACGTGAACAAGCAGGGTGGGACTGGCTCTCTGTCGCTTTGCAACGAAGCTTTGAGATTGTGGGCCTTCGCCAGAGAGCATCAAATTCATCTCATGGCAGTGTATCTTCCAGGGGTTCAAAACTCTTGGGCAGACAGGCTCAGTCGAGTTCTGCTTCCACACGAATGGGCCCTCCATGGGGACCAGACAGCCAGGATCTTTCGAATTTGTGGAACTCTGGACATAGACCTGTTTGCAAGTCCGTGGAATACCAAACTTCCCCGGTTCTGTTCCAGGATTCCGTGTCAGGGAGTTCAGGCCAGGGATGCCTTCCTCTATGCCTTTCCACCCATTCCCCTAATTTCCAAGACACTGTTCAAGCTTCAGAGAGACAAGGGGTCTATGATCCTCATAGCTCCACGTTGGCCACGCCAAGTGTGGTACCCTCTACTTCTGCATCTCTCTCAAGCTCTCTTCCTGGACTTGGGATATGCTCCAGACCTCCTGTCCCAGGAGGAGGGAACGTTGTGGCACCCAAATCCCCAGTCTCTTCATCTCAGAGCCTGGTTGCTGAAGGCCTAGACCTTCAAGATTTGCATCTTTCTCAGCAAGTGAAGGATATCCTTCATGCTTCCAGAAAGCCTTCCACCAGACGTTCCTGTGCTTTTAAATGGAAGAGGTTTACCATTTGGTGTGCAGAGAAGGGTCTTAACCCTCTGGCAATACCTCTGAATTCTTTACTGGAGTATTTGCTGCATTTATCCCATGCAGGCCTTAAAACGAATTCAGTAAGAGTCCATTTGAGTGCTATTGCAGCATCCCTTAAGCCTCTCAATGGACAACCTATTTCCTCTCATCCTCTTATAGCAAGGTTCATGAGAGGCCTTCTTTTGACTAAACCTCCCATTAGACCACCTGCAGTGGCATGGGACTTGAATCTAGTTCTTGGCCAGCTTATGAAGCCACCCTTTGAACCCTTAGCCACCACCTCCTTGAAATTTCTTTCATGGAAGGATATTTTTCTCATTGCAGTCACTTCAGCTCGCCGCATCAGTGAGCTGCAAGCCTTGGTGGCTAATCCTTCTTACACAAGGTTCCATCATGACAAGGTAGTCGTCAGGACTAATCCACACTTTATGCCTAAAGTGGTCTCACCTTTTCATCTGAACCAGGAGGTATATTTACCTGTCTTTTTTCCAGGGCCTCATGCATCAACTGCAGAGACGAATCTTCAGACCCTGGATTGTAAGAGAGCACTTGCTTTTTACTTACAAAGTACACAGCAACATAGAAAGTCCTCTCAACTATTTGTTGCTTTTGATCCCTCTCATTTAGGACTTCCAGTCCCTAAGAGAACCCTGTCCAGTTGGATTGCTCAGTGTATTTCCTTCGCCTACCAGAGTAAGAACCTTTCTTTGGAAGGCCATGTCACAGCTTACAATGTGAGGGCCATGGCAGCCTCTATGGCTCATCTAAACTCTGTGTCCATCGACCAAATCTGTCGAGCGGCCTCCTGGTCCTCGGTTCATACCTTTGCAGCCCATTACTGCTTGGACAAGGACTCCCGTCAGGATGCCTTGTTTGGTCAGGCTGTTCTCAATCACCTGTTCCATACCTAATCAACTCCTACCCCCCATCCCTGGTTGGATGCCCGAGATCCATGGGGGTGAGGTGGAGCCCTTATCAGGAACTCACAATCTTTGGGATCTCCCTGGCCTCTCTAGCTGGGGAGTCCCCATATGTGAAGACTCATTCCTGCTTGTTCCTGGAGATAGCACAGTTACTTACCTGTAACAGGTGATCTCTGGGAGCAGCAGGAATAAGTCATCACAACCCACCCACCTCCCCTAGGAGTTGTATCTCTATCTTTCCTTTCCTTGCTCTCTCTCTTTGTCTCAGCTTAAAACTCGAACTGGAGAGAGGCGGGAAGGAAAGTCGGGAAGGCAGCGCGCAGGCGCTGTGGGATGCTCCCAAAAGCTTTCCTTTTGGACGCTGGGGAGCGTTCCCATGCAGGCTCCGTCGGTACCGACGATACCCATATGTGAAGACTTATTCCTGCTGTTCCCAGAGATCACCTGTTACAGGTAAGTAACTGTGCTGCTCGTTCTAGACTTGCAACATGCTAGGACTCCCTCTGGGCATCTGAGCTTGGGAGTCCCCCGTATGTGAAGACTCATTCCTGCTTGTTCCTGGAGATAGCACAGTTACTTACCTGTAACAGGTGATCTCTGGGAACAGCAGGAATAAGTCTTCACAACCCACCCACCTCCCCTAGGAGTTGCTTTTTCTCTATTTCTATCTTTCCCTTTCTTGCTCTCTCTTTGTTTCAGCTTTCAAACTTAACTGGGGAGAGACAGTTGGGAAGGCGGGAAGGCAGCACGCAGGCTTGTTGGAATGCTTCCAAAGGCTTTCTGATTGGATGCCGGGAAGCGTTCCCGCACAGACTCCGTCGGTACCGATGTACCCATATGTGAAGACTTTTTCCTGTTGTTCCCAGAGATCACCTGTTACAGGTAAGTAACTGTGCTTTCTCCGCACTCTAGGCATATTCGTCTTCCCCTACTTAGATGACTGGCTCATTCGAGCCCCATCAGAGTCAGAGGCTAGGACTTCCCTATTTTGCACAATGCGTATCCTTCAGTATTTGGGTCTGGTCATAAACATCCCAAAATCCAGTCTAACTCCCACTCAGTCTCTAGAGTTCATAGGAGCTTTGCTGGATACCAAAAGGGTAAGGGCCTATCTCCCCCAGGCCCGTTGCCTTCGCATGGTGCAGTTGGCTTCTCAAGCAGTGCTAAAACCTTCCCTCACTGCCCGAGAGATGCTACGATTACTAGGCCACATGGCATCCACAGTGCATGTGGTTCCTTATGCTCGCCTCCACATGAGAGCAGCCCAGTGAACTTTATCCACTCAATGGACTCAGGCATCAGGATGCCTGTCAGACAAAATAGCAAACACAAATCACCTTATTTTGTCCCTCCAATGGTGGCAGTCCTCTCAAAACCTGTTGCTGGCGTCCCCTTTTCAACAACCCTTACTCCAGGCAACTCTCACAACAGATGCTTCACCAATGGGTTGGGGAGCTCATCTACAAGACCTCTCCACCCAAGGCACCTGGACGCCACAGGAGACTCATCTACATATCAGTCTCTTAGAGCTCAGAGCAATCTTCCTTGCTCTTCGAGTGTTCCACACCCTGCTCAGCTACAAGACAGTCCTCATTCATACGGACAATCAAGTAGCCATGTTCTATGTGAACAAGCAGGGAGGAACAGGCTCTCTGTTGCTTTGCAACGAAGCTTTGCGACTATGGTCCCTCACCAGAGAGCATCAGATTCATCTCCTGGCAGTGTATCTTCCAGGCATACAAAACTCTTGGGCAGACAGACTCAGTCGAGTTCTGCTGCCACACGAATGGTCTCTACATGCAGACCAGGTGGCCAAGATTTTTCAAATTTGGGGAACCCCGGACATAGACCTCTTTGCAAGTCCGTTGAATGCCAAACTTCCCCGGTTCTGTTCCAGAATTCCAGCTCAGGGCTCTCAAGCCAGGGATGCCTTCCTCCTTCACTGGGGTCAGGACTTCCTTTATGCCTTTCCGCCCATTCCCCTAATTCCCAAAACCCTATTCAAGTTTCAGAAAGACAGATGTCATATGATTCTCATAGCACCACATTGGCCATGGCAAGTGTGGTACCCTCTGCTTCTACAACTCTCAAGCTCCCTCCCTGGAGTTAGGGTCTGCTCCAGATCTCCTGTCTTAGGAGGACGGAATGTTATGTCATCCCAATCCCCAATCCCTGCATCTCAGGGCTTGGTTGCTGAAGGCCTAGATCTTCATGATCTTAACCTTCCTCAGCCAGTAAAGGATATCCTTTATGCTTCCAGGAAACCTTCCACAAGACGCTCTTATGCTTTCAAGTGGAAAAGGTTTACCATATGGTGTTCGCAGAAAGGTCTTAACCCCTGTGTGATACCTCTGGAATCATTACTGGAATATCTCCTTCATTTATCCAATGCAGGACTTAAGACTAACTCAGTAAGAGTCCATTTGAGTGCCATTGCAGCTTCTTTCAAGCCTCTGAATGGACAACCTATTTCCTCCCATCCTCCTGTAGCAAGATTTATGAGAGGCCTTCTTCTAACTAAGCCTCCCATTAGGCCACCTCCTGTGGCATGGGACTTAAACCTGGTTCTTGGTCAGCTCATGAAGCCGCCTTTCGAACCTTTGGCTACTACATCATTGAAATTCCTTTCTTGGAAAGTTATCTATCTTATTGCAATCACATCAGCACACCGCATCAGTGAGTTGCAAGCACTAGTAGCTGATCCACCTTATACAAGGTTCCATCATGAGAAGGTAGTCCTTAGGACTCATCCACACTTTATGCCGAAGGTGGTCTCGCCTTTCCATTTAAACCAAGTGGTTTACCTGCCTGTGTTTTTTCCAAGACCTCATGCATCTAATGCAGAAAAGAATCTTCATACTTTAGACTGTAAAAGAGCTTTAGCCTTTTACTTGCAAAGAACACAGCAACATAGAAAGTCCTCTCAACTCTTTGTTGCTTTTGATCCTTCTCATTTGGGACTTCCAGTCTCCAAGAGAACACTGTCCAATTGGATTGCACAGTGTATTTCCTTTGCCTATCAGAGTAAGAACCTTCCTCTGGAGGGCCATGTCACAGCTCACAATGTGAGAGCCATGGCAGCTTCAATGGCTCATCTACACTCTGTCTATCGACGACATCTGTCGAGCAGCCACTTGGGCTTCAGTTCATACCTTCACAGCCCATTACTGCTTAGACAAGGACTCCCGCCGGAATGCCTTGTTTGCTCAGGCTGTTCTTCAACACCTGTTCCATACTTAACTCCTACCCACCATCTCTGATAGGATGCCAGAGGTCCATGGGGGGAAAGTGGAGCCCTTTCACAAGGGCACACAACTTTCTGGGGCCATCTCCCTGGCATCTAAAGCTAGGGAGTCCCCATATGTGAAGACTACATTCCTGCTTCTTCCTGGAGATAGCATAGTTACTCACCTGTTACAGGTGATCTCCGGGAACAGCAGGAATTTAGTCTTCACAACCCACCCACCTCCCCTAGGAGTTGTATCTATCTATCTCTTTCTCTTTCCCTCTTTCCCTCTCTCTTTTGTCTCAGCTAGAAACTCAACTGGAGAAGGACAGTTGGGAAGGGCCTGAAGGCAGCATGCAGGCGCTGTGGGATTCTCCCAAAAGCTTTCTTATTGGATGCTGGGGAACATTCCCGCGCAGGCTCTGTCGGTACCGACGATACCCATATGTGAAGACTAAATTCCTGCTGTTCTTGGAGATCACCTGTTAGAGGTGAGTAACTATGCTTTCTGAAACTAGGTTGCACATTTTGCTGCAAAATACCTTGGTAGTCATCTAACTTCATGATTCATTGAATACATTCCACGCTTCCAGTTCTTGAGGCAGCAAAAGAGCCCCACAACATTATTGAATCTCCGTCATATTTAACTGCAACACATACATAGTATATGACGGCAGATGAAGACCAGTATAGTCCATTTAGTCTACCAAGGAAGGCGGCAAGAATAGGTGCACCTGCCGCTCTGTGCAGGTCACCCCTCCCCATGACTTTGTTTAGGGGTGTACCCACTGCTCCATGTAGGTCACTCCTATTTGTTGAGATATAAGATAGTTACATTTGTTTTGATTTTATCCTGTTGCTATAAAGGGATCCACTCTGTCTGTCCCATGCTATTTTGAATTCTGTCGTTGTATTTGCCCCCCACTACTTCCATTGGGAGGGCATTCCAAGCATCCGCCACCCTTTCAGGCAGGAAGTACTTCCTGACATTGCCTTTCACTTTACCCCCTTGCAGCTTCATGTTATGCCTTCTAGTTTTACAGCTTCCCTGTCTTAAGAAGAGGTTTGCTTGTTCGTTAATACTCTATAAATATTTAAAGGTCTGAATCATATCTCCCCTATCCTTTCTTTCCTCCAGAGTGTACATATTTAGGTCTTCAAGTCTCTTCTCATATGTCTTCTGATGCAGGATTCAAATCATTTTGGTCACCTTCCTCTGAACCATTTCCAGTCTTTTTATATTCTTTCTGAGATATAATCTCCAAAACTGAACACACTATTCCAAATGAGGCCTCACTGGTGACTTGTACAGTGGCATTAGTACGTCTTTCTAGAGTGTTTTTTTTTCCTTATAAGCTTCATTTCTTCATCTGTAAATGTATCGTTGGTCTGCATTGCCAAAGAGCTTGTTTGATTTCATCTGTCCACAGAGCATTTTCCCAGAAGAATTGTTTCTTAAGGTAGGTTGAGCAAAGATCAGATGTGCCTTTTTTATGTTTGTTTTTGAGCAGTGGGGTCCTCTTTGGCCTTCACTCATGAAGTCCTCCTTTGGTGCGTTGCGTATGGTACGGGTTGAAACCACCACTGCAGATTGCCCCCAAGTCAGTCGTAAGCTTTTTGGATGTTTTTCCAATAGTTCGCACTAATCTTTACTTATTGGATTAATTTTCCTCTTTCCAGCACATCCTGGGAGATTCTTGACAGTTCCATTAACAGAAACCTTCTTAACATTGTGAACTGTAGACACAGGAATCCCAAGGTCTTTGGAGATGGCCTTGTATCCCTTTGATATTTGGTGATAATGGCTTTTCTGACAGTCTCAGGCAGCTCTTGTCTTAGCTATTGTGAAAATGGAACAGGGAGTGAATGTGGCCATTTTGAACATTAGAGCCATTATTCATTGGCTGATTCAAATTATGTGAGTACTGACAATTGATCGCAGGTGCATCTAATTTTACTGCAATGGGAATGTGGTTCTTCTGTTCAAATTGATTTGAATTGTTCATAAGGGTGCCAATAATCATGTCCTATATCTCTCAAAAAACGCTGTTCATCTCACTTTAAATAATTCCAAGAAAAAAGAGATAAGCCTGATGCCCTTTATAACTATTACTTGTATGAATTTTTGTTCGATTATTTGCCATGAAAGGTAAAAACCTCTCTCATGGCAAACCCTCCTTTTTATTCTTTTAAAAAAAGGGGACAATCCCTCACTTAATCACACCAAGGGATAATACCACAGTTATCCTTAGAAATATTATCCTGAAGTTGATTATTCTCCAGGACCAAGCAAGAAGTCAGTCCTCACATATGGGTGACGTCGGCGCCGACGGAGCCCTCTTGCGGAGCATTTCCCCAGCTTTCAAGGAAAGCCTTTGGGAATGCAGCGCGCATGCGCGGTCCCCTTCCCGCCCAAGGGTGCCATCTTGCGTGTTCTTTTTTCCGCGGAGCCCGATGGACGTTTGTCATTATCACCCGGTAAAAAGTTGATTTTCCTGCGTGGATTCGTGTTTTTGCCCGGTTCGACGCCGTTTCCCCTTCCTGCCTGGGCCCGGTAAACCGGTATCAAGTCCGAAGCTACTTTTCGCTTTTTATCCTTCGTGACTAGCGTTCATACTTTTATTCTCTTTTTCACTGACAGTCTGGTCTTTTGACCTTGCAGGGGCCCTTTTTCCCCCGATGGCTGCCAGTGGGTTCAAGAAATGATCGGTGTAAGAAGCTGATGTCTCTCACCAACAATCATGACGGCTGCCTCCGGTGTCTCGGGCCCGACCATGACCCGGTGGTCTATATCCCGTGCGGCAAAATGTCCTCTAAGGCGCTGAGGAGCCGTCAACATCAGCATGAAAGACTCTTTTCTGACTAGGTATCTGGCCGGGCTCGGACTTCGTCAGAGGCCTCGACATCTCGGGAGTCCAACCCCGAGCACCATCGAGGCTCCTCTGAAAGGGGGTCTCCTTGGAAGAAACAACCCGCGAGAGTGGCGTCGGTGGATGCTCTTGGCTCCTCGAGGGCCAGGTCACACAGCCCCGACCACCGTCCCAGGTCCTCGGAGTCGGAGAGGCCTGCCAAGTTGCCTCGAGTGGAGCCGGAGTCCCTGAGTCACGTGAGTGCTGTTGTCCTCGTAGACTCCCCTCCGGGGGAGCCAACGTCGGGCCCTAGTTGGAGGCTGCTGAGTCTCCTGAGCTGAGTCTCAGGTTGACGGCCTTGAAGAGCAGCTTGGCTGCCTTCATGGAGCAGCAGCGGTTACTGATTGCCGGTTTGACCGGTGCATCTGCCCTGACCACCGGGACCTCGACGTCCAAGTCGACCTTGGAGGCCGAGCCAATCCTCGAGTCGATGCGGTCTTGAGTCGGTCCTCGGCCAAGGTCCCCCTCGGCCTCCTGCTCGGGGCCGAGGTCGTCGACGCCGGTGCCCTCGGCGTCGGGGCAAATGGCATCGGTGCCCGCCCAGCTGGAGCCGCTCGATTCCTCGGAGGGGTCAGAGTGGGCGACGGAGGACGAGGAGTCCCCGGATACTTTCCGGACCTGGTGCGTCCCATCGGACTCACTGGACTGAGAGACGGTCCCCATCGGAGGATATCCGGTTCTCGGACTTCGTTCGGGACATGGCCAAAGTATTGGACTTCCCCGGGGATCCCGAGGAGGAGCCTCGAGCCAAAGAGCTCGAGGCCCTCCAGTATGACTTTTCGCCTAAGGAGGCTTTTACTGTATTGGTTCCTCCGATGCTGGAACGGCTGCTCTTCTGCATGTGGGAGGCACCGGCCTCTGCACCGGTTCTCAGCAAACGGGTCAGTTCCATTTATCGAGTCTGTAAGAGCCCTGGGTTCCAGAAGGCACAGCTACCGCACCACTCCATGGTTGTGGAATCGGCCATGCATCGTCTGAAGAGTCAGAAGATGCACTCCTCGGTGCCCCCTGGCCAGGAGGCCCGGAACCTGGATGCCCTCGGTAGAAAGTGCTTCCAGGGCTCTATGCTGGTGTGCCGTGTCCAGACTTACCAGCTGTAGATGGGGATGTACCTTCGGGACCTGGCAAAGGAGATTGTTGGGTTCTCAGCTGGCCTCTCCGAGGAACCTTTGCAGAGTTTTAAGTCTGTTATTTGGGATTCGAGAGTGCTCAAAGTTTATTTCTCGAGCAGCCTATGATGGCTTCGAGGCTTTGGCCCGAGTAGCTGCGGCCGGTATCGGTGCATGCCGTCAGGCCTGGCTGCAGTCATCGGACCTCGAACCATGGGTACAGGACAAGTTGGTCGATGTCCCCTGCCGAGGTGAGAACCTTTTTGGCCAACCCATGGCTGAAAAGGCTGCAGAACTCGATTCAGAGACTCTCACCAGGACAAGGCTGTCCAGGAAATCTTCTGCCCCTTCGCAGAAGAAGAAGGGCTCGGGGAAAAAGCCCTTTTACCCGAGGAAGGCTACTGCCTGCAAATCCTACCCTCATTTTCAGGCTTCTGCAGCTCCCCACCAAGGTCAGCAGGCCAAGAGGCAGGGACATGGGCCCCGTAGGCAGAAAACCCCCAAGCCATCAGCTCCGGCTCCTGCACAGCAGGGAGAAGGTTTTGACTCCCATTGCATAGCCTCTCCTCCTCAGCTGGCTCATCTCAGCACAGGAGGCCGGCTGACACTGTATGCCCACAGGTGGTCAGCCATAACAGGGGATACCTGGGTGCTGAGCATAGTCCAAAATGGCTATTTGCTCCACTTCAACCAGTTACCCCCTCCTATTTTCCAGGGGAGCCTCGCAAGACTCCCTCTTCACAGGAACCTCCTCCTTCAGGAGTAGGCAAGTCTTCTAAAGGAGCAGGCGATGGAACCGGTGCCTCACCACCTGAGAGGCCAAGGCTTCTATTCAAGGTACTTTCTGGTACCAAAAAGGACAGGAGGCCTCAGGCCCATCCTAGACTTGTGATGAAATCTCAACAAATTCCTGGAGAGGGAAAAGTTCAAGATGCTTACCCTTGGGATACTGCTGCCCTACCTCCAGCAGGGAGATTGGCTATGCTCCTTAGACGTAAAGGATGCTTATACTCACATCCTCATTCATCCAGACCACAGACAATATCTCAGATTTGTAGTGGGAGGAAATCATTTTCAATGCAGAGTACTTCCATTTGGTCTCACCTCTGCCCCCAGGGTTTTCACCAAGTGCCTGGCGGTGGTGGCGGCCTATCTCAGAAGCCAGGGCATCTTTGTCTTTCCATACCTGTACCACTGGCTCATCAGGGGTCAGTCTCCACAGGAAGCCGGCCAGGCCACCTTTCGCACTGTTTCTCTTCTTCAGCATCTAGGCTTCGTGGTAAACTTCGCAAAGTCCAATTAGCTCCACTCCCAGGACATGGAGTTCATAGGGGCAAAATTGGATACCCTCCAGGCGAAGGCTTATTTGCCTGAGGACAGGGCCCACAGAGTGATAGCGTTGGCCAATCAGTTCCAGAGCGGTTCTCTGGTCTCCGCCAGAAACTTCCTAAGGCTGGGATTTGAATGTAGTATTGCAGCAACTTGCCCACCGTTTGAGCCGATGGCTACCTGTCCTTTCTCCAGGACCAAGCAGGAAGTCAGTCCTCACTTATGGGTGACGTCGGCGCCGACGGAGCCCTCGCGGAGCAATTTTCCCCAGCTTTCAAAGAAAGCCTTTGGGAATTGCAGCGCGCATGCGCGGTCGTCTTCCCGCCCGAAGGTGCCATTTTAGCCAGTCTTCTTTTTTCCGCGGAGCCCTACAGACGTCCCCGTCTTGTCCCCGCGAAAAAGTTGATTTTCCTCTTTATTTTATACTTTTTTCTTTCGGTTCGACGCCGATCGTCTTCCCGCCCGGACTCGCGACGCCGGTCTCGAGTCCTCTTCCGTTTTTTCGCTTTTTCTGACTTAGTCAGCTTTCGTTTTCGTTTTCCCTGGCAGCCCGGTCCTTTGACCTCGCAGGGGCCCTTTTTCCCCCGATGGCTGCCAGTGGCTTTAAGCGGTGTGGTCAGTGTGACCGAAATATGTCACTAACCGACACACACGACTTTTGCCTCCGCTGCCTGGGCCCGGATCATGAGGAACTGATCTGTGGGCCCTGCAGCAAACTGTCCTCGAAGGCGTTGAGAAGTCGGCGGCATCAGCGCGAGAGAATCTTCGCTGACCCCAGCCGTACCCGGACCTCGTCGGAGGCCTCCGTGTCGAAAGGCTCCAGCTCGGACCGTCGCCGGAGCTCCTCCGACCGGGGTTCTCCCTCCGGGGACCATCGTCGGAAGGAAAAACCCGCGAGGGCGGCGTCGGTGGACGCTCCTGGCTCCGCGAGGGCCAGGTCGCATAGCCCCGACAGCCGCCCCGGGTCCTTGGAGAAGGAACACCTCCCGAAGCGACCTCGCCTGGAGTCGGAGATGCCTGCCCGGGTAAGTCCTGTAGTCCTTCTGGACTCGCCTCCGCGACAGCCGACGTCGGGCCCGACGCCGTCGGGGCCCGAGTCGGGGGCTGCTGAGTCACCTGAGCTCGGACTCAGGTTGACGGCCTTGGAGAGCAGACTGTCTGCCTTCATGGACCAGCAGCGGGCACTGCTCGCTGGCTTCGCTGGCGTCGCTGCCCCGACCGCCGGGACGTCGACGTCCAAGTCGACCCCGGAGACCGAGCCGATCCTCGAGTCGATGAGAACTCGAGTCGATCCTCGGTCGAGGTCGCCCTCGGCCTCCCGTTCGGGACCGAGGTCGCCGACGCCGACTCCCTCGGCGTCGGGGCGGCTGGCGCCGCACCCTGCCCGGGCCGACCCCACCGAGTCCTCGTCGGAGTCGGTCTGGGAGTCTTAGGAGGAAGAGTCACCTGATTCTTTCCGGACTCGGTGTGTCCCATCGGACTCTCCGGAGTCCGAGCCTCGGAAGCAGTCCCCCCCGGAGGATGCCCGGTTCTCGGACTTCGTTAGGGATATGGCCAAGGCTTTGGCCTTCCCTGCGGATCCCGAGGAGGAGCCTCGAGCCGAAGAGCTCGACGCCCTCCAGTATGACTCTCCCGCGAGGGAACACTTTACTGTGCCGGTTCCTCCTATGCTGGAACGACTACTCTTCCGCATGTGGGAGAGTCCGGCCTCCTCGCCGGTCCTGAGCAAGCGGGTCGATTCTATCTATCGAGTCCGCAAGAGCCCTGGCTTTCAAAAGGCACAGCTGCCACACCATTCCATGGTAGTGGAATCGGCCATGCATCGTCTTAAGAGCCAGAAGATGCACTCCTCGGTGCCTCCTGGAAGGGAGGCCCGTAACCTGGATGGCCTTGGCAAGAAGTGCTTCCAGGGCTCTATGCTCGCCTGTCGTGTCCAGACTTACCAGCTATACATGGGCATGTATCTCAGGGATCTGGCTAAAGAGCTAGCCGGATTCTCCGCTGGTCTCTCCGAGGAGCCCTTGCGGAGGTTCCTAGCCTTGTCCACGGGTATTCGGGAATGCTCAAAGTTCATGTCCCGAGCAGCCTATGATGGCTTTGAAGCCTCGGCTCGAGTGGCCGCAGCCGGCATCGGTGCCCGCCGACAGGCTTGGCTTCAGTCGTCCGACCTTGAGCCCTGGGTACAGGACAAGTTGGTCGATGTCCCCTGCCGAGGCGAAAACCTCTTTGGCAAGCCCATGGCGGAAAAGGCTGCACAAATTGAGACTGAGACTCTCACCAGGACCAGGCTTTCTAGGAAGACCTCCGCCCCTTCCCAGAAAAAGAAGGGCTCGGGAAAAAAGTCCTTTTACCCGAGGAAGGCAGCTGCCTACAACCACTACCCCCATTATCAGGCCCCTGCAGCTCCCCAACAGGGCCAGCAGGCCAAGGGACGGGGTAACGGGTCCCGTAGGCAGCAAGCCCCCAAGCCTGCACCACCAGCCCCTGCTCAGCAGGGTGGGGGTTTTTGACTCGCTCAGCATAGCCTCTCCCCCCCCGCTGGTTCCCCCCGGCACCGGAGGCCGGCTGGTTCACTTCGCCCACAGGTGGTCCAGCATCACCGCAGATGCCTGGGTGCTTCAGGTCGTGCGAGAGGGCTA
Source organism: Ichthyophis bannanicus (assembly GCA_033557465.1). Classification (NCBI taxonomy): domain Eukaryota; kingdom Metazoa; phylum Chordata; class Amphibia; order Gymnophiona; family Ichthyophiidae; genus Ichthyophis; species Ichthyophis bannanicus. The sequence continues at coordinate 408,662,354 of CM066034.1, read as the reverse complement.
CCTTCTCCACTTCCATCAGGTCCCTCCCTCCTATTTTCCGGGAGAGCCTCCGCGCCCCCCTCTGCACAGGGAGTTGCTCCTTCAGGAGTTAGCAGGTCTTCTGCAGGAACAGGCGGTGGAACCGGTGCCACACCACCTGAGAGGTCAAGGCTTCTATTCAAGGTATTTTCTGATACCAAAGAGAACAGGAGGCCTCAGACCCATCCTGGACTTGCGCAACCTCAACAGGTTCCTTGTGCGGGAGAAGTTCAAAATGCTTACCCTTGGAATCCTTCTGCCCTACCTCCAGCAGGGAGATTGGCTATGCTCCTTGGATCTAAAGGATGCCTACACGCACATCCTCATCCACCCAAGCCACCGCCAATACCTAAGGTTTGTGGTGGCAGGAAATCATTACCAGTACAGGGTACTGCCCTTTGGCCTGTCCTCCGCACCGCGAGTCTTCACAAAATGTCTCGCGGTCGTGGCGGCCCATCTCCGGCTTCACGGCCTCTGTCTTTCCGTACCTCGACGACTGGCTCATCAGAGCAGCGTCCGCTCAGGAGGTCACCAACGCCACGTGCCGCACGGTGACTCTGCTGCAGCACTTGGGCTTTGTCATAAACTTCGCAAAGTCCACTTTGCTCCCCTCACAGGATCTCGAGTTCATCGGCGCAAGGCTGCACACTCCTCAGGCGCGAGCGTACCTGCCGCTCGACAGGGCTCAGCGGCTCATGGACCTAGCCGACCGCTTTCGCAGCCAGCCCCTGGTCTCCGCCAGGCGCTTCCTGAGACTGCTCGGCCATATGGCTTCCACCGTCCATGTGACCCCCAATGCCCGCCTGAATATGCGGTCTGCTCAATGGTGTCTCCGCCGGCAGTGGCGGCAAGCCACAGGCGGCCTAGCAGACCTTGTGCGCGTCTCCGAGCCGCTGGTCTCGTCTATCCGGTGGTGGCTCCGGCAGCCGAACCTGATATTGGGAATGCCTTTCCAGTCACCTCAGCCGACCCGGGTGCTGACCACCGATGCATCTCTCCTGGGCTGGGGAGCACATTGCCAAGAGGCTCGTACTCAGGGCCTCTGGACCAAGTGGGAGTCTGCTCAGCAGATCAACTTCCTGGAGCTCAGGGCGATCCGCCTAGCTCTCAGGGCCTTCTCCCACCTGACCTCCCAACAGTCCGTCCTTGTCCAGACGGACAATCAAGTTGCCATGTTCTACGTGAACAAGCAGGGGGGCACGGGCTCCTTCCTCCTCTGCCGGGAGGCACAGAAGCTCTGCTCTTGGGCCGTCAGTCACGGCATTCTCCTCAAGGCAGTTTATCTCCCGGGCCAAGAAAATTGCCTGGCGGACAAACTCAGCAGGGTCCTCCAGCCGCACGAGTGGCGTCTGGATCCCTTGATCGTTCAGAAGCTCTTCCTCAGGTGGGGCCTCCCCACGGTGGATCTCTTTGCCAGTCCTCACAACCGGCAGCTTCCTCGCTTCTGCTCTCGTCAGCCACACCCCCTTCGGGTTGCGGCGGACGCCTTTCTGCTCTCATGGTCGGGGAGCCTTCTGTACGCTTTCCCTCCCATCCCGTTAGTCTCTCGGACTCTTTTCAAGGTTCTCCGAGACAAAGCCTTCATGATCCTGGTGGCCCCTCGCTGGCCCAGGCAGCCGTGGTTTCCGCTCCTGCTGCAACTGGCGGTGGAGGATCCAATCCCTCTGGGGGTACAACCGGATCTCCTCACCCAGGATCAGGGGTCCCTACTGCACCCCAACCTCCGGTCTCTCAACCTCATGGCCTGGCTGCTGAAAGGGTAGTCCTTGCTCCTCTTCTCTTGCCGGCGGAGGTGGAGGAGGTCGTCTTGGCTTCGCGACGGCCTTCTACCCGCAAATGCTACGCCCTTAAATGGCGTCGCTTTGCAATCTGGTGTTCCCAACAGTCTCAGGATCCCTTCTCCTGCCCGGTGTCGGTGATCTTACAGTACTTGCTACACCTCTCTAATCTGGGACTTAAGTCCAACTCCGTCAAAGTTCACCTCAGTGCTCTTTCAGCACATCATGTGCCGGTGGACGGCAGACCTCTCTCCAACGACCCTCTCGTAGCGAGGTTTCTCCGAGGTCTCCTTCTACTTAAACCACCTCTGCGCCCGCCAGCACCTGACTGGGACCTGAATGTGGTTTTACAGCGGATCACCTGTCCGCCTTTTGAACCTATGGCTACCTGTTCTCTCCGTTTTCTGTCCTGGAAAACGCTGTTCTTGATAGCCCTCACTTCCGCTAGGCGCGTAAGTGAATTGCAGGCCCTCGTGTCTGATCCCCCTTACACTAGGTTCTACAAGAATAGGGTAGTCCTTCGGACTCACCCGAAATTTCTGCCTAAAGTGGTCTCCCCTTTTCACATCAATCAGGAGGTGGTACTTCCAACCTTCTTTCCCAGACCACACTCCAGCCGAGCTGAAACGGTCCTCCATACCCTGGACTGTAGAAGGGCATTGAACTTCTACCTTGACCGTACGCGGGAGCACCGTAAAGCTGCTCAGCTTTTTGTGTCTTTTGACCCCAATAAATTGGGGCTCCCGGTCTCCAAGCGTACTCTGTCCATCTGGGTTGCGGACTGTATCTCTTGGGCTTATGGGGCAGCCGGACTCTCCTTAGAAAGTCGAGTCACGGCTCATTGCGTTCGGGCAAAGGCCACGTCAGTGGCTTACCTCCGCTCTGTTCCGCTGGCAGACATCTGCCGGGCCGCTACTTGGTCTTCGAGCCAGACTTTTGCGGTCCATTACTGTCTCGAGAGGGAGTCCCGTAGGGACAGTGCTTTCGGACAGGCAGTCCTCCGTAATCTCTTTGAGGTCTGAGCAACTCCTACCCTCCATCCCGGATGTGGGCTACCGGTGGGTGATAATTCAGCGAAGATTCTATCCTTCTGTGCTGCTGAGCTAGAGGGAGCTCATTTTTGTGCTTAGGGTCTCCGGTAGCCTTGAGCTTGGGAGTCCCATAAGTGAGGACTGACTTCCTGCTTGGTCCTGGAGAAAGCGTAGTTACTCACCTGTAACAGGTGTTCTCCAGGAGCAGCAGGAATCAGTCCTCACTACCCTCCCTCCTCCCCTTGGAGTTGCAATCGTCTGCTTATGTTCTTTTTGCAAATTTTTATGCTGTCTTTTTTAGCTATGTCATCTGACTGGCTAAGATGGCACCTTCGGGCGGGAAGACGACCGCGCATGCGCGCTGCAATTCCCAAAGGCTTTCTTTGAAAGCTGGGGAAAATTGCTCCGCGAGGGCTCCGTCGGCGCCGACGTCACCCATAAGTGAGGACTGATTCCTGCTGCTCCTGGAGAACACCTGTTACAGGTGAGTAACTACGCTTTACGCTTCCTTTCCTGGAAGGCCTTGTTCTTGGTGGCTTTTACCTCGGCCAGGCATGTGAGTGAACTACAAGCTCTGGTTTCTGATAGACCGTACACACGGTTCTATAAGAACAGGGTGGTCTTGCGGACTCACCCTAAGTTCCTTCCGAAGGTTGTCTCCTTCCACCTCAATCAGGAGGTGGTTCTTCCAACATTCTTCCCCAGGCCGCATGCCAGCCTTACTGAAACAATCCTGCATACCCTGGACTGTTGAAGGGCGTTGTCCTTTTACATAGACCATACGCACGGGCATCGAAAGGCTGCTCAGCTCTTCGTATCTTTTGACCCTAATAAACTGGGGTTGCCTGTTTCCAAGCGTACGTTGTTCCTTTGGGTAGTGGATTGTATCTCCTGGGTGTACAGGGCAGCCGGCATCTCCTTGCAGAGGGTCGAGTCACGGCCCACCGTGTCAGGGCGAAGGCTGCGTCAGTAACCCACCTCCGCTCTGTTCCGTTGGCAGACATCTGCCGGGTCACTACGTGGTCTTCAAGCCAGACTTTTTCGGCTCACTACTGCCTTGAGAGGGAGTCCGGTAGGGACAGTGCTTTTGGACAGGCGGTACTCTGTAATCTCTTTGAGGTTTAGGCAACTCCTACCCTCCGGCCCTTGTGTTGGGCTACCGTACGGGGGCGTTCTCAGAAAGGATTCTTTCACGGATGCTGACGCTCTAGAGGGAGCTTATTTTTTCAGCTTGGGTTCCTGGTAGCCTGAAGCTAGGGAGTCCCATATGTGAGGACTGACTTTCTGCTTGGTCCTGGAGAAAGAATAGTTACTCACCTGTAACAGGTGTTCTCCAGGAGCAGCAGGAATCAGTCCTCATGACCCTCCCTCCTCCCCTTGGAGTTGCAGTCACATGTTTCTTTTTGTTGTTTTGCTGTCTTTTAGCTATGTCATCAGACTGAGCAAGATGGCACCCTTGGGCAGGAAGGGGACCGCACATGCACGGTGCATTCCCAAAGGCTTTCTTTGAAAGCTGGGGAAATGCTCCACACGAGGGCTCAGTTGGCGCCGACGTCGCCCATATGTGAGGACTGATTCCTGCTGTTCCTGGAGAACACCTGTTAGAGGTGATTAACTACTCTTGCTTAAAATACTTACCTGCAGTAAAGGTTCCCCATCTGCCAAAACAGCTGCAAGGCATCCACGCCGACTCCAATGCTGACGCTATGGCCTCCTTTACCAAGCGTCGTTTGCTAGGAACCCGATTTTGCTTGGGTATTCCTTTTCCCCACCAGCGTCACAGATGTTGAACTCTCATTCCGAGTTTCAGAAACTTCAGAGAACTAAATCCCATGACATATAATTCAAAAATTTAAATAGAATAAAACGGAGGGTTTGCCACGAGAGAGATTTGTACCTTTCATGGCGCATAATCAAAATAAAATTCATACTAGTAATAGTTATAAAGGGCATGAGGGTTTACCTCTTTTTTTTTTTTTTTTTTTCCCCTTGGAATCATGTCCTGGCAATGTCCCAGTTATACTATTTCCTTTATTGGTTTGGTTTTATTTGATTCTTTTGTGTGTCAGATATATGTGCATAAATAGTCCAAAATCATTTCACTGGCCTCTTTTTTGAGATATTGGACATTAAGGAGTTGATCTGCAAGGGTTCCAATGATGTTGACCACAACTATATTTAAGTTTGTTTTGATTTTGTCATCTTGCTATATAGTTATCCACTGGGTCTGTTCATGCCATTTTGTATTCAATCACTGCTTTTGCCCCTACTACTTCCATCGAGAGAATGTTCCAAGCTTCTTTACCCCCTTTCAGTGACTATGTATTTCCTGACATTTCTTTTACGTTTACCTCCCTGTAGCTTAATTTTATGCTTTCAAGTTTTGCAGTGTCACCTTCTTTGAAAAGGCTGGTTTGTGCATTAATACCCTTTAAATATTTAAACGTCTGTATCCTATTACCTTGACTGAATCTCTAACATCAGATCTATCCCTTTAGTAACCAAAAACGTGAATTGCAACCAGAGGATACATTTCCTATATTTCTCCAGTGGATGTCTAAACGTTTATCTCCAGGAACAAGCAGGAATGTAGTCATCACATATGGGTATCGTCGGTACCGACGGAGCCTGCGCGGGAACGCTCCCCATCGTCCAATTAGAAAGCTTTTGGGAGCATTCCACATCGCCTACGTGCTGCCTTCCCGCCTTTCTCAACTGCCTCTCTCCAGTTCTTCTTTTTCCGCGGAGCCAGCAGGTCATGTTCCTGTCACCGCAGAAGAATTCTGTATTTCTTTCTTTTTTGTGGTTGCGTCTGCCTTCCTCGACGCTCTACCGGTACCGCCGTTTTTTTCTCTTATTTCTGTAAAAAAAATATTCTCTTTTCTTTTTCTTCAGGTGCACGCATCTTTTTGGGCCTTAGGCCCAAAAACTTCTCCTTACCATGGAGAAACCTGCCTCAGGTTTCAAAAAATGCACCAAGTGTGGCGGTACCATTTCCGTCACCGACACCCATGAATGGTGTCTAAAATGTTTAGGTCCTGACCACTCCATCACGGATTGTATGTTCTGTGCCATGATGTCTAAAAGAGGTCGGCAGAACCGAGCTGCTAAGCTCAGTACCCTGTTTCCCTCTGATGCAGATTCGGTGGCATTGACGTCTTCCAGGGCTGCTTCTTCCTCCCGTGGATCTCAGGGAACTAAACATAAATCCAGCCGGTCCTCAATGGGTAGATCTCCTTCTAAGCATCGAGATGCCTCTGGCGTTGCCCTCGAGGATTCTGCACCGGCAAAATTACCCCGGCGGGAGGCTTCGGTTTCCAAAGCATTATCAGGGTTTCAGGATGTTCTCGAGGCCTCGACCTCGGCAGAACTACTGGTGCCATGCTCTGGGGTACCGGCAGTCTTCTCTGGTACCGACATCCAGGCATTGGCAGTGTCAATAGATCAGAGAGTTCTGGCTATGGAACACAGTCTGCGGCTTTCCTTGCGGCATCGATGCCCTCGGGACCGTGACAGACAATTCCACCGGTACTGGCACCGGCCTCGGTATCGGTATCAGTACCGATAGCATCGACATCGGCATCTGTGTCTGCTTTGCCGGTACCCAGTCATCCGATGACCTCCAGTACCGATACCCTGGTACCGGTTACTCCCGGTACCGACTTTGGTCAGTATGGGTATTGGGCACTTAAAGAGTATCCGGACAAACGATACTTCGAGTCCTCAGAAGAATCTGAGGATTCTGACAGTTCTGTCAATGCAGCGATGTTTCTCCCAGAGGAGCCCTCCTCCCCTAAACGCAGGATGTCTCCTCCAGAGGATATTTCCTTCCAAGATTTTATCAGGGAGGTGGCTCGGGGCCTTGGCCTTGCCAAGGGCCAAGGAGTTGGAAATTCTACAATATCCCAAAACTCCTAAGGAGGCAGCTACCTTGCCCATTCATGAGATTTTATATGATCTCATGTGAAGGATGTGGGAAACACCTCTTACCACCTCTCCTCATTCTCGTAGACTTGTCCTCGGTTCCATAAGACTCAGCTTCCTCACCACTCTATTGTAGTGGAGTCAGCTATGAGAAGGATCAAGGGTTCAAAAAGGCATGCCTCTAATCTTCCAGGACGTGAGTGCAGAACCCTGGATGCTTTTGGACGTCGGGGCTTCCATGCTTTCTGCCAGGATCAGTTCCTATAGTCTCTACATGGGAATGTTCCTGAAGGAGGTCACAGATGATGTAGAGGCTTTAAGTCCTTTTCTTCCTGAGGATATAAGACAGGATTTTCTCACTTTGGTCAAACATGCCCAAGATGTTTCTAAATTTTCCAACCGTGCAGCCTTTGACTGCTTTGCATGCATAAGCAGAACCTCGGCTATTGCCATAAGCGCACGTAGAATTGCTTGGCTCCAGGCATCTGATCTAGAGCTGTGGGTACAAGACAAATTGGGAAATATCCCTTGTACTGGTGAGAACCTGTTTGGTAAAGATTGGCAGGAAAAGGCCAATGAAATGGATGCTGAAAATTTCACCTTGGATAAATTATCCAAGTCCACTGCTGATCCTGCTAGAAAGAAATTGTTCAAGAAACCATTCTTTTCTAAAAAGAAAAGATTTTATCCTGCTTATGTTCAGGGACGTTCTGCAGGTCAGCTTGCCAGGAAAAGTCAGCAACCACCCAAACAGAAGAAAGCAAAGGCTGCTAGGCCTCAACCGGCCCAGCAGGCTCAGCCTCCACAGGGCCTTTGACTCTCATCTAGAGAACTTAGCCTTCCTGGTTCTCGAGGGACCAGAACCTTCCACCATTCCAGGAAGGTTGTCATTTTGCCCCCAGATGGGGGCAAATAACAGCAGAGTATTGGACACTCTCCATCATAAAGGAGGGGTACAAGCTTCATTTTTCTAGCATGCCCCCTCACACAATAGTAAAGCAGTTCAATTCTCCGACCTCTCTCATCAACCTGTTAGGTCAGAAGGTCGCTATCCTTCTTGCCCAAGGGGCAATAGAAGAAGTACCCCTTCATCAGCAGGGTACAGGGTTCTATTCCCCTTATTTCCTTATTCCAAAGAAAACAGGGGGTTACAGACCTATCTTAGACCTCGGGGAATTGAACAAATTCCTTGTCAAGGAGAAATTCAAAATGATTTCTCTCGGATCTCTGCTGCCATACCTTCCTAGTCAGGATTGGCTTTGTTCTCTAGATCTCAAGGATGCGTACACCCATCCATCCATGTTCTCATCCATCCAACTTACAGAAGGTTCCTTCGGTTCCTTTTTCAGGGAAAGCACTGCCAATACAGGGTGCTCCCTTTTGGCCTGGCCTCAGCACCAAGGGTGTTCACGAAATGCATGGCTGTGGTAGCAGCATTTCTCCGCACTCTAGGGATATTCATCTTCCCCTACTTAGACGACTGGCTCATTCTAGCCCCTACAGAGTTAGAGGCCAGGACTTATCTATCCTGCACAATGCGTATCCTTCAGTATTTAGGGCTGGTAATAAACATCCCAAAATCCAGTCTAACTCCCACTCAGTCCTTGGAGTTCATAGGAGCTTTGCTGGATACCACAAAGGCAAGGGCCTATCTCCCCCAGGCCCGTTGCCTTTGCCTGGTGCAGTCAGCTTCTCAAGCAGTGCTATAGCCTCATCTAACTGCTCGAGAAATGTTACAACTACTAGGCCACATGGCATCCACAGTGCATGTGGTTCCTTATGCTCACCTCCATATGAGGGCAGCTCAGTGGACTTTATCCACCCAATGGACCCAGGCATCAGGATGCCTGTCAGACAAAATAGCAAACACAAGTCGCCTTATTTTGTCCCTCCAGTGGTGGAAGTCCACTCTAAAACCTGTTGCTGGAGTCCCCTTTTCAACAACCCTTACCCCAAGCAACTCTCACAACAGATGCTTCTCCAATGGGTTGGGGAGCTCATCTGCAAGACCTCTCCACCCAAGGCACCTGGACTCCACAAGAGAGTTGTCTACATATCAGTCTCTTGGAGCTCAGAGCAATCTTCCTTGCTCTGCGAGTGTTCCACACACTGCTCGGCTACAAGACAGTCCTTATTCATACGGACAATCGGGTAGCCATGTTCTACGTTAACAAGCAGGGGGGAACAGGCTCTCTGTCGCTTTGCAACGAAGCTTTGCGACTATGGGCCCTCGCCAGAGAGCATCAGATTCATCTTCTGGTAGTGTATCTTCCAGGCGTTCAAAACTCTTTGGCAGACAGACTCAGTCGAGTTCTCCTTCCACACGAGTGGTCTCTACATGCAGACCAGGTAGCTAGGATTTTTCAACTTTGGGGAACCCTGGACATAGACCTCTTTGTAAGTCCGTGGAATGCCAAACTTCCCCTCTTCTGTTCCAGAACTCCGGCTCAGGGAGCTCAGGCAAAGGATGCTTTTCTCCTTCACTGGGGTCAAGACTTCCTGTATGCCTTTCCACCCATTCCCCTAATTCCCAAAACCCTGTTCAAGCTTCAGAGAGACAGAGGCCACATGATTCTCATAGCTCCATATTGGCCATGGCAAGTATGGTACCCTCTGCTTCTACATCTCTCTCAAGCTTCCTCCCTGGAGTTAGGGTCTGCTCCAGATCTCCTATCTCAGGAGAACGGAATGTTATGGCATCCCAATCCCCAGTCTCTGCATCTCAGGGCTTGTTTGCTGAAGGCCTAGATCTCCATGATCTTAATATCCCTCAGCAAGTAAAAGATATTCTTTTTGCTTCCAGGAAACCTTCCAGAAGACGCTCTTATGCTTTCAAGTGGAAAAGGTTTAATATATGGTGTTCGCAAAAGGTCTTAACCCCCTTGCGATGCCTCTGGAATCATTGCTGGAGTATCTCCTTCATTTATCCAATGCAGGTCTTAAGACTAATTCAGTAAGAGTCCATTTGAGTAATATTGCAGCTTCCCTTAAGCCTCTAAATGGACAACCTATTTTCTCTCATCCTCTTATAGCAAGATTCATGAGAGGCCTCCTTCTAACTAAGCCTCCCATTAGACCACCTCCGGTGGCATGGGACTTGAACCTGGTTCTTGGGCAGCTCATGAAGCCACCATTCGAACCCTTAGCTACCACCTCCCTGAAATTCCTTTTTTGGAAGGTTATCTTTCTCATTGCAATCACATCAACACGCCGCATTAGTGAATTGCAAGCACTAGTAGCTAATCCACCTTATACAAGGTTCCATCATGACAATGTAGTCCTTAGGACTCATCCACACTTTATGCCTAAAGTGGTCTCGCCTTTTCATCTCAACCAGGAGATCTACCTACCTGTCTTTTTTCCAGGACCTCATGCATCAAATGCAGAGAGGAATCTTCATACCCTGGACTGTAAAAGAGCTCTAGCTTTTTACTTACAAAGGACACAGCAACATAGAAGTCCTCTCAACACTTTGTTGCTTTTGATCCTTCTCATTTGGGACTTCCAGTCTCCAAGAGAACACTGTCTAACTGGATTGCTCAGTGTATTTCCTTCGCCTATCAGAGTAAGAACCTTTCTCTGGAGGGCCATGTCACAGCTCACAATGTGAGAGCCATGGCAGCCTCAATGGCTCATCTGAACTCTGTGTCTATCGACGACATCTGTCGAGCAGCCACTTGGGCCTCGGTTCATACCTTCACAGCCACTGTTCCCTCTAAGCTGTGCACGTGTGCGCGCGCACACACCTCGCCAAGCGAGCGCACATACTTTAAAACAGAGCGCACAAAAATTACGGTTCTGATTCTGATAGAAAACAACACAGACATCTTAAAATTTAAAAGTTGTTATTGTAATTACTAGAAATTTTCAGCTTCATTTAGTAATCGTCTATTTTCATTTAATTTGATTAAAATCAATGTGGTGCAGTCAAATTTTAAAGTATATAACTCTGAGTGTTATGTGGCGCACAAAAATTTAACCTTCCTTCAAAAGCTGCACATCTGATATTTTATGCGCACACAGCCTACAGAAAATTAGAGGGAACATTGTTCACAGCCCATTACTGCTTGGACAAGGACTCCCACCAGGATGCCTTGTTTGGTCAGGCTGTTCTCAAACACCTGTTCCATACCTAATCATCTCCTACCCACCATCCTTGATAGGATGCCGGAGATCCATGGGAAGAAGTGGAGCCCTTCTCAGAGACACACAACTTCTGGGGTCTCTCCCTGGCACCTAAAGCAAGGGAGTCCCCTTATGTGATGACTAGATTCCTGCTTGTTCCTGGAGATAGCATAGTTACTCACCTGTAACAGGTGATCTCCGGGAACAGCAGGAATTTATTCCTCACAACCCACCCACCTCCCCTAGGAGTTGTATCTCTCAATCTATCTCTTTCCTTCCTTTCTCTCTCTCTCTCTCTCTCTCAGCTTTAAAACTCAATTGGGGAAGGCAGCACACAGGCGCTGTGGGATGCTCCCAAAAGCTTTCTGAATGGACACTGGGGAGTGTTCCCGTGCAGGCTTCTGTCATTACCGACGATACCCATATGTGAGGACTAAATTCCTGCTGTTCCCGGAGATCACCTGTTACAGGTGAGTAACTATGCTTTACTTACAAAGAACACAGCAACATAGAAAGTCCTCTCAACTCTTTGTTGCTTTTGATCCTTCTCATTTGGGACTTCCAGTCTCCAAGAGAACACTATCTAACTGGATTGCTCAGTGGATTTCCTCCGCCTATCAGAGTAAGAACCTTTCTCTGGAGGGCCATGTCACAGCTCACAAAGTGAGAGCCATGACAGCCTGAATGGCTCATCTGCACTCTGTGTCTATCGACGACATCTGTCGAGCTGCCACTTGGGCCTCGGTTCATACCTTCACAGCCCATTACTGCTTGGACAAGGACTCCTGCCTGGATGCCTTATTTGGTCAGGCTGTTCTCCAACACCTGTTCCATACCTAATCAACTCCTACCCGCCATCCCTGGTAGTATGCCAGAGATCCACGGTGGGATGTGGAGCCCTGTTCAGGGACACACAGCGTCTGGGGTCTCTCCCTGGCACCTAAAGCTAGGGAGTCACCATATGTGGTGATTACATTCCTGCTTGTTCCTGGAGATAGCATAGTTACTCACCTGTAACAGGTGATCTCCGGGAACAGCAGGAATTTAGTCCTCACAACCCACCCACCTCCCCTAGGAGTTGTATCTCTCTATCTATCTCTTTCCTTTCCCTCTCTCTCTTTGTCTCAGCTTTAAAACTCAACTGGAGAGAGGCAGTTGGGAAAGGCGGGAAGGCAGCACCCAGGCGCTGTGGGATGCTCCCAAAGGCTTTCTAATTGGATTCTGGGGAGCGTTCCCGCGCAGGCTCCGTCGGTACCGATGATACCCATATGTGAGGACTAAATTCCTGCTGTTCCCGGAGATCACCTGTTACAGGTGAGTAACTATTGCTATCCCTGCCAACCCAAGAGAAACCAGTTCAAAGATCAGAATTCCATACTCCTCCCTCCAGTTCTGTCCACAATGAGTGGGGTTTCTTCTTCCACCAGCAGCTGAGAACTGGGCAAGACAGAATTCTGATATCATCCTATAAGAGCTCCCTCTTCAGCTCTAGCCTCCAGTATTCTTAGTCCTTAGCAGCTGAGGGAACACGCTATCTCCAGGAACAAGCAGGAATGAGTCTTCACATATGGGTACGTCGGCACTGATGGAGCCTGCACGGGAACGCTGCCCAGCCTCCAATCAGAAAGCTTTTGGCAGCATCCCTCGCACCTGCGTGCTGACTTCCCGCCTTCTCCAGAGCCTCTCTTCAGTTTTCGTTTTTCCGCGGAGCCGGCAGGACGTCCTCCTGTCACCGCAGAAACTTTTCTTTTTACTTACTTTAATTACTTTAGTTTTTGTTTTCTTGTGGTCGCGGCTGTATTTCCCGCCGCCACCGGTACCGCCGGTGGATTTTTGACTAAATTCTGAGAAACGTTTTCTTCAGTTTTTTGCCTTAACTTGTTGGGCCTACCAGGCCTCTTCCTCATGGAGCCTTCTTTTCCTAAGAAGTGCATTTGATATGGAAACACTTGTTTCCTTTTAGACTCCAATAGTTGGTGTCTCAATTGTGTGGGTCCTGACCCTTTTTCCCCTGACTTGTCAGGGGATACTTTTGTGAGGAAACCTTCAGTTTTTAGAGTTTCCCTCGATACCGTTTTTTATTCGGCAGTGAGGGAACCCGGTTTCTCCTCTTCATAGGATCAGGTAACCCACAAACAGTCTGTTAAGACTAGTCAATGCTTGAGTGGTATGTCCCATACCCAGCATGGTGACGGCTCCGGCCTTCCCTCAAGAATCCATTGGCATTACCCCTGCGGGAGTCTGCGGGCTCCAAAGCATTAAAGGTGTTTCAGGTTGTTCCTGGGGCTCACCCCTCACAGAACATACCTGAGCCATGTCCGGGGATGGTATCCGCTTCGAGCGGTACCGATCCCCCGGCATCGGCACCGGTGTCGAGTGTTCCATTCTTCACCAGGGATCGCCATCGGGCATCCTCGGTACCTTCGGGACCGATCGATACGCTCCGAATTGACTTCCCTCGATCCCAGCCGTGCATGGTGCGGGTATCCGCTTCCAGCAGTACCGACTCCCTGGCATTGGCTTCGGTGTCGAGTGTTCCACTCTTCACCAGGAATCGTCCTCTAGCATCCTCGGCACTTTTGGGGCCGGGCGATACGATACCGATGGACATTTCCATATCTCAGCCATGCTCCGGGACGGTACTGGCTTCGATCGGTTCTGATACCCCGGCATCGGCACCAGTGTGGAATAACGTTCTCCTGGCGAGAGGTTGTCATCGGGCATCCTTGGTACCTTCGGGACCAATCGATGTAACCCAGGCTGCTTTACCGGTATCGGCATCGCCAATACTACCACTGACGTCGGTACCCTCGAGACATGCATCGATAGACTCGCTTCCTTCGATGCCGAGTCTTGAATCGATATCTAGTCTCGAGGACTAGGTACCGACGCGTCCCGGAACCGACTCCCGTCGTTTCCAGATAAGCAGTTCCGAGGATCCTAGCCACAACTCTCGCATGATCTCGGTACCATTGCAGCAGTTCCCGATGACAACTTCAACTGCTGGCCCGGTGTCAGTATCGATGTCGATGCCTGTTCTTGCACCGATGCCTAGTTTGGAACCGATACCTGGGGTTGCTGATGCAGTACTCACTGCCTCTAAGTTACCATGCTAGTATCCTTGCTCATCTACTAGGTTTCTCTCCTCACACCACGGTACGTCCTCTGGTGCTCAGCCTCTTTCTTTAGCCTTACCAGGGAAGGTTCCCAAGGAGATCAGTCTTTTCAGGCTTTTCTCCTGGATATGGCAACCTTTCTTAATATCTCTATCCCTGGTTGTGATGCTATTCATGGCTCACCGGCACAAATGGAAAATATGATGCTTCCTTTACATCCTGCTCTGCAGGATCTCCTTCTGAGGGTCTGGAAATCACCCTTACGGCTTCCTCTACCTTCTACAGCCACTGAGGTTCGGTACCGGGTGCCTCCCTCTCCAGGATTTCAGAAGCCTCAACTTCCTCATCGTTCCCTTGTAGTGGAATCAGCACTGAGGAAGGTTAAGAGCAAGAAGAAGCATTCTTCTTATCCGCCAGGTCGTTCTTCAAGAACACTCTATGCGTTTGTTCATCAAGCCTTCCAAACATCTATGCTGGCCTCCAGAATTCTTTCATATATTTTCCACATGAGTCTCACACTCCAGGAGGTCACGGAGAGATTGTCTCTTTTGACCCCTTTTTTGCCAGAGCCCAAGGCTACTGATTATTCCTTGCTACTCAATCATAGCCGGAATATATCTTGGTTCCTTTCTCGTGCTTCTATAGACTCTTTTGAGTCTGTTAGCAGATCCTCTGCTATTGCCATTGCAGCACGTCGCAGAGCCTGGCTCGAAGCTTCAGACTTGAGCAGATGGGCACAAACTATATTGGCTCATTCTCCTTGTACAGGAGAAGGTCTCTTCAATAAGGAGGCTTTACGTCAGGTTGCTCAATGCTCCGCTGACTCTCTTTCCACTAAGGACCATTCTAAGCCACCTCCTCCTTCGAGAGGTAGGAAATGTCCTACCAAACCTTTCCCTAAGAAAAGAAAGTTTCATTCATCTCCTGCCCATCATTCGGCTGTACCTAAACAAGGGACACCTCAGCCTAGTCTGAAGTCCTCCAGCTCTGGCCAGTCTCAGCATTCCCAGCAACCATAGGGGCTGGGAATTATACTCTACAATTCACTTCTACCCATTAGAAGTTTATTCACTGTGCTTTTCTTTTTCAGTGTACTAAGCTGTCGGAAAAGTTTTGTTCAGGGACTACAGACTTCTCCTCTTCTTACTCTCTAGAAGAGCAGTTGCAACTATCCCCTGATAGTTCTGTCCCAACTGAACATTTTTTCCTTCAGTTGACTTACCCTATGGGTATGTCACCCTCCAATTACTTGCTCTACCCTCTCAACCGGGCTTTTTCCCTGACTGAGGGGTACCATACTGAAAAGCTTCTCTAGCAAGCTCGTTCCTCAGACAGGGAGAAGGGATATCTCCTCTCCTTTCTTGTCTGTTTTTCTTTATTGGGAACAGGACAATCTCTCTGCTGTTTCCGTCAGCAGCTGTGCCTGCAGGAGTTAAAGTGATTGTATTACTGGTACTTTTTACAAGTTCCAGTCCCTTGTTCAAATTTTGTCTAGCCTCAGTAGTGATTCCAAGCTACTCGTCAGCTATCTTGGATCCTCCTACTCTCTTAGGCTTTCTCACATTATTCTATCCATCTCCTCTCCTAGGATATGGCAACACAACTGACTTCAGTCAGTTTCTCATATCTCTCCTGCACAATGCTCTCTGCAGTCTTCAGAGAAGCTTTCTACTATGAGGGCCTTGCTATAGAGCATTGACCTTGTCTCTGAAGCTTCTCTATTAGTAGGGAAAAGCTTATAATCCCTTCCCATGCCTGTGAGGGTTCTCCACACCCTCTGGCCTGGGATGTTAACATGCAATATAAGTTCTTCTGCGTGAAAATCCAAGGCTGATGTTTACGCATGCTACTTCTGGGTCCCTCCAGTAGGTCCCTCTGGTATCTTCTTCTGCGTTTCTGCACATCTGCCATGTCAGTGTTCTGTGGAACTCCCGCCTTGTTCCTTACAGATTCATATGATCATCTGTTCTCACGCAAACATCACGGTTGTCTTGTTGGATTGCCTTCCTGCATCCCTCAATCCACGGAAATAGATTCTCTATACATATCCCAAGTGGGTTCACCCTCTTGTAGAGCGAAGAATCTTTTTCTTTTATATTCCCCATGTACAATTATGGGGCTGGGTGGTAGACATGTATCTTCAACCTGTTATCTTGTATGTAGCATCTCCATATATGTCTACTTACCTATATCATTACTCTGGTGGTGCAAAACCATGCCCCACAAATGTATATATATTTAGGTATATCATATCTATATCTATATATATATATTTTGATACATTTCTCCACCCATATCCTAATATACACATATGGACGTATATATATGTATCTGTTGGGGGGCTTCTTAAGGGTTGATATGTCTTACACACTATCACCCTTACTGTCTATACTAAATGTTTTACCTTCTAGAGGCTTTAGACAGTCTATCACCCTACTTCGCATATCATATTACGATGCAGAAACTGTTATGCACCAATAACTACTGTGGTGCTAACATCTTCCATTTTTTCTTTAAGTCCTTGAAGCATCAAGCTTCAATATTTTTCCTACCTCTCGCCAGCTAGGAAAAATAGTGTACATCTTTATCTTTGAGTACACAGCTCTTCTCCTTGGGAATAGGGGTTTTTCCAGTCCCCCTCTTCCCGCCAGGACTGGGCTAGTTCTCCAACTCCGTCAGTCTTCTTCCTTTAGTCCTCAATGTTAATGACTTTATGCCTAAAGGAGTTTTCAGCTTTTTCCCATAAAGCTTCCATTGAAGACCTGACGTCTAATCCTACCCAGTTGACACCTGGATCGTCTGCTACCTCCAGGTCTGGACCTTCATCCTCACTGCTGGGAGGTCACCTTGAAGATTCCGCCACTGCTTATCCAGTAGACTCCATTATGCTCTCTACTTCCTACAATACAGTAGGTAAGCTGCATATTTTAAGTGTACATTAAATGTGTTTTAATGCCACTCATCATATATGCCAAGGACTCCTGTAGTCTGTAGGACCCTGTAGTCCTTGGCTATGCTGTTTCTTTCCTCACAGCTCCTTTATTGTCAACTCCTACCCTCCATCCCACTTTGGATGCCGGGGATTCCTGGAGACAAAATGCACCCCTGGTCCAGGCTCCTGCATTTTTATGGGATCTCCCCCTGGCATCTCCAGCTAGGGAGTCCCCATATGTGAAGACTCATTCCTGCTTGTTCCTGGAGATAGCACAGTTACTTACCTGTAACAGGTGATCTCTGGGAACAGCAGGAATTAGTCTTCACAACCCTCCCACCTCCCCTAGGAGTTGCATCTCTTATCTTCTTCTTCCTTTTCTCTCCTCGCCTTTGTCTCAGCTTTGAAACTCAACTGAAGAGAGGCTCTGGAGAAGGCGGGAAGTCAGCGCGCAGGCGCGAGGGATGCTGCCAAAAGCTTTCTGATTGGAGGCTGGGCAGCGTTCTCGTGCAGGCTCCATCGCTGCCGACGTACCCATATGTGAAGACTAATTCCTGCTGTTCCCAGAGATCACCTGTTACAGGTAAGTAACTGTGCTTTCCGTAGTGAATGTCTCTGAAAGGTAGAGTGTGAACATAAGATATGCCATACTGGGTCAGACCAAGGTCCATCAAGCCCAGTATCCTGTTTCCAACAGAGGCCAGTCTAGGTCATACGTACCTAGCAGTTTCCCCAAAAGAGACAGGTTCCACAATGCTTGTACTGGGTCCCTTCTTAATAATGGTTTATGGATCTTTTCCCAAGGAACTTGTCCAAACCTTTTTTAAACCCAGCTACACTAGCAGCCTTTACTACATCCTCCGGTAACAAATTCCAGAGTTTGATTACACGTTGAGTGAAAAAATATTTTCTTTTATTAGTCTTAAATAGTTTACCCTGTAGCTTCATTGCATGTCCCCTAGTCTGTCTATATTCTGATAACATAAACAATCGATCTACATTTACCCATTCCACTCCGTTAATTTATAGACTTCTATCATATCTCCCCTCAACCGTCTCTTTTCCAGGTTAAAGACCCCTTACCTTTTTAGCCTTTCTTCATAGGAGTATCCTTCCATCCCCTTTACCATTTTGGTGGCTCTTCTCTGAACCTTTTCTAATACCGCTATATCCTTTTTAAGATACGGTGACCAGAATTGCACACAGTATTCAAGGTGCGGTCTCACCATGGAACGATATAGAGGCATTATAATATCTTTTGTTTTATTTTCCATTCCTTTCCTTATGACACCTTGCATTCTATTTGCTCTCTTGGCTGCCACTGCACACTGGGCAGAGGGTTTTAACATGTTATCCACAATGACGCCTAAATCTTTTTCCTGGGTAGTGGTTCTTAATGTGGAATCTTGCATTGTGTAACCATAGTTTGGGTTGTTCTTCCCTAGGTGCATAACTTTGCACTTGTCCACATTAAATTTCATCTGCCATTTTGATGCCCAGTCTTTCAATTTATCAAGATCCTCTTGCAATTTTGCACAATCCTGTTGGGTTTTAACAACTTTAAATAGTTTTGTGTCATGTGCAAATTTGATAACCTCACTTGTTATTCCTTTTTCCAAGTCATTTACGAATGTCAAAAAGCAGCGGACCCAGCACATCCCTGGGGTACACCACTATTCACCTTTCTCCATTGGGATAATTGGCCATTTAGCCCTACCCTCTGCTTTCTATCTTTTAACCAGTTCCTGATCCACAGTAGTACACACTGCCTCCTATCCCATGACTCTTTAGTTTTGCCAAAAGTCTCTGATGAGGGACCTTGTCAAAGGCTTTCTGAAAGTCCAGATACACTATATCAACCGACTCACCTTTGTCCACCTGTTTATTCAAACCTTCAAAAAAACATAACAGATTAGTAAGAGAAGATCTTCCTTGTCTAAAGCCATGTTGGCTGTCTCCCATTAGACCATGACTATCTACATGCTGAGTAATTTTGTTCTTTATGATGGTTTCTACCATTTTTCTTGGTAAGTTACAAGGCTGTAGCAGCAGATTAAAAGTGGCCTCAGGCTGGGTTTCACTCTGGTGGAGCCATCAGGAATGTGAGGGCTGGCAGGTGCAGGGCCTGTCTCTTGCCACCAGAATCCTTAAGTGGGTCTGGTGGGCCCTCTGGGTCAATTAGCCTGTTAGTCCAGGCACCCTTTACCGCCCAGCAGGATTGCCCAGAGATCCAGTAATTATTGCTGGGCTCTCCTCTATTACTACAACAGGCACCCATTGTTAGGCTGCTGTGCCTTTAAAGTTAAATGTGAAAAAAAAGAGAAATAAACTGCAGCTCTCAGGAGGATTGAATATTTTAGTTCAGGCAATCGGTGGCTGTTTACTTTTATGTTTAGCTATGTGGTTTGTAGTTTTCCCTTCTCCTGTGCTTCAGGGCTCTTTCTGGTGTGTGGTTTTTTTTTCTTCTATCCATCAGGATTTGTGCATGGCTGAGGCTGCTTTGTTCTATGCATCATATGGGGGAAGTCGCTGTCTAGCTGCTGAGGGGCCACCACCTGATAGGGCAAGGCTTCTACTCCAGGTACTTTCTGGTACCAAAAAGGACAGGAGGCCTCCGGCCTATCCTAGACTTGTGAAACCTAAACAAGTTTCTGGAGAGGGAAAAGTTCAAGATGCTTACCCTTGGGATACTGCTGCCCTACCTCCAGCAGGGAGATTGGCTATGCTCCTTAGACCTAAAGGATGCTTATACTCACATTCTCATCCATACAGACTACAGACAATATCTCAGATTTGTGGTGGGAGGAAACCATTTCCAGTACAGATTACTTCCCTTTGGCCTAACGTCTGCCCCCAGGGTTTTCACCAAATGCCTGGCGGTGGTGGCGGCCTATCTCAGAAATCAGGGAATTTTTGTCTTCCCATACCTGGACGACTGGCTCATCAGAGGTCAGTCTCTCCAGGAGGCCAGACAAGCCACTCTTCGCACTGTCTCTCTTCTTCAGCATCTGGGCTTTGTCATAAACTACGCACTTTGCTCTTATCACAGAACCTAGAGTTTATAGGGGCAAGATTAGACACCCTGCAGGCAAGAGCTTACTTTCCTGAGGACAGGGCCCACAGGCTGATGGACTTGGCCAACCAGTTCCAAAGCAATTCTCAGGTCTCTGCCAGACACTTCCTGTGGCTCCTGGGCCACATGGCATCCACAGTACATGTGACACTGAATGCCCGTCTGCACATGCGGGTGGCTCAGTGGTGTTTCAGAGCTCAGTGGGTGCAGGCCACAGGCGACCTCCAAGACAGAGTAAAGGTGTCCAAACCACTTTTGGACTCCTTGCAGTGGTGACTACATCTCCCAAACCTTCTCCGGGGTACCTTTTCAGGCCCCAGCGCACACAAGGTTGCTGATGACCGATGCTTCCTTAAAAGGCTGGGGTGCACATTGCCAGGGCACGTGCACTCAAGGCCACTGGTCTCCTCTGGAGGCCACACAGCAGATCAATCTTTTGGAGCTGTGAGCAATCCGCTTGACTCTACAGACTTTTTCTCATGCCCTCTCTCACCAGTCTGTCTTAGTTCAGACAATTAGGTAGCAATGTTCTATGTGAACAAGCAAAGGGACACAGGGTCCAGACTCCTATGTCAGGAGGCGCAGGCACTTTGCTCCTTTGCGGTCAAACAGGGTATGTTTCTCAAAGCAATTTATCTACCTGGTCAGGAGAACTTTTTGGCAGACAAACTAAGCAGGATTCTCCAGCCTCATGAGTGGCAGTTGAATCCACTGGTGGTTCAGCAGATCTTTCTACGATGGGGACTTCCGTCCATCGATCTCTTTGCAAGTCCACTGAACCGTCAGCTGCCCAGGTTTTGCTCCAGACAGCCGCATCCCCTGAGAATGGCAGCAGATGCGTTTCTGAACTCTTGGTCTACGGGCCTCCTGTATGCGTTTCCTCCCACGCTCCTGGTGACCCGAGCTCTGTTCAAGATTCTACAGGACAAGGCCTTGGTGATTCTGGTAGCCCCCAGATGGCAGAGGCAACCATAGTTTCCACTTCTTCTGCAGTTGGCAGTGGAAACTCCATTCCCTCAGGTTGCAACCCGATCTCCTGTCTCAGCATCAGGGTTCCCTTCTGCACCCCAATCTCAGGTCCCTCAATCTGATGGCCTGGCTGCTGAAAGGATAGTGCTAGCTCCCTTGCTTCTACCTAGGGAAGTTGAGGAGGTGGTCTTGTCCTCAAGGAGGCAATCCACCAGAAAGTCCTATGCACTCAAGTGGCGCAGGTTCTCAGTGTGGTGTGCTCAGCACAATGAAGATCCTTTCTCCTGCCTGGTGCCAGTAGTGCTAGAATACCTACTTCACCTTTCAGACCTAGGCTTTAAGTCCATCTCTGTTCAGATCCACCTCAGTGCTCTTTCAGCACACCACTCATCGGTGGAGGGACAGTCGCTGTCGGTTCACCCCTTGGTGTCTCACTTCCTCAGAGGCCTGCTTTTGCTCAAGCCTCCGATTCGTCCACCTGCCACTGAGTGGGACTTGAACGTTGTCTTGCAACAACTTACTCGCCCACCATTTGAGCCCAAGGCTACTTGCCATTTACGCTTATTTTCTTGGAAGGCGCTCTTCCTGATAGCTCCTACCTCGGCCAGACATGTGAGTTAACTACAAGCTCTGGTTTCTGATAGACCGTACACACGGTTCTATAGGAACAGGGTGGTCCTTCTGACTCATCCAAAGTTCCTTCCAAAAGTTGTCTCCTCTTTCCACTTCAACCAGGAGGTGGTTCTTCCGACATTCTTTCCCAGGCCGCATACCAGCCGGGCTGAGACAGTCTTGCATACTCTGGACTGTAAGAGGGCATTGTCCTTTTACATTGAACGTACGCGGGGGCATCGAAGGGCTGCTCAGCTCTTCGTTTCCTTTGACCCTAATAAATTGGGGTTACCTGTCTCCAAGCGTACGCTGTCCACTTGGGTAGTAGATTGTATCGCCTAGGCCTACAAGGCAGCCGACCTCCCCTTGCAGGGTCAAGCCACGGCCCACCATGTCAGGGCGAAAGCCGCGTCAGTAGCTCGTCTCCGCTCTGTTCCATTGGCAGACATCTGCCGGGCTGCTACTTGGTCTTCAAGCCAGACTTTTGCAGCCCACTATTGCCTCGAGAGAGAGTCCCGAAGGGACAGCGCTTTCGGACAAGCGGTACTCTGTAATCTCTTTGAGGTTTAGGCAACTCCTACCCTCCGGCCTTTGTGTTGGGCTACCGTACGTGGGCGTTCTCAGAGGATATTCTTATCACAGATGCTGATGCTCTTGAGGGAGCCATTTTTTCAGCTTTGGGTTCCCGGTATCCTAGAGCTGGGGAGTGCCATATGTGAGGACTGACTTCCTGCTTGGTCCTGGAGAAAGAGTAGTTACTCACCTGTAACAGGTGTTCCCCAGGAGCAGCAGGAATCAGTCCTCATGACCCTCCCTCCTCCCCTGGAGTTGCAGTCATATCCTTTATTTTGATTTTTGCTGTCTTTTAGCTATGTCATCAGACTGAGCAAGATGGCACCCTTGGGTGGGAAGGGGACCGCGCAGGCGTGCTGCATTTCCAGAGGCTTTCTTTGAAAGCTGGGGAAATGCTCCGCATGGGGGCTCCATCGACGCCGACGTCACCCGTATGTGAGGACTGATTCCTGCTTCTCCTGGAGAACACCTGTTACAGGTGAGTAACTACTCTTACTGGGTTTGATGGACCTTGATCTGACCCAGTATGGCATTTCTTATGTTAAGACATACTGGTGTTCCTCGCAGCTGTTTGTCTCATTTGACCCCAGGAAGCTGGCTGCTGCTGCTGTCTCCAAACACATGCTGTTCCTTTGGCTGATGGACTGTATCTCCTTTACTTATTTCCCAGGCAGACCTGAGCCTTGAGGGTCATGTCACAGCTTACAATGTCCGAACGATGGCTACATTGGTGGCCAATTTATGCTCTGTCTCCATGGAGGAGATTTGCAGGACTGCTTTGTGGTCTTCGGTCCACATCTTCACAGTGCATTACTGTTTGGATGAGGATTCCTAACCTGAGAGCAATTTGCCAAACCGTACTCCAGCATTTCTTCAGGACTTAGGTTCAACTCTTTCCTCCGGCCCTTCTGTCCATCCAGGCTACTAAAAAAGAGTCCTCTGTGTTGTGCGCTCACGATGCTGAATCAGTTGAGTCCCCTGGGCAGACTACCCTCATGGTTTCTTCTGGTTCTCCAGGTTTGTTGCCCCTGTTGAGCCTTGACCACCTTGATTTTCGGTAGCCTGTAGTTTGGGAGTCCCATATGTGAAGATTTACTTCCTGCTTGTCCATGGAGAAAGTGTAGCAGTTGTTCTCTGTGGACAGGAAGAATAAGTTCTCACAATTCTCCCACCTTCCAGTGGAATTGCTTTTTTCTCATTGCTCTGTTATTGTAGTGGAGAGAAGATGGCTCCGCAGCAAGTGGGAAGATGGCGCGCATGCATGATGGAGCTTTCCTAAAGCTTCCAATGGAAGCTGGGCAGCGTTCCCACATGGGGCTCAGTTTGGGACATCACTCATTCATGATAACATATTTCTGCTGTTCAGAGAACACCTACTACAGGCGAATAACTATGCTTTCTTTGCCATAGATTGTTGGGTGCTGAGGATCATAAAACAGGGCTACTAAATAAAATTCTGGCAACTTCTGTCTCCAGAGTGACAAGATGGAGCCTCAAAAGATTTTGTTCCAGCACATTTGAGTCTTAACTAACAAGCTCCATGCCCCTATAAAATAAAGCCCATTTCCACTTGCAGGGCAAAGGTTCCGACTTGGATTTTTCCTCATTTTCTCTCCCCCCTCCCCCCCAATAAAGTTTCATTTTCAACCTCAGCAGTCTAAACTTCTTCATGAATTGAAGTTCAGAATGAACACCCTAGCTGCCATACTGCTGCTGTTACATTAGCATGATTAGTTGGCCTCTCTAGATTTAAGGCCTATACCCACTTACCAGCCCATGTTCCACACTGGCAATATTTGATTCATGTTCATTCATTATCAGAATACTAGGTGTTGCCTTCTGGGTTGTCATCAGCCCCACAAATATTCACAAGGTGCCTTGCTATTTTGGGCCGCACACTTCCAAAAAGGCAGACACTTTCTGTACCGATATATAGATGATTGGCTCATATCAAGCCTCTCACCACAGTCTGTACTTGTAACCCTCCACAAGATAGTCTGCACCCTGCAGGGCCTGGGTTTGCTTTTCGGCAAAGAAAAATCGCCTCCCATGCCAGTGGAGTCTAACAAATAATTGTTGTATGCTTAGATACACAGCATAGGGTATTTTCTACAAGACAGCCCACAATTGCAATCCTGGCCAATGCTTCATGACCGCTCATGATACTTTGCATATCCAAAATTACATGGTGGCCACAATCCATGTTGCATATGAGATCATGGCAATGGCATCTCAGACTCCAGGGGGATAAACACTGCCAAACTCTGGCCAAGGAAATTGTCTTAATGTGGGCAGTAAAACGTGGCCTCTGCTAGAGTTAAGTTTGTGAAATATCTCTAGAGGTTGTCTGTTCAAACTTCCTCTGCACTCCATCGCCTTCACAATGGATGCCTTGCCCCACAGATGGAGAACACATCTCCTGTATCTGCATACAGAGGAGGGCACCTGGACATCATGGAGAAAATTTTGGAAACCCTATTTGTGCTTTGGACGTCTGAAAACGGGCATAGAGACATACAAAGCACAGAAATGTCTCCAGAGCCATTTTAGAAGCTGCCTCTAGGGACATCCTTAGCATGAGGATGCTGATCTGAATTAGGGGTATGATGGAGGTGTGGTCAGAGTGTCATGAATGTCTGGCATTGCATCTAAGTTTAGACTTGCTGCAGGCATAAACAGGCATCTGAAAAGTGCTCATCTTTGGCTGAGAAATATCCAGAGGTTGTAGAAAAAGCATGTTATCACCAGTATTCAGCACAATGTTAATGATAGCAACAATGGGATTTGAACCCTGGCCGCCCTATTCCTAGACCACTATAATAATTAGGCTGTCCTAGATGTCTAGGTTCTGAAATACGATTTTGAGGACACTATGTAGACACATCCCCAGACATCCATATTAGGCATATCCACATTTATGAAATCCTGTCTGCATGTGGTTGTGCCTGCTCCTTTATTTTTTTTTATTTCCTCCTCCCCCCCCCCCCAAGACATAGCAGCTTAGATGTCCCAGATTACACTTGGACGCCCCTTCAAAAATTCCCCTCCATGTGAATGTATCCTCTGAAAATTTAGAGAATGGCTTTGAGGGAAATCCCTTCTTGCATGCACCGTCAGGTAGAGATATGTTAAATCAACAAATGTGGCTAACTTAAAGCATGGTTAGATATGTCCTAGGAGCCTATGGCACTGAGACCATTAGGTAATCTATTCATAAGCTTATATTGTGTGCTCGGGACAAGTGAGTATAATCTCTGTTGAGTGGATGGAGTAACTTCTATGTATCTACCAAATCTGCCTATCTGCCAATTTTTGTATGCTTCCAGTTATTTTCCCCTGACCCAGCCATCCCTTCAGTCAGACTATCCATAGTGGGTTCTACAGTATAAACCCAGCAAGATGACAGTCTTGAAGCTGATCTATCTCTGAAGCCATCATTGCAAAATTGTTGGTCACTAGTGTTAAGGCCATAGGCATTGCACAGTATAACAGGGCTCCCCTGCAATTCTTCCCGCAAAATAACTGTGCTCTTTTGGGGTCCATTATCTTTGTTATACTCTAAATGAATTGCTTTTCCAATTAAGATTGCAACACCACTCTTTTGATCCATGGCTTCCCCTGCCCATCCTCTCTCCAATTTAGAATGTTCCTTAGTATCTTGAGTTTCTGCAGTATAGCAATGGCTCTTGTGTGGTGGGATAGAGCCCTTAGGATCTTGTGTTGTTTGACTGGAGATCCAACTCTCACACATTCCATAAAATAGCTCTCGGACCTTTTGACTAACCTCTTCATATTATGCAACAACTTCCCCAGCCTAGGATGACCCCCCTCATCCACTGCACTCACTCACACCACTGTCCTCAATCACACCTCTTCTCCCATTAACACAACACTCAAGTCCCTTCCTTTGAACTCCATCTCCCATCTTTCCTTCCCTCTGTCTTCCCAACTTCATCTATCTCTCTTAGGCCACTTGATATGTTTTGGGGCTTCCCCCCACCCACCTTGTCCCTTAATTTGAAACCACTTCCCTACTGAATATCCTAAGCCTCATGAGTCAAATCTGAATTACATATTGATCATCTTTTCCAATTTAAATATCACTCATCTCCCTATTCAACATATCTTCCACCAAACAGTAATATTACAATGGTTTGCAGAGCAAATAAACTTTACAGCCAAACATTACAGAGCTGTGTCATTGGTGTAACCAAAGAATGCATTGTCATTCTTATATACAGTGGAACCTCGGTTTTCGTGATTAATCCGTTTGAAAAAGTCTGACTAAAACCGAATGTATGAAAACTGAAGCAATATTTCCCATAAGAAATAATGTAAATCCAATTAATCTGTTCCAGACTCCCAAAAATATTAACAAAAAATACATTTTATAGATAACTATATTTTTACATAAGAAAACAATGAGAAATAAATATAAATGACTAATGAAATGGATAAATGAACATTTAACATCACTTTTACCTTTATTGAAGACTCTTGTTGGCATATGGAAGACAGTCAGCAAGAGAATCAAAATAAAGAAAATCCCACTTCTGGCCACAAGATGGTGCTCCATTTTCAACTGTACGAAAACCGAGACAATGTACGAAAACTGGGACAAAATCTCAATGAAAAAAGTCAACGAAAACCAAATCGTACGAAAACTAGGGCATACGAAAACCAAGGTTTGACTGTATACTATGCCCAGCCCCCTCCCCCTGTAAATCCCAGAATTACTTTGCCCACCATTGTAACAAATCTTTTAGGTAAATTCAGCTAAGAGACAATGCAGTATAAATGCCCTTCTCTAGCTGTTGAGTCATCAGACTTTGTAGGGGAAGGAAAAATGAAATGCACAAATGAGAACATGTTTCTCCTGAAACAAGCAGGAAGTCAGTCTTCACGTACGGGTGACCTCTGCATTGACAATCTGTGTAATAATCACTCCCCAGCTTTCAAAGAGAGCTTTTGGGAGCTGCACTACAAATGTGAGATCACTTTTCCGCCCATGGGTGCCATCTTACATCAGTCTTCTGTTATCCACGGAGCCCTGGAGATGTCCTGTCTGTTTACTCAGTAAAAGGTTGACTTTTTTTTTTCTTGATTTTTTTTTTTTTTTTTTGCTGTCCTTTAGTGTTGGGTTCCAATCACCTTCTCAGTGTGTGGGTTTTTCTTCCTGCCCACATTGTCTGGGATGTTTGAGTTTGATCTTTGCGGGAGCCATCTTTCCTGCTATGCCGTCAGTGTCTTCAAGCAGTGTGGCAAGTGCCTCCTGCACCATGTCCATCATGGTCCGCCATAGCTGCTGCCTTCGGTGCCTTTGTGCGCAATGTTCCCTCTAATTTTCTGTAGGTTGTGTGCGCATAAAATATCAGCTGTGCAGCTTTTGAAGGAAGGTTAAATTTTTGTGCTCCACATAACGACAGTCAGAGTTATAACTTTAAAATTTGACTACAAGTCAGAATACAGTATATATGCCACATTGATTTTAATCAAATTAAATGAAAATAGATGATTACTAAATGAAGCGGAAATGTTCTAGTAATTACAATCACAACTTTTAAATTTTAAGACGTCTGTGTTTTCTATCAGAATCAGAACCGTAATTTTTGTGCGCTCTATTGTAAAGTATGTGCGCTCACTCGGCGAGCTGTGTGTGCGCGCACAGCTTAGAGGGAACAGTGTTTGTGCGGATCACTAATACACCTGCCTGCTCTGTCTGCAGATGTCGAGCAAGAGTTGGAAAATCCGTGAATAGATCTGCAGCCAGTAGTCCTCGGTCTCAGCCCAGCATAGAGTGTGGCATCGCTGCCCTCAGGGGGCAGTGTCGACTTATCGTTGCGTGGCCGAGCTTGTACAGAGCCCCCCGGGATTGCGAAGCCTCTGATCGGGGATCGTCCTCCGAGGACCTCCCCCATAAGTTAAGGTCTTCGCCCAAGTTGCTGCCAAAGTCCGATGCCAGAGCCGGGGGTAAGATCTGTTGTCAGAACATAAGATATGCCATACTGGGTCAGTCCAAGGTCCATCAGGCCCAGTATCCTGTTTCCAACAGTGGCAAATAGGTCATAAGTAACTAGCAGTTTCCCCAAAAGACACAGGTTCCACAGTGCTTGTATTGGGTCAAGCAGTGATATCCCGGGTGCCCTTTAATAGTGGTTTATGGAACTTTTCTCCAGGAGCTTGACCAAACCTTTTTTAAACCCGGTTACACTAACAGCTTTTACTACATCCTAAAGTAACAAATTCCAGGGTTTGATTACATGTTGAGTGAAAAAATATTTTCTCTTATTAGTCTTAAATAGGTTACTCTGTAGCTTCATTGCATGTCCCCTGGTCTTTCTATATTCTGATGGCGTAAACAATCGATCTAAGTTTACCCGTTCCAGTCCATTCATTAATTTATAGACCTCTATCATATCTCCCCTCAGCCATCTCTTTACCAGATTGAAGAGCCTTAACCTTTTCAGCCTCTCTTCATAGGGTATCCTTCCATCCCCTTTACCACTTTGGTGGTTGTACCTTTTCTAATAGCACTATATCCTTTTTAAGATACGGCGACCAGATTTACACACAATATTCAAGGTGCGTTCGCACCATGGAATGATAGAGGCATTATAATATCCTTTGTTTTATTTTCCGTTTATTTCCTTATGATACCTAGCATTCTATTTGCTCTCTTGGCGGCTGCTGCTGCACACTGGGCAGAGCGTTTTAACATGTTATCCACGATGATGCCTAAATCTTTTTCCTGGGTAGTGGTTCCTAATATGGAATCTTGTATCGTGTAACCATAGTTTGGGTTGTTTTTTCCTAGTTGCCTAACTTTGCACTTGTCCACATTAAAATTCATCTGCCATTTAGATGCACAGTTTTCCAGTTGATAAAGATCCTCTTGCAAATTTCCACAATCCTCATGGGTTTTAACAGTTTTAAATAGTTTTGTGTGAACTGCAAATTTGATAACCTCACTTGTTGTTCCCATTTCCAAGTCATTTATGAATATATTAAAAAGCAGCGGATCCAGCACAGATTCCTGGGGTACTCCACTATTCACTTTTTTCCATTGGGAAAATTGGCCATTTAGCTCTACCCTCTGCTTTCTATCTTTTAACCAGTTCCTGATCCATAATAGTACACAGCCTCCTATCCCATGACTTTTTAATTTTGCTAAAAGTCTCTGATGGGGTATCTTGTCCAAGGCTTTATGAAAGTCCAGATACACTATATCAATAGACTCACCTTTATCAACCTGTTTATTCACACGTTCAAAAAAACATAACAGATTAGTAAGACAAGATCTTCCTTGTCTAAAGCCATGTTGGCTGTCTCCCATTTAAACCATGACTATCTACATGTTGAGTAATTTTGTTTTTTTATGATGGTTTCTACCATTTTTCCTGGTACTGATGTGAGGCTCCCCCGTCTGTAGTTTCCGGATCACTCCTGGAACCCTTTTTTAAAAATTGGTGTTACATTGGCCATCCTCCAATCTTCAGGTATTACAGATGATTATAATAGTTCACAGATTAATAATAGTAGGTCTACAATCATATATTTCATTTCTTTCAACACTCTTGGATGTATGCCATCCAGTCCTGGTGATTTGCTACTCTTTGGTTTATCAAATAGTTGTAATACATCTTCCCAGTGTATCGATATTTCTTTCAATTCTTCTGCAATATCACCTTTAAGTACCACTTCAGTCATGGGTAACATCCCTACATCTTCCTCAGTAAAGATCAAAGCAAAGAATTCATTGTCTCTCTCCGCTATGGCCTTGTCCCCTCTTAGTGCCCCTTTTACCCCTCTATCATCTAAAGCTCCAACTGACACACTCACATTTTTTTTTGCTACGAATGTACGTGAAAAGTCTTTATGCATTTTTGCTTCCACAATAAGCTTCTCAAATTCTCTTTGTCTACCTTATCAATGCCTTGCATTTTACTTGCCAGTGCTTCTGCTGTTTCCAGTTTTCGTCATTTGGCTCTTTTTTCCATTTCCTGAAAGATGTTTTTTTTTTTAGCACCAACAGCCTCTCTGACCTCACCTTTAAACCATGCTGTCAGTCTTTAGGACTTCCTTCTACTTTTCTTAAAGCGTGGAATACAGCTGGTCTGGGCTTCCAAGATAGTATTTTTCAACAACACCCAAACTTGATGTAAGTCTTTTAACCTTTGCAACTGCTCCTTTTAGTTTTTTCTTAACTATTTTCCTCTTTTTATCATAGTCTCACTTTCGAAAGTTAAAAGATAGTACTGTGGATTTCCTTACCATCCCTCCTCCATTAATTAAAGCAAACTTGATCATGCTATGACCACTATTGCCAAGTGGCCCCAACACCCTTATTTCTTGCACCAGATCTGGTGTTCCACTAAAGACTAGGTCCAAAATGGCTTCCCCTCTGGTTGGTTCATGAACCTGCTGCTCCAAGAAACAGCCATTTATTTCATCTAGAAACTTATCTCCCTAACATGTCCTGCCATGACACTGACCCAGTCAATACCGGGGTAATTTAAATCACTCATAATTACTGTGCTGTAACTTTTGTTAGCTTTCCTGATTTCTTTGAGCATTTCATCATTCTGGCCAGGCGGTCGATAGTACACCCCCACTGCCATTGCCTTCCCCTTTTTACATGGAATTTCAATCCATAGAGATTCTACAGCAAATTTTGTTTCCTGCAAAACTTTAATCCTTTGTGACTGAATGCCCTCTGACATAGAGCGCAACCCCTCCACCAATTTGATCAGCTCTGTTAGTACAATATAGTTTGTACCCAGGTATCACAGTGTCCCACTGGTTGTCCTCCTTCCACCATGTCTCTGAGATACCAATCATATTTAACCTCTCATTTAGTGCTATATATTCTAACTTTCTCATCTTATTTTTTAGACTTCTAGCATTTGCATACAAGCATTTTAGAGACTGTATTCTATTCATATTAATCTGGTTATCGGTAGGCAGGGGTAATTTGGAATCTTTAAGCTCTGTCTGCTCCATACTCAAGGGCATTTGGACTACTTTTGTTTTTATTGGAACCTCTCTGCTGATATGCCCTAACTTCATTCTTTTGGTAGTATCCTTCAAGGATACATTGTTCTGAACCATGTGCTCTTGGGCAACTGTCAGCTCTCCCCTATTATCTAGTTTAAAAGCTGCTCTATTTCCTTTTTAAAGGTTAATGCCAGCAGTCTGGTTCCATCCCTGTTAAGGTGAAGCCCACCCCTTCGGTAGAGCCCCCTCTTTCCCCAGAATGTTCCCCAGTTCCTAACAAATCCCAGACCCTCATCCTTGCACCATTGTCTCATCCATGCATTGAGACTCCAGAGCTCGGCCTGCTTTTTGGGTCCTGCACTTGGAACGGGAAGCATTTCGGAGAAAGCTACCCTGGAAGTTCTGGATTTCAATTTCCTACCTAAAAGCCTAGATTTAGCCTAAAGAACCTCCCTACCATATTTTCCTATGTCATTGGTACTGACATGTAACAAGACAGCAGACTCCCTCCCCAGCACTATCTAAGGCCTTGACTAGGTGGCGCGTGAGGTCTGCTACCTTTTCATCAGGCAGACATGTTACCAGGCGATCTTCATGTCCACCAGCCACCCAGCTATCTACATGCCTAATGATTGAATCCCCAACTATAATGATGGTCCTAACCCTTCCTTCGTGGGCACATGGCCATTTAGAAACTTTCTCTGTGTGAGAAGGCTTTACATCACCTGGAGCAGAGATCCTAGTTACAGGATCACTTCCTGCCATGCCAGGATGCTGCTGTCCTGTCACGTGACCTCTCTCCTCTATGACAACAGGCATGCTGCCAGACTGGAGGTGGGACTTCAGGACTATATCCCTGTAGGTCTCGTCTATGTACCTCTCTATCTTATGTCTTCCAAGTCTTTTACTCTAGCCTCCAGAGATAGGACTCGTTCCCTGAGAGCAAAGTGCTCCTTGCACTTAGTGCACATGTAAGACCCCTCACCAACTGGGAACAACTCGTACATGTGACACTCGGTGAAAAAGACTTGGAAGCCCCCATCTTGCTGCTGGACTGCTGTCTGCATCTTAGTTTTAAGGTTGTGTTTAGATATTTAAGTTCTTTACTTACTAAGGGTTGCTGGGGATACTTATACTAATAAAACTATACTTAATACGTTTAATGTACTTTGTTCACCTGAAGCTTAATTAATCTCAGGTCCTTAATGTATGCCTGAGGAGGATAAATAGCTGCACATGAGAGTGAATATGGCACCTCCTTTTCTTTAAGATGTTTACCTATAAAACTACGATTATCCCATGGGTGGGTGGGTGGGTGTCGGGCAGGGAGGAAGGGAAAGAAGACTTACTAAAAGCTACCCTGTCCTGTGCTTCCAAGGTAATCTGTGACTAATTTCCAGGGGGAGTCCCACAGTCCTTGCTTGGATAATGGGAGTCTTGGGGTCTAAATTAAACCAGAAAGCTTTCTGCTGTTTTAAATTTAAACTGAAAGCTCTTTGCTGCTACTAGGCCCTGACTGATTTAACAAATTCACTGGGTTCACATATTAATCAGCTTTAATCTAAAGAATTCCTTTTTCCCCAAGATTTAGAAAAATTCCCATAAGTTAATACTTACAATTGCAGATCTCTCTCCAGAAGTAGCAATCCCCTATTTTAGTCCTTCAAGGCCGAGGGTGATGGCTGGGTGCAACCCGCAAAGCTGCCCCTGCTGGAGGATGAGCCCATCACCAACAGTGATTCCCCATCAGGGGAGCCAGCTCTGTGCTCTATTTCAGTGGCTGCAATGCCACCTGGCCTCAAGGCCAGGATGGGTAGCCCTGTAGCACAGCCTGGCTACCTTCCTGGACTCACGTCGTGGTCCGGTGTCTGGAATCTCCGGATCTTCAGTACAGACGTTGGGACTCTCCTCCTTGAGAGCTTCCCCAGAGGATGTCCAGCCAGTGCTAGAGAAGCATGTGCTCCAAGCCTAGCCATGGCGCTCTTCTTTTTCTGTGAGGCCTTGGGTCTCGACCCTGAATGCTTCCATGTCAGGGTGTCGAGCCCTTCTGTCCCCATCAATGCTTCCTTGGGGGCATCCGGCCAATGCCATTCGAGTCCTCGAACTCTCCAATTCCGACTCGGAGTGGGAGACCGAAGATGAGTCGCCTGATACTCTGCTTCCTAGTGATGTCCCGTCTGATCCCTTCCTGCCACAAGAGCAGAGCGGTCTCCGCTCGAGGACCTTGTGTTCCTCAACTTTGTGTGGGAGATGTTGAAGGTCCTGTCGTTTATGGCTGAGCTGGAGGACGAGCTTCGGGTCAAGGACCTGGAGATTCTCCGGTACGATGACCTCTTTGAGGGAGGCACTTCAGTGCCTATCTCGCCCATTCTAGAGCGTCTGCTCTTCAGGATGTGGGAACCCCGGTGACAGTGCTTATTTTGAGCAAGTAGCTCGATTCCCAGTATAGAGTCCACAATCGCCCTGGGTTCAGAAAGCCACAGCTACCACACAACTCCATGGTGGTGGAGTAGGCCATGCGTCAGATGAAAAGCCCGAAGACACACTCCAATGCCCCTGGGTAGGGAGGCCTTACAACATGGGTGGGTTTGGTAAGAAGTGCTAGCAGGGCTCGATGCTTGTGGCCTGCATGCAGGCTTACCATTTGTACATGGGCATGTACTAGAGAGTCCTAGCCAAAGGGGTTTGCTGGGTTCTCAACTGGTCTGACTGATGAACCTCTAGTGCTGTTCCAGACGCTGGTCTCCTCGGTCAAGGACTGCTCCAAGTTTGTCAGGTGGCCTATTTAGGCTTTGAGTCCGTGGCTTGGGTAGCTGCGGTGGGCATTGGTGCTTGCCAACTAGCCTGGCTAAGTTCTCTGGCCTGGAACAATGGGTTCAGGACAAGTTGGTTGACGTCCCATGCCGAGGGGACAACCTCTTAGGCAAACCCATGACAGACCAGGGCACAGAGTTGAATATATGACCATGACCAGGACCAGGCTCCGGCTCCTTCAGAAGACCGCTGATACTTCCCAGTGGAAGGCTTTGGGGGAAAAATTCTTCTACCGAAGAAAATGATTTACAGAAATTACCTACAGTTTCCGGCCTACCAAGCTCCCCAATAGGGTCAGCAGATCAAAGGCCCAGGGTCACGGCCCTCGTATGTCTTAGGCCTCCAAGCCCCAGATAGTTTCCCTGCCGCAACCTGGGGAGTGCTTTTAACTCTCTGGGCCTAGCCCCTCTCCCTCCTGAGGGTCATGACCTGGGGAACACAGAGGGGCATCTAGTTGGCTTTGTCCACTTCTGGCCAGGTATCAAAACTGACGCCTGAGTTCTGCTGGTGGTGTAGAAGGACTACTTTCTCCATTTTGAGCAGATGTCACCTCTGTTCTTTCCAGGGGAACCCTCCATGACTTCACACAGACCTCCTGCCAAAGGAGCTCAGGCCCCTCCTCGCGTATTGGATGGTAGAGCCTGTTCTTCAACATCTCTGGCCAAAGAGTTCTACTCCCAATACTTTCTTGTCCCCAAAAAGACAGGTGGGTTCCATCCCATACTAGATCTGCGGGACCTCAACCACTTTCTGATGAGAGGAAAGTTCAAAATGGCGTCCCTTGGAACATCGCTGCTCAACCTACTGCAGGGAGATTAACTATGCTCCTTGGATCTAAAAGATGCTTATACCCACCTCCTGATTCATCCCAGGTACTGTCAGTTTCTCCAGGACCAAGCAGGAAGTCAGTCCTCACATATGGGTGACGTCGGCGCCAACGGAGCCCTCGTGTGGAGCATTTCCCCAGCTTTCAAAGAAAGCCTTTGGGAATGCAGCACGCATGCGCGGTCCCCTTCCCGCCCAAAGGTGCCATCTTGCTCAGTCGTCTTTTTTTTTCCGCGGAGCCCGACAGACATGTCGTCACCCAGTAAAAAGTTGATTTTCCTGCGTGGATTCGTGTTTTTGCCCGGTTCCCCTTCCCGCCTGGGCCCGGTACACCGGTATCGAGCCCGGAGCTAGGTTTTTCAGTTTTTGTCCTTCATGACTAGCGTTTTATTTATTTATTTTATTTATTTATTTAAAGTCTCTTTTATACCGCGCTATTCAGCATCAGCGCGGTTTACAATAAACAGTGAACATACACATTTCCAATAGTACTTTGTGTTTACATATGAACAGGATAATCAACTTGGCTAACAGGGTAACTATGTACAACCACAAAATATACAATATATACAATTTGTAGGCTGATCATGTGTTTGTATGGTTTTAGACAGTGGTGATTTGGGTGGTTTCGGCAAAAGGTGCTGAGTTTCTATTAGGTTCAGGGTAATGTATGAGGAAGAGGTAGTGTTTCACGGCCTTCCTGAATTGGAATATGTCTGGGATTGATCTAATGTTGTGAGGGAGGTTATTCCAGATCACTGGTGCATAAAGATTGAAAGTCCTGCTGGATGTTGACTTGGAGCATTGAGTTATAGATCTTGGGACTATCAAGGTGTTTTGAGCTACTGACCTTCTGTCTCTGTTGTGGGGTGTCATCTGGATTAGCTCAGTTAGTGAAGTTGACGAGAGACCTTTGGTGGCTTTGAAGTTGAGCAGCAAGGTCTTGAATGTAATTCTACCTTGAATCGGGAGCCAGTGGAGTTGTTTCATTATAGGTGTGACATGGTCTTTCCTGGATGCTCCGTGCAGTACTCTTGCTGCGGTGTTCATTGCCATTTGCAGTGGGTTTAGGGTGGTTTGGGGGAGACCTTGAAG
Organism: Ichthyophis bannanicus; assembly: GCA_033557465.1. NCBI lineage: Eukaryota > Metazoa > Chordata > Amphibia > Gymnophiona > Ichthyophiidae > Ichthyophis > Ichthyophis bannanicus. The sequence goes on along the minus strand of CM066034.1, from coordinate 408,626,475 downwards.
TATTGCATTTGCATAATCGAAATGCGGGATAATTAGTGCCTGATAGATAGTCCTGAAATCATCTGGCTCCAGCAGAGATCTTAGGTATCTAAGGGATCTAATTTTATGATATACTGCCCTTACAGTGTTACTTATATGAGCTTGCATATTTAGGTTCTGGTCTAGTGTGATGCCGAGGTATCTGATCGCGGATTTGGTCTGGAGGTCTGCTTCCTTCACTTTCAGTACTGTTGGGGCAGTGAAGTTACGGTTCCTTGTAATGAACATCACCTCCGTCTTCTTGTGTTGAATCCGGAGGTTTTGGGATTGTAGCCAATTGGATATTTCGTTTATGCAGCATGTTATTGGTTCGAGGTCTGGGTTATCTGTTGCAAAAGGCGTGTATAATAGCACATCATCTGCGTATATCATGCAGTTAATGTTGAAAGACCGGATCAGGTTGCAGAGAGGTTGCATGTATATATTGAATAGTAAGGCGGAGAGGGAGGATCCTTGTGGGACACCTTGGCTTTGGTGGAATGGTTCTGATGATGTGTTTCTGGATCTCACCTGCTGCCATCTGTCCGAGAGGTAGGACCTGCACCACTCGAGTGCTTTACCGGAGATTCCTTTTTCTTTGAGGCGTTCTAGGAGGCGCTCATGGCTAACGGAATCAAACGCTGCCGCGATGTCAAGGAAGACAAGGACAAAGCCTTGGCGGGTATTGTCGATGCCTGATATTATGTTGCTGAAGAGTGTGGTGAGAAGGGTCTCGACCCCGTGAGATTCTCTAAATCCATGCTGGCATGGATCCAGTGGTGCATTGGAATCAATGTGATCTTGTATTTGTCTCTGAACTATCTTTTCCATTATTTTTGCAAGCAATGGTATGCTTGCTATGGGTCTGTAGGATTCTGGTTTCTGTTGGTCGAGTTTGTTGTTTTTTAGTAGAGGTCTTATTGAAGTTTGTTTGAGGGTGCGTGGGAAATCACCTGTTGTGAACGATTGTTGAATAAGTCTGGATATGATTGGACTGAGGTCAGTCCGGAGTTCCTTGACCCAGAAAGCTGGGCATGGATCAGATTGCGCTGTGGACGTATTAATGGCTGCTATGGTGTCTTCGATGCATCGTTTGGATGGAGTTGAGAAGGTAGTGAGTGGTGTTTGATTGTAGGGCTGAAGGATGATTCTGGACGCTGGGTGGTTGTTTATCTGACAAAGTTTCGTTTGTAGATAATCCGCATATGTTTGAGGATGGATTCCATTTGTTTGTTCTGATGCAGGTTCTGTTGTAAGTTGCTTAACGAGGGCAAACAGGTCACGAGGTTTGTTGAGGGATCTCTTTAAAGTGTCGGCGTGGTAACGTCTCATGGTTTCAGTCACTGCGGTACGATGCGCTGTGAGTTGTAAATTGTATGCCTTTTGGTCTGCTTCTGAGCGTGAGCGGCGCCAGCGTCTCTCAAGTTTTCTTAGTGTCGCGAGTGAGGCTTTCAACTCAGTAGAGTACCATGCTGCTGTGTGTCGTTTCGCTTGAGGTTTGTTTTTTGCTGGGCGAACAGCTATTGAACTGAATATTTCGTTCCAGTTGGAGACTAGTTCATCAGGGTTGTGTGCTGGTGAGTTCATTAGTGGGATTGCTGATTTCAGGATTAGATCTTTGTTGAATGATTGGAATCTTCTCGGCGGATTGTTGGACTGACCGATTGCTGTGCTTTCATCTTTTTGGACATGGCTTGGCTGAGGAATTTGGAATAGGATTAATGAGTGATCTGACCATGGGACAGCGGTGATTGATATATCAGGGATGGTTGTTTCTCTGATGGTTGGGTCTGTTGTGAATATTAGATCTAGCATGCCTCCTTTTATATGGGTAGGTTCCTTGATTAATTGGCTATATCCTAGATCTTTCATGGCTTCGAGGAACGCCTTTGAGTGAGAGTCTTGCAGGGAGGGGAGGTTGAAGTCTCCTAGTACCCAGCTTGTTGTATGTGGGCTCTGGGAGTTTGCGGCTGCATCTATTATTGTTGTTGGTGCATCTGCATCAGATGATGGTGCTCTGTAGAGTAGATTGATGGAGGAACACTTGTTCTCTATCGAGATTGTGTCTAGGAGCGGTGAGCTGGTTGCATCTTTTATGTTGAATTGAAGATCAGATCTGGTGATGGCGAGGACGCCGCCTCCTCTTTTGGCTGCTCTATGACATGTATGGATAGAGAAGTTAGCAGGCAGGAGCTGGTTGAGTATCACGTTGTCATCACAGGAAAGCCATGTCTCGGTGATCAGTAGTAGGTCAAGGTTATGTAGTGATATCATATCTGAGATTACCGGCCATTTTTTACGTACAGATCTTGCATTTACAAGGGCACATTTCATGATTCGAGGGAGGGGGTTCTCTTCTTGTTTCTTCTTCTTGTTGTGCTGTAATGATACCTGCAGGAGGTGGTGGTGGTGAATTTGGGAGGTTTCCTGTGATTGATAGAATGGGGTATCTGGCCATCTCTTTCTATAACTGTGGATAGTTGGTATGTGGTTGTTGTTAGTGTATAGGCCAGTGACATTGCTTAAGCCTGTAGCAAGGAGGTAGAGGGCAATCGAGATGATGCAGGGTAGGGCCATTTTGTGTGCTTTGTTGCGGTGTGGATCTGGGCTGGGAGGTTGGTTGGTGGTGGTGGGTAGGTATGTTGCCTGGTTGTGATAGTTTGCTCTATCTTTGGTTCAGTCGTAGGAGGGCTGCGGTTTGTGGTGGGCTCTCGATATATCGGGAAATACTGGAGCTTACATATTACATTTTAAATCATAGGATAAAGATACTTCAGGATTTTAAGTTGCTTGTACACAGTCTGTTAGTGATGGTTACCGTGGTTGCTGATGGCAGATAAAGGCTGGTAAAATTAGATAACTGCAAATTACACAGGTATATTGAGCCAAAGTTAACTGGGACTGGCTGGTTACATAGATTAAACAACCTACCTTAGAGGTAATTGTAAATAGGAGGTTAAACTGGTAAAATCTGTAAGAATAAGACTAGAAGCAGGTTACACAAGTATCAATTATTTGAGCTAACTAGGTCTAGTAGGTTATATAGATATGCTACATACATCATAGGACAAGTATAGATGATACGTTAATCTGGCAGTATCAGGATATATGTATGAGTAATATATTCTTGGAGTTTACAGTAAATGGTACTTCTGTTTGGGTTGTCCAGTCCTCTGATTCTAAGATAGCTACAGTGTAGGGTAGGTACTATGCTTAGAGTGCATTGACTTTACTTGCGTTTTCGCGGTCTGGTGTTCTGGGTTTGTTCCTTGCTGGTCTTCGGGTCTGGTGGTTGGAGAATGGCCTCCGTCACTGGCCTCCGCCTAAGGGCCACGCCAAAGGGCCCTCTGGCGAGGCCCTCAGGCGCGGGCCCGCCCGATGGCGCGAAGATTTAAAACGTGTTGCACAGCCCCGACTGGGCTGTGTGCAGCGGTTGGCCCCTCCTGCCGCTGGTGGCTCGATCCCCGGGAAGGGGAGAGCTGCTGGTGGTGGTGGGGGCCGAAGAGGATCAGCGCCCGATGGCGCGAAGATTTAAAACGTGTTGCACAGCCCCGACTGGGCTGTGTGCAGCGGTTGGCCCCTCCTGCCGCTGGTGGCTCGATCCCCGGGAAGGGGAGAGCTGCTGGTGGTGGTGGGGGCCGAAGAGGATCAGCGCCCGATGGCGCGAAGATTTAAAACGTGTTGCACAGCCCCGACTGGGCTGTGTGCAGCGGTTGGCCCCTCCTGCCGCTGGTGGCTCGATCCCCGGGAAGGGGAGAGCTGCTGGTGGTGGTGGGGGCCGAAGAGGATCAGCGCCCGATGGCGCGAAGATTTAAAACGTGTTGCACAGCCCCGACTGGGCTGTGTGCAGCGGTTGGCCCCTCCTGCCGCTGGTGGCTCGATCCCCGGGAAGGGGAGAGCTGCTGGTGGTGGTGGGGGCCGAAGAGGATCAGCGCCCGATGGCGCGAAGATTTAAAACGTGTTGCACAGCCCCGACTGGGCTGTGTGCAGCGGTTGGCCCCTCCTGCCGCTGGTGGCTCGATCCCCGGGAAGGGGAGAGCTGCTGGTGGTGGTGGGGGCCGAAGAGGATCAGCGTTCCTGCTTTTTTTCTCTTTTTCGCTGGCAGTCCGGTCTTTTGACCTTGCAGGGGTCCTTTTTCCCCCGATGGCTGCCAGTGGGTTCAAGAAATGTGATCGGTGTAAGAAGCTGATGTCTCTCACCGACACATATGACTGCTGCCTCCGGTGCCTTGGGCCCGACCATGACCCAGTGGTCTGTGTCCCGTGCGGAAAAAGGCCTCTAAGGCGCTGAGGAGCCGTCAACATCAGCGTGAAAGACTCTTTTTTGACTCGGTGTCCGGCCAGGCCCGGACTTCCTCAGAGGCCTCGACATCTCGGGAGTCCAACCCCGAGCGCCGTCGAGGCTCCTCTGAAAGGGGGTCTCCTTCGAGGGAACACAGAAGGAAGAAGAAACCCGCGAGGGCGGCGTCGGTGGACGCTCTTGGCTCCTCGAGGGTCAAGTCGCATAGCCCCGAACACCATCCCGAGTCCTCGGAGTCAGAGAAGCCTGCCAAGTTGCCTTGAGTGGAGCCGGAGTCCCCGAGTCACGTGAGTGCTGTTGTCCTCGTAGACTTCCCTCCGGGGGAGCTGCCGTCGGGGCCCGAGTCGGGGGCTGCCGAGCCTCCTGAGCTGAGTCTCAGGTTGACGGCCTTGGAGAGCAGCTTGGCTGCCTTAATGGAGCAGCAGTAGGCACTGATCGCCGCTTTGACCGGTGCATCTGCCCTGACCACTGGGACCTCGACCTCCAAGTTGACCGCGGAGGCCAAGCCGATCCTCGGCCAAGGTCCCCCTCGGCCTCCCATTCGGGGCCGAGGTCGTCGACACCAGTGCCCTTGGTGTCGGGGTGGATAGCATCGATCCCCGCCTGGCCGGAGCCACTCGATTCCTCCTCGGAGGGGTCAGAGTGGGAGACGGAGGATGAGGAGTCCCCGGATACTTTCCCGACCCGGTGCGTCCCATCGGACTCACCGGAGTCCGAGCCTCGGAGACGGTCCCCACCGGAGGACACCCGGTTCTCGGACTTTGTGTGGGACATGGCCAAAGCCAAGACCTTCCCCATGGATCCCGAGGAGGAGCCTCAAGCCGAAGAGCTCAAGGCCCTCCAGTATGACTCTCCGCCTAAGGAGGCCTTTACAGTGCCGGTTCCTCCAATGCTGGAACGGCTGCTCTTCCGCATGTGGGAGGCACCGGCCTCGGCGCTCATTCTCAGCAGACTGGTCGATTCCATTTATCAAGTCCGTAAGAGCCCTGGGTTCCAGAAGGCACAGCTACCTCACCACTCCATGGTTGTGGAATTGGCCATGCATCGTCTGAAGTGTCAGAAGATGCACTCCTCGGTGCCCCCCGGCCGGGAGGCCCGGAACCTTGATGCCCTCGGTAGAAAGTGCTCCCAGGGCTCTATGCTGGCGTGCCGTGTCCAGATTTACCAGCTGTACATGGGCATGTACCTTTGGGACCTGGCAAAGGAGATTGCCAGGTTCTCAGCTGGCCTTTCCGAGAAACCTTTGCAGAGGTTTAAGTCTTTGTCATCTGGGATTGGAGAGTGCTCAAAGTTTCTCTCTCGAGCAGCCTATGATGGCTTCGAGGCTTCGGCCCGAGTAGCTGCAGCCGGCATCGGTGCACACCGTCAGGCCTGGCTACAGTCATCGGACCTCGAGCCATGGGTACAGGACAAGTTGGTCGATATCCCCTGCTGAGGTGAGAACCTTTTTGGCAAACCCATGGCTGAAAAGGCTGCAGAACTTGAGTCTGAGACTCCCACCACGACAAGGCTGTCCAGGAAAACTTCTGCTCCTTCTCAAAAGAAGGGCTCGGGGGAAAAAGCCCTTTTACCTGAGGAAGGCTACTGCCTACAAATCCTACCCTCATTTTCAGGCCTCTGCAGCTCCCCATCAGGGTCAGCAGGCCAAGGGGCAGGGACATGGGCCCCATAGGCAGAAAACCCCCAAGCCATCAGCTCTGGCTCCTGCACAGCAGGGAGCAGGGTTTTGACTCACATTGCATAGCCTCTCCTCCTCAGCTGGCTCCTCTCAGCACAGGAGGCCGGCTGACACTGTATCCCCACAGGTGGTCAACCATAATACGGGACACCTGGGTGCTGAGCATAGTCCAGAATGGCTATTTGCTCCACTTCAACCAGTTACCCCCCTCCTATTTTCCAGGGGAGCCTCCAAAACTCCCTCTTCACAGGAACCTCCTCCTTCAGGAGTTGGCAAGTCTTCTAAAGGAGCAGGTGGTGGAACTGGTGCCTCACCACATGAGAGGCCAAGGCTTCTATTCAAGGTACTTTCTGGTACCAAAAAGGACAGGAGGCCTCAGGCCCATTCTAGACTTGCGAAATCTCAAGTTCATGGAGAGGGAAAAGTTCAAGATGCTTACCCTTGGGATACTGCTGCCCTACCTCCAACAGGGAGATTGGCTGTGCTCCTTAGACCTAAAGGATGCTTATACTCACATCCTCATTCATCCAGACCACAGACAATATCTCAGATTTCTAGTGGGAGGAAATTATTTTCAGTACAGAGTACTTCCCTTTGGCCTAACCTCCGCTCCCAGGGTTTTCACCAAGTGCCTGGCAGTGGTGGCGGCCTATCTCAGAAACCAGGGCATCTTTGTCTTCCCATACCTGGACGACTGGCTCATCAGGGGTCAGTCTCCACAGGAGACCAGACAAGCCACCCTTCGCACTGTATCTCTTCAGAATCTAGGCTTTGTCATAAACTTCACAAGGTCCACTTTGCTCCCCTCACAGAACATAGAGTTCATAGGGGCAAGACTAGATACCCTTCAGGCAAAGGCTTATTTGCCCGAGGACAGGGCCCACAGACTGATAGTGTTGGCCAATCAGTTCCAGAGCAGTTATCTGGTCTCCGCCAGAAACGTCCTAAAGCTCTTGGGCCACATGGCATCCACGGTCCATGTAACTCCGAATGCCTGCCTACACATGTGACCTGCTCAGTGGTGCCTCAGAGCTCAGTGGGTGCAAGGCACAGGCGACTTGAAAGACAAGATAAGGGTGTCCAAACTGCTGACAGCCTCCCTACGGTGGTGGCTGCATCTCCCAAACCTGGTCCAGGGGGTACCTTTTCAGGTGCTGACAACCGATGCTTCCCTTCAGGGCTGGGGTGCACATTGCCAGGGGGCTTGCACTCGGGGTCTCTGGTCTCCTGGGGAGTCCACACATCAGATCAATCTATTGGAGTTGCGAGCTATCCGCTTAGCTCTACAAACTTTCTCTCATGTCCTCTCTCACCAGTCTGTCTTAGTTCAGACAGACAATCAAGTGGCGATGTTCTACGTGAACAAGCAAGGGGGGCACAAGCTCCAAGCTTCTGTGTCGGGAGGCACAGGCCCTGTGCTCCTTGGCAATCAAACACAACATGTTTCTCAAGGCAGTTTAACTGCCTGGCCAGGAAAATTGCCTGGCAGACAGATTGAGCAGGATTCTACAGCCTCACGAATGGCAGTTGAATCCTCTGGTGGTCCAAGGGATCTTTCTAAGATGGGGTCTTCCAACCATCGATCTCTTTGCGAGTCCACTGAACCGTCAGCGACCCAGGTTCTCTTCCAGACAACCGCATCCTCTGCGAATAGCAGCAGGTGCGTTTCTAATCTCGTGGTCTACGGGCCTACTGTATTTGTTTCCTCCCACGCCTCTAGTGGCCCGAACCTTGTTCAAGGTTCTTCAGGACAAGGCCTTGGCGATTCTGATAGCCCCCAGATGGCCGTGGCAGCCGTGGTTTCCACTCCTTCTGCAGTTGGCGGTGGACACTCCACTCCCTCTGGGGATGCATCACAACTTCCTGTCTCAGGACCAGGGATCTCTCCTGCACCCCAACCTCAAATCCCTCAACCTGATGGCCTGGCTGCTGTAAGGGTAGTTCTAGCTCCCTTACTTCTTCCTAAGGAGGTGGAAGAGGTGGTTTTGGCCTCTAGGAGGCAATCCACCCGGAAATTTTATGCCCTCAAGTAGCGTAGGGTCTCCATCTGGTGTGCTCAGCGCCAGAAGGATCCTTTTTCGTGCCTGGTTCCAGTGGTGCTGCAGTATCTGCTCCACCATTCGGACATAGCCCTTAAATCCAACTCTGTTCGGGTCCACCTCGGTGCTGTATCGGCACACCACTCACAGGTAGAGGGCCAGTCTGTCGGGCCACCCGTTGGTATCCCGTTTCCTCAGAGGCCTGCTTCTGCTCAAGCCTCCGATCCGTCCACCAGCTCCTGAGTGGGATTTAAATGTGGTCTTGCAACAACTTATTTGCCCACCGTTTGAGCCGATGGCTACCTTTCCTTTACGCTTCCTTTCCTGGAAGGCCTTGTTCTTGGTAGCTCTTAACTTGGCCAGGCGTGTGAGTGAACTACAAGCTCTGGTTTCTGATAGACTGTACACACGGTTCTATAAGAACAGGGTGGTCTTGCAGACTCACCCTAAGTTCCTTCCGAAGGTTGTCTCCTCCTTCCACCTTAATCAGGAGGTGGTTCTTCCAACATTCTTCCCCAGGCTGCATGCCAGCTGTGCTGAAACAGTCCTGCATACCCTGGACTGTAGAAGGGCGTTGTCCTTTTACATAGACCGTATGCAGGGGCATTGAAGGGCTGCTCAGCTCTTTGTATCTTTTGACCTTAATAAACTGGGGTTGCCTGTCTCCAAGCGTACGTTGTCCCTTTGGGTAGCGGATTGTATCGCCTAGGCGTACAGGGCAGCCGGCCTCTCCTTGCAGGGTCGAGTCATGGCTCACCGTATCAGGGCGAAGGCCGCGTCAGTAGCCCACCTCTGCTCTGTTCCGTTGGCAGACATCTGCCGGGCCGCTACCTGGTCTTCAAACCAGACTTTTGCGACTCACTACTGCCTCGAGAGGGAGTCCCGTAGGGACAGTGCTTTCGGACAGGCGGTACTCCATAATCTCTTTGAGGTTTAGGCAACTCCTATCCTCCGGCCCTTGTGTTGGGCTACCGTACGGGGGCGTTCTCAGAAAGGATTCTTTCACGGATGCTTACGCTCTAGAGGGAGCTTATTTTTCAGCTTGGGTTCCCGGTAGCCTGAAGCTAGGGAGTCCCATATGTGAGGACTGACTTCCTTCTTGGTCCTGGAGAAAGAGTAGTTACAGGTGTTCTGCAGGAGCAGCAGGAATCAGTCCTCACAACCCTCCCTCCTCCTCTTGGAGTTGCAGTCATATCATTCATTTTTTTGTTTTGCTGTCTTTTAGCTATGTCATCAGACTGAGCAAGATGGCACCTTTGGGCGGGAAGGGGACCGCGAATGCGTGCTGCATTCCCAAAGGCTTTCTTTGAAAGCTGGGGAAATGCTCCGCACGAGGGCTCCGTCGGTGCCGAAGTCACCTGTATGTGAGGACTGATTCCTGCTGCTCCTAGAGAACACCTGTTACAGGTGAGTAACTACTCTTACTCTGCTTCGTCATAGGCGGGTGCCACTATCAGTACAGGGTTCTGCCCTTCGGCCTCTCTGCTACTCCAAGGGTGTTCACCAAGTGCCTGGTGTTGGTCACCGACTTTCTTCGACTACAGGGCATTTTTGTGTTCCTCTGGATGATTTTCTCATCAGGGTAGGCTCGCTAGAAGAGATCCATAACCCTCTCACTCTGCAGGGTCTAGGGCAGTGATGGCTAACCTTTTTGAGCCCGAGTGCCCAAACTGCCGCACAAAACCAAAGAATTTCCTCAAAGTGCCAGCACGTCAATTAAAGCCCCATTTGCATAAGGTGCTTCATTTGCATAAATATTTGCATAATGTTACCATACACTAACTTTTAGTAAACATGCCTCTTAATGAGTATATGGATAAAGAAAGACTAAAAGGTTTCTACATTACTATAATCCAGTACCAACCGCCAGGCACATTAGGAACTACTACAAACGCTGCCCATTTAGAACCCATAGCAAACCCGCCGTATCCTAACAGCACTACCAGGACTCACAAAGCACCATACTCTACCTATCAAAAGGCAACACTGCAAATATTAAACCAATACATCTCAGAGAACAACAATACATGACCTACTGGGGAAAGAACAAGTGGCAATGTCAAATAGGAATTATATAAACAGAATACCTCAGCTCAGTTACACATGCAGAACAGACCATCACCAAACAAGGAATCACAATTTAGAAACAGGAAGACAATAATTAAACTGGGAACCCCAAAAGCCAAACTTGGAATATACAACAACACTGTAGAAATAAAACTATATATTAATTTCCTCTTGTACTAAACAAAGCGCAAAAATTAATGATGCACATTTCCCAGAGCTGACATATTCCAGTTAATAAATTCAAAATAAAGAGATATTTTTCTACCTTTTGTGCATTTTTTTTCAGTTGCAATTGTTCCAGCCACTTTCTTCTGGTTTCTTCGTGTCTTCTGCTAACTCTCCATCTGCTGTCCATTTGTCCTTTCTTCTGTCTTCTTGTTTTTTTTTTCCATTCTCTCTCTACATCTGCTTTAACATACTAATCTTTCTCCTTTGGCTCTTTCCTCATTCCTATTTCATCTACTCAAAATTTACCCCTCCATCCTCAATCCCCACTTACTCTCCCAATACCCGGCCAATTGTAGATTTTTTATCCCTCCCACACAAAATATTTTTCCCCTCTCCATTTTACTCTCCCAGCCCCATCCCATTCTAATCCTCCCCCAACACCAGCTCCCTTCTAGTTCCAGCCTCACCCAGCATCCATTCCCTTCTAGTCCCTGCATCAGCCCATTTCCAGTCCTAGCAGCCCCCCAACCCAATACCAGTCCTATCCCCCCTCATCAACCCACTTCCAGTCCTAACCCCCCATCACCCCATTTTCAGTTTAAGCCCCCCCCTATAACCCATTACCAGTCCTAACCCCCCACTTCCAGTCAGCCCCCCATAGCCCATTGCCAGTCCTAACCCCCCCATCAGCCCACAGTCCATTACCAGTCCTAACCCCATCAGCCCACCTCAAGTCCTAACCCCTCCCCATCAGCCCATTTCTTGTCCCAGCCCCCCCATAGCCCATTATCAGTCCTAAACCCCCCCATAGCCCATTACCAGTCCTAACCCCATCAGACCACCTCCAGTGTTAACCCCCCATCAGCCCATTTCCAGTCCTAAACCCACCCAACAGCCCACCTCAAGTCCTAACCCCTCCCCATCAGCCCATTAGCAGTCCTAACCCCCCCCTAGCCCATTAGCAGTCCTAACCCCCCCTCTCTAGCCCATTAGCAGTCCTAACCCCCCCCCCATAGCCCATTATCCGTCCTACCCCCCCTCCCCCCATTTCCAGACAGCCCCCACCAGCCCACAGCCCATTAGCAGTCCTAACCCCCCCTAGCCCATTCGCAGTCCTAACCCCCCCTAGCCCATTAGCAGTCCTAACCCCCCCTCCTAGCCCATTAGCAGTCCTTACCCCCCCCCAGCCCATTTGCAGTCCTAACCCCCCCCTCCTAGCCCATTAGCAGTCCTAACCCCCCCCTAGCCCATTAGCAGTCCTAACCCCCCCTAGCCCATTAGCAGTCCTAACCCCCCTAGACCATTAGAAGTCCTAAAACCCCCCTCTCTAGCCCATTAGCAGTCCTAACCCCCCCCATAGCCCATTACCAGTCCTAACCCCCCATCACCCCATTTCCAGACAGCCCCCATCAGCCCACAGCCCATTAGCAGTCCTAACCCCCCCTAGCCCATTAGCAGTCCTAACCCCCCCTAGCCCATTAGCAGTCCTAACCCCCCTCCTAGCCCATTAGCAGTCCTAACCCCCCCCAGCCCATTAGCAGTCCAAACCCCCCCAGCCCATTAGCAGTCCTAACCCCCCCTGCCCATTAGCAGTCCTAACCCCCCATCACCCCATTTCCTGACAGCCCCCATCAGCCCACAGCCCATTAGCAGTACTAACCCCCCCTAGCCCATTAGCAGTCCTAACCCCCCCCCTCCTAGCCCATTAGCAGTCCTAACCCCCCCCCTCCTAGCCCATTAGCAGTCCAAACCCCCCCAGCCCATTAGCAGTCCAAAACCCCCCCCCTAGCCCATTAGCAGTCCTAACCCCCCCCTCCTAGCCCATTAGCAGTCCTAACCCCCCCCTCCCCCTCCCCTCCTAGCCCATTAGCAGTCCTAACCCCCCCCCCAGCCCATTAGCAGTCCAAACCCCCCCCCCCATTAGCAGTCCTAACCCCCCCCTAGCCCATTAGCAGTCCTAACACCCCCCCCCCCGGCAAATTTAAAAACAGAAAAAGCGGGCTCTGGCTGCTGCCGCGGACGCGGCAGCATGCAGTGTCCCGCGGGGCCCCCTCCGCCCGCTAAGCCCCTCTGCAAGGGCTTTCAGATTCGCGAGGGAGACAGCGTCTCCCTCGCGTCTCTTGTTAAGCCCGCAGGGGCTAATGGGAAATTTCCCATCAGTCCCTCGCGTCTAAAGGGGCTGATGGGAAATTTCCCATTAACCCCTACGGGCTTAACAGAGACGCGAGGGAGACGCTGTCTCCCTCGCGATTCTGAAAGCCCTTGCAGAGGGGCTTAGCGGGCGGAGGGGGCCCCGCGGGACACTGCATGCTGCCGCGTCCGCGGCAGCAGCCAGAGCCCGCTTTTTCTTTTTTTGCGGACCTTCACGCGTGCCAGCTGCAAGGCCTTCGCGTGCCACAGCTGGCACGCGTGCCATAGGTTCGCCATCGCTGGTCTAGGGTTTGTCATCAACTAGGAGGAGGAGGAGTGGCCTAGTGGTTTGGGCAAGGTACCACAGGCCGGAAGGTCAGCGGTTCAAATCCCACTAGAGGACACCAACCTTGGGCCGGAAGGACTGGGGTTTCTAGTCCAAAAGGTGCTCCTTGTGGTCCTGGGCAAGCCACTTAACACTCCATTCTCCAGGACCAAGCAGGAAGTCAGTCCTCACATATGGGTGTCATCGGCGCCGATGAAGCCCCAGCAGAGCATTTCCCCAGCTTTCCATGAAAGCCTTTGGGAATGCTGGCACGCATGCGTGATTCCCTTCCCGCCTAAAGGTGCCATCTTACCTCAGTCTCTTTTTTTTCCGAGAAGCCCACCGGACGTGTCTCCTGTTCTCCTGGATAAAAGTGATTTTTTTTCTTTGGCGATTTTTCGCTATTTTTCTCCGTTTCGACGCCGGTTTCCCTCCCGCCGGGTTCGGTACACCGGTATCAAGCCCGCTTATTTCTTTTTCGGTTTTTGCCCTTCGTGGCTGGCGTTCGCGCCCCTTTTTTCATTTTTCCCTGGAAGGCCGGTCTTTTGACCTCGCAGGGGCTCTTTTTTCCCCGATGGCTTCCAGTGGTTTCAAAAAGTGTGATCGGTGTAAGAAACGTATGTCTCTCACCGACACACACGACTGCTGCCTTCGGTGCCTCGGCCCTGACCACGACCCCAAGTCGTGTGTGCCATGTGGGAAGATGTCTTCCAAGGCACTCAAAAGCCGACAGCATCAGAAGGAGAGGTTTTTCTCGGACTCTGCCTCTGGCTGGGCCCGGACCTCGTCTGAGGCCTCGACATCTCGGGATTCCGATCCCGAGCGCCGTCGAAGCTCCTCGGACAGGGGGGTCCCCCGACCGGGAACGCAAGAGGAAGAAGCGGCTCGCGAGGGTGGCGTCAGAGGAGGTCCCTGGTCCCTCAAGGGCCAGATCTAAGACCCCTGACCGCTGTCCCGGGCCCGTGGACCAAGAGAAGTCTGCCAACGTTCCTCGCGTGGAGCCGGAGTCTGCTGGACACGTAAGCCCCGTAGTCCTCGTTGACTCTCCTCCCAGAGAGCCGACGTTGGGCCCAGTGCCGCCGGGGCCCGAGTTGGTGGCTGCTGCATCTCCCGAGCTGAGTCTCAGGATGACAGCCTTGGAGTGCAGATTGTCTGCCTTCATGGAGCAGCAGCGGGCACTGATGGCCAGCCTGTCTGGTGCATCTGCCCCGACCACCCGGACGTCGACTTCGAAGTCAACCCCGGAGACCGAGCAGATACTCGAGACCCTCGTGGCTCGAAGTCATTCTCGGTCGAGGTCTCCCTCGACCTCCCTTTCGGGACCGAAGGTGTCGACGCCGGTGCCCCCGGCGTCGGGGCGGGTGCCTCGGAGCCCCGCGGGATCGGACCCTGACTCCTCCTTGGAGGAGTCTGCCTGGGAGACGGAGGACGAGGAGTCTCCTGATACTTTTAAGACTCAGTGCGTCCCGTTGGACTCACCGCAGTCTGAGCCCGGGAGTAGATCCCCTCTGGAGGACACTAGGTTCTTGGAGTTCGTCCGGGATATGGCCGCTGCCTTGGCTATCCCTGCCGATCCCGAGGAAGAGCCTCGAGCCGAGGAGCTCGATGCTCTACAGTACAACTCTCCTCCGAAGGAGGCCTTTACTGTCCCTGTTCCTCCGATGCTGGAATGGCTCCTCTTCCGTATGTGGGAGGCACCGGCCTCTGCGCCGGTTTTGAGCAAGCGAGTCGATTCCATCTATCGACTCCGCAAAAGCCCTGGTTTCCAGAAAGCACAGCTACCACACCATTCCATGGTTGTGGAATCGGCCATGCATCGTCTGAAGAGCCAGAAGATGCACTCTGCGGTGCCCCCCGGCAGGGAGGCCCGCAACCTCGATGGCGTCGGTAAAAAGTGCTTCCAGGGGTCTATGCTTGCTTGCCTGCCGTGTCCAGTCTTACCAGCTGTACCTGGGCATGTACTTGCGAGACCTGGCCAAGGAATTGGCCGGATTCTCTGCTGGTCTCTCCGGGGAACCCTTGCAGAGATTTAAGACCTTGTCCTCGGGGATTCGGGAATGCCCAAAGTTCATTTCCCGCGCCGCCTATGATGGCTTCGAGGCTTCGGCCCGAGTTGCGGCTGCCGGCATCGCGGCTCGACGCCAGGCGTGGCTGCAGTCATCGGACCTCGAGCCATGGGTTCAGGACAAGTTGGTCGATGTCCCCTGCTGAGGTGAGAACCTTTTTGGCAAACCCGTGACCGAGAAGGCCGCTCAGCTCGAGACCGAGCACCTTACCCGGACAAGGCTGTCGAGGAAGACTTCTGCCCCTTCACATAAAAAGTAGGGCTCGGGTAAAAAGTCCTTTTACCCGAGGAAGGGCACTGCCTACAAACAGTACCCTCAGTATCAGGCTGCCCAAGCTGCCCCCCAGGGTCAGCAAGCCAAGGGCCAGGGTAATGGGCCCCGTAGGCAGAGGACCCCCAAACCTTCTGCCCCTCCTTCCACTCAGCAGGGTGGGGGTGTTTGACTCCTTGAACTTTGACACTCCGTCCCTGCTTTCCCAGCCCTGCACAGACGGTCGCCTTGTATTCTTTGCCCACCAGTGGCCTCTCATTACCACCGACAGTTGGGTGCTGGACATAGTCCAAAAGGGCTATGCCCTGCATTTTCATCAGCTGCCTCCTCCTTACTAACCAGGGGAGCCCTTGAGGCCTCCCCTGCACACAGACCTTCTCCTTCGAGAGCTCCAAGGTCTGTTGGTGGACAGGGCGTTGTAGCCTGTGCCTCCCCACTTGCAAGGTCACGGATTCTACTCCAGGTATTTCCTGGTACCCAAAAGGATCGGTGGCCTTCGACCCATTCTGGACCTCAGGAACCTCAAGTTCCTAGAGAAAGAAAAGTTCAAGATGCTTACTCTTGGAACACTTCTGCCCTACCTCCAGCAGGGAGATTGGCTATGCTCCTTTGATCTAAAGGATGCGTACACTCATATCCTCATTCATCCAGACCACAGAAAGTACCTCAGGTTCATTGTGGGAGGAAACCATTATCAGTACAGAGTACTACCTTTTGACCTGACCTCCGCTCCCAGGGTCTTTACCAAGTGCCTGGCAGTGGTTGCGGCCTACTTGAGAAATCAAGGTATCTTTGTCTTTCCCTATCTGGAAGACTGGCTCATCAGGGGTCAGACGTCCCTGGAGGCCAGACAAGCCACCCTAAGAACCATTGCTCTGCTTCAAAACGTGGGCTTTGTCATAAACTTCTCAAAGTCCACTTTGCTCCCCTCCCAGAACTTGGAGTTCATAGGGGCAAGATTGGATTCTCAACTGGCAAAGGCATTCTTGCCAGAAGACAGGGCTCAAAGACTGATGGACGTGGCCAAACAGTTTCTAAACAGGTCCCTGGTCTCCGCCAGACTCTGCCTCAGGCTTCTGGGCCACATGGCTTCGACAGTGCATGTCACTCCCAATGCCAGGCTCCATATGAGGCCTGCACAGTGGTGCCTTCGGACTCAGTGGTCTCAGGCCACAGGCTGCCTAAGAGACAGGATAAAGGTGTCCAGACCCCTTTTGGCCTCCCTCAGCTGGTGGCTACATCCACACAACCTGCTGAAGGGGATGCTCTTCCAAATGCCAGAATACTCGGTGGTCCTCACCACCGATGCCTCTCTGCAGGGCTGGGGTGCTCATTGTCTGGACAAGTGCACTCAAGGCCTCTGGTCTCCCTGGGAGGCAGCCCAACAGATCAATCTCCTAGAACTTCGAGCTATCCGCTTAGCTCTCAAGGCTTTTTCTCCGGCCCTAGCTCACCGCTCAGTCTTGATTCAAACAGACAACCAGGTAGCCATGTTTTATGTTAACAAACAGGGCGGGACTGGGTCAAAACTCCTTTATCGGGAGACTCAAGACCTTTGTTCCTTTGTCCTGAAGCACAACATGCTTCTAGGCCAGGAGAACTGCCTGGCCGACCGGTTGAGGAGAATTCTGCAGCCCCACGAGTGGCAGCTGCATCCCTTGGTCGTTCAGAAGATCTTCCTGAAGTGGGGTCTCCCTTGGATAGATCTCTTTGCCAGTCCGCTGAACAAGCAACTGCCCAAGTTCTGCTCTAGGCAACCCCATCCTTTGAGTATAGCACCAGATGCTTTTCTGATGTCCTGGTCTCAGGGCCTCCTGTATGCATTTCCTCCCACGCCCTTGGTGGCCCGAACTCTTTTCAAGACTCTTCAGGACAAGGCCTCGGTCCTGCTGGTAGCTCCCAGGTGGCTGAGGCAGCCTTCGTTTCCACTTCTGCTTCAACTGGTAGTGGATTCCCCACTACCTCTGGGTTGCAGCCCGACCTTATCTCACAGGAGCAGGGTTCCCTCTGCACCCCAATCTCAAAGCTCTCAATTTGATGGCCTGGAGGTTGCAAGGGTAGTTTTGGCTCCCTGGGCCCTGCCTCAGGAAGTTGAGGAGGTTGCCCTAGCCTCTAGAAAACAGTCCACTAGGAAAACCTATGCCCTCAAATGGAAGAGGTTTTCTGTGTGGCGTCAGCTTCGTACAGAGGATCCTTTCTCCTGTACTGTTCCAGTAGTGCTTCAGTACTTACTGCACTTATCAAATCAGGGACTTAAGTCCAATTCTGTTCGGGTCCACCTCTCAGCTCTAGCAGCTCACCACTCACTGGTGGAGGGACATTCTCTGTCAGGTCACCCCTTGGTGTCCCGCTTTCTCAGGGGCTTGCTTTTGCTCAAGCCCCCCATCCGTCCTCCTGCTCCTGAGTGGGAGCTGAATGTGATCTTGCAGCAACTGACTCGCCCACCCTTTGAGCCAATGGCTACTTACCCTCTACGCTTCCTTTCCTGGAAGGCTCTCTTCGTGATAGCCCTCACCTAGGCTAGGTGAGTGAGTGAGCTTCAGGCCCTGGTCTGTGATAGACCTTACACCAGGATTTATAGGAACAGGGTAGTCCTTCGGACTCATCCAAAGTTCCTCCCCAAGGTTGTCTCCTCCTTCCACCTCAACCAGGAGGTGGTGCTCCTATCATTCTTCCCTAGGCCTCATGCTAGCCATGCTGAAGCAGTCCTGCATACCCTGGACTGTAGGAGGGCCTTATCTTTCTACCTTGACCGTATGCAGGGACATAGAAGTGCTACTCAGCTCTTCGTCTCCTTTGACCCCAATAAGTTGGGGTTGGCTGTGTCCAAGCGTACCTTGTCCATCTGGGTGGCTGACTGTATCACCTGGGCTTACAAGGCGGCTGACCTTCCCTTGCAGGGTAGGTTCACGGCCCATCGTGTCAGGGCAATGGCTGCCTGTGGCTCATCTCTGCTCTGTGCCCTTGGTAGACATCTGCAGGGCTGCAACTTGGTCTTCAAGCCAGACCTTTGCGGCCCATTACTGTCTGGAGAGGGAGTCCCGTAGGGACAGTGCTTTTGGCCAAGCAGTACTCCGGAATCTCTTTGAGGTTTAGGCAAGTCCTGCCCTCTGTTGGGCTACCGGTGGAGGTTGTGTCCTTGAAAAGCCTTTCTTTGATGCTGTGACTAGAGGGAGTTCTCTTGTTCAGCCTGGGTTCCTGGTAGCCCAGAGCTAGGGAGTCACCCATATGTGAGGACTGACTTCCTGCTTGGTCCTGGAGAAAGAATAGTTACTCACCTGTAACAGGTGTTCTCCAGGAGCAGCAGGAATCAGTCCTCACAACCCTCCCTCCTCCCCTTGGAGTTGCAGTTTTACATAGTTTGTTTTACATTTTTGTGTGCTGTTCTTAGCTATGTCATTTGACTGAGGTAAGATGGCACCTTTATTTATTTATTTAACATCTTTTATATACCGCGCTATTTGTGTTCAGTGCGGTTTACAAGTAACAGAAGCTGCACAATCAGAGGACACTGGTGTGCTTACATTATAACAGGAAACTTAAACTTGGAACAACAGGTGTAAGAACTGTAACTATGTACAAACATATAGGATTCTTACATGTACAAACACCTTGGACCTGGTGTGCTTACATTAGGCGGGAAGGGAACCGCGCATTTGTGCCAGCATTCCCAAAGGCTTTCATGGAAAGCTGGGTAAATGCTCCGTTGGGGCTTCATCGGTGCCGATGACACCCATATGTGAGGACTGATTCCTGCTGCTCCTGGAGAACACCTGTTACAGGTGAGTAACTACTCTTTACCCATGTTCCCTGTAAGTATTAGTGTTTGTGTCTCATATCCCCTCGTGTTAAATGTATCCCCCAACCACTTTGAACCATTCAAAAGCTGGATATAAATGCAGCTAAATAAATAAAACTACCCCAAATTCCACTAGCAGCCCACATCATGTCTGGAGCTCATAGGAGCCCTCCTTGATACTATTCAGGCCAGAGCCTTTCTCCCTCAAGACAGGGCCCAACGGCTTGCATCCCTGGTGACCAACGTGCTGTGTTGTGTGACAGCATCAGCATGCCTCATGCTGCACCTCTTGGGGCACATGACCTCCACGGTTCATGTGACTCCACATGGCCACCTGGAAGTTTGGCAGCACAATGGTCCCTTAGCACTCAATAGTCTCAGGCCGCGGGTCCCCTAGAAGATCATGTGTGGGTCACCAGTCTTGGTGAGCTTCCTTGCTTGGTGGCAGTATCTGCAAAACCTCCTCGAGGTCTGCCTTTTCAGGCTCCACCAGTCCAGAGCTTTCTTCCTACAGACACCAAGCTTGGTTGGGGAGCCAACTGCGCTGGTCTCCAATCCCAGGGTGTCTGGACACAGGAGGAAAGTCTGTATCAGATCAACTTCTTCAAGCTTTGGGCGATGGCAAATGCCCTTCGAGTGTTACTGAACCAACCATTATTAACCCTTTCCAGGCCGAACCCAAAACTCTCGGGATCCAAAATTCTGACTAAATATTCCTATCAAATGGTATATAATACATGACCATAGCAGAAGGAAAATCACTATTAGAACATATTGAATAAGATTGGTACAATTTTCCTGAAATATGCAAAAATTAACCCGGCTGCAGAATGTGGATTAAAAATTTAAAGTAGGCCTTCAAAGGGTTAAGAAGGGATCCAGGATATCAATGCTTGACCCAGTACAAGCATTGTGGAACCTGTGTCTTTTGGGGAACTGCTAGGTACGTATGACCTAGATTGGCCACTGTTGGAAACAGGATACTGGGCTTTTGATGGGCCTTGGTCTGACCCAATATGGCATATCTTATGTTCTTATGTAATATGGCTTCCCCTCTGGTCGGATCATGAACCAACTGCTCAAAGAAGCAGTCATTTATTTCATCTAGGAACTTTATTTCCCTAGCATATCCTGCTGTGACACTGACCCAGTCGATACCGGGGTGATTGAAATCACCCATTATTATTACTGTGCTGTAACTTTTGTTAGCTTCCTTGATTTCTTTGAGCATTTCATCATCCATTTGTTCATTCTGGCCATCTTTCAGGAAATGGAAAAAAGAGCCAAACGACGAAACCTGGAAATAGCACAAGCACTGGCAAGTCAAATACAAGGCATTGATAAGGCAGTCAAAGGGAGAATTTGAGAAGAAGCTTGCTGCGGAAGCAAAAACGTGAAATAAAGACTTTTTCAAGTACATTCGTAGCAAAAAACCTGTGAGTCATTTGGTCGATTAGATGATAAAGGGGTTAAAGGGGCACTAAGAGGCGACAAGGCTATAGCAGAGAGACTGAATAAATTCTTTGCTTCGGTCTTTACTGAGGAAGATGTAGGGATGTTGCCCATGACTGAAGTGGTATTTAAAGGTGTGGAAGAATTGAAGGAAATATCGATACATCGGGAAGATGTATTACAACTATTAGATAAACGGAAGAGTAGCAAATCACCTGGGCCGGATGGTATACATCCAAGGGTGTTGAAGGAACTGAAATATGAGATTGCAGACCTGCTGTTAGTAATTTGTGAGCTATCATTAAAATCATCTCTAATACCTGAAAATTGGAGGATCGCCAATGTAACACTAACTTTTAAAGAGGGTTCCAGGGGTGATCCGGGAAACTACAGACCGGTGAGCCTGACGTCAGTACCGGGAAAAATGGTAGAAACCATTATAAAGAACAAAATTGCTGGACATGTAGATAGTCATGGCTTAATGGCAGACAGCCAACATGGCTTTAGACTAGGAAGATCTTGTCTTACTAATCTGTTATGTTTTTTTTGAATGTGTGAATAAACAGGTGGACAAAGGTGAGTCGGTTGATATAGTGTATCTGGACTTTCAGAAAGCCTTTGAGAAGGTCCCTCATCAGAGACTTTTGGCAAAACTAAAGAGTCATGGTATAGGAGGCAATGTACTATTGTGGATCAGGAACTGGTTAAAAGATAGAAAGCAGAGGGTAGGGCTAAATGGCCAATTTTCCCAATGGAGAAAGGTGAATAGTGGTGTACCCCCGGGATCTGTACTGGGTCCGCTGCTTTTTGACATATTCATAAACGACCTGGAAAGTGGAATAACGAGTGAGGTTATCAAATTTGCAGATGACACAAAACTATCTAAAGTTGTTATAACCCAAGAGGATTGTAGAAAATTGTAAGAGGATCTTGATAAATTGGAAGAATGGGCATCAAAATGGCAGATGAAATTTAATGTGGACAAGTGCAAAGTTATGCACCTAGGGAAGAACAACCCAAACTATGGTTACACGATGCAAGGTTCCACATTAGGAACCACCACCCAGGAAAAAGATTTAGGCGTCATTGTGGATACCATGTTAAAACCCTCGGCCCAGTGTGCAGCGGCGGCCAAGAGAGCAAATAGAATGATAGGTATTATAAGGAAAGGAATGGAAAATAAAACAAAAGATATTATAATGCCTCTATATCGTTCCATGGTGAGACCGCACCTTGAATATTGTGTGCAATTCTGGTAGCTGTATCTTAAAAAGGATATAGCGATATTAGAAAAGGTTCAGAGAAGAGCCCCCAAAATGGTAAAGGGGATGGAAGGATACTCCTATGAAGAAAGGCTAAAAAGGTTAGGGCTCTTTAACCTGGGAAAGAGACGGCTGAGGGGAGATATGATAGAAGTCTATAAATTAATGAACGGAGTGGGACGGGTAAACGTAGATCAATTGTTTACGTTATCAGAATATTGAAAGACTAGGGGACATGTAATGAAGCTACAGGGTAAACTATTTAAGACTAATAAAAGAAAATATTTTTTCACTCAACGTGTAATCAAACTCTGGAATTTGTTATCCGAGGATGTAGTAAAGGCTGTTAGGGTAGCTGGGTTTAAAAAAGGTTTGGACAAGTTCCTGGAGGAAAGGTCCATAAACAGTTATTTAGAAGGGTCCCAGGATATCAATGCTTGACCCAGTACAAGCATTGTGGAACCTGTGTCTTTTGGGGAAACTGCTAGGTACGTATGACCTAGATTGGCCGCTGTTGGAAACAGGATACTGAGCTTGATGGACCTTGGTCTGACCCAGTATGGCATATCTTAAGTTCTTGTGGTTTTGCTGTGGACTTGGCTATCGGATGAAGACTGATCTCTCCTGCACCCCAACCTTCACTCTCTGGCACTGATAGCCTGGCTGCTGAAAGGGTAGCTCAGACACACTTCCATCTTCCCTCAGAATTTGAGGGTATTCTGTTAGTCTCCCACAGGGATTCCACCAGGTGAGCATATGCCTTCAAGTGGTGCAGGTTCTCACTGTGGTGCACCAACAAGGTCCTTAGCATGTTTTCCTGCCTGGTTCAATCTATGCTCCAGTACCTGCTGCTTCTTTCTCATGCTGGCTTGAAGTCCAACTTCATCAGAGTGCACCTCAGTGCCCTGGCTGTGCATCATCATTCGGTGGAAGGACAATCCATCTCAGTCCACCCTCTTTTGAGCCGCTTCATAAGAGGTCGTCGCCTCTCACGACCCCTGGTCTGGCTGCCCCTGGTGACATGCGACCGGAATGTGTTTTTTGGGAAACTCATGTCTCCTCCCTTAGAAGTGCTTGCTTCTGCTCATCTCAGGTTCCTTTCCTGGAAAGTTTTTTTTTTTCCTGTCCTGCTTACTTCTGCCCAGTGGGTTGGTGAGCTGCAGGTGTTGGTGGCTCATGCCCCTAATACCAGATTTCACAAGAATAGGGTGGTTCTGCATACCCATTCAAAGTTTCTACCGAAGATGGTATCTGTTTAATCTCAACCATGAGGTGGTTCTCTCCACCTTTTTTTCCTAGATGTTGTGCATCTCTGGTGGAGGTCTCCCTCCATACCCTTGACTGTAAGAGAGCGATCGCCTTCTACCTCGAGCGGACTAAGGCTCACTCTTGTTCGTCACAGCTGTTTGTTTCGTATGACCGAAACAGGTTTGGCATTGCCATCTCCAAGCATACCCTGTCCACCTGAATGGTGGACTGCATCTCCTTTGCCTACGATTAGGCTGGACTCTCCTTGGAGCATCATGTTACTGTCCACAATGTGCACGCCTTGGTGGCCCATGTGCCCTCTGTTCCTCTATAAGATATATTCCAGGCCACCACCTGGTCCTCAGTCCATTACTTCACAGCCCATTACTGCCTGGAGGATAGCTTACGATGTAACAGTGCTTTCAGCCAGGCCGTACTCCATCACCTCTTTGAGGTTAGTGCAACTCTTTCCCTCCGGCCCTTACATTCAGGCTGCCAAAGAGGTAATTCCATCTTTGACATGGGGTTTTATCTTAGGACTTGAGGTTGTTCATCACTCCCTGCTGCCATTTGTGGCTTGCTGTTTGTCACCTGTGGATTTTTACAGGTTTTTTTATAGGTTTTTTTTCAGTAACCTGTAGCTTGGGAGTCCCATATGTGAGGACCGACTTCCCAGAGAAAGCGTAGTTACTCACTTGTAATAGTTGTTCTCCAGGGACAGCAGGAATCAGTCCTCACAACCTTCCCTCCTCTCTGTGGTGGTGGTTTCTTTTTTCGTGCTTGATTAAGCTATGTTAAGAAGGTGGTGGTAACTCCCAAAGGCTTTCTTTGAAAGCTGAGGCCTGATTACTGCGTGGGCTTTGTTGGTGACTTTGTGAGGACTGATTCCAGCTGTCCCTGGAGTACACCTGTAACAGGTTAGTAACTATGCTATATGGCCCTCCCCATCTCCTGCTGCTTGTCCAGAAACGTCCCCTCTGAGTGTCATGCAACTTGTTGGAATGCATATTATTCACTCAACACGGGTATGCTCATAAGTCCTGCTCAGGATTCTCAAGTCTGATGAAGGGGGAACCCTCACATCCCATCGATTTCTTGTTGCTCACATTAGTGAGAGATTCGCTGACCAGCAGTATCTGTCTTGATTCTCCCTGGTTTTCTCCAGGAGCCAAGCATCAGCTCCGAGAGCACATCAGATGCGAAGGTCAGTCTCTGCTTACAGCGCCATAGTTTCCATTTAGTCTCCTTTCCCCATGGGCCACTGGACTCTAGATAGCTCTGTGCAAAGACAGGCCCTACGAGGGTACCGTCCCATCCCATTTACAAATTTAAACAGCTAGCTCCTTTTTCAGGCAAACTCTTGTCTTGCCTTTGTGACCAGGATGTGCTCAGTATCCATATCACATTGCTTTCGTCACCTACAAATATTTTCCTGTTAACATGCTGTGACAATGTGAGGATGCAGGGTCATACACTTTTACGAGCCTCCATCCAGTGTATATTTAAATATATCCATTCCGGAGATCACATGATGCTATGTGCTGGAGAGCATTGTTTGTCTCTTGCTCCCAATTCCCTTAGCAGACCTGGGCCCGATTTTTCAGTTAGCTTCCCTGCCTGCATGCGTTTTGTGCTTTATCGCATTGTTTAAGGCTTATGGACAAATTTTGCACACAAGGTAGCAACGATCATGACTGCTAAGGTAGGCAAAAAAGATTGTTTGCATGAGGCCTCTGGATCTTAAGATGGCTGCCAGAGAAGACAAGACATAGCAACTTAATGAGCAGCTGTGCAAGCCCTGGATGCTCGTTTTGCTCAGCTTGGGACTCAATTAGACTCCTTGTTGACCTCCTTTGCTAATTTCAGTGTCGGTGTGGTGGAAGTGAATGCAGAATGGGAGAAGCGAAGGATTCTTGTAGCGGAAGATTTTTGTAGTGGGGCCTGGAAGAATTGGCTACATTGAAGGTTAAACTGGAGCATTATGATGACAAACTGGATGACCTCTAAAATTGTTCCTGCTGCAATAACCTGTGTTTGTGGGGTTGCTAGAGACTGGCAGATGAGGAGCTCACAAGTTTTCTTGAGCACTGGTGACCTGTGGAGCTTTCCTTACCAGAGGTTTTTTGGGCCTGCTATGTTTGGAAATGGCATTTGGTTTGGGGTGCCGTGCAGAGCCAGGGACATGAGAATCAGCTCTGTTGTGATTCCGCGTATTTTGCACACTCATATATGCATAAAACAGCTATTCTGCAGGGATTTCGATAGAAAAAAGCGCTGTTGTACCAGAACCATTGTATTCTCATTTTCTCCAGGACCAAGCAGGAAGTTAGTCCTTACATATGGGTGACATCGACGTCGATGGAGCCCCTGCTGAGTGAGTATTTCCCCAGCTATTAAAGTCTTTGGGAATACTGCACGCATGCGTGGTCCCCTTCCTGCCTAAAGGTGCCATCTTGCTCAGTCTCTCTTTTTCCGTGGAGCCCGTCGGACGTGTGTCCTAGTTCACCCGGAAAATAGTTAGTTTTTTCCTTCAATTCCTTGCGATTTCTTAGTGGTTTTTTCTCCGGTTCGACACTGGTTCCCCTTCTCGCCGGGTTCGGTACACCGGTATCGAGCCCGATCTTATTTTTTCGGTTTTTGCCCTTCGTGGCTGGCGTTCGCGCCCTTTTTTCTTTTTCCCTGGAAGGCCGGTCCTTTGACCTCGCGGGGACTCTTTTTTTTTCCCTGATGGCTTCTAGTGGTTTTAAGAAGTGTGATCGGTGCAAGAAACTAATGTCTCTCACCGACACACACGACTGCTGCCTTCGGTTCCTTGGTCCTGATCATGATCCTAAGATCTGTGGACCGTGTGGGGAAAATGTCCACTAAGGCACTACGAAGTCGTCGGCACCAAAAGGAAAGACTTTTCTCCTATTCGGCCTCCGGCCAGGCCCGGACCTCGTCTGAGGCCTCAACGTCTCGGGAGTCTGACCCCGAGCATCGTTGGGGTTCCTCGGAGAGGGGGTCCCCCGAGCGGGAGCGAAAGAGGAAGAAGCAGCTCGCGAGGGCGGCATCGGAGGAGGTCCCTGGCTCCTCGAGGGCTAGGTCTTGGACCCCCCCGACCGCCGTCCCGGGCCCATGGAACAGGAGAAGCCATCAAAAGTACCTCGGGTGGAGCCGGAGTCTGCTGGACACGTAAGTCCTGTTGTCCTCGAGGACTCTCATCCCAGGGAGCCGCTGCTGGGGCCCGAGTTGGTGGCTGCTGAGTCTCCTGAGCTGGGTCTCAGGCTGACAGCCTTGGAGCGCAGACTGTCTGCCTTCATGGATCCAGCAGGAGGTGCTGATGGCCAGCCTTGCTGGCGCATCTGCCACGACCACCGAGACATCGATGTCGAAGTCGACCCCGGAGACCGAGCCGATACTCGAAACCATGAAGGCTCGAGGTCGTCCTTGGTCACAGTCACCCTCGACCTCCCAGTCGGGACCGAGGGCGTCGGTGCCTTTGGCGTCAGGGCGGGTGCTGCTGGGCCCCGCATGGTCGGAGCCCAACTTCTCTTCGAATGAGTCCGCCTGGGAGACGGAGGATGAGGATTCCCCCGATACCTTCAAGACTCGGTGCGTCCCGTCGGACTCACCACAGTCTGAGCCCTGGAGTAGGTCCCCTCCGGAGGATACCCGGTTCTCGGAGTTCGTGAGGGATATGGCCACTGCTTTGGCGATCCCGGCGGATCCCGAGGAGGAGCTTCGAGCCGAAGAGCTCGAGGCCCTCCAGTATGACTCTCCTCCGAAGGAGGCCTTTACTGTGCCGGTTCCTCCGATGCTGGAACGGCTCCTCTTCCGGATGTGGGAGGCACCGGCCTCGGCGTCGGTTCTGAGCAAGCGGGTCGATTCCTTTTATCGACTCCGTAAGAGCCCTGGTTTTCAAAAGACGCAGCTACCACACCATTCCATGGTGGTGGAATCGGCCATGCATCGTCTGAAAAGTCAGAAGATGCACTCCGCGGTGCCCCCTGGCAGGGAGGCCCGGAACCTGGATGCATTCGGTAGAAAGTGCTTCCAGGGCTCGATGCTTGCTTGCCATGTCCAGTCTTACCAGCTGTACATGGGCATGTACTTGCGGGTTCTGGCAAAGGAGCTTGCCGGGTTCTCTGCTGGTCTCTCCGGGGAACCTTTGCAGAGGTTCAAGTCCTTGTCTTCGGGGATCCGGGAATGCTCTAAGTTCATGT
Source organism: Ichthyophis bannanicus (assembly GCA_033557465.1). NCBI lineage: Eukaryota > Metazoa > Chordata > Amphibia > Gymnophiona > Ichthyophiidae > Ichthyophis > Ichthyophis bannanicus. Next base: position 408,599,449 of record CM066034.1, on the reverse strand, counting down.
CCCGAGCAGTCTACGATGGCTTCGAGGCCTCGGCCCATGTTGCGGCTTCCGGCATCGCGGCTTGACGCCAGGCATGGCTGCAGTCATCTGACCTCGAGCCATGGGTTCAGGACAAGTTGGTCGATGTCCCTTGCTGAGGTGAGAACCTTTTTGGCAAGCCCATAGCCGAGAAGGCTGCTGAGCTCGAGACCGAGCACCTCACGAGGACAAGGCTGTCTCAAAAGACCTCTGCCCCTTCACACAAGAAGAAGGGCTCGGGTAAAAAGTCCTTTTACCCGAGGAAGGCGACTGCCTACAAACAGTTCCCACCTTACCAGGCCTCCCCCGCTCCTCCACACGGTCAGCAGGCCAAGGGGCAGGGACATAGGTCCCATAGGCAGAAGGCCCCCAAGCCTCCGGCTCCTGCTCCCGCTCCCACTCAGCAGGGTGGGGGGTTTTGACTCCCAAGGCATAGCCTCTCCGTCTCTGCTGTCCCATCCCTGCACAGGAGGTCGACTAGCCCTGTTTGCTCACTGGTGGCCACCCATTACAGGGGACAACTGGGTCTTAAGCATAGTCCAAAAGGGCTACCTGCTTCATTTTCATTAGTTGCCTCCTCTCTATTTTCCAGGAGAGCCTCCAAGGCCGCCTCTCCATACAGCCCTCCTCCTGCAGGAGCTTCAGGGTCTGTTGCGAGACAAGGCGGTGGAGCCTGTGCCTCCCCACCTACAAGGTCACGGTTTCTACTCCAGGTACTTCCTAGTACCAAAGAGAACAGGGGATCTCAGGCCTATTCTCGACCTCAGAAATCTCAACAAGTTCTTACAGAAGGAGAAGTTGAAGATGCTTACTCTTGGAACAATTCTGCCCTACCTCCAGCAGGGAGATTGGCTATGCTGTTTAGATCTAAAGGATGCGTACACTCACATCCTCATTCATCCAGACCACAGAAAGTACCTCAGGTTCATTGTGGGAGGAAACCATTATCAGTACAGAGTTCTGCCATTTGGCCTCACCTCCGCCCCCAAGGTCTTTACCAAATGCCTGGCAGTGGTGGCGGCCTACTTAAGGAATCAGGGTATTTTTGTCTTCCCCTATCTGGACGACTGGCTCATCAGGGGTCAGACGTGCCAGGAGGCCAGGCAAGCCACCCTCTGAACGATTTCTCTACTACAACATCTGGGGTTTGTCATAAACTTTGCAAAGTCCACTTTGCTCCCCTCCCAAAACTTGGAGTTCATAGGGGCAAGGCTAGACTCTCTGCAGGCAAAAGCTTTCTTGCCAGAGGACAGAGCCCAAAGACTGATGACCTTGGCAAACCAGTTTCTCACCAGGTCACTGGTCTCCGCCAGGCTCTGCCTGAGGCTTCTTGGCCACATGGCTTCGACAGTACATGTGACTCCCAATGCCAGGCTTCATATGAGGCCTGCGCAATGGTGTCTCAGGAATCGGTGGTCGCAGGCCACAGGGAGCCTCAGCGACAGAGTAAGGGTGTCCAGATCATTCCTGCACTCCCTACGTTGGTGGCTGCATCCCCCCAACTTACTGAAAGGGATGCCTTTTCAGCCACCGAGATTCACAGTGGTATTGACCACCGATGCCTCCCTGCAAGGCTGGGGTGCACACTGTCTGGGCAAGTGCACCCAGGGCCTGTGGTCTCACTGGGAGGTCAGACAGCAGATCAGTCTACTGGAACTACGGGCTATTCGTTTAGCCCTCAAGACTTTCTCTCAATCCCTGGCCCACCAGTCTGTTTTAGTGCAAACAGACAATCAGGTAGCCATGTTTTATATGAACAAACAGGGAGGCACTGGGTCCAGGCTCCTTTGTCAGGAGGCGCAGGACCTTTGCTTGTTTGCGCTCAGGCGCAACATGTTGCTCAGAGCAGTTTATTTCCCTGGCCAGGATAATTACCTGGCAGACACCTGGCAGACAGGTTGAGCAGGATTCTGCAGCCCCACGAATGGCAGCTCCATTCCTTGGTGGTTCAGAAGATTTTCCTGAGATGGGGACTTCCGTCCATAGATCTATTTGCCAGTCCCCTGAACAGACAGCTGCCCAGGTTCTGCTCCAGGCAACCGCATCCTCTGAGGCTAGCAGCAGATGCTTTTCTGATTTCCTGGTCCCAGGGCCTCCTGTATGTGTTTCCTCACATGCCCTTGGTGGCCCGAACCCTGTTCAAGATTCTACAGGACCAGGCCTCAGTCTTTCTGGTAGCCCCCAGGTGGCCAAGGCAACCTTGGTTCCCACTTCTGCTTCAACTGGCAGTGGACACGCCACTACCTCTAGGGTTGCAGCCCGATCTCCTCTCTCAGGACCCCAGGGGTCTCTTCTGCACCCCAATCTCCAATCTCTCAATTTGATGGCCTGGAAGCTGCAAGGGTAGTTTTGGCTCCTTGGGGCTTACCTCCTGCAGTTGAAGAGGTCGTCCTGGCCTCTAGGAAACAGTCCACTAGGAAAACCTATGCCCTGAAATGGAAGAGGTTTTCTGTGTGGTGTCAGCTGCGTACAGAGGATCCTTTCTCCTGTGCTGTACCAGTGGTGCTTCAGTACCTGCTGCACTTATCCAATCAGGGCCTTAAGTCCAATTCTGTTCGGGTCCACCTCTCAGCTCTAGCAGCTCACCACTCACTGGTGGAAGGACACTGTCGGTTCACCCCTTGGTGTCCCGGTTCCTCAGGGGTTTGCTTTTGCTCAAGCCTCCAGTCCGTCCTTCAGCCCCTGAGTGGGAGTTGAATGTGGTCTTGCAGCAACTGACTTGCCCACCTTTTGAGCCGATGGCTACTTGTCCTCTCTGCTTTCTTTCCTGGAAGACACTCTTCCTTGTAGGGTGAGTGAGCTTCAGGCCCTGGTCTGTGACAGGCCTTACACCCATTTCTATAGGAACAGGGTAGTCCTTAGGACTCATCCAAAGTTCCTTCCTAAGGTTGTCTCCTCTTTCCACCTCAACCAGGAGGTGGTCCTTCCAACATTCTTCCCTAGGTCTCATGCAAGCCAGGCTGAAGCAGTTCTGCATACCCTGGACTGTAGGAGGGCCTTATCCTTCTACCTTGACCATACCCAGGGACATAGAAGGGCTACTCAACTCTTCATCTCTTTTGACCCTAATAATTTGGGGTTAGCTGTGTCCAAGCGTACCTTGTCCATTTGGGTGGCTGACTGTATCACCTGGGCTTACAAGGCGGCTGACCTTCCCTTGCAGGGTTGGGTCACGGCCCATCGTGTCAGGTCAATGTCTGCTTCAGTGGCTCATCTCCGCTCTGTACCGTTGGCAGACATCTGCAGGGCTGCAACTTGGTCCTCAAGCCAGACTTTTGCAGCTCATTACTGCCTGGAGAGGGAGTCCCGTAGGGACAGTGCTTTTGGCCAGGCAGTACTCCGGAATCTCTTTGAGGTTTAGGCAACTCCTGCCCTCCAGCTCTCCGTTGGGCTACCGGTGGAGGTTCTTTCAGTGAAAAGCCTTTCTTTGATGCTGGGACTAGAGGGAGTTTCTCTTGTTCAGCCTGGGTTCATTGGTAGCCCAGAGCTAGGGAGTCACCCATATGTGAGGACTGACTTCCTGCTTGGTCCTGGAGAAAGAGTAGTTACTCACCTGTAACAGGTGTTCTCCAGGAGCAGCAGGAATCAGTCCTCACAACCCTCCCTCCTCCCCTGGGAGTTGCAGTTGTACATAGTTTATTTTACATTTTTGTGTGCTGTTTTTTAGCTATGTCATTTGACTGAGCAAGATGGCACCTTTAGGCGGGAAGGGAACCGTGCATGCGTGCAGTATTCCCAAAGGCTTTCATAGAAAGCTGGGAAAATGCTCCGCAGGGGCTTCATTGACGTCGATGTCACCCATATGTGAGTACTGATTCCTGCTGCTCCTGGAGAACACCTGTTACAGGTGAGTAACTACTCTTTCCAGGACTGTTTGGCGAAAGCGGCTACAGACGGTCTGCTTTTGCACCCATATGCAAGGCATTGATGTATCAGATTGGCTTCTCTGCAGCTCCCCACAGTCTTACAGGTTCAGCATGGAGGGGAACATGTACAATGACCTGAAGGCGGCACAGGCAGTGATGCAGAGTTCAGACACTTCTACTTGAACCATTATGGCTGAGGTCCCTGTGTAGATATCAGTGGTTTTTGTGGATTAACCCTGGGTCTTTTCTATTGCTGAGACTTTGTGCCTTAACTATGGACTTAATTTGGATCTGATGTTTGCTTTGGATCAATATTTTCTGGTACTCTCATATTTTTTTTCTTTCCCTTTCTTGTTCTCTTCCCCTCCCTCCTATCATTTTTCTTTTTTCTACCACTCTAATGCCAATGTGTATTGTGCTTAAGGTTTTGTTGATTGGTTTGATGGTTGAGTGGGGTACTGAGTGTCTTGGGGTGAGGGGGAAAGGTTAGGTCCTGTAGAATATAGGTTTATGGTTGTGTGAGTGGTTGTATGAACGGCGGATTGATGTGATGGGTGCCGTTATGGGGTTCATCTGAGTTGTTTGTATGAGAGGGCCTGGTCTGTTGGGGAGGGATTGGTTGCATGCTTGGTGGTCTTATTGTAGGAGTGTGGATGATTGTAGGTGTTGGTTGTGGAAGTACTGTATGTATATGGGGAACCACTGTTGTGGCCCTAGGTTTGGGGGAGGGGTGTAGAGTGGAGGATTGGGGCATTGGCAGGGTCTTGGATTGTTGCCAGTTGTGAAGAGTGGCGGTTTTGATTGGTGCTTTGGGCAGTGACAGAATTCCACTTGATGCGAGGCACTCCAGGCAGATGGGTTTTGTATGTTTCGTTTTTATTAATGTTTTGGCATGTATATTGTCATCTGTGAGAGTTGTCATGGAATGTAGTGGGGGTGGCTTTGCTGATTAAGCGGACCCAGGTCCTGCAAGCTGTAAAGCGACAGCATGTAGCGTGACCTGTTTGCAGGAAATTAAACCAAGTGATATTGAACATCAAAAATTTAAGAGGGGCTGGGTTGGGGAGATCTTTGCCTCATTGGGCTGGTGCTGAGCCGGTGTGGCTATTTTGTTGGTCAAGTCCATTGCACTAAAAGGTGGTTCAAGTGGTGTGAGACCCTGAGGGCAAATTTATTTTTTTGAAGTTGCATATGTTGTGGAGGGAGCTGATTCTAGCCTCTGCTTATGCTCCTAATGTTTTTAGCCCAGTTTTTTTTATTTTTTATTTTTAAGGAACCTATATCAGAAGTGTCTGACTCTTGGAGAGTCCCCGCTTATTCGGGCTGGGAATTTCAGTTTTGTTTTGAATGGGAGGCTTGACCACTCGGTGCCAACCTTGGGTGTGGGGGGGGGGGGGGGGTGGCAGCAAATTGGGTTGTCCTAGCTTTGTGAGCAACTGGACCTAGCCAGTGTTTGGTGTACCTTGTATCCATCAGAGCAGGATTATACCCATGTTTCCAGAACGCATGGGATGATGTCCCTTATTGATTATTTTTTGGTTTCACGGGGCCAGCAGCTCAGATTGGTCCTCTGGGGGTCTCTGACCACACTTTATCTCGATAGTTAAAGCCAGTGGTGGGAGGCCAGGATTGGTGTGGGAGATGGCAGTTTTCTCGCCTCTGTTTCTTTTAGCAAGTTTCTCTAGACAAAGTTTAAGGAGTTTTGCAAGAATAATTGCCAGCATGTGGAAACCCCTATCCTATTTTGGGACGCAGCCAAAGGGGTGATCCATGGTGAGATTGTGTATGTTGTACTTTGGAAGAAACAGCTGACAGCGGCCATTTTTGATTTGGAGGAAAAATTACAGCAGGAAAAGCAGAGACTTGATTCCAGTTATATTAAAACTGCTTATAATGCTTTTTTGGCTACACAGAGGGTGTTGAATGATTTTTGTTCTTTGAGCGTACTCTGAGATCTTTTATAAAGCTAAAGCCTCTGAAAAATCAGATTGGTAATCGCCCGGGTCGCTTGATGGCTTGCTTAATCAAACCTGCTTTTGGGCTGTGACTGACCGCTGGGCACATGCTGCATGGTAGGGTGGTCTTTGGTGCTAAGGAGATGTTGGAGGTATTTCACACCTCCTTTGTGCATCTGTATTCAACTGAGAACTCAGTGGATGCTTCATGTGTGGCAGGTTTTTGGAGGGACTGGGACTTCCATTGTTGAATGAATCTGAGGTGGAACAGCTCTGTGCGCTCTGAGGCTGCTGAAGGTACAGAGTTTTGTGTGTGTTGCCCCTCCATAAGGCCCCTGGGTCTGATGGCTATAGTGGGGGGAGTTTTACAGAAACTTGCAGATGGAATTGCAAGGATCTTTGGATGCCTATTATGATGCAGTGGTTTGTGTGTGGGGATTTTCATCTGTTTCTAATGAGGCGTTAACACTTATCCCTAAAGAGGGAGGGAATCCTATGCTCCTGCGGTCATACTATCTTATTTCACTTTTGAATGTGGATCAGAAAGTGATGGTCAAGCTTTTGGAAGACAGCTTGGCATACTACTTGCCTAGGTTGGTGGGAGAAGAATAGTTTGGTTTTGTCCATGGCCGTTAAGCAGTTGTGAATGTCCGTAAGCTCTTAGCAGAAATGATTAAAGTGTGGGGGAGGAGACTCCAGCTCTCCTAGTCAGTCTTGATGCTGAAGAGGCCCTTTTCAAAAAGTAGAGTGGGGTTTCCTGTTTTCCGTCTTTCAACATTGTTTTGCAGGGGGTTCTTTCTGGAGGCAGTTAAGGTGTTGCATGCTGGCCCCTCTGCAGTGGTGTTGGTAAATGGTGCAGTTTCCTCATGTTTCCTTTGTCTAGAGGGACCCATCAGGATTGTCCTCTTTCACCACTGCTCTTTTTGTTCTTGGAGCCACTGCTACGCTCTGACAATTTTTGAAGGTAATCGAGGTATAGGGGTGAGGCTGCCTAGAAGTTAAATGCCTGGCTTTTGCTGATATTCTGTTGCTGCTCATGTGGCCCCTGGAATCATTGCAGAGCGCGTTGGATTTGATTTTGGTAGTTGGAATTTTTTCTGGGTTGAAGTTAAATTTTAAATAATTCAGAAGTTATGTCCCATGCATTGTGATGTTGTAGCAGCTGATAAGCATGCAATAAATAATACCAGGAGTCAGTTCAAAGATCCAAGCCAATTTATTGTGAACAGGCTCAGAGAGTCAAGCTTCAAAAAGGACTGAGAACATTCTTACAGAGACATACTCATTTATACATTTTTCTTCCGCTTGATACATGTAGACTTTCTATTGGTTCCAACGCCCCCTGCACCTGTCCAATCAGGGACCCTCTCTGGGCCTAACACCCTGTTCCTCCCTTCTCAGGCTATTCTAACAAAGGCTCCGTTTCTAGACATAAACACATCCCTACTACAAGGTCATTTCTAGGCTCAGAGAATGTGAGAATGCAAAACACTGGAACATATCTATCATCAGCATAAAAGAATTGAATAAGGATTAACAAACTTATCAAAAGCAGTTTAGAGCGGTTTAAGGCAGATCCTCAGACCTTCACTGACTTCGATCTTTCTCAGCACTACTATTTCTAGGTGGGGGGTGGGAACTCAGACCTAGCTTGCAGGCCTCTCATACATGTACAGGCTATTATATAGGCCATGGCCTACCACATTCCCCCCCATTGATTATTCTCACCCGCAAGTTAGAAAGGGTGGGAATTAAATCACATATTATACTCGTGTAACAGCATCATCTTGGGGTATAGGGTAATATTGCCACATAGCTAATACTTTTGTAGTCGCCTTCCTTTCTACAGTGTTATCAACGGCTGCTGACTTCACTTGACTGTGATGAATCCAGGGTTCGAGTTCTGCAACTTCAACTGCAGTTGGGGTTAATAGATGACAATATAAGGTCCCTTCCAATGCGGTGCCAAAGGTGTCTTTCTCCACCCTTTGATCCACACCGAGACTCCAGGCTTGAGAGGATGCAGGGGTTCTGTTAGATGGATGGGCAGCTGAGCTTGTATCCATGTCTGAAGACTCTGCAAAACAGAACTTAAAACCAATAATTCTTGTCTAGTAATTTCATCTAATCTGTTGCATATCTCCTTTTATTCCTTGTGCAATAGGTGGGGGTCGCCCATACAGAATCTCAAAAGGGGAAACTCCTAAAGACTTTGTAGGGGCTAAGTATATCCTAAGAAGGGCTATAGAAAGAACTCAGAACTGGGGCCACTTCAGGTGAACCTCTTGACAAAGATTAGATAACTGTGATTCCAGGGTTCTATTCATACGGTCTACTCTTCCTAAATTCTGAGGTCTGTAGGCAGTATGCAGCTGATAATGTAAATATCTCGGGGCCATACTTAATGGCTTCCTGAGATTATCAACCCTCATTCTTTGTTCAGGGCCCCATGTGCATGCAAGGTTGTAAGGGCATACTTGGAATCTGGATACACATTTAGACAGAGCCCTTTTCTTATTGTCAGAGCTATCAGTTCAGCTTTCTGTGCTGAAGTTCCTGAGGCCAGAGTTGTGGACTCAACTACCAGATCAAGGGTCACCACTGCATATCCGGCACAACAATGTCCATTAATGATGACAAGACTGCTTCCATCTACAAAGGAAGTCCGTTCAGGGTTCTCCAAAGGAACGTCAGTCAAATCCAGGCGACTTGAGAATACAGTGTCCATAGTTTCTAAACAGTCATGATCGGGGGGGTCAAGGCCAACTGGTAACAGCGTAGCAGGATTCACAGCTTGACTGACATTCGGTTGTATCTGGGGGTTATCACACAACATGCTCTGATACTTCAACATCCGTGAATGCGTGAGCCAAAAACATCCTTTGTGTTCCATAAGGGTCAGAACAAAGTGCGGTACAGTAACTTGAAGATTTTGTCCCAGGGTGAGCTTGTCAGCTTTGCTCACTAGGAGGGCTGTAGCTGCAACAGCTCTCAAACAAGGGGGCCTTTTGCAACTACATCCAATTGTTTTGACAGATAGGCTACTGGCCGTTGCCAAGATCCAAGAGATTGAGTCAACACTCCTAGAACATTTCCTTGTGACTCATGAACATAGAGACTGAAAGGTTTTCTGGACATCTGGTAGACCCAGAGCTGGTGATAACATCAGAGCGGTTTTCAAAGATCGAAAGGCTGCATCCTGTTCAAGTCCCTATTCCAATGGAGACTTTTCCATCCCTTTGGTAGCTTGATACAAGGGTTTTGCTAGCAGCGCAAAATTGGGGATCCTTATACGACAGTACCCTGCGGCACCCAAGAAGGCTCTCACTTGCCTCCTGGTGGTTGGAGTAGGAATACTGCATACAGCTTCTTTGTGTTCTGGTCCCAGGCGTCAAATTCCGCTGGACAACTGGAATCCCAGATATTTAACTTGTTTAACATAATCGCGCCTTGGCTCTTGAGACTTTTGTATCCAGCCTCATTAAAAAGGTGCAAGAGTTCACTGGTGGCTTGTAGACATTCACTTTCTGAGTTGGTGGCTATGAGCAAGTTGTCCACATACTGAAGAAGAACCCTTTCTCCTGGGTTCACATAGTAGCTTGAAAGATTTAAAAGCACTGGAGAGAGTAGGTGAATTCTTAAATCCTTGGGGTAATCAAGTCCAGGTGAGTTGGCCCCGCCTTCCTGTTGTGGGGTCTTGCCATTCAAAAGCGAACAAAAGTTGACTGGTGGGGGTTAAGCGTATGCAGAAAAAGGCATCTTTCAGGTCCAGGACAGTGAAATGAGTAGCCTCAGCGGGGATCAGTTCCAAAAGAATATAAGGATTTGGTACCACTGGGTGTATAGTTTCAGCTGCAGCATTCACTTGCCTCAGATCTTGTACTGGGCGGTAATCCCCTGTCCCAGGTTTCTTAACTGGGAGGAGGGGGTGTTCCAAGGTGACTGGCACTCCTTGAGAAGTCCATACTTCAGCAGTTTCATTAAATGGCAGTGGATACCTTCAATGGCTGGTCGGGGAAGAGGATACTGCTTCACATGCACTGGTTCCGCTCCTGGCTTGGGGGTGACGATGACAGGGGCTATGTTCTTCGCTAGGCCAGGTGGATTATCTTCTGCCCATACTTCAGGTGGGGCTAAAAGGTTAGGAGGTATAAAGGAACTAGCTGGCTTGATTGGAGATGCACTATAGAACCGCTACTCTTCTCGGGGAACAGTCAGCACCATCAATCCAGCAGGCTTTGGGTTCACAGTCATTTGCATTTCTCCCGCTTTAGCAAAGGATATCTGTGCCTGGAGCTTTGCAAGCAGATCTCGGCCCAAAAGTGGAATAGGGCATTCAGGCATATACAAGAACTGGTGCGTTATTTTCTGTCCCCCTAGTTCACACGTGCGGTTCTGCAGGAAAGGCTTTGTGGCCTTAGCCCCAGTAGCTCTGACAATGGTGATGCACCGAGAAAACAAAGGGGCTACTGGCTTTAGTATTCTGCTCCATAAAGTCCATATATTGGTCCCCTATTTTCAGACTGACCATAGGCTCCAGGGGACCCAGAGAAACTTGGAGCCCGGTCTGGCCTAGTCTTCATCCATGCTGTAGCCCTCTTCGGCTGCCACTCACTCTATAGCTGCTTCCCTCTCTTGCTGGAACACTGTGCTCGGTTTATTCTTCCATGACTCTAAAATCAACCTCCTGTTCTCCAAGAGCTCCCTCCTCCCTTCCTGGGGGTAGAGTCAAGATGCGGACATTCACTTCTCTAATGTCCTTCTCTGCAATGGGCGCACTGATTCGCAACCAGTGGGGGCTGATCATTTTCACGACCCCTTCCACTTCCTCTGCTTTTTCGATTAGGAAAACCTCGTCGTTCAACTAAAGCAGCAGCAAGAAGATCTGCTGCTTTCTTCATCTTACGTTCACTTTCTCTGTCACATTCATTTTCACGATTCACAAACACTTTTCTGAGCAACTTTCATTAACTGTCATGCCCGCAAATCCATCCAGTTTCTGCACTTTCCGTTTTATATCTCTCTGGGACTGACTGACAAAAACTGCATCTACCATACACAAATTCTCCTGGGCTGCTGGATCGGGACTGTCTGGGTTCCACTTCATGTTCTCGGGCGCTGGCTTGAGTGACCCTGAACTGGCAAATGAATCCATGCTTGTAGTGTCATCGGTGGACTGTGGCCCACTCGGAGTACTTTAAACTGAGCCGGGGGACTTCCGGTAGCATGGTGAGCTGAGCGGGTCGCAGCCCTCTTAGCTCCGAGGCTCTTTCTCCTCTCTCACCCCCTTATTTTAGTGTGATAGCCTCGAATCTGCTTGGTACAATGTGAGTGTTTTCCTAACAGCACGGGACTGTGCAACGCTGGTTGAGGAGCCCGGGGAGTGCTTTGTATGGCGACAAAATCCTCCCGCCGCGAGAAGCCACGTGGAGGTGATGGTAAAATGGCGGAGGGGGCCCTGGAAGGTCCGACAACTGAGCCCGCGCCAACAATGGTGGAAGAAGTATCCAAGGCGGTGGTGGTCACATTAGAGGATCGCCTAGGAGGGCTGGCGACACAAATCGCAGCCGTGGCACAAGCGGTTGCGGAATTCGCCGGCCGCGTGGAGCGGGCTGAGACCCCGCATAGGCGCACTGGAGGACTTGCAAGTGCGGGACGAAAACCGGCTCAAGCGGTTGGAGGAGACCCTGGCCAGGCAGCAGGATAAGATTGAGGATCTTGAGAATCGTAGCCGGCGAAATAACCTGCGCTTTATTGGCATTGCTGAGTCGGTGCTGGAGAAGGACCTGCGCTGTTTCCTGGAAAAATGGATCCCGGAACACCTGCCTCTGGAGGGCGAAGTGGGGCCCATTGTGCTGGAGCGTGCGCACCGGTTGGGGTCATACCGGGCCGGAGACAGCAGGCCGCGGGCTGTTATCGCCCGGTTTTTAAATGCAGCACAAAAAGAGGGGGTGCTACGCGCTTCCCGTCTTTACAGGAGATCGGGGCCCACTGCCAACAGGGTGCTTATTTTTCAAGATTACTCTGCCGGAGTAGCACTGCGCCGAAAAGCCTTCAGGGATGTATGTGGCCGACTGGTGGAAAGGGGTGTCCGCTTCACCTTGGCTTACCCGGCTAACCTGAGGGTGGATTCCGAGAATGGTCGCCGGGTCTTCTCTTCACCGCAGGAAGCCATGGACTTCTGCAACGGCCTTGGTTGAGGAGACAGGCTTGGGCCAATAGTGGACGCTCAGTTCTGCCTGGGGGATTAAGCCCTCTGAGACCTGGAGCAGACAGAGTTCTTTTTTTCCACGGGACTTAGCTCACGTTGAGCCTGCTCCAGCGGAGGGCCTCTTATTTGGCTCTTATTTGGCTCTTCTATGGACCGGACCTCGGGCCTTTGGGCTACTACTACTACTACTACTGTGCTGGTTATAATGTTCCCTGTGATAGGGCCTCGGGTATCCCTCATGCTGTTGCTGCTGAGTCATGTGGGAGCCCTGAACATATGTTTTATTATTACCCACTTTATTAATATTACTAGTGCATATTTTATTAGTATTATTATTACTTTTATTTCTGTACCATTACAGGCTTTTTTTCTTTTCTTTCTTTTTCCGTAGCACTGTAGCCGGCTGCTGATGTTGAAGCGGCCGGCAAGGCCTATGGTTTTGCTGATACTGCCGATTTTAGAAGGTGGTGTGGGTGGTTTGGTGCTTTCTATCCCTCCCTCTTTCCCTTTCTTTTCTCTTATACGGGCTGATAATAAGCCGGAGGGTAATGTTTTTGTTTTTATATAATGTTTATATAATGTTTTATATACTGTTTTATATAATGTTTTTATGTACTGCAAGGTCTGGTTTTATATATTGTAAGGTCCGGCTAGCCGTCTGGTGATTAGGCCGGACTCCTGAGGGGGGTCCCGTGGATTTGTCTTTTTCTTTCCTATCTTTCGTCTTCGTTCTCCCTTTCCCTCCTCCTTTTCATTTCATTTTCTTTTTGCCTTGTGGTTTTTCCCTTCTACCCCCATCTCTTTCTTTTCTCTCCATTTTTCTTTTTGGGCTCTGATATCTTAATGGGGGGTAGGGGGGGGAAATGAAGAGCGGGGTCCTGTACCGGGTACCGGGGTCTGCACTCCGGGGGTGGGGGGCAGAGGGGGAGGAAGGGGGAGATAATTCCGCGGTTCTACATATGTTGCTCCTGGGCAGGCCTGTGGGGGGGCTTAGGCCCTTGGTAGTTCGGGAAGCGATGTTTCAGTAGATTAGCAGGGGGGGTAGGCAACATATTGTGCGAATGAGGCTCTGAGTGCCAGAGTGTGCATGTGGGGCGTGCCTCTTGAGGGGGTCGGTAACGACTGAGCAGTTTGGGGTCTGACTGTTTGATTGGGTGGGGGGGGGGGGGAGGGCCTTGCATGCAATGGAAGTCGTGGTGGCGCCAGCGTGGATAGACTGGCAGTGGGAAGTGGTGGTGGCAGCGGGGGGGAGACGGGAGGATGGGGTTGGGAGGGGATGGGGAGGGTGGGGGGGAACGGGGACGAGGTTAACACAGAGGGGTGACAGAGGTACTGGATGTTGGTTGGGTTTATGTTTGTGTGTGGTTGGGTTGGTATGCTTGTTGGCGGGGCTTGTTTGTGTGTTGGATGTTACGACGGTGGATGCGAAAGTTTTGGATGGGGTGGTTGTGGGCAGAGGGGGGGACCTAGGCTGGGGGGGTTTCCGCCTAATAGATGGGCAGGTTATTCTTTCTTGGAGGCTCAACTGGAGTATGGATACTGGATAGTGCTGTCCGATTCGCGACTTGGAATGTTTGTGGGCTAGGCTCTCCCATCAAACGTTATAAGGTGCTGCAGCATCTGCAGCGTCACCGTATTAGTGTGATCTTGCTGCAAGAAACGCATCAGTCGGCGGCGGAGCATGCAAAATTATGCCGGGGTCCTATCTCTCATGTTTATGGGGCCCCAGCTTTGGGTAGGAAGAGAGGAGTGGCCATTTTACTTACCAAATCAGTTACCTGGGTCGAGGAGCGTGTTGTCACGGACCCGGAGGGCCGCTATGTCTGTGTCTGGGGGACACTCAACGGGGTGAAGGTGGCTATTTGCTCGGTGTACGGGCCTAACGGATACGAGGCTGGTTTTTACCGGGCTCTGGCCAATATTCTGGAGGATACTGGGGGCTACCAGGTTGTGATGGGCGGGGACCTTAATGAGGTGCTAGATAGCGCTCTTGATCGCTCTGGCAGAGGGGGGGGCGGGAGTCAGAGAGCTCGTAAGCGCTTGCGGGGGCTTTGCGAGGCGTATAGACTGTTGGATGTTTGGTGGGTTTTACATCCAGGGGAACGCGACTATACTCATATGTCCCGGGCCCATGGGACGTGGTCCCGTATTGATTACTTTTTGATCTCGGAGGCCCTGTTTGGGCGGGTAGCGGCGTCAATGATTGGGTCTTCTGTTCTCTCTGACCATGCGCTGTTTGTGTTGGAGCTTCGCAACCCTGGCCCCGCTGGTATCCGGCTTTGGAGATATCCCTTGGACCTTTGCGGGGATGCTCAATTTGAGGCCCACTTAAGGAAATGTTGGGCGGACTACGTGGCTTTTAATGACACGCCGGAGACTGCCCCTGCTCTTCTTTGGGAAGCTGGCAAGGCGGTTATGCGTGGCGAAATTATTAGTTACCACGGTCAGAAGCGTAAGCGATTAAACCAACAGATCTTGCTCTTGGAGAAGGTTCTGACTAAAGCTCGGAGGAGGGTAGCTGCGGACAAATCTGCAGTAAATCCACGCATATTGCGGGACCTTCAGTTGGAATTGGAAGCGTTATTTCATCGCCGTGCTCAGAAATCCTTGCTGTACTACTGGTTTAAGCTTTACTGTTACGGTAACAAGGCCGGTAAGATGATGTCGGCCTTGGTGCATCCTGGGGTAGGTGCCCGGCATATTGGGGCCATTAAACGCCCTGATGGGGGCTATTCAGCGGGGCAAGAAGGCGATTGAAGCTGTTTTCACTGACTTCTACCGACACCTTTATGCGAGTGAGGGGGACTGGGAGGAAGAGGGTCGGAACTTTTTGGGTGGGTGTGTCTTGCCGCGGCTTACTGCTGAACAATTGTTGCTCCTTAATCGGCCAATCACAGGGAGGGAGGTTCAGGAGGGTATTAAACATTTGAAAAATGACAAAGCGCCGGGGGCCGACGGCTTTCGTGGTGAATTTTATAAGCTTATGGGGGACGCCTTGGTGGTCCCCCTGGTGGGATACTATGAGGATTTGGTGCAGAGAGGGCGGTTCCCGTTTGAGACGAATAAAGCCATCGTTACTGTCTTGCCTAAGCCTGGGAGGGATCCCCTTCTTCCGGGCTCTTACCGGCCAATCTCGCTTCTTAATGTAGATATTAAACTTTTCGCCAAGATTATGGCGGATAGGCTGGCCCCTCTGCTGCCAACCTTGATACACCCTAATCAGGTGGGCTTTGTAAGAGGCCGCCAGGTGTCCCATAACTTACATCGGATCCTGCTTTCCTTTTGTGCAGAGCATGTTAGGAGTCATGGCTCTTTACTTATAAGCTTCGACGCCAAGAAAGCGTTTGATAGGGTCCAGTGGAGTTTTATGTACCAAGTTCTTGAGGTGATGGGGTTTGAGGGCTTTTTCGTGGACGCGGTCAGGCTGCTGTATGCTGCTCCACTTGGGGCCCTCTTGGTGAACGGCGCTGTGACGGAGTATTTCGCAATTCAGAAGGGACCCGGCAAGGATGCCCGTTGTCTCCACTTTTGTTTGTCCTTACCTTGGAACCTCTCCTACATAAGATCCGCGTGGCTACGCAATTTCGGGGGATCCCCATGGGCCGGGAGGAATTCCGTGTGGCAGCGTTCGCGGACGATCTGCTTGTGCATTTAGGAGACCCGCACGCTGGGCTCCCTCCTCTTTTACAGTTAATTTGGGACTATGGGCTGGTATCGGGGTTTAAACTTAACTTGGATAAATCGGAGGCGTTACAACTAGGGACTGCGGTGGGACGAGCTTGGCAGGGCGATTTTCCTTTGCGTTGGGCGGCTGGTTATTTCAAGTTTCTGGGGATTTACTTGCCGGCGGACCTTGGGGACCTCTACAGGCTGAATGTCGACAGGGCGCTTACCTCTATCTCGTCTGTGGTGGAAAAGTGGCGAGACTTACCGTTGTCTCTGGGAGGCCGGGTGGCATTGTGCAAGATGACTCTTTTTCCTAAACTTCTTTATGTGCTCCAGACGCTTCCGTTGTTTCTCAAACGTTCAGACGTTAGGCGGCTGGATCGGATATTTAATCGGATGCTTTGGCGGGGGGGGGGGCAGACCTCGGGTGCGTTTGAGTGTACTTAGTCGGCCTAGGCTTCCCCGATGTGCGGCAATATAATATTGCCTGTTTGTTACGGTTTGTGCGTGACTGGCTATGGGATCTCGAGGACTATTCACCGGTTGGGACGCTTGCGGGTGTGGTCTCTCCGCTGCACTTGCGATATCTCCTCCATGCTAAAATGGTTAGGGGACTGGGGGGTCGTCGTCTTCTTCGGCGTGTTCTCCTAGACCCGGTCAGATTGGCATGGCGGCATTTCTGTGCGGGTTGTCGACTGACGGCCGCGCACACTCCGTATCTTCCTATCTGTGGAAATGAGGATTTTGCACCGGGTATGGGGAGTTCGCCTTTTATGGTATGGAGCCAAATGGGGATCATCAATTTGAAGCATGTGCTGACGCCTGAGGGGGGGATGGTTGACTTTTCTACTCTGTCAGCAGTATCCATTGGCTCCTAACGATGTTTTTCGCTACGCCCAGCTTCGTAGATATGTCCGTATGATTCCCCAGGCATCTCGGAAAGGGGAGGTGAGTGTGGCGGTTGAGATGGCGTTAGGGGGTGAGCAGGGTATGCGGGTGTCTTGGTTATATAAGATGCTATGGGAGGGGGTCTCCCCCCTAGACCTGGCGCCTCTGGCGTCCGCATGGACAATTGACTTAGGGGAGGCGGTGTGTGCAGACGAGCTTCTACGGGGGCTGGCTAATACTGCCTCATTGAGTATCCTGGTCTCTCATCGCGACACTCAGTATAAGCTTTTGCGCCGGCTCTACTTCGCCCCTCTCAGGGCTTGGCGGGCGGGGGTGGGGGAAGATCATAGCTGCCCTAGATGTGTGGAACCCAGGGCCACGCTAGGACATATGTTTTGGCACTGCAGGTATGTTCAGTTGTTTTGGGAGAGGGTGCGTTCATATTTGTCTACATGTTTCCAACAGAACGTGCTGTGGAATGCTAAGAATGTGGTGCTTGATGTCTGGGAGCCAATGTGGTTGGATAATTTGGGTGAAGTGCGATGGAGATGGCTGCGCTTGGTGTTGGTGACCGCACGAGTGACTGTGTTGCAGCAGTGGCTTGACACTAAGGGCCCTCAATATGGCCTCTGGCGTATCCACCTTCATAAGCTCCTGCTCATGGAGCAGTTATGGGCCCAGGGGACTGAGCGGCGGTGGCAGCAGTTCCTGGAGGGCTGGGGCTCCCACTTGCACATGCTGCCTTGGCGAGTCTGCAGTAGGATTATGAGGAGGCCCTAAGGGTCGTGAAGGGTGAGAGTGCCGCATATCCGGCCCCTTTGCAAGATTTGCAAGATCGGCAGGTAGGCTTAGGTGTTAGTTAATCCCTCTGTTACCAAGGGTAGGCTGGGGGGTGTAGGGGAGATCAGGGTGGGGGGTGGAGGGTAGGGTGGGGTTGGATTAGGGTGGGAGGGAGGGAGAGCTGTAGTCTGCATATGTGTGATTTGGCCTTTGCCGGCGGGTTTGGGAGCAGAGTCAACCCCAAGCCCGGCTGTCCTCTCCCGGGGCCGTTTACTCTTCTCTTCTACTTTCTATCACTTGATGTATCTCACTGAGGATGTCGTTGTGGGGGGGGGGGGGGCGGTGCGTGGGTATATGTGTATATCTATGCATAAATGTATCTCTATGTATGTATGGGTGTATGTGTATATATACTTATGTATCTAGGGGAGGGTGGGGGGAATTGGGACTCCTCTGGGGGAGTCCTACTGAAAAATTGGGGGTCTTTGCAGCTTGGTACTGTTGGTGACTTGTATCCTCTTGTGTACCTTGGACTGTACTGTTTGGCCTCGACACAGGCTTTGTGTTCAATTACCTCCCTGTACTGGTTTTATTCCTTGTATATGCCATGTTGCTGTTTTACTTGGTTCTTTTGAATAAAAAACAGATTAATCATAAACTGAGCCGGGGCTTCCGGTCAAGAGGGGGTACACGTCGTCCTGCTGCGGAGGTGGCTGGTGAACTACTTGGGGTACATCTCCAGGGAGGTGTCCCCTCCCTGCCCTAGGCTCTGCTCGGGGTGGTGGCAGAGCTGAGGGGACTGACCTATAAATATACTGGGACGGACAGAGTGGAATGTCTGGAGATTCTGGGGCAGAATAAACGGGCAGCTTTTTTTTCTTCCAGACTTCTGGGCCCCCCCTCCCTTGTGGCTTTTTTTCTCACAAACATTTAACCAGGAGTCTATGTAGGGGAACTGATTAGGGAACATTTTCTATACAATCTGATGAACATGGGAAATATCAAAGGTGGTCTCACGGACCATGAAGTAGCTAACACTGGCCACTCCCTTTCACAGAGCATTTCTAATCGGGACAGAGACATTCTAATTCCATAGTCTCCAGCAAATCCCTTGCTAAAATTCCTAGTCATACATTTCAACAAAATCTGTGTAGACTCTGACCCCCCCCTATGGTGACGTACTTGACAACAGACAGAGGGGGTGGGCAGTCAGGCTGCATTTTCCTGTAGACTAAACATAATGGATGTGTGTGCTCATTCTAAATAGGATTAATTTAGATAAGGTCCTTAAAATATGAAACTATTATTTTGCAACATGTTATAACAATCCCAATAGAAAGAACTATGGCTCCTAACATGATGGTCACATATCTATTACGTATGACTGGAATAAAAATACTTGGCATGGAAACTAACTGCCAGCCGTAATCAGCATTTAAGCTGAACAATGTCTCTGCAAAAGAAATTACTTTAAATCTTACAGTTCAGAAAGCAGACATTACATTCCCTCAGGATTTAAATCATTTTCAAGCCGCGATCTGGTACTACTAGCTCAGGATGCTTCATAGTCCTGTCAGGGTTCTTAACCTCTACTTCAAAGGTCAAAGAAAAACCAGAAGCAGTTTCCTTAATTTCTTGAAATTGAACCATTACAGTGCTAGCTGAAGATTTGAAGATTTGAACATAAAAAGACACAAGACAAGGCTAAGCCCACAAATGCATTATACCTATAGCTCTACAGAAATCCTTCTCACTTGGTCCGAACAAGAACAGTTGAACTCGAACGGGGTTAATAATTCTGACTAAACATTCTTATTAAATGATATATAATACATGACCATAGCAGAAGGAACATCACTATTAGAACATATTGAATAAAACGGGTACAATTTTCCTGAAATAAGCACAAATTAACCCAGCTGCAGAATGTTGAAAATAAGCCTTCACAGGGTTAACCGATACTAAACATTCCTTTGTACAGACACGCCCCTTCTCTCTCTGCTTGCCAGTCTCACGCTGTGCTGAAGAAAAATAAAATCACAGAGGCAGCTGTCTGTACGTAGAAGCGACTCCTCAGTTTTGTTGCTTTATTTCTCCTCGTCCTTTCTCAGTATCATTTCTCAATCGGTAAACTGTTTCATGAATTACCCGACAGAATAATCTTACATTAGAGGGGAAACCAGCGGTTTCAACAGATAACAAATACAAACAACAGACAAACACCAAACACTTTCTCCTGTTCGTGACCTGGAAAATGCACCTTGCTTGGTCTGTATTCAAGACCTCTCATTCACACTAGCAGACATTCAAGACAGAATAAATCCCGACATTCAAGACAGAATAAATCCCAACATAAATAAATCCCAATAAACAGAATCCCAATAAAACCTGACTGACTGGCTGGGGGGTTGGTGGGTTCAGTCTCTGCTTATACCTTTAAGACTTCTGAGACCTACTAGGACCGCCCCAAGAGGTGATCAGACTCTCAAGCGCTTATTTCAGAATCCCGACTGGCAGACAGACTGACTGAGTAGCAGAAAAGAACTACTCACCGGATCCGGTTCCCGATACCAAACCAGTTCTTGGGTTGGATCCTGGACTCCCCTCGGGTTCGGAGGTGTCGGCCAGCCAGAACCAGCAACCTGCGGAGGCAAGGAGGAGCCCCCCCGATACAAGAGGAGCGGGGCGGCGCCAGAGGCTCCCCTGCGATCAGTCAGGTGCGGCACCAGCCGGACCAAACCTCTTGAGGCGAGAAGTCTTGGTATAATCACTTGCATACCATCCCCTGCTCGCACATTCTCAGCCAACGCACCAAGAATATGTAGCAGCTGATAAACATGCAATAAATAATACCAGGAGTCAGTTCAAAGATCTAAGCCAATTTATTGTGCACAGACTCAGAGTCAAGCTTCAAAAAGGACTGAGCAACATTCTTACAGAGACATACTCATTTATACATTTTTCTTCCTCTTGATACATGCAGACTTTCTATTGGTTCCAACGCCCACTGCACCTGTCTAATCAGGGACCCTCTCTGGGCCTAACACCCTGTTCCCCCCTTCTCAGGCTATTCTAACAAAAGCTCAGTTTCTAGACATAAACACATCCCTACTACAAGGTCATTTCTAGGCTCAGAGAATGTGAGAATGCAAAACACTGGAACATATCTATCATCAGCATAAAAGAATTGAATAAGGATTAACACAAACTTATCAAAAGCAGTTTAGAGCGGTTTAAGGCAGATCCTCAGACCCTCACTGACTTCGATCTTTCTCAGCACTACTATTTCTAGGTGGGGGTGGGGACTCAGACCTAGCTTGCAGGCCTCTCATACATGTACAGGCTATTATATAGGCCATGGCCTACCACAATGTAGCGGAGGAATGAGGTCTGAGTTTTCCCATTTAGAGTGGTGACTTCTGCATTATGTTGGGTAGTGTATGATCTCCAGGAACAAGCAGGAATTTAGTCTTCACATATGGGTATCGTCGGCACCGACGGAGCTCGCAGGGGAACGCTCCCCAGCGTCATATATAGTCATGTCGTGCTTAATCTGATATGACACCAACATATATAATGTGATGTCTCTACTATGCGACTTGCACCTAGAATGTATATAATCATGTTGTTGCTTAACCTGTAAATAGTGCCGAGCTGCGACTACAACCTTGCCGACGATTTGTACATAGTTTACCTGTTATCCCTGTTTAAATCCCCTGTTTATTGTAAGTCCAATGTAGACCTCCTACACTGAACGAATATGTTGCCTGTGAACCGCACTGATGATGAATAGCGCGGTATAGAAAAAACATTAAATAAAATAAAAATAAATAATTAAATGGGTATCGAAGCCCGCGCGGGAACGCTCCCCAGCGTCCAATAGGAAAGCTTTTGGGAGCATCCCACAGCGCTTGCGTGCTGCCTTCTCGCCTTTCCAAACTGTCCCTCTCCAGTTCTTCGTTTTCTGCGGAGACGACAGGTTGCACATCCTGTCACCGCAGAAAAATTCCCTAATAATACTTCTTTTTTTGTGGTCGCGTCTGCCTTCCCTCGACGCTGTACTGGTACCGCCGGTGGTTCTTTTCTTTTTTCTAAAAAAACCCCTGTTTCTGGAGTCTTTTTCCAGTACTTTTCTTCTCGGGTGCCATACGCCATTTTGGGCACTAGGCCCAACTTTTTCCCACAGAATGGAAAAACCCGCTTCGGGTTTTAAAACGTGGTCTAAGTATGGCGGTACCATCTCCGTCACCGACACTCATGAGTGGTGCCTCAAATGTTTAGATCCTGACCTCTCTATTTCAGCGTGTGTTGCCTGTAGGATGATGTCAAAAGGGCCCGGCAAAACTGAGCTGCTAAACTTAGCACCCTTTTTCCCTCTGATGCAGCCTCCGTGGCATCGATGTCCTCCAGGGCTTCATCTTCCTCCCATGGATCTCAGGTAACTAAACATAAATCTAGCCGGTCCTCAAAGGGTAGATCTCCTTCTGAACATAGAGATGCCTCTGACGTTGCCCTTGAGGGACTTTCACTGGCAAAATTGCCCCGGCGGGAGGCTTCGGCTTCCAAGGCATTAATGGGGCTCCAGGATGTTCTCGAGGCTTCAACCTCGGCAGAACTACTGGTGCCATGCTCTGGGGTTCTGGCCGCTTTATCCAGCACCGATACCCAAGCATCAGCAGCATTGATAGACCAGAGATTCTTGGCTATTGAACGCAGTCTGGTGGCTCTTCTCACGGTCTTGATGCCCCTGAAACCGCTTCAGACAATTCAATCGGTACCGGCACTGACTCCGCTACCGGCCCTGACTGCATCAACATCGGCAGGTATTCTACCGGGACCGAGTCATGCGTCTCTATCCGGCATCGACAAGTCGGTACCGGACCACTCCGATGCCAACTTCGATAGGTACCGTGCCTTGCACGATCACCTGGATCGGAGATACTTCTAATCCTCGGATGAGTCTGAAGACTCTGAAAGCTGCCGATACCAGAGTACTTCTTCCCGAGGATTCCTCATCTCCAGGAACAAGCAGGAATGAGTCTTCATATATGGGTATCGTCGGAGCCGGCGCGGGAACGCTCCCCAGCGTCCAGAAAGAAAGCTTTTGGGAGCATCCCACAGCACCTGCGCGTTGCCTTCCCGCCTTTCCTAACCGCCTCTCTTCAGTTCTTCTTTTCTGCGGAGCCAGCAGGTCGTGTTCCTGTCACCGCTGAAGAAGTTCTTTATTTTTCTTTATTTCTTTGGTCGCGCGTCTGCCTTCTTCGACATCGGACAGGTACCGCCGGTCTTTTCTTTCTTTCTTCTTAAAAAAAAAACAACAACCTACCGTTTCCCACTTTTGTGCATTTTTCCTTTTGGGCCTTAGGCCTAGAAGAATTTTCCTCATGGAAAAGCCCGCTTCCGGGTTTAAAAAGTGCACGAAGTGCAGCGGTACCCTTTCTATCACCAACACCCATGACTGGTGTCTAAAATGTTTGGGTCCTGACGACTCCATCACCGATTGTGAGTCCTGCTCCATGATGTCTAAAAGAGGTAGACAGAATCGAGCGGCAAAGCTCAGTACCCTGTTTCCCTCTAATGCAGCTTCGGTGGCATCGACGTCTTCCAGGGCTGCTTCTTCCTCCCATGGATCTCAGGTAACCAAACATAAATCCAGCTGGTCCTCGAAGGGTAGATCTCCCTCTAAGTATTGAGATGCCTCCGGGCTTGCTCTCGAGGATCCTGCACCGGAAAAATTACCCCGGCAGGAAGCTCCGGCTTCCAAAGCTTCATCTATGGGTTCACAGGTTGACATTGATGGCGTGGCCTCGACCGATCACCTGTTGCCATGTTCTGGGGTACCGGTGGTTTCCACTGGTACCGACATCCAGACATTGGTTACGTCGATGGATCAGAATATTCTGACCATGCAGCGTGCCATTACGGCATTCATACAAGCTGCGACGCCTCCGGTACCGCAACAAACTCCATTGTCGGTATCGGTTCCGGCACCGGCACCGATATCTGTTCTGGCGCCGGTACCGATTGCATCGACATCGGCTTCGGTGTCGACTGCAGTGGTACCCTGTCCTGTGATGCCCATCGGAACTGAATCGGTACCGATCACTCCCGATGTCGATACCACTCGGTACGCGTATTGGGCTCTGCAAGAGCATCCGGACAAATGATACTTCGATTCCTCTGAAGACTCTGATGAATCGGAGGCTTCTGTCGAAGCATCGGTACTTCTTCCTCGGGAGCCCTCTTCTCCAAAAAGAAGAATGTCTCCTCCACCAGAAGACTTGTCTTTTCAAGACTTCATTAGGGAAGTGGCCAGGGGCCTCTCTATTTCAGTGGCCCCTGAACCACAGCCTAGAGCCAAGAAATTAGATATTTTACAATATCCTAAGGCTCCTAAAGAGGCAGCTACTTTACCAATTCATGAGATCCTTTATGATCACATGCTGGGCATATGGGAGACACCTCTTGCTACTTCCCCTCATTCTCGCAGGTTGGACACCATGTAAAGTGTTCCTCCTTGTCCTGGCTTTCATAAGACTCAGCTTCCTCACCACTCTATTGTGGTGAAGTCTGCTATGAAAATGATAGAGTGCAAAAAGACACTCATCTAATCCTCCAGGAAGAGAATGCAGAACCTTGGATGCTTTTCGCAGGAGAATTTTTCAGGCCAATATGCTTGCTGCCAGAATCAACTCCTATAGTCTCTATATGGGGATGTTTCTAAAGGAAGTTACAGATCATCTGCTAACTTTATCTCCTTTTATCTCAGAAGATAAAATGGAGGAGTTTCTCACCTGGCTTAAACATGCCCAGGATGTTTCCAAATTTTCCAACCGTGCAGCCTTTGACTCTTATGAGTGTGCCATCAGAACCTCGGCTATTGCCATAGGTGCACGCAGAGTTGCTTGGTTACAAGCTTCTGATTTGGAACCCTGGGTCCAGGATGGATTTGGAAATCTTCCTTGTACAGGTGAAAACCTTTTTGGCAAGGATTGGCAAGCAAAGGCCACTCAGATGGATGCTGAAAATTCTGCTTTAGATAGACTTTCAAAGTCTACTTTTTAAAAGGTTATTTAAAAAGGCTTTCTTTCCCAAAAAAGGGAAATATTATCCTGTTTATGGTCACCAGGCATCTTCTGCAGGTCGTTTTGCTGCAACGCGTCAGCAACAACCTAAACAAGCCAAGCCTAAGGCTGCAAGGACTGCTACGGCCCAGCAGCCTCAGCCTCCTCAGGGCCTTTGACTTACAACTAGAGAACTTAGCTTTTCTGGCTCTAGATGAACCAGAGCCTCTCACCATTCCAGGAAGGTTAGCTCACTTTGCTCCCAGATGGGAACAAATCACAGCAGAGCAATGGACCCTCTCCATCATAAGGGAGGGGTACAAGCTTCATTTCTTAAACCTTCCTCCTCACACCATGGTGAGACAGTTCAATTCTCCAACATCTCTCCTCGACCTTCTGGGTCAGGAGATTGCTACCCTTCTTGCCCAAAGGGCAAAAGAAGAAGTACCCCTTCTTCAACAGGGTTCAGGGTTCTACTCCCCCTATTTTCTTATCCCAAAGAAAACAGGGGGTTACAGACGCATATTAGATCTCAGAGAATTGAACAAGTTTCTATGCAAGGAGAAATTCAAGATGATTCTCTCAGTGCTCTCCTTCCATACCTTCAGAGTCAGGATTGGCTTTGTTCTCTAGATCTCAAGGATGCGTACACCCATGTCCTCATCCATCCAACACACAGAAGGTTCCTTCGGTTCCTTTATCAGGGAAAGCACTACCAATACAGAGTGCTTCCTTTCGGTCTGGCCTCTGCTCCAAGAGTGTTCACAAAATGCATGGCAGTAGTAGCTGCATTTCTACGCACTCTAAGAATATTTGTAATCTCCAGGAACAAGCAGGAATGAGTCTTCACATATGGGTATCGTCGGTACCGACGGAGCCTGCGCGGGAATGCTCCCCAGCGTCCAAAAGGAAAGCTTTTGGGAGCATCCCACAGCGCCTGCACGCTGCCTTCCCGCCTTTCCTAACTGCCTCTCTCCAGTTCTTTTTTTTCCGTGGAGCCAGCAGGTCGTGTTTCCTGTCACCACTGAAGAATTTCTTATTTTTTTCTTTTATTTCTTTAGTCACGTGTCTGCCTTCTCGACTTTGGACCGGTACCGCCGGTTTTTTCTTTCTTTCTAAAAAAAAAATAAACTACTCTTTTCTACTTCAGTGCATTTTTTCTTTCTGTGGCCTTAGGCCTACAGAAAATTTTTCCTCATGGAAAAGCCCGCCTCCGGGTTCAAAAAGTGCACTAAGTGCAGTAGCACTATTTCTGTCACTGACACCCACGACTGGTGTCTTAAATGTTTAGGTCCTGACCATTCTATCGCGGACTGTGAGTCCTGTTCCATGATGTCTAAAAGAGGTTTACAGAATCGAGCAGCCAAACTCAGTACCTTGTTTCCCTCTGATGCAGCTTCCGTGGCATCGACGTCTTCCAGGGCTTTTCTTCCTCCCATGGATCTCAGGTAACCAAACTTAAATCTGGCCGGTCCTCGAAGATTTCATTTCCCTCTAAGTATCGAGATGCCCCCGGGCTTGCTCTCGAGGAATCCACACCGGCAAAATTACCCCGGCGGGAGGCTCCGGCTTCCAAAGCTTTATCTATGGGGTCACAGGTTGACATCGATGGCTCGACCTCGACCGATCACCTGTTACAATGTTCTGGGGTACCGGCGGTTCACACCGGTACCGAAATCCAGACATTGGTGGCGTCGATGGATCAGAATATTCTGACCATGCAGCATGCCATCACGGCATTCATACAAGCTGCAACGCCTTCGGTACCGCAACAAACTCCTTTGTCGGTACCGATTCCGGTACTGGACCCGATACCGGTTCCGCTGCCGGTACCGATTGCACCGACGTCGACTGCAACGGTACACTATCCTGTGATGCCCATCTGTACCGATCCGGTACCGAGTACTCCCGATGTCGATACCCCCTGGTATGCGTATCGGGCTTTGCGAGAGCATCCAGACAGGCGATACTTCGATTCTTCTGAGGACTCTGATGAATCAGAGGCCTCTATCGAAGCATCGGGGATCCTTCCTCAGGAACCCTCTTCTCCAAAAAGGAGACTGTCTCCTCCAGAGGACTTGTCTTTTCAAGACTTTATCAGGGAGTTGGCCAGGGGCCTCTACATCTCAGTGGCCTCTGAGACAGAGCCTAGAGCCAAAATATTAGATATTTTACAATATCCTAAGGCTCCCAAAGAGGCAGCCACTTTACCAATACATGAGATTTCCTATGATCACATGTTGGGCATATGGGAGACTCCTCTTACCACCTCCCCTCATTCTCGTAGGTTGGACACCATGTATCGTGTTCCTCCTTGTCCTGGTTTTCATAAGACTCAGCTTCCTCACCACTCCATTGTTGTGGAGTCTGCTATGAAAAAATCAAGAGTACAAAGAGGCACTCTTCTACTCCTCCAGAAAGAGAATGCAGAACCTTAGATGCCTTTGGTAGGAGACTTTTCCAGGCCAGTATGCTTGTAGCCAGAATCAACTCCTATAGTCTTTATATGGGAATGTTTCTAAAGGAAGTTACAGATCATCTGCAAACCTTATTTCATTTTATGTCAGAAAATAAAAGGGAAGAGTTTCTCACCTGGCTCAAACATGCCCAGGATATTTCCAAGTTTTCCAACCGTGCAGCCTTTGACTCTTTTGAAGGTGCCAGCAGAGCCTCGGCTATTGCCATAGGTACACGCAGAGTTGCTTGGTTACAAGCCTCTGATTTGGAATCCTGGGTTCAGGATGTGCTAGGTAACCTTCCTTGTACAGGTGAAAACCTGTTTGGCAAAGATTGGCAAGTAGAGGCCAACCAGATGGATGCTGAAAATTCTGCTTTAGATAGACTTTCAAAGTCTACTTCTGCTCCTTTTAAAAAGAGATTGTTCAGAAAAGGATTTTTCCCCAAAAAAGGGAAATATTCTTCTGTTTATGGTCAGGCCTCTACTGCAGGTCATTTTGCTACAAAGAAGCAACAACCACCAAAACAGGCCAAGCCTAAGGCTGCGAGGACTGCTACGGCCCAACAGCCTCAGCCTCCTCAGGGCCTTTGACTTACCACTAGAGAACTTTCTGGTTCTAGAACCATCCAGAGCCTCTCACCATCCCAGGAAAGTTAGCTCATTTTGCTCCCAGATGGGAACAAATCACAGCAGAGCAATGGACCCCCTCTATCATAAGATACGGGTGCAAGCTTCACTTCTTAAACCTTCCTCCTCACACCATGGTGAGACAGCTCAATTCTCCAACATCTCTCCTCGACCTTCTGGGTCAAGAGATTGCCACCCTTCTTGCCCAAGGGGCAATAGAAGAAGTACCCCTTCTTCAACAGGGCTCAGGGTTCTACTCCCTCTATTTTCTCATTCCAAAGAAAACAGGGGACTACAGACCCATTTTAGATCTCAGAGAATTGAACAAGTTTCTATGCAAGGAGAAATTCAAGATGACTTCTCTCAGAACTCTCCTTCCATACCTCCAGAGTCAGGACTGGCTTTGTTCTCTAGATCTCAAGGATGCGTACACCCATGTCCTCATCCATCCAACACACAGAAAGTTCCTTCGGTTCCTTTACCAAGGAAAGCACTACCAATACAAAGTGCTTCCTTTCGGTCTGGCCTCTGCACCAAGAGTGTTCACCAAATGCATGGCAATAGTAGCTGCATTTCTACGCACTCTAGGGATATTCGTATTCCCATATCTGGACGACTGGCTCATCCGAGCTCCATCCCAGTCGGAGGCCCAGGCTTCCCTGGCCTGCACAAGGCGTGTTCTTCAGTATCTGGGACTGGTAATAAACATTCCAAAATCCCATCTCACCCCTACTTAATCTCTAGAGTTCATAGGGGCCTTGCTGGATACCACAACTGCAAGGGCCTATCTCCCCCAGGCCCGTTGCCTACGCTTGGTGCAGTTAGCCTCACAGATACAGTTAAAATCCCATTTAACTGCTCGAGAGATGTTACAACTGTTAGGCCACGTGGCATCCACCGTGCATGTGGTTCCCTATGCTCGCCTTCACATGAGAGCAGCTCAATGGACTTTGTCCACCCAATGGACCCAGGCATCAGGGTGCCTGTCAGACAAGATAGCGACCTCCAGTCGCCTCTTTTCCTCGCTCCATTGGTGGAAGTTCACTCAAAATCTGTTGCTGGGGTCCCCCTTTCAACAGGTGTTACCCCAAGCAACCCTTAACACAGATGCCTCTCCAAAGGGTTGGGGAGCTCATCTACAAGATCTCTCCACTCAGGGCATCTGGTCTTTACAGGAGACATCTCTACATATCAACCTCTTAGAGCTCAGAGCAATCTTTCTGGCTCTCAAAGTCTTCCACACCCTGCTCAGCTACAAGACAGTCCTCATCCACACGGACAACCAAGTAGCCATGTTCTACGTGAACAAGCATGGGGGACTGGCTCTGTCGCTTTGCAACGAAGCTCTGAGATTGTGGGCCTTCGCCAGAGAGCATCAAATCCATCTCATGGCAGTGTATCTTCCAGGAGTTCAAAACTCTTGGGCAGACAGACTCAGTCGAGTTCTGCTTCCACACGAATGGTCCCTCCATGGGGACCAGATAGCCAGGATCTTTCGAATTTGGGGAACCCCAGACATAGACCTGTTTGCAAATCCGTGGAATGCCAAACTTCCCCGGTTCTGTTCCAGGATTCCGTGTCAGGGAGTTCAGGCCAGGGATGCCTTCCTCCTCCACTGGGGGCAAGACTTCCTCTATGCCTTTCCACCCATTCCCCTAATTTCCAAGACACTGTTCAAGCTTCAGAGAGACAAGGGGTCTATGATCCTCATAGCTCCACGTTGGCCACGCCAAGTGTGGTACCCTCTACTTCTTCATCTCTCTCAAGCTCCCTCCCTGGACTTGGGATCTGCTCCAGAACTCCTGTCGCAGGACAAATTCCTAGAGAAGGAAAAGTTCAAGATGCTTACTCTTGGAACACTTCTGCCCTACCTCCAGCAGGGAGATTGGCTATGCTCCTCAGATCTAAAGGATGCTTACACTCACATCCTCATTCATTCAGACCACAGAAAGTACCTTAGGTTCATTGTGGGAGGGAAACCATTATCAGTACAGAGTACTGCCTTTTCGCCTCACCTCCGTTCCCATGGTCTTTACCAAATGCCTGGCAGTGGTGGCGGCCTACCTGAGAAATCAGGGAATCTGTCTTCCCCTATCTGAACGACTGGCTCATCAGGGGTCAGACATGCCAGGAGGCCAGACAAGCCACCCTCAGAACTATTGCTCTTCTTCAAAGCCTGGGGTTTGTAATAAACTTTGCAAACTCCACTTTGCTCCCCTTCCAGAACTTGGAGTTCATAGGGGCGAGGCTGGACCCTGAGGAAGGCGGTAACGCCGAAACGCGTCGGGGTTTGGTCAATAAACATTATTATCATCCTTGACGACTCGTCTCTTGCTCCTTGTGCATCCGCTGTTTTTGCAAGAGCGCTGCTCTTCGTTGTGTCTGCTCTGGACTCTGTCCTGGCAATGGCATTCTTGCCAGAAGACAGAGCCCAAAGACTGATAAACTTGGCAAGCCAGTTTCTCAGCAGGTCACTGGTCTCCGCCAGACTCTGCCTGAGGCTTCTTGGCCACATGGCTTCGACAGTACATGTGACCCCCAATGCCAGGCTCCATATGAGGTCTGCACAGTGGTGCCTTTGGACTCAGTGGTCACAGGCCACAGGCAGCCTCAGAGACAGGATAAGGGTGTCCAGACAATTTCTGAACTCCCTCAGCTGGTGGCTGCACCCACCCAATCTGCTGCAAGGGGTGCCTTTTCAGATTCCTGGGTTCACATTGGTGTTGACCACAGACGCCTCCCTGCAGGGCTGGGGAGCTCATTGTCTAGGCAAGTGCACCCAGGGCCTGTGGTCTCCCTGGGAAGCCGCACAGCAAATCAATCCAATCTATTGGAAATCAGGGCTATTCGGTTAGCCTTCAAAACTTTCTCTCCAACCCTGGCTCATCAGTCTGTCCTAGTTCAAACAGACAACCAGGTAGCCATGTTCTATGTGAACAAGCAGGGCGGAACTGGGTCCAGGCTCCTGTGTCAGGAAGCACAGGACCTTTGCTTGTTTTCTCTCAGGCACAACATGCTCCTCAAGGCTGTGTATCTCCCTGGCCAGGAAAACTACCTGGCCAACAGGTTGAGCAGGATTCTACAGCCCCACAAGTGGCAGCTCCATTCTTTGGTGGTTCAGAGGATTTTCCTGAAATGGGGACTTCCATCCATAGATCTGTTTGCCAGTCCACTGAACAAACAGCTGCCAAAGTTCTGCTCCAGGCAACCACATCCTCTGCGGATAGCAGCAGATGCTTTTCTGATTCCATGGTCTCAGGGCCTCCTGTATGCGTTTCCTCCCACGCCCTTGGTGGCCCGGACCCTGTTTAATATTCTTCAGGACAAGGCCTTGGTCCTGCTGGTAGCTCCCAGGTGGCTGAGACAGCCTTGGTTTCCACTTCTGCTTCAGCTGGCGGTGGATCCTCCACTGCCTCTGGGGTTGCAACCCGACCTCCTCTCTCAGGATCAGGGTTCCCTTCTGCACCCCAATCTCAAAGCTCTCAATTTTATAGCCTGGAGGCTGCAAGGGTAGTTTTGGCTCCCTGGGGCCTACCTCAGGAAGTTGAGGAGGTTGTCCTAGTCTCTAGGAAACAGTCCACTAGGAAAACCTATGCTCTCAAATGGAAAAGGTTTTCTGTGTAGTGTCAGCTACGTACAGAGGATCCTTTCTTCTGTACTGTACCAGTAGTGCTTCAGTACTTACTGCACTTATGAAATCAGGGACTTAAGTCCAATTCTGTTCGGGTCCACCTCTCAGCTCTAGCAGCTCACCACTCACTAGTGGAAGGACATCCTCTGTTGGTTCACCCCTTGGTGTCCCGCTTTCTCAGAGGCTTGCTTTTGCTCAAGCCTCCAATCCGTCCTCCTGCTCCTGAGTGGGAGTTGAATGTGGTCGTGCAGCAGCTGACTCGCCCACCTTTTGAGCCGATGGTTACTTGCCCTCTACGCTTCCTATCCTGGAAGACACTCTTCTTGATAGCCCTAACCTCGGCCAGGCGAGTGAGTGAGCTTCAGGCCCTGGTCTGTGACAGGCCTTACACCCGCTTCTATAGGAACAGGGTAGTCCTTAGGACTCATCCAAAGTTCCTCCCAAAAGTTGTCTCCTCCTTCCACCTTAAACAAGAAATGGTTCTTCCAAAATTCTTCCCTAGGCCTCATGCAAGCCAGGCTGAAGCAGTTCTGCATACCCTGGACTGTAGGACGGCCTTATCTTTCTACCTTGACCGTACGCAGGGGCATAGAAGGGCTAGTCAGCTCTTCATATCTTTTGACCCTAATAATTTGGGGTTAGCTGTGTCCAAGCGTACCTTGTCCACCTGGGTAGCTGACTGTATCACCTGGGCTTACAGTTCTGCTGACCTTCCTTTGCAGGGTCGGGTCATGGCCCATCGTGTCAGGGCAATGGCTGCCTCAGTGGCTCACCTCCGCTCTGTACCGTTGGTGGACATCTGCAGGGTTGCTACTTGGTCCTCAAGGCAGACCTTTGTGCCCATTACTGTCTGGAAAGGGAGTCTCGTAGGGACAGTGCTTTTGGCCAGGCAGTACTCCGGAATCTCTTTGAGGTTTAGGCAACTCCTGCCCTCTGTTGGGCTTCCGGTGGAGGTTGTGTCCTTGAAAAGCCTTTCTTTGCAGCTGGGACTAGAGGGAGTTCTCTTGTTCAGCCTGGGTTCCTCGGTAGCCCAGAGCTAGGGAGTCACCCATATGTGAGGACTGACTTCCTGCTTGGTCCTGGAGAAAGAGTAGTTACTCACCTGTAACAGGTGTTCTCCAGGAGCAGCAGGAATCAGTCCTCACAACCCTCCCTCCTCCCCTGGGAGTTGCAGTTGTACATAGTTTATTTTTACATTTTTGTGTGCTGTTTTTTAGCTATGTCATTTGACTGAGCAAGATGGCACCTTTTGGCGGGAAGGGAACCGCGCATGCGTGCCTGCATTCCCAAAGGCTTTCTTGGAAAGCTGGGGAAATGCTCCGCAAGGGCTCCATCGACGTCGGTCACCCATATGTGAGGACTGATTCCTGCTGCTCCTGGAGAACACCTGTTACAGGTGAGTAACTACTCTACCTTTGCTATTGCCATTGGTGCACGTAGAATTGCCTGGCTCCAGGCATCTGACTTGGAAATCTGGGTACAGGACAAACTGGGGAATATTCCTTGCACAGGAGAGAATCTCTTTGGCAAGAATTGGCAGAAAAAAACTATTGAGATAGATGCTGACAATATCACTTTGGATAGATTGTCCAAATCTGCAGCTGATCCTGCGAGGAAAAGATCCTCTAAGAAACCATTCTTCAGCAAGAAGAAAAGGTTTTATCCCGCCTATACCCAGCTGGGACATCGTTCAGGTCAGTCTGCCCAAAAGGGACAGTAGCAACAACCTAGGCAACAAAGGAAGCTAAAAGCACCTAAGCCTCAACCGGCTCAGCAGACTCAGCCTCCACAGGGGCTTTGACTCCTATCTAGAGAACTTTGCCTTCCTGGCCCTAAACGGCCAGGAACCTTCCACCATCCCAGGAAGGTTATGTCATTTTGCCCACAGATGGGGTCAGATAACAGCAGAAAATTGGACTCTGTTTATTGTACGAGAGGGGTAAAAGCTTCATTTCCTCAGCATGCCCCCTCCTACAATAGTAAGACAGTTCAATTCTCAGACCTCTGTCAACGATTGGTTAGGTCAAAAAGTCACTATGCTCCTTGCTCAAAGGGCAATAGAAGAGGTACCCATTCCCCAACGGGGTACAGGGTTTTACTCCCCCTATTTCCTTATTCCAAATAAAACAGGAGGACCCAAACTCATTCTAGACGTCAGAGAATTGAACAAATTCCTGTTCAGAGAGAAGTTCAAAATGATTTCTCTAGGAGCTCTGTTGACATACCTTCAGAGTCAGGATTGGCTTTGTTCTCTAGATCTCAAGGATGCGTACACTCATATTCTCATCCATCCAACTCACCGAAAGTTCCATGGATTCCTGTTTCAAGGGAAGCACTACCAATACAGGGTTCTTCCTTTTGGCCTGGCTTCTTCACCAAGGGTGTTCACAGAATGCATGGCTGTGGTGGCAGCATTTCTTCGTACCCTGGGAATATTCGTCTTCCCTTACTTAGACGACTGGCTCATTCGAGCCCCTTTACAGCCAGAGGCCAGGGTTGCTCTGTCTCGCACAATGCGCATCCTTCAGTATTTGAGACTTGTCATAAACTTCCCAAAATCCAACCTTTCCCCCACTCAATCCCTAGAGTTTATAGGAGCTCTTCTGGATACCAGAGAGACAAGGGCCTTCCTTCCACAGCCCCGCTGCCTTCTCATTGTGCACTTAGCTTCCCAAGCAGTGTTAAAACCTTACCTCACTGCTTGGGAAATGTTGCTGTTGCTAGGCCACATGGCATCCACTGTGCATGTGGTTCCTTATGCTCGCCTTCATATGAGGGCAGCCCAGTGGACTTTATCCACTCAGTGGACTCAGGCGTCAGGTTGCCTGTCAGACAAAATAGCAAACTCAGATCGCCTTATTTTGTCCCTCCAATGGTGGCAGTCACCCCAAAACCTTTTGGTGGGGTCTCCTTTTCAGCAACCCCCAATCCCAACCCACTCTAACAACAGATGCCTCACAGGTTGGTTGGGGAGCCCACCTGCAAGGCCTCTCTACCCAGGGTACCTGGACTCCACAGGAGGCCTATCTCTATATGAATCTCCTGGAACTCAGAGCAATCTTCCTTGCTCTTTGAGTATTCTGCACCCAGCTCAGCTACAACTGAGTCCTAGTTCAAACGGACAATCAAGTAGCCATGTTCTATGTGAACAATCAGGGCGGAACAGGCACTCTTTCGCTCTGCAACGAAGCTTTGCGACTATGGTCCTTCACCAGAGAGCATCAGATTCATCTCCTTGCGGTGTATCTTCCAGGCATTCAAAACTCTTGGGTAGACAGACTCAGTCGAGTTCTGCTTCCACACGAATGGTCTCTCCATGCAGACCAGGTGGCCAAAATTTTCCAATTTTGGGGAACCCTGGACATAGACCTCTTTGCAAGTCTGCTGAATGCCAAACCTCCCCGGTTCTGTTCCAGAATTCCGGCTCATGGTTGTCAGGCCAGGGATGCTTTCCTCCTCCATTGGGGCCAGGACTTCCTGTATGCCTTTCCACCCATTCCCCTAATTCCCAAAACCCTTTTGAAGCTTCAGAGAGACAGAGGCCATGTGATCCTCATAGCTCCACGTTGGCCACGACAAATGTGGTACCCTCTACTTTACATCTCTCTCAAGCTCCTCCTCTGGAGTTAGGATATGCTCCAAATCTGCTTTCTCAGGACGACGGGATGCTGTGGCATCCCAATCCCCAGTCTCTGCATATCAGGGCCTGGTTGTTAAAAGCCTAGAACTTCACGGTCTTAACTTTTCTCAGCAGGTAAAGTATATCCTTTATGCTTCCAGGAAGCCTTCCACAAGACGCTTTTATGCATTCAAGTGGAAAAGGTTTACCATATGGTGCTCTTGCGGTAACTTTGGAATCATTACTGGAGTATCTCCTTCATTTATCAAATGCAGGGCTTAAGACCAATTCAGTGAGAGTTCATTTAAGTGCTATAGCAGGAGTGTGTGTTTTACTTCCATACCTGAGCCGTGCTGTGAGAGGGGCTGCCTGGACCGTGCCGGTGAGCACTGGAGGACACGTGATCCTGTGGGCTATTTAAATCGTGCCCCCACCGCGGAGAGTTGAGTGTGTGTTTTACTTTCTTCCATACCTGAGCCGTGCTGTGAGAGGGGCTTGCTGGACCGTGCCGGTGAGCACTGGAGGACACGTGATCCTGTGGGCTATTTAAATCGTGCCCCCACCGCGGAGAGTTGAGTGTGTGTTTTACTTCCTTCCATACCTGAGCCGTGCTGTGAGAGGGGCTGCCTGGACCGTGCCGGTGAGCACTGGAGGACACGTGATCCTGTGGGCTATTTAAATCGTGCCCCCACCGCGGAGAGTTGAGTGTGTGTTTTACTTTCTTCCATACCTGAGCCGTGCTGTGAAGAGGGGCTTGCTGGACCGTGCCGGTGAGCACTGGAGGACACGTGATCCTGTGGGCTATTTAAATCGTGCCCCCACCGCGGAGAGTTGAGTGTGTGTTTTACTTTCTTCCATACCTGAGCCGTGCTGTGAGAGGGGCTGCCTGGACCGTGCCAGTGAGCACTGGAGGACACGTGATCCTGTGGGCTATTTAAATCGTGCCCCCACCGCGGAGAGTTGAGTGTGTGTTTTACTTTCTTCCATACCTGAGCCGTGCTGTGAGAGGGGCTGCCTGGACCGTGCCGGTGAGCACTGGAGGACACGTGATCCTGTGGGCTATTTAAATCGTGCCCACACCGCGGGACGCGCACCGCGGGCGTGCTCCGAAGGGGCGTGTCCAAAGGGGCATATCCGCCCCTTTGGCGCCCCTTCGGCACCTTGAGGAGCTTGAGGAGCAATAATTCCAGGCTGTTTCATCGCTGCTAATGGGGAAGCGAAAAAAGAAAGTTTTCTTGGTTACTTCGACCGGTAAGTCGACAAAGGTGGTTGGGCCTATGGACAGTCATTTTAAGTCCGTGGCTCCTCCCCCGGCAGTCGACTCTTCGATGGACTCCTCTAGTACAGCTAGTCCTGGTACGCTCTGCTTGTCTCCTGATCCGCGTAGGGTTTCATCTCTACCCAGTATGGAGTCCGTACCTGATGCCTCCGATTTAGAGGAGGTGGCCTCTTCTGGACCGACAAAACTTTCTGACTCTTTTTTGAGGTTGAATTCTTTAGGTAAGTCTTTACCTATACCTATCGAGTTTACTTCATGTTCTGAGAATATGCTTCCGCCGAAGGATGTGTCTCTTCAAGATATCTGGCAGATAGTCTCTCGTACAGAAATATCTTTGAAGTCTTCATTGGTGAAAATCTCTCAATTTACTAAAGAGACTGTCGAATCGTTGACTGAACATCATGATAGATTGGCAGTGTTGGAGTCTATTAAGACTAAGATGGAGACTCAATTATCTACTATGCAAGGAGTTTTGACATCTTCAGTTCAAGATTCGTTGGTTCTTCATCGTCAAGATGAATTACTTGAAAATGCTTTACGGATGAAGAATCTTCGTATCTTGAACTTTCCCCGTACTCATTTTCTTTCTCCACAAATATTGCTCTCCAAATATCTGAAAGATGTTTTATGTATTTCTAACCCTGATTCTATTTTAGTGTCTAAATTATATTATCTACCTTCTGGGATTAGAGAGCGGGGGGTTGTAGATCCGGCGGGGGGCAATGTTGTAACTGGCGAAATTGACCAGTTGTCTATTAAAAGTTTAGATTTATCTGTCTTTTTAGAAACATCAACAGAGGAGATACCTACTCGGGCTACTCTTGTGGTATCTTTTGTGTTAGAAAATGATAAAGACATAATTCTTAGATCTTATTTTAAGAACAGACATGAAAAATTCTTCGGCCAACCGTTACAGATATTTCCCGATGTGAGTCGCAGTACTCAATTGAGAAGGAAAGCTTTTTTAGCGCTTCGCCCTCGGGTTGTCGCGCTGGGAGCCTCCTTCTCATTGAAATTTCCTTGTAAGTGTGTAATTGTTCATAAGGGGAAATCATTTATCTTTTTTGATTCCTCCCAGTTGGAGGTTTTCTTACAAGGATTGGCTTGAGGATTGGTTATGGTATTCTCGGAGTTTCTTTTATTAGGATTCAGATTGAGGATTTAGTTTGTTAATTTTGCCTATTAGAGTGTCGGACACCTGCTTAGTATAAAAGGGATTACATATATTATTGGCTCCTCATCGCAGGGTTTACTCTGTTTTATTGTGTCACACTCCTTTTTTGTGGGCTGGATTTGAAATATTATGTTCTTTTGATGTTTTTTTTGTATTGATTGTTTCCTGTATTTCCTTGATTTTCCTTGAATAAAAGGATTTAAACTTGAAAAAAAAAGAAAAGTGCTATAGCAGCTTCTTTCAAGCCTCTAAATGGACAACCTATTCCTCTCATCCCCTCATAGCGAGATTTATGAGAGGCCTTCTTTTAACTAAGCCTCCCATTAAATCACCACCGGTGGCATGGGACTTAAATCTGGTTCTTGGGCAGCTCATGAAGCCGCCTTTTGAACCATTAGCTACTACCTCTTTGAAATTCCTTTCCTGGAAGGTCATCTTTCTTATTGCAATCACATCAGCACGTCGCATCAGTGAATTGCAAGCGTTGGTGGCTGATCCTCCTTATACAAGGTTCCATCATGATAAGGTAGTCCTTAGGACTCATCCACACTTTATGCCAAAGGTGGTGTCACCTTTTTATTTAAACCAAGCGGTTTACCTTCCTGTATTCTTCCCAAGGCCTCATGCCTCAAATGCAGAAAGGAATCTTCATACTTTGGACTGTAAAAGGGCTTTGGCCTTTTACTTGCAAAGTACACAGCAACTCTTTGTTGCTTTTGATCCTAGTCATTTGGGACTGCCAATCTCCAAAAGGACAGTGTTCAGCTGGATTGCACAGTGTATTTCCTTTGCCTATGAGAGTAAGAACCTTCCTCTGGAAGGCCATGTCACAGCTCACAATGTGAGAGCCATGGCAGCCTCTATGGCTCATCTTCACTCTGTGTCTGTCTATGAAATCTGTCGAGCAGCTACTTGGGCTTAGGTTCATACCTTCACATCCCATTATTGCTTAGACAAGGACTCCCGCCGGGATGCCTTGTTTGGTCAGGCTGTTCTTCAACACCTGTTCCATACTTAATCAACTCCTACCCACCATCCCTGGTAGGATGCCAGAGATCCATGGGGGGAAGTGGAGCCCTTTCACAGGGGCAAACGTCTGGGGCCTTCTTCCTGGTATCTGCAGCTAGGGAGTCCCCATATGTGAAGACTACATTCCTGCTTGTTCCTGGAGATAGCATAGTTACTCACCTGTAACAGGTGATCTCTGGGAACAGCAGGAATTTAGTCTTCACATCCCACCCACCTCCCCTAGAAGTTGTATCTCTTTCCCTCTCTTTGTCTCAGCTTTAAACTCAACTGGAGAGGGACAGTTGGGAAAGGCGGGAAGGCAGCACGCAGGCGCTGTGGGATGCTCCCAAAAGCTTTCCTATTGGATCCTGGGGAGCGTTCCTGCGCAGGCTCCGTCTGTACCGACGATACCCATATGTGAAGACTAAATTCCTGCTGTTCCTGGAGATCACCTATTACAGGTGAGTAACTATGCTTTCTGAAATCTAAATACATCACATCTAGGGCTCTCCCTCGGTCCAACTCCCTGGTCACCTCTAGTCAAAGAAATCAGTCAGATTTGTCTGAGAAGACCTGCTTCAGGTGAATCCATGCTGCCTCAGATCCTGTAATCTGCTGGACTCCAGAAACCTCACTATTTTCTCTTTCAGCAGCGTTTCCAATAATTTACTGACCTCCAAAGTTAAACTAAGTGGCCTGTAGTTTTCAGCCACATCCTTACTTCCGCTTTTGTGTAAAGGTACCACATGAGCCTCTTTCCAGTCCTTTGGCACCACTCCTGACTCCAATGAGGCATTGAAAAGGTCAGTCAGTGGAGCTGCTAGAATGTCCCCAAGTTCCCTCAGTATTCTAGGGTGTATCCCATCTGGTCCCATCGCTTTGTCTACTTTGTTTAGCTAGTTTCTCACGAACACAGTCTTCTGAAAATTTTTTCAAGATGCCCCTCGCTTCTTTTCCTGTTTGTGGGTGTTTTCTGAGATACTGTTCCTGGTTCTTCATCTGTGAACACAGAACAGAAATATTTGTTAAGCAAATCCACTTTATCCTCATCAGTTTCTACCTATTCCTCCCCTTGAGTCTGACAAAAACACTTTTGCCCTTCCTCTTCTCACTAGCATATCTGAAAAATGTCTTATCTCCCCATTTTATTGCATTGGCTATTTCCTCCTCTTTTTGAATCTTTGCTTTCCTGACTACTTTGCTAGCTTCTCTGTTTTTCCAAATATAGATGCCTGTCTTCCTCTCTCTCTGTGATCCCTTGTATTTAATGAAGACCCTCCCTCTTTATCTCCAGGAATAAGCAGGAATGTAGTCATCACATATGAGTATCGTCGGTACCGACGGAGCCTGCGCGGGAACGCTCCCCAGCGTCCAATTAGAAAACGTTTGGGAGCATCCCACAGTGCCTGCGTGCTGCCTTTCTGCCTTTCCCAACTGCCTCTGTCCAGTTCTTCTTTTTCCGCGGAGCCAGCAGGTCGTTCCTGTCACCGCAGAAGAATTCTTTTTTATTTCTTTCTTTTTTGTGGTCGTGTCTGCCTTCCTCGAAGCTTTACCGGTACCGCTGGTTTTTTCGTCTTATTTTCTGTCTTTAAAAAAAAAAAAAAAATACTAGGACTTTTTCCTATTTTTTCCCAGGTGCACATGCCTTTTTGGGCCTTAGGCCCAAAAATTTCTTCCTATAATGGAGAAACCTGCTTCAGGTTTCAAAAAGTGCACCAAGTGTGGCGGTACCATTTCCATCATCGACACCCATGAATGGTGTTTAAAATGTTTAGGTCCTGACTACTCCATCACGAATTGTATGTCCTACGCCATGATGTCTAAAAGAGGTCGGCAGAACCGAGCTGCTAAGCTCAGTACCCTGTTTCCCTCTGATGCAGCTTCGGTGGCATCGACGTCCTCCCGGGCTTCCTCTTCCTCCCGTGGATTTCAGGTAACTAAACATAAGTCCAGCCGGTCCTGAAAGGGTAGATCTCCTTCTATGCATCGAGATGCCTCTGGCGTTGCCCTTGAGGATTCTGCACCGCCAAAATTGCCACGGCGGGAGGCTTCGGCTTCCAAAGCATTATCGGGGTTCCAGGATGTTCTCGAGGCCTCGACCTCGGCAGAACTACTGGTGCCATGCTCTGGGGTATCGGCGGTCTTCTCCGGTACCGACATCCAGGCATCGGCAGCGTCGTAGACCAGAGAGTCCTGGCTATTGAGCGCAGTCTAGCGGCTCTCCTTGCGTCATCGACACACTCAGAACCGCGACAGACAATCTGGCCGGTACCAGCACCGGCCCCGGCATCGATATCGGTACCAGTACCGATAGCATCGGTGTCTGCTTTGCCGGTACAGAGTCATCCGATGCCCTCGGGTACTGATTAGTCCCGGTACCGACTTCGGTCGGTACGGGTATCGGGCTTTTCAAGAGCATCCGGACTGACCATACTTTGAGTCCTCAGAAGAATCTGAGGATTCTGACAGTTCTCCAGGACCAAGCAGGAAGTCAGTCCTCACATATGGGTGATGTCGGCGCCGACGGAGCCCTCGCGGAGCAATTTTCCCCAGCTTTCAAAGAAAGCCTTTGGGAATTGCAGTGCGCATGCGCGGTCCTCTTCCCGCCCAAGGGTGCCATCTTGCTCAGTCTTCTTTTTTCCGCGGAGCCCTGCAGACGTTGTCTGTGAATCCCCGCCGAAAAGTTGATTTTTTTCTTTTTATTTCTCTTTTTTCTTCGGTTCGACGCCGGTTCTTTTCCCGCCCGGACTCGCGACGCCGGTTGCGAGTCCGTTCTTTATTTTTCATTTTTTTGTCCTTCGTGACAGATTTCGCCCCTTTTTACTTTTTCACTGGCAGCCCGGTCTTTCGACCTCGCAGGGGCCCTTTTTCCCCCGATGGCTTTAAAAAGTGTGACCTCTGTAAGAAACTCATGTCTCTTACAGATACGCATGACGTCTGCCTCCGCTGCCTCGGACCCGATCATGACCAGATGATCTGTGGTCCGTGTGGCAAAATGTCCTCTAAAGCGTTGAGGAGTCGGCAGCATCAGCTGGAACGTATCTTCTCTGACTCCGGCTGGGCTCGGACCTCGTCAGAGGCTTCGACGTCTCGGGACTCTGGTCCTGAGCATCGTCGGAGTTCCTCTGAAAGGGGGTCTCCTACCCGGGAACATCATCGGAAGAAGAAACCCGCGAGGGCGGGATCGGTGGATGCTCCTGGTTCCTCGAGGGCCAGGTCGCATAGCCACGATTCCTGTCCCGGGTCCTCGGAGGTGGAGAGGCCTTCAAAACATCCTCGACTCGAGATGGACTTGCCCACTCACGTGAGTACTGTTGTCCTCGTAGACTCGCCTCCGAAGGAGCCGACGTTGGGCCCAACGCCGTCGGGGCCCGAGTTGGGGGCTGCTGGGTCTCCTGAGCTCGGACTCAGGTTGACGGCCTTGGAGAGCAGTCTGACTGCCTTCATGGACCAGCAGCGGGTATTGATTGCTGGCCTCGCCGGTGCTTCTGCCCTGACCGCCGGGACGTCGACCTCCAAGTCGACCCCGGAGACCGAGCCGATCCTCGAGTCCATGAGGGCTCGAGTTGATCCTCGGTCACGGTCTCCTTCGGCCTCCCATTCGGGAACGAGGTCGTCGACGCCGACTCCCTCGGCATCGGGGTGGACGACATCGATGCCCGCCCGACCGGAGCTGCTCGACGACTCCTCCGAGGAATCGGCCTGGGAATCCAAGGACGAAGAGTCTCCTGGTTCCTTTCGGACTCGGTGTGTCCCATCGGACTCCCCCGAGTCCGAACCTTGGAGGCGGTCCCCTCCGGAGGATACCCGGTTCTCGGACTTCGTGCAGGATATGGCCAAGGCCTTGGCCTTCCCCGCGGATCCCGAGGAGGAGCCTCGAGTCGAGGAACTCGATGCCCTCCAATATGACTCTCCCCCGAAGGAGGCCTTTATTGTACCGGTTTCTCCGATGCTGGAACGACTTCTCTAACGCATATGGGAGAGCCCGGCGTCGTCGCCGGTGTTAAGCAAGCCGGGTCGATTCCATTTATCGAATCCGCAAGAGCCCCGGGTTCCAAAAGGCTCAACTGCCGCACCATTCCATGGTGGTGGAATTGGCCATGCATAGACTTAAGAGTCAAAAAATGCACTCCTCGGTGCCCCCCGGTAGGGAGGCCCGAAGCCTGGATGCCCTCGGTAGGAAGTGTTTCCAGGGCTCTATGCTTGCTTG
Source organism: Ichthyophis bannanicus (assembly GCA_033557465.1). Taxonomy (NCBI): domain Eukaryota; kingdom Metazoa; phylum Chordata; class Amphibia; order Gymnophiona; family Ichthyophiidae; genus Ichthyophis; species Ichthyophis bannanicus. The sequence goes on along the minus strand of CM066034.1, from coordinate 408,556,995 downwards.
TTGAGTCCAGACCTACCAGCTCTACATGGGCATGTATCTCCGAGACCTGGCTAAAGAAATTGCCGGGTTCTCTGCTGGTCTCTCCGACGAACCTTTGCAGAGGTTCCAAACCTTGTCAACTGGTATTCGAGAGTGCTCAAAGTTTATCTCTCGAGCAGCCTACGATGGTTTTGAGGCATCGGCTCGAGTAGCCACAGCCGGCATCGGTGGACGCCGCCAGGCTTGGCTTCAGACGTCCGACCTCGAGCCATGGGTGCAGGACAAGTTGGTCGATGTCCCCTGCAGAGGTGATAACCTCTTTGGCAAGCCCATGGATGAGAAGGCTGCACAGATCGAGACCGAGACTCTCACCAGGACTCGTCTCTCCAGGAAGACCTCTGCCCCTTCTCAAAAGAAGAAGGGCTCGGGGTAAAAGCCCTTTTACCCGAGGAAGGCGGCTGCCTATAAATACTACCCTCAGTATCAGGCCTCACCAGCTCCCCCACAGGGAAAGCAGGCCAAGGGACGGGGTAATGGGTCCCGTAGGCAGCAAGCCCCCAAGCCTGCACCACCGGCCCCTGCTCAGCAGGGTGTGGGTTTTTGACTTAATCAGCATAGCCTCTCCCCCTCAGCTGGTTTCTCTCAGCACAGGAGGCCGGCTGGTCCACTTTGCCCAAAGATGGTCCAACATCACCACAGATACCTGGGTACTTCACATAGTTTGAAAGGACTATCTTCTTCACTTTCACCAGGTACCTCCCTCCTATTTTCCAGGGGAGCCTCCGAGACTCCCTCTGCACAGGGACTTACTCCTTCAGGAGTTAGCGAGTCTCCTTCAGGAACAGGCTGTGGAACCGGTGCCCCACCACCTGAAAGGTCAGGGGTTTTACTCCAGGTACTTTCTGATACCAAAAAGAACAGGAGGCCTCAGACCTATCCTGGACTTGCGAAACCTCAACAAGTTCCTTGCAAAGGAGAAGTTCAAGATGCTTACCCTTGGAATCCTGCTGCCCTACCTCCAGCAGGGAGACTGACTATGCTCCTTGGATCTAAAGGATGCGTATACTCATATCCTTATTCATCCAGACCACAGACAATATCTCAGGTTTGTGGTGGGGGGAAATCATTACCAGTACAGAGTACTGCCCTTTGGCCTGTCCTCCGCACCCAGGGTGTTTACCAAATGCCTGGCAGTGGTGGCGGCCTATCTAAGACTTCAAGGCCTTTTTGTGTTTCCCTACCTGGACGACTGGCTCATCAGAGCCCAGTCTTCCCACAAAGCCATTCAAGCCACTCATCGCACTGTGACTCTACTCCAGCACTTGGGATTTGTCATAAACTTCGCAAAGTCCACTTTGCTCCCCTCTCAAGATCTCGAATTCATCGGCGCCAGGTTGGACACTCTTCAGGCGCGGGCCTTCCTGCCTCTGGACAGGGCCCAAAGGCTCATGGATCTCGCCAGCCACTTTCGCAGCAATTCCCTGGTCTCGGCCAGGCAATTTCTGAGACTGCTCGGCCATATGGCTTCCACGGTCCATGTGACCCCCAATGCCCGCCTGAACATGCGACCTGCTCAATGGTGCCTTTGCACACAATGGCATCAGGCCACTGGGAGCCTAGCGGACTCCGTACAGATCTCCGACCGGCTGGTCTCTTCTCTGCAATGGTGGCTTCATCTGCCCAACCTAGTACTAGGAGTGACTTTTCAGCCCCCTCCACATTCTCAGGTCCTGACGACCGATGCTTCTCTCCTGGGTTGGGGAGCACACTGCCAAGGGACATGTACTCAGGGTCTCTGGACTCCTTGGGAATCTGCTCAACAGATAAACTTCCTGGAGCTCAGAGCCATCCGCCTAGCGCTCAAAGCATTCTCTCACCTGATTTCCCATCAGTCGGTGCTGATACAGACAGACAATCAGGTTGCAATGTTCTATGTGAACAAGCAAGGCGGGACAGGCTCCTTCCTTCTCTGTCAGGAGGCACAAAAACTATGCTCTTGGGCTGTCCACCACAGAATTATCCTCAAAGCTGTCTATCTCCCAGGTCAAGAAAATTACCTGGCCGACAAGCTGAGCAGGATCCTCCAGCCACACGAGTGGAGGCTGGATCCGATGGTGGTTCAGCGGATCTTTTTGAAGTGGGGCCTCCCCACCCTGGATCTGTTTGCCAGTCCTCTGAACAGGCAACTTCCCAGATTCTGCTCTCGACAACCGCATCCTCTCAGAGTAGCGGCGGATGCTTTTCTGATTCCATGGTCCACAGGCCTCTTATATGCCTTTCCTCCGATGCCGCTGGTGTCTCGGACACTCTTCAAGGTTCTCAGAGACAAAGCCTCGATGATCCTAGTGGCTCCCCGGTGGCCGAGACAACCTTGGTTCCCGCTTCTGATGCAGCTGGTGGTGGGCACCCATCTTCCTCTGGGGTTTCAGCCCGACCTCCTGTCACAGGATCAGGGGACTCTCCTGCACCCCAACCTCCGGTCCCTTCATCTGATGGCCTGGCTGCTGAAAGGGTAGTCCTTGCTCCCCTCTGCCTACCTCCAGAGGTGGAGGAGGTCGTCTTGGCCTCCAGGCGGCCCTCCACCCGGAAGTCCTACGCTCTTAAGTGGCGTCGGTTCTCCGCCTGGTGTGCTCAGCAGTCTCAAGATCCCTTCTCCTGTTCAGCATCAGTGGTCTTGCAGTACTTGGTTTCCCTCTTCAATCTTGGACTTAAGTCCAACTCGGTCAAGGTCCACCTCAGTGCTCTTTCTGTGCATCACATGCCGGTGGATGGCAGACCTCTTTCTAGCCACCCTCTGGTGGTTCGTTTTCTCAGAGGCCTCCTTCTCCTTAAACCACCTTTGCGCCCCCCCAGCCCCGGACTGGGATCTCAATGTGGTTTTACAGCGGATTACCTGTCCGCCTTTCGAACCTATGGCTACCTGTCCTCTTCGTTTTCTTTCTTGGAAAACCTTGTTCTTGGTAGCCCTCACTTCTGCTAGACGCGTTAGTGAACTGCAGGCCCTGGTGTCTGATCCTCCGTACACTAGGTGTTCTACAAGATCCGGGTAGTCCTACGGACTCACCCAAAGTTACTTCCCAAAGTGGTTTCCCCTTTTCACATCAACCAGGAGGTGGTGCTTCCGATCTACTTTCCCAGGCCACACTCCAGCCGAGCTGAAATGGTCCTGCATACACTGGACTGTAGAAGGGCGTTAACCTTCTACCTTGACCGTACACGGGAGCACAGAAGGGCTGTTCAGCTCTTCATCTCTTATGACCCCAATATGCTGGGGCTCCCTGTCTCCAAGCGTACTCTGTCCATCTGGATTGCTGACTGTATCGCTTGGGCTTACGAGGCAGCCGGCCTCTCATTGGAAAGTCGAGTCACGGCCCATCGTGTCCGTGCGAAGGCTACGTCAGTGGCTTACCTCCGCTCTGTTCCATTGGCAGACATCTGCCGGGCCGCTACTTGGTCTTCAAGCCAGACTTTTGCGGCCCATTACTGCCTGGAGAGGGAGTCCCGCAGGGACAGTGCTTTCGGACAGGCAGTCCTCCGTAACCTCTTCGAGGTATAGGCAACTCCTACCCTCCATCCCGGATGTTGGGCTACCGGTTGGAGATGTATTCAGAGAAGATTCCTTCCTTCTGGACTGCTGAGCTTGAGGGAGCTCATTTTTGCGCTTAGGGTCTCCGGTAGCCTTAAGCTTGGGAGTCCCATATGTGAGGACTGACTTCCTGCTTGGTCCTGGAGAAAGCGTAGTTACTCACCTGTAACAGGTGTTCTCCAGGAGCAGCAGGAATCAGTCCTCACAACCCTCCCTCCTCCCCGTGGAGTTGCAGTTCTATGCTTTTGTTTTTTTGCTAATTTTTTGCTGTCTTTTAGCTATGTCATCTGACTGAGCAAGATGGCACCCTTGGGCGGGAAGAGGACCGCGCATGCGCGCTGCAATTCCCAAAGGCTTTCTTTGAAAGCTGGGGAAAATTGCTCGGCGAGGGCTCCGTCGGCGCTGACGTCACCCATATGTGAGGACTGATTCCTGCTGCTCCTGGAGAACACCTGTTACAGGTGAGTAACTACGCTTTCTGTCCATGCAGGAATGCTTCTCCCAGAGGAGCCCTCCTCCCCTAAGCGCAGGATGTCTCCTCCAGAGGATATTTCCTTCCTGGATTTTATCAGGGAGGTGGCTCGGGGTCTGTCCATTACCGTGGCCCCTGAAACAGAGCCAAGAACTAAGTAGTTGGAAATTTTACAATATCCCAAAACTCCTAAGGAGGAAGCTACCTTGCCCATTCATGAGATTTTGCATGATCTCATGTTAAGGATGTGGGAGACACCTCTTACCACCTCTCCTCATTCTCGCAGACTGGATACTCTGTATCGAGTCCCTCCTTGTCCTGGTTTCCAGAAATCTCAGCTTCCTCACCACTCGATTGTAGCGGAATCAGCTATGAGAAGGACGTGAGTGCAGAACCCTGGATGCTTTTGGACGTCGTGTCTTCCAAGCTTCCATGCTTTCTGCCAGGGTCAGTTCCTATAGTCTTTACATGGGAATGTTCCTGAAGGAGGTCACAGATGATTTAGAGGCCTTGAGTCCTATTCTTCCTGAGGATAGAAGACAGGATTTTCTCACATTGGTCAAACATGCCAAGATGTTTCTAAATTTGTCGACCGTGCAGCCTTTGACTGCTTTGAGTGCATAAGCAGAACTTCTGCCATTGCCATAGGCGCACATAGAATTGCTTGGCTCCAGGCATCTGATCTGGAGCTCTGGGTACAAGACAAATTGGGAAATATCCCTTGTATTGGTGAGAACCTGTTTGGTAAAGATTGGCAGGAAAAGGCCAATGAGTTGGATGCTGACAACTCTACCTTGGATAGATTATCCAAGTCCATAGCTGATCCTGCTAGAAAGAAATGGTTCAAGAAACCATGCTCCTTCAAATCCTATATAACAACCATCTGTAGCTCTATATATATACATATGTAAATAGTTGATCTTTGATCATTGTAATTAGTTCATAAATTAGTTCTTATTCGCCTATGTATCCTTGTTACTTTGTTCTTTGTAAACAGTTGAAACACACTGCTTTTGAAACGTTCTATGTAAACCGCCTTGATTTGTAGAAAGACGGTATATAAAAAATGTTAAATAAATAAACCATTCTTTTCTAAGAAGAAAAGATATTATCCTGCTTATGCTCAGCAGGGACGTTCTGCAGGTCAGCTTGTCAGGAAAGGTCAGCAACCACCGAAGCAGAAGAAAGCAAAGACTGCTAAGCCTCAACCGTCTCAGCAGTCTCAGCCTCCACAAGGCCTTTGACTTTCAGCTAGAGAACTTAGCCTTCCTGTCTCTAGTGGGACCAGAGCCTTCCACCATTCCAGGAAGGTTGTCAATTTGCCCCCAGATGGGGGCAGATAACAGCAGAGCATTGGACACTTTCCATCATAAAGGAGGGGTACAGGCTTCATTTTTCAAGCATGCCCCCCTCCCACAGTAATAAGGCAGTTCAATTCTCCGACACCTCTCATCAACCTGTTAGGTCAGGAGGTCACTATCCTTCTTGCCGAAGGGGCGATAGAAGAAGTACCCATTCCTCATCAGGGTACGGGGTTTTTCTCCCCCTATTTCCTTATCCCAAAGAAAACAGGGGGATACAGACCTATTTTGGACCTCAGAGAATTGAACAAATTCCTTGTCAAAGAGAAATTCAAGATGATTTCTCTTGGAACTCTGCAGCCATACCTTCAGAATCAGGATTGGCTTTGTTCTCTAGACCTCAAGGATGTGTACACCAATGTCCTCATCCATCCAACTCACAGAAAGTTCCTTTGGTTCCTTTTTCAGAGAAAGCACTACCAGTACAGGGTGCTTCCTTTTGGCCTGGCCTCAGCACCAAGGGTGTTCACGAAATGCATGGCTGTTGTAGCAGCATTTCTCCGCACTCTAGGGATATTCGTCTTCCCCTACTTAGACGACTGGCTCATTCGAGCCCCAACAGAGTCAGAGGCCAGGAGTTCTCTATCCTGCACAATGCGTATTTTCAATATTTGGGTCTGGTAATAAACATCCCAAAATCCAGTCTAACTCCCACTCAGTCTTTGGACTTCATAGGAGCTTTGCTGGATACCACAAAGGCAGGGGCCTACCTCCCCCAGGCCCTTTGTCTTCGCATGGTGCAGTTAGCTTCTCAAGCAGTGCTAAAGTCTCATCTCACTGCTCGAGAAATGTTACAACTACTAGGCCACATGGCATCCACCGTGCATGTGGTGCCCTATGCTCGCCTCCATATGAGGGCAGCCCAGTGGACCTTATCCACTCAATGGACCCGTGCATCTGGATGCCTGTCAGACAAAATAGCAAACACAAGTCGCCTTATTTTGTCCCTCCAGTGGTGGAAGTCCACTCAAAACTTGTTGCTGGGGTCCCCTTTTCAACAACCTTTACCCCAAGCAACTCTCACAACAGATGCTTCTCCGATGGGTTGGGGAGCTCATCTGCAAGATCTCTCCACTCAAGGCACCTGGTCTCCACAGGAGACTCATCTACATATCAATCTCTTGGAACTCACAGCAATCTTCCTTGCTCTTAGTGTTCTACACCCTGCTCAGCTACAAGACAGTCCTCATTCATACGGACAATCAAGTAGCCATGTTCTATGTGAACAAGCAAGGGGTAACAGGCTTTCTGTCGCTTTGCAATGAAGCTTTGCGAATATGGGCCCATGCCAGAGAGTGTCAGATTCATCTCCTGGCAGTGTATCTTCCAGGCATCCAAAACTCTTGGGCAGACAGACTCAGTCGAGTTCTGCTTCCACACGAGTGGTCTCTGCATGCAGACCAGGTGACCAAGATTTTTCAAATTTGGGGAACCCCGGACATAGACTTCTTTGCACGTCCGTGGAATGCCAAACTTCCCTGGTTCTGTTCCAGAATTCCGGCTCAGGGGGCTCAGGCCAGGGATGCTTTCCTCCTTTACTGTGGTCAAGACTTCCTGTATGCCTTTCCACCCATTCCCCTAATTCCCAAAGCCCTGTTCAAGCTTCAGAGAGACAGAGGCCATATGTTTCTCATAGCTCCACATTGACGACGGCAAGTGTAGTACCCTCTGCTTCTACATCTTTCTCAAGCTCCCTTCCTGGAGTTACGGTCTGCTCCAGATTTCCTATCTCAGGAGGATGGAATGTTATGGCATCGCAATCCCCAGTCTCTGTATCTCAGGGCTTGGTTGCTGAAGGCCTACATCTCCATGATCTTAATCTCCATCAGCAAGTAAAAGATATTCTTTTTGCTTCCAGGAAACCTTCCACAAGATGCTCTTATGCTTTCAAGTGAAAAAGGTTTACCATATGGTGTTCGCAAAAGGGTCTTAATCCCCTTGCGATACCTCTGGAATCCTTGCTGGAATATCTCCTTCATTTATCCAATGCAGGACGTAAGACCAACTCAGTAAGGGTCCATTTGAGTGCTATTACAGCTTCCTTTAAGCCTCTAAATAGACAGCCTATTTCCTCTCATCCTCTTATAGCAAGATTTATCAGAGGCCTTCTTCTAAGTAAGCCTCCCATTAGGCCACCACCGGTGGCATGGGACTTAAACCTGGTTCTTGGGCAGCTCATGAAACCACCCTTCGAACCTTTAGCTACTACCTCCTTAAAATTCCTTTCTTGGAAGGTTATCTTTCTTATTACAATCACATCAGAACATCGCATTAGTGAGTTGCAAGTGCTAGTAGCTAATCCACCTTATACAAGGTTCCATCATGACAAGTTAGTCCTTAGAACTCATAAGAACATAAGATATGCCATACTTGGTCAGACCAAGGTCCATCAAGCCCAGTATCCTGTTTCCAACAGTGGCCAATCTAGGTCATACGTACCTAGCAGTTTCCCCAAAAGACACAGGTTCCGCAATGCTTGTACTGGGTCAAGCATTGATATCCTGGGTCCCTTCTTAATAATGGTTTATGGACCTTTCCTCCAGGAACTTGTCCAAACCTTTTTTTAAACCCAGCTACACTAACATCCTTTACTACATCCTCCGTTACCAATTACTACATCCTCCTGTAACAAATTCCAGAGTTTGATTATACGTTGAGTGAAAAAATATTTTCTTTTATTAGTCTTAAATGGTGTACCCTGTAGCTTCATTGCATGTCCCCTAGTCTTTCTATATTCTGATAGCATAAACAATCGATCTACATTTACCCGTTCCACTCCGTTGATTAATTTATAGACTTTGATCAGATCTCCCCTCAGCCGTCTCTTTTCCATGTTAAAGAGCCCTAACCTTCTTAGCCTTTCTTCATAGGAGTATCCTTTATCGCCTTTACTATTTTGGTGGCTCTTCTCTGAACCTTTTCTAATAACGCTATATCCTTTTTAAGATACGGTGACTAGAACTGCACACAATATTCAAGGTGCAGTCTCACCATGGAACGATATAGAGGCATTATAATATATTTTGTTTTATTTTCCATTCCTTTCCTTATGCTATCTAGCATTCTATTTGCTCTCTTGGCTGCCGCTGCACACTGGGCCGAGGGTTTTAACATGGTATCCACAATGACGCCTAAATCTTTTTCCTGGGTGGTGGTTCCTAATGTGGAACCTTGCATCGTGTAACCGTAGTTTGGGTAGTTCTTCCCTAGGTGCATAACTTTGCACTTGTCCACATTAAATTTCATCTGCCATTTTGATGCCCAGGCTTCCAGTTTATCAAGATCCTCTTGCAATTTTCCACAATCCTCTTGGGTTTTAACAGCTTTAGATCGTTTTGTGTCATCTGCAAATTTGATAACCTCACTCGTTATTCCACTTTCCAGGTCATTTCTGAATATGTCAAAAAGCAGCGGACCCAGCACAGATCCCTGGATACACCACTATTCACGTTTTTCCATTGGGAAAATTGGCCATTTTGCCCAACCCTCTGCTTTCTATCTTTTAACCAGTTCTTGATCCACAGTAGTACACTGCCTCCTATCCCATGACTCTTTAGTTTTGCCAAAAGTCTCTGATGAGGGACCTTGTCAACGGCTTTCTGAAAGTCCAGATACACTATATCAACCGACTCACCTTTGTCCACATGTTTATTCACACTTTCAAAAAAACATAACAGATTAGTAAGACAAGATCTTCATTGTCTAAAGCCATGTTGGCTGTCTCCCATTAGGCCATGACTATCTAGAAACATAGAACATAGAAACATGATGACAGAAAAAGACCACATGGCCTATCTAGTCTGTCCTTCCATATCAACAACTACAACAGTCCCCTTTTTACGTTTAGAGATCCTCTGTGTTTGTCCATTGCTTTTTTTAATCCAGTTACTGTCCTCATCTCTACCACCTCCACTGGGAGACTATTCCATGGATCCACTACTCTTTCCCTAAAGATATATTTCAGCATATCACTCCTGAATCTATCTCCCTTCACCCTCATCCCTTGTCCCCTCGTACCAGAACTTGCTTTCAATTGAAAGAGGCTCTCTCCCTGAACATTTATGCCACGGAGGTATTTAAACATCTCAATCATATCACCTCTATCCCACCTTTCCTCTAAGGTGTACATATTAAGATCCTTAAGTCTGTCCTCATATGCTTTATAATGAAGCCCACTAATCATTTTAGTAGCCACCCTCTGCACCGACTCAATCCTGTTCACATCCTTTTGAAGGTGCGGTCTCCAGAATTGCACACTATACTCCAAATGAGGTCGCACCAAAGACTTATACAGAGGCATTATCACCTCCTTTTTTCTGCTAGCCATTCCTCTCCGTATGCACCCAAGCATCCTTCTAGCTTTTGCCGTCGCCTTTTCTACCTGTTTAGCTACTTTAAGATCATCAGACACAACCACGCCTAGGTCCCGCTCTTCTTTAGTGGACAAAAGTACTTCTCCTCCTATACTGTATTGCTCTCTTGGATTGCTGCAGCCCAAATGCATGACCTTACATTTTTTAACATTAAATCCCAGCTGCCAAATTCTAGACCATTCTTCAAGCTTAGCTAGATCCCTCCTCATGTTATCTACACCATCTCCAGGAATAAGCAGGAATGAGTCTTCACATATGAGTATCGTCGGTACCGACGGAGCCTGTGCGGGAACGCTCCCCATCGTCCAGAACGAAAGCTTTTGGGAGCATCCCACAGCGCCTGCGCGCTGCCTTCCAGCCTTTCCCAACCGCCTCTCTCCAGTTCTTCTTTTCCGCGGAGCCAGCAGGTCGTGTTTCTGTCACCGCTGAAGAAGTTCTTTATATTTCTTTATTTCTTTGGTCGCGCGTCTGCCTTCTTCGACGTCGGACCGGTACCGCCGGTCTTTTCTTCTTTCTTTAAAAAAAACAAATAAACAAAAAAACCCCTACCTTTTCCCACTTCTGTGTATTTTTTCTTTTTGGGCCTTAGGCCTAGAAAACATTTCCTCATGGAAAAGCCCGCTTCCGGGTTTAAAAAGTGCACGAAGTGCAGTGGTACTATTTCTATCACTGACACCCATGACTGGTGTCTAAAATGTTTGGGTCCTGACCACTCCATCACCGATTGTGAGTCCTGTTCCCTGATGTCTAAAAGAGGTCGACAGAATCGAGCGGCTAAGCTCAGTACCCTGTTTCCCTCTGATGCAGCTTCGGTGGCATCGACATCTTCCAGGGCTGCTTCTTCCTCCCATGGATCTCAGGTAACCAAACATAAATCCAGCCGGTCCTCGAAGGGTAGATCTCCCTCTAAGTATCGAGATGCCTCCGGGCTTACTCTCGAGGATCCCGCACCGGCAAAATTACCACGGTGGGAAGCTCCTGCTTCCAAAGCTTTATCTATGGGGTCACAGGTTGACATCGATGGCTCGGCCTCGACCGATCACCTGTTGCCATGTTCTGGGGTACTGGTGGATTCCACTGGTACCGACATCCAGACATTGGTTGCGTCGATGGATCAGAATATTCTGACCATGCAGCGTGCCATTACGGCATTCATACAAGCTGCGACGCCTCCGGTACCGCAACAAACTCCGTTGTCGGTACCGGTTCCGGCACTGATATCGGTTCCGGTGCCGGTGCCGATTGCATCGACATCGGCTTCGGTGTCGACTGCAGCGGTACCCTGTTCTGTGATGCCCATCGGTACCGATCACTCCCGATGTCGATACCACTCGGTACGCGTATCAGGCTCTGCAGGAGCATCCAGACAGGCGATACTTCGATTCTTCCGAAGACTCTGATGAATCAGAGGCTTCTGTCGAAGCATATGTACTCCTTCCACAGGAGCCCTCTTCTCCAAAAAGAAGAATGTCTCCTCCAGAAGACTTGTCTTTTCAAGACTTCATTAGGGAAGTGGCCAGGGGCCTCTCCATTAAAGTGGCCCCTGAACCAGAGCCTAGAGCCAAGAAATTGGATATTTTACAATATCATAAGGCTCCTAAAGAGGCAGCTACTTTATCAATTCATGAGATCCTTTATGATCACATGTTGGGCATATGGGAGACACCTCTCACTACCTCCCCTTATTCACGTAGGTTGGACACCATGTACCGTGTTCCTCCTTGTCCTGGCTTTCATAAGTGAGTCTTTTGTGGTGGAGTCTGCTATGAAGAAGATAAAGAGTGCAAAAAGACACCCATCTAATCCTCCAGGAAGAGAACGCAGAACCTTGGATGCTTTTGCCAGGAGAATTTTCCAGGCCAATATGCTTGCTGCCAGAATCAACTCCTATAGTCTATATATGGGGATGTTTCTAAAGGAAGTTACAGATCATCTGCAAACTTTATCTCCTTTTATCTCACAAGATAAAAGGGAGGAGTTTCTCACCTGTCTTCAACATGCCCAGGATGTTGACAAATTTTCCAACAGTGCAGCCTTTGGCTCTTTTGAGTGTGCCAGCAGAGCCTCTGCTATTGCCATAGGTGCACGCAGAGTTGCTTGGTTACAAGCTTCTGATTTGGAACCCTGGGTCCAGGATGGATTAGGAAATCTTTCTTGTACAGGTGAAAACTTTTTTGGCAAGGATTGTCAAGCAAAGGCCACTCAGATGGATGCTGAGAATTCTGCCTTAGATATACTTTCAAGGTCTACTTCTGCTCCTGTTAGAAAAAAGTTATTCAAAAAGGCTTTCTTTCCCAAAAAGGGGAAATATTATCCTGTTTATGGTCAGCAGGCATCTTCTGCAGGTCGTTTTGCTGCAAAGCGTCAGCAACAACCTAAACAAGCCAAGCCTAAGGCTGCAAGGACTGCTACGGCCTAACAGCCTCAGCCTCCTCAGGGCCTTTGACTTACAACTAGAGAACTTAGCCTTTCTGGCTATAGAAGAACCAGAGCCTCTCACCATTCCAGGAAGGTTAGCCCACTTTGCTCCCAGATAGGAACAAGTCACGGCAGATCAATGGACCCTCTCCATCTTAAGGGAGGGGTACAAGCTTCATTTCTTAAACCTTCCTCCTCACACCATGGTGAGACAGTTCAGTTCTCCAACATCTCTCCTCGACCTTCTGGGTCAGGAGATTGCTACCCTTCTTGCCCAAAGGGCAATAGAAGAAGTACCCCTTCTTCAACAGGGCTCCGGGTTCTACTCCCCCTATTTTCTTATCCCAAAGAAAACAGGGGGCTACAGACCCATATTAGATCTCAGAGAATTGAACAAGTTTCTATGCAAGGAGAAATTAAAGATGAATTCTCTCGGTGCTCTCCTTCCATACCTTCAGAGTCAGGATTGGCTTTTCTCTCTAGATCTCAAGGATGCGTACACCCATATCCTCATCCATCCAACACACAGAAGGTTCCTTTGGTTCCTTTATCAGGGAAAGCACTACCAATACAGAGTGCTTCCTTTCGGTCTGGCCTCTGCTCCGAGTGTGTTCACAAAATGCATGGCAGTAGTAGCTGCATTTCTACGCACTCTAGGAATATTTGTATTCCCATTTCTGGACGACTGGCTCATCCGAGCTCCGTCCCAGTCAGAGGCCCATGCTTCCCTAGCCCTGCACAAGGCGTGTTCTTCAATATCTGCGACTTGTAATAAACATCCCAAAATCCCATCTCACCCCTACTCAGTCATTGGAGTTCATAGGGGCCTTGCTGGATACCACAACTGCAAGGGCCTATCTTCCCCAGGCCCGTTGCCTACGCTTGGTGCAGTTAGCCTCACAAATTCAGTTAAAGTCCCATTTAACTGCTCAAGAAATGTTACAACTGTTAGGCCACATGGCATCCACCGTTCATGTGGTTCCTTACGCTCGCCTTCACATGAGGGCAGCTCAGTGGACTCTGTCTCCCAATGGACCCAGGCATCAGGGTGCCTCTTAGACAAAATAGCAACCTCCAGTCGCCTCTTCTGGTCTCTCCAGTGGTGGAAATCCACTCAAAATCTGTTGCTGGGGTCCCCCTTTCAACAGTCTCTACCCCAAGCAACTCTTACAACAGATGCCTCTCCAAGGGGCTGGGGAGCTCATCTACAAGATCTCTCCAACCAGGGCATCTGGTCTCCACAAGAGACATCTCTACATATCAACCTCTTGGAGCTCAGAGCAATTCTTCTAGCTCTGAGTCTTCCACACCCTGCTCAGCTACAATACAGTCCTCATCCACATGGACAACCCAAGTAGCCATGTTCTACGTGAACAAGCAGGGTGGGATTGGCTCTCTGTCGCTTTGTAACGAAGCTTTGAGATTGTGGGCCTTTGCCAGAGAGCATCAAATTCATCTCGTGGCAGTGTATCTTCCAGGCGTTCAAATCTCTTGGGCTGACAGACTCAGTCAAGTTCTGCTTCCACACGAATGGTCCCTCCATGGGGACCAGATAGCCAGGATCTTCCCAATTTGGGGAACCCCGGACATAGACCTGTTTGCAAGTCCGTGGAATGCCAAACTTCCCCGGTTCTGTTCCAGGATTCCGTGTCAGGGAGTTCAGGCCAGGGATGCCTTCCTCCTTCATTGGGGGCAAGAATTCCTCTATGCCTTTCCACCCATTCCCCTAATTCCCAAGACCCTGTTCAAACTTCAGAGAGACAAAGGGTCTATGATTCTCATAGCACCACATTGACCATGCCAGGTGTGGTACCCTCTACTTCTGCATCTCTCTCAAGCTCCCTCCCTGGACTTGGGATCTGTTCCAGACCTCCTGTCCCAGGAGGAGGGAACGTTGTGGCACCCAAATCCCCAGTCTCTTCATCTCAGAGCCTGGTTGCTGAAGGCCTAGACCTTCAAGATTTGCATCTTTCTCAGCAGGTGAAGTATATCCTTCATGCTTCCAGAAAGCCTTCCACTAGACGTTCATGTGCTTTTAAATGAAAAAGGTTTACCATTTGGTGTGCACAGAAGGGTCTTAACCCTCTTGCAATACCTCTGAATTCTTTACTAGAGTATTTAGTGTATTTATCCCATGCAGGCCTTAAAACGAATTCAGTAAGAGTCCATTTGAGTGCTATTTCAGCATCCCTTAAGCCTCTCAATGGACAGCCAATTTCCTCTCATCCTCTTATTGCAAGATTCATGAGAGGCCTTCTTTTAACTAAACCTCCCATTAGACCACCTCTAGTGGTATGGGACTTGAATTTGGTTCTTGGCCAGCTTATGAAGCCACCCTTTGAACCCTTAGCCACTACCTCCTTGAAATTTCTTTCCTGGAAGGTTACTTTTCTCATTGCAGTCACCTCAGCTCACCGCATCAGTGAGCTGCAAGCCTTGGTGGCTAATCCTCCTTATACAAGGTTCCATCATGACAAGGTAGTCCTCAGGACTAATCCACACTTTATGCCTAAAGTGGTCTCTCCTTTTCATCTGAACCAGGAGGTGTATTTACCTGTCTTTTTTCCAGGACCTCATGCATCAAGTGCAGAGAGGAATCTCCATACCCTGGATTGTAAGAGAGCGCTCGCTTTATCTCCAGGAACAAGCAGGAATAAGTCCTCACATATGGGTACATCGGAACCGACGTAGCCTGCGCGGGAAAGCTCCCCAGCTTCCCAGAAAGGAAGCTTTTGGGGCCTCCCACTGCACATGCGCGCTGCCTTCCCGCCTTCCTGACCAGCTCTCCTCAGTTTCTCTTTTTCTGCGGAGCCAGCAGGTCGTGTTCCTGTCACCGCTGAAGAAATTCTTGTTTTAGTTTGTTTCTTTAGACCGCGTACCTGCCTTCCCCATACCGAAACCGGTACCGCCAGTCTCTCTTTCTTTCTTTCAAAAAAAAAAAAAAATCTTTATTTTTGCACAACTTGGTGACTTCGGTTAGGCCTCAGGCCTACACAAATTCTCCTCACGGAGAAACCAGCCCCTGGTTTCAAGAAGTGTACCAAGTGTAGTGCTGTTATTTCTGTCACAGACACCCGTGACTGGTGTCTTAAATGTTTAGGCCCTGACCACTCCATTCCGGACTGCCCATCCTGCTCCCAGATGTCTAAACGTGGTTTGCAGAACCGGGCCAACAAATTCCATGTGCTGTTTGCTTCAGATAATCCAGCATCACAGTCATCCAGGTCTTCCTCTCCGGATGGATCTCAGGTAACCAAACCTCCTTCGGGCAGGTCCTCAAAGAGCAAATCTCCTTCAAAGCATCGAGAGGCTCTCACTTTTGAATCTGAGGATCCTGCCCCAGCCAAACAACCCCGGCGGGAAGCTCTGGCTTCCAAAGCTCCATCTGTGGGGTTACAGGTTGACATCGATGGCACGGCCTCGACTGATCACCTGTTAGACTGCTCTGGGGTACCGGCCCATACCGGTACCAACATCCAAGCAGCAGTGGCGTCTATGAGCAATACTGTTCAGACCATGCTGCAGGCCATGCTGGCTTTCATTAATGCTGCGACGCCCTCGGTACCGCATCCAGCGGTTCCGGGTCCGGTTCCGGTATCGTTTCCCATATCAGAACCGAGACCATCGTCTTCCAAACGCAGATCGGTTCCGCATGCCGGATCCGGGTTTTCACCCGATACCGATCCCATACCCGTTACGCCCGATGTCGATACCGAACGGTATGCGTATCGTGCGTTGGAAGCAAATAGAGGATACTCTGATTCTTCTGAGGATTTTGACTTCTCTGAGGACTCTGAGCTGTCTCTAGTTCTTCCTGAAGACCCTTCTTCCCCAAAGAGGAGAATGTCTCCACCAGAGGATTTGTCCTTTCAAGACTTTATTATTAAACTAGCTAAAGGACTTTCTATTACCACATCCTCTGAAAAAGAACCTAGATCAAAGAAACTGGATATTTTAGGATACCCTAAGGTTCCTAAAGAGGCAGTCACCCTGCCTATCCATGAAATCCTTCAAGAACACTTGATGGACTTATGGGAGGCTCCCTTAACGTTGTCTCCTTATTCTCGTAGGTTGGACACCATGTACCGGGTCCCTCCTTCTCCTGGTTTTCAAAAGACTCAGCTGCCTCACCATTCCATTGTGGTAAAGTCTGCGCTGAAAAAGATTAAGAGTCCCAAAAGGCACTCTTCTACCCCTCCAGGGCGAGAATGTAAGACCCTAGACTCTTTTGGTAGGAAAATCTTCCAGGCTAGTATGCTTATAGCCAGGATTAATTCATACAGTCTGTATATGGGCATGTTTCTCAGGGATCTTGCCCTAAAGGTACGGCATTTTGCCCCATTTATCCCTGAGGATAAAAAGGAGGAGTTCATTTCTATAGTGAAACAGCTTCTAGATGTTTCTAAGTTCTCCAACAGAGCAGCCTTTGATTCCTTTGAAGGTGCCGGTAGAGCTTCAGGCATTGCCATTGCAGCCTGACGACTTGCTTGGCTCCAGGCCTCTGACCTAGAACCCTGGGTCCTGGATGGCTTACGGAATCTGCCCTGTACAGGTGAGAACTTATTTGGTGAAGACTGGCAAATTAAAGCCACTCAAATGGACGCAGAAAATGCTACCTTAGATAGAATTTCTAAGTCTACCTCTACTCCTGCCAAGAATAAGTCTTTCAAGAGGCCTTACTACAAGAAGGCCAGATTTTCCACAAATACTGGCCAACAATTTTCTCAGCCTCGCTTTGCTGCTAAACGTCAACAGCCTAAACAGGCAAGGTCAAAGCCTGCAGTGTCTGCCACTCCTCAGCAGGCTCAACCCCCTCAGGGGTTTTGACTTGCCCCTAGAGAACTTAACCTTTCTGGCTCTAGAACAACCAGAGCCCCTCACCATTCCCGGAAGGTTAGCTCACTTTGCTCCCAGATGGGGGCAAATTACATCAGAGCAATGGACCTTCTCTATCATCAGAGAGGGCTACAAACTTCCCCCATATACCATGGTGAGGCACTTGAATTCTCCCCCATCTCTCCTGGGCCTGTTGGGTCAGGAAGTCTCTTCTCTCCTTGCCCAAGGGGCAATAGAAGAGATTCCTCTTCTTCAACAAGGGACAGGATTCTACTCCCCTTATTTTCTCATACCAAAGAAGACAGGGGGATTCAGACCTATCCTAGATCTGAGAGAATTGAACAAATTTCTGTACAAGGAGAAATTCAAAATGCTTTCTCTAAGCATTCTCCTTCCATACCTTCAGAGTCAGGATTGGCTTTGTTCTCTAGATCTCAAGGATGCGTACACACATATACTCATCCACCCATCCCACAGAAAATATCTAAGATTTCTGTTTCAGGGAAAACATTTCCAGTACAGAGTACTTCCCTTCGGTCTAGCCTCTGCTCCAAGAGTGTTCACCAAATGCATGGCAGTTGTTGCCGCATTTCTAAGAGGTCTGGGAATTTTTGTATTCCCATATCTGGACGACTGGCTCATCCGAGCTCCATCTCAGTCAGAGGCCCAGATTTCCCTGGACCGCACAAGGCACATTCTGCAGTATCTGGGACTGGTGGTAAACCTTCCCAAGTCTCAACTTATCCCTACTCAGTCTCTGGAATTCATAGGGGCCCAGTTGGACACCACCACTGCAAGGGCCTACCTACCTCAAGTCCGGGGCCAACGTCTGGTGTGCTTGGCCTCCCAAGCTCAGTCTAGCAGTCACTTGACAGCCAGAGAAATGCTGCGACTTCTGGGCCACATGGCCTCCACGGTTCACGTGGTGCCCCACGCTCGTCTTCATATGAGAGCAGCTCAATGAACCTTGGCCACCCAGTGGACTCAAGCATCAGGAGCGCTGTCCGACCAAATCCTCACCTCAAAGCGTCTGTTTTGGTCCCTCCAATGGTGGATGTCCACCAAGAATCTGTTGTTGGGGGCCCCCTTCCAACCTTTGTTGCCCCAAGCAACCCTCACAACAGATGCCTCCCAAACAGGGTGGGGAGCCCATCTACAATCCCTCTCCACTCAGGGTACTTGGTCTCCACAGGAGACCACGCTTCACATCAACCTCCTGGAACTGCGAGCAATCTTCTTTGCCCTCAAAGTCTTCCATATCCTCCTTGTCAACCTGACCGTCCTAGTTCAGACAGACAATCAGGTGGCCATGTTCTACGTAAACAAACAAGGAGGGACAGGCTCTCTGTCACTTTGCAACGAAGCTCTCAGATTATGGGCCTTCAGCAGAGAGCATCAAATTCATCTTCTGGCAGTTTATCTTCCAGGGGTTCAAAACTCTCGGGCAGACAGACTTAGTCGAGTTCTGCTTCCACACGAATGGTCCTTGCATATGGACCAGATACGCAGAATCTTTCAGGAATGGGGAACCCCAGACATAGACCTCTTTGCAAGTCCGTGGAATGCCATACTTCCCCGGTTCTGTTCCAGGACTCCGTGTCAGGGAGCTCAGGCCAACGACGCCTTTCTCCTGCATTGGGGTCAGGAATTCCTATTTGCCTTTCCACCCATTCCTTTGATTCCCAAGACTCTGTTCAAACTCCAGAGGGATCACGGATCAATGATCCTCATAGCTCCACGCTGGCCACGCCAAGTGTGGTTCCCTCTACTTCTGCATCTCTCCCAGGGACCCTCCCTGGACCTGGGAGCTGCGCCAGACCTTCTGTCTCAGGAGGAGGGGACTTTGTGGCACCCAAACCCCAAGTCCCTACACCTCAGAGCTTGGTTACTGAAGGCCTAAGCCTTCATGACTTCAATCTTTCTCAACCAGTGAAAGATATCCTTCATGCCTCTAGGAAACCCTCCACGAGGCGTTCCTATGCTTTCAAATGGAAACGCTTTTCCATTTGGTGTGCTCAACAGGGTCTTGACCCTCTAGCACTTCCTTTGAATTCTCTATTAGACTATCTCCTGCATCTTTCTAATGCAGGCCTTAAGACGAATTCAGTACGAGTCCATTTGAGTGCTATTGCAGCATCTTTAAAACCTATAAATGGACAACCTGTCTCCTCTCATCCTCTTATTGCAAGGTTCATGAGAGGTCTGACTCTAACTAAGCCTCCCATCCGGCCTCCTCCGGTAGCATGGGATTTGAACCTAGTTCTAAGTCAGCTTATGAAGCCACCTTTTGAACCGTTGGTTTCTACCTCCTTGAAATTTCTTTCCTGGAAGGTCCTTTTCCTTATTGCAGTCACTTCGGCTCGCCGCATCAGTGAACTACAGGCCTTAGTGGCTCATCCACCTTATACTAGGTTCCATCATGATAAGGTGGTCCTTAGGACGAATCCCCACTTTATGCCCAAAGTGGTCTCGCCTTTTCATCTTAATCAAGAGGTATATCTACCTATCTTTTTCCCGGCTCCTCATGCATCCAGTGCAGAGAGGAACCTTCATACTCTGGATTGTAAAAGAGCTCTTGCCTTTTACCTCAACAGGACTCAGCCACATCGAAAGTCTTCCCAGCTTTTTGTGGCTTTTGATCCTTCTCATTTGGGACTTCCAGTCTCCAAACGTACACTTTCCAATTGGATTGCTCAGTGTATTTCCTTTGCTTACCAAAGTAAAAACATTTCTCTGGAAGGCCATGTCACAGCTCACAATGTGAGAGCCATGGCCACTTCTATGGCTCATCTTCACTCTGTATCCATAGATCAGATCTGTCGAGCCGCCACCTGGGCCTCGGTTCATACCTTCACAGCCCATTACTGTTTGGACAAGGACTCCCGCCGGGATGCCTTGTTTGGTCAGGCTGTCCTCAAACACCTGTTCCATACTTGAACAACTCCTGCCCACCTTCCCAGGATGGATGCCTGACATCCATACGAAGATGGCGAACCCTTGGAAGGGGATCTCCCAGGCATCTTAGCTAGGGAGTCCCCATATGTGAGGACTTATTCCTGCTTGTTCCTGGAGATAGCACAGTTACTTACCTGTAACAGGTGATCTCTGCGAACAGCAGGAATTAGTCCTCACAACCCACCCACCTCCCCTAGGAGTTGTATCTTCTATCTATCTTCCTTTCCTCTCTCTATTGTCTCAGCTATAAACTCGAACTGAGGAGAGCTGGTCAGGAAGGCGGGAAGGCAGCGCGCATGTGCAGTGGGAGGCCCCAAAAGCTTCCTTTCTGGGAAGCTGGGGAGCTTTCCCGCGCAGGCTCCGTCGGTTCCGATGTACCCATATGTGAGGACTAATTCCTGCTGTTCCCAGAGATCACCTGTTACAGGTAAGTAACTGTGCTTTACTTACAAAGGACACAGCAACATAGAAAGTCCTCTCAACTCTTTGTTGGTTTTGATCCCTCTCATTTGGGACTTCCAGTCTCTAAGAGAACTCTGTCTAATTGGATTGCTCAGTGTATTTCCTTCGCCTACCAGAGTAAGAATCTTTCTCTGGAAGGCCATGTCACTGCTCACAATGTGAGGGCCATGGCAGCCTCTATGGCTCATCTAAACTCTGTGTCTATCGACCAAATCTGTCGAGCAGCCACCTGTGCCTCGGTTCATACCTTCACAGCCCATTACTGTTTGGACAAGGATTCCCGCAGGGATGCCTTGTTTGGTCAGGCTGTTCTCAAACACCTGTTCCATACCTAATCAACTCCTGCCCTCCATCCCTGACTGGATGCCTGAGATTCATAGGTGGAGATGGAGCCCTTCCAGGGACTCACAATCTGGGTGATCTCCCAGGCATCTCTAGCTGGGGAGTCCCCATATGTGAAGACTCATTCCTGCTTGTTCCTGGAGATAGCAGAGTTACTTACCTGTAACAGGTGATCTCTGGGAACAGCAGAAATAAGTCTTCACAACCCACCCACCTCCCCTAGGAGTTGTATCTCTCTCTCTATCTTTCCTTTCCTCTCTCTCTCTCTTTGTCTCAGCTTAAAACTTGAACTGGAGAGAGGCGGTTGGGAATGGCGGGAAGGCAACGTGCAGGCGCTGTGGGATGCTCCCAAAAGCTTTCTTTCTGGACGCTGGGGAGCATTCCCGCGCAGGCTCCGTCGGTACCGACGATACCCATATGTGAAGACTTATTCCTGCTGTTCCCAGAGATCACCTGTTACAGGTAAGTAACTGTGCTTTCCTGGGTGTCTACTCTATTGCAGATTTTGGTATCATCTGCAAAGAGGCAAACCTTACCCGACAGCCCTTCTGCTATATCACTAACAAAGATGTTAAAAAGAATCGGATCAAGGACAGATCCCTGGGGCACACCACTGGTAACATCCTTCTCCTCAGAGTGAGCTCCATTTACTTGTACTATTTGTCGCCTCCCACCCAACCAATTTCTAACCCAAGCAGTAACTTTTTAGGGTCCATCCCTAGTGTGCTCAGTTTGTTTATAAGTCGCCTGTGAGGAACAGTGTCAAAGGCTTTACTGAAATCTAAATACACCACATCTAGAGCTCTCCCTCGGTCCAACTCCCTGGTCACCCAGTCAAAGAAATCAATCAGATTTGTCTGACAAGATCTGCCTCTGGTGAATCCATGCTGCCTCGGATCCTGTAATCCGCTGGACTCCAGAAACCTCTCTATTTTCTCTTTCAGCATCGTTTCCAATAATTTGCTCACCACCGAAGTTAAACTAACCGGCCTGTAGTTTTCAACCACATCCTTACTTCCGCTTTTGTGTAAAGGCACCACATGAGCCCCTCTCCAGTCTTTTGGCACCACTCCCGACTCCAACGAGGCATTGATAAGGTCAGTCAGTGGAGTTGCTAGAACGTCCCCAATTTCCCTCAGTATTCTAGGGTGTATCCCATCCGGTCCCATCGCTTTGTCTACTTTAAGTTTAGCTAGTTTCTCACGAACAGTCTTCTGAAAATTGTTCAAGATGTCCCACGCTTCTGTTCCTATTTGTGGGTGTTTTCTGAGGTCCTGCTCCTGGTTCTTCATCTGTGAACACAGAACAAAAATATTTGTTAAGCAATTCCGCTTTATCCTTATCAGCTTCTTCATATTCCCCCCCCTGCACCCTTGAGTCTGGCAATACCACTTTTGCCCTTCCTCTTCTCACTAATATATCTGAAAAATGTCTTATCCCCCCATTTTATTGCATTGGCTATTTCCTCCTCCTTTTGAAACTTTGCCTTCTTGACTACTTTGCTAGCTTCTCTAAGTTTTTCCAAATACAAATGCCTGTCTTCCTCTCTCTGTGATCTCTTGTATTTCATGAAGGCCTCCCTCTTTTTCTTCACTTTTTCAGCTACTTCCTTCGAAAACCATGCGGTCTCCTTTTCCTTTTGCCTTTATTTACCATTTTAACAAAAAGGTTGGTTGCCCTTAAAATACCCCCTTTCAGTTTGGCCCACTGTTTTTCTACATCCCCCAGCTGTTCCCATCCCACTAACGACTCCCTGAGGTATTGGCCCATATTCGCAAAGTTAGTCTTCCTAAAGTCTAAGATCCTCACCTTTGAATGGATTCTAACACCCTAGTCCTAATACTGAACCACACCATCTGGTGATCACTGGATGGAAAATGATCTCCCACTACAACATCAGAAACACTTTCACCATTGGTAAGCACCAAGTCCAGTATGGCCCCTTCACGTGTGGGGTCTGTTACCAATTGTCTGAATAGTTCTCCCTGTAGAGAATCCAGGATCTCCTTACTTCTAGATGATACTGCAGCAGGAATGTGCCAATCAACATCTGGCATATTGAAATCTCCTATCAGTAGCACTTCCCCTTTCCTAGCAATGCTGCGTATGTCTTCAATTAACTCTCTGTCCACCTCTTCCTCTTGTGAGGGAGGTCTGTATATCACACCAATGCAAATAGATTTCTCTTTCCTTCTTTCTAGTTTAACCCACAATGCTTCCTCTCTCCCTTTTAAGCTCTGTAATTCCAAAGCTTTAATAGTAGATTTTACATATAGTGCCACTCCTACCCTGTCCTTTCTGAATAAAGTATAGCCAGGTATAGGTACATCCCAATCATGGTTTTCTGTGAACCATGTTTCTGTAACTGCCACTAAATCCAAGTCAGCCACTCCCACCAAAGCTTCAGCATCAGGGATCTTATTCCCCATGCTACGGGCATTTATACACACTGCTTTCCATATGTTACCCCTGTTACCCATTTCCATAAAGGTTTTTAATGTATCACCTACCTGGGGGCTTTCACGTACCTGGGGGCTTTCTTCACCCATCCCCAACGAATCTAGTTTAAAACCCTCTTCAGAAGATTAGCCAGTCTACTACCGAAGATGCATTGACCTTTCTTGGACAGATGGATGCCATCTCTGCTCTGCAACCCTTGGAACAGCATCCCATGTTCTAGGAAACCAAAACGCTCTTGATGACACCATCCACGCAGCCATGCATTCATCTCCAGGATGCGAGCCTCTCTGCCTTGGCCTTTACCCTCAACAGGGAGGATTGAAGAGAACACCACCTGTGCACCTAACTGCTTCACCCTCTGTCCCAGAGCCATGAAGTCACTTTTGATACGTTCCGAGGTATACTTACAGTATCATTTGTTCTGACATGGATTAGCAACATTGGGTAATAGTCAGTGGGCTTGATGAGTCTCGGCAAACTCTCCGTAACATCTTGGATTTTGGCACCAGGCAGACAGCATACCTCTCTGGACGTCAAGTCTGGTTGGCAGATGGACACCTCAGTACCCCTCAGAAGAGAGTCTCCAACCACCACTACCCTTCGTTTCCTTCTGTTCACTGATTCTGCAACTTTGGGGTACTTGAACTGTGGTTCTTCCTTTTCCAGGGATGCTTTCACCTCCTCCACTTCCAGGGCTGCATAATGGTTCTTAAATTCAAGGGCTGGAGAAGTTGGATTGATGATTTTGCAGGTCCTGGTGACTTGTCCAACCATCAACATTCTGTTGGCACCCATCTTCTCCTGTGCTGG
The DNA here is from genome assembly GCA_033557465.1 of Ichthyophis bannanicus. Lineage (NCBI taxonomy): Eukaryota > Metazoa > Chordata > Amphibia > Gymnophiona > Ichthyophiidae > Ichthyophis > Ichthyophis bannanicus. The sequence continues at coordinate 408,532,941 of CM066034.1, read as the reverse complement.
AGAGCTTGGTTGCTGCAAGAAGCATCTCATCAATGTACTTCTCACTGTCTTGAATGCTCCCCAGCCTCGCCACCTCCTCTCTGAGTTTCTCCACTTGTTTCCTCAGAGCTTCAGCATGCAGGCACCCTGCACATGGAACTGGTCCTTCAACTGGCATTAGGACCTCTGTCTGGACCGAGGCAGAAGCTGTAACGGGGGCAACAGCTTTAGCAATACGATTTTTCCAAGCCATTGTTCTGTTCGTGGAGCTTAGGTATCTGTTAAAGCAAAAAAGAGAGATCTACCAAGTACCAGCCGGTTTCCCAGCTGTCCTTTCAGAGAAAAAGCAGTTAAATCTCTTTAATTATATTCAAAATGTGCTGGTCCAATTCTCTGTGATGTGTTAAAGGGGGAGGTGCCCTATAAAGCAAGACTGCTCACTAGGGGTGGGTGGGAGTCGGGGTGGGTGGGGAGGGAACTAACACCTGATTAGGTGTTAGCAGTTTCCATACCTGTTACTAGAGTTCAGCAATCTACTGTGCTCAAGGAAAGTTCCCCTAAAGCACCAAAGAGAAAGTAACCTTGCTTTAGAAAATATACAAAAAACCCTTTTAAGAGCTCCCAGTCAGAGAGCTAGCAATGTAATATAATAAAAACAAACAAACAAGCCCTCAAATCCTTACTCTTTGATCTGTAGAGCCCTGAGTAATTTTATTCTTTATGATGGTTTCTACCATTTTTCCCAGTACTGATGTGAGACTCACCGGTCTGTAGTTTCCCAGATCACCTCTTGAACCGTTTTTAAAAATTAGTGTTACATTGACGATCCTCCAATCTTCAGGTATTAGAGATGATTTTAATGATAGTTCACAGATGATTATTAATAGCAGGTCTGCAATTTCATATTTCAGTTCTTTCAACACCCTTGGATGTATACCATCCGGCCTAGGTGATTTGCTACTCTTCAGTTTATCTAATAGTTGTGATACATCTTCCCGATGTATCGATATTTCTTTCAATTCTTCTGCACCTTTAAATACCACTTCAGTCATGGTTAACATCCCTATATCTTCCTCAGTAAAGACCGAAGCAAAGAATTCATTCAGTCTCTCCGCTATCGTCTTGTTGCCTCTTAGTGCCCCTTTAACTCCTCTATTATCTAATGGACCAACTGACTCTTTCACAGGTTTTTTGCTACGAATGTACTTGAAAAAATCTTTATTTCGCGTTTTTGCCGCCGCAGCAAGCTTCTCAAATTCTCCCTTTGCCTGCTTTATCAATGCCTTGCATTTGATTTGCCAGTGTTTGTGCTGTTTCCAGGTTTTGTAGTTTGGCTCTTTTTTCCATTTCCTGAAAGATGCTTTTTTGGCAACAGCTTCTCTGACCTCACCTTTAAATCATGCTGGCAGTTTTTTTGACTTCCTTCCACTTTTCTTAAAGCGTGGAATACAGCTGGTCTGGGCTTCCAAGACAGTATTTTTCAACACCCCCCAAGCTTGATGTAAGTCTTTAACCTTTGCAACTGCTCCTTTTAGTTTTTCCTTAACTATTTTCCTCATTTTAGCATAGTCTCCCTTTCGAAAGTTAAAAGGTAGTACTGTGGATTTCCTTACTGTCCCTCCTCCACTAATTAAATCAAAGGCAATCATGCTATGATTACTATTGCCAATTGGCCCCAACACCCTTATCTCTTGCACTAGATCTGGTGTTCCACTAAGGACTAGGTCTAATATGGCTTCCCCTCTCATCGGTTCATGGACCAGCTGCTCCAAGAAGCAGTCATTTATGTCGTCTAGGAACTTTATCTCCATAGCATGTCCTGCCGTGGCACTGACCCAGTCCATACCGGGGTAATTGAAATCACCCATTATTATTACTGTGCTGTAACGTTTGTTAGCTTCCTTGATTTCTTTGAGCATTTCATCATCCATTTGTTCATTCTGGCCAGGCGGTCGATAGTACATCCCTACTTCCATCGCCTTCCCCTTTTTACATGTAATTTCAATCCATAGAGATTCTACAGCAAATTTTGTTTCCTGCAAAACTTTAATCCTTTCTGACTCAATGCCCTCTCTAACATAGAGCACATCCCCTCCACCAATTTGATCAGCTCTATCATTATGATATAGTTGGTACCCAGGTATCACAGTGTCCCACTGGTTGTCCTCCTTCCACCATGTCTCTGATATTCCAATCATATCTAACCTCTCATTTAGTGTTATATATTCTAACTCTCCCATCTTATTTTTTAGACTTCTAGCATTTGCATACAAGCATTTTAGAGACTGTATTTTATTCATATTAATTTGGCTATTGGTAGACATGGGTAATTTGGGATCTTTAAGCTCTGTCTGCTCCATACTCGAGGGCATTTGGGCTACTTTGCTCTTTTTTGGAACCTCTCTGCTTTTGGTAGTATCCTTTAAGGATACATTCTTCCGAACTATCGCTCTTGGGCGACTGTCGGCTTTCCCATATTATCTAGTTTAAAAGCTGCTCTATCTCCTTTTTAAAGGTTAATGCCAGCAGCCTGGTTCCATCCCGGTTAAGGTGAAGCCCATCCCTTCGGAAGAGCCCCTCCTTTCCCCAGAATGTTCCCCAGTTCCTAACAAATCCAAAACCCTTATCTAGTCATTGTCTCATCCACGCATTGAGACTCCAGAGCTCTGCCTGCCTTTTGGGTCCTGTACGTGGAACGGGATGTATTTTGGAGAACACTACCCTGGAAGTTCTGGATTTCAACTTCCTACCTAAAAGCCTAAATTTAGCCTCCAGAACCTCCCTACCATATTTTCCAATGTCATTGGTACCGACATGTACCAAGACAGCAGACTCCTCCCCAGCACTATCTAAGACCTTATCTAGGTGGCGCGTGAGGTCCGTTACCTTCGCAACAGGCAGGCATGTTACCAGGCGATCCTCACGTCCACCAGCCACCCAGCTATCTACATGCCTAATGATCGAATCACCAACTATAACGGCTGTCCTAACCCTTCCCTCATGGGCATATGGCCCTGGAGAAACGTCCTCGTTGCGAGAGGGTATTACATCACCTGGAGGACAGGTCCTAATTACAGGACCACTTCCTGCCACACCAGGGTGATGCTCTCCTGTCACGTGACCTTTCTCCTCCATGGCAACAGGGATGCTGCCAGACTGGAGGTGGGACTTCAGGACTATATCCCTGTAGGTCTTATCTATGTACCTCTCTGTCTTTCTTATGTTTTCCATGTCCGCTACTCCAGCCTCTAGAGAACGGACTGGTTCCCTGAGAGCAAAGAGCTCCTTGCACCTAGTGCACACGTAAGACCTCTCACCAACTGGGAGAAAATCATACATGTGACACTCAATTCAAAAGACTGGAAAGCCCCCATCTCGTTGCTGGACTGCTGTCTGCATCTGTAGTTTTAAGCTTTTGTTTAGATCTTTAAGTTCTTTACTTACTAAGGGTTGCTATGGATATTTATACCAATAAAACTGTACTTAATACGTTTAATATACCTTGTTCACCTGAAGCTTAATTAATCTCAGGTCCTTAGTGTATGACTGATTTGGGTAACGAGCTTCACCTGAGAGCACCACCTGTCTTTTAAGATGTGTAAGTACCTAGAAAGCTACGATTATCCCAGGTGTGGGTGGGTGTGGGGAGGGAGGGAAATAACACTTATTAAAAGAGGGCTGCTACACAGTACCCTGTCCTGTGCTGCTGAGGTAAGCTATATTCTTATTTGATGTAAATTATAGCTCTTTGCGGCTGCTAGGCTCTAACTTATTATGAAATTTAAACTACTTATGCTGGGTTCTAAATTTAACCAGAAAGCTCTCTTCTGTGTTTTAAATTGAAACTAAAAGTACTTTGCTGATACTAGGCCTTGAGTGACTATTAAATTAAAACTACAAGCTCTCTGCTGTGTATGAAATGTAACCAGAAAGTTCTATTCTGTTTTTTAAATTTAACATTAAACTGCTGCTACTAGGCCCTGACTGATTTAACAAAAAATAGTGGGTTCACAGATTAAATAGCTTTAATAGAATTCCTTTCAGAAAATTCCTAGAAGTATATACTCACAATTGCAGATCTCTCTCCAGAAGTAACAGTCCCCTTTTCTAGTCCTTCAAAGGTGGTCTCGCCTTTTCATCTGAACCAAGCGGTCTACCTATCTGTGTTTTTTCCAAGGCCTCATGCATCAAATGCAGAGAGGAATCTTCATGCCTTGTACTGTAAAAGAGCTTTATCCTTTTACTTACAAAGAACACAGCAACATAGAAAGTCCTCTCAGCTCTTTGTTGCTTTTGATCCTTCTCATTTGGGACTTCCAGTCTCCAAGAGAACACTATCTAACTGGATTTCTCAGTGTATTTCCTTCACCTATCAGAGTAAGAACCTTTCTCTGGAGGGCCATGTCACAGCTCACAATGTGAGAGCCATGGCAGTCTCAATGGCTCATCTGCACTCTGTGTCTATCGACGACATCTGACGAGCAGTCACCTGGGCCTCGGTTCATACCTTCACAGCCCATTACTGCTTGGACAAGGACTCCCGCCGGGATGCCTTGTTTGGTCAGGCTGTTCTCCAACACCTATTCCATACCTAATCAACTCCTACCACCATCCCTGGTAGGATGCCAGAGATCCATGGGGGGACGTGGAGCCCTTCTCAGGGACACACAACTTCTGGGGTCTCTCCCTGGCATCTAAAGCTAGGGAGTCCCCATATGTGATGACTACATTCCTGCTTGTTCCTGGAGATAGCATAGTTACTCACCTTTAACAGGTGATCTCCGAGAACAGCAGGAATTTAGTCCTCACAACCCACCCACCTCCCCTAGGAGTTGCATCTCTCTATCTCTTTCCCTTTCCCTTTCCCTCTCTCTCTTTGTCTCAGCTTTAAAACTCAACTGGAGAGAATCAGTTGGGAAAGGTGGGAAGGCAGCATGCAGTCGCTGTGGGATGCTCCCAAAAGCTTTCTAATTGGACGCTGGGGAGCGTTCCCGTGCAGGCTCCGTCTGTACTGACGATACCCATATGTAAAGTCTAAATTCCTGCTGTTCCCGGAGATCACCTGTTACAAGTGAGTAACTATTCTTTCTTTACCTTTTCAGCTACTGCTTTCGAAAAACATAGATGTCTCCTTTTCCTTTTACCTTTATTTACCATTTTAACAAAATGGTTGGTTGCCCTTAAAATATAACCTTTCAATTTTGCCCACTGTTTTTCTACATCCCCCCAGCTGTTCCCATTCCGCTTCCTGAGGTATTGGCCCATCTTGGCAAAGTTAGTTTTCCTAAAGTCTAAGACCCTCGCTTTTGAATGGATTCTATCAGCCCTAGTCCTAATAATGAACCACACCATCTGGTGATCACTGGATGTAAAATGATCTCCCAGTATAACATCAGAAACACTTTCACCATTGGTAAGCACCAAGTCCAGTATGGTCCCTTCACGTGTGGGGTCTGTTACCAATTGCCTGAATAATTTTCCCTGTAGAGAATCCAGGTTGTCCTTCTAGATGATACTGCAGCAGAAATGTGCCAATCAACATCTGGCATATTGAAATTCCCTGTCAGTAGCACTTCCCCATTCCTAGCAATGCTGCGTATTTCTTCAATTAACTCTCCATCTATCTCTTCCTCTTGGGAGGGAGGTCTGCATATCATCTGGCTTCATTGAAAAGCAACACATCACTCTTCGTAATCTGTTAGGTCATATCATTTTTATTAAGTTTTGCACACAACATAGAATACAACAATGCAACAAAAAGAAGTCGCCAGACATGTCATCGCCGAGTATCCCCTACCCCCAGCCAACGTCCGTCCGTTCTAAGAAGGAGTGCCATCAGCGAGACACCCCAAGAGGAGACATGCAGCATACAAACCTTGTATACAGACAAACAAACCCATCCTTTTCCCCCCCCCCACCCCCCAGCACGGATGTAAACTTCCCCTCAACAAATAACATATGTACTACAGCAGCGTAAAATACAGCAAATTAGCACCGGTCGGCTGCCAGTACCGCTGTGGCCAAAGTTCCTGAAACAAAAGGGGCCCCCCACCCGCCTAGAACCCTAATCTCGAGACCTTAAACATTAAGTATGGCGCCGCGCCCCTTTGGCGACAGATGCGAGAGCATAGGCGACCATAGGTCTAAAAATTCTTCCCAACGTTTACCCCCTTGACGCTGGGCTGTCACTTTTTCCATACTCATCAGGTCCAGCATAGACTGCTCCCACAGCCCCAAAAAAGGGGGTGAGGTAGAGATCCAACGGCTTAACAGCACTCGCTTGATCTGCAGAAAACCCCGCTCAAAAAGCTCTCTATGCCAATACGGGACCTGATCAAAGCCCAGTGCCCAATTGTGGAATAAGCAGACCTCCCTCTGTATGGCGCAGCTGGACCCCGTCCACCCCAAATGCGGGCTGCGGCAAAGAGAGAGAAGGACAAAGCACATGGGACCCGCGAATCCAAAATGGCGTCCACCACGCGGCTCGGAGTGAGTGCGAACTCCCCGGGATCCTCTCCAGGTTCCAGCAACGGTGAGCCGGGGGTGGCAGATCTCGCGCACGAGGTTGCTAAATTATTGGCGCCTCAATTTGACTCCATCCTACAGAAGCTGGATTCGATGGCGGAGGCATATGGGGAGTTGACCCGGAGGGTGGAGGAGACAGAACACCGCATCACGGCGCTGGAGGAGGGCGAGGGGGCGCGGGATTCTGCTATCACCCGCCACGAGAAGGAGCTTGCAGCGGTGCTCGAGAAACTGGATGATCTCGAGAATAGATCGCGCCGCAACAATTTGAGGCTGGTAGGAGTGCCTGAGACGTGGTCTGACCAACAACTTGCTGGACTTTTTGAGACCTGGCTACCAAAAGAGCTGGGGCTGGCGGATTTGGTGGGCAGTGTCATCGTGGAGCGGGCACACCGTTTAGGCCCGAAACGGGGCCCTGATGAGCGGCCGCGACCGATACTGGCCAAGTTATTAAACTTCCAACACAAAATGGCCCTGCTCCAGGCATACAGAAAAAAGCGCGTTTTGCAGTTGGACAACAGATCCATTCTCATGTTCCAGGACTATTCTGCCGCTTTAGCGGCTAAGCGCAAGGAATTTTCCCCTTTATGTGGCCAGCTGGTGAAAGCCGGGATTCGGTTTGCACTTGTTTACCCTGCTGTGCTGCGAGTTTACCATGAGGGGAAGGCCCATGTGTTTGCTCATGCACCGGCGGCGAGAACTTTCGTGACATCAGTCATGGGGCCCGGGAAGGGACCTGAAGTGGACTCTGGCTCCTGATCGGGGCATTTGGATGTTAGTCCATGGTTGTGTGGACCCTTTATTACCTGGACTGGTTCTGTGTGTCTGGTGTGGTGGAGGTGATATTATTGTCATCTTCGTAATCTGTTAAAGCGCATATCCGTGTTGGCCTCCTTTCACAGGAGATACCAAAGAGGGGGCCAGAAAACGTCCTACTACTCCCAGAGGTGTAGGTAGTTTCCTGGGTACCAAACCTCCAAACCCAAGCAGACTCCTCGACCACATTCACAGTGGGAGAAGCCTCAGAAAGCCCAGCCTGCTCCTCTTCCAAAACCTGGGCGGGGTTTTGACTGGTTTCTTCAGAGCATAGCCACTTTCCCTGTAACCAGAGTGGAAGACTCCCCAGTCGAGGGAAGGCTAATTGGTTTTGCTCCTCATAACCTCAGAAACTTGGGTTCTGCAGATCATCCAAAGCAGTTACAAATTCCATCTATTTGACCTACCTCCAAATTGCCCCCTGAGGATATATCACCTCTACTTTCAACATCAGGATATGCTTCAGAGAGAAATCACTGCCCTCTTGGCAGATCTTGTGACAGAGCTTGTGCTGCCAGAGCCAGTAGGGTGCGGATTTTATTCCAGGTATTTCCTGATCCCCCAAGAAAACAGGGAATTCATAGGAGCATTGCTTGATAAAACTCAGAGCCTTCCTCCTGCATGACAGACTCCTCAGATTGACAGCACTGGTGTGAGAGGCTCAATTGAATCAGCAGGTCACGGCTCTCAAGATGTTGATTGTAGTAGGCCATATGGCCTCTACAGTACACAACACCCTTAGCAGGCCAACCATATGAGGCAGGCTCAGTGAATCCAAGCCATAGGTTGACTCGGGGGCTCGACTGTGTCTCATCAATCCACTAATTCAGTCTTTGCAATGGTGGACTATCCATCACAGTTTGGTCAAAGGTGTCCCCTTCCAGACGCATCCAAACTGGGTTAGGGAGCTCATCTCGATAGATTTCGCACTCAGGGTGATAGGTCCTTCCAAGAAAGTATCCACCAGATCAACTTTTTGAACGTAAGAGCTGTAGGAAATGCTCTAAAGCAGCGGTTCTCAACCTGTGGGCCGCTATTTAAAAAAAAAAAAAACCCTGCTCAAGTTGCTGCCGAGTCCGCTTCTCGGCAGTGGCAAACTGACAGACTCCAATCTTCTGTAGCCACAGCTCCCTGCCTCTTAAGGAACGGCGGCTGTGCCTGTGAGTGAAGCCGTTGCAGAGCCTTTCTGTCTCTCGATGGGTTCCGTGCAGCATTGTCCTGCCTCCACAGGAAGTTTACCACTTCCTTTGGAGGTGGGACAATGGCATGCTGCACGGAGCCCGTCGAGAGACAGAAAGGCTCCACAACGGCTTCACTCACAGGCACATCTGCGGTTCCCTAAGAGGCAGGGAGCCTTGGCTGCAGAACAGAGCAGTAGCAGGCAGACAGGGAGAGGGGAGGAGGGGGCAGAGAACCTGCAATGGGGCTGACATGCGGGAGGGGGCTGACATGGAGGGAGGGGAGAGCTGATTGTTGGATAGAGGGAGGGAGGGAGGGGGGCTGACATGGACAGGGGGTCTGACATGCAGGGAGGGGAGAGCTGATGAATGGAGGGAGGGAGTGGGGCTGACATGGTGGGAGGGGTGAGCTGATAGTTGGATGGAGGGAGGGAGGGGGGCTGACATGGACAAAGGGGGGGCTGATAGGGATGGATAGATGGAAGGAGGGAGGGGCTGACATGGAGGTAGGAGTGACATGGACAGAGGGGGGACTGACATGGAGGGAGGGAGGGGGGCTGACATGGACAGGGGGCTGACATGGAGGAAGGGAGGGCTGACATGGACAGAGGGGGGCTGACATGGATGGATGGAGGAAGGGAGGGGGGCTGACATGGACAAAGGGAAGAGACGGGGACATACTGGACAGACGGGGATAAATGCTGGACAGAAGGGAGAGACAGTGAGTGTTAGGATTATAATGGGCAGATGGGGGGGGGGCTAGGACTGGTAATGGATTGATTAGGGAAGGCTAGGACTGGGAATGGACTGATCAAGGAGGGGTTGGGACTGGTAATGTGCTGATAGGGGGTAGGACTAGTAACGGACTGATGGGGGGGCTAGCATTGGAAATGAGCTGATTGGGGAGGCTAGGACTGGTAATGGGCTGATTAGGGGAGCCTAGCAGTGGTAATGGGGTTGAGCAGGGACTAGCACTGGAAATGAGCTGATTAGGGGAGGCTAGGACTGGTAATGAGCTGATGGGGGGTTAGGATTGGTATTGGGCTGGTTAGGGGAGGCTAGCACTGGTAATGAGGTTGAGGGGGGACTAGCACTGGAAGTGAGCTGATTGGGGGCTTCGACTGGGAATTGGCTGATTGTGTGGAGGGGAGGATAGTGCTGCTGGCCCTGGAAGAAAACTGGGGGCTAAGGCTACAAATGGGCTGATATGAGGGGATGGGAGAATGGAAGGGAGTGGATCTGAGAGGGGCTGCCATGGTATTTGTACTAGAAGGGACTGGTCATTGGGGAAGGAGGGGGGACTGGAAGGGAATTGGACACCAGTGGAAGTCATGGCAAGTTGACATTGGAAGGTACTGGGAGTGAGGACTGGAAAGAGGCTGATACTGGGGAGGGTTACTGGGACTGGAAATAGGCTGATGGAAAGAAGTGAAGAAAACAAAAGAGATAAGAAATGGCAGATGGACCATAGACCACAGAAAGAGAGCTAAGAGAAGACAGGAAAGCAGAAGCCTCCGATCAGGACCAGCATGATCAGAGAATAAATTGGTCAGACAACAAAGGTAGAAAAAATAATTTTATTTCATATTAGTGATTTGACTACAAAATCATCATAATTTTGAAATCAAATATTGTTACTTGTGGTTTAAATAAGTAAATTTTATAAATAAAAACATATTACAAAGGCCTATAATATATTAATAACACAGGTACACTAAAAAAATTTTTTTTTAAACTGCCTCTAATGTTTCGATTGATTTTTACGTTTTTTGGTGCGCTGAATCCAAATCTGGTAACCAATTTGCTCCATCACGTACAGATATTTTGCTACATTGGGTTAGCAGTTTGAGGTGAACGTTTCAGATTGAGTGCGATCGAGATAAAAGTTTCTTGGATGAATTCTTTATACTAATTGTTTAGTAGTTATTCAAATAAGAATAAAGAAAATTGTAACAAGGCAGCACATAAGAATAGAGTAATGTCAACAAAACACACTGTGATGGTAGCAAAATTGTCTGCACTTAAAACAGCCACATACATGTGCACAAACATTGAGCATATAAGAGCGAGGTTAGACACAAAGCAAAGCAAAGAAATCTGCAAAAAATGTTGTACAGGTATGTATGTAAGAATAGAAAACGCAAACCGCACCATTGCAATACATGAAGACAAACACCCGATGGTGTGAAAATTAAATTCTAATAAATGAGATCCGACACTGTGGTAATAACTAGCAAATTTTTATTTCAAAGTTTAGTAAAAACACGATATTTGTCAACACAGTTTAGATTTTAAAGTCATTCTTGGGTCAATCAATCTCCTGGTGGGCCCGTTTCTTCTTCCCCCGAATGCTTCTCTTGGTGCGCTGCTTGGCGTATTTTTCATCTGGGGTTTCCCGCAGCAGCAACCAGCAGAAATCAGCCATCATAGTGGTGTTCCATCTTCCTTGGTACCTTCTCTCTGCATCCTTGAAGTCCTGGTGAAACCTTTCACCTTGTTCTTCACTGTACGCCCCCAAGTTTTCGGGAAAGTAGTTCACATGGGAGTGCAAGAAATGGACTTTCAGGCTCATGTTCAGCCTTGTTCTTTGAAGGCATTGAGCATCCTGGCAACAATATCCTTATAGTTCTCATCCCGCCTGTTCCCCAAGAATTTGAGAACAACATCCTTGAAGGAATCCCAGGCTTCTTTTTCCTTCTCAGACATCGTTTCAGCGAATGCTCCATCTGAAATGAGTTTCCTTATATCAGGGCCAACAAACACTCCTTCCTTTAGCTTTGCTTCAGAAAGTCGGGGGAACTTTGAGCAAAGGTACCGAAAGCACTCACCATCTTTTGGAAGGGACTTGATGAATTGCTTAATGAGACCCAACTTAATGTGGAGAGGTGGTAATAGAATTTTATCACGAGGTACCAAGCTCTCATGAAGAACATTTTTCTCACCGGGTCTCAAATACTCCCGAATTGGCCAGTCTTTTTTCCCCCAGTGTAGGTCGCGGGCCCGGCTATCCCACAAGCAAAGGAAGCAGGGATATTTGGTGCCCTAATAGCATGGATAGAATTTTAAAGTCTCCACAAATCATCCACTTATGCTCATCATAACGAATCTTCTGAAGAATCAGGGCCAAATTCTCGTATTTTTCTTGGAGAATAACAGAGTGAGCAATAGGAACTGAAGCGAATGTGTTGCCATTATGAAGAAGAACACCTTTTATGCTGTCTTTTGACGAATCAATGAACAGCCGCCATTCAGCAGGATCATACTTGAGTTTAAACTTTTCCATCACTCCGTATATATCGTTGCAAAATACCAAATCTTCCTCTTTGCTGAAATACTTCAAAAATTGTGTCTCGCGGTTGCGGTACCAATAAAAAGTTGTTCCTGGTGACAATAGATTTTTCTGATTAAGCCGAGAACCTAGCAGTTGGGCAGCATCTTTTGGGAGTCCTAAATCCTGGACTAAATCATTCAATTCAGCTTGAGAGAAAAGTTCAGGTTTCGGATCTGGTTCAGTTTCAAACTCGGAAGTACTGGACTCATCGGGAAAAGCCATCTGATGAGTCTCATCATGATCAGAACCGTCCACACAAATATGATCCAAAGATTTTGGTGGTTCAGGCACAGGTACTTCGTTGTTATGAGGCATAGGCCTAATTGCTGAGGGAAGGTTGGGGTAACTTATTACGTTCTTATTTTTTAAGTTGTATCCCTTCACAATGCAAAAGCAAAAATAGCAGTCACTGCTGTGGTCTCTTTGTTCACGCCACATCATAGGTATTCCGAAACGAAATGCTTGTTTTTTACCTTTCATCCATAAGCGTAGATCTTCCTCACATGTCTTGCACACTTTGTGAGGAGCCCACGGTTTGTCTTGATCGCCTAACTTCAAACCGAAATAGGCGAAATATACTTTTTTAATAAATGCAGATATGTTCCTCTGCCGCTTTTTCACGGTATATTCCCCACAAATAAAACAAAAACTGTCCGGAGAGTTGATGCAACCTCTGGCTCTGTGAGCCATCACAAATACACAGCACTGCAAACTACAACTGTAGTGAACCACTTCGGAATAAAGCTGGATTACGTCTGAGCAAACAAAAGGTAATAATGAACTTGCAAGAAACTGAAATTTGACAGGAACGTTCATGTCACAACCACCGTGTTTGAGCGAGCGAACGAGGCGAGGCAAACAGGAAAGAACATGCGCCAGCGCGAGTACTGGATTTAGCCCCCCGCCTCCCAATTGTCCTGTTAATGTATAAAATGAATACAAAACACTCTAAAATATCATGAGGGAGTGTTTCTAGTTAGTTAACCATTACAACCTCTATTTTGGGCCAAGAAAATAAACTGCAGTCGGCTAAAAAGAAATTATGTGAACATTCCTTATATGGGTAAGAAATCTAATTTTGCAAGAAAACGTGACGTGATGGAACATTTTGGCTATTTTTCCTGGATTCAGCACCCAAAAATCTATAGGAATCAGTTTCAAAACTGGAGGCAGTTTTTTGATAGTGTACCTGTGTAATTCAACAAATGATTACAGCGACAATGTGTTAACGATAAAGGAAGAGACTCATTTGATTTTATCATTGGGGGTCACCACATGTTGACCAATGGTAAAAGGGGTCACGGTACAAAAAAGGTTGAGAACCACTGCTCTAAAGGCTTTCAGAGATCGACTGGCCAATCAAAGTGTTCTCATTCAAACAGACAATCAAGTCGCAATATTGTACATCAACAAGCAGGGAGGAATGGGCTTGTATCTTCTGTGTTGGGAACTGGTCAGGTTATGGAAATTTGTCACCGCACATGGAATGAAATGGACTTCAGAACAACATTCCTACCAGGCGAGCAAAACGCTCTGGAAGACAGACTGAGTCGACTGTTCAAGCCACATGAATGGACACTAGACAAGGAGAATGTGGCTCAAACCTTTCAGGAGTGGGGGCACCCCCTCGATAGATTTCTTTGCCACTCCACAGAATGCCCAGGTGGATCAGTTCTGTTCAAGGGTAAGATCACAGCAGACTAGCCTCTGATGTGTTCCTCTTATAATGGGTGTGTGTGTGTGGGGGGGGGGGTCTGCTGTATGCCTATCCTCCAATACATCTCATTGCAAAGACCCTCCTGCTGCTCAAAACAGATGAAGGCATGATGATCCTCATTGCTGTTTACTGACCCAGACAGCCTTGGTTTCTTATCCTCCTACAGCTCTCCAGTCAGGAGCTATTCCGGTTGGGCCACGTGCCAGATGTGATTTTGAAGGAGAACAAGATGATGATGCACCCCAACATTCAGTCCTTGTCCCTCAGGGTGTGGATGTTGAGAGGCTAATGTCTGAACTCAGCTTGCTGGCTGATGTGACAGATGTCCTTTTGGCCTCCAGGAGGGCCTCAACAAGAATCTAATTCCTGCAAGTGGAGGAGGTTTGCTGTCTGGTGTGAGGGCCATACCCTAGATCCTTTCGTCTTTCCCACACAACTGCTTGTGTGTCTTCTACATGTCTGAGTCTGGACTTAAGTGCAAATCCGTCAGTGTCTAGCTCAGTGCAGTTGGAGCTTATCGAGGTGTGGAAAGGAAGTCCATCTTGTTCACTTTATGTGGGGGTTGCGTCTCTAGAAGCCTCCCTAGAAACCTCCTGCAGTGTTCATGGGACCTCAATGTGGTTCTTATATAGCTCATGAAAGCTCCTTTTGAGCCATTCATTTCCTGCCCTCTGAAGTTCTTGATCTGGAAGGTTTTGTTTCTGGTGGTGGTCACTTTAGCATGCAACATGAATGACCTTCAGGCTCTTGCCTTACATGAAATTCCATCATAAGAACATAAGATTTGCCTTACTGTGTCAGACTAATGGTCCATTGAGCCCAATAACCTGTTTCGAAAAGTGGCCAATCCACGCCACAAATGCCTGGCAGGATCCCAAAAGGTAGACTGATTTCATGTTGCTTATTCTAGGGATAAATAGTGCATTTTCCCCATTCCACTTTAATAATGGTTTAAAGACTAGTACCAACCTGCAACCCTGCTCTGCAAGGACACAGGACATAATGCACATCTGGGACCTCTTGCGAACGAAGCAGAAATCATACCCCTAGACAAATGAGCCCTTGCTTATATCCCTAGACCAAAGAGCCATCAGCAAAGCACTAAAGAAGTTTCTTCTTAAGGGTTTTTTTAAACATACTTTTGTTAATGACTTTTGTGATGCCATAGATAAGATTTCCTTCTGACGACTCTCAAATATAGATCCACTGTTATCAGCATACTAGGTTGTTTAATAATAGAGTAGTCCTCTGTACTCGTCCTAAATTCCTTCCAAAAGTGGTATCTTATTTCCAGCTTAACCAGATTTGTACCAACGTTTTTTCCAAAACCTCATACCCACAAGGGAGAAGCTGCATTGCACATGTTGGACTGCAAACAAGCCTTAGCCGCCTACTTGGAGCGGACAAAATCCCATAGACAGTCCACCCAGCTTTTTTGCTGTCTCCAAACACTGTCTTTCAATTTGGCAAGCTGACTGCATCTCTTTTTTGCTTATGCCCAGGTAGGTCTGAGCCTTGATGGTTATGTTACAGCTCTCGGTGTCAGAGCCATGACTTGCGTCAGTGGCCAACTTCAGTCTCCATGGAAGAGATCTGCAGGGCTATAAAGTGGTCTTCTGTCCACACATTCACATCTCACTACTGTCTAGATAGGGATTCCTGACGCAACAGCAACTTGGATTAGAATCCAACTCCATCTTCACAAGCCCATTCTTTTCTGTTCAGACTACCAAAAAAAAGGATGTGATAACTTCTGTTGTACTTAGTTATGTATCTTGAATTGCTAAGGCCTGTTGCCGTTTAGTGGACGGACTTGTTGCACCTGTTGGACTTGTCTGCATTCTCATTGGCTTTCGGTAGCCTGTAGCTAGAGTCCCATACTTGAGGACTTCATTCCTGCTTGTCCATGGAGAAAAAGTAGTTTCTCATCTGTTGCGGATGTTCTCCATGGACAGCAGGAATAAGTCCTCACAACCCTCCCATCTCCTCTGGGAGGAGTTGTTCTACTATTTTCTTTATTTATTTGGTGGTTCTATACCGCAGCTATACTATAGCTATAGTATCAGACTGTCCTAAAATGGTGCTGCAGATGGGAAGATGGTGCGCATGCACTGTGAAACCTAAAAGTTTCCACTAGTAGCTGGGGAGCATTCCTACGCAGGCTCTGTCCGATGATATCACCCATATGCAAAGACTTATTCCTGCTGTCCATGGAAATTACCAGCTACAGGTGAGGAACTTCCTTTAATTGCAGGGTGGCCACTCTCCCATGGCAACAGATGTCAGTTGGTAGTACACACAGCAACCTTTAAGAAAGCTGAGGGGTTAAGTCAGATTTCACATTAGAACTTATAACAAAGAAACTGAAATACATGTTTGAATCACTAAGAGGTATCATGGTAGGGGAGGTGGGGAGATGCATGGTGGGGAAATCATAGAGTCCCTATTCCATTTAATTCTTTC
Source organism: Ichthyophis bannanicus (assembly GCA_033557465.1). Classification (NCBI taxonomy): domain Eukaryota; kingdom Metazoa; phylum Chordata; class Amphibia; order Gymnophiona; family Ichthyophiidae; genus Ichthyophis; species Ichthyophis bannanicus. The sequence goes on along the minus strand of CM066034.1, from coordinate 408,516,932 downwards.
CAATCTCTTCTGCAGGTGTTTGCGTGTGAGTAAAAAGACAGGAAAGTGGAGTGGAGTCTGGATGGAGTTCGAAATGAACAATTCCCCTAACTGCTATGTTTCACTGTATCGGCTTCTGTAGTGCAGAAGCTGGAACTATTTCTCTCAAAAAGCAGGAAGTGTCTGTGTTACCACAGGGAAAGGTGGCTTGTGAAAGCATACAAAACGACGCCTTTTTTTTGATCCTTCGATGCTGGCTCTTTCTTTATTTTTTACATAGCTTATTTAATTTTCAAACCACCAAACAAAACATCAACACAATACAAACTCAACTCTGGATATTACAAAATATTCACGCACAGCCCCAACCCCCAATCCCCCCCTATACCTCCCTCCCCCCCACCTCCCCCCGGGTCTATCAGCTAATAGTTCTCTGGGCAGGCAACTAACCCCAACATCTAGCTAATCGGGCATGGGCAAACCCCTATTAACCTACGTGAGCATGGGCAGCAAACTCATTCAAGGCCTGCCATTTCCCTTGTTTAGCCACATCTAATGTCACTCCCTTTCTAGGCATTTGCTCATACTTACTGTACATAGACAGCAGATTCCACCATGCACACCAACTTACATCATATGTGCGTTTCCAGTTCATAATGACCAAATGGACAGCAACCCCCACCATAAAGTCAAGGATTAAGTAACAGTCCTTTTCCAGGGAAGGGATCCCCACCTGGGATCGGAAAACAACTATAGCCCAAGAGAGGGGAGTCTTAAATTTCAGAACTAATTGAATCCGATCCCATACTTGCTCCCAGAAGCCCCGAATACAAGGGCAACCCAACACTATGACCTCCAGAGTGCCCATGGATTTCTGACATGACCAGCATTTATTGCCAGAAGTCACATCCCATTTAGCCAACTTCACTGGTGTACAGTAGGCTCTGTGTGCAAAAAAGAAAAGCGACTGAGTAATAGACGCCGCTCTGGACACCCTGACCGATTTGGACCAGTACTTCCCCCAGCTCGAGGTGGCAAGAGTAACACCCGTATCATGCTCCCAAACCCCCTGCAACCCTTTTGTGCAAGAGGATTCATTCTGACGCAGTACTTTGTAGTAATGGGACGCTACTCCGGCCAACTGCATAGCCTGTTGAATCAAGTTAAAAAAAAGTGCTCGCCTTGCCCAGCCGTTTGACGTCCACCCCAACCTTATCCACACAGTGTCTGATATGCAACCATTGAAAGTACAGGGCCCCTGGGAGGTTAAAGTCCCGCTGCAGTCTGTCAAAAGGCTTCCACCCACCCTCATCAACCAACTGTCCCAATTCCCATATACCATGCGAGTACCACGTACTCCAGGCAAATGCCTCATGTTGAATTTTAAATAAAGGATTATGCCACAAAGGCAAGGATTCATGCATCTCCCCATCATATGCCAAAGCATGCCGTAGAGCTAAGAAAGCCCTCTGTGAGTCCCTTATTACTGGAGTCACCCCGCTGGGACATACCATCTGAGGCAGAAGATTTCTAGGAATGGGGGCAGTGAGTTTCTTCTCCAGCACCAGCCAGGTAGGACTTTGCTCTGTTGTCTGCTCCAGCCACCTAGAGCCCTGTTTAAGTAGAAAGGCGCTGTGATAAGACCAAAAGTCTGAGAAATTGACCCCGCCCTCTTCTTTCCTCTCTTTCAATTTTTTCAGTGCTATTCTTGGGGGCTTATTCTTCCATAAATATCGGCTTAATAACCCCTCAATCTGATGGTAGATCTGCCTTGGGAGATAGCAAGGAAGCATCTCAAGAATATAATTGATCTTTGGGGTAATAGTCATCTTAATCATCTCCAGCCGCCCCCACCACGACAAGGCTAAGGGGGCCACTTGCTAGACATGTCCCGAATAAGAGTTGATAGCAGCCCTGCGTTAAAACTAATAGTCTCTTCTGGAGGATAGCAATATTGCACACCCAAATACTTGATCTTGATCATTTTTGTTTCCCACACAAAAGAAAATTGTTCCAAGTCACTTTTCTTCGCAAAGGAATTCAGCGGAAAAGCCGTAGATTTCGCCCAGTTTATTTTATATCCTGACAAACTGGAATATTGGTCGATGAGGCTAAGAATCTGTGACACTGAACTAGGAGTGGAAAATAAGAGCAGATCATCAGCATAGGCCGATAGCTTCACCTCCACGCCCCCGACGGAAATCCCGTGGGTACGCTGATTCTGCCGAATCAATAGCGCCAGGGGTTCCAAAGCAAAGTTAAACAGTAACAGGTACCCAGACCCAGCACCAGCTTCCTCGATTAAGTACCATTCACACAAATAGTAGCCGTGGGGCATGTATACATCACTTTAAGTAGACTAACAAACCCTCCACCAAAGCCAAACCAATCAAGCACTGCAAACATAAATGGCCATTCTAAACGGTCGAACGCCTTCTCAGCGTCAAGTGATAAACCAACAACTGGGTGGGTCACCTGTTCGGCCCCCACCAAAACATTGCACAGCAGTCTGGCATTATCGGCAGTAGACCTGCCCTTCACAAACCCACACTGATCTGGATGAATCAACAGAGGAGCAACCTCGGCCACTCGACGAGCCAGAACCATAGCATAAATTTTATAGTCTGAGTTCAGCAGGGATATGGGGCGGTAGTTGCTTACCAGTTGAGGATCTCTGCCTGCCTTTTCCAACACGATGACATTGGCTGCAGCAAAAGCTCCAGGCTGAGTCAGCTCCAAAAGTAAGGATTGAAAATACAACTGGAGCTGCGGAGCTAGTTCTGCAGAGAATGTTTTAAAAAATTCAATTGGCAGTCCGTCCGGCCCAGCAGCCTTTCCCCTGGTCAGAGAAGCGATCGCTTGACGAATTTCCTCCACAGAGAAGGCCGCATCTAACTTGCCCGCAGCCTCTTTATCCAAAATGGGTCTCTGTATATCCGCGACTAAAGCCATGAATCTCTCCTTCGCAAAATCTACCTCAGAGGTATAGAGGTTACTATAGAAGGATCCAAACACCTCAGCAATCGCCTTATCAGAAACTAACAGGTTCTCACTTTGTGAGTCCCGAATGGCCGCAATCCGCCCCACATCCCTGCGGGCCCTCAATGTGTTAGCTAACAATTTGCCCGCCTTGTTACTTTCCCAGTAGTAGGTACCATTCTGCGCTTTTATATTGCGCGAAACCTCACTCGATAAAAGCTGGTTGTATTGATACCTCAGATGCTGCAGTCGCAATAAAATACACGGGTCGGAACGGCGTAAAAGGATACGCTCGCCAGCCTTAATTTGTGCGTCGAGATCCTTAAGCTGCCCCTGGATCCTCTTTTTTTGACTGATGCTGTAGCTTGTAATAACTGCTCTGATGGACGCCTTAAAGCCCTCCCACCAAGCCCACCCTGCCGTGTCCTGGCGACTATTTAGACGAAAATACTCCCCAATCGCAAACTGTATGTCCGACCGAAAATCCGCCTCATCCAAAAGGCTCCTATCAAAGAACCAACGCCCACGGGGACGAGCTTGGCCGTCTACCCCCAACATTATGGATATGGCCGCGTGATCCGAGACATGCATTGCATGGATCTTGGACTCCACTATTTTGGGAATCAATGCCTTAGGAAACCAGCAGCATATCAATTCGAGAGGAGGTCTTGTGCGGAGGAGAGAAAAGGGTAAAATCTCGACCTGTCGGATGCTGCAGCCTCCAGACATCAACCAGCCCAGCCTCCTGCAGCAACGGCTGGAGGATTGCATGTGCCCTCGAAGCCTTCATCATTTTCGGGGGGGGGGGGGACCTAGAAATCAGGGGATCAAGCACCAAATTGAAGTCCCCCCCCCCCCCAGGACTATCGGCATCAGCGGGGTGGCGTGAACCTCTTCCGCTAAGGAGTTAAACTCTGGGCTGTCCACATTTGGAGCATAGATATTGATAAAGCCTATCTCTGTCCCTCTTACCTTTAAGAGAACGCTAGTCCACCTACCCTCAGTATCCGAGCGTGTTTGTAGCACCTCAGAGAAGAGAGACTTCCTCATCAAAATGGCTACTCCGTTTCGCCTGTGCACTGCTGCTGAATATGCCACTATAGTAAACGGATTAATACTAAGCTTCAAGGATTCCCTGGAATTAAGATGTGTTTCTTGAAGGAACAGGACATCTGCCTTTTCATGCCTCCCATACATAATTATTTTCTTCCGCTTAACAGGATTGTTAATCCCTTTGACATTCAAGGAAAGTACCTTAAGGTTCGCTATGTTTAAGTCTCATTAATCCTAATACAAGCTGGGCCCATGCCCCAACACATGCACCACTCACATTGCCCATCTCCCCTCGCGCTTCTATGAGAACCCACCTCATGCCCCCAAAACACCTGTCACATACACACAGTTGCACTACGCCCCATGCTACCCCAGCAGACAATCCCCCTGTGAACCCCAGGAGAGGAACCCACTTAACAAATTTAAAGGGAAAACCCAGGGGAAACAAGATGAACACAGAGGGTCAAAACCAATGCACAGTCCCCAGCCCAACAACCCCTAACAGAAATCGTATAGAGCAAATAAACATAAAGAAAGGCAAATGTAACATACCGACCCATGATACCCTCCCCCCTACACCCACCACCTTACAAGATTACTGACTACATATCTGCCATATATCAACCAGCAGCCCACAGTCCACTGCCCTCGTCCAGTGAACACCCCCATTGGGCTTCATCGAGGAGCACTTGACCCTCACCCCGGAACAGCGATCCCACTGCTCAGTTATGAGGGAAGGCCGCCGTGGCAAGCCGCTACAAACAGTCTAGTCCCTTCTTATGTAATTCAGCGCATCTGCAACAGTTCTTTCTCCTCCAGGAACGCAGCTAAAGCCTCCGGGTCCTCGAAAGTCCTTGTCTGGTTATGCAAGGTCACCCGCATCCGGGCCGGGTATAACAACCCAAACCTGGCCTGTAGTTGTTGTAGCCGTGGCCTCAGAGCTAACAGGCCTCTCCGTCGATCCACTGTAGACTTAGCAAAGTCTGGAAAAAAGAGAAACCTGCGTCCCTCATACTCCATTGGGGCCCGCATCCACGAGGCCTCCATGATCTGCAGGACTTGCTGGAATCGAAGGACCTTGAGGATAACTGGCCTCTCGCGCTTACTATTCAGTTGAGGTTGTGAAGGGACCCGATGTGCGCGTTCTATCTTGAAGGGGAGCGCCTAGTGGTTGGGGCACGGTACTTCAGGCCGGAAGGTCGGGGGTTCAAATCCCACTAGAGGACAGCAACCTTGGGCCGGAAGGACTGGGGTTTCTAGTCCCACAGATGCTCCTTGTGGTCTTGGGCAAGCCACTTAACCCTCCATTGCCCATGTTCCCTGTAAGTATTATTGTATGTGTCTCATATCCCCGCGTGTTAAATGTATCCCCCAATTGTGTTGTGACCGCTTTGATTGAAGGATAAGGCAGTATACAAAACTGTCTAAATAAAAGAAAAAATAAATAAATAAATAAAAATGTTAAATGCAGCACTTGCGGGATCATTTTCTGAAGGAACGCCACCATATCTTTGCCTTCAGCTCCTTCTGGTACGCCAACGATCCGCACGTTGTTCCTACGTGTTCTGTTATTCCTCTCTTCCAGATCTTTCTGTAATGTTTTCATTTGTTTCACCTGCCTCTCCAGGAGACAAAGCCGCTCCTCACGTGCACCCAACACGTTCTCTGTTTTATCCTGCCGCAAGGTAAGCGCTTCCATAGAAGCTCTCAGCGCCCCAACATCGTCCTGCACCGCCGTCACCGCCTCACCATTCGCCCGAACCATCTCTCGGATTGCTTGCACCTCCGAGAGCAACTCCTGCAGGGCCTCAGGTTCACGAGCGGGCACCATCTTTTGAGGAGAGGGGGGCTCTGTTTTTGATCTCTTCGCACTGTTATTCTGTGCGTTGGGAAAGTCCAGCCGCGTCGGCTTCGGCCCAGACATTCTTCCCCAGTGAAGAGGCACCAAATTCACTGCTTCTCAACTCAAACACCCGGGGTGTTAGGCAGGATTCTTCACGGACCCTCCGGAGCAAACGCTCTATGCGGCTATCTCGCTCAGCGCTAGGCTCCGCCTCCCCGATGCTAGCTCTTTCTATCATTGTGAAGCAGAATTTACCCACTGGTAGGGAACCTGAGCTGGGCTTAGGTCGTCTGAGACAGGTTAGTTTTACTCTACTTATGTATTGCAATAGTAATCCTGCTCTGTATGAGAGGAACCACAAGTTCAAACATTTGGTGTATGTGCTTGGCTGGGGAGTCAATGGGGCAAAACTACCATCTGTGGGATTATGACTGAATGTCTCTAAATCAGAATCTCCCCCTAAACTGAATGATGATACAGTAAATGTGGAGCCTCAGTTGGCCACGGATAAATGGCTGCCTGGCCAGCTAGGAGAGATGCTCACCTTGGGACTGGAGCGTGTGCAGAAGGGCACGCAACACATTTGTGGGGCATCTGGTGCTAAATCATTTGTAGATGATCTGATTCTGGGTCAGGGTTTTGTATGTAGCGGAGCAGCTACCTATGCCTCTCTGCAGTCATTTAATGGCTCAACCACCATAACATGCACATCAATCCCAACAAGTCGGAAATCATCTTTATAACCAAAAACCTTTCTTTCTTCCTACCACCCACAATAAACCTAGCCAACCTAACCTTGCAAGTAAAGGAGCAAGTGAACTACTTTGATGTAGTCCTAGATCAGAATCTTAACTACCGAGCACAGATTAAGCAAGTCACCAAAACAGCTTACTTCAGTATGAGGACAGTTCAAAAGCTTTGTCCCCTCCTGAAACCAGACTATTTCAGAAATGTCTTTAAGGCCATCATCACCCGACGTTTTGACTATGCCACATTACGTATATATGAGGGGCTCCAAAAATCTACTTTACCCCCCTCCAACTTGCACAGAATACAGCAGCCAGAATCATCACAAGTACTAGTCAACAAGCACACATCACTTCAGTCCTGAAGTAACTACACTGGCTCCCTGTCTACTTGAAAATCAAATATAAAGTTGCCCTCACCATCTTCAAGATCCTTCACAGCCTCTCTGCAAATATCCTACAGCACCTCATTCTTGAACTGCCCAACAACAGATAAAAGAGAACCCAGCCATAACCTCCTAGCTGTCCCAACTGGATTCTCACATTCTAATCTATCTACCTCCAGCAGAGCCTTTGCATTCTACTCCCCCACCATTTGGAACTCTCTGACATTAAAGAGTTTCGGTGCAAACTAAATACTCTTCTTCCTGGATCATTTTGGACCTGTAATATAGTCTCATACCCTAGCTACCCTATGTTCACCTCACTCCATGCACAATAATTTCTCCCACCCTGTTCTTTACAATGTTAAGTTTCATATGTTTTTCTATTGTTTAAAATAGTTTAGCCTGTTCTCAAATATGCTGTGTATAGTTATCAACCAAGTTTCATTTAACGTTATTGTTCTCTGTACACCGCTGTGACTTGTAGATAGAGCAGTTGTCTCCTTCCCTGTCTCGGTCTGGGAGAGAGTGAGCGTGTGCGCCGTGCCTGCAGCATGCATACGGGCTGGAGGACTGCATTAGCTGGGCCTGGTGGGCAGGGATGCCCTCCACCTGGGGAGAGACTGGGGAGCTGTTATGTTTCTCTTTCTTATGGAAGGAGTGGTAGATGCATGACATAGTCTCCCAGTGGAGATGATAGAGACCAGGATAGTATCTAAATTCAAGAAAGTGTGGGACAAACACAGAAGTTATCTAAAGGGAAAAAAAGGGCCTATAGTAGTTGGTATGGAAGGGCAGATGGGATATGGATAGGAAATATGGTGTTTTTCTGCCAAATGTTTCTATGTAAAAAAGTGGTGGGTGACTTTTTGGGGAGGCTATTGCTCTGAGATCTTCAGTCTGATTTGGGCCCATCTTTAAACTTGATCTGTCTTCACCGGTTCTCATGAAAATACATACTTCTCATACTTCAATTTCACTGTACTAGTATATTGTTGTAATTAATGTATTCATTGAGTATTGAGTAAGAGAAGACTTCAGGACATTACAATAGGAAAGAAATTCCTTGGTATTACTTATCGCTCGTTAAAATCCTCTTTTAATAATTCTAATTCCCTCACATTTATTATTCAGATTTCTTTAATTCCCAAATTTCTTAAAATACATCAATATTATACAATATATTCACTGGCTGCATTAATTGGAGTAGCCTAGTAGTTAGAGCGACAGCCTAATACACAGGAGATTGGGGTTCAATTCCCACTGGCATTTCTTGTGAGCCTGGGTACGTCACTTTACCCTCCCTTGGTTCGGAAGAAAAGGCCTGGCAATCTACTTCTGGTCATATCTTGCTAAGAAAACCCAGGGACTGCTGGGTCGCCAGGAGTCAACATTTACTTGATGGCACTTACAAAACAAAGAAAACATTAATTACAAGAATGTTTTAATACCACACTATTAGTATGTAGAATATGTTTTGGCAGTGATGCATTACTCTACGGGCTATTTTTTTCCCACCAGTTTGTCTCCCTGCTCCAAATTTTGGCCCTGTTCTGTTAAATGTTTGGAGAATTTTTTTTCCCCCGAGACAGGTGGACCTCTTAGATAAGGGAGGTAGCTAATAAGGAGAAAAAGTTTGGTGACCATAAATGAAAGTGCTGCTTTGGACCTTTCCCTTTCATAAATGACAGGAGGTGGGGGTAGTGTTAGGGCAAGCTCTACCTGGGTTTTGAAGCATAATGTGTAGCTGAAGGGGAGCCAGGCTAAAATTTGTTTCCTAATGAGTGTGTGCCTTTTTCTCTTTAGGGCTCAGATGATTGTTTAGTCAAGATCTGGTCAACATACGATGGCCGTTTACTGGCCACACTACGAGGTCATTCGGCAGAAATTTCTGATATGGCTGTGAACTATGAAAACACATTAATTGCAGTGGGAAGCTGTGATAAAATCATTCGGGTGTGGTGTCTACGGACTTGTGCCCCAATTGCTGTATTGCAGGGACATACTGGCTCCATCAATTCTTTACAGGTATGCTTGACATATGCATGGCTTATGGTCAATCACTGTAGTTAAATAGGCATTTTAAACCCATCTTTAATCCTTGTAGGTAGAGAGTACATTCAGAGGGCAATTTTCAAAGTACTTCCTGTGATAAAAATATGTTCCCTTTTGAAAATGCTCGCCCTGTAAATGGGTGAAAATATGTGCCTATCTCCAGATTGTGCACTTACTGCACTTACTGCTCATACAGTGGAGGCATTCCTGAGGCTGAATTTAGGGTGGAGATTGAAACAATGTACATATCGTTTGTTTTTTTTAGTACTTTCAAAAGTAGGTAAGTGTGTGTCTTAGGGAAAAGTACCTGCAGAGAAAGAAGATTGAAGGGTCTGCAGATACTTTCCTTTTGGGTGGCTTTCAAAACTAAAGCATGTGTATACTTTCACTTGGAAAATTGGTGTAAAGTTAATGAAAATATTTTTAAAGGAGTGCATGTTTTTTGTTTTACACGTTTGTAGTTTAATACTCATGGTGGTGTTTAGTTGATCTCCAGGAACAAGCAGGAATGTAGTCTTCACATATGGGTATCATCGGTACCGACGGAGCCTGCGCAGGAATGCTCCCCAGCGTCCAATAGGAAAGCTTTTGGGAGCATCCCACAGCGCCTGCGTACTGCCTTCCTGCCTTACCCAACTGTCCCTCTCCAGTTCTTCGTTTTCCGCAGAGCCGACAGGTCGCACATCCTGACACCGCAGAAAATAATTCCCTTCTATTCTTTTTTGTGGTCGCGTCTGCCTTCCTTCAACGCTACACTGGTACCGCCGGTGGTTCTTTCTTTTTTTCCCAAAACCCCCCCCAAAAAACAAAAAAAACTTAATTCTGGAGTCTCTTCCAGTTATTTTCTCCTCGGGTGCCACACACCATTTTGAGCACTAGGCCCAACTTTTTCTTTTAAAATGGAAAAACCTGCTTTGGGTTTTAAAAAGTGTTCCAAGTGTGGTGGTACCATCTCCATCTCCGTCACAGACACCCATGAGTGGTGCTTCAAATGTTTAGGTCCTGACCACTCTATTTTGGAGTGTGTTGCCTGTGGGATGATGTCGAAAAGGGGCCGGCAGAACCGAGCTGCTAAACTTAGCAAACTTTTTCCCTCCAATGCAGCCTCTGTGGCATCAACGTCTTCCAGGGCTTCGTCTTCCTCCCATTTTTCTCACCGACACACACGACTGCTACCTTCGGTGCCTCGGTCCTGATCACGACCCTAAGACGTGTGGACCATGTGGGAAGATGTCTTCCAAGGCACTGCGAAGTCGCCAGCAGCAGAAAGAAAGGCTTTTCTCGGACTCTGCCTCCGGCCGGGCCCGGACCTCGTCTGAGGCCTTGACATCTCGGAATTCGGATCCCGAGCACCGTCGGGGCTCCTCGGACAGGGGGTCCCCCGACCGGGAACGCAAGAGGAAGAAGTGGCTCGTGAGGGCGTCGTCATCAGAGGTCCCTGGCTCCTCGAGGGCCAGGTCTAAGACCCCTGACCGTCGCCCCGGGCCCGTGGAACAAGAGAAGTCTGCCAAAGTTCCTTGCGTGGAGCCGGAGTCTGCTGGACATGTAAGCCCTGTGGTCCTCGAGGACTCTCCTCCCAGAGAGCCGACGTCGGGCCTGGCGCCGCCGGGGCCCGAGTCGGTGTCTGCTGTGTCTCCCGAGCTGAGTCTCAGGATGACAGCCTTGGAGTGCAGACTGTCTGCCTTCATGGAGCAGCAGCGGGCACTGATGGCCAGCCTGTCTGGCGCATCTGCCCCGACCACCGGGACATCGACATCGAAGTCGACCCCGGAGACCGAGCCGATACACGAGTCCATGATGGCTCGAGGTCGACCTCAGTCGCGGTCTCCCTCGACCTCCCGTTCGGGACCGAGGGCGTCGGGGCGGGTGCTCCAGGGCCCCGCGGAGTCGGAGCCTGACTCCTCGTTGGACGAGTCCGCCTGGGAGACGGAGGATGAGGAGTCCCCCGACACATTCAAGACTCGCTGCGTCCCATCGGACTCACCGCAGTCTGAGCCCCGGAGTAGATCCCCTCCGGAGGATACCTGGATCTCGGAGTTTGTCCGGGATATGGCCACCGCGTTGGCTATCCCGGCGGACCCTGAGGAAGAGCCTCGAGCCGAAGAGCTCGAGGCCCTGCAGTACGACTCTCCTCCGAAGGAGGCCTTTACTGTCCCGGTTCCTCCGATTCTCCAGGACCAAGCAGGAAGTCAGTCCTCACATATGGGTGACGTCGGCGCCGACGGAGCCCTCGCGGAGCAATTTCCCCAGCTTTCAAAGAAAGCCTTTGGGAATTGCAGCACGCATGCGCGGTCCCCTTCCCGCCCAAGGGTGCCATCTTGCTCAGTCGTCTCTTTTCCGCGGAGCCCTACAGATGCCGTTTGTGAAAGCCGCAGAAAAAGTTGATTTTATTTACTATTCTTTTCTCGGTTCGACGCCGGATCCTTTTCCCGCCCGGACCCGCTACGCCAGTAACGGGTCCGTTCTTTATTTTTCGGTTTTTGACCTTCGTGACTAGCGTTCGCGCCATTTTTCTTTTTCACTGGCAGCCCTGTCTTTTGACCTCGCAGGGGCCCTTTTTCCCCCGATGGCTGCCAGCGGGTTTAAAAAGTGTGATCGGTGTAAGAAACTTATGTCTCTTACCGACACACACGACTGCTGCCTCGGACCCGATCATGACCTGATGATCTGTGGTCCGTGTGGCAAGATGTTCTCAAAAGCTTTGAGGAGTCGGCAGCATCAAAAAGAACGAATCTTCTCTGAATCCGCGTCCGGCCGGGCCCGGACCTCGTCAGAGGCTTCGACGTCCCCGGACTCCGGTCCTGAGCATCATCGGAGTTCCTCTGAGCGGGGGTCTCCTACCCGGGAACATCATAGGAAGAAGAAACCCACGAGGGCGGCGTCGGTGGACGCTCCTGGTTCCTCGAGGGCCAGGTCGCATAGCCCCGATAGCCGTCCCGGGTCCTCGGAGTCGGAGAGGCCTTCGAAACATCCTCATCTTGAGATGGAGTCTCCTGGACACGTGAGTACTGTAGTCCTCATGGACTTGCCTCCAAAGGAGCCGACGTCGGGCCCGACGCCGTCGGGGCCCGAGTCAGGGGCTGCTGGGTCTCCTGAGCTCGGACTCAGGTTGACGGCCTTGGAGAGCAGTTTAGCTGCCTTCATGGACCAGCAGCGGGCATTGATCGCTGGCCTCGCCGGTGCATCTGCCCCGACCACCGGGACGTCGATGTCCAAGTCGACCCCGGAGACCGAGCCGATCCTCGAGTCCATGCGAGCTCGAGTCGATCCTCGGTCACGGTCTCCCTCAGCCTCCCGCTCGGGACCGAGGTCGTCGACGCCTACACCCTCGGCGTCGGGGCGGAGGGCGTCGGTGCCCGCCCGACCGGAGCTGCTCAATTCTTCCTCCGAGGAATCAGCCTGGGAGACGGAGGACGAAGAATCACCCGGTACTTTTCGGACTTGGTGCGTCCCATCGGACTCACCCAAATCCGAACCTCGGAGACGGTCCCCCCCGGAGGACACCCGGTTCTCGGACTTCGTGGGGGATATGGCCAAGGCCTTGGCATTCCCAACGGATCCCGAGGAGGAGCCTCGAGCCGAAGAGCTCGATGCCCTCCAGTATGACTCTCCCCCGAAGGAGGCCTTTACTGTACCAGTTTTTCCGATGCTGGAGCGACTTCTCTTCCGCATGTGGGAGAGCCCAGCGTCGGTGCCGGTGTTAAGCAAGCAGGTCGATTCCATTTATCGAGTCCGCAAGAGCCCCGGGTTCCAAAAGCCACAACTACCGCACCATTCCATGGTGGTGGAATCGGCCATGCATCGACTCAAGAGTCAGAAGATGCACTCCTTGGTGCCTCCCGGTCGGGAGGCCCGGAACCTAGATGCCCTCGGTAGGAAGTGCTTCCAGGGCTCTATGCTTGCTTGTCGAGTCCAGACCTACCAGCTCTATATGGGCATGTATCTCCGTGACCTGGCAAAAGAAATTGCTGGGTTCTCTGCTGGTCTCTCCGAGGAACCTTTGCAGAGGTTCCAGGCCTTGTCCACTGGTATTCGAGAGTGCTCGAAGTTTATCTCTCGAGCAGCCTACGATGGCTTCGAAGCATCGGCTCGAGTAGCCGGAGCCGGCATCGGTGCCCGCCGACAGGCTTGGCTTCAGTCATCCGACCTCGAGCCATGGGTACAGGACAAGTTGGTCGATGTTCCCTGCAGAGGTGAAAACTTCTTTGGCAAGCCCATGGCTGAAAAGGCTGCACAGATCGAGACCGAGACTCTGACCAGGACTCTGCTGTCCAGAAAAACCTCTGCCCCTTCTCAGAAGAAGAAGGGCTCGGGGAAAAAGCCCTTTTACCCGAGGAAGGCGGCTGCCTATAAACAGTACCCTCATTATCAGGCCTCAGCAGCTCCCCAACAGGGTCAGCAGGCCAAGGGACGGGGTAATGGGTCCTGTAGGCAGCAGGCCCCCAAGCCCACAACACCTGCCCCTGCTCAGCAGGGTGGGGGTTTTTGACTCCGTCAGCATAGCCTCTTCCCCTCCGCTGGTTTCTCTCAGCACAGGAGGTCGGCTGGTCCACTTTGCCCACAGGTGGTCAGCCATCACATCAGATACCTGGGTGCTTCATATAGTTCAGAAAGGCTATCTTCTACACTTTCACCAGGTACCTCCCTCCTACTTTCCAGGGGCGCCTCCAAGACTCCGTCTGCACAGGGACTTACTCCTTCAGGAGTTAGCAAGTCTTCTTCAGGAACAGGCTGTGGAACCGGTGCCCCACCACCTGAGAGGTCACGTCTTTTATTCCAGGTACTTTCTGATACCAAAATCAGGAGGCCTCAGACCCATCCTGAACTTGCGAAACCTCAACAAGTTCCTGGCCAGGGAAAAGTTCAAGATGCTTACCCTTGGAATCCTGCTGCCCTACCTCCAGCAGGGAGACTGGCTATGCTCCTTAGATCTAAAGGATGCCTATACTCACATCCTTATTCATCCAAACCACAGACAATATCTCAGGTTTGTTGTGGGAGGAAATCCATTACCAGTACAGAGTTCTGCCCTTTGGCCTATCCTCCGCCCCCAGGGTGTTCACCAAATGCCTAGCAGTGGTGGCGGCCTATCTAAGACTTCAAGGCCTTTTTGTATTTTCATACCTGGACGACTGGCTCATCAAAGCCCAGTCTTCCCAAGAGGCCACTCAGGCCACTCATCGCACTGTGATTCTGCTCCAGCACTTGGGATTTGTCATAAACTTCGCAACGTCCACTTTGCTCCCCTCTCAAAATCTCGAATTCATAGGCGCAAGGTTGAACATGCTTCAGGCGCGGGCCTTCCTGCCTGTAGACAGGGCACACAGGCTCATGGCTCTCGCCAGCCACTTTCACAGCAATTCCCTGGTCTCTGCCAGGCAATTTCTGAGACTACTCGGCCATATGGCTTCCACGGTCCATGTGACCCCCAATGCCCGCCTGAACATGCGACCTGCTCAGTGGTGCCTTCGCACTCAATGGCATCAGGCCACGGGGAGCCTGGCGGACTCAGTACAGGTATCCGACTTGCTGGTTTCTTCTCTGTGGTGGTAGCTTCATCTGCCAAACCTGGTGCTGGGAGTGGATTTTCAATCTCCTCTGCCTTCTCAGGTGCTGACAACCGATGCTTCTTTCCTGGGTTGGGGACCACATTGCCAAGGGACATGTACTCAAGGCCTCTGGACTCCTTGGGAGTCTGCTCAGCAGATAAACTTCCTGAAGCTCAGAGCCATCCGCCTAGCTCTGAGAGCCTTCTCCCACCTCACTTCTCACCAGTCTGTGCTGGTCCAGATGGACAATCAAGTTGCAATATTTTACGTGAACAAACAAGGAGGCACAGGCTCCTTCCTTCTCTGTCAGGAGGCACGACGACTGTGCTCTTGGGCCGTCCTTCACGGCATCCTCCTCAAAGCTGTCTATCTCCCAGGTCAAGAAAATTACCTGGCAGACAGGCTGAGCAGGATCCTCCAACATCACCAGTGGAGATTGGATCCGTTGGTGGTTCAGCAGATCTTTCTCAAGTGGGGCCTCCCCACCATGGATCTATTTGCCAGTTCCCTGAACCGGCAGCTTCCCAGATTCTGCTCTCGACAACCGCATCCTCTCAGAGTTGCGGCGGATGCTTTTCTGATTCTATGGTCCACAGGCCTCTTCTATGCCTTTCCTCCCATGCCACTGGTGTCTTGGACGCTCTTCAAAGTTTTCAGAGACAGAGCCTCGATGATCCTAGTGGCTCCCTGGTGGCCGAGACAACCCTGGTTCCCGCTTCTAATGCAGCTGGCGGTGGCCACTCCTCTTCCTCTGGGGTTTCAACCCGATCTCCTATCACAGGATCAGGGGACTCTCCTACACCCCAACCTCCGTTCCCTTCATCTGATGGCCTGGCTGCTGAAAGGGTAGTCCTTGCTCCCCTCCTGCTGCCTCGGGAGGTGGAAGAGGTCATCTTGGCCTCCAGGCGGCCCTCCACCCGGAAGTCCTACGCTCTTAAGTGGCGTCGGTTCTCCGTGTGGTGTGCTCAGCAGTCTGAGAATCCCTTCTCCTACTTGGTAGCAGTGGTCTTGCAATACTTGCTTTACCTCTCCAATCTGCGCCTTAAGTCCAACTCTGTCAGGGTCCACCTCAGTGCTCTCTCTGCGCATCACGCACCGGTGGATGGCAGGCCTCTTTCCAACCACCCTTTGGTGGCTCGTTTTCTCCGAGGCCTCCTTCTCCTTAAGCCTCCTTTGCGCCCACCAGCCCCTGAATGGGATCTGTATGTGGTCTTGCAGGGGATTACCTGTCCGCCCTTTGAACCTATGGCTACCTGCCCTCTTTGTTTTCTTTCCTGGAAAACCTTGTTTTTGGTAGCCCTTACCTCTGTTAGGCGCGTTAGTGAACTGCAGGCCCTAGTGTCTGATCCTCCTTACACTTGGTTCTACAGGAATAGGGTAGTATTACGGACTCGCCCTAAGTTTCTTCCTAAAGTGGTTTTTCCTTTTCATCTCAACCAGGAGGTGGTTCTTCCAACCTTCTTTCCCAGGCCGCACTCCAACCGGGCTGAGATGGTCCTGCATACCCTGGACTGTAGGAGGGCCTTGTCCTTCTATCTTGACTGTACGCCGGAGCATAGGAGGGCTGTTCAGCTCTTCGTTTCTTTTGACCCCAATAAGTTGGGGCTACCTGTCTCCAAGCGTACTTTGTCCATATGGGTTGCTGACTGTATCGCTTGGGCTTATGGGGCAGCTGGCCTCTTGTTGGAGGGTCGTGTCACGGCTCATCGTGTCAGGGCGAAGGCTGCGTTAGTGGCTCTTCTCCGCTCTGTTCCATTGGCAGACATCTGCCGGGCCGCTACTTTGTCTTCAAGCCAGACTTTTGCGGCCCATTACTGCCTGGAGAGGGAGTCCCGCAGGGACAGTGCTTTCGGTCAGGCAGTCCTCCATAATCTCTTTGAGGTTTAGGCAACTCCTACCCTCCGGCCCTGGTGATGGGCTACCGGTCGGGGGCGTTTTCAGAGAAGATTCCTTCCTTCTGTGCTACTGAGCTAGAGGGAGCTCATTTTTCCGCTTGAGGTCTCCGGTAGCCTTAAGCTAGGGGGTCCCATATGTGAGGACTGACTTCCTGCTTGGTCCTGGAGAAAGAGTAGTTACTCACCTGTAACAGGTGTTCTCCAGGAGCAGCAGGAATCAGTCCTCACAACCCTCCCTCCCTCCCCTTGGAGTTGCAGTCCTATCATTTCGTTTTTGCTAATTTTTTGCTGTCTTTTAGCAATGTCATCAGACTGAGCAAGATGGCACCCTTGGGCGGGAAGGGGACTGCGCATGTACGCTGCAATTCCCAAAGGCTTTCTTTGAAAGCTGGGGAAATTGCTCCGCGAAGGGCTCCGTCGGCACCGACGTCACACATATGTGAGGACTGATTCCTGCTGCTCCTGGAGAACACCTGTTACAGGTGAGTAACTACTCTTGCTGGAACGGCTCCTCTTCCGGATGTGGGAGGCACCGGCCTCGGCGCCGGTTCTAAGCAAGCGGGTCGATTCGATTTACCGACTCCGGAAGAGCCCTGGCTTTCAGAAGGCGCAGCTACCACACCATTCCATGGTGGTGGAATCGGCCATGCATCGCCTGAAAAGTCAGAAGATGCACTCCGCAGGGAGGCCCGGAACCTCGATGGTGTTGGCAGAAAGTGCTTCCAGGGCTCGATGCTTGCTTGCCGTGTCCAGTCTTACCAGCTGTACATGGGCATGTACTTACGAGACCTCGCCAAGGAGTTGGCCGGGTTCTCCGCTGGTCTTTCCGGGGAGCCCTTGCAGAGATTTAAGTTCTGGGATTCGGGACTGCTCGAAGTATCTCCAGGAACAAGCAGGAATGAGTCTTCACATATGGGTACGTCGGTACCGACGGAGCCTGCGCGGGAACACTCCCCAGCTTCCCAAAAAGGAAAGCTTTTGGGAACATCCCACAGCGCCTGCGTGCTGCCTTCCCGCCTTTCCTAACCGCCTCTCCTCAGTTCTTCTTTGCCGCGGAGCCAGCAGGTCGTGTTCCTGTCACTGCTGAAGAAGTTCTTTGTTTTATTTTATTTCTTTGGTCGCGCGTCTGCCTCCCCCGACTTCGGACCGGTACCGCCGGTCTTTTCTTTCTTTTCTTATAAAAAAAATAATAATAATATAGTTTTTCCTTCACTTAGTGTGTTTTTCTTCTTTGGGCCTTAGGCCTCACAAAGAATTTTTTCCTCATGGAAAAACAAGCCTCCGGGTTTAAAAAATGCACTAAGTGCAGCGGTACTATTTCTGTTACTGACACCCATGAATGGTGTTTTAAATGTTTGGGTCCTGAACACTCCATTCCGGATTGTCCGTCCTGTTCTTTGATGTCTAAGCGAGGTTTACAGAACCGAGCAGCCAAGCTCCATATGCTGTTTCCCTCTGATGCAGCTTCAGTGGCATCGACGTCTTCCAGGGCTGCTTCTTCCTCCCATGGATCTTAGGTAACCAAACATAAATCCAGCCGGTCCTCGAAGGGTAGATCTCCTTCCAAGCATCGAGATGCTTCCGGGCTTGCCCTCGAGGATCCTGCACCGGCAAAACAACCCCGGCGGGAAGCTCCGGCTTCCAAAGCTCCACCTATGGGGTTACAGGTTGACATCGATGGCACGGCCTCGACCGATCACCTGTTAGAATGCTCTGGGGTACCGGCGCAACCTTCTGGTACCGAATTCCAGGCAATCATGGCTTCGATGGATCACAATGTTCAATCCATGCAGCAGGCTATCACGGCCTTCATTCAAGCTGCGACGCTGCTGATACCACAACAAACTCCGTTGTCGGTATCGGCTCCGGTACCGGTACCAGTACCGACTGCATCGACATCGACCAGGATGCTGACTGCAGCGCTTCCCTGTCCAGGGATGCTCGTTGGTACCGAACCGGTACCGACTACGCCCGATGTCGATACCGCTTGATAAGCGTACCGAGCTTTAGAAGACCACCCTGACAGGCGATATTTTGATTCTTCTGATGATTCTGATACATCAGAGGAGTCTGCTGAAGTATCCATAGCCCTTCCTGAAGAGCCTTCTTCTCCAAAAAGAAGAATGTCTCCTCCAGAGGACTTATCCTTTCAAGACTTCATAAGAGAAGTGGCTAAAGAACTTTTTATTTCAGTAACCTCTGAATCAGAGCCTAGAGCTAAAAAATTGGATATTTTAGGTTATTCTAAGGCTCCTAAGGAGGCAGTCACCTTGCCAATTCATGAGATTCTTTATGAGCACATGATTGACTTATGGGAGACTCCTCTCACTATTTCTCTTCATTCTCAAAGATTGGACACTATGTACCGTGTCCCTCCTTGTCCTGGTTTTCATAAAACACAGCTTCCCCACCATTCTATTGTGGTGCAGTCAGCTATGAAAAGGATAGAGTGCAAAAAGACACTCTTCTGCCCCTCCAGGAAGAGAATGCAGGACCTTGGATGCTTTTGGTAGAAAAATCTTCCAAGCCAGTATGCTCATTGCCATAATCAACTCCTATAGTCTTTACATGGGTATGTTTCTAAAAGAAGTTGCAGATAAGCTGCACACTTTCCTCCCTTTTCTTCCAGAGGATAAAAGGGAAGAATTCCTTCTTTGGCTCAAGCATACTCAAGACATTTCAAAGTTTTCCAACCGTGCAGCTTTTGACTCCTTTGAAGGTGCCAGCAGAGCTTCGGCCATTGCCATAGCTGCTCGCAGAATTGCTTGGCTCCAAGCTTCTGATTTAGAACCTTGGGTCCAGGATGGTTTAGGAAATCTCCCCTGTACAGGTGAAAATCTGTTTGGCAAAGAGTGGCAAATAAAGGCCACTCAAATGGATGCAGAAAATTCTGCTATGGATAGACTTTCAAAGTCAACCTCCATTCCTGCCAAGAAAAAACCTTTCAAGAAGTCTTTTTTCAAAAAGGGCAGATTCCCTTCTACTTCTGGCCAACAATCTACAGGTCGCTTTGCTACTAAGCGTCAGCAACCTAAATAGGCCAGGCCTAAGTCAACAGGGGCTGCTGCAACTCAGCAGTCCCAACCTCCTCAGGGTTTTTGACTTGATGCTAGAGAACGTAGCCTTTCTTGCTCTAAAACAGCCAGAGCCTTTCACCATTCCAGGAAGGTTAGCTCATTTTGTTCCCAGATGGGAGCAAATTACAACAGAGTAGTGGACCCTCTCCATCATAAGGGAGGGCTACAAGCTTCATTTCTCAAACCTTCCTCCTCACACCATGGTGAGACACTTCAATTCTCCAGCATCTCTTCTCGACCTTCTAGGTCAGGAGGTGGCTACTCTTCTTGCCCAAGGGGCAATAGAAGAACTACCTCTTCTTCAGCAAGGGTCAGGGTTTTACTCCCCCTATTTTCTCATCCCAAAGAAAACAGGGGGCTACAGACCCATATTAGATCTCAGAGAATTGAACAAATTTCTATGCAAGGAGAAATTCAAGATGCTTTCTCTGGGCTCTCTCCTTCCATACCTTCAGAGTCAGGATTGGCTTTGTTCTTTAGATCTCAAGGATGCGTACACACATGTCCTCATCCATCCTTCTCACAGAAGGTTCCTCCGTTTCCTTTTCCAAGAAAAGCATTACCAATACAGGGTACTTCCTTTCGGTCTGGCCTCTGCTGCAAGAGTGTTCACCAAATGCATGGCAGTAGTAGCTGCATTTCTACGCACTCTGGGAATTTTTGTATTCCCATACCTGGACAACTGGCTCATCCAATCTCCATCCCAGTCAGAGGCCCAGACTGCCCTGGACTGCACAAGGCGCATTCTGCAGTATCTGGGACTTGTGGTAAATCTCCCAAAGTCCCAGCTCACCCCTACTCAATCCCTAGAGTTCATAGGGGCCTGGCTAGATATTACCACTGCAAGGGCCTATCTTCCTCAGGCCCGTTGCCTACGCCTGGTGCAGTTAGCCTCCCAGATTCAGTCAAAGAGCCATTTAACTGCCCGGGAGATGCTGCAACTGCTAGGCCACATGGCATCCACAGTGCATGTGGTCCCCTATGCTCGCCTTCACATAAGAGCAGCTCAATGGAATTTGTCCACCCAGTGGACTCAAGCATCAGGTGCTCTGTCAGACAAAATAGCAACCTCCAGGCGCCTCTTTTGGTCTCTCCAGTGGTGGAAGTCCACCCAAAATCTGTTGCTGAGGTCCCCCTTCCAACAGTTGTTACCCCAGGCAACCCTCACAACAGATGCCTCCCAAACAGGTTGGGGAGCTCATCTGCAAGACCTCTCCACTCAAGGCACTTGGTCTCCACAGGAGACCTATCTCCATATCAACCACTTTGAGCTCCGAGCAGTTTTTCTAGCTCTCAAGGTCTTCCATACCCTGCTCAGCTACAAGACAGTCTTCATTCATACGGACAATCAAGTAGCAATGTTTTACATAAACAAGCAAGGAGGAACTGGCTCTCTGTCACTTTGCAACGAAGCTTTAAGATTGTGGGCCTTCGCCATAGAGCATCAAATCCATCTCCTGGCTGTATACCTTCCAGGAATCCAAAACTCTTGGGCAGACAGACTCAGTCGAGTTCTGCTTCCACACGAATGGTCCCTGCACATGGACCAAGTACTCAGAATCTTTCAAGAATGGGGAACCCCGGACATAGACCTCTTTGCAAGTCCGTGGAATGCCAAACTTCCCCGGTTCTGTTCCAGAATTCCGTGTCAGGGAGTTCAGGCCAAGGATGCCTTCCTCCTTCACTGGGGTCAAGACTTCCTGTATGCCTTTCCACCCATTCCTTTAATTCCCAAGACTCTGTTCAAGCTCCAGAGGGATCAAGGATCTGTGATCCTCATAGCTCCACGCTGGCCATGCCAAGTGTGGTACCCTCTACTTCTACATCTCTCTCAAGCTCCCTCCCTAGACTTGGGAGCTGCTCCAGACCTACTGTCTCAGGAGGAGGGGACTTTGTGGTACCCTAACCCCAAGTTCTTTCACCTCAGAGCTTGGTTGCTGAAGGCCTAGACCTTCAGGATTGGAATCTTTCTCAGCAGGTGAAGGATATCCTTCATGCTTCCAGGAAAACCACCTACTAGACGTTCCTATGCTTTTAAATGGAAAAGGTTTTCCATTTGGTGTACTAAGACGGGTCTTGACCCTCTAGCACTACCTTTGAATTCTCTATTGGAATATCTCCTGCATCTTTCCAATGCAGGCCTTAAGATGAATTCAGTAAGGGTCTATTTGAGTGCTATTGCAGCATCCCTTAAGCCTATCAATGGACACCCAATTGCCTCTCATCCTCTTATTGCAAGATTCATGAGAGGCCTAACTTTAACTAAACCTCCCATCAGACCTCCTCCGGTGGCATGGGACTTAAATCTGGTTCTTGGTCAGCTTATGAAGCCACCTTTTGAACCCTTAGCCATCACCTCCCTGAAATTTCTTTCCTGGAAGGTTATTTTCCTCATTGCAGTCACCTCAGCTCGCTGCATCAGTGAACTGCAGGCCTTAGTGGTTAATCCACCTTATACAAGATTCCATCATGATAAGGTAGTCCTTAGGACCAATCCACACTTTATGCCTAATCAAGAGGTATATTTACCTGTCTTTTTTCCAGCTCCTCATGCATCAAGTGCAGAGAGGAATCTTCATACTCTGGATTGTAAGAGAGCTCTTGCCTTTTACTTACAAAGCAAAAAAGCACACATCCCGTCAATCGTCTAAACCTAGCAACATACAAGCTGTTCTGTATGTTTCACTACTAACTGGGTCTCAGAAAAAACTAGCGGCACTTAATCTCGGGCACATAGCCCTTTAACGGTGCCAGTTTTTTACATCAATGACCCTTTAGACATATTTTTTTAGAAACGTTTTTGATGATTTAAATGCAAAGTCTTATAGCAAGTGTTCTTAATGATGATACAAAATGTCAAGTAAGAAAAATCCAACTTAGCTTTTTAACATTAGCCAGGTGATCAAAAACGAGGCAATTTTTGATCACGGCTAATGTTAAAAAGCTAAGTTGGATTTTTCTTACTTGACATTTTGTATCATCATTAAGAACATTTGCTATAAGACTTTGCATTTAAATCATCAAAAACTTTTCTAAAAAAATATGTCTAAAGGGTCATTGATGTAAAAAACTGGCACCGTTAAAGGGCTATGTGCCCGAGATTAAGTGCCGCTAGTTTTTTCTGAGACCCAGTTAGTAGTGAAACATACAGAACAGCTTGTATGTTGCTAGGTTTAGATGATTGACGGGGTGTGTGCTTTTTTGCTTTCTATACCCGTTTCATAATTTTCAGACTACAGTTTTACTTACAAAGGACACAGCAACATAGAAAGTCTTCTCAACTCTTTGTTGCTTTTGATCCCTCTCATTTAGGACTTCCAGTCTCTAAGAGAACTCTGTCCAATTGGATTGCTCAGTGTATTTCTTTCGCCTACCAGAGTAAGAACCTTTCTCTGGAGAGCCATGTCACAGCTCATAATGTGAGGGCCATGGCCACCTCTATGGCTCATCTAAATTCTGTGTCCATCGACCAAATCTGTCGAGCGGCCACCTGGGCCTCGGTTCATACCTCGGTTCATACCTCGGTTCATACCGGTCGGGGTAGAGCACAGGGGGAGCCTCGGTTTCCCGCTCCTGCACTCCAGCCCAATCCGGGTTGTGGGAGGTCCCGGCGGCTTAACCAAAGTGTGCCACGGGCAGGAGAAATCTTTAAAAACAGCCAGCAGCCATTTGTGGAGCTCCCCGGTCGGGGTAGAGCACAGGGGGAGCCTCGGTTTCCCGCTCCTGCACTCCAGCCCAATCCGGGTTGTGGGAGGTCCCGGCGGCTTAACCAAAGTGTGCCGCGGGCAGGAGAAATCTTTAAAAACAGCCAGCAGCCATTTGTGGAGCTCCCCGGTCGGGGTAGAGCACAGGGGGAGCCTCGGTTTCCCGCTCCTGCACTCCAGCCCAATCCGGGTTGTGGGAGGTCCCGGCGGCTTAACCAAAGTGTGCCGCGGGCAGGAGAAATCTTTAAAAACAGCCAGCAGCCATTTGTGGAGCTCCCCGGTCGGGGTAGAGCACAGGGGGAGCCTTGGTTTCCCGCTCCTGCACTCCAGCCCAATCCGGGTTGTGGGAGGTCCCGGCGGCTTAACCAAAGTGTGCCGCGGGCAGGAGAAATCTTTAAAAACAGCCAGCAGCCATTTGTGGAGCTCCCCGGTCGGGGTAGAGCACAGGGGAAGCCTCGGTTTCCCGCTCCTGCACTCCAGCCCAATCCGGGTTGTGGGAGGTCCCTGCAGCCTCTATAAAGGTCCCGCCGGCAAGCGCACCCACGCCTTGCGGGCCTCGCCAGAGGGCCCTTTGGCGTGGCCCTTAGGCAGTGGCACGTCAGCAACCCTACGAGGGAAGCCAGGACTCTCATTTACAACTGAATCTGCCTTCTGCGCCAAGAAAACTTCAGAATAATAACCTGAGACTCTGATATACCCTAAAACTCACCTATGTAACCCACTTCTACCCCATCTATAAGGTAACAGTAGACCTGAATATACTAGAGAATTTCACTCCTTGTTACTCTGTTACAAACAGACCTCCCTTAAAATAAGATTTGCTACTGTATCTTGTTAACAGAACACATTGTTTCTACCTGATAGGCCTGCTTTTATACAATTGTTTACCTATTTCCACTGCTCTGTACCTAACCAGTTAATCTGCATTTACTGTTTCTAAAGACCCGTATTACCTTACATTGTATCCTCCCATCGCTGTAAACATGGCTCTCTCTCTATTTGCATTAGTTAGCCTCTATCTGTTAACATACACCACCCAAAATACAGCAGCATTCCCCACCACCTGTCAGACGGCTGCCTAGGGTGAGAACTTACACAATCTTGACGATGCATATATTCATATGATTCTTGCAAGGTATTGTGGGTATTGTAGTTCATTCACTCCCAAACACAGCTGATGACAATAATTTGAGTTGTGAAACCAAGTGGTAAGATCAATAAAATACTTCTTTTATTGATGGGGTTTAATTTACCCAGCACATGTATGCTTGATAGCACTATAAATGAGGTTACTTGCTTGCAGTGTTTAAATGGATAACAAAAAGTCACAAAGTAAACCAGAAACAACCTTCAGCTTGTCAGGCAATTAGCTAATGTTTTCTTAGCAAATAATTACCAAATACAAAGGCACAAAGAAAAGAATAAACTTTGCTGGTTAGATTAACTTCTGCTTATTTTCCATGCAGATCTCAGCAGTGATTCTCCCTTGCTCACACACACAATCAGGTGCAGCCCTAATTACTATCCATGGACCAGCTGAAAGCCTTTAGCTGGCTGGCTGCTACTGTGTGAGCCCAAATCCTGCTTTAAGAGCTGTTTGCAGTGGAAATAAAGAACAAAGTTAGGTTTCTTTGTGATGGCTGATGTGTTTGCTCATAGAAAACTAGCAATAGCATTTAGATAAAGAACAGTCCATGTAAATAGTTTCATCTGCTGTATTTCCCCCTGCATCAACAATCATAGGGTCAATATCATACATTGGCACAGATGAGTCTTTCATTAAGGCACTATCATGAGAATGCTTATTCCCTTGCTGCCATTCTCTATTATAGATAGGGTCTGGATCAGTGTTCATACCTGAGCCTCTCCTGCTATCATTATTCCTCTCTGTATAGCCTGGCCAATATGTAATCCAATTCTGATGTCCAGCCTTCCAATCTTGATCCCTGGACGCTGGATCTTCTCTCACATACCTTCTGGCCTTGGTCTGAAAGTCCCTTCCACATGCAGTCTTCTCTCTTCCAGGTAGCCACTGGTGATTCCTATCTCTGCCACTCCATTCCTCTGGCTGAATCCAGTCCAATGGACTCTGCTGGCTTTTGGAATACCTCCCAGTATGAGTACTGCCTTGGAATCTCCCAGACCTTCCAATGGCCTTTCTTCTCTTCCTTCCAGAGAGTTTCCTTCTCTCTCTTTCTGCTTGGCTTGGCTTCTGTTTCTCCAGGTGATACTGGTGCTTGTAGCCGTTGCTGTCTCTGTATCTCTTCCTCCCTCTGTAGCTGTTATCTGAAGAATAAGCTCTATTCTTATCCTGTTCTAATGTGTGCTGCTCCCTAACACAGCGCAGCTGTGTTGAATCAGGCCCTGCCCTTTGAGATGAGTGCTTAGGGATTACCTCATAGCTCTCTTGATTGCACACACATTCTCTCACTTCAGCCCCTCTCATGGCTGCTGGAAACCTGGTGCATTCTGGGACTGGTAGTCTTTTATGTGAAAACTCTGTTTTCTTGCTTCTACCAGAACTGACAGGTTGCTTGTTCAGAGTCACATCATCTTTTCTATAGCTCCTACCTGAGCTATGATAAGCTTCCTTATCACACACCTCACACAAGATCCCCATATTGCATGGACTAGGAAGAAGATATTCCTCCTATCATCACTCAGCTCCACAACCACACCATGTTAGGCACTCTCATCTACTATATATCTCCCTTAGCACTGTTAGTAGTTCTAAACCTAATTCTGCTCCCTCACATGCTAACTTAAACTGTGCACTCATCAACGCCCGCTCAGTACGTAAAAAGGGGCCAGCCATTACAGATCTCATCACAAAGCTGAAACTAGACATCCTCATGGTAACAGAATCATGGCTAGCGGACACAGACAATGTCCTTATAAACCAACTCATTCCACCAGAATACTCAATACACACATGTCACAGAGCAGACCGAATAGGAGGTGGTGTCCTCATTCTTTCACGAACTAACCTTCAATTTAGTTTACTTTCCTCCCAGAGTACCACACACATGGACCTAGTTACTATAGCCAACAAACATATCATCCTAAATCTCATATATAGAGCCCCATCCTCACCACCAGAAGATTTATCTAATATAATAGAGCTGGCCTGCAACCCAGAAAGCCCACGCAAATCCAACTGGTTAATGGGCGACTTTAACCTCTTCTCACTTCACCATAGACATTCTACCACATTCCTTGATGCCATGAATGACCTCAACTACTCGCAGCTAGTTAGCTCCCCTACACACCTCAAGGGTAACACCCTTGACCTCATTTTTGCGCCTCAGCCTGCAGTGAACACCAACTTTAAGCTATCTCATACCCCTGTCCCATGGTCTGATCATGATTTATTATCCTTCCAAATCCCATTTCAGAAAAACAGTATACCAGCAAGACAGACAAATTTGATCTTATCAGGTCCAACAGCCCGTTTCAAAACGCTCAACAAGGATGACTTCATCAGCCAGACTCTTCCAACCCTTTGTCTACCAACCAATGACCTTGATGAATTGATCAACAATTGGTACAACACCCTGAACTCCTCTTCACATATACCTTCCTCAGTAAGACCACCAGCATCCAGCACAGCACTAAAAAGAAGAAACCCAAAACCATGGTTCTCCACTGAACTACGACTATCCCTCCAGAACCTAAGAAAACAAGAGAGAAAATGGCGCAAATCACGTGCTCCAATTGACCAAATAGATTACGAAAATGCCCTAAAGAAACACCGGGAGAAAATAGCTGAAAAGGTGAGAGAACACCATACAGAAACCCTCCTCCGATCACTGAACAAACCACGAGACCTCTTTAACATCACTAAATCCTTAACCAAGGCACCATCCTCCAACCAAACAATATCAATTCAACCTCAGGCGTTTGCCGACTATCTTCAATCTAAATCCATTAACACGAATTCCACTCCAAGTTGTATACCGAACCCCATCTCAATCACTCAGCCTCTAAAAAATTTTGTCGCCCCCACAGTGAAATCCATCACTGACCTTATTGCCACCTTGAATACTACCACAGCCCCAAACGATCCATGCCCTGCCTACTGGATCAGAACAATGCGTGCTGAACTGAGCCCCATACTTGCCCTTATCATGCAACTTTCCTTCACAACCGGATCATTCCCTTCATCTCTCAAGCAAACTTTAATATGCCCTCTCCTGAAGAACAATAAACTCGACCCAGCAAAAACTGATTCATATCGTCCAATTTCAAGTATACCCCTTCTAGCCAAAATCATCGAGAAGGTGGTACAAATCCAATTGCAACAGCATATAGATACCTCAGCTCCCCTCGATCCCTGCCAACACGGATTCCGTGAATCACATGGCATAGAAACCCTTCTCACACTACTCATCAACACCTTATCAAGAGGGATTGACAAAATTGAAAATGGCTTCATCCTCATCTTCCTTGACATCTCAGCAGCTTTTGACTCGGTTAACCATGTACAACTTCTTCACCGTCTTAAAGAAAAGGGAGTCCAGGAATCAGCTTGGGAATGGTGTAGATCCTACCTAACCAACCGCTGGCAACAGGTGTGGATAGGAGCTTCAACCTCTGATCCTTTCCAGCAACAACAGGGTGTACCCCAGGGATCCTCTTTATCAGCTCTTCTATTTAACATATATATCCAACCAATCTGTGAAATCATCAAAACATTTAACGCCTCCAGCTTGATCTACGCAGATGACATACTGATATTCACGCCAATAAAAATTAATGCCCCCGACTTCTCCCCAATTATCGCCTGCTTCAACGCGATTACAGATTGGCTCCTATCCCAGAACCTGCGAATAAACTTCAAGAAAACGGAAGTCCTATTCGTAACTAGGAATAAGAAATTCTCCCCACCCGCAACTTTGAAGGTGAGAGATGCGGAATTACCATGTAAATCATCAATTCGCTACCTGGGAGTAACCATCGACCAAGAACTGACCTTCAAAGATCACATAAAGCAGACCGTTAAATCCATTTACTATAAATTGAGAACACTGAAACCCTTAAGACCACTACTCGCCTCCAATGACTTCCGAACAATCTTCCAAGCCCTTATAACACCTCATTTCAACTATGCCAATGTCATCCTGCATGGTCTACCCAAGAGCATCCTCAACCCACTCCAATTGGCGATGAACTCAGCAGCCCGCATCCTCTGCGGTACATCCAGTAGAGACCACATCACCCCCATACTAACAGAGCTTCACTGGTTACCCCTACAAGCCAGGATAACCTACAAAGCACTTCTGCTATCCTTTAAAGCAATCAATCAAATAGCCCCACCTTCCCTCTCATCACTTATTATCAACACCCCCACGAACAGACTGAGAAGATCCGCAGCCGCCAATACCCTTGTCGTACCAAAGGAGTACACTAAATGTAACCAAACAACCAGAGACAGGGCCTTCACCTTATTCGCTCCAACTTGCTGGAATAATCTCCCTCCTCATATCCGATCAATAAAAGACCTCTCTCAATTTAGAAAGGCCCTCAAACACTACCTATTCTGTCATCATCTTTTAGGCCCTAACCCTACACCTCCTCCCCCCATCTCACAAATCACTCACACAGCCTCTGACATTCCAACAACATAGCCATGACAGAACACGAACTAGACGCTCTGCACACCCAAATTTATGACCCAATTTAACTGTAAATTTCCAGATGTAATTTATCTTTCTGTATATAGCTTGTATATAGTTTACCATGTTGTCTCCAAGTTACTGACCCTGTTATAATGTAAGCAAAAGACACTGTTATAATGTAAGCAAAGGACTGTTCTAATGCGAAATTTGTTATCTGTAAACTGCGCTGATACCAAAGAGCGCGGTATATAAAAACTGTAAATAAATAAATAAATAAATACCTTCACAGCCCATTACTGCTTGGACAAGGATTCCCGCCGGGATGCCTTGTTTGGTCAGGCTGTTCTCAAACACCTGTTCCATTCTTAATCAACTCCTGCCCTCCTTCCCAGAATGGATGCCTGAGGTCCATAGGAGGAGGGTAGAGCCCTTCCCAGGGTCTCAGAACCTGAGGGATCTCCCAGGCATCTCTAGCTAGGGAGTCCCCATATGTGAAGACTCATTCTTGCTTGTTCCTGGAGATAGCACAGTTACTTACCTGTAACAGGTGATCTCTGGGAACAGCAGGAATAAGTCTTCACAACCCACCCACCTCCCCTAGGAGTTGTATCTCTCTTTCTGTCTTAACTTTCCTCTCTCTCTCTTTGTCTCAGCTTTAAAACTGAACTGAGGAGAGGCGGTTAGGAAATGCGGGAAGGCAGCGCGCAGGCGCTGTGGGATGCTCCCAAAAGCTTTCCTTTTTGGGAAGCTGAGGAGCGTTCCCGCGCAGGCTCCGTCGGTACCGACGTACCCATATGTGTGAAGACTTATTCCTGCTGTTCCCAGAGATCACCTGTTACAGGTAAGTAACTGTGCTTTATGTCCCGCGCCGCCTACAATGGCTTCGAGGCTTCGGCCCGAGTGGCGGCAGCCAGCATCGTGGCTCAACGCCAGGCATGGTTGCAGTCATTGGACCTCGAACCATGGGTTCAGGACAAGTTGGTCGATGTCCCTTGCCGAGGTGAGAACCTTTTTGGCAAGCCCATGGCCGAGAAGGCCGCACAGCTCGAGACTGAGCACCTTACGAGGACAAGGCTGTCTAGAAAGACCTCTGCCCCTTCTCACAAGAAGGCCTCGGGTAAGAAGCCCTTTTACCCGAGGAAGGGCACTGCCTACAAACAGTACCCTCAATATCAGGCTGCCCAAGCTGCACCCCAGGGTCAGCAAGCCAAGGGGCAGGGTAATGGGCCCCGTAGGCAGAGAACCCCCAAGCCTCCGGCCCCGCTCCCACTCAGCAGGGTGGGGGGTTTTGACTCATTGAGCATAGCCTCTTAGTCCCTGCTCTCCCAACCCTGCACAGGAGGTCGCCTCGCCCTCTTTGCCCACCAGTGGCCCCACATCACTGGGGACAGTTGGGTGTTGAACATAGTCCACAGGGGCTATGCACTACATTTTCACCAACTGCCTCCGCCATACTTTCCAGGGGAGCCTGCAAGGCCTCCCCTGCACACAGATCTTCTCCTCCAAGAGCTTCAAGGTCTGTTGGTGGACAGGGCGGTGGAACCTGTGCCTCCCCACTTGCAAGGTCACGGGTTCTACTCCAGGTATTTCCTGGTGCCCAAAAGAACCGGTGGCCTTCGACACATTCTGGACCTCGGGAACCTCAACAAGTTCCTAGAGAAAGAAAAGTTCAAGATGCTTACTCTTGGAACACTTCTGCCCTACCTCCAGCAGGGAGATTGGCTATGCTCCTTAGATCTAAAGGATGTGTTCACTCACATCCTCATTCATCCAGACCACAGAAAGTACCTCAGGTTCATTGTGGGAGGAAACCATTATCAGTACAGAGTACTGCCTTTTGGCTTCACCTCCATTCCCAGGGTCTTTACCAAATGCCTGGCGGTGGTGGCGGCCTACCTGAGAAATCAGGGAATCTGTCTTCCCCTATCTGGACGACTGGCTCATCAGGGGTCAAACGTGCCAGGAGGCCAGCCAAGCCACCCTCAGAACTATTGCTCTTCTTCAAAGCCTGGGGTTTGTAATAAACATTGCAAACTCCACTTTGCTCCCCTCCCAGAACTTGGAGTTCATAGGGGTGAGGCTGGACTCTGTCCTGGCAAAGGCATTCTTGCCAGCAAACAGGGCCCAAAGGCTGATGGACTTAGCCAATCAGTTTCTCAGCGGGTCAGTGGTCTCCGCCAAACTCTGCCTGAGGCTGCTTGGCCACATGGCTTCAACAGTTCATGTAACTCCTAATGCCAGGCTCCATATGCGGCCTGCACAGTGGTGCCTTCGGACTCAGTGGTCACAAGCCACAGGCAGCCTCAGAGACAGAATAAGGGTGTCCAGTCCATTTCTGGACTCCCTCAGCTGGTGGCTGCACCCACCCAATCTACTAAAAGGGGTGCCTTTTCAGATTCCTGGGTACACAGTGGTACTGACCCACAGACGCCTCCCTGCAGGGCTGGAGAGCTCATTGTCTGAACAAGTGCACCCAGGGCCTGTGGTCTCCTTGGGAGGCTGCACAGCAGATCAATCTTCTAGAACTCAGGGCTATTCGCCTAGCTCTCAAAGCTTTCTCTCCTACCCTGGCTCATTAATCTGTCCTGGTTCAGACAGACAACCAGCTAGCCATGTTTTATGTGAACAAACAGGGCGGGACTGGGTCCAGGCTCATTTGTCGGGAGGCTCTGGACCTTTGTTCATTTGCCCTCAAGCACAACATGCTCCTCAGGGCTGTACATTCCAGGCCAGGAAAACTACCTGGCCGACAGGTTGAGCAGAATTTTGCAGCCCCCCGAGTGGCAGCTGCATCCCTTGGTGGTTCAGAAGATCTTCCTGAGATGGGGTCTCCCTTTGATAAATCTGTTTGCCAGTCCACTGAACAAGCAACTGCCAAAGTTCTGCTCCAGGCAGCCGCATCCTCTGCGGATAGCAGCAGATGCTTTTCTGATTCCCTGGTCTCAGGGCCTCCTGTATGCGTTTCCTCCCATGCCCTTGGTGGCCCGAACTCTGTTCAAGATCATTCAGGACAAGGCCTCAGTCCTACTGGTGGCTCCCAGGTGGCCGAGACAGCCTTGGTTTCCACTTCTGCTTCAGCTGGCAGTGGATCCTCCACTGCCTCTGGGGTTGCAACCCGACCTTCCCTCTCAGGATCAGGGTTCCCTTCTGCACCCCAATCTCAAAGCTCTCAATTTGATGGCCTGGTGGCTGCAAGGGTAGTTTTGGCTCCCTGGGGCCTAGCTCAGGAAGTTGAGGAGGTTGTCCTAGCCTCTAGAAAACAGTCCACTAGGAAAACCTATGCTCTCAAATGGAAAAGCTTTTCTGTGTGTGGTCAGCTACGTACAGAGGATCCTTTTTCCTGTACTGTACCAGTGGTGCTTCAGTACTTACTGCACTTGTCAAATCAGGGACTTAAGTCCAATTCTGTTCGGGTCCACCTCTCAGCTCTAGCAGCTAACCACTCACTGGTGGAGGGACATTCTCTGCTAGGTCCCCCCTTGGTGTCCCGCTTTCTCAGGGGCTTGCTTTTGCTCAAGCCCCCCATCCGTCCTCTTGCTCCTGAGTGGGAGCTGAATGTGATCTTGCAGCAACTGACTCGCCCACCCTTTGAGCCAATGGCTACTTACCCTCTACGCTTCCTGTCCTGGAAGACGCTCTTCCTAGGAGCCCTTACCTTGGCCAGGCGAGTGAGTGAGCTTCAGGCCCTGGTCTGTGATAGGCCTTACACTCGCTTCTATGGGAACAGGGTAGTCCTTAGGACTCATCCAAAGTTCCTCCCAAAGGTTGTCTCCTCCTTCCACCTTAACCAAGAGGTGGTTCTTCCAACATTCTTCCCTAGGCCTCATGCAAGCCAGGCTGAAGCAGTTCTGCATACCCTGGACTGTAGGAGGGCCTTATCCTTCTACCTTGACCGTACGCAGGGGCATAGAAGGGCTACTCAGCTCTTCATATCTTTTGACCCTAATAATTTGGGGTTAGCTGTGTCCAAGCATACCTTGTCCATCTGGGTGGCTGACTGTATCACCTGGGCTTACAAGGCGGCTGACCTTCCTTTGCAGGGTCGGGTTACGGCCCACCGTGTCAGGGCAATGGCTGCCTCAGTGGCTCATCTCCGCTCTGTGCCCTTGGTAGACATCTGCAGGGCTGCAACTTGGTCTTCAAGCCAGACTTTTGCGGCCCATTACTGTCTGGAGAGGGAGTCCCATAGGGACAGTGCTTTTGGCCAAACAGTACTCCGGAATCTCTTTGAGGTTTAGGCAACTCCTGCTCTCCTGCCCTCTGTTGGGCTACCGGTGGAGGTTCTGTCAGTGAAAAGCCTTTCTTTGATGCTGGGACTAGAGGGAGTTCTCTTGTTCAGCCTGGGTTCCTCGGTAGCCCAGAGCTAGGGAGTCACCCATATGTGAGGACTGACTTCCTGCTTGGTCCTGGAGAAAGAGTAGTTACTCACCTGTAACAGGTGTTCTCCAGGAGCAGCAGGAATCAGTCCTCATACCCCTCCCTCCTCCCCTGGGAGTTGCAGTTGTACATAGTTTATTTTTCATTTTTGTGTGCTGTTCTTAGCTATGTCATTTGACTGAGGTAAGATTGCACCTTTAGGCGGGAAGGGAACCGTGCATGCGTGCCTGCATTCCCAAAGGCTTTCATAGAAAGCTGGGGAAATGATCCGCTGGGGCTTCATCTGTGTCGATGACACCCATATGTGAGGACTGATTCCTGCTGCTCCTGGAGAACACCTGTTACAGGTGAGTAACTACTCTATGTGCGTGGCAGTTGGCATTGGATTATAGAAATGTAGAAATCTTGTAGTCTTTCTTTATCCATACACTCGTTAAGAGGCATGTTTACTAAAGATTAGTGTATGGTAACATTATGCAAATATTTATGCAAATGATGCCCCACACTGAGTCTCCCCACATGGCCCCACACCGACTTTGGGCTGCCCCTGGGCTCATCAGGGGCATTTCAGCCCCCAAAATGCAGCAGGCCACAACTCACACCACCCAGATCCTGCAACACTCACTTATTTTATTTATTTATTTAACATTTCTTATATACCGCCTTTTATGATATCCAGGCGTTTACATTGAACAAACTGAAATTACATTGAACAGGGCATTATAACTTGGAGATAACTATTATCTCCAGGAACAAGCAGGAATGTAGTCTAAACATATGGGTATTGTCGGTACCGACGGAGCCTGCGCAGGATCGCTCCGCAGCGTCCAATAGGAAAGCTTTTGGGAGCATCCCACAGGGCCTGCGTGCTGCCTTCCTGCCTTTCCCAACTGTCCCTCTCCAGTTCTTTGTTTTCCGCGGAGCCGACAGGTCGCACATCCTGTCACTGTAGAAAAAAATCCCTTCTATTCTCCAGGACGAAGCAGGAAGTCAGTTCTCACATTTGGGTGACATCGACGTCGATGGAGCCCTTGCGGAGCATTTCCCCAGCTTTCTATGAAAGCCTTTGGGAATACTGCATGCATGCGCGGTCCCCTTCCCGCCTAAAGGTGCCATCTTGCTCAGTCTTTATTTTTCCGTGGAACCCAACGGACGTTTGTCCGTGTCACCCCGAGAAAAGTCAGATTTCTCTTGCGATTTCATCACGGTTCTTGTTCGGTTCGACGTCGGTTCCCCTTCCCACCAGGTTTGGTACACCGGTATCGAGCCCATCTTCTATTTTTTCGGTTTTTGCCCTTAGTGGCTGGCATTCGCGCCCTTTTTTTTTCTTTTCCCTGGAAGGCCGGTCCTTTGATCTCGCGGGGGCCCTTTTTTCCCCGATGGCTTCCAGTGGTTTCAAGAAGTGTGATCGGTGCAAGAAACTGATGTCTCTCACCGACAAACACGACTGCTGCCTTCGGTGCCTCCGTCCAGATCATGATCCCTAAGATCTGTGGTCCGTGTGGCAAAATATCCACTAAGGCACTGTGAAGTCGACAGCATCAAAAGGAAAGGCTTTTTTCTGATTCGGCGTCTGGCCGGGCCCGAACCTCATCTGAGGCCTCGACGTTTCGGGAGTCTGACCCCGAGCATCGCCAGGGTTCCTCGGACACGTGGTCCCCCGATCGGGAACGAAAGAGGAAGAAGCGACTCGCGAGGGCGGCATTGGAGGAGGTCCCTGGCTCCTCGAGGGCCAGGTCTCGGACCCCCGACTGCTGTCCCGGGCCCTTGGAACAGGAGAAGCCATCCAAAATGCCTCGTGTGGAGCCGGAGTCTGCTGGATATGTAAGTCCTGTTGTCCTCGGACTGTCCTCCCAGGGACCCGACGTCGGGCCCTGCGCCGCCGGGGCCCAAGTCGGTGGCTGTTGAGTCTCCTGAGCTTGGACTCAGTCTGACTGCCTTGGAGTGCAGACTGCATGCCTTCATGGATCAGCAGCGGGTGCTGATGGCCAGCCTTGCTGGTGCTTCTGCCCCGACCATCAGGACATCGACGTCGAAGTCGACCCCGGAGACTGAGCCGATACTCGACCATGAAGGCTCGAGGTCGTCCTCGGTCGCGGTCACCCTCTACCTCCCGCTCGGGACCGAGGGCGTCGACGCCGGTGCGGGTGCTGCCGGGACCCATGCGGTCGGAGCCCCCTGACTCTTCTTCGGACGAGTCCGCATGGGAGATGGAAGACGAGGATTCCCCCGATACTTTTCGGACTCGGTGCGTCCCTTCGGACTCGCTGCAGTCCGAACCCCGGAGTAGATCCCCCCCCCCCCCCGGAGGATACACGGTTCTTGGAGTTCGTTAGGGATATGGCCAGAGCTTTGGCGATTCCCGTGGACCCCGAGGAGGAGCCTCGAGCCGAAGAGCTCAAGGCCCTCCAGTATGACTCTCCTCCGA
Organism: Ichthyophis bannanicus; assembly: GCA_033557465.1. Lineage (NCBI taxonomy): Eukaryota > Metazoa > Chordata > Amphibia > Gymnophiona > Ichthyophiidae > Ichthyophis > Ichthyophis bannanicus. The sequence continues at coordinate 408,481,246 of CM066034.1, read as the reverse complement.
AGGAGGCCTTCACTGTCCCAGTTCCTCCGATGCTAGAATGGCTCCTCTTCCGGATGTGGGAGGCACCTGCCTTGGCGCCGGTTCTGAGCAAGCGGGTTGATTCCATTTATCGACTCCGTAAGAGCCCTGGCTTCCAAAAGGCGCAGCTACCACACCATTCCATGGTGGTGGAATAGGCCATGCATCGTCTGAAAAGCCAGAAGATGCACTCTGCTGTGCCCCCCGGCAGGTAGGCCCGGATCCTGGATGCGTTTGGTAGAAAGTGCTTCCAGTGCTCGATGCTTGCTTGCCGTGTCCAGTCCTACTAGCGCTACATGGGCATGTACTTGTGGGACTTGGCGAAGGAGCTTGCCGGGTTCTCTGCTGATCTCTCCAGGTAACCCTTGCAGAGGTTCAAGTCCTTGTCCTCGGGAGTGCGGGAATGCTCTAAGTTCATGTCCCGATCAGCCTACAATGGCTTCGAGGCTTCGGCCCGTGTTGCAGCAGCCGGCATCGCGGCTCGACGCCAGGCATGGCTGCAGTCGTCGGACCTCGATACATGGGTACAGGACAAGTTGGTCAATGTCCCTTGCCGAGGTGAATACCTTTTTGGCAAGCCCATTGCCAAGAAGGCTGCTGAGCTCGAAACAGAGCACCTCACTAGGACAAGGCTGTCCAGGAAAACCTCTGCCCCTTCTCAGAAAAAGAAGGGCTGGGTTAAGAAGTTCTTTTACCCGAGGAAGGCGACTGCCTACAAACAGTTCCCACATTACCAGGCCTCCCCAGCTTCCCAGCAGGGTCAGCAGGCCAAGGGGCAGGGACAGGGCCCCGTAGGCAGAAGACCCCCAAGCCTCCGGCTCCTGCTCCACTCAGCAGGGTGGGGGTTTTTGACTCCCAAAGCATAGCCTCTCCGTCTCTGCTGTCCCATCCCTGCACAGGAGGTTGACTAGCCTTGTTTGCCCACAGGTGGCCACCCATTACAGGAGACAATGGGGTCTTAAGCATAGTCCACAAGGGCTATATGCTCCATTTCCAACAGTTGCCGCCTCCTTACTTCCCAGGAGAGCCTCCAAGGCCTCCTCTGCACACAGGCCTCCTCCTTCGAGAGCTTCAGGGTCTGCTGTTAGACAAGGCAGTGGAGCCTGTGCCTCCCCACCTACATGGTCACGGTTTCTAGTCCAGGTACTTCCTAGTACCAAAGAGAACCGGGGGCCTCAGCCCTATTCACGACCTCAGAAATCTCAACAAGTTCTTGGAGAAAGAAAAGTTCAAGATGCTTACTCTTGGAACATTGCTGCCCTACCTCCAGCAGGGAGATTGGCTATGCTCCTTGGATCTAAAGGATGCATACACTCACATCCTCATTCATCCAGACCACAGAAAGTACCTCAGGTTCATTGTGGGGGGAAACCATTATCAGTACAGAGTACTGCCTTTTGGCCTCACCTCCGCCCCCAGAGTCTTTACAAAGTGCCTGGCAGTGGTGGCGGCCTACTTGAGGAATCAGGGTATCTGTTTTCCCCTATCTGGACGACTGGCTCATTAGGGGTCAGACGTGCCAGGAGGCCAGGCAAGCCGCCCTCCGAACTATCTCTCTCCTTCAACACCTGGGTTTTGTCATAAATTTCGCAAAGTCCACTTTGCTCCCCTCCCAGAACCTAGAGTTCGTAGGGGCAAGGCTAGACTCTCTGCAAGCAAAGGCTTACTTGCCAGAAGACAGAGCTCAGAGACTGATGGACTTGGCAAACCAGTTTCTCAGCATGCCACTGGTTTCCGCCAGACTCCGTCTGAGGCTCCTGGGCCACATGGCATCGACAGTGCATGTGACTCCAAATGCCCGGCTCAACATGAGGCCTGCCCAGTGTTGCCTCAGAACTCAGTGGACACAGGCCACAGGAAGCCTCAGAGACAGAATACGGGTGTCCAAACAATTCCTGAACTCCCTACGCTGGTGGCTGCACCCCCCCAACTTACTACAAGGGTTGCCTTTTCAAATACCTGCGTTCACAGTAATGTTAACCACCGATGCCTCCTTGCAAGGCTGGGGGGCACATTGTCTGGAGAAGTGCACCCAGGGCCTGTGGTCTCCTTGGGAGGCCACACAACAGATCAACCTACTGGAATTATGGGCTATTCACTTAGCCCTCAAAACTTTCTCTCAAACCCTGGCTCACCAGTCTGTCTTAGTACAGACAGACAACCAAGTAGCCATGTTCTATGTGAACAAGCAGGGCGGCACTGGGTCCAGGCTCCTTTGTCAGGAGGCACAGGACCGTTGCTTGTTTGAGCTCAGGCACAACATGTTTCTCAAGGCTGTTTATCTCCCTGGCCAGGAGAACTTCCTGGCAGAGAGGTTGAGCAGAGTTCTGCAGCCCCACGAATGGCAATTGCACCCATTAGTGGTTCAGAAAATTTTCCTGAAATGGGGACTTCCATCCATAGATCACTTTGCCAGTCCCCTGAACCGGCAGCTACCCAGGTCCTCTTCCAGGCAACCGCATCCCATGAGGTTAGCAGCGGATGCCTTCCTAATTTCCTTGTCCCAGGGCCTCCTGTATGCGTTTCCTCCCACGCCTCTGGTGGCCCGAACCTTGTTCAAGATTCTAAAGGACAAGTCCTCGGTACTTCTGGTAGCCCCCAGGTGGCCGAGGCAGCCTTGGTTTCCACTTCTGCTTCAACTGGCAGTGGACACCCCACTACCTCTGGGGTTTCAGCCCGACCTTCTCTCTCAGGATCAGGGTTCTCTTCTGCACCCCAACCTCAAATCTCTCAATTTGATGACCTGGAGGCTGCAAGGGTAGTGTTGGCTCCATGGGGCCTGCCTCAGGAAGTTGAAGAGGTGGTCTTGGCCTCTAGTAAGCAGTCCACCAGAACAACCTATGCCCTGAAATGGAGAAGGTTCTCTTTGTGGTGTCAGCTGTGCACAGAAGATCCTTTCTCCTGCTTTGTGCCAGTGGTGCTTCAGTACCTGCTGCACTTATCCAATCAGGGCCTCAAGTCCAATTCTGTTCGGGTCCACCTCACAGCTTTAGCAGCTCACCACTCACTAGTGGAAGGACACTCTTTGTCGGTTCACCCCTTGGTGTCCCGGTTCCTCAGAGGTTTGCTCTTGCTCAAGCCTCCTGTCCGTCCTCCAGCCCCTGAGTGGGAGTTGAATGTGGTTTTGCAACAACTGACTCGCCCACCTTTTGAGCCGATGGCTACTTGTCCTCTCCGCTTCCTTTCCTGGAAGACGCTCTTCCTAGTAGCCCTTACCTTGGCCAGGCGATTGAGTGAGCTTCAGGCCCTGGTCTGTGACAGGCCTTACACTCCTTTCTATAGGAACAGGGTAGTCCTTAGGACTCATCCTAAGTTCTTCCCAAATGTTGTCTCCTCTTTCCACCTCAACCAGGAGGCGGTTTTTCCGACATTCTTCCCTAGGCCTCATGCAAGCCAGGCTGAGGCAGTCCTGCATACCCTAGACTGTAGAAGGGCCTTATCCTTCTACCTTGACCGTACGCAGGGGCATAGAAGGACTACCCAGCTCTTCATATCTTTTGACCCTAATAATTTGGGGTTATCTGTGTCCAAGCATACCTTGTCCATCTGGGTGGCTGACTGTATCACCTGGGCTTACAGGGCAGCTGACCTTCCCTTGCAGGGTCGGGTCACGGCCCACCGTGTCAGGGCTATGGCTGCCTCAGTAGCTGATCTCTGCTCTGTACCTTTGGCAGACATCTGCAGGGCTGCAACTTGGTCCTCAAGCCAGACTTTTGCAGCTCAGCACTCTGGAATCTCTTTGAGGTTTAGGCAACTCCTGCCCTCCTGCCTTCCGTTGGGCTACCGGTGGAGGTTCTCTTTCAGTGAAAGCCTTTCTCAGATGCTGGGACTAGTGGGAGTTCTCTTGTTCAGCCTGTGTTCCTGGTAGCCCAGAGCTAGGGAGTCACCCATATGTGAGGACTGACTTCCTGCTTGGTCCTGGAGAAAGAGTAGTTACTCACCTGTAACAGGTGTTCTCCAGGAGCAGCAGGAATCAGTCCTCACAACCCTCCCTCCTCCCCTGGGAGTTGCAGTTGTACATAGTTCATTTTTACTTTTTGTGTGCTATCTTTTAGTTATGTCATCAGACTGAGCAAGATGGCACCTTTAGGCGGGAAGGGGACCGTGCATGCGTGCAGTATTCCCAAAGGCTTTCATAGAAAGCTGGGGAAATGCTCCACAAGGGCTCCATCGATGTCGATGTCACCCATAAGTGAGGACTGATTCCTGCTGCTCCTGGAGAACACCTGTTACAGATGAGTAACTACTCTTCCTTCTTTTTTGTGGTCGCATCTACCTTCCTTCGATGCTACACCGGTACCGCTGGTTCTCCTTTCTTTCCTTAAAAAAACCCCCAAACAAACAAAAAAAACTTTCTGGAGTCTTTCCAGTAATTTTTCTCTTCAGGTGCCATGTGCCATTTTGGGCACTAGGCCCAACTTTTTCTTCAGAATGGAAAAACTTGCTTCGTTTTTTAAAAAGTGTTCTAAGTGTGGTGGTACCATCTCCGTCACCGACACCCATGACTGGTGCTTCAAATGTTTAGGTTCTGACCACTCTATCTCAGAGTGTGTTGCCTGTGGGATGATGTCGAAAAGGGGCCGGCAGAACCGAGCTGCTAAACTTAGCACCCTTTTTCCTTCTGATGCAGCCTCCATGGCATTGACATCTTCCAGGGTTTCGTCTTCCTCCCACGGATCTCAGGTAACTAAACATAAATCTAGCCGGTCCTCAAAGGGTAGATCTCCTAGACAGCGAGATGCCTCTGGCGTTGCCTTGAGGGACTTTCACGGGCAAAATTGCCCCGGCGGGAGGCTTCGGCTTCGGCTTCCAAAGCACTAACGGGGCTCCAGGATGTTCTCGAGGCTTCAACCTCGGCAGATCTACTGGTGCCATGCTCTGGGGTACCAGCCGCTTCATCCGGTACCGATACCCAAGCAGGAGCAGCGTCGATAGCCAAGAATCTCTGGTCTATTGAACGCAGTTTGGCGGCTCTTTTTACAGCCTCGATGCCTCTGAAACCGCTTCAGACAATTCAACCGGTACTGGCACCGACTCCGGTACCGGTACCGACTACATCGGCAGGTATTTTACTGGGACCGAGTCAAGTGTGTCTATCCGGCATCAACAAGTCGGTACCGGACCACTACGATGCCGACTTCGATCGGTACTGGTACCGTGCCTTGCATGATCACCCGGATCAGAGATACTTCGAATCCTCGGATGAGTCTGAAGACTCTGAAAGCTCTGCCGATACCAGAGTATTTCTTCCCGAGGATTCCTCTTCTCCTCAGCGTAGGATGTCTCCACCAGAGGATATGTCCTTTCAGGATTTTATCCGAGATGCGGCCCGAGGTCTTTCCATCACAGTGGCTCCTGAAAAGGAGCTTAGGGCAAAGGAATTAGAAATCCTGCAATATCCTAAAGCTCCCAAGGAGGCAGCTACTTTACCTATTCATGAGATCTTGCATGATCTCATGTTAAGGATGTGGGAAAAACCTCTAACAACATCTCCTCACTCTCGAAGACTGGACACCATGTATCGAGTTCCTCCTTGTCCTGGGTTTCTGAAGACTCAGTTACCACACCATTCCATGGTGGTGGAATCAGCTATGAGAAGGGTAAAGAGTGCATAAAGTCATGCATCTAATCCTCCAGGATGTGAGTGTAGGCCTCTTGACGCCTTTGGACGTCGAACCTTCCAGGCCTCCAGTCTTCCAGGCCTCCAGTCTTCCTGCTACGATCAGTTCCTATATTTTATATATGGGAATGTTCCTTAAGAAGGTCACAGGAGATTTAAAGCTTATGAACCCTCTTCTTCCTGATAATAAGAGGCAAGATTACCTCGCCCTTGTCAAACATGCTCAGGATGTATCCAAGTTTGTGAATCGTGCAGCCTTTGACTGCTTTGAGTGCATAAGCAGAACCTCTGCTATTGCCCTAGGTGTACGTAGGATTGCCTGGCTCCAGGCATCTGACTTGGAAATTTGGGTACAGGATAAACTAGGGTATATTCCTTGCACAGGAGAGAATCCCTTTGGCAAGAATTGGCAGGAAAAAGCTAATGCGAAAGATGCTGACAATATCACCCTGGATAGATTGTCTAAATCTACAGCTGATCTAGCGAGGAAAAAATCCTCTAAGAAACCATTCTTCAGTAAGAAGAAGTTTTATCCCTCCTATACCCAACAGGGGGCATTGCTTAGGTCAGTCTGCCCAAAAGGGACAGCAACAACAACCTAGGCAAAGAAAGCCCAAAAGCAGCTAAGCCTCAACCGGCTCAGCAGACTCAGCCTCCACAGGGGCTTTGACTCCTGTCTAGAGAACTTTGCCTTCCTGGCCCTGAACGGCTCAGAACCCTCCACCATCCCAGGAAGGTTATGTCATTATGCCCCCAGATGGGGTCAGATTACAGCAGAAAATTGGACTCTGTCTATTGTACGAGAGGGGTTTAAGCTTCATTTCCTCAGCATGCCCCCTCGTACAATGGTAAGACAGTTCAATTCTCAGACCTCTCTAAGCGACCAGTTAGGTCAAGCGGTCACTCTGCTTCTTGCCCAAGGGGCAATAGTAGAGGTACCCATTCCCCAACGGTGTACAGGGTTTTAATCCCTCTATTTCCTTATTCCAAAGAAAATAGGAGGACACAGACCCATCTTAGACCTCAGAGAATTGAACAAATTCCTGTTCAAAGAGAAGTTCAAAATGATTTCTCTAGGAACTCTGCTGCCATACCTTCAGAGTCAGGATTGGCTTTGTTCTCTAGATTTTCAAGGATGCGTACACTCATGTTCTCATCCATCCAACTCACCGAATGTTCCTTTGCTTTCTGTGTCAAGGGAAGCACTACCAATACAGGGTTCTTCCCTTTAGCCTGGCTTCTGCACCAAGGGTGTTCACAAAATGCATGGCTGTGGTGGCAGCATTTCTCCGCACCCTAGGAATATTCGTCTTCCCTTACTTAGACGACTGGCTCATTCAAGCCCCTTCAGAGTCAGAGGCCAGGGTTGTTCTCTCTCTTGCACAATGCGCATTCTTCAGTATTTGGGACTTGTCATAAACTTCCCAAAATCCAACCTTGCTGGATACCAGATAGACAAGGGCCTTCCTTCCACAGCCCCGCTGCCGTCGCATTGTGCAGTTAACTTCCCATCAGTGCTAAAACCTCACCTCATTGCTCGAGAAATGTTACAATTGTATTTGGGACTTGTCATAAGCTTCCCAAAATCCAACCTTGCTCCCACTCAATCCCTGGAGTTTATAGGAGCTCTTCTGGATACCAAACAGACAAGGGCCTGCCTTTGCATTGTGCACTTAGCTTCTCAAGCAGTGCTGAAACCTCACCTCACTGCTCGGGAAATGTTACAATTGCTAGGCCACATGGCATCCACCGTGCATGCGGTTCCTTAAGCTCGCCTCCATATGAGGGCAGCCCAGTGGACTTTATCCACTCAGTGGACTCGGGCGTCGGGTTGCCTGTCAGACAAAATAGCAAACTCAGATCGCCTTATTTTGTCCCTCCAATGGTGGCAGTCACCCCAAAACCTTTTGGTGGGCTCTCCTTTTCAGCAACCCTCATCCCAAGCCACTCTAACAGATGCTTCACAGATGGGTGGGGGAGCCCACCTGCAAAGCCTCTCTATCTAGGGTACCTGGACTCCACAGAAGGCCTATCTACACATCAATCTCCTGGAACTCAAAACAATCTTCCTTGCTCTTCGAGTATTCTAGACCTAGCTCAGCTACAAGACAGTCCTAGTTCAAATGGACAATCAAGTAGCCATGTTCTATGTGAACAATCAGGGTGGAACAGGCTCTGTTGCTCTGCAACAAAGCTTTGCGACTATGGGCGCTTGCCAGAGAGCATCAGATTCATCTCCTTGCGGTGTATCTTCCAGGCATTCAAAACTCTTGGGCCGACAGACTCAGCCGAGTTCTGCTTCCACACGAATGGTGTCTCCATGCAGACCAGGTGGCCAGAATTTTTCAAATTTGGGGAACTCTGGACATAGACCTCTTTGCAAGTCCGCTGAATGCCAGACTTCCCCGGTTCTGTTCCAGAATTCTGGCTCAGGGTTGTCAGGCCAGGGATGCTTTCCTCCTCCATTTGGGGTCAGGACTTCCTGTATGCCTTTTCCATCCATTCCCCTAATTCCCAAAACCCTGTTCAAGCTTCAGAGAGACAGAGGTCCTATGATTCTCCAGGACCAAGCAGGAAGTCAGTTCTCACATATGGGTGACGTCGGCGCCGACTGAGCCCCCATGCGGAGCATTTCCCTAGCTTTCAAAGAAAGCCTTTGGGAATGCAACGCGCATGCGGCGTCCCCTTCCCGCCCAAGGGTGCCGTCTTGCTCAGTCTTCTTTTTTCCGTGGAGCCCGACGGGCATGTTTCATTTTCACCTGAGGAAAAAGTTGATTTTCTGCGTGGATCCATGTTGTCTTTAGTTCGATGCCGGTTTTCCCTTTCCCGCCTGGGCCCGGTACACTGGTATCGAGCCTGGACTTCATTTTCATTTTTTGTCCTTTGTGACTAGCGTTCACGCCATTTTTCTATTTTTCATTGGCAGCCCTGTCTTTTGACCTTGCAGGGGCCCTTTTTCCCCCAATGGCTGCCAGCGGGTTTAAAAAGTGTGATCGGTGTAAGAAACTCATGTCTCTCACCGACACGCATGACTGGTGCCTCCTCTGCCTCGGGCCCGATCATGATGATCTGTGGCCCGTGTGGGGAAAAATGTCCTCGACGGCGTTGAGGAGCCGTCAGCATCAGAAGGAAAGTATCTTCTCTGACTCCGCGTCCGGCCGTGCCCAGACTTCGTCAGAGGCCTCAACGTCTTGGGACTCCGATCCCGAGCATTGCCGGGGTTCCTCTGAGAGGGGGTCTCCCTCGCGGGAGCACCGCAGGATGAAGAAACCCGCGAGGGCGACGTCGGTGGACGCACTTGGCTCCTCGAGGGCCAGGTCTCATAGCCCCGAGCGCCGTCCCGGGTCTTCGAAGTCGGAGAGGCCTGCTAAACAACCTTGTGTGGAGACGGAGTCCCCGGGTCACGTGAGTACTGTAGACCTCATGGACTCTCCTCCGGGGGAGCCGACGTTGGAGACCGAGTCCGGGAGCTGCTGAGTCTCCTGAGCTCGGACTCACATTGATGGCCTTGGAGAGCAGTTTGGCTGCCTTCATGGAACAGCAGCGGGCACTGATCACCGGTCTCACCGGTGCATCTGCCCCGACCACCGGGACATCGACGTCCAAGTCGACCGCGGAGGCCGAGCCGATCCTCGAAGCCATGCGTTCTCGATTCGATCCTCGGGCGAGGTCTCCCTCGGCCTCCTGTTCGGGACCGAGGTCATCGACACCGGTACCCTCTGCGTCGGGGCAGATGGCGTCGGTGCCTGCCTGAACGGAGCCGCTCGATTCCTCCTCCGAGGGGTTGGGCTGGGAAACAGAGGACGAGGAGTCCCCGGACACCTTCCGGACCCGGTGTGTCCCTTCGGACTCACTGGAGTCCGAGCCTCGGAGACGGTCCCCCCCGGAGGACACTCGGTTCTCGGACTTCGTGCAGGACATGGCCAAGACCTTGGCCTTCCCCGCGGATCCCGAGGAGGAGCCTCGAGCCGAAGAGCTCGAGGCCCTTCAGTATGACTCTCCTCCCAAGGAGGCCTTTACTGTACCGGTTCCTCCGATGCTGGAATGGTTGCTCTTCCGCATGTGGGAGGCGCCAGCCTCGACGTCGGTTTTGAGCAAGCAGGTCGATTCCATATATCGAGTCCGCAAGAGCCACGGGTTCCAGAAAGCACAGCTACCGCACCATTCCAGGTTGTGGAATCGGCCATGCATTGGCTGAAGAGTCAGAAGATGCACTTCTTGGTGCCTCCCGGCCGGGAGGCCCAGAACCTGGATGCCCTCAGAAAGTGCTTCCAGGGCTCTACGCTTGCTTGCTGTGTCCAGACCTACCAGCTGTACATGGGCATGTACTTTTGAGACCTGGCAAAGGAGATTAGCGGGTTCTCTGCTGGTCTCTCCGAGGAACCTTTGCAGAGGTTCACAGCCTTGTCAACTGGAATCCGAGAATGCTTGAAGTTTGTCTCGAGCAGCTTATGATGGCTTTGAGGCTTCGGCCCGTGTAGCCACTGCTGGCATCTGTGCACGCCGTCAGGCCTGGCTACAGTCATCGGACCTCGAGCCATGGGTGCAGGACAAGTTGGTCGATGTCTCTTGTCGAGGTGAAAACCTCTTTGCCAAGTCCATGGCCGAAAAAGCTGCAGAACTCGAGTCCGAGACTCTCACCAGGACAAAGGCTGTCCAGGAAAACCTCTGCCCCTTCTCAGAAGAAGAAGGGCTCGGGAAAACCTCTTTTTACCCGAGGAAGTCATCTGCCTACAAAACCTATCCTCAGTACCAGGCCTCCACAGCTCCCCCACAGGGTCAGCAGGCCAAGGGGCAGGGACATGGGCCCCGTAGGCAGAAAACCCCCAAGCCACCAGCTCCGGCTCCTGCACAGCAGGGAGCGGGGTTTTGACTCCAGTGGCATAGCCTCCCCTCCTCAGCTGGCCCCTTTCAGCACAGGAGGCCGGTTGACCTTGTATGCCCACAGGTGGTCGGCCGTAACAAGGGATACCTGGGTGTTAACCATAGTCCAGAGAGGCTATCTGCTGCACTTCCACCAGGTACCCCCCTCCTACTTTCCAGGGGAGCCTCCAAGACTCCCTCGGCACAGGAACCTACTCCTGCAGGAGCTAGCAAGTCTTCTCAAGGAGCAGGCGGTGGAACCGGTGCCCCAACACCTGAGAGGTCAAGGCTTCTACTCTAGGTACTTCCTGGTACCAATAAGGACAGAAGGCCTCAGGCCCATCCTAGACTTGCGAAATCTAAACAAGTTCCTGCGGAGGGAAAAGTTCAGGATGCTTACCCTTGGAATACTGCTGCCCTACCTCTAGCAGGGAGATTAGCTATGCTCCTTAGACCTAAAGGATGCTTATACTCACATCCTTATTCATCCAGACCACAGGCAATATCTCAGATTTGTGGTGGGAGGAAACCATTTTCAGTACAGGGTACTCCCTTTTGGCCTAACCTCCACCCCCAGTGTTTTCACCAAGTGCCTGGCAGTGGTGGCGGCCTACCTCAGGGTTCAAGGGCTCTTCGTCTTTCCATACCTGGACGACTGGCTCATCAGGGGTCAGTCTCCACAGGAGACCAATCAAGCCACCCTGCGAACTATCTCTCTTCTCCAGCATCTGGGGTTTGTCATAAACTTCGCAAAGTCCACCTTGCGCACCTCACAGAACATGGAATTCATAGGAGCAAGACTGGACACCTTTCAGGCAAAGGCTTTTTTGCCTGTGGATAGGGCCCACAGACTGATGGATTTGGCCAGACAATTCCGCAGCAATTCTCTGGTTTCCGCCAGACAATTCCTGAGGCTCTTAGGCCACATGGCATCCACGGTTCATGTAACTCCAAATGCCCGTCTGCATATGAGGCCAGCTCAGTGTGGCCTTAGGACTCAGTGGCTCTAGGCCACAGGAAACCTGACGGACAAGGTGAGGGTGTCCCAGCTGCTAGTATCTTCTTTGCAGTGGTGGCTTCATCTTCCGAATCTAGTGCAAGGCATGCCTTTTCAGACACCTCCACACTCCCAATTGCTCACAACCGATGCTTCTCTTCAAGGTTGGGGTGCATATTGTCAGGGAGCATGCACTCAGGGCCTCTGGTCCCTTGGGAGGCCGCACAGCAGATCAATCTCTTGGAGTTGAGAGCTATCCGCTTAGCCCTGCGGACTTTCTCTCATGTCCTCTCTCATCAGTCCGTCTTAGTTCAGACGGACAATCAAGTTGCTATGTTCTATGTGAACAAACAGGGGGGCACAGGGTCCCGCCCTCTCTGTCAGGAGGCACAGGACCTGTGCTCCTGGGCAGTCAATCACGACATACTTCTCAAGGCGGTCTGTTTCCCTGGGCAGGAGAATTGCCTGGCAGACAGGTTGAGCAGGATCCTACAGCTGCACGAATGGCAGTTGAATCCTCTAGTGGTTCAACAAATCTTTCTAAGATGGGGTCTTCCAAACCTATGTATAGATCTCTTTGCCAGTCCACTGAACCGTCAACTGCCCAGGTTCTGCTCCAGACAACTTCATCCTCAGAGTAGCAGCGGATGCATTTCTCATTCCGTGGTCTACAGACACTGTTCAAAGTGATCCGGGACAAGGCCTTGGTGATCCTGGTGGCTCCCAGGTGGCCAAGGCAACAGTGGTTCCCACTTCTTTTGCAACTGGCGGTGGACACTCCTCTGTCTCAGGAGCAGGGATCTCTCTTACATCCCAACCTCCAGTCCCTCAATCTGATGGCCTGGCTGCTGAAAGGATAGTTCTAGCACCCATACTGCTGCCTGGGGAAGTGGAGGACGTGGTCTTGGCCTCTAGGAGGCAGTCCACCTGAAAGTCTTATGTCTTCAAGTGGCATAGGTTCTCCACCTGGTGCGCTCAACACAAGGAGGATCCTTTCTCATGCTTGGTACCAGTGGTGCTGCAATATTTGCTTCACCTGTCCAACCTAGGCCTTAAATCCAACTCTGTTAGGGTCCATCTCAGTGCTCTCTCAGCGCACTACTCACCGGTGGAGGGCCAGTCTCTCTCAAGCCACCCTTTGGTGACTCGCTTCCTCAGAGGCCTGCTTTTGCTTAAGCCTCCGGTTCGTCCACCTGCCCCTGACTGGGATTTGAATGTGGTCTTGCAACAGCTTACTTGCCCACCATTTGAGCCTATGGCTACTTGCTCTTTGCACTTTCTGTCCTGGAAAGTGTTGTTGTTTTTGGTGGCTCTTACCTCAGCAAGGCGAGTGAGCGAGCTTCAAGCCCTGGTGTCAGATGCACCATACACTAGGTTCTATAGGAACAGAGTAGTGTTGCAGACTCATTCTAAGTTCCTTCCAAAGGTTGTCTCCTTCTTCCACCTCAATCAGGAGGTGGTTCTTCCGACTTTCTTTCGCAGGCCGCATGCCAGCTGGGCTGAGATGGTCTTGCATACCCTGGACTGTAGGAGGGCGTTGTCCTTCTACCTTGACCATATGCTGGGACACCAAAGGGCTGTGCAGCTCTTCGTCTTTTTTGACCCTAATAAGCTGGGGTTGCCGGTCTCCAAGCATACCTTGTCCATCTGGGTGGCAGACTGTATCGCCTGTGCGTATAGGGCAGCCGGCCTCTCCTTGCAGGGTCGAATCATGGCCCACCGTGTCAGGGCAAAGGCTGCGTAAGTGGCTCATGTCCGCTCTGTTCCGTTGGCAGACATCTGACGGGCCGCTACTTGGTCTTCAAGCCAGACGTTTGAGGCCCACTACTGCCTCGAGAGGGAGTCCCGCAGGGACAGTGCTTTCGGGTAGGTGGTACTCCGTAATCTCTTTGAGGTATAGGCACCTCCTACCCTTCAGCCCTGGTGTTGGGCTACCGTACGGGGGCGATATCAGAGAAGATTCTTTTCGCACATGCTGGGGCTTTAGAGGGATCTCATTTTTTCAGCTTTGGGTTCTTGGTAGCCTTAAGCTGGGGAGTCCCATATGTAAGGACTGACTTCCTGCTTGGTCCTGGAGAAAGCGTAGTTACTCACCTGTAACAGGTATTCTCCAGGAGCAGCAGGAATCAGTCCTCACAACCCTCCCTCCTCCCCTTGGAGTTGCAGTCATATGATTCATTTTTATTTTTTGCTGTCTTTAGCTATGTTATCAGACTCAGCAAGATGGCACCCTTGGGCGGGAAGGGGACCACGAATATGTGCTGCATTCCAAAGGCTTTCTTTGAAAGCTGGGGAAATGCTCCACATGGGGGCTCCGTTGGTGCCGAAGTCACCCATATGGGAGGACTGATTCCTGCTGCTCCTGGAGAACACTTTAACTAAGCTTTCTCATAGTTCCACTTTGGCCATGGCAAATGTGGTACCCTCTGCTCCTACATCTCTCTCAAGCTCCACCTCTGGAGTTAGGATTTGCTCCAAATCTCCCTTCTCAAGAGGACGGGATGCTGTGGCATCCCAATCTCCAGTCTCTGCGTCTCAGGGCCTGGTTGCTGAAAGCCTAGAACTTCATGGTCTTAACCTTTCTCAGCAGGTAAAGGATATCCTTTATGCTTCCAGGAAGCCTTCCACAAGATGCTCTTATGCATTTAAGTGGAAAAGGTTTACCATATGGTGCTCGCAGAAGGGTCTTAACCCTCTTGTGATACCTCTGGAATCATTACTGGAGTATCTCCTTCATTTATCAAATGCAGGGCTTAAGACCAATTCAGTGAGAGTTCATTTGAGTGCTATTGCAGCTTCTTTCAAGCCTCTAAATGGACAACCTATTTCCCCTCATAGCGAGATTTGAGAAGCCTTTTTTTAACTAAGCCTCCCATTAAACCACCACTGGTGGCATGGGACTTAAATCTGGTTCTTGGGCAGCTCATGAAACCACCCTTTGAACTATTAGCTACTACCTCTTTCAAATTCCTTTCCTGGGAAGTCATTTTTCTTCTTGTAATCACATCTGCATGTTGCATCAGTGAATTGCAAGCGTTGGTGGCTGATCCTCCTCATACAAGGTTCCATCATGATAAGGTAGTCCTTAGGACTCATCCACACTTTATGCCAAAGGTGGTGTCACCTTTTCATTTAAACCAAGCGGTTTACCTTCCTGTATTCTTCCCAAGGCCTCACGCCTCAAATGCAGAAAGGAATCTTCATACTTTGGACTGTAGAAGGGCTTTGGCGTGTAAAAGGGCTTTGGCCTTTTACTTACAAAGGACACAGCAACATAGAAAGTCCTCCCAACTCTCTGTTGCTTTTGATCCTAGTCATTTGGGACTTCCAGTCTCCAAAAGAACACTGTCCAGCTGTATTGCACAGTGTATTTCTTTTGCCTATTAGAGTAAGAACTTTCCTCTTGAAGGCCATGTCACAGCTCACAGTGTGAGAGCCATGGCAGCCTGTATGGCTCATCTTCACTCAGTGTCTATCGACGACATCTGTCGAGCAGCTACTTGGGCTTCGGTTCATACCTTCACAGCCCATTACTGCTTAGACAAGGACTCCCGCTGGTATGCCTTGTTTGGTCAGGCTATTCTACAACACCTGTTCCATACTTAATCAACTCCTACCCACCATCCCTGGTAGGATGCCAGAGATCCATGGGGGGAAGTGGAGCCCTTTCACAGGGGCACACAATTTCTGGGGCCTTCTCCCTGGCATCTGCAGCTCGGGAGTCCCCATATGTGAAGACTACATTCCTGCTTGTTCCTGGAAATAGCATAGTTACTCACCTGTAACAGGTGATCTCCGGGAGCAGCAGGAATTTAGTCTTCACAACCCACCCAACTTCCCTAGGAGTTGTATCGCTCTATCTCTTTCTCTTTCCCTCTCTCTCTCTCTGGTCTCAGCTATATAAACTCAACTGGAGAGTGACAGTTGGGAAAGGCGGTAAGGCAGCACGCAGGTGCTGTGGGATGCTCCCAAAAGCTTTCCTATTGGATGCTGGGGAGCGTTCCCGCGCAGGCTCCGTCGGTACTGACGATACCCATATGTGAAGACTAAATTCCTGCTGTTCCCGGAGATCACCTCTTATAGGTGAGTAACGATGCTTTACAAGGAACATGGGCAATGGAGTTTTAAGTGGCTTGCCCAAGACCACAAGGAGCAGCTGTGTGACTAGAGACCCCAGTCCTTCCGGCCCAAGGTTGCTGTCCTCTAGTGGGATTTGAACCCCCAACCTTTCGACCTGAGGTACCTTGCCCCATCCATTAGGCTACTCCTTCCAAAGACTTGGGGTTTATCATAAACTGCTCCAAGTCCAACCTTTGCCTGGCACAAGAGCTGGAATTCATTTGGGTAAGGATCAATACCAATCAGTCGAAGGCTTTCCTGCCTGCATCCATGGCAAGCAGACTCTTGGCCCTAGCAGAGGGCATAAAGCACCGCTCCTCAGTGTCAGCAAGGCATCTGCTGCGCCTCCTCCGGCAGATGGCTTCCACAGTCAATGTCACTCCAGACGCCCGCCTCCACATGCGAACTACACAGTGGTCCCAGGCCACGGGACATCTCCAGGACAGGTTCAGAGTGACCGGGCGCCTAGTACAGCCCCTGACCTGGTGGCTTTCGCCCTATCACCTGGAGGCAGGGTAACCTGTAGCTGGAGAGTCCCATATGTGAGGACTGACTTCCTGCCTGTTCTCGGAGAAAGTGTAGTTACTCACCTGTAACAGGTGTTCTCCGGGGACAGCATGAATCATTCCTCACAACCCTCCCTCCTCCCCTTGGAGTTGAATTCCAATTGTTTTTCATTTGTTTTCTCTTTTTTTTTTTTTAGCATTGTTATTTGACTGAGCAAGATGGCATGGCACCCTTGGGCGGGAAGGGGACCACGCATGCATGGTAGCAATTCCCAAAGACTTTCTTTGAAAGCTGGGGATTTGCTCCACGCGGGCTCCTTCGGCGTCAGCGTCATCCATATGTGAGGACTGATTCCTGCTGTCCCCAGAGAACACCTGTTAAAGTTGGGTAACTATGCTTTCTCTCCGCTATGGCCTTGTCCCTTCTTAATACCCCTTTTACTCCTCTATCATCTAAAGGTCCAACTGACTGTCTCACAGGTTTTTTGCTATGAATGTACTTAGTCTTTATTACGTATTTTTGCTTCCACAGCAAGTTTCTTCTCAAATTCTCTTTGCTTGCCTTATTAATGCCTTGCATCTAACTTGCCAGTGCTTATGTTTCCAGTTTTTGTCATTTGACTCCTTTTTCCATTTCCTGAAAGATGCTTTTTTGGCTACAACAGCCTCTGACCTTACCTTTAAAGCATGCTGGCAGTGTTTTGAACTTCCTTCCATTTTTCTTAAGGGGTGGAATACAGCTGATCTGGGCTTTCAAGATAGTATTTTTAAACACCCATGCTTAATGTAAATCCTTAACCTTTGCAACTACTCCTTTTTGTTTTTTCTTAACTATTTTCCTCATTTTATCATTGTCTCCCTTTTGAAAGTTGAAAGGTAGAACTATTGATTTTCTTACTGTCCTTCCTCCATTAATTAAATCAAATGTTTGGGTGAATGGATTTCCTTCAGGAAACCACTCTTCTGGACTAAATGCTACCTTTCTGCTCTCCCTCTGCAATTTGGCACAAAGGCTTCTGCTCACCTCTTGGCGGTATCCTTACAGGTGATGGACATGGACTTTTTCTTCTGCCTCTCAGCTCGCCAGTTGGCAGTGGGATAGACTGGAGAGAGAGATACTGTGCCCTAGATTGGGATTTTTCCATCTGTTCTTTAGCGCTTGGATTTTTCCAGTGGAATTCCCCAATGATTGGCCTGCCTGCCTTCCACTGTGGGGGCGCCAAGGCAGCTGGACAGTTGCCAGCTTCTGGCCTATCTCCTCCAGAATTATTCTTCTCATTTCTTCCACAAGCATGGTCCTTGAGGCGTGGCAATTCAGACCCATTGGCCTTGGGACCCTCCTTGTTCTTTCTTTTGCTCAGAGGAAAGTTTCTCATTGAAGGGTAAGAGGACTCTTGCAGGGACCTCCCTGCAGAAGCACCCCTGGAAGAGAACAGATTTGGGGTGCTTTTCTCTGCTCTCCTGTGCCAAGGCTTTGCTTTGCATTCCTGGGATCAGCTGGTTACTTTAAGTGAAGAAGGCGAACTTGTGGCACCAGTCAACCAGGATGATTATCTCATTCATCTGTTTTGGAAAGAGGGGCTGGAGGTGTGGAGTGATAGTTTTCTTTGCCCTGTGACTGTTGCATTCTGCATCTGTGGCACAGGAACTGCAAGTGTACTCACCCACTCTGGCAGGAGGATCAGAAAACTCTCCAGGCCACTTCCTTTCTTTTGAAGGTCCTTAATTACATAATATTTATGGAAAGGGATTCACCTTTCACCCTGCTGAGAAGATGGACATGGTCATGAGTGTGCTCTATACCCTCCTCAGGATGCAGTTGCTCCAGGTGGACGCATAGGTGATGACAGTTGCTAAACGCATCACAATTCTGTTGGAGGATGGTGCAGCCCTGAAGACCAAATGGATTGGAAAGTTGAAGCTTTCCTTAAGAGCAAGTTTTTGGCCTTTCTTATTCTCCAGACAGTAGTTTGTGTAGGGCTTATGACTTGTGTCCCACTCCATTAGATCTACTTGCTCCTATGTGATGACTCTTTGATGCTTCTGAAATCAGCAGTGTCTTTCCTAGCAGATGCCATGTTCAATTTGGTCTGCTTTGGTGGCCAAGGATATTCACTTTTCAATGTGGCACGTCAATGGCTTTGGCTTCACCATTGGATAGTAGATGTGGTGTCCAAGTCCTGTTTGGACTTCCTTTCAAGGGGAAGCTTGTGTTTGGAAAGGACAGAGAAGCTAGTCAAGGAGCTGGGAGCCTGCAAACCACATCTGGAAGGTAGACCTAAAGGGCCTTTGAAGCGTGGCCTCTCCTCATCTGCATCATGTTCTCTCCACTCTTGCCGCCAGGCATCTTGGAGGTTCAGGGACTCCCAGAAGGATTGCCGTGTGGGGGGCATTCTTCCTTCTGGTTTCCTGCCTTAGTTCTTTCATGCAACTTGTGGGACCTGTGATGCTCCCTCCTCGTCCTCCAAATCTGGATTTGCCCATCAGATGCAAGGACAGGATGGGCCTGTGTGACTGTAGACCAGTGGGAGCCTGACATCATTCTGTTTTGCTATTTGCTGGAATGCAAGTACCCTGTCCCAAATGCCTTCCTAATATCTCCATGTGGATCTGTTGCCAGGAGGGCTGCCATTCAGACTATTCTGGAGAAACTCCTCAGCCTCCAGGCTGTAGTTGTGGTGCTGAGCGACAGAAGGGGCAAGGGCTGGTATGCCATTTGCTTTGCCATGCCAAAAAAGGATGCATCCTTCTGCCCGATCTTGGCCTCAAAGGTGTTCTGCATGGAGACACAGAGCGGTCCAGTGAGGAGTGTTTCCTGCATGGTTGGACTTAGCCAAGGCATATTCCCACATTCCCTTCTGCAAGGGTCAGCAGGGCTTCCTGTGCTGCTCTGTTCTTGGCTTGCATTTTGTTTGCTGCTCTACCCTTCGACCTCTTCTTTGCAATGAGGACATTAGCCATTACCGTCCTGTGGTGCAAAGGAATTGGTGTGCATCCCTGTCTGGCTGACTGGCTTAGTCAGGCCAAATTGTGTATGGAGCTCTTCGCGTGTCAGCCCAAATGGAGCAGTGTCTGGGTAATCTGTGCTGTTAAGCTGTTTGAGAGCTTCCTGGAGCCTTGCCTGTCATTAGAGTACCTGGGGATATGTTTGTCACCAGCTCAGGAAAGGTTTCCTGCCCAAGAAGAGGGAAGAGAAGCTGCATTTCCAATTGAGGGCATTTTGGAGGTAGCAGCTTCCCAAGGCCTGGGACTTCCTCAAACTCTTAGGGTCAGTGACAGCGACGATCAAGATGGTCACTTGTGCATGAGCACACTTGGGTACACTGTAAAAATCCCTGTTGTCCAACTGGTCGTCTTCACAGGACTTCAGCATCAAACTCCACCTGCTGGTGGCAACCTGAAATGGTGGGAGCGGCCTGCTTATCTGCTGAAAGATGTTCTCCTGGACATTACCCAGTGGTTTCTGCTGATAACTGAGGTCAGCCCTTTTCAGCCAGGAGAGCTCATTGTCGAGAGCAGACTTCCCAGTATCACTGGAGCAAAGTGGAAGGCGGCTTGGCCCATTAATCGGTTGTTGATGAGGGCCATTTGCTTGACTTCCTGTCTGACGCTTTCTGATCTTGACTCGTCTGGTCTCTTGTGTGTTTCCTTACCATTCCCCCTAGATGCATCCTGTGTCTTCAGCTACTATTACTGTCTTGACTAGATTGTAAGCTCTGATGAGCAGGGAACTGGCTTTTACATGTATCTGTGCAGTGCTGTGTACGTCTTGTAGCGCTATACAAATGCTCAGTAATAGATGACTCTCCTGTGTCTCTGGAACATAGTCCAGGACAGGCAATGCATATCTTCTGAGACAACGCTACAGTGGTAGCCTATATCAACCAGCGAGGGGACATGAAGAGTTCTGTGCTCTCCCATGAAAATGACCCTCCTGCTCCCTTGGGTGAAGTGGAATATTCTGGCCCTCTCAATGCAGCATATTTTGCAGAAGTGGGCAACATGGAAGCAGACTATCTCATTTGTCACTCTCGCAGTCCCGGGGAGAGGAAATTAAGACAGTTGGCATTCCAGAGGAGCCTGGACAGGTGGGTTCACCTCAAGATGGATTTGATGGTGGCCAGTGCTAATGCCAACGTGCACAAGTTATTCAGTTACCACAAAGAAGCAGGCTCCGAGGATGTGGTCACCCTAGCTCAATCTTGGCCAAGGCATGTTCTGCTGTACATTTTTCCTTTGTGGCCCCTTGTGGGTGAGCACGTAATCATGTGGAGTGCTGTCTGCATCCATTGGTGCTGGTGGCACTGACCTGGCTGAGTAGGCATTTGTATGTGGATCTTCTCCTGCCTCTGGCAGGGTGCCTACCTGAGGCTTCTGTTAGCACATGGGTTCCTGAGGCAGAGGCCATTCCTGCGGGACAGTTCAACTCCCCTCTTGCTTCCATCTTAGCTCTTGAGAAGTAACAGCACATAAGGGCTATACTGCTGCTGTGGTTTCCATGCCTCTGAACACGAGAAGAGGCTGTCCTGTCTCGCCTGTGTGTGGATATGTTGTCTTTTTGAGCATTGATGTCGTGAGCACTGTCATCCCTAATGTGGCATATTTTGTTGGCTCTGTCCTTTACCTCGGTTCACTGAGGGTTCAGATGGTGGCCTTGGTTTGTCCTAGAGAGCCAGTGATGGGGTGCTCCCTGGCCTCTCACCTGAATGTGGCCTATGTCCTGCGGCAAGTTTAGTATTTGCACCCTCCCCTGTCCTTGGGTGAATGTTTGAGCTCTCAGTTTGGTTCTTTGGGCCTTAGTGGCTGAGCATATTTGTGCCCTTGCAGAGGACTATGCTCAAGGAGTTGTCCCTTAAGACTGCCTTTTTGGTCACAATCTGCCCTGTGATATATCATGGAGTTGTAGATCTGGTAGTGCAGAGATCCCTTTTTGCCTAAAGTGCTATCTATTTTCTATGTCAACTAGGTGGTCTGCTTGCCTTTGTTTCTGAAGCAACAATGCCCGGGGAAGGATAAGGGACCTTCTGCTGGTTTATTTACATTCTCTTATATATATGGTTGACGTTAGGTGAGTGTTTGACACCTGAAGATCACAAAATCTTTCCGAAAGTTGGACACTTTTTTGTCCTGCTTGAAGGGCCTGTATACGGATAAAGGAGTTGGTAGCCTCGGCCTGTTAGTTGCAGGACTGGCTAGTCTCGTAAGGTTTGTATGTGCATTCCACAGGCTCTGGCTTTCTCCTGGGTGGCGTGCAACTTGGTCGCTCCCCTAAAATTTTGTTGGGCGACCTTTATCAAGCATTACGGGTGGGCATGGCCTTTGGTGCAGAGGTTTTGATGGCTGTCGAGTCGTCTTTTCACCCAGTGGAGGTATAGATTTGGTAAATCCCACTTTTGTCTGGACTTGCTTAGCAGGATAATATAGAAGGTGACATTTTACTTACTGGATAATGTCCTCCTTTGAATTTTGCTAGTATGATCTGCTGTGATCTGGTCTGAGCTCATATGTTTGGCTATTTCTTGCGATTTAAACATGCATCCTAAATTCATCTTGGTTGACCTTCACAGGTGGTTCTGTATGTGTGTTCTTGTTGCCCTCACTGGGGCTTGTGCAGCCAGGGGCTATTATCCATAGCTTGAGTATGAATACTGAGATAGTATGCCCTTTAGCTGCTCTAGATATACGTGGCCATCAGAAACCTATGGATTTTTCTGTCTCTACTTCTCCTGGTAGGGGAACACAATCCATTAGTCTGGACTGGCCTAACAGGACTGGTAAGTAAAATGCCACCATTTCTAATAGTATTTGAAAACAATATTGCTACTTTGAAAAGTTTTGCGGTCTTGGAACAGTTGCATATGCACATATAAGGGAGTATTTTACCAGTGATTCATGTCCTCCCTTCTAATAGTAATATTTGTCATGTCTATATAGTATGGATTCAATTCTGTTCAGTAACCTCTTGGTAACTAATCTGTATGCATTTGTTTTTAGTTTAGCCCAGTGGCCAAGGGCTCGATGAGATACATGGCCTCTACTGGTGCAGATGGCACTGTGTGTGTTTGGCAGTGGGATGTGCATACCATGAAATTCAAGTATGTTTTCGGTATTACTAACAGCACTTGTCTAATGAGAAATGAAAGATACTAATGTCCTACAAATTGTTTGAGTAATGTGTGGGTTGGAGGTGGAGGATAGAGGGGAAAGAGATATTTTTGACTACAAAGATACACAGTTTAAGTGGATGGACAAAAGAATTGACAAAACTGTTTTGATAGTTGTTGCTGTACAGGCTGTGAATGATTAAGTACCACTTTTCTGTCCCGTCCACCCAAATGAAGGAAGGATGTGAATAGCTTTATGAACAATTAAGCAGTGTCCGGCTCCATTTGCTGGTCATTGGGGCTCTTTGGCATGCATTTGTATTCTTTAGCTGGAAGTGTGGGTTTCTCCAAGAATTTTAAATTTCTGGAGGAATTGAGCTGCCTCATTTGAGGAGTCCCACCAGCCATATGTCAGTAACCTTTCTAGTTTCAGAAACACCAAAATGACTTTAAAATAAACACTGTCTTCTGTATGTAATATGGTAGTTTAAATTCAGTATGACATGTAAATTTAATGTAGCATAGCATACACAGTCTTGTGCTAAACATTATGCTCTGAACTTTGATCTGTTTTAATGGATATAGCGTGACAACCTGTATATGCTGAGCTCTTTGAGACTATTTACTATAGTACGTCATAAGAATAAGTAAATATAGTAATTGCCCACTTGCAAAAGATAAAGGGCCTGATATTCAAAGGGATTAACACGGTTAGCAGACCCTGCTCATGGTGTTAATCCGCCTAGCTGGGATATTCAGTGGCACTAATATGGCATGCTGAATATTCACAGTTGCTGGTGCTGCACACCCTGATGCTAATTAACTGGCATTGGGGCATTCCGGGGGATGGGGGTGGCACCAGGCAATAACTGGGCAGTGGCAATACTAAGCCACTGCTTGGTTATTGCTAAGCAGCGAAAGTCAGGTACAGAAAGGTTGATCTAGCTTTTGCTGCTGAAGCTAACCAGGCAGTGGCTGAATATCACCACTGCATGGTGAGCTTCACGGCAATCCAGGCAACCTGGATATTCAATGCCGGGGCCTGGATATGGCCCTGACATTGAATATCCAGGTTTAAAATTAAGCGGTGGAAGCTGCCTTACAAGCGCTAGTCACTGCAGCTGAATACCGGGCCCAAAATGTATTAAACTAAGGAATCTCTTGCAATGGGTTAGTCCTAATATACTGAGCAAAGAAATCAGCTCCTTGTGCAGTGAGTTTTGATTGGGCTGATTAGTTTATTGATCTAGTTTTCTTTCTTTTAAAGCGATCGTCCTCTAAAGTTCACTGAAAGACCTAGAACGGGCGTTCAGATGCTTTATGCTTCATTTAGTGTTGGTGAGTTGTATGGGGGGTGTGTGTGTGGGGTTTTTTTTTTTTTTTGCGCGTCTTCTGACCTTACCCTAGGCAACATACCCCATATGAGGTAGGAGTCCTGAGTCATCTGAGGTTTGAGGAAGTCTCCTTTAAGACTAGCCTTAGCTCAGCAAGTTGTTTCCTCCTTTCCCTACCCTTCCAGAGTTGAGCATTTCTCTTTCTCAAGCCACCAGAGCACTGCTGGCCTGTATAGGCAGCAGATGGCAGAGATTTTTAGAACAGTTGCATGACATGTACATATATGTGTGCTGTTTTTATTTTTTATTTATTTATAAGTTTTAACAATATTACAAGTATAATTCTTGTGACAGAAACATGAGAGTTGTAAAACCAAGGAAAAATTAAATAACTGAGAAGGCGGAAACCCCCCAAAAGAAACTACAGTACAACTCTAATTAGACCCCAATAAATTGAAGGGGACAGAGTAGTATCACATGGGGAAACCAACAAGAAAAAAACAGTAACAATAATATCAAATAAATTGGCAATAGGCACACACCCCAGCACTACTATAACACACTGCGTTGCCTATTCCTGGTCAACACCACCTCTGCCCAAACCCGCCAATATTGGCAACTTCTTAAGGTCCAAAAAGGCCCAGAGCTGCTCAGGTGCAAAGAAAATATATTTTACCCCAGCAAACGAAACAAAACATTTGCAGGGATAACACTAACGAAAACTGGCCCCCAAGGCAACTGTCTCTTGTTGCATGGTTAGAAACTGACGTCTGCGCTCTTGTGTAGCGCGACTCATATCAGGAAAAATTCTTAGTCTCACCCAAAAAAGGGTCAGAAAGTTTTATTTTGAAATACAAAGACAACACCCAAGAAAGATCTGTTTCAAAAACAAAAGTAACCAATAGGGTAGATCGAGCCAGCACAGAAAGAAAGGAAATTTCAAGAAAATTAGAGAGATTATCAGGAACATGTTTGCTGGTTTTATAAATGCCACTGTTAACAAGTGTACGTGCCATGGGAAAGCATAGATTCAAAGGAGGCGTATTCTAGGCATGGCTTTGGTATCTGAAATATGCATATTCCTGATTTTTGCATGCAACTATATGTATAATTAAAATGAATGAATTTTCTGTCAGCTTTTGCATCTTCAAGACATACTGGTGTCAGCAAGTTGTTGGTTTTAGCCAGGGTTCTATAGGAGTGACTGAGATATTTGTACTTTATTTTTTTTTATTTTTTTTTTTAATGACCCAAAAAGTCTAATTTGATTTTTAGGATCTTGGCTCTTTAATTGGCAATTTAAATGAGTTTAGTTAAATATGATCTCCAGGAACAAGCAGGAATGTAGTCATCACATATGGGTATCGTCGGTACCGACGGAGCCCGTGCGGGAACGCTCCCCAGCGTCCAATCAGAACGCTTTTGGGAGCATCCCACAGCGCCTGCGTGCTGCCTTCCCGCCTTTCCCAACTGCCTCTCTCCAGTAGTTCTTTTTCCGCGGAGCCAGCAGGTCGTGTTCCTGTCACCGCAGAAGAATTTCTTTTTTCTTTCTTTTTGTGGTTGCGTCTGCCTTCTTCGACGCTCTACTGGTACCGCCGGTCTTTCTTTTCTTATTTCTGTAAAAAAATAAAAATAAATTTTTTTTTTTCCTTCAGGTGCATGTGCCTTTTTTGGGCTTTAGGCCCAAAACCTTTTTCCTTAACATGGAAAAACCTGCTTCAGGTTTTAAAAAGTGCACCAAGTGTGGCGGTACCATTTCCGTCACCGACACCCATGAATGGTGTTTAAAATGTTTAGGTCCTGACCACTCCATCACGGATTGTGTGTCCTGTGTCATGATGTCTAAAAGAGGTCGGCAGAACCGAGCTGCCAAGCTCAGTACCCTGTTTCCCTCTGATGCGGCTTCAGTGGCATCGACGTCTTCCAGGGCTGCTTCTTCCTCCCGTGGATCTCAGGTAACTAAACATAAATCCAGCCGGTCCTCGAAGGGTAGATCTCCTTCTAAGCATCGAGATGCCTCTGGCATTGCCCTCGAGGATTCTGCACCGGCAAAATTACCCTGGCGGGAGGCTTCGGCTTCCAAAGCATTATCGGGGTTCCAGGATGTTCTCGATGGCTTGGCCTTGACAGATCTCCTGGTGCCATGCTCTGGGGTACCGGTGGTCTCCACCGGTACCGACATCCAGGCATTGGCGGCGTCCATGGACCAGAGAATTCTGACTATGGAACGCAGTCTGGCTGCTTTCCTTGCGGCATCGACGCCCTTGGTACCGTGACAGATAACTCCACTGGTACCAGCTCTGGCACCGGTACCGGTACCGATAGCATCGGCATCGGTGTCTGCTCTGCCGGTACCTGTCCTCCGATGCCCTCCGGTACCGATTCTCCGGTACCGGTTATTCCCGGTACCGACCTTGGTCGGTACAGGTATCGGGCTCTGCAGGAGCATCCGGACAGATGATACTTCGAGTCCTCAGAAGAATCTGAGGATTCTGAAAGTTCTGTTGATGCAGCGATGCTTCTTCCAGAGGAGTCCTCTTCCCCTAAACGCAGGATGTCTCTTCCAGAGGACATGTCCTTCCAAGACTTCATCAGGGAGGTGGCTCGGGGCCTGTCCATTACTGTGGCCCCTGAAACAGAGCCAAGGGCCAAGGAGTTGGAAATTTTACAATATCCCAAAACTCCTAAGGAGGCAGCTACCTTACCCATTCATGAGATTCTATATGATCTCATGTTGAGGATGTGGGAAACACCTCTTACCACCTCTCCTCATTCTCGTAGATTGGATACTATGTATCGAGTCCCTTCTTGTCCTGGGTTCCATAAGACTCAGCTTCCTCACTACTCTATTGTGGTGGAGTCCGCTATGAGAAGGATCAGAAGTGCAAAAAGACATGCCTCTAATCCTCCAGGACGTGAGTGCAGAACCCTGGATGCTTTTGGACGTAGAGTCTTCCATGCTTGCTGCAAGAATCAGTTCCTATAGTCTCTACATGGGAATGTTCCTAAAGGAGGTCACAGATAATTTACAGACTTTGAGTCCTTTCATTTCTGAGGATAAAAGACAGGATTTTCTCACTTGGGTCAAACATGCTCAAGATGTTTCTAAATTCTCCAACCGTGCAGCCTTTGACTGCTTTGAGTGTATAAGCAGAACCTCGGCTATCGCCATAGGTGCACATAGAATTGCTTGGCTCCAGGCATCTGATTTAGAGCTCTGGGTACAAGATAAATTAGGAAATATCCCTTGTACAGGTGAGAACCTGTTTGGTAAAGATTGGCAGGTAAAAGCCAATGAAATGGATGCTGAAAATTCCACCTTGGATAGACTATCCAAGTCCACTGCTGATCCTGTTAGAAAGAAATTGTTCAAGAAAACATCTTTTTCTAAAAAGAAAAGATTTTATCCTGCTTATGGTCAGCAGGCATCTTCTGCAGGTCAGTTTTCAAGCAAACGTTAGCAACCACCCAAACAGAAGAAAGCAAAGGCTGCTAGGCCTCCACCGGCCCAGCAGCCTCAGCCTCCTCAGGGCCTTTGACTTTCAGCTAGAGAACTTAACCTTCCTGGAATGGTGGACGGTTCTGGTCCCTCCAGAACCAGAAAGGCTATGTCATTTTGCCCCCAGATGGGGGCAAATAACAGCAGAGCATTGGACACTCTCCATCATAAAGGAGGGGTACAAACTTCATTTTTCAAGCATGCCCCCTCACACAATAGTGAAGCAGTTCAATTCTACGACCTCTCTCGTCAACCTGTTAGGTCAGGATGTTGCCATCCTTCTTGCCCAAGGGGCAATAGAAGTGGTGCCTCTTCATCAACAGGGCACAGGGTTCTATTCCCCTTATTTTCTTATTCCAAAGAAAACGGGGATACAGATCTATCTTAGATCTCAGAGAATTGAACAAATTCCTTGTCAAGGAGAAATTCAAGATTTCTCTCGGAGCTCTGCTACCATACCTTCAGAGTCAGGATTGGCTTTGTTCTCTAGATCTCAAGGATGCGTACACCCATGTCCTCATCCATCCAACCCACAGAAGGTTCCTTCGGTTCCTTTTTCAAGGAAAGCACTACCAATACAGGGTACTTCCTTTTGGTCTGGCCTCAGCACCAAGGGTGTTCACGAAATGCATGGCTGTGGTAGCAGCATTTCTCTGCACTCTAGGAATATTTGTCTTTCCTTACTTGGACGACTGGCTCATTCGAGCTTCAACACAGTCAGAGGCCAAGACTTCTCTATCCTGCACAATGCGTATCCTTCAGTATTTAGGTCTGGTAATAAACATCCCAAAATCCAGTCTGACTCCCACTCAGTCTTTAGAGTTCATAGGCCCTTGCCCTTGTGGTATCCAGGAAAGCTCCTATCTTCCCCTGGCCCGTTGTCTTCACTTGGTGCAGTTAGATGAGGCTTTAGCACTGCTTGAGAAGCTAACTGCTTGAGAAATGTTGCAATTACTAGGCCACATGGCATCCACCGTGCATGTGGTTCCATGTGCTCGCCTACACATGAGGGCAGCTCAGTGGACTTTATCCACCCAATGGACCCAGGCATCAGGGTGCCTGTCAGACAAAATAACAAACACAAATCGCCTCATTTAGTCCCTCCAATGGTGGAGGTCCACTCAAAACCTGTTGGGGTCCCCCTTTCAACAACCCTTACCCCAAGCAACTCTCACAACAGATGCCTCTCCAAAGGGTTGGGGAGCTCATCTGCAAGACTTCTCCACCCAGGGCACCTGGTCTCCGCAAGAGAGTTGTCTGCATATCAATCTCTTGGAACTCAGAGCAATTTTCCTGGCTCTGAGAGTGTTCCACTCCCTGCTCAGCTACAAGACAGTCCTCATTCATACGGACAATCAAGTAGCCATGTTCTATGTGAACAAGCAGGGGGGAACAGGCTCTCTGTCGCTTTGCAACGAAGCTTTGCAACTATGGGCCCTCACCAGAGCATCAGATTCATCTGCTGGCAGTATATCTTCCAGGCATTCAAAACTCTTGGGCGGACAGACTCAGTCGAGTTCTGCTTCCACACGAGTGGTCTCTCCATGCAGACCAGGTGACCAGGATATTTCAACTTTGGGGAACCCCGGACATAGACCTCTTTGCAAGTCCGTGGAATGCCAAACTTCCCCGGTTCTGTTCCAGAATTCCGGCTCAGGGGGCTCAGACCAGGGATGCTTTCCTCCTTTACTGTGGTCAAGACTTACTGTATGCCTTTCCACCCATTCCCCTAATTCCCAAAACCCTCTTCAAGCTTCAGAGAGACAGAGGTCACATGATTCTCATAGCACCACATTGGCCACGGCAAGTGTGGTACCCTCTGCTTCTACATCTCTCTCAAGCTCCCTCCCTGGAGTTAGGGTCTGCTCCAGATCTCCTGTCTCAGGAGAACGGAATGTTATGGCATCCCAATCCCCAGTCTCTGCATCTCAGGGCTTGGTTGCTGAAGGCCTAGATCTCCAAGATTTTAATCTTTCTCAACAAGTGAAAGATGTATGTTATGCTTCCAGAAAACCTTCCACTAGATGCTCTTATGCTTTCAAGTGGAAAAGGTTTACT
Source organism: Ichthyophis bannanicus (assembly GCA_033557465.1). Lineage (NCBI taxonomy): Eukaryota > Metazoa > Chordata > Amphibia > Gymnophiona > Ichthyophiidae > Ichthyophis > Ichthyophis bannanicus. The sequence continues at coordinate 408,452,128 of CM066034.1, read as the reverse complement.
ATTTGGTGTTCGGAAAAGGGTCTTAACCCCCTTGCGATACCTCTGCAATTTTTGCTGGAGTTTCTCCTCCATTTATCTAATGCAGGCCTTAAGACAAATTCAGTAAGAGTCCATTTGAGTGCTATTGCAGCTTCTCTCAAACCTCTAAATGGACAGCCTATTTCCTCTCATCCTCTTATAGCAAGATTTATGAGAGGCCTCCTTCTAACTAAGCCTCCCATTAGACTACCTCCGGTGGCATGGGACTTAAACCTGGTTCTTGGGCAGCTCATGAAGCCACCTTTCGAACCTTTAGCTACCACCTCCTTAAAATTCCTTTCTTGGAAGGTTATCTTTCTCATTGCAATCACAGCACGCTGCATTAGTGAATTGCAAGCGCTAGTAGCTAATCCACCTTATACAAGGTTCCATCATGACAAGGTAGTCCTTAGGACTCATCCACACTTTATGCCTAAGGTGGTCTCGCCTTTTCATCTGAACCAAGAGGTCTACCTACCTGTCTTTTTTTTCCAGGACCTCATGCATCAAATGCAGAAAGGAATCTTCATACTTTGGACTGTAAAAGAGCTCTAGCTTTTTACTTACAAAGAACACAGCAACATAGAAAGTCCTCTCAACTCTTTGTTGCTTTTGATCCTTCTCATTTGGGACTTCCAGTCTCCAAGAGAACACTATCTAACTGGATTGCTCAGTGTATTTCCTTCGCCTGTCAGAGTAAGAACCTTTCTCTAGAGGGCCATATCGCAGCTCACAATGTGAGAACCATGGCAGCCTCAATGGCTCATCTGCACTCTGTCTATTGACGACATCTGTCGAGCAGCCACTTGGGCCTCAGTTCATACCTTCACAGCCCATTACTGCTTGGACAAGGACTCCTGCCGGGATGCCTTGTTTGGTCATCTCAAACACCTGTTCCATACCTAATCAACTCCTGCCCACCATCCCTGGTAGGATGCCAGAGATCCATGGGGGGAAGTGGAGCCCTTTTCAGGGACACAACCTCTGGGCTCTCTCCCTGGCACCTAAAGCTAGGGAGTCCCCATATGTGATAACTACATTCCTGCTTGTTCCTGTAACAGGTGATCTCCGGGAACAGCAGGAATTTAGTCCTCACAACCCACCCACCTCCCCTAGGAGTTGTATTTTTCTATCTCTTTCCTTTCCCTCTCTCTCTCTCTTTGTCTCAGCTTTAAAACTCAACTTTAGAGAGGCAGTTGGGAAAGGCGGTAAGGCAGCACGCAGGCGCTGTGGGATGTTCCCAAAAGCGTTCTGATTGGACGCTGGGGAGCGTTCCCGCGTGGGCTCCGTCGGTACCAATGATACCCATATGTGAGGACTAAATTCCTGCTGTTCCCGGATATCACTTGTTACAAGTGAGTAACTATGCTGTACTTGCACATGTGAGCACTGGTGCTTTCAAGTACAAGCTGCCAAATTATGCTACCTGATGCTTTCTTGTAAAATGGTTTTTCTAGATATACGTGCTGGAAAACACATTTGTAGTCCTGCATTGTAAACGTTTTGTAAAATGCTCTGTGTTCAGCAAGCCTTCTGTAGAATGTCCTGTAACTTGTGGACATCCAGATTTAGATGTTCATTTTGAACCTAGGTGGCCTGTACAAATGCTTAATATTAGTTGTTTTACTTTCCTGCATTAGGGTACACAGCCCTATAATTGAACTCCAGAGCCTGTAGGAGAAATATTTAAAAAATAATCTTGTGTGATTTTTTTTTCCCATTTAAAATATATATACGCATTTTACTTTGTAGACTATCAGGCCTGTTAACCCTTTTTTAAAAATAGGGTTAGAATGTTTCATTGACAACTTGCTTAAGGTAAACATGCATAGCTCATGCATTTCTTGGCCACTGAAGTAGGAAGCCAGACTTATATATTTTATTCTGAGCAGTCTGAACATTTTATATCCCATTATATCAATGTATAAATAAAAATTGTGCATCAATATTTGAAGGGAAGGTAGATTTTGAGGAATGAATTCCTGCTTTTATGAAGGCAGCATGGTCACTAACTAATTTGGCTAATAGACAAACTGAGAGAATAGACCAAAGATTTAAAGAGTTTCTTCTAAGTAGACTTCAGTGCTAAATTCTCACTTCTATAGATACTGTTATCGGTCCATTTCACTTCACATTAAAAAAAAAATTTGGTTTCAGGTGGCATGTTTTTAGCAACGGGCAGTACGGATCACATCATCAGGATCTATTACTTTGGTTGTGACATGCCAGAAAAAATCGCTGAACTAGAAGGCCATACTGTAAGTAGAACAAATTCAGTGCTCTCTTGGCTTGTTTTGTAGTTGATATTCTCAATGGGAAGACTTGATAACAATCATGTTGGTAACAGATGAAATCAAAATTTGTTGGATGCTATATCTGTTAAAAGAATAAGCTGGTGAGCTTAAAAAGAATATCCCTTTACTAAGGCCTCCAGCTGATTATATAGCATAGAGGTTGCAATTGTTAGTCTGCTTGGATATGTAGAAATAGCTTATTTGTGTGAAGATCAAAGACCTCATGCATCACCTATAGAAAAAGGTTCCTTCTCCCCCAAAATGTTGTTCTATTTTGATAGGATGGGCTCCACCTTAACCAAGGTGGAATCCAGCTGCCTGTGCTAAACTATAAAAGGTGAGGGGAGAAGCTTTTCTCCAGGAACAAGCAGGAATTTAGTCTTCACATTTGAGTGACATCTGTACCGACGGAGCCCATGTGAAACCGCTCCCCAGCGTCCAATAGGAAAGCCTTTGGGAGCAGTCCACTATGCCTGTGTTGCTGCCTTCTCATCTTCCCAACTCCCTCTCTTCAGTTCTTCGTTTTCCGCGGAGCAAGCAGGAAGCAAATACGAGGGTTGCTCAGAAAGTAATGCCCCAAATGTTTTTTCTCAGTCCAGAATGAAGATAGAGGTGTGAAATTGGAAGGGTAGTAATTTGGAACTTCAAAGGACACGTGTGTAATTTTACAGTCCGACAAATAGCGAGGCGGTAGTGATCCTTCAAATGGCGTCTGTGAGTGACACACGGTACAAACAATGAGCCATTTTTTTACAGCACGAATCACGCTCACGTCATCTTCAGACCTTGTTCCACGCAGGCCATCCTTTAGTGGTCCAAACAGATGAAAATCTGATGGTGCCAGATCAGGACTGTAGGGTGGGTGGGTGAGCACTGTCCAATCAAATTTGGCGATTGCCTCGGGTTCGGAGGCTTGTGTGAGGGCGAGCATTATCGTGTTGAAGCAACATGTCTCCTGGATTATTGTTAGGCCACACTCGCAAGTAACGCCGTTTCAGTTTTTGAAGGGTTTTGATGTGCCTGTCTGAATTGATTGTTTCACCTCTCTCAAACACATCCACCAGAATTACGCCATCAATGTCCAATAATGTCATCAGCGCGCTGCAACTTGTCTGGACTGGTGGCTGAGGCTGGATGCCCAGACTGCGGCCGATCTTCCAGTTCTGTTTTACCACTTCCTGAAGCCTTCACTCTCTTCACCCATCGTCCAACGGTGCTCCTATCTACTGCATAACTTCCATACACAGCACACAACCGTTTGTGAATGTTTCTCACACTTTCTCCTCCACCAAGAATTCAATTACAGCTCATTGTTTGTACCATGTGTCACTCTCAGACACCATTTGAAGGATCACTACCGCCTCGCTATTTGTCGGAAGACTGTAAAATTACACACATGTCCTTTGAAGTTCCAAGTTACTACCCTTTCAATTTCACACCTCTATCTTCATTCTGGACTGAGAAAAAACGTGTGGGGCATTACTTTCTGAGCAACCCTCGTACTATCATCACAGAAAAAGCTTTTAGTGGCGCCTGCCTTTCCGTTGACACCGGCACCGTCTAAGACATCGCTGGTTCCCTTATTCTTTTTTCTTTTCTTTTTCCTTTCTTATATTCTTTAAAAAAAACAAAAACAAAAAAACCCCTACTTGGGCGTCAATGCCCTTTTTGGCCTTCGGCCTTCCATACTCTTCATTCTTGAGATTATGGAGAAACTAACTAGTAGTTTAAAAAAATGCACTAAGTGCCAGCACAATTTTGGCAAATGACATACATGACTGGTGTCTGAAATGCCTTCTCCCAGACCACCAGCCAAAGGACTATCCCTTTTGCCAGAAAATGACCCTGAGAGCCCTACAGAACCGGGCCTCTAAATTAGGTACACTTTTCGCCTCTGAGGCGGTTTTGTTGGTGTCCACTTAGTCGAGGGTCTCTTCATCCTCTCCTGGATCTCAGGTATCCTCTAATTCCAAGCACATGGCCGCATTTAAGTCTGTAGGCACCCCCAGAGAAAGATCTTGCTCTAAGCATCAAGATCCTTTGTGGGTTCCCTCGGAGGCGGATCGGCCTGCCAAACAACCCCAGCGGTAGGTCCTTCAAGCCATCGAGGGGTTCCAGAATACTCCCGAAGCCTCGACCTCTGGAGGGCTACTGGTGCTGTGCTCTGGGACGGTGGCGCAAATCCCCACCACAGATATCCAAGCATATACTGGCCATCTAGCGTAGCTTGGCAGCCCTATTTGCAGCCTCGGTGCCCATAAACCCCTTGGCTAGAGGTACCAGGCAATCAGTACAGGTTCTGGTACTGACATAGACACAGTTCCAGGTGCGACATCACTCCCAACCATGCCCTCTCTGGAATCCCTTATTGATACTGGTGCAAGGCCCAAATGGCTCACCAAGGCAGATATATTGGAACATCAGTACCGGCATCTATCTTCCGGTGCACACTGTACCCGTCGATACTTGAGTCCTCCTATTCCGATTCCCTTGATTCGGATGAGGAGTCACTCGATTCACGGGGCTCCAGGACCTTAGTTCAGACCTTTTCCTACCTCAACAGCAGGACATGTCGCCGCTACAACATGTCCTTTCAGGAATTTATTTGAGACCTAGACAAAGGTCTCCTATCACAGTGACATCGGAGAAAGAGCCGAAGGTGGAAGAACTGGAGATCCTCCAATACCCAACAGCACTCAAGGAAGCTGCCACCTTACTGGTGCACCGCATCATTCATAACCTTATGCTCTGTATATGGGAGACCCTCTCACGGACTCATCCCAAAGTAGATGCCTCAATACCATGTACTAGGTACCGGAGTGCCCCAGCTTTCAAAAGGCGCAGCTTCCCCACCATTCCATGGTGGTTGAATTGGCGATGTACCAAATCAACAGCTCAAACTCATTTCTCTAACCCACCCAGTAGGGAATTGAGAACCCTTGATGCCTTTGGGCTTCGATGCTTCCAGGCTTCCATGTTCTTAGCTAGGATAAATTCCTATATACTTTAGATGGGAATGTTCCTAAGGAGGTCTTCAGGGATCGTAAAGCATTTGCTTCTCTCCTTCCGGATGACAAATGGACAGACTATCTAGCCCTAGTTAAACATAGCCAAAATGTACCAAAGTTCATCAATAGCACTAACTTTTGAATGCACAAGCAGGGCTTTGGCAAATTGCATCGGTGCATGTGGCATTGCCTGGCTTCAGGCCTATGATCTTGAGTTCAAAATAAGCTGGGCAACATACCTTGCACAGGGGAAAATCTCTTTGGCAAAGACTGGAAAGATAAAGCCTCTCAATTAGTCTGAAAATACTACTCTAAAGAGACTGTCCAGAGTAACAGCTGACTCTGCTAGGAAAAAGACTCCTGCAAAGAAGTATTTTTACATAAATAAGAAAAAAATCTTCTCTTCCTATCCCCCTGCTTCTCAGTATCAGGTCTAAGCCCCACAGAAGAGGCTACAGCTTCCTAAGCAGCAGAAGCCACAAGTGGCTAAATCTCAACCAGCCCCGCAGCCAAAGGCTGCGCCTGGTTTTTGACTTGTTTATAGAGAACATTACCATCCTGCCTCTGGAGGATCCCCAACCTCTCCATATAGCAGGCAGACTGTCACTACACTCACAGATGTCACCTCAGAGCAGTGGACACGATAGTTCAGGAGGGATACAGACGTCACCTGCAAGCTCTGCCCCCCCCTCCACATTCAAAGGGGAATATCAAACACAACCCCCTCTCACTGCTCTCCTGCAAGCCAAGGTGTCCCCTCTCAGGGCGCCATAGAAGAGGTCCCAACATCCCAGCAGGTAATGGGCTTCTACTCTCCCTACGTTCTCATTCCAAAGAAAACCAGAGGGTACAGGCCCATTCTGGACCTCAGAAACCTCAACAAGTTTCTAGTCCACAAAGTTCAAAATGATCTCTCTCGGGACTCTTCTTCCCTATTCCTAGAGTTAGGACTGGCTCTGTTCTCTAGATCTAAAGGAAGTGTACACACATCTTCATCCATCTAGGGGACAGGAGGAATCTACGCTTCACCTTTCAGGGAAAACATTATCAATACAGAGTCCTTCCCTTTGGACTTGCCTCTGCCCCAAGGGTCTTCACAAAGTGTATGGCGGTCGTAGCCGCATATCTAAGAACTCTAGGGATATTAGTCTTCCCCTACTTAGATGACTGGCTAATAATGGCAGATACCTCCCAAGAAGTGTTGCTGTCCTTAAATTGTACCATAAAAGTACTGCACCACTTGGGATTTGTCATAAACCTCCCAAAATCCCATCTCATTCATATTCAGACTGGAGTTCATCGGAGCCCTGCTAGACTCCCAACAGTCCAGGGCATTTCTGTCCCAGCTCCGTTATACTCCTCTAGTAGAACTAGCATCCCAGACGCTCCTACGAGACCATCTGACAGCCCCTGAGAGATGCTGCAGCTCCTTGGGCACATGGCCTCTTCTTTTTTTCCCACATGCCCAATAGCGGATAGCCCAGTAGAGACTGGCCTCCCAGTGGAAGCGGGCCTCAGGCCGTCTCCGGGACAGGATCCCCAAGTCATTGCCCACTTAACCACATTCCTTCAGTGGTGGTGCTCTCCAGAAAATCTGCTCGTAGGGTCACCTTTTCAGATGCCTCCATGTCAATGCATCTTGACGATGGAGGCCTCCAAGCAGAGTTGGGGAGCCCATTTGGGCAGCGTTAGTACACAGAGACTCTGGATGGTGCAGGATCAATCTCCTGGAACTTTGTGCTATATTTAGTGTTCTCCGGGCATTCCAACACCACCTTACAGCAAAACTGGTCCTCCTCAGGATGGACAATCAGGTTACCATGTTCTATGTGAACAAGCAGGGGGAAACAGGCTCTTGGGCCCTCTACGAAGAAGTGATCCATTTCTGGTCCTTCGCTATTGTGCATCAGATACACCTCCAAATGGTGTACCTACCGGGAGAATCCAATGTCTTGGCAGACAGACTGAGTCGCATCCTCCTTCCCCTTCAATGTGTCTCCTTCCGGACACAATGTCCTACATCTTCCAGATCCTGGGAACTCCAGACATAGATCTGTTTGTGACTCTGCAGAATGCCAAGTTTCCTCATTTCTGCTCAAGGACTTCCACGTCCCCCAGGCAACAAGTGAATGCCTTCCACCATCTCCAGGAACAAGCAGGAATAAGTCCTCACATATGGGTACGTCGGTACCGACGGAGCCTGCGCGGGAAAGCTCCCCAGCTTCCCAGAAGAAAGCTTTTGGGAGCCTCCCACAGCGCATGCGCGCTGCCTTCCCGCCTTTCTCACCAACTCTCCTCAGTTCTTCTTTTCCGCGGAGCCAGCAGGTCGTGTTCCTGTCACCGCTGAAGAAGTTCTTATTTTAATTTGTTTCTTTGGCCGCATGTCTGCCTTCCCCGACTACCGGACCGGTACCGCCGGTCTTTTTTCTTTTTACTTTTCCAAAAATAAAATATATATTTTCTTTTCACTACTTGGTGAAATTTTCTCTCTTTAGGCCCCTAGGCCTAGAGAACAATTTTCCCTCATGGAAAAACCAGCTTCTGGTTTTAAAAAATGCACCAAGTGTAGCGGTACCATCTCTGTTACCGACACACATGAATGGTGTCTTAAATGTTTGGGGCCTGACCACTCCATTCCGGATTGCCAGTCCTGTTCCCTGATGTCTAAACGTGGCTTACAGAACCGAGCAGCCAAGTTTCATATGCTGTTTTCCACAGATACTCCAGCATCGACATCTTCCAGTTCTTCCTCTCCTGATGGATCTCAGGTAACCAAACATTCCTCTGGCAGGTCCTCAAAGGGCAAATCTCCCTCTAAGTATCGAGATGCCCCCGGGCTTAACCCTGAGGACCCTGCCCCAGCCAAACAACCCCGGCGGGAAGCTCCGGCTTCCAAAGCTCCTCCTATGGGGTTACAGGTTGACATCGATGGCACGGCCTCGATCGATCACCTGTTAGACTGTTCTGGGGTACCGGCACACTCTTCCGGTACCGACATCCAGGCAGTCGTGGCGTCCATGGATCATACAGTTCAATCCATGCAGCAGGCCATAATGGCTTTCATTAAGGCTGCGACGCCCACGGTACCGCAGCAAGCGGTACCGACCTCGGTTCCGGTACCACAATCGATACCGGTACTCAGGGCATCCACATCGACCAGGATACCGGTTCCCGGTTCCGGGGCTTTTCCCGATACCGATCCGGTTCCGGGTACGCCCGATGTCGATACTGGTCAATACGCGTATCGATCCCTGGAAGCCAACAGATGATACTTCCAGTCTTCTGATGATTCCGATTCATCAGATGACTCTCCTGAAATATCTCTTGCTCTTCCTGAGGAGCCCCCTTCTCCAAAGAGGAGAATGTCTCCTCCAGAGGATTTGTCCTTTCAAGACTTCATTATGGAAGTAGCTAAAGGACACTCTATTTCAGTAACCTCGGAAAAAGAACCTAGAGCAAAAAAATTAGACATTTTGGGATACTCTAAGGTTCCCAGAGAGGCAGTCACCTTGCTAATTAATGAAATTCTCCAAGAACATTTGCTTGAATTGTGGGAGACTCCTCTCACCCTTTCTCCTCATTCTCGTAGATTGGACACTATGTACTATGTCCCCCCTCCTGGTTTTCAAAAAACTCAGCTTCCTCACCATTCTATTGTGGTGCAGTCAGCTATGAAGAGAATAAAGAGTACCAAAAGACACTCTTCTACTCCTCCAGGAAGAGAATGCAGGACCTTGGATGCTTTTGGTAGAAAGATCTTCCAAGCTAGCATGCTTACTGCCAGAATCAATTCATACAGCCTTTATATGGGTATGTTTCTGAAGGAGGTTGCAGAAAAGCTGCACAACTTTCTCCCTTTTATTCCAGAGGATAAAAGGGAGGAATTCCTTCTTTGGCTTAAGCATACGCAAGACATCTCAAAGTTTTCCAACAGAGCAGCCTTTGATTCCTTTGAGGTTGCCAGCAGAGCCTCAGGCATTGCTATAGCTGCTCGTAGAATTGCTTGGCTCCAGGCTTCTGATCTAGAACCCTGGGTTCAAGATGGTTTAGGAAATCTACCCTGTACAGGTGAAAACCTATTTGGCAAAGAGTGGCAGATCAAAGCCACTCAAATGGATGCAGAAAATGCTGCTCTTGATAGACTTTCTAAGTCTACCTCCACTCCAGCCAAGAAAAAGTCTTTTAAAAAGTCTTTTTACAAGAAGGGCAGATTTCCTTCCACTTCTGGTCAACAGTCTTCTGCAGGTCGCTTTGCTACTAAGCGTCGGCAACCCAAACAGGCCAGGTCTAAACCTGCAGGGGCTGCTGCAACCCAGCAGTCCCAAGCCCCTCAGGGGTTTTGACTTAGTGCTAGAGAACTTAACCTTTCTGGCTCTACAACAGCCAGAACCTCTCACCATTCCAGGAAGGTTGGCTCATTTTGCTCCCAGATGGGAGCAAATCACATCAGAGCAGTGGACCCTCTCCATCATCAGAGAGGGCTACAAACTTCATTTCTCAGACCTTCCTCCCTACACCGTGGTGAGACATTTCAATTCTCCCACATCTCTCCTCGACCTTCTGGATCAGGAGGTAACCTCCCTTCTGGCCCAGAGGGCCATAGAAGAAGTTCCTCTTCTTCAACAGGGGTCAGGTTTTTACTCCCCCTACTTTCTCATCCCAAAGAAAACAGGGGGATACAGACCTATTCTAGATCTCCGAGAATTGAACAAATTTCTGTACAAGGAGAAGTTCAAGATGCTCTCTTTAGGCACTCTCCTTCCATACCTACAGAGTCAGGATTGGCTTTGTTCTCTAGATCTCAAGGATGCGTACACCCATATACTCATCCACCCATTCCACAGAAAATTCCTACGTTTTCTGTTCCAGGGAAAACATTACCAATACAGTGTCCTTCCTTTCGGTCTGGCCTCTGCTCCAAGAGTGTTCCCCAAATGCATGGCAATAGTTGATGCATTTCTGCGCACTCTGGGAGTCTTTGTCTTCCCATATCTGGACGACTGGCTCATCAGAGCTCCATCTCAGTCAGAAGCCCAGATTTCCCTGCACCGCATAAGGCGCATTCTGCAGTATCTGGGACTGGTGGTAAACCTCCCAAAGTCCCAGCTCATCCCTACTCAGTCCCTGGAATTCATAGGGGCCTGGTTGGATACCACCACTGCAAGGGCCTACCTTCCTCAGGCCCGTTGCCAACGTCTAGTGCAGCTAGCCTCCCAGATTCAGTCAAAGAGCCACTTAACTGCCAGGGAGATGCTACAACTGCTAGGCCACATGGCTTCCACAGTACATGTGGTCCCCTATGCTCGCCTACACATGAGAGCAGCTCAATGGACTTTGTCCACCCAGTGGACTCAAGCCTCAGGAGCTCTCTCAGACCAAATAGCAAACTCCAAACGTCTCCTTTGGTCTCTCCAGTGGTGGATGTCCACTCAAAATCTGTTGCTGGGGTCCCCCTTCCAACCTTTGTTGCCCCAAGCAATCCTCACAATAGATGCCTCCCAAACAGGTTGGGGAGCTCATCTGCAGGACCTCTCCACCCAAGGTACTTGGCCTCCACAGGAGACCTCTCTTCATATCAATCACTTGGAGCTTCGAGCAGTGTTCTTAGCTCTCAAGGTCTTTCATACCCTCCTCAGCTACCAGACAGTCCTCATTCAAACGGACAATCAGGTAGCCATGTTTTACATAAACAAGCAAGGAGGAACCGACTCTCTGTCGCTTTGCAACGAAGCTCTCAGATTATGGGCCTTCGCCAGAGAGCATCAAATCCATCTCCTGGCAGTATACCTCCCAGGAATTCAAAACTCTTGGGCGGACAGACTCAGTCGAGTTCTGCTAACACACGAATGGTCCCTGCACATGGATCAGGTACTCAGAATCTTTCAGGAATGGGGTACCCCGGACATAGACCTATTTGCAAGTCCGTGGAATGCCAAACTTCCCCGGTTCTGTTCCAGAATTCCGTGTCAGGGAGTTCAGGCCAAGGATGCCTTCCTCCTTCACTGGGGTCAGGACTTCCTGTATGCCTTTCCACCCATTCCTTTGATTCCCAAGACTCTGTTCAAACTTCAGAGGGATCAAGGATCTATGATCCTCATAGCTCCACGCTGGCCACGCCAAGTGTGGTACCCTCTACTTCTGCATCTCTCCCAAGCCCCCTCTCTGGACTTGGGAGCTGCTCCAGACCTTCTGTCTCAGGAGGAGGGGACTTTGTGGCATCCAAACCCCAAGTCCCTTCACCTCAGAGCTTGGTTACTGAAGGCCTAGACCTTCAAGACTTCAATCTTTCGCAACAAGTGCAGGATATCCTTCATGCTTCCAGGAAACCTTCCACTAGGTGTTCCTATGCTTTTAAATGGAAGAGATTTTCTATTTGGTGTGCTCAAAAGGGTCTTGACCCTCTAGCACTTCCTCTGAATTCTCTTAGAATATCTCCTGCATCTGTCCAATGCAGGCCTTAAGACGAATTCCGTAAGGGTCCATTTAAGTGCTATTGCAGCATCCCGTAAGCCTATCAATGGACAACCTGTTTCCTCTCATCGTCTTATTGCAAGATTCATGAGAGGCCTACCCTTAACTAAACCTCCCATTCGACCTCCTCCGGTGGCATGGGACTTAAACTTGTTTCTTGGTCAGCTTATGAAGCCACCTTTTGAACCCTTAGCCACTACCTCCTTGAAATTTCTTTCCTGGAAGGTTATTTTCCTTATTGCAATCACTTCTGCTCGCCGCATTAGTGAGCTGCAGGCTTTAGTGGCTAATCCACCTTATACAAGGTTCCATCATGATAAGGTAGTCCTTAGGACAAATCCTCACTTTATGCCTAAAGTGGTCTCACCTTTTCATCTTAATCAAGAGGTATATTTACCTGTCTTTTTTCCAGCTCCTCATGCATCCACTGCAGAGAGGAACCTTCATACTCTAGATTGTAAAAGAGCTCTTGCTTTTTACTTACACAGGACACAGCAACCTAGAAAGTCTTCCCAGCTTTTTGTTGCTTTTGATCCTTCTCATTTAGGACTTCCAGTCTCTAAAAGAACACTGTCCAATTGGATTGCTCAGTGTATCTCTTTCGCTTACCAGAATAAGAACCTTTCTCTGGAAGGCCATGTCACAGCTCACAATGTGAGGGCCATGGCCACCTCTATGGCTCATCTTCATTCTGTGTCCGTCGATCAGATCTGTCGAGCAGCCACCTGGGCCTCGGTTCATACCTTCACAGCCCATTACTGTTTGGACAAGGACTCCCGCCGGGATGCCTTGTTGGGTCAGGCTGTCCTTAGACACCTGTTCCATTCTTGAACAACTCCTGCCCTCCTTCCCTGAATGGATGCCTGAGATCCTTAGGAAGACGAGGAACCTTTCAGGGTCTCATACCCTTGGGGATCTCCCAGGCATCTTAGCTAGGGAGTCCCCATATGTGAGGACTTATTCCTGCTTGTTCCTGGAGATAGCACAGTTACTTACCTGTAACAGGTGATCTCTGGGAACAGCAGGAATTAGTCCTCACAACCCACCCACCTCCCCTAGGAGTTGTATCTTTCTCTCTCTGTCTTTCCTTTACTCTCTCTCTATTGTCTCAGCTTTAAACTTGAACTGAGGAGAGTTGGTGAGAAAGGCGGGAAGGCAGCGCGCATGCGCTGTGGGAGGCTCCCAAAAGCTTTCTTCTGGGAAGCTGGGGAGCTTTCCCGCGCAGGCTCCGTCGGTACCGACGTACCCATATGTGAGGACTAATTCCTGCTGTTCCCAGAGATCACCTGTTACAGGTAAGTAACTGTGCTTTCACTGAGGTCAGGGTCTGTTTTATGTGTTCCCTCCCATACCCCTTATTCCCAAGAAACTTTTCAAGCTTCAGTCCGACAGGGACTCCATGATTCTCATAGCCCCTCACTGGCTGCTGCAACCATGGTTTCTGCTGCTGCTACGTCTGTCACTCATCCTCTCTGATTGGGATATACGCCGGATCTCTCCTCTTAGGAGAATGTCTCACTGCTCCATCCCAATCCACAGTCTTGGTTGCTGAGAGCATAGCTTTCTGGGGCTTTGACCTTTTTCATGTGGTTAATGAGACAAGGTCCCTCATCAGAGACTTGGCAAAAATAAAAAGAGTCATGGGATAGGAGGCAGTGTACTATTGTGGATCAGGAACTGGTTAAAAGTTAGAAAGCAGAGGGTAGGGCTAAATGGCCAATTTTCCCAATGGAGAAAGGTGAATAGTGGTGTACCCCAGGGATCTGTGCTGGGTCCGCTGCTTTTTGACATATTCATAAATGACCTGGGAAAGGGAATAACGAGTGAGGTTATCAAATTTGCAGATGAGACAAAATTATTTAAAGTTGTTAAAACCCAAGAGGATTGTGGAAAATTGCAAGAGGATCTTGATAAATTGGAAGACTGGGCATCAAAATGGCAGATAAAATTTAATGAGGACAAGTGCAAAGTTATGCACCTAGGGAAGAACAACCCAAACTATGGTTACATGCTGCAAGGTTCCACATTAGGAACCACCTACCAGGAAAAAGATTTAGGCGTCATTGTGGATAACATGTTAAAACCCTCGGCCCAATGTGCAGCGGCGGCCAAGAGAGCAAATAGAATGCTAGGTATGATAAGGAAAGGAATGGAAAATATAACAAAGGATATTATAATGCCTCTATATCGTTCCATGGTGAGACCGCACCTTGAATATTGTGTGCAATTCTGGTCACCGTATCTTAAAAAGGATATAGCGTTATTAGAAAAGATTCAGAGAAGAGCCACCAAAATGGTAAAGGGGTGGAAGGATACCCCTATGAAGAGAGGCTAAAAAGGTTAGGGCTCTTTAACCTGGAAAACAGATAGCTGAGGGGAGATAAGATAGTCTATAAATTTAATGAACGGAGTGGAACGGGTAAACATAGATCAATTGTTTACGTTATCAGAATATAGAAAGACTAGGGGACATGCAATGAAGCTACAGGGTAAACTATTTAAGAATAATAAAAGAAAATATTTTTTCACTCAACATGTAATCAAACTCTGGAATTTGTTACCGGAGGATGTAGTAAAGGTTGTTAGTGTAGCTGGGTTTAAAAAAGGTTTGGACAGGTTCCTGGAGGAAAGGTCCATAAACATTTATTAAGAAGGGACCCAGGATATCGATGCTTGACCCAATACAAGCATTGTGGAACCTGTGTCTTTTGGGGAAACTGCTAGGTACGTATGACCTAGATTGGCCACTGTTGGCAACAGGATACTGGGCTTGATGGACCTTGGTCTGACCCAATATGGCATATCTTATGTTCTTATGTAGGTCCTCTTAGCTTCTAGATAGTCCTCCATCAGACATTCATATGCTTTTAAGTGGTGTAGATTTTCGGTCTGTTGATCCCAGAAGGATCTCAATCCTTTTCCTGCTCCAGTGGAGTCTCTTTCAGTATCTTCTGCACCTGTCTTCGACAGGTCTAAAGGCAAATTCAGTGAGAGTCCACCTTGGTGCCATTATGGCCTCTCATCTGCTTGATGGACAGCCCATCTCTTCACAACCGCTAGTGGCACGTTTCATGCGAGGTCTCCTGCTGTCCAAACCTCCCATAAAGCTACCCCCAGTAGCTTGGGACTTCAATGTTGTTCTCGCACAGCTCCTCAAGTCGCCGTTTAAACAATTAGCCATGACCTCACTGAAGTTCCTCTCATGGAAGGTGCTCTTCCTAATTATTTTCACTTGAAATAGACTCATAGTGAGCTTTAGGCTTTGGTGGCGGATCCTCCCTATAACCACTTCCACCATGATAAGTTAGTCCTTCGAACTCGCCCACACTTTATGCCAAAGGTGGTGTCTTGCTTCCATCTAAATCAGTCAGTTTACCTTCCGGTTTTCTTTCCTGAGCTGCACGTGTCTAGAGCTGAAGCAACCCTACACGCTCTTGACTGCAAGCATGCTTTGACTTTTTACTTCCAAAGGACTCAAGGTTATTGTAAAGCTTCGCAGTTGTTCATCTCTTTTGATCCCAGTCACCTGGGATTACCGGTCTCTAAGCATATGCTGTCCAGATGGATAGCGGATTGCATTTCATTTGCCTATGACAAAGCAGGACTCTCCCTGGAAGGGCATGTAACTGCTCACAATGTGCGTGCCATGCCCACCTCTATGGCAAATCTATGCTCGGTAGCCATCGACTAAATTTGCAAAGCAGCAACTTGGTCTAATGTCCATACCTTTGCTGCCCTTTGTCTGGACAAGGACTCTTGTTGGGATGCCATGTTTGGTCAGACTGTTCTCCAGCACCTTTTTCAGACTTAGTTGCAACTCCAACCCTCCATCCCGGACTTAGGAAACCAAAGATCCATGTGGAATTGATGACCTCATCATGCCTGCTCGCGACAAACCTCTACCGGTTCTGAGGTCACTTATCTGGCATCTGAGAGCTAGGGAGTCCCATATGTAAAGACTGCAATCCTGCTTGTTCCTGAAGATAGCATGGTTGCTTACCTCTATAAGGTGATCTCCGGGAACAGCAAGACTTTATTCTTCACACCCGCCCTCCTCCCCTAGGAGTTATAGGGTTTCATTTACTCACTTTTCTTAGCTACAAAAATGAACTGTAGAGAGGGAGTTGGGAAGGCAGTGATGCAGGTGCAGTGGACTTCTCCCAAAGGCTTTCCTTTTGGACGTTGGGGAGCGTTCCCGTGGAGGCTCGGTTGGTACCGACATCACCCATATGTGAAGACTAAATTCCTGCTGTTCCCGGAGATTACCTGTTATAGGTGAGTAACTGCACTTTTAAACTAGATGGGATAAGCCGGCAGTCACCCAGGAGTGCATGGCTTGGTATGAGGTATCTTTTTAGGATCCTGGCAAACCAGAGAAGCTAGACAATCCTGAAATAAAGGTTAGATAAAGGCAGAAGTAACAGAGGTGAATCTAAATAAAGAATAGGCAGATGAACATTAGAAAATTAACTTGTCAACTCTTTGACTGTAAATACAATTTCAAAAAAAGTATATTCTGACTAAGGGAAGGCCAAAAGTCATAAAGTTACATTGTTGTAAGGTTTAAGACTAATATATTTCTCCAGGAACAAGCAGAAATCTGTCCTCTCAAATGGGTGACGACGGTGCTGACGGAGCCCGCGTGGAAGCATCTCCCCAGCTTTCACAGAAAGTCTTTGGAGATGCCACCATGCATTTGCGGTCCCCTTTCCGCCCAAGGTTGCCATCTTGCTCAGTCTTTTTTTTTTTGTTCATGGAGCCCAGCAGACGTGCGTCTGATTCCCTGGAAAAAGGGGCTATTTTCTCTCAAAATAATTTTCTCTCTCTGGCTGTGGCCTGTTCCTTCCTCCGTGCACAAGGAGGAAGTCAGCCCTCACATATGGGTTCATGCCAGATGGCTTTGTCACGACAGTGTCGGGGCAATGGCGGCCCCCGTGGCAAACTTGCACTCAACTCTGGATGTCTGCCAG
Organism: Ichthyophis bannanicus; assembly: GCA_033557465.1. Taxonomy (NCBI): domain Eukaryota; kingdom Metazoa; phylum Chordata; class Amphibia; order Gymnophiona; family Ichthyophiidae; genus Ichthyophis; species Ichthyophis bannanicus. Next base: position 408,435,367 of record CM066034.1, on the reverse strand, counting down.
GCCAACACCTGGTCTTCAATCCATAGCTTCGCAACTCATTACTGCCTGGAGAGAGAATCCCAACAGGACAGCGCCTTCAGCCAGGCCATGCTCCATAATCTTTTCAGGGTCTAGGCATCCTACCCTCCGACCCTTCTGTGTTGAGGATAATGGAGCGTTGGTTTCCATTGGACACACAGGTCCTACTTCAGTCTGTTCTGCAGACTCAATTGCTGCTGCTCACAGCTCCCCTCAAGGGCAACCGTGGTTTTTCCTTATGGGCTTTAGGTAGCTTGTGAGGACTGACTTCCTGCTTGTTTCCAGAGAAAGAGTAGTTACCTGTAACAGATGTTCTCTAGGGACAGCAGGAATCAGCCCTCACAACTTTCCCTCCTCCCCTAGGAGTTGCTTCTTTACCATCTTTTAATTTGCCGTCTTGTAGCTATGTCATCTGACTGAGCAAGATGGCACCTTAGGCGGGAAGGGCACCATGTATGCGTGGTGGCATCTTCCAAAATCTTTCTTTGAAAACTGTGGAGATGATTCTGCGAGGGCTCCATTGGTGCTGATGTCACCCATTTGTGAGGACTGGTTCCTGGAGAAAACATGTTAGCCTTAATCCTCTCCAGGCAATAATGAGCTGCGAAGGTATGGACTGAAGACCAGGTGGTGGCCCGGCAGATGTCCAGCATTGGGATGGAGCGCAAGTTTGCCACAGAGGCCGCCATGACCCTGACACTGTGTGCTGTGACACGGCCATCCAGTGTGAGCCCATATGTGAGGACTGATTCCTGCTGTTCCCGGAGATCACCTGTTAAAGATAAATAACTATGCTTTCCCACCCCTGAGTTTGCTTGCCTAGGCATTGTGTCCTTGGGCCCGTGAACTTTTCTTTTAGTGTGATTCCCATCCTTTTTTCCTCGCTGGCAGTTCCGCAGGTCTTTGATCTTGCTGGAGCCCTTTTCCCCCCGATGGCCGGCGGCTTTAAAAAGTTTGATTGGTGTTCCAGTAGTTTTTCTATCACCGACACACACGACTGCTGTGTCTGTTGTCTTGGTCCCAACCACGACCCAGAAACTTGCGGCTCCTGCAAGAGGCTGACCCCCAAAGCAGTCAAAAGCAGGCAGGAGAAGCACGACTGGATGCTCAGGTTAGACTGCTTTGGTAACCCCTTCCAGGGCCTATTTTGAGACCCCGGGATTGCGCAGAGACTTCGCGTCCACCAGTCGGGGCCTCGAGTCTTCCAACCGGGTGTCTCCAATCTGGATCCCGAAGAAGAAGAAAGCCTCGTGGGACTCCTCATGAGGCTCTGGGAAGATGGGGAAGTTCCATGCCAGATTTCTGAGCCCCCTGAGGAGGACCAAGGTGTCAGAGCAGGAGTGGCTGCCAAAACTTCCCCAGAAGGACTCAATGGACCTTGGCGATCGGGCTCAGACCCCTGCTTCTATCCCCACCAGGGACTCTTCTCCTCCACCAGTGCCGGACCTGATACCCTCGGCATCTGCGCCAACTGTTGTGACCCCATCCAGGCTGGAGATCAGGATGGAGGCCCTGTAGCGCAGATTGTCTGCCTTCAGCAGGCAGCGCTGTCATGCTTCACCGGTTCATCTGCCAAAAATACCAGGACCTCTAAATTTAGGGTTTTCCCAGCATCGAGTTGATTCCCCCCCCCCCCCCCCGAGCTCCTTCACCTGGGTCAATCACTGTTTGCAGTCCCGCTCCACTGGACCCCGATCCTCCATGGTCAGTTGCTGTGGCTCCGGCCACACTGCCGAAGCCTATGGGCCTCTGACCCCAACCTGGGTCTGGTCGATTAAGTCCTCCTCCAATGACTACGATGACACTTCCCCAGGCACCCGGAGGCATCAAGACCTTCTGTTGGACTCTTCCCCACCAGGGGCCAGCTTCAGTCCCCACCCAAAGACAAGGCTTTCCTCAACTTCATGCATGTCATAGCCAAAGTTCTGGCCTTCAACACAGAGTTGGTAGGCGACCCTCGGCCAGAGGAACTCGACATCCTGCAATTTGACTCCCCCTCCCCCCCCGAAAGAGTCCCTATCTGTGCCAGTTCCAGCTTCTCCTCTGCATGTGTGAGACACCAGCTACAGTACCCACAGTTAGTTGCCTGCTCAACCTCATATATAAGTTCTGCCTGAGCCTGGGCTTCTGTAGGAGCCAACTATCACACAACTCCATGGGTGGTCGAGTCAACCATGCTCCTGCTCCAAAGCCAAAAGATGTACTACTTAATGCCTCCTCGCAGGAAGGCCCAGAGCCTCAATTTCCTTTGCAGAAAATGCTACCTGGGCTCCATGCTGGGTTGCCCGGTCTAGGCATACCTCCTCTATAAAGGAAGGTTCCTCTGGGACATCATGAAGGTGCTAAAGGGCTATTCCGCTGGCCTCTCCGGGGAACCTCTCCAGAGGTTCCAGATCCTGGCCAAAACTGCTGCCGAAGTTGATCACCCGGGCCGCCTATGATGGCTTTGAGGCCATGGCCTGTGTTGCCGGCATCAGGAGACACTTTGCCCCAATCCTCTGACCTCGAGCAATGGGTCCAGGAAAAGCTCCTGGATGTCCCCTTCCTGGGAGACAACCTCTTTGGCAAGGCTATGGCAGACAAAGCCACGGAGCTCGAGGCTGAATACGTGACAAGGACCCGGCTCTCAAAGAAAACTTCCTCTTGCTCCAAACACAAGGCCCCTGGGAAAAAACCCTCCTTCAAGAAGGGACCGGGATTCTGGAGCTATCAACAATACCAGGCCACACCAACCCCTCAGCAGGGTCCCCGAGGGCCTGGGCAATGACCTTGTAAGCAAAAAGGCTCCACCTCCAGCCCAGGCCCAGCCTGGGCCGAGCTTTTGACTTGCTGGATATAGCTTCTCTTCCTCCTCCAGGAGATCAACAGCCCACGTGGGGACATCTGGCCCACTTTGCCCACCAGTGGTCAACCATCACCACCGACACCTGAGCACTCCAGGTTATCAGAGAGGGTTACCTCCTCCACCTGGACCAGACGCCCCCTCCTTTCTTCCTGGGAGAGTCCCCAGGACTCCGCTGCATCAGGCCCTGCTTCTGCAAAAACTAACACATCTTCTCAAAGACATGGCTGTGGAACCACTGCCCCATAAACAGGGCAGGGCGTTCTACACAAGGTACTTCCTTGTTTCCAAAAGAACAGAAGGCCTAAGGCCTGTTCTAGACTTGAGAGACCTAAACAAGTTCCTGGTGCGGGAGAAGTTCAAAATGCTCTCCTTTGGAACCTTGCTGCCATACCTCCAGCATGGAGACTGGCTATATTTATTTATTTATTTATTTTTATTTAGACAGTTTTGTATACCGCCTTATCCTTCAATCAAAGCGGTCACAGCACAATTGGGGGATACATTTAACACGCAGGGATATGAGACACATACACTAATACTTACAGGGAACATGGGCAATGGAGGATTAAGTGGCTTGCCCAAGACCACAAGGAGCATATGGGTATATGCTCCTTGGACCTAAAGGATGCATATACCCACATCCTTATCCATCCCAAGCACAGGCAGTACCTCAGTTTCATGGTCGGGGGCGACCACTCCCAATAACAGGGTACTACTCTTCCAACTCACTTCCATAGCCAGAGTCTTCACAAAGTGCCTGGCAGTTGTGGCAGCCTACCTATGCCTCCAAGGAATCTTGGTCTTCCCCTACCTAGATGACTGGCTTATCAGAGGGGAGCCAGCCTCCGAGGTTCAACAGGCCACAAGCCTCACTATCAGTGTCCTGCAATACCTGGGGTTAGTGATAAACCACCCCAAATCTCACCTCACCCCAACACAGCTTTGAGTTCATTGGGGCACACCTGGATACCCTCCAAGCGAAGGCCTTCCTGCCCAGTGACAGGGCCGGGTGGCTCATGGCCCTGGCCGTAACAGTCCAGGGCGGACGCTCCGTGCCAGCACGTGACATGATCTGCCTCCTCAGCCACATGGCCCTGATGGTAGACGTCATACCGAATGCCCACCTTCATATGAGGGCGGCTCAGTGGTGTCTCAGGTTTCAGTGGTCGCAAGCCATCTCTGGGACTAGGTCTGCATGACCTGCCCTCTGGCAGAGTCACTCTGCTGGTGGCAGATCATGCAACACCTGAGGGTAGGCATGCTTTTCCAATCCCTCACTCCTTGGCAGGTCCTCACCATGGATGCCTTATTGCTGGGTTGGGGAGCCCACTGCGGGGGAAACTCCGCACACAGGGTACCTGGTCCGGGACTGAAGCCCACCAACAGGTCATCTTTGAGCTTAGGATCATATTCCTGGTGCTCAAGGCCTTCTGCCACAGTCTCCAGCACCAGCCGGTGCTCATCTAGGCGGACAGCCAAGTGGCAATTATTCTATGTGAAAAAAACAGTGAGGCGCACAGGCTCGTATGCTCTCTGCCAGGAGTCAGTAAGCCTCTGCTTGTACGCAATCAGCCAGGGGATGCTCCTGAGAGCAGTTTACCTGCCCGGCCAAGACAATGCCTTTGCGGACAGACTAAGCAGAGTCTTGCAACTGCACGAATGGCGGTGAAATTCCAGAGTAGTCCACAGGCTATTCTGGCTCTGTGGGACCCCCAGATGGACATCTTTGCCAGCCCAGCCAATGCCCAGCTGACCTGCTTCTGATTCCACCAGCTTCACCCATCTCGGGTAGCGGTGGATGCTTTTCTCATCTCGTAGTCTGAAGGCCCTGTACACCACCTCCCCCTTGCCGCTGGTCGCCAAGACCCTATTCAAGACCCTTCAGAACAGTGTGTCGCTAATCCTGGTAGCCCCCTGGTGGCCTAGACAGCCGTGGTTTCCACGGCTGCTCTGTCTAGCGCTGGAACTTCCAGTCCTCCTTGGGAACTCCCAGGGCTGTTGACTCAGATGGAGGGCTCCCTCCACCCCAAACTGGGGTCTCTGGTGTTAACAGCATGGCTGCTGAACAGGTAGTTTTTTTCCTTTTACCTCTCGGTGGAGGAGGTCCTGTTGGCCTACCGCAAACGTTCCACAAGACTTGCTTACACCTTCAAGTAGCGGAGATTCTCTGTGTGGTGCTCTGAGAAATGGGCAGACCCCTTCTGCATGGTTCAGCTAGTCCGGCAATAGCTGCTGCAACTCTCCCATGCCGGACTCAAGTCCAACTCAGTCAGGGTGCACCTGTGTGCGCACTCATCACACCACCACCCTATCGAGGGCAAGCCTCTCTCGACTCAACCGCTCGTCACCTGCTTCCTACGAGGCCTACTGCTCTCCAAGCCCCCAATCTGCTCGCCCTGGCAGAATGGGACCTTAATGTAGTGCTGACTGGGCTCACCCAGCCACTGTTTGATCCCGTATCCACCTGCGTTACCTCTCCTGGAATGTCATTTTCCTGGTGGCGTTCACCTCTGCTCGCAGGGTCAGCAAGCTCCAGGCTCTGGTGGTGAAGCCACCTTATACAAGGTTCTATAAGAACAGGGTTGTGCTTTGCACATACCCCAAATTTCTGCAGAAGGTGGTTTCCTCTTTTCACCTCAATCAGGAGATGGTGCTCCCCACCTTCTTCCCACTGCCTCATTCCAGCAACGCGGAGGCTATCCTTCATGTTCAGAACTGTAAGAGGGCCCTGTCCTAACTGCAGTGTACCCAGGGCCACCACAAAGCCTCCCAGCTTTTAGTCTCCTTAAATCCCAGTTGGCTGGGGGGAGGCAGTGACCAAGTGGACCCTGTCCACCTGGGTCATGGACTGCATTGCCCCCGCCTGTGTACAAGCTGATATCCCGCTAGAGCACTGAGTCACGGCTCATTGCGTCAGGATTATGGCAACCTCAATTGCAAATTTTAGGCTCTGTCCCAATGAGACATCTGCCTGGCCACCACCTGGTCTTCATTCCACACCTTTGCTGCTCACTACTGCCTGGAGAGGGAGTGACGATGGGTCAGTGCCTTGGGACAGGCCATAATCTTTTCAAGGTTTAGGCAGTTCCAACCCTCCGACTCTTCTTTGTTCAGGCTGCCAGAGTGACAGTTCTCCCTAACACTGGGGTCCTTTCAGAGTCTGTCCTTCGGACTCACCGGCTGCTACTTGCTGCTGGACTGGATTTTTTCTATAGATTCTCGTTAGCCTGTAGCTAGGGAGTCCCATATGTGAGGACAGACCTCCTGCTTGTTCCTGGAGAAAGCGTAGTTACTCAACTGTAACAAGTGTTTTCCAGGGACAGCAGGAATCAGTCCTCACAACCCTCCCACCTCCCTGTAGTTGCCTTAACTAAATCAGTTTGTGTTTTGCTGTCTTAGCCATGTCATATGACTGAGCAAGATGGCACCCATGTGCGAGAAGGGGATCACACTTGTGATGGTATCTCCCAAAGGCTTTCTTTGAACGCTGTGGAGTTGCTTCTGCGCCGGCTCCATGGGCGCCAACATCACCTATTTGTGAGGACTGATTCCTGCTTTCCTTGGAGAACACCTGTTACAGTTGAGTAACTATGCTTTAAGGGTTGGTGGTTTGAATTTGAGGATTATAGTATCAAACAAAAATTATAGTATAACAAAGCACAAGAGAAGAGTGGAGAGAACAGTATATATAAGTTTTTATAAATTAATCTCCAGGAACAAGCAGGAATGTAGTCTTCACATATGGGTATTGTCAGTGCCCATGCGGGAACGCTCCCCAGCATCCAATAGGAATGCTTTTGGGAGTACCCCACAGCGCATGCGTGCTGCCTTCCCGCCTCTGTACCTCTCTCACTTCAGTTCTTCATTTTCCGCGGATGTGTACCCTGTCACTGCAGAAAATTTCCTTTTATTCTTTGTTTTTTTGTGGTTGCGTCTGCCTTCATTTGACGCCTACCGGTACCTCTGGTGGTGGTTCTTTCTCTTCAAAAAAAAAATTAAAATAAACAACTTGTATTTTCTTTAGGGGTCTTTCCCCTGTTTCTGGTGCTAGGTGCCATTTTGGGCACTAGGCCCACTTTTCTTCAGGCATGGAGAAACCAGCTAGTGGTTTGAAAAAATGCTCAAATTGTGACGGTACCATTTCCGTCACCGACACCCATGATTGGTGTCTAAAATGTTAAGGTCCTGAACATTGTCCAATGGAGTGGCTCTCCTGCACGAGGATGACCAAAAGGGGCCTGCAGAATAGAGCTGCAAAACTCGGTACCCTTTTTGCCATGGATACGATGTCACTTGCATTGATGTCCTCCAGGGCTTCATCTTCCTCCCATGGATCTCTGGTAACTAAACTTAAGTCTTCTAAGACTGGCCGGTCCTCGAAGGGTAAATCTCCTTCATAGTATCGAGATGCCACTGGCATTGCCCTTGAGGATAGTTAACCGGCAAAACAGCCCCAGTGGGAATCTTTGGGCTCCAAAGCATTAATGGGGCTCCAGGATGTTCTAGAGGCTTCCACCTCTGCAGAACTACTGGTGCCATGTTCTGGGTTCGTAGCTGCTTCCACCGGTACCGACACCCAGGCATCGGCAGGAGCGATGGATAAAAGAATCCTCGCTATTGAATGCAGTCTAGCGTCCCTCTTAGCAGCTTCGGTTCCGCTAAGACCGCTACAGACGGTTCAACAGGTATCTGTACTGACAGTACCTGCTTCGACAGGACTGCTTCCCCCCATGCCGAGCCTTGAGTCTATCTCGGGTATCGGGGATTAGGAGCAGACACGTTTTGGTACCGACTTCGAGCGGTACCAATACCATGCGTTACGGGAGCACCCGGTACAGAGGGCCTTTGAGTCTTCCGATTCCGATGACTCTGACGATTCTACCGGTACCAGAGCGAACCTACTAGAGGATTCAACTCCTCCTCCTCAACGCAGGATGTCTCCTCCAGAAGATATGTCCAGGATTTCATACGAGATTTAGCAAAGGGGCTTGCAATCACTGTGATTCCAAAAAAGGAACCTAGGGCAGAAGAATTAAGAATTCTACAATACCCTATGGCTCCCAAGGAGGCAGCTGTGCTTCCCACTCACAAGATCTTACATGATCTGATGTTGAGAATGTGGGAAACGCCTTTAACGATATCTTCACATTCCCGACACCTTGACACTATGTACCGAGTGCCAAGCTGTCCTGGTTTTCAAAAACCTCAGTTACCACACCATTTAATGGTAGTGGAATCGGTCATGCGAAGAATCAAGAGTGCTAAAACACATTCTTTTAATCCTCCAGGCTGGGAATCCAGGACATTCGATGCCTTTGGCTGTCGATGCTTTCAATCCTTCATGCTATCAGCCAGGATCAGTTCATATATTCTTTATATGGGAATGTTCCTGGAAGAAGTCACAAAAGACTTAGAGCTCATTAGCCCTTGTGTCTCTGAGGAAAAAAGAGCAGACTGCCTTATTGTGGTCAAGCGCGCCCAGAATGTCTCTAAATTCATGAACCGTGCTACCTTTGATTGCTTTGAATGTATTAGCAAAATCTCTGCTATATCCATAGCATCACGTCGTATTGCTTGGCTTCAAGCATCAGACTCAGAACAGTGGTTGCAAGAAAAGCTGGGAAACATTCCTTGTACAGGAGAAAATCTCTTTGGCAAGGACTGGCAGGACAAGGCTAATCAGCTTGAATCTGAAAATACTACCTTGAACAGACTATCAAAGTCTACAGCCAACCCAGCAAAGAAGAAAACATTAAAAAAAAAAAAAACTTTTAGCAAGAAAAAGAAGCCTTACCCATCTTACACCCATCAAAGTCACTGTCCGCTTCATGTTCCCCAGAAGGGGCAACAACAGAACAGACAGCAAAGAAAGCCGCAAGCTCAAAGAGCTCAACAGGCCCAACTGACCCAGCCCCCTCAGGGTCTTTGACTTCTACCTAGAGAACTTAGTCATTCTGCCCCTGTAAGGTCCAGAACCCTTAACCATTCCAGGAAGAGTATGCTATTTTGCCAAAAGATGGCAACAAATAACATCAGAAAACTGGACTCTGTCCATTGTACGACTGGGGTACAAGCTTCATTTTTTCAACTTGCCCCCACCTACAATAATAAAACAGTTCAATTCTCAGGCCCCTGCCACCAACCTCTTGTGGCAGGAGGTCACATCACTTCTCGCTCAAGGAGCAATCGAAGTACCCATATCCCAACAGGGTTTACTCCCCCTATTTTCTTATTCCAAAGAAGACAGGGGGACATAGGCCTATACAAGATCTCAGAGAATTAAACAAATATTTGTTCCGAGAAAAGTTCAAAATGATCTCCCAGGGGACACTCCTTCCATACCTTCAAAGTCAGGATTGGCTATGTTCTCTAGATCTAAGAGATGCGTACACGCATATTCTCATCCACTCAGTTCCAGGAAGTTCATTCAATTCCTGGTCCAAGGAAGACACTTCCAGTACGGAGTTCTTCCTTTCGGACTGGCCTCTGCTCCAAGAGTCTCCACAAAATGCATGGCAGTGGTAGCAGCATTTATGAGGACTCTTGGAATATTCGTCTTCCCTTACTTGGACGATTGGCTCATTTGAGCATCGACAGCTCCAGAGGCCAGCTTCGCTCTTTATCGAGCAATGAGCATTCTTCAATACTTGGGACTGGTCATAAACCTCCCAAAATCTCATCTCACCCCCTCTCAATCTCTCGAATTCATAGGGGCTCATCTAGACACACGGCAGTCGAAGGCTTTCCTGCCACAGCCACGCTGTCTAAAGATAAAACAACTAGCATCTCAAGCATCTATGAAGGTGTTCCTTACTGCTCGAGAGATGCTCCAACTTCTGGGACATAGGGCATCCGCTGTCCATGTGGTTCCCTATGCTCGCTTCCACATGCGAGCAGCCCAGTGGACCCTATCCTCTCAATGGTTACAGGCCTCGGATCAGCTAATGTACAAGATCAGAAACACCACACGTCTGATTTCGTCCCTGCAATGGTGGCAGTCTCTGGAAAACCTCCTTGTAGGCTCTTCTTTCCAGCAGCTTCTATATCAGGCCACCCTAACAGATGCGTCCAAGATGGGTTGGGGGACCCACTTGCACGATCTGTCCACTCAAGGTCTCTGGACCCCACAGGAGGTTTCCCTTCACATAGACATCCTAGAGGTAAGAGCCATCTCCAATGCTATTCAAGTCTTTCAGGCCCATCTCAGCAAAAAGGCAGTTCTGGTCCAAACCGACAATCAGGTAGCTATGTTCTATGTGAACAAGCAAGGCGGAACAGGTTCTCTGTCGCTATGCAACGAAGCTTTGCGAATATGGGCCCTCGCCATAGATTTGCAAATTCACCTGTTTGCGGTATACCTTCCGGGCATTCAAAACTTATGGGCAGACGGACTCAGTCAAATACTGCTGCCATACGAGTGGTCCCTCCACTCATACCACTTGCTCGAGTGTTTCAAATCTGGGGAACACCAGATATAGACCTCTTTGTAAGTCCACAGAATGCCAAACTTCCCCGATTCTGTTCCAGAATCCTGGCTCACAACTGTCAGGCAAGAGATGCTTTCCTACTCCACTGGGGTCAGGACTTTCCTCTGCCTTCCCACCCGTTCCCCTCATTCCTAAAACTATATTCAAACTTCAGAGAGACAGAGGTCATATGATATTCATAGCTCCACGTTGGCCACAACAAATGTCGTATCCTGCGTCTCTCTCAAACCACTCCTCTGGAGTTGGGGAATGCTCCATTTCTTCTGTCTCAGGAGGACGGATGCTTTCTGCATCCCAATCCTCAGTCCCTACATCTCAAGGCCTGCTTACTGAAAGCCTAGAATTCCAGGTATATTGACCTTTCTCAACAAGTAAAGGATATCCTTTTGGCTTCCAGAAAACCTTCCACAAGACATTCCTATGCTTTTAAGTGGAAAAGGTTCTCTATCTGGTGTTCACAAAAGGGACTTAACACTCTTTTGGTGCCTGTAGAGTCGCTACTAGAGTATCTCCTCCAATTATCAACGTCTGGTCTGAAGACCAATTCAGTGAAAGTCTATCTTAGTGCTATTGCTGCTTTTCATAAACCTTTCGATGGACAACCTATTTCCTCTCATCCAGTTGTATCAAGATTTATGAGAGGTCTACTCCATGGGATCTGAATCTTGTTCTTGGTCAGCTTATGAAACCGCCCTTTGAACCTTTAGCCACTTCAGACCTAAAGTTTCTTTCATGGAAAGTCATTTTCCTAATTGCTATCACTTCTGCAAGACGCATTAGTGAACTACAGGCGTTAGTAGCTGACCCTCTTTATACAAAGTTCCACCATGATAAAGTAGTCCTCAGGACTCATCCTCACTTTATGCCAAAGGTGGTTGACTCATCCTCACTTTATGCCAAAGGTGGTTTCGCCTTTTCATTTAAACCAGTCTGTTTATCTTCCTATATTCTTCCCTAGGCCTCATGCCTCTAGTGCGGAAATAAATCTTCACACATTGGATTGTAAAAGAGCCTTAGCCTTTTATCTCCAAATAACTAAGCCACATAGAAAATCATCTCAGCTTTTTGTGGCTTTTGACTCTAGTCATTTGGGACTTCCAGTTTCCAAAAGAACTCTGTCAAATTGGATTGCAGATTGCATATCCTATACTTATCAGAGTAAAGGACTTTCTCTCGAGGGCCATGTCACCGTTCACAATGTGAGATCAATGGCAGCCTCAACAGCTAACCTTCGTTCTGTGTCTGTTGATGACATCTGCAGAGCAGCCACTTGGGCTTCGGTACACACCTTCACAGCCCACTACTGCTTAAACAAGGACTCCCGTCGGGATGCCTTGTTTGGCCATGTTGTTCTCCAGCATCTCTTCCATGGGTCATTCCATGTCAAGTGGTCTAGGGCTCCCCGCATGACCATCACGGATTTTGACTAAATTTTTAGAGCCCCCCATGTCTCAAATTTACTTTGGTAGAGTTTTAGGTTCTCTGGTATTAAACCTGTTGAGATATAGCCGTTTGTCTTTGACCCCATAGCCTGAACATGTACAGTACGATTCAAAATTTCAGCAACTTTGAGACCTAATATTCTTATTTGTTTATAAGAAATGAAACTTAACTACCCTGCACATCTATTTGCGCTCTTTTTAATGAGACTAATAATCTTTTTTGATTGTGTCAGAAATAGACACATTGCACCAAAGTCGGGCAAAGAAATTGGCGGCCTAAAACAATTAAAAGTTTAACATTGCATAGCTCCTGAAATAAGTAAACAACGAACATGAAATTTGAGGCATAGTATCTCGTGGTACTGTTTTTGTGTTTGTAATTTCAAGCTCCTAGCCCCCTTCATTAATTTTCAAATTAAGTGTAAAGTTGATAATTTTTGCAAAAAGGCTAAAAATAGGGTATTTTTAACTCCCTATTACATAAAGGTATCTTCTAGAAACGTTTTCAAACTACTACCATTAGAAAGAGAATGTTTTAAACTCCCTAAAAAAGTTAATTTGATTGACTAACGCTGGCATACAGTGCTCTAAAAAGAGGACCAAAGTCAGCGGACATTGCCATGGCAACAGCGTATATTTCATCATATTATTGTTAATTTTTTGGATCATAGTTGTTTTAACATTTTTATATTGAAAAATTATCAATATTGTATTGCGTTGGTCCATGGTGACATTGTCACTACCAGTTCAGGAACATGAACTGGCAACCCCATCGCCATAGAGGTCACGCCCGATAGCTGTGCAATACCAGCCACGGGTGGGTTTCTTAATCTAGGTTCCCAAGCCTTTAATTTGGTTTCTTATTTGAGGTTCCAAAGCCTTCAGTGGGTGTCTAGCTGGTTCCCAAGTCAATGATTGGGCATCTTATCCTAGGTTCCCAAGCCTAAATTGTGTATCTTATATGGTTCCCAAGCCGAAGTACTCACCTCAATTTTAATGCTAGCAATTTTTTTACATTCTGTTATGTTTGCAAGCCATTTCCTTCAAAATGGATTCTGGGAATTGATACTGTTGGCCAGATGATGTAACTGAAGGTGCAGGGAGCATGCTTGCCTTTCTGGCCAATAAAATGAATGAGCAGGACCTTGAGGATGCATAAATGTTATCAATGCATCATTTTCCTCAGCTGAAACTTCAACAACATTGCCAATCCACCATTTGTTGTCATAGATGCAAGCTACGTAGTAACCAAGGCACAAACCAAGTTTGAGTCAACTGGTACAAATCGGTGATGCTCTCTAGTGCCAGCTATTGTGCTGCTTTCTTTCCACCTTTCTTCTTGAAACGTCCTGCTTTTTTCAATTCCATCTTTTGCGACATAAATATATTTAATTCCGTGTATATTTTGGTCACAAAAGTTATACAGATATTTTGGTGTCAATATTTGGTCAGACGAAGGTCTTTGTAGACTTGCTCGGGCTGCCAAACGTTTAGTTGTGCCACCAACCCCATCACAAGGTGATTTTCCATGGCTTGTGCCGAAAACATTCCATTCAGCCTTGATATTGAAATCATTTTTCTGGTTGCATAAATTGACGGAGTTTTTGTAGTTTTTATATTACGCTGCTGAGCCATCACTGAAGTAGTATATTTTCGTAACATCTGCTTGGGTCAACAAAAATTCGATAAACTTCTGAATAAACACGTGTACTGACACGGTATCATGTTGCATATGATTGGAAATTATGCAACAATTAACAATTTGCAAGGTGCCCACTTTGTCTGCATAATAAGCAACAAATGGATGTACTGTGGCCTGTGAATTTTCCCAGTGAAAGCCCTAGGCAGCATCTTGGACAACAAAAGAGTAATTTTCGGCAAAGTCCATCAAAACAATGTTCTCCAGGACCAAGCAGGAAGTCAGTCCTCGCATATGGGTGACATCGACGTCGATGGAGCCCTTGCGGAGCATTTCCCTAGCTTTCCATGAAAAGCTTTGTGAATGCAGGCACTCATGCGCGGTTCCCTTCCCGCCTAAAGGTGCCATCTTGCTCAGTCTCTCTTTTTCCGTGAAGCCCACCGGACGTGTGTCCTAGTCCTCCCGGAAAATTGTTAGATTTTTTTCGCGATTCCTTCGCTATTTTTTCTCTGCGCCGGTTCCCCTCCCGCCGGGTTCGGTACACCGGTATCAAGCCCGATCTTCTTTTTTGGTTTTTGCCCTTCGTGGCTGGCGTTCGCTCCCATTTTTTCTTTTCCCTGGAAGGCCGGTACTTTGACCTCACGGGGACTCTTTTCCCTGATGGCTTCCAGTGGGTTCAAAAAGTGTGATCGGTGTAAGAAGCTAATGTCTCTCACCGACACACACGACTGCTGCCTTTGGTGCCTCGGTCCTGACCACGATCGTAAGACGTGTGGACCATGTGGAAAAATGTCTTCCAAGGCGCTTTGAAGTCGTCAGCACCAAAAGGAAAGGCTTTTCTCTGACTCGGCCTCCAGCCGGGCTCGGACCTCATCTGAGACCTCGACATCTTGGGAATCGGATCCCGAGCACCGTCGGGGCTCCTCTGACAGGGGGTCCCCTGACCGGGAACGAAAGAGGAAGAAACGGCTTGCGAGGGCGTCGTCGGATGAGGTCCCTGGCTCCTCGAGAGCTAGGTCTCAGACCCCCGACCGACGCCCCGGGCCCGTGGAACAGGAGAAGCCTCCCAAAGTACCTAGTGTGGAGCCGTAGTCTGCTGGACACGTAAGTCCTGTAGTCATCGTGGAATCTCCTCCCAGAGAGCCAACGTCGGGCCTGGCGCCGCCGGGACCCGAGTCGGGGGCTGCTGAGTCTCCTGAGCTGGGTCTCAGGCTGACAGCCTTGGCGAGCAGACTGTCTGCCTTCATGGAACAGCAGCGGGCACTGATGGCCAGCCTGTCTGGTGCATCTGCCCCGACCACCGGGACATCGACATCGAAGTTGACCCCGGAGACCGAGCCGATACTAGAGACCATGAAGGCTCGAGGTCGACCTCGGTCGCGGTCTCCCTCGACCTCCCATTCGGGACCGAGGGCGTCTACCCTGGTGCCTTCGGCGTCGGGGTGGGTGCTTACAGGCCCCGCGCGGTTGGACCCTGATTCCTCATCGGACGAGTCCGCCTGGGAGATGGAGGACGAGGAGTCCCCCGACACCTTCCGGACTCGGTGCGTCCCGTCGAACTCACCACAGTCTGAGCCCCGGAGTAGATCCCCCTCCCCCCCGGAGGATACCCGGTTCTCGGAGTTCGTCCGGGATATGGCCACTGCGTTGGCTATCCCTGCGGACCCCGAGGAGGAGCCTCGAGCCGAGGAGCTCGAGGTCCTACAGTATGACTCTCCTCCGAAGGAGGCCTTTACTGTTCCGGTTCCTCCGATGCTGGAACGGCTCCTCTTCCGGATGTGGGAGGCACCGGCCTCGGCGCCGGTTCTAAGCAAGCGGGTCGATTCGATCTATCGACTCCGGAAGAGCCCTGGCTTTCAGAAGGCGCAGCTACCACACCATTCCATGGTGGTGGAATCGACCATGCATCGCCTGAAAAGTCAGAAGATGCACTCCGCGGTGCCCCCTGGCAGGGAGGCCCGGAACCTCAATGGTTTTGGTAGAAAGTGCTTCCAGGGCTCGATGCTTGCTTGCCGTGTCCAGTCTTACCAGCTGTACATGGGCATGTACTTGCGAGACTTGGCCAAGGAATTGGCCGGGTTCTCTGCTGGTCTCTCCGGGGAACCCTTGCAGAGGTTCAAGTCCTTGTCCTCGGGGATCCGGGAATGCTCCAAGTTTATGTCCCGCGCTGCCTACGATGGCTTCGAGGCTTTGGCCCGTGTTGCAGCAGCTGGCATCGCGGCTCGACGCCAGGCATGGCTGCAGTCATCTGACCTCGAGCCATGGGTTCAGGACAAGTTGGTCGATGTCCCTTGCCGAGGTGAGAACCTTTTTGGCAAGCCCATGACCGAGAAGGCCGCACAGCTCGAAACCGAGCACCTCATGAGGGCAAGGCTGTCTAGGAAGACGTCTGCCCCTTCTCACAAAAAGAAAGGCTCAGGTAAAAAGCCCTTTTACCCGAGGAAGGGCACTGCCTACAAACAGTACCCACAGTACCAGGCTGCCCAAGCTGCCCCTCAGGGTCAGCAAGCCAAGGGGCAGGGTAATGGGCCCCGTAGGCAGAGGACTCCCAAGCCTCCAGCCCCTGCTCCCACTCAGCAGGGTGGGGGTTTTGACTCCTTAGGCATAGCCTCTCCGTCCCTGCTCTCCCAACCCTGCACAGGAGGTCGCCTTGCCCAGTTTGCCCACAAGTGGCCACTCATCACTGGAGACAGTTGGGTTTTAAGCATAGTCCACAAGGGCTATCTGCTACACTTCCAACAGCTGCCTCCTCCACACTTTCCAGGGGAGCGTCCAAGGCCTCCCCTGCACACAGATCTTCTCCTTCAGGAGCTCCAAGGTCTGTTGGTGGACAGGGCGGTGGAGCTTGTGCCTCCCCACTTGCAAGGACAAGGGTTCTACTCCAGGTATTTCCTGGTACCCAAAAGAACCGGTGGCCTTTGGCCTATTCTAGACCTCAGAAACCTCAACAAATTCCTAGAGAAGGAAAAGTTCAAGATGCTTACTCTTGGAACACTTCTGCCCTGCCTCCAGCAGGGAGATTGGCTATGCTCTTTAGGTCTAAAGGATGCATACACTCACATCCTCATTCATCCAGACCACAGAAAGTACCTCGGGTTCATTGTGGGAGGAAACCATTATCAGTACAGAGTACTGCCTTTTGGCCTCACCTTCGCTCCCAGGGTCTTTACCAAATGCCTGGCAGTGGTGGCGGCCTTACTAAGAAATCAGGGAATCTGTCTTCCCCTATCTGGACGACTGGCTCATAAGAGGTCAGACATGCCAGGAGGCCCGACAGGCCACCCTCAGAACTATTGCTCTTCAAAGTTTGGGGTTTGTAATAAACTTTGCAAAGTCCAATTTGCTCCCCTCTCAGAACTTGGAGTTCATAGGGGCGAGGCTGGACTCTCTGCTGGCAAAGGCATTCTTGCCAGAAGACAGAGCCCAAAGACTGATAACTTAGCAAACCAGTTTCTCAGCAGATCATTGGTCTCCGCCAGACTCTGCCTGAGGCTTCTTGGCCACATGGCTTCGACAGTGCATGTGACCCCCAATGCCAGGCTCCATATGAGGCCTGCACAGTGGTGCCTTCGAACTCAGTGGTCACAGGCCACAGGCAGCATAAGGGTGTCCAGACAATTTCTGACCTCCCTCAGCTGGTGGCTGCACCCACCCAATCTGCTGCAAGGGGTACCTTTTCAGATTCCTGTGTTCACAGTGGTGCTGACCACGGATGCCTCCCTGCAAGGCTGGGGAGCTCATTGCCAGGGCATGTGCACCCAGGGTCTGTGGTCTCCCTGGGAAGCCGCACAGCAAATCAATCTACTGGAACTCAGAGCTATTCAGTTAGCCCTCAAGACTTTCTCTCCAACCCTGGCGCATCAGTCTGTCCTGATTCAAACAGACAACCAGGTAGCCATGTTTTATGTGAACAAGCAGGGCGGAACTGGGTCCAGGCTTCTTTGTCAGGAAGCACAAGACCTTTGCTTGTTTGCCCTCAGACACAACATGCTCCTCAAGGCTGTGTACCTCCCTGGCCAGGAAAACTACCTGGCAGACAGGTTGAACAGGATTCTGCAGCCCCACAAGTGGCAGCTCCATCCTTTGGTGGTTCAGAGGATTTTCCTGAAATGGGGACTTCCATCCATAGATCTGTTTGCCAGTCCACTGAACAAACAGCTGCCGAAGTTCTGCTCCAGACAACCGCATCCTCTGCGCATAGCGGCAGATGCTTTTCTGATTCCATGCTCTCAGGGCCTCCTGTATGTGTTTCCTCCCACGCCCCTGGTGACCCGAACCCTGTTCAAAATTCTTCAGGACAAGGCCTTGGTCCTGCTGGTAGCTCCCAGATGGCCGAGACAACCTTGGTTTCCACTTCTGCTTCAGCTGGCAGTGGATCCCCCACTGCCTCTAGGGTTGCAACCCGATCTTCTCTCTCAGGATCAGGGTTCCCTCCTGCACCCCAATCTCAAAGCTCTCAATTTTATGGCCTGGAGGCTGCAAGGATAGTTTTAGCTCCCTGGGGCCTACCTCAGGAAGTTGAAGAGGTTATCCTAGCCTCTAGGAAACAGTCCACTAGGAAAACCTATGCTTTCAAATGGAAAAGATTTTCTGTGTGGTGTCAGCTTCTCCTGTACTCTACCAGTAGTGCTTCAGTACTTACTGCACCTATCAAATCAGGGACTTAAGTCCAATTCTGTTCGGGTCCACCTCTCAGCTCTAGTAGCTCACCACTCACTAGTGGAAGGACATTCTCTGTCGGTTCACCCCTTGGTGTCCCGCTTTCTCAGAGGCTTGCTTTTGCTCAAGCCTCCAATCCGTCGTCCTGCTCCTGAGTGGGAGTTAAATGTGGTCTTGCAGCAACTGACTCGCCCACCTTTAGAGCCGTTGGCTACTTGTTCTCTCCGCTTCCTGTCCTGGAAGACACTCTTCTTGGTAGCCCTCACCTCGGCCAGGAGAGTGAGTGAGTTTCAGGCCCTGGTCTGTGACAGGCCTTACACCCGCTTCTATAGGAACAGGGTAGTCCTTAGGACTCATCCAAAGTTCCTCCCAAAGTTTGTCTCCTCCTTCCACCTTAACCAAGAGGTGGTTCTTCCAACATTCTTCCCTAGGCCTCATGCAAGTCAGGCTGAAGCAGTTCTGCATTCCCTGGACTGTAGGAGGGCCTTATCCTTCTACCTTAACCGTGCGCAGGGGCATAGAAGGGCTACTCAGCTCTTCATATCTTTTGACCCTAATAACTTCTGGGTTAGCTGTGTCCAAGCGTACCTTGTCCACCTGGGTAGCTGACTGTATCACCTGGGCTTACAGGGTGGCTGACCTTCCTTTGCAGGGTCGGGTCACGGCCCATCATGTCAGGGCAATGGCTGCCTCAGTGGCTCACCTCCGCTCTGTACCGTTGTTGAAGATCTGCAGGGCTGCAACTTGGTCCTCAAGCCAGACTTTTGCGGCCCATTACTGTCTGGAAAGGGAGTCCTGTATGGACAGTGCTTTTGGCCAGGCAGTACTCCGGAATCTCTTTGAGGTTTAGGCAACTCCTGCCCTCCAGCCCTCCGTTGGGTTACCGGTGGAGGTTCTGTCAGTAAAAAGCCTTTCTTTGATGCTGGGACTAGAGGGAGTTCCCTTGTTCAGCCTGGGTTCCTTGGTAGCCCAGAGCTAGGGAGTCACCCATATGTGAGGACTGACTTCCTGCTTGGTCCTGGAGAAAGAATAGTTACTCACCTGTAACAGGTGTTCTCCAGGAGCAGCAGGAATCAGTCCTCACAACCCTCCCTCCTCCCCTGGGAGTTGCAGTTATACATAGTTTATTTTTATTTTTGTGTGCTGTTTTTAGCTATGTCATTTGACTGAGCAAGATGGCAACTTTAGGCGGGAAGGGAACCGCGCATGCGTGCCTGCATTCCAAAAGGCTTTCATGGAAAGCTGGGGAAATGCTCCGCAAGGGCTCCATCGACGTCGATGTCACCCATATGTGAGAACTGATTCCTGCTGCTCCTGGAGAACAGCTGTTACAGGTGAGTAACTACTCTAACTCTGTTTCTTTTAAGTCAGCTTTCAGTGACTTCAGATGTTCACTTTGGTGTTTTGAAACAAAATGATGGCCTGTCAGCTTCCAAATTTTTCTTGAAAGTTTTTCAACAAAGTTGTTCACTGTTAATATGCTTGTTTCCAGTGTTTCTCGGTCAGTGTGAATCCATTGTTTGAATTCAATTGATTCCTCTGTATCATAATCCTGGAATATTTCATCCAAATACGCTACAAGTGATTCTTCGCCAGGGCAGCTTTGGCATCTTTGTAGCATACATTCCTTGGAATTCAGGTCACACACTGTCTTTTCCATTAGCAGCTTGTAGTCCTCTTTAATATTTACACCTTTGCAGCATGAGCTTTACATTCTGATGTATACTGCAGATGCAAACAGAATGCATGCCTGAAGCACCAACAGTCACACACCATTTTGGCCTGAGATCACAGAATTTTGAAAAACCAATTTCTGCTCCAAATTTATTATGATATGCTACATACAACTCTTTAAGATTACACAACAGCAACCGTTTTTGTTTTTGAACTTTGACACCATCGAGTCGCACTGAAATAGTCTTTTTTGCCAGGACACATTCTGCTTAATTCATCATCTTCATAGAAATCCTTGACTCTTTTAGCGACTTCCTCTGATAATGGTTTGCCAATTTTTGCATCAGGTAAAGCACAAATGCCTTTGTCTTTCTTGACTTTTCGGGCCATTTTGACCATACGTTCAGAAACGCCAAACTTCATAGCTGTTTCCTTTATTGACCAACTTTTTGGGGCCATAGTCAACAATTGAACTTTTGTTGACCTATTGGATATATCAATCTTTGCTTTCGTTTCTTTAATAAGCTCAGTGTAATCGGTACATAGACTGCATTCTGCAGATAGACTAGATTGTTCAACTTTGTCAGCCACTCCAGCAGCAGACATTATTTTTTTTGTTACCACGTTCTGTGTGCGCTCAATCTTTTGTTTCAAATAGCCAGCTTTGTCTCTACTGCTTATTCTTCGTATTTTTAATGGAGAAGTTCCTAAAGCAGTCAAGCTTTGATCAAGGGTGTCCAAGGCATCTGGATCAAAATCATCCGAAGATGAAGATGCTGTGACTTCAACCATAGAAGCATATTTTGCTTTGCACCTGATGCAAATTTGCTGGCCTGGCTTTACATTCATTTTGGTCACTTTTTTCAAGCCCTCAGACATGGTTAAAGTTACTTTTGATAATCCACTTTTAGTGACGTGATTCTGCTTTTCAAACGGATTGCAGCACGACTTTTAGTTCATTTCATATTTGCTGAGATACTGTGCTTGGTGATGCAAGCAGATACTGTCATTGTAAGGTCAACTTCTGATCGTCGAGTAATAAGCAATTTCTCGCTTACTGACAAGCAGCTCACAGAATTGAGCCCAGTTTTATTGGAATAAAATGAGCCATGGTGACATTTTGATGACCATTTTTGTCCAATGGTACATTCAGGCATAGGAGGATTGTTATCAAGTGATTCGTCGATGTCCATTTTGAAGTAAATTAATTTGTAAATGTGTACCAACTAATGCTAATCTGAAAATCTATACGTTAAGCTCACGACATATATGCACTTAAGTTATTGAGCAACTCCTATGGAAATAAATGAGTTTTAAATATAACATTTGGATAACGTTAGAACTGCAGGTTGAATTACATGCCTTTGTCAAGCATGGTAATGTCCGCTATGTTTAGCCCTCTTTTCAGGGTATTGTATGCCAGGGTTAGTAAATTAAATCCGCTTTTCTAGAAAGCTTAAAACATGCTCTTTCTAATTAAATTGGTTTCAAAACGATTTTAGAAGATACTTTTGTGTAAAAAGAGGTTAAAAATACCCTATTTTTACGTTTTTGCAAAAAATCATCAACTTTACACTTAATTTGTAAACTAACGGAGAATGCTAAGAGCATGAAATTATAAATTCAAGAACTTCAGTACATAGAGGTATTATGTGCAAAATTTCATACTTTTTACTTGATTATTTAGGAAGCTGCATAATGTCTAATTTTTAATTTTTTTGGAACGTCAATTTTTTTGGCTGACTTTGCTGCAATATATCTACTTCCAACATATTCAAAAAATATTATCATTAGTATCATTAAATAGAGCGCAAAACATTGTACAGGATAGTCAAGTTTCATTTTTTTATAATAAAATAGCAAAGAAAATATAGGGTCTCAAAGTTGCTGAAATCTCACTCGTAACGTACAAAGTCAAGGTATGTGATCAGACAAA
Source organism: Ichthyophis bannanicus (assembly GCA_033557465.1). Classification (NCBI taxonomy): domain Eukaryota; kingdom Metazoa; phylum Chordata; class Amphibia; order Gymnophiona; family Ichthyophiidae; genus Ichthyophis; species Ichthyophis bannanicus. Next base: position 408,413,667 of record CM066034.1, on the reverse strand, counting down.
CGATTATATCTCAAAGTATTCCACGAGAGAATCTATAACTTTACCAAAGTTAGTTTGAGACACATGGTAGCGTACATACAAAATTTCAGCAAAATCCAAGATGGTCGAGCGGGGCACTTTTTATATACTAGACCACTTGACATGGAATGACCCCCATACTTAATACAACTCCTACCCACCGTCCACGGGTTGGATTGCAGAGGTCCATGGGAGGAAGTATGATCCATCTCACCTGGGTTCGCAGCTTGCTGGGGTCACTCCTTGGCATCTTTCAGCTGGGGAGTCCCCATATGTGAAGACTGCACTCCTGCTTGTTCTTGGAGATAGCATAGTTACTTACCTGTAACAGCTGATCTCTGGGAACAGCAGGAATTTAGTCTTCACAACCCACCCACCTCCCCTAGGAGTTGTCTCTATCTCTTTCTCTACTTCTCTCCTTTGGTCTCAGCTATAAATTCCTGAAGTGGGAGAGGTACAGAGGTGGGAAGGCAGTACGCATGGGCTATGGGTGCTCCCAGAAGCGTTCCTATTGGACGCTGGGGAGCGTTCCTGCACGGGCTCCATCGGTACCGACGATACCCATATGTGAAGACTAAATTCCTGCTGTTCCCAGAGATCACCTGTTACAGGTGAGTAACTACGCTCTATGGTATAACATTATACATTCTACTAAGTTGTATAATAGGAAAATAAGCTACCACCCAAAGTGATCGAAGCAGCGGGAAATGTAAAGTTTGCAATGACATTGTAAATTGAAGGCTTTTTAAATTGTGTTGTATAATAAGTTCTCCAGGAACAAGCAGGAAGTCAGCCCTCACATATGGGTGGCGTCGGTGCCAACGGAGCCCACGTGGAACATTTCCTCAGCTTTCAAAGAGAGCCTTTGGGAATGCTACCAGGCATGCATGGTCCACTTCCTCCCCAAGGGTGCCATTTTGCTCAGTTTCTTCTTTTTTTTTCTGCGGGGCCCAGTGGACGTCCTTCAAGTTTCTTCAGAAAAAGTACTTGCTAATTATTCTTAAAGTTGCATACCGGTTTCTCTTCCCGCTTTGAGTTGGTGCCGGGCTCAGCGCTGCTCTTTGGTCATTTTCCTCTTTTTTTTTTTTTTTGATCGAGGCTCGCCTCGACCGGCATTCATGCCCTTTTTTGCCGGGGGTTGTTGACTCCGACCGGGTGTCTCCTATCTTGTCCCCCGGTGGGTTTTAAAAATGTGACCGCTGCAGTCAGACCATGTCTGTCACAGACACCCATGACTGCTGTTTCAGCTACTTTGGACCGGACCACGATAGCACCTCCTGTGACCTGTGCAGGCGATGACACCTAAAACCAACAAAAAGAGGTCTGAGTTGCAGGAGAAAATGTTCCTGAGATCTGACTTGGCACCGGCCTTCCTGAAGCCGAAGCCTAGCACTACCCTTGAGGGCCGAGTGTTCTCAGAGTCCCGTGGTGGCAGCTCCTCCGAGAACGCCTCTGACCCTAAGCGAAAAAAGAAAAAATCCTCGAAGTCCATAGAGGTTCTGCCAGGGAAACCCAGTAAGATTGCTCGAAGGGACTCAGGTGACTCCGAGAAGCATCTCACCAAGGTCCTCAAAAAGGATTCTTCGACCAGCTGAAACCATGCGAGGTGTCTTAATGGCATAGCCCTCGTCAACGTATTTGCAAGAGTGCTAGCGCCGGGCTAGAGGGCTTCGGTGCCCATGCCAAAAGCTGCAGAGCCATCTGGCTTGGAATCCAGAATGGCAGCCATGGAGCAGAACATAACTGCTATCCTGCCCATGCAGCAGGTAATGATGGCAGGTTTGTCCCCATCATCTGCCCTTATGACCAGCCCCCTGATTGTGGGGGAGTTCCCGGTCGTTGAGCTGAGCTTCGAGCACCAATAGCCTCAAGTAAGTCCTCGGTCCTGGTCCCGTTCCTTGAGTATCCAGTCCTCCCTGGCTAGTTTCTGTGACTTGGACCCCAGGTTCTCAGGAGGGCCTCAGACTCGTCATCTTCCCTTGACTATGAGTGGGAGACCGAAAACCAGGCCTCCCCGGAAACTTGTCGGCACCATGATATCCCCTCGGACCTGCCTCCCCTGGTGCCTCAGTGCCATTCTTCTCCGGAGGACGTGGCCTTCCACGACTTTGTCAGGGACATGGCCCGGGCCCTCTCGTTACAAACTGAGACAGAGAAAGACCCGCATACTGAAGAACTGGAGATTCCTTATTGCCTCTCCCGTCCAGTCCCACACCTCTGGGTAATGTACCTCTTCCAGTAGCTTGGAGACTAAGCATGTCATTTTTTTGATGACACTAGTGTACATATGCAGCTGGCACCGCCTACCAGCCCCAGTATGCTCATTCAAGCAGCTGGAGGAGGTAGTGAGCCAGGGTGCAGGACTCACTGAAGGGACAACTAAGGAGATAGGTTTAGTTAGTTTGCTTTTTATTTCCCCTGTTAAGGTGCAGGTTTCTTTGTTTTTAAGGGCAGAAGTTAAAAAAAAAATCTGAAGGAACAAAGAACCCAGGGGACAACAGGTCTGAGGGGAGGATATTCCTTCTTTCCCCTCTCCCCCCAGGATTTCGGTGGGGGGAGGGAGTTCTGGGGGGGAGTTCCTTCCTCAGTCTGAGACTTCTGGTGGCTCCCAAACACGTTTATCATGTGAGGAGCCGCCACCGTGGGGTCTGCAGTTGATAGGAGTGAAAGCTGGCAGCCCCGAGTTGCCCTCCTCCGCGCCAAAGCCAGGGAAGGAAGGCTGAGCACGAGGGATAGAAAAGCCATGCAGCAAAAGAAGCTCCAAGGTAAGAGTGGTGGTGGTGGGGGGGAGGGGGGGACAGCAGGAACCCATAGCAATCGCCAGAACACGAGAAGACAGCGGCCTACAGCTGCATGTTTGAGAGCCTTTAGTGGCACGGGAAACTCCCCCCGCTACATTTAGGTGCGATTTCTTCTTCTTCAGGCCCACATGTGTTTTTACCCCCTGCTGTGTTTTGGGTGCTCGGGAGAGGCAGCCACCAGAAAATAAAGCAGGACAGAGCAGCTTCTTCCTAAGGGGCCATTTGCAGTTTATTTTTAATTTCAGTTTCAGTTAATTAGATTTTGGTAAATTGGTTTTATTTTATTTTAGTTCAAGTACTCTAGTGTTCTGTGTCTGAGCCTGTGGAGGTGCACTGTGCTAGAGATCCTTTTACCTACCCGAGTACAGCCCTTCCCACCATGCCGGCCAGACCGCTGTGCCTGGTATAGGATGGTATCAAGGGGGGTGAACCCCACTTAATCCTTAAGCATTTCTTGGGTTATCCAGCTCAAAACTTATTCAGTGCACAGTGACTTGATGCAGACCTGTGGAAAAAGCCTAACTAGATATGCCATTGTTGCTGGTCAGATTTCAGAGTGCTGTTGTGCCTGGTCAGGTGATGTGACAGTTGGTTGAGACATTGTGACTTGCTCCTGAGAAGGGTCAGATAAAAAGTCAGAGACAGAAATAAATGAAAGATAAGTGGGGAAAAGTGCTGCATATAGGATTTTGTAGCAGCTACAGTTCTGTGGAAAACAGGAAGTACCTGCATATAAGAAATGTATGTAACTTGAAAGATAGTCACAGTCAGTGGATAGGAGGCAAATGAAATCCTTCATCTGTCTATGGTCAGTGAGTAACTTGACATGATCATCTCTTAGCCCAGATTATGTACCTATTAAATTTGTAATATTGCTTATAAGAGAAGCTGTACTTCCTTATAGCCATTTGTAGAACTTGAAATAAAAACATAAACTTTACTCAGAGAAAGTGTCAGTTTGATTGGATTAGTGCAAGATCTATTTCATATCTTTAAGGTACAACATGGCAGTGCAATCTAAAAATCCTCAAGATATGCGGTCCCCGATGGGGTGTGGTTTTGGAGGCAGGCATCTGCCTAGACTGCATGCAAGATGATATGTCATTAGAGCAGGGCCTGCAGGCAGGAGAGTCCCTCCCGGTTGCAAGAGACCCTGGAGGTGAGGCGCCATGTTTCCTTCAACGAATCTGGCCCCCAGTCCCTGCACGATGCCTGGACCATCCACCCCTAAAACCCAGGGAGCAATAGGGCTTCAGGGGGAGTTGTCACCAGAGTTTTTTACATTTGCGTAAGGTGTTTTGCCTACATCAACAGGGCTTGGCAAGCAGCTCCTCAGCCCCGGAACACAGGGCTAAGAGGGTGTCAGACGCAAAAGAGCATGAGTCAGGAGCAGTGGCGTCTAAGTAGGCTAGAGGCTTAGAGGAGTGGCAGCAATCGCCGTTGTCAGAAGGGCTGGATGGGGAAGACCTTGTCACGGAGCTAGATCTGCAGGAGGAGTTGGAAGAAGGAGATATCCCAGAACAGGAGGATCAGGCCCAGATTGTTTGGGTTTTCCATCAGGAGGAGCTACCGGCACTCATCTTTATGCTTAAGTTTATGCAATTTCTTGATATACCGCCCAGGCTGAAGGGCATCGAAGCGGTTTAACATAAGAAAATAAGATATGCCATACTGGGTCAGACCAAGGTCCATCAAGCCCAGTATTCTGTTTCCAACAGTGGCCAATCTAGGTCATATGTACCTAGCAGTTTCCCCAAGGGACACAGGTTCCACAATGCTTGTATTGGTTCAAGCATTGATATCCTGGGTCCCTTCTTAATAATGGTTTATGGACCTTTCCTCCAGGAACTTGTCCAAACCGGTAACAAATTCCAGAGTTTGATTACACGTTGAGTGAAAAAATATTTTCCTTTATTAGTCTTAAATAGTCTTAAATAGTAGCTTTATTAGTCTTAAATAGTAGCTTCATTGCATGTCCCCTAGTCTTTCTATATTCTGATAAGGTAAACAATCGATCTACGTTTACCCGTTCCACTCCGTTCATTAATTTATAGACTTCTATCATATCTCCCCTCAGCTGTCTCTTTTCCAGGTTAAAGGGCCCTAACCTTTTTAGCCTTTCTTCATAGGAGTATCCTTCCATCCCCTTTACCATTTTGGTGGCTTTTCTCTGAACCTTTTCTAAAATCGCTATATCCTTTTTAAGATACGGCGACCAGAATTGCACACAATATTCAAGGTGCAGTCTCACCATGGAACGATACAGAGGCATTATAATATCTTTTGTTTTATTTTCCGATCTCCAGGAACAAGCAGGAATGAGTCTTCACATATGGGTACGTCGGTACCGACGGAGTCTGCGCGGGAACGCTTCCCAGCATCCAATCAAAGAGCTTTTGGAAGCATCCCACCATGCCTGCGTGCTGCCTTCCGGCTTTCCCAACTGCCGCCTCTCAGTTTTCATTTTCCGCGGAGCCGGCAGGACATCGTCCTGTCACTGCAGAAAATTCTTGTTTTATTTCTTTAGTTTTCTTGTGGTCGCGGCTGTCTTCCCCAACGCCACTGGTACCGCCAGTGTTTTCTTTTCTTTTCTTGTAAAATCTTCCTTTTCAAGGGATATTTTTTCTTCATAGTGTCTCAGGGTTTCTTAGGCCTTCTAGGCCTCGTTTTCTTTCCTCATGGAACCGCCAGCCATTTTCCCCAAGAAATGTTTAAACTGTGGCGGTACAACTTTATTTTTAGACCCTCAAAGTCTGTGTCTAATCTGCTTGGGTCCTGACGACAGTTTGGTGAGAAGAGGATTTCAACATCAAGGATCCCTCGATACACGGTTTCCCTCCAACTTCGGGGCACCGTCCCTTTCTTCTTCTACACAGGATCAGGTAACCCACAAACAGTCTGTTAAGACTAGCCAGCCCTCGAGTGGTAGGTCTCATGCACAGCATGTAGACTGCTCCGGCCTTGCCTTCGAGGGCCCACTGGCTTCAAAACCCTGGCGGGAGTCTTCTGTCTCCAAAGCGTTTGAGGGGTTTCAGGTTGTTCCTGGGGTTCACCCCTCACAGAACATATCTGAGCCGTGTCCGGTGGTGGCATCCGCTTCGAGCGGTATCGATACCCCGGCATCGGCACTGGTGTTGGATGAAACACTCCTCACCAGGGATTGTCATCTGGCGTCCTCGGTGCCTTCGGGACCGGTGGATACCCTCCAGACTGACTTTCCATTATCGGTACCAGCACCGATACTACCACAGACGTCGGTATCCTCCAGATGTGCATCGATAGCCTCGCTTCCTTAGATGCCGAGTCTGGAATCGATCTCCAGTCTGGAGGACTGGGTACCGACTCGCCTTGGTACCGGCTCTCAGCGGTACCGAAGGCTCGGTTCTGATGATTCGGATCCGCAACTCTCGGTTCCCCCGAGGCCGTTTGAGTTGCCACTGGTTGACCTTCATCCACCGGTATCAGACACGGTACCGAAGTCGGTACCGATGTCCTCATTATTCTTGCGGTCAGTGCCTTCCATGCTTCGCTTATCAGGCTCTTTGCCCTCGATGCCGAGTTTGGAATCGATCTCTAGTCTGGAAGACTGGGTACCAGTACGCTTTGGTACCGACACCGATCGATACCGGAGGCTCGGTACCGAGGATAGCAGCCGGAGGTTTTCGGTTACCTCGGTACCGATTGAACTGTCACCGATGGCTGCTTCGATGGCTGTGTCGAGCTCGGCTCCGACATCGGTACCAGTATCCACAGTAGTATCTTGGCCAACTCCTGCCATGCTTTTTTCAACAGGATCGCTCCCTTCTATACCAAGCTTGGAGTCGATACCTGGTATGGACGATGTGGTACTGACGGTCGCTGCTCCTGACAGCCAGTACCGGCGACCATCCCTTAAGGATTCCACACTGCACCGTGCAGGACCTTCTATTCCTATATATTTGGATAGCTCTTTCGATGCTCAGGCTAGTTCTTCAGATCTAACCTGTCCAAAGGAAATTCCCGTTGAAGATCCCTCTTTTCAGAGTTTCCTCCTGGATATAGCAAGATCTCTTGCCATTCCTATCCCGGGACATGATCCTGCACAAGGCTCTGTTTCTACCAAAGCAAAGGAGAACATGCTTCCTTTGCATCATTCCTTGCAGGATCTCCTTCTAGGAATGTGGGAAACACCTTCCAGGGTACCACCACCTTCCAGAGAAACTGATCTCTATCAGGTGCCCCCCTCTCCAGGGTTTCAAAAGACTCAACTTCCTCATCATTCCATAGTAGTGGAATCAGCAATGAGGCGGGTAAAGAGTAAGAAAAAGCACTCTTCTTATCCTCCAGGTCGTGAGTATAAGACACTAGATGTCTTTGGACATCAAACCTTCCAGACATCTATGCTTTCTGCAAGAATTCTCTCTTTCTTTTTTTTTTTAATATGAGTCTATCTCTTGAGGAGGTCACAAAGCAATTGCATCTTTTGACTCCTTCCCTTCCAGAGTCCAAGAGTGCAGGCTATTCTTCACTGCTTAAGCATCTTCAGAATATCTCTTGGTTTCTTACTCGTGCTTCCCTAGACTCTTTTGAGTCTGTTAGCAGGACTTCTGCTATAACTATAGGGGCACGACGTAGAGCCTGGCTCCAAGCTTCAGACTTGGACAAATGGGCACAGCAAAGACTGGGACATACTCCTTGCACTGGAGACAATCTTTTCAACAAGGAGTCTTTACGTCAGGTTACTCAGTTATCCACTGACTTATCTGTTCCTAGGGGCTGTTCTGCACCACCTTCTGTCCCAGTAGGCAGGAAATGTCCTGCCAAACTTTCTTCCCATAGGAGAAGGTGGTTTTATGCATCATCTGCCCATCCTACAGATGTTCCCAAACAAGGGAAGCATCGTCCTGGTCTGCAGAATTCAACCTCTCACCAGGCTCAGCAACCACAGGGTTTCTGATCAATCTCCATCAGATGCTTGTGACTCTTAGGGTTAGAATCTGCAGTTGCGTCTTCTCAATAGAGGCAACTCACTGCTGTTCTAAATCCTAGACATGGATCTCTTCCCAAAAGACATCCATTTTTTCTATGTTCTATGAGCTGTCAGGATGTTCATGCTTATAGGTCACAGGGTTCCCTCTTCTTCCTGCTAGGGAAAGAGGTCTAACCACTATCAAACTATAGTTTTCCTGTGCCAGCATGTCTTTTTTCCTTTCTATAGACTTACTACTTTGTAAGTCTTCTTCATCTCCACACCCTTTTACTAAGCTTTTCCTCTGTAAGAGCGGTATTGCTTCACTGGAGGGCTTTTCTTCAGCCTCTCTAGTTTTGTTACTTTTCCAGTGCGGAGTTCTCCTCTCTGAGTTGACTCCTCTTTTTCAATCTTGCTTTGAAGCACTTTATCAGACATGTTCAGAGTTTTCTATTCCTGTTCTGTCGGTTCTTTCTGTTTTTAAACAGTAAGATTCTTTCTACTGTCTAGCAAGCAGCTGCCTATGCAGGAGCCTTAATGTTTGGACCACTGGTTCTTGTCCACCAGCAACCAGATTTGTCCTCCACTAACTTTCTGTCTAGTTTAGTAGTGATTCCAAGTCAGTGCTGTCATCTGTCTTGGAAATTATTTCACTACAGCCTTGTTGGATTGTCTTCTCTTTCTGCCATCTCCATTCCCCTGGGTTTGGCAGCATAGTTGACATAGGTACTGGCTCTCCAGCAGCCAGTTCTATCTCCTCATTCTCCTGCATCATGCTCTCTGCAATTCTACAGAGAAGCTCTCCATTGTGGGCCCTTGCTAGAGAGCATGGGTTTTTTTTCTCCAACAGCTATCCTAGATGGTTGGAAAAGGCTTTTTCAGTCATGTCTCCCATGACTAGACAGGTTCTCCCTTTGTTCACTATCTCCTTTTTATTATAAAGGACATAGGCCTTCTCTTACGTGAAAGCTTAAGGAGTTGATAATTCCCTGCTTTGGTCCATAGTATTTCCAATCAGGAATATGCTTTCTCCTTGCAGCTCGTCCTCATGGTAAGAACGCATGATACCTTTTTTTGTCCTTAAGCAGGTCAGCATGGTATCTCATTTTTATGCGTTTTCTATTCACTTACCATGCTAGAGTTCTAGAATACTCGGGACTTGCTGGCTGCAGACTGATATTATCCTCTGCTTTTCACGTAACCGTCCTGGTTATTTCACTAGCTAGCATCCCTGTAGCTCATAACCAGTGGGAATAGATTCTCTATATATCTTCTCAAGTAGGTTCCACCTTCTTGTTATTCAATGAATCTTTCCTCTCCACTTTTCCTATGTGAATACCGTTCTGTAGGCATATCTCTATCTGCTTCATTGCAGACACCCATATAGAGGCCTATATGTTCATTCTATAGCATACATCTTACAGATGTCTGTCTATCATTTGTGTGTGTTTTATGCCCTTCATATCTCACTATAGATATATATTTCTATCTATCTATCTATATGATATCTATATCTGTATCTATCTATCTATATGTATCTGCTGAAATTTTTTACTATTGGTAGATATGTATTCTGCATTTATCTGACTGTCCAGACTCATATAGCTATATGATTCTGACAGATGGGCTTTACCCATACCTATGCTATCCAGCATGTTTGGGGTTCTACATTCACAACCCCACTCTGTGGTAGTTAACAACTTCCACCATAACCTTAAGGTTTAGGCACCTCTGAAGCTCTCCATGTTCCAGTATCTCTCCTAGCTGACTCCAGTTAGGAGAGACATTGCGGATCTTCAGCTAATCACAGGCTCTAACGCCTCAGCTGTTTGTCCTTTCTTTTGGGATACAAGGGCTTTCCATACCTTTTCCTCCCACAAGGACTGTGCCTGTTTATCCAATTCGGTCGGCCTTCTCTTTTTACTCCCAAAGGTGAGCCACTCTGTCGCCAAAAGAGTTCGGCTTTTATCATAAAGCCTTCCACTGAAGGCCCACCGTTTTTGGTACTACCCCAGTTATTACCGGGGTCCCCTCTTACCTTTCAGGAATCTGACCTCCTCTGTTTTTTCCTACAGGTTTATTACCTCCACTTCACAGTGAGGTCCTCCTGGAGGTTCCTCTACTGGGTTCCCAGTAGATCCCATGAACCTCCTTACTGCTGTGTAATCCTGTTAGGGAGGTCCATATTGAAATATTTCTTCCAATATCATTGATGATAATTATCATCCACACATGGACTCCTTCTCTGCAGTCCTATGCTAGGTTAGCTGTTCCACAGCACCTTTCTTCAACTCCTACCCTCCATCCTCAGGATGCCTGGCGTTCTGCGAGATAGCATGTTCCAACCTATAACATGCTGGGACTCCAGGCATCCTAGCTTGGGAGTCCCCATATGTGAAGACTCATTCCTGCTTGTTCCTGGAGATAGCACATTTACTTACCTGTAACAGGTGATCTCTGGGAACAGCAGGAATAAGTCTTCACAACCCACCCACCTCCCCAGGAGTTGTATCTCTATCTATCTTTCCTTTCCTCTCTCTCTCTCTTTGTCTCAGCTTTAAAACTTAACTGAGGAGAGGCAGTTAGGAAAGGCGGGAAGGCAGCACGCAGGCGTGGTGGGATGCTTCCAAAAGCTCTTTGATTGGATGCTGGGAAGCGTTCCCGCGCAGACTCCGTCTGTACCGATGTACCCATATGTGAAGACTTATTCCTTCTGTTCCCAGAGATCACCTGTTACAGGTAAGTAACTGTGCTTTCCTTTCCTTATCATACCTAGCATTCTATTTGCTCTCTTGGCCGCCGCTGCACACTGGGCCGAGGGTTTTAACATGGTATCCACAATGACGCCTAAATCTTTTTCCTGGGTGGTGGTTCCTAATGTGGAACCTTGCATCGTGTAACCATAGTTTGGGTTGTTCTTCCCTAGGTGCATAACCTTGCACTTGTCCACATTAAATTTCATCTGCCATGTTGATGCCCAGTCTTCCAATTTATCAAGATCCTCTGGCAATTTTCCACAATCCTCTTGGGTTTTAACAACTTTAAATAGTTTTGTGTCATCTGCAAATTTGATAACCTCACTCGTTATTCCACTTTCCAGGTCATTTATGAATGTCAAAAAGCAGCGGACCCAGCACAGATCCCTGGGGTACACCACTATTCACCTTTCTCCATTGGGAAAATTGGCCATTTAGCCCTACCCTCTGCTTTCTATCTTTTAACCAGTTCCTGCTCCACAATAGTACACTGCCTCCTATCCCATGACTCTTTAGTTTTGCCAAAAGTCTCTGATGAGGGACTAGAAAGGGGGGCTGTTACTTCTGTAGAGAAATCTGAAATTGTGAGTATATACTTCTGGGAATTTTTCTGAAAGGAAATGTTTTCTTTTAAAGCTAATTAATCTGTGAACCCACTATTTTTTGTTAAATCAGTCAGGGCCTAGTAGCAACAGTTTAAGATTCAATTTAAAACACAGAAGAGAACTTTCTGGTTACCTTTCATACCCAGTAGAGAGCTGTAGTTTAAATTTCATAGTCACTCAGGGCCTAGCATCAGCAAAGTACTTTTAGTTCCAATTTAAAACACAGAAGAGAGCTTTCTGGTTAACTTTAGAATCCAGCAGAGAGCTTGTAGTTTAAATTTCATAATAGGTTAGAGCCTAGCAGCAGCAAAGAGCTATAATTTAAATCAAATCAGAATATAGCTTACCTCAGCAGCACAGGACAGGGTACTGTGTAGCAGCCCTCTTTTAATAAGTGTTATATCCCTCCCTCCCTCCCCACACCCACCCTCCCCTGGGATAATCACAGCTTTATAGGTACTTGCACAACTTAAAAGACAGGAGGTGCTCTCAGGTGAAACTCATTACCCAAATCAGTCTTACACTAAGGACCTGAGATTAATTAAGCTTCAGGTGAACAAGGTATATTAAACTTATTAGGTACAGTTTTAGTGGTATAAATATCCATAGCACCCTTTAATACGTAAAGAACTTAAAGATCTAAACACAAACTTAAAACTAAGATGCAGACAGCAGTCCAGCAGCGGGATGTGGGCTTTCCAGTCTTTTGCATTGAGTGTCACATGTATGATTTTCTCCCAGCTGGTGAGAGATCTTATGTGTGCACTAGGTGCAAGGAGCTCTTTGCTCTCAGGGAACAAGTCCATTCTCTAGAGGCTAAAGTAGCAGACTTGGAAAGCATAAGACAGACGGAGAGGTACATAGACGAGACCTACAGGGATATAGTCCTGAAGTCCCACCTCCAGTCTGGCAGCATCCCTGTTGCCATGGAGGAGAGAGGTCACGTGACAGGAGAGCATCACCCTGGTGTGGCAGGAAGTGATCCTATAACTAGGACCTGTCCTCCAGGTGATGTAAAGCCCTCTCGCACCGAGGAGGTTTCTCCAGGGCCAAGTGACCATGAGGGAAGGGTTAGGACAGCAGTTATAGTTGGTGATTCGATCATTAGGCATGTAGTTAGCTGGGTGGCTGGTGGACGTGAGGATCGCCTGATAACATGCCTGCCTGGTGCGAAGGTAGCGGACCTCACGCGCCACCTAGATAAGGTCTTAGATAGTGCTGGGGAGGAGTCTGCTGTCTTGGTACATGTCAGTACCAATGACATAGGAAAATGTGGTAGGGAGGTTCTGGAAGCTAAATTTAGGCTTTTAGGTAGGAAGTTGAAATCCAGAACTTCCAGTGTAGCATTCTCCGAAATGCTTCCCGTTCCACGCGCAGGACCCAAAAGACAGGCAGAGCTCCGGAGTCTCAATGCGTGGATGAGACAATGGTGCAGAGATGAGGGGTTTGGATTTGTTAGGAACTGGGTAACATTCTGGGGAAAGGAGGGGCTCTTCCGAATGGATGGGCTTCACCTTAACCTGGATGGAACCAGGCTGCTGGCATTAACCTTTAAAAAGGAGATAGAGCAGCTTTTAAACTAGATAATAGGGGAAAGCCGACAGTCGCCTAAGAGCGCATGGTTCGGAAGAATGTATCCTTGAAGGATACTACAAAAAGCAGAGAGGTTCCAAAAAAGAGTAAAGTAGCCCAAATGCCCTCGAGTATGGAGCAGACAGAGCTTAAAGATCCCAAATTACCCATGTCTACTAATAGCCAAATTAATATGAATAAAATACAGTCTCTGAAATGCTTGTATGCAAATGCTAGAAGTCTAAAAAACAAGATGGGAGAGTTAGAATATATAGCACTAAACGAGAGGTTAGATATGATTGGAATATCAGAGACATGGTGGAAGGAGGACAAACAGTGGGACACTGTGATACCTGGGTACAAACTATATCGTAATGATAGAGCTGATCAAATTGGTGGAGGGGTTGCGCTCTATGTTAGAGAGGGCATTGAGTCAGAAAGGATTAAAGTTTTGCAAGAAACAAAATTTGCTGTAGAATCTCTATGGATTGAAATTCCATGTAAAAAGGGGAAGGCGATGGCAGTGGGGGTGTACTATCGTCCGCCTGGCCAGAATGAACAAATGGATGATGAAATGCTTAAAGAAATCAAGGAAGCTAGCAAAAGTTACAGTGCAGTAATAATAATGGGTGATTTCAATTACCCCGGCATCGACTGGGTCAGTGTCACAGCAGGACATGCTAGGGAGATAAAGTTCCTAGATGAAATAAATGACTGCTTTTTGGAGCAGCTGGTTCATGAACCGACCAGAGGGGAAGCCATATTAGACCTAGTCCTTAGTGGAACACCAGATCTAGTGCAAGAGATAAGGGTGTTGGGGCCACTTGGCAATAGTGATCATAGCATGATTGCCTTTGATTTAATTAGTGGAGGAGGGATAGTAAGGAAATCCACAGTACTACCTTTTAACTTTCGAAAGGGAGACTATGATAAAATGAGGAAAACAGTTAAGAAAAAACTAAAAGGAGCAGTTGCAAAGGTTAAAGACGTACATCAAGCTTGGATGTTGTTGAAAAATACTATCTTGGAAGCCCAGACCAGCTGTATTCCACGCTTTAAGAAAAGTGGAAGGAAGTCCAAAAAACTGCCAGCATGGTTTAAAGGTGAGGTCAGAGAGGCGGCTGTTGCCAAAAAAGCATCTTTCAGGAAATGGAAAAAAGAGCCAAATGACGAAACCTTGAAACAGCATAAGCACTAGCAAGTCAAATGCAAGGCATTGATAAGGCAGGCAAAGAGAGAATTTGAGAAGAAGCTTGCTGTGAAAGCAAAAACACGAAATAAAGACCTTTTCAAGTACATTCGTAGCAAAAAACCTGTGAGAGTCAGTTGGTCCATTAGATGATAAAGGGGTTAAAGGAGCACTAAGAGGCGACAAGGCGATAGCGGAGAGACTGAATGAATTCTTTGCTTCAGTCTTTACTGAGGAAGATGTAGGGATGTTACCCATGACTGAAGTGGTATTTAAAGGTGCGGAAGAATTGAAGGAAATATCGATACATCAGGAAGATGTCTTACAACTATTAGATAAACTGAAGAGTAGCAAATCACCTGGGCCGGATGGTATACATCCAAGGGTGTTGAAAGAACTGAAATATGAGATTGCAGACCTGCTATTAGTAATCTGTGAACTATCATTAAAATCATCTCTAATACCTGAAGATTGGAGGATCGCCAATGTAACACCAATTTTTAAAAAGGGTTCCAGGGGTGATCCGGGAAACTACAGACCGGTGAGCCTGACGTCAGTACTGGGAAAAATGGTAGAAACCATCATAAAGAATAAAATTACTCAGCATGTAGATAGTCACGACCTAAAGGGAGACAGCCAACAGGGCTTTTGACAAGGAAGATCTTGTCTTACTAATCTGTTATGTTTTTTTGAAGGAGTGAATAAACAGGTGGACAAAGGTGAGTCTGTTGATATTGTGTATCTGGACTTTCAGAAAGCCTTTGACAAGGTCCCTCATCAGAGACATTTGGCAAAACTAAAGAATCATGGGATAGGAGGCAGTGTACTATTGTGGATCAGGAACTGGTTAAAAGATAGAAAGCAGAGGATAGGGCTAAATGGCCAATTTTCCCAATGGAGAAAGGTGAATAGTGGTGTACCCCAGGGATCTGTGCTGGGTCCGCTGCTTTTTGACATATTCATAAATGACCTGGAAAGTGGAATAACGAGTGAGGTTATCAAATTTGCAGATGACACAAAACTATTTAAAGTTGTTAAAACCCAAGAGGATTGTGAAAAATTGCAAGAGGATCTTGATAAATTGGAAGACTGGGCATCAAAATGGCAGATGAAATTTAATGTGGACAAGTGCAAGGTTATGCACCTAGTGAAGAACAACCCAAACTATGGTTACACGATGCAAGGTTCCACATTAGGAACCACCACCCAGGAAAAAGATTTGGCGTCATTGTGGATACCATGTTAAAACCCTCGGCCCAGTGTGCAGCGGCAGCCAAGAGAGCAAATAGAATGCTAGGTATGATAAGGAAAGGAATGGAAAATAAAACAAAAGATATTATAATGCCTCTATATCGTTCCATGGTGAGACTGCACCTTGAATATTGTGTGCAATTCTGGTTGCCATATCTTAGAAAGGATATAGCGATTTTAGAAAAGGTTCAGAGAAGAGCCACCAAAATGGTAAAGGGGATGGAAGGATACTCCTATGAGGAAAGGCTAAAAAGGTTAGGGCTCTTTAACCTGGAAAAGAGACTGTTGAGGGGAGATATGATAGAAGTCTATAAATTAATGAACGGAGTGGAACGGGTAAACGTAGATCGATTGTTTACGTTATCAGAATATAGAAAGACTAGGGGACATGCAATGAAGCTACAGGGTAAACTATTTAAGACTAATAAAAGAAAATATTTTTTCACTCAACGTGTAATCAAACTCTGGAATTTGTTACCGGAGGATGTAGTAAAGGCTGTTAGTGTAGCTGGGTTTAAAAAAGGTTTGGACAAGTTCCTGGAGGAAAGGTCCATAAACCATTATTAAGAAGTGACCGAAGATATCAATGCTTGACCCAGTACAAGCATTGTGGAACTTGTGTCTCTTGGGGAAACTGCTAGGTACATATGACCTAGATTGGCCACTTTTGGAAACAGAATACTGGTCTTGATGGACCTTGGTCTGACCCAGTATGGCATATCTTATGTTCTTATGTTGTCAAAGGCTTTCTGAAAGTCCAGTTACACAATATCAACCGACTCACCTTTGTCCACCTGATTATTCACTCCTTCAAAAAAACATAACAGATTAATAAGACAAGATCTTCCTTGTCTAAAGCCATGTTGGCTGTCTCCCATGACTATCTACATGCTGAGTAATTTTATTCTTTATGATGGTTTCTACCATTTTTCCCGGTACTGATGTCAGGCTCACCGGTCTGTAGTTTCCCGGATCACCCCTGGAACCCTTTTAAAAATTGGTGTTACATTGGCGATCGTCCAATCTTCAGGTATTAGAGATGATTTTAATGATAGTTCACAGATTACTAATAGCAGGTCTGCAATCTCATATTTCAGTTCTTTCAACACCCTTGGATGTATCCCATCCGGCCCAGGTGATTTGCTACTCTTCAGTTTATCTAATAGTTGTAATACATCTTCCCGATGTATCGATATTTCCTTCAATTCTTCCGCACCTTTAAATACCACTTCAGTCATGGGTAACATCCCTACATCTTCCTCAGTAAAGACTGAAGCAAAGAATTCATTCAGTCTCTCCGCTATCGCCTTGTCACCTCTTAGTGCTCCTTTAACCCCTTTATCATCTAATGGACCAACTGACTCTCACAGGTTTTTTGCTACGAATGTACTTGAAAAGGTCTTTACTTCGCGTTTTTGCTTCCGCAGCAAGCTTCTTCTCAAATTCTCCCTTTGCCTGCCTTATCAATGCCTTACATTTGACTTTCCAGTGCTTGTGCTGTTTCCAGGTTTCATCGTTAGGCTCTTTTTTCCATTTCCTGAAAGATGCTTTTTTGGCAACAACAGCCTCTCTGACCTCACCTTTAAACCATGCTGGCAGTTTTTTGGACTTCCTTCCACTTTTCTTAAAGCGTGGAATACAGCTGTTCTGAGCTTCCAAGATAGTATTTTTCAACAGCCAAGCCTGATGTACGCCTTTAACCTTTGCAACTGCTCCTTTTAGTTTTTTCTTAACTGTTCCTCATTTTATCATAGTCTCCCTTTCGAAAGTTAAAAGGTAGTACTGTGGATTTCCTTACTATCCCTCCTCCACTAATTAAATCAAAGGCGATCATGCTATGATCACTATTGCCAAGTGGCCCCAACAGCCTTATCTCTTGCACTAGAGCTGGTGTTCCCGTAAGGACTAGGTCTAATATGGCTTCCCCTCTGGTCACCACAAACAGGTACTGATACATAAGAACATAAGACATGCCATTCTGGGTCAGACCGAGGTCCATCAAGCCCAGTATTCTGTTTCCAACAGTGGCCAATCTAGGTTATACGTACCTAGCAATATCCCCAAAAGACACAGGTTCCACAATGCTTGTACTGGGTCAAGCATTGATATCCTGGGTCCCTTTTTAATAGTGGTTTATGGACCTTTCCTCCAGGAACTTGTCCAAACCTTTTTTAAACCCAGCTATACTAACAGCCCTTACTACATCCTCCGGTAACAGATTCCAGAGTTTGATTACACGTTGAGTGAAAAAATATTTTCTCTTATTTGTCTTAAATAGTTTACCCTGTTGCTTCATTACATGTCCCCTAGTCTTTCTATACTCTGATAGCGTAAACAATTGATCCACGTTTATCCGTTCCACTCCATTCATTAATTTATAGACCTCTATCATATCTCCCCTCAGCCGTCTCTTCTCCAGGCTAAAGAGCCCTAACCTTCTTAGCCTCTCTTCATAGGAGTAGCCTTCCATCCCCTTCACCAATTTGGTGGCTCTTCTCTGTACTTTTTCTAATAACGCTATGTCCTTTTTAAGATACGGTGACCAGAATTGCACACAATATTCAAGGTGCGGTCGTACCATGGAGCGATACAGAGGCATTATAATATCCTTTGTTTTATTCTCCATCCCTTTCCTTATGATACCTAGCATTCTATTTGCTTTCTTGGCCGCCGCTGCACACTGGGCGGAGGGTTTTAACATGTTATCCACAATGACTCCTAAATCTTTTTCCTGGGTGGTGGTTTCTAATGTGGAGCCTTGCATTGTGTAACTATAGTGTGGGTTGTTCTTTCGTAGGTGCATAACTTTGCACTTGTCCACATAAAATTTCATCTGCCATTTGGATGCCCAGTCTTCCAATTTATCCAGATCCTCCTGCAGTTTTCCACAATCCTCTTGGGTTTTAACAACTTTAAACAGTTTTGTGTCATCTGCAAATTTGATAACCTCACTAGTTATTCCCTTTTCCAGGTCATTTATGAATATGTCAAAAAGCAGCGGACCCAGTACAGATCTCTGGGGTACTCCACTATTCACCTTTTTCCATTGGGAATATTGGCCATTTAGCCCTACCCTCTGCTTTCTAGCTTTTAACCAGTTCCCTATCCACAGTAGTACACTGCCTCCTATCCCATGAATTTTTAGCTTCGCCAAAAGTCTCTGATGGGGGACTTTGTCAAAAGCTTTCTGAAAGTCCAGATACACTATATCAACCGACTCACCTTTGTCTACCTGTTTATGCACACCTTCAAAAAAACATATCAGATTAGTAAGACAAGATCTTCCTTGTCTAAAGCCATGTTGGCTGTCTCCCATTAGGCCATGACTATCTACATGCTGTGTAATTTTGTTCTTTATGATGGTTTCTACCATTCTCCAGGACCAAGCAGGAAGTCAGTCCTCACATATGGGTGACGTCGGCGCCGACGGAGCCCTCGCGGAGCAATTTTCCCCAGCTTTCAAAGAAAGCCTTTGGGAATTGCAGCGCGCATGCGCGGTCCCCTTCCCGCCCAAGGGTGCCATCTTAGCCAGTCTTCTTTTTTCCGCGGAGCCCTACAGACGTGGTCTTCTTGTCCCCGCTGAAAAAGTTGATTTTTCGTGATTTATTTCTCTTTTTTTCTTCGGTTCGACGCCGGTCTCTTTCCTGCCCGGACTCGCGACGCCGTTGCGAGTCCTTCTCTTATTTTTCGGTTTTTCTGATTTTTCTGTCAGTTTCGTTTTCGGTTTTTCGCTGGCAGCCCGGTCCTTTGACCTTGCAGGGGCCCCTTTTTCCCCCGATGGCTGCCAGTGGTTTCAAGAGGTGTGTTCAGTGTGACAGAAATATGTCACTCACTGACACACACGATAATTGCCTCCGCTGCCTTGGCCCAGATCATGAGGAACTGATCTGTGGGGCCTGCAGCAAAATGTCCTCGAAAGCGTTAAGGAGTCGGCGGCATCAGCGGGAAAGAATCTTCGCAGATCCCGCCCGTACCCGGACCTCGTCGGAGGCCTCGGCGTCCAGAGGCTCCAGCTCTGAGCATCGCCGGAGTTCCTCCGACAGAGGTTCTCCCTCCGGGGATCATCGTCGGAAGGCGAAACCCGCGAGGGCGGCGTCGGTGGACGCTCCTGGTTCCGCGAGGGCCAGGTCGCATAGCCCCGATAGCCGTCCCGGGTCTTTGGAGAAGGAACATCTCCCGAAGCGACCTCGTTTGGAATCGGAGATGCCTGCTCGGGTAAGTCCTATAGTCCTCCTGGACTCGCCTCCGAGGGGTCCGACGTCTGGCCCGATGCCGTCGGGGCCCGAGTCGGGGGCTGCTGGGTCACCTGAGGTCGGACTCAGGTTGACGGCCTTGGAGAGCAGACTATCTGCCTTCATGGACCAGCAGCGGGCACTGATCGCTAGCCTCGCTGGCGCCTCTGCCCCGACCGCCGGGACGTCGACGTCTAAGTCGACCCCGGAGACCGAGCCGATCCTCGAGTCCATGCGGGCTCGAGTCGATCCTCGGTCGAGGTCACCCTCGGCCTCCCGTTCGGGACCGAGGTCGTCGACGCTGACTCCCTCGGCGTCGGGGCGGCCGACGCCTCCGCCTGCCCGAACTGACCCCACCTATTCCTCCTCGGAGTCGGCCTGGGAGTCTGAAGTGGAAGAGTCACCTGATTCTTTTCGGACTCGGTGTGTCCCCTCGGACTCCCCTGAGTCCGAACCTCGGAAACAGTCCCCCCCGGAGGATGCCCGGTTCTCGGACTTCATCAGGGATATGGCCAAGGCTTTGGCCTTCCCTGCGGATCCCGAGGAGGAGCCTCGAGCCGAAGAGCTCGACGCCCTTCAGTACGACTTTCCCGCCAGGGAGCACTTTACTGTACCGGTTCCTCCCATGCTGGAATGACTACTCTTCCGCATGTGGGAGAGTCCGGCCTCGTCGCCGGTATTAAGCAAGTGGGTCGATTCCATCTATCGAGTCCGCAAGAGCCCTGGCTTCCAAAAAGCACAGCTACCGCACCATTCCATGGTGGTGGAATCGGCCATGCATAGGCTTAAGAGCCAGAAGATGCACTCCTCGGTGCCTCCTGGCAGGGAGGCCCGCAACCTGGATGGCCTCGGTAAGAAGTGTTTCCAGGGCTCTATGCTTGCTTGTCGGGTCCAGACCTACCAGCTCTACATGGGCATGTACCTTAGAGACCTGGCTAAAGAGATAGCCGGATTCCTCTGCTGGACTGTCCGAGGAACCTTTGCGGAGGTTCCTAGCCTTGTCCACTGGTATTCGGGAATGCTCCAAATTCATTTCTCGAGCAGCCTATGATGGCTTTGAAGCATCGGCTCGTGTGGCCGCAGCCAGCATCGGTGCCCGCCGACAGGCTTGGCTTCAGTCGTCTGACCTTGAACCCTGGGTACAGGACAAGTTGGTCGATGTCCCCTGCCGAGGTGAGAACCTCTTTGGCAAGCCCATGGCTGAGAAGGCTGCACAACTCGAGACGGAGACTCTCACCAGAACTAGGCTTTCTAGGAAGACCTCTGCCCCTTCCCAGAAGAAGAAGGACTCAGGAAAGAAGTCCTTTTACCCGAGAAAGGCGGCTGCCTATAAACACTACCCTCAATAGCAGGCCAAGAAAATTGCCTGGCGGACAAACTCAGCAGAATCCTCCAGCTGCACGAGTGGCGACTGGATCCCTTGGTAGTTCAGAAACGTTTTCTGAAGTGGGGCCTCCCCACGATGGATCTCTTTGCCAGTCCTCTCAACCGGCAACTTCCTCGCTTCTGCTCTCGGCAGCCGCATCCCCTTCGAGTAGCGGCGGATGCTTTTCTGCTCTCATGGTCGAAAGGCCTTCTCTATGCCTTTCCTCCCATACCGCTAGTCTCTCGGACTCTTTTCAAGGTTCTCTGAGACAAAGCTTCCATGATCCTGATAGCTCCTCGGTGGCCCAGACAGCCGTGGTTTCCACTCCTGCTGCAACTAGCGGTGGAGGATCCGTTCCCTCTGGGGTTTCAACCAGATCTCCTAACACAGGATCAGGGGTCCCTACTGCACCCCAACCTCAGATCTCTACATCTGATGGCCTGGCTGCTGAAAGGGTAGTCCTTGCTCCCCTTCTACTACCGGCAGAGGTGGAAGAGGTCGTCCTAGCTTCCCGGCGACCTTCTACCCGCAAATGCTACGCTCTTAAATGGCGTCGCTTTTCCGCTTGGTGTGCCAAGCAGTCTCAGGATCCCTTCTCCTGCTCGGTGTCGGTGATCTTGCAGTACTTGCTCTACCTCTCTAATCTGGGACTTAAGTCCAACTCCGTTAAAGTTCACCTCAGTGCTCTTTCAGCACATCATGTGCCGGTGGACGGCAGACCTCTTTCCAGCGACCCTCTCGTGGCAAGGTTTCTCCGAGGTCTCCTTCTACTTAAACCACCTCTGCGCCCGCCAGCACCTGACTGGGATCTGAATGTGGTTTTGCAGCGGATCACCTGTCCGCCTTTTGAACCTATGGCTACCTGTTCTCTCTGTTTTCTTTCTTGGAAAACCTTATTCCTGATAGCCCTCACTTCCGCTAGACGCGTAAGTGAATTGCAGGCCCTCGTGTCTGATCCCCCTTACACTCGGTTCTACAAAAATAGGGTAGTCCTACGGACTCACCCTAAATTTCTTCCAAAAGTGGTCTCCCCTTTTCACATCAATCAGGAGGTGGTACTTCCGACCTTCTTTCCCAGGCCACACTCCAGCCGAGCTGAAATGGTCCTCCATACCCTGGACTGTAGAAGGGCATTGAACTTCTACCTTGACCGTACGCGGGAGCACCGTAAAGCTGCTCAGCTTTTTGTGTCTTTTGACCCCAATAAATTGGGGCTCCCGGTCTCCAAGCGTACTCTGTCCATCTGGGTTGCTGACTGTATCGCTTGGGCTTATGGGGCAGCCGGACTCTCGTTAGAAAGTCGGGTCACGGCTCATTGTGTTCGGGCGAAGGCTACGTCAGTGGCTTACCTCCGCTCTGTTCCATTGGCAGACATCTGCCGGGCCGCTACTTGGTGTTCGAGCCAGACTTTTGCGGTCCATTACTGCCTCGAGAGGGAGTCCTGCAGGGACAGTGCTTTCGGACAGGCAGTCCTCCGAAATCTCTTCGAGGTTTGAGCAACTCCTACCCTCCATCCCGGATGGGGGCTACCGGTGGGTAATAATTCAGT
Source organism: Ichthyophis bannanicus (assembly GCA_033557465.1). Lineage (NCBI taxonomy): Eukaryota > Metazoa > Chordata > Amphibia > Gymnophiona > Ichthyophiidae > Ichthyophis > Ichthyophis bannanicus. Next base: position 408,391,380 of record CM066034.1, on the reverse strand, counting down.
GAAGATTCCTTCCTTCTGTACTGCTGAGCTAGAGGGAGCTCATTTTTGTGCTTAGGGTCTCCGGTAGCCTTAAGTTTGGGAGTCCCATATGTGAGGACTGACTTCCTGCTTGGTCCTGGAGAAAGCGTAGTTACTCACCTGTAACAGGTGTTCTCCAGGAGCAGCAGGAATCAGTCCTCACAACCCTCCCTCTTCCCCTTGGAGTTGCAATTATCTGCTTTAGTTTTTTTTGCAAATTTTTATGCTGTCTTTTCGCTATGTCATCTGACTGGCTAAGATGGCACCCTTGGGCGGGAAGGGGACCGCGCATGCGCGCTGCAATTCCCAAAGGCTTTCTTTGAAAGCTGGGGAAAATTGCTCCGCGAGGGCTCCGTCGGCGCCGACGTCACCCATATGTGAGGACTGATTTCTGCTGCTCCTGGAGAACACCTGTTACAGGTGAGTAACTACGCTTTTTCCCTGGTACTGACGTCAGGCTCACCGGTCTGTAATTTCCTGGGTCACCCCTGGAACCCTTTTTAAAAATTGGTGTTACGTTGGCGACCCTCCAATCTTCAGGTATTACAGATTATTTTAATGAAAGTTCACAGATTACCAATAGCAGGTCTGCAATCTCATATTTCAGTTCTTTCAACACTCTGAGATGTATACCATCCGGTCCAGGTGATTTGCTACTATTCAGTTTATCAAATAGTTGTAATATATCTTCCCGGTGTAGCGATATTTCTCTCAATTCCTCTGCAGTATCACCTTTAAATACCACTTCAGTCTTGGGTAACATCCCTACATCTTCCTCAGTAAAGACCGAAGCAAAGAATTCATTCAGTCTCTCTGCTATAGCCTTGTTTCCTCTTACTGCCCCTTTTACCCCTCTATCATCTAATGGTCCAATTGACTCTCTCACAGGCCTTTTGCTACGAATGTACTTGAAAAAGTCTCTATTTCATGTTTTTGCTTCCGTAGCAAGTTTCTTCTCAAATTCCCGCTTTGCCTGCCTTATCAATGCTTTGCATTTAACTTGCCAGTGCTTGTGCTGTTTCCAGTTTTCATCAGTTGGCTCTTTTTTCCATTTCCTGAAGGTTGCTTTTTTGGCAGCAACAGCCTCTCTGACCTCACCTTTAAACCATGCTGGCAGTTTTTTGGACTTTCTTCCACTTTTCTTAATGCGTGGAATACAGCTGTTCCTGGCTTCGAGAATAGTATTTTTAAATAACACCCAAGCTTGCTGTAAGTCTTTAACCTTTGGAACCGCTCTTTTTAGTTTTTCCTAACTATATTCCTCATTCTATCATAGTCTCCCTTTTGAAAGTTAAAAGGTAGTACTGTGGATGCCTTTACTATCTGTCCTCCACTAATTAAATCAAACATGATCATACTATGATCACTATTGCCAAGTGGTCCCAACACCCTTATTTCTTGCACCAGATCTGGCGTTCCACTAAGGACTAGGTCCAGTATGGCTTCCCCTCTGGTCGGTTCATGAACCAGCTACTCCAAGAAGCAGTCATTTATTCCATCTAGAAACTTTATCTCTTTAGCTAGTCCTGCTGTGACACTGAACCAGTCGATACCAGGGTTATTGAAATCACCCATTATTACTACTCTGTTGTGACTTTTGTTAGCTTCCTTGATTTCTTTGAGCATTTCATCATCCATTTGTTCATTCTGGCCAGGCGGTCGATAGTATACTCCAACTGCCATCACCTTCCCCTTCATAAATGGAATTTCAATCCATAGAGATTCTACAGCAAATTTTGTTCCCTGCAAAACTTTAATCCTTTCTGACTCAATGCCCTCTCTAACATAGAGCGCAACCTCTCCACCAATTTGATCAGCTCTATCATTACGATATAGTGTGTATCCAGGTATCACAGTGTCCCACTGGTTATCCTCCTTCCACCATGTCTCTGAGAGTGCAATCATATCTAACTTCTCATTTAGTGCTATATCTTTTAACTCTCCCATCTTATTGTTTAGACTTCTAGCATTGGCATGCAAGCATTTTAGAGACTGTATTTTATTCATATTAATCTGGCTATTGGTAGGCAGGGGTAATTTGGAATCTTTATGCTCTGTCTGCTCCTTACTCAAGGGCATTTGGGCTACTATACTCCCTTTTGGAACCTCACTGCTTTTGGTAGTATCCTTCAAGGATACCTTTGTCCGAACCATGCACTCCTGGGTGACTTTCGGCTTTCCCCTAATTTCTAGTTTAAAAGCTTCTCTATCTCTTTTTTAAAGGTTAATGCCAGCAGTCTGGTCCCATCCTGATTAAGGTGAAGCCCATCCCTTCGGAAGAGCCCCCCCTTTCCCCAGAATGTTCCCCAGTTCCTAACAAATCCAAAACCCTCATCCTTGCACCATTGTCACATCCACGCATTGAGACTCCGGAACTCTGCCTGTCTTTTGGGTCCTGCACGTGGAACAGGAAGCATTTCGGAGAACGCTATCCTGGAAGTTCTGGATTTCAACTTCCTACCTAAAAGCTTAAATTTAGCCTCCAGAACTTCCCTACCACATTTTCCTATGTCATTGGTACCAACATGTACCAAGACAGCAGACTCCTCCCCAGCACTATCTATGATCCTATCTAGGCGGTGCGTGAGGTCCGCTACCTTCGCACCAGGCAGGCATGTTACCAGGCGATCCTCACGTCCACCAGCCACCCAGCTATCTACATTCCTAATGATTGAATCACCAACTATAACAGCTGTCCTGACCCTCCCCTCATGGGGACATGGCCCTAGAGAAACGTCCTCGGTGCGAGAGGGTTTTACATCACCTGGAGGACAGGTCCTAGTTACAGGATCACTTCCTGCCACACCAGGGTGATGCTCTCCTGTCACGTGACCTCTCTCCTCCATGGCAACAGGGATGCTGCCAGACTGGAGGTGGGACTTCAGGACTATATCCCTGTAGGTCTCGTCCATGTACTTCTCTGTCTTTCTTAGGTCTTCCAGGTCTGCTACTCTAGCCTGTAGAGAACGGACTCGTTCCCTGAGATCAAAGAGTTCTTTGCACTTAGTGCATACGTAAGACCTCTCACCAACTGGGAGAAAATCATACATGAGACACTCAATGCAAAAGACCGGAGAACCCCCATCTCGTTGCTGGACTTCTGTCTGCATCTTAGTTTAAAGCTTGTGTTTAGGTCTTTTAAATTCTGTATATAATAAGGATTGGTGTGGATGCTTATACCAATAAAAGTGTATCTAATACCCCTAATACACCTTGTGTACCTGAAGCTTAAGTAATTAATCTCAGGTCCTCTGTGTATGACTGATTTGGATAACGAGCTGCACCTGAGAGCAGCCCCTTTCCTCTAAGATGTGCAAGTACCTATAAAACTACAATTGCCCCAGGGGTGGGTGGGTGCTGGGGAGGGAGGGAGAAGTTACTCCCTGTAACAGGTGTTCTCCAGGAGCAGCAGGAATGAGTCCTCACAACCCTCCCTCCTCCCCTTGGAGTTGCAGTTGTACATAGTTTATTTTTCATTTTTGTGTGCTGCTCTTAGCTATGTCATTTGACTGAGGTAAGATGGCACCTTTAGGCGGGAAGGGAACCGCACATGCGTGCCTGCATTCCCAAAGGCTTTCATAGAAAGCTGGGGAAATGCTCCGCTGGGACTTCATCGGTGCCGATGACACCCATATGTGAGGACTGATTCCTGCTGCTGCTGGAGAAGACCTGTTACAGGCGAGTAACTACTCTCTCTGATGCCAACTTCGATCGGTACTGGTACCGTGCCTTGCACGATCACCCAGATCGGACTTACTTCGAATCCTCGGATGAGTCTGAAGATCCCGAAGGCTGTGCCGATGAGTTCCTATATCTTGTATATGGGAAAGTTCTTTAAGGAAGTCACAGGAGACCTAGAGCTTATGAGCCCTCTCCTCCCTGATGATAAAAGGCAAGATTATCTTACTCTTGTTAAACATGCTCAGGATGTTTCCAAGTTTGTGAATCATGCAGCCTTTGACTGCTTTGAATGCATAAGCAGAACCTGTGCTATTGCCATAGGTGCATGTAGAATTGCCTGGCTGCAGGCATCTGACTTAGAAATCTGGGTACAGGACAAACTGGGGAATATACCTTTCACAGGAGAGAATCCCTTTGGCAAGAATTGGCAGGAAAAAGCTAATGAAATAGATGCTGACAATATCACTTTGGATAGATTGTCCATATCTACAGCTGATCCTGCAAGGAAAAGATCCTCTAAGAAACCATTCTTCAGTAAGAAGAAGTTATCTCCAAGAACAAGCAGGAATGTAGTCTTCACATATGGGTATCGTCAGTACCGACGGAGCCTGCGCGGGAACTCTCCCCAGCGTCCAATTAGAAAGCTTTTGGGAGCATCCAACAGCGCCTGGGTGCTGCCTTCCCGCCTTTCCCAACTGCCTCTCTCCAGTTCGTTTTTCACGGAGCCAGCAGGTCGTTCCTGTCACCGCAGAAAGTTTTTCCTTATTCTCCTCTTTTTTTTGTGGTCGTGTCTGCCTTCCTCGACGCTATACTGGTACAGCCGGTGGTTCGTTGTTTCTTTAAAAAAAAAACAAAAAAAAAACAATTTTAGTTCTTTTTTTTTTTTTTCAAACTTTTCTTCCTCAGGTGCACGCGCCATTTTGGGCCTTAGGCCCAAAATGTTTCCCTTACTATAGAAAAACCTGCTTCGGGTTTCAAGAAGTGCACCAAGTGTGGCGGTACCATCTCCGTCACCGACACCCATGAGTGGTGTCTTAAATGTTTAGGTCCTGACCACTCCATCTCGGAGTGTATGGCCTGTGCCATGATGTCCAAGAGGGGTCGACAAAACCGGGCTGCTAAGCTCAGCAACCTTTTTCCCTCCAATGCAGCCTCGGTGGCATCAACGTCTTCCAGGGCTTCGTCTTCCTCCCATGGATCTCAGGTAACTAAACATAAGTCCAGCCGGTCCTCAAAGGGTAGATCTCCTTCTAAGCATGGAAATGCCTCTGGATTTGCCCTTGAGGGTTCTGTACAGGCAAAATTGCCCCGGCGGGAGGCTTCGGCTTCCAAAGCATTATCGGGGCTCCAGGATGTTCTCGAGGCCTCAACCTCGGCAGAACTACTGGTGCCATGCTCTGGGGGTACCTGCTGTTTTCTCCGGTACAGATACCCAGGCATCGGCAGCGTCGATAGACCAGAGGTTCCTGGCTATTGAACGCAGTCTGGTGGCTCTCCTTGCGGCATCGACACCCTCGGAGCCGCGTCAGACAGTTCAACGGGCACCGGCTCCGGCGCCGGTATCGGTACTGGCTCCGGCGCCGGTATCGGTACCGATAGCATCGACATCGGTGTCTGCATTGCTTGCACCCAGTCAAGCCATGCCTTCCGGTACCGATACACCGGTACCAATTCCCCCGGCACCGATTTCGGTTGATACGGGTATCGTGCTCTACAAGAGCATCTGGACAGAAGGTACTTTGAATCCTCAAATGAGTTTGAGGATTCTGACAGTTCTGTCAGTACTGGAGTACTTCTCCCTGAGGAGCCTTCCTCTCGCAAATGTATGATGTCTCCTCCAGAGGATATCTCCTTTCAGGGTTTTATCAGGGAGGTGGATCGAGGTCTTTCCATTACTGTGGCTCCCGCAACAGAGCACAGGGCAAAGGATTTGGAGATTTTACAATATCCCAAAGCTCCTAAGGAGGCAGCTACTTTGCCTATCCATGAGATCTTAGATGATATCATGTTAAGAATTGGGAAACACCTCTTACCACCTCTCCTTACTCTCTTAGACTGGATACCATGTATCGAGTCCATCCTTGTCCTGGTTTCCAGAAGACTCAGCTTCCTCACCACTCAATTGTAGTGGAATCAACTATGAGAAGGATCAGGATTGCAAAGAGGCATGCCTCTAATCCTCCAGAACGTGAGTGTAGAACTTTGGATGCCTTTGGACTTTGTACTTTCCAGGCGTCCATGTTTTCTGCCAGGATCAGTTCCTATATTTTATATATGGGAATGTTCCTTAAAGAGGTCACAGGATTTTTAGAGGTTTTGAGCCCTCTTCTTCTTGAAGATAAGATGTAGGATTTTCTCACACTGGTTAAACATGCCCAGGATGTTTCCTAATTTGTCAGTCGTGCAGCTTTTGACTGTTTTGAGTGCATAAGCAGAACCTCTGCCATTGCCATAGGTGCACGTAGAATTGCCTGGCTCCAGGCATCCGATTTGGAGCTCTGGGTGCAGGACAAACTGGGAAACATCTCTTGTACAGGTGAGAATCTATTCGGCAAAAATTGGCAAGAGAAAGCCAATGAGTTGGATGCTGACAACTCCACTTTGGATAGGTTATCCAAAGCCACAGCTGATCCTACAAGGAAGAAATCTTTCAAGAAACCATTCTTATCAAAAAAGAATAGGTTTTATCCCTCTTATTCCCAGCAGGGACGTTCTGCAGGTCAGCCTGCCCGAAAGAGTCAGCAGCCACCTAAACAAGGAAAGCAAAGATTGCTCATCCTCAACTGTCTCAGCAGTCTCAGCCTCCACAAGGAGGAGAGAACTTAGCCTTCCTGGCCATCAATGGACCAGAGCCTTCCACCATTCCAGGAAGGTTGTGTCACTTTGCCCCCAGATGGGGGCAGATAACAGCAGAACATTGAACTCTTTCCATTATAAAAGAGGGGTACAGGCTTCATTTTATCTGCATTCCCCCTCCCACAATGGTAAGACAGTTCAATTCTCAGACCTTTCTCATCAACCTGTTAGATCAAGAGGTCTCTATTCTTCTTGCCCAAGGGGCAATAGAAGAGGTACACATTCCTCAACAGGGTACAGGGTTTTACTCCCCCTATTTCCTTATCCCAAAGAAAACATGGGGACACAGACCTATTTTAGACCTCAGAGAGTTAAACAAATTCCTGTTCAAAGAGAAATTCAAGATTATTTCTCTAGGAACTCTGCTGCCATACCTTCAGAGTCAGGATTGGCTTTGTTCTCTAGATCTCAAGGATGCGTACACCCATGTTCTCATCCATCCAACTCACAGAAACGTCCTTCGGTTCATTTTCAAGGAAAGCACTACCAATACAGGGTGCTTCCTTTTGGCCTGGCCTCAGCACCAAGGGTGTTCACGAAATGCATGGCTGTGGTAGCAGCATTTCTTCGCACTCTAGAAATATTCATCTCCCCCTACTTAGACGACTGGCTCATTCGAGCCCCATCAGAATCAGAGGCCAGGATTTCTCTATCTTGCACAATGTGTATCCTTCAATATTTGGGTCTGGTCATAAACATCCCAAAATCTAGTCTAACTCCCACTCAGTCTCTAGAGTTCATAGGAGCTTTGCTGGATACCAGAAAAGCAAGGGCCTATCTTCTCCAGGCCCGTTGCCTTCGCATGGTGCAGTTAGCTTCTCAAGCAGTGCTAAAGCCACATCTCACTGCTCGAGAAATGTTAGAACTACTAGGCCACATGGCATCTACCGTGCAGGTGGTTCCGTATGCTCGCCTCCATATGAGAGCAGCCCAATGGACTTTATCCACTCAATGGACCGAGGCATCAGGGTGCCTGTCAGACAAAATAGCAAACACAAATCGCCTTATTTTGTCCCTCCAATGGTGGCAGTCCACTCAAAACCTGTTGCTGGGGTCCCCTTTTCAACAACCCTTACCCCAGGCAACTCTCACAACAAATGCTTCTCCAATGGGTTGGGGAGCTCATCTGCAAAACCTCTCCACCCAAGGCACTTGGACTCCACAGGAGATTCATCTACATATCAATCTCTTAGAGCTCAGAGCAATCTTCCTTACTCTGCAAGTGTTCCATACCCTGCTCAGCTACAAGACAGTCCTCATTCATACGGACAATCAAGTAGCCATGTTCTATGTCAACAAGTAGGGAGGAACAGGCTCTCTGTCGCTTTGCAACAAAGCTTTGCGACTATGAGCCCTCGCCAGAGAGCATCAGATTCATCTCCTGGCAGTGTATCTTCCAGGGATCCAAAACTCTTGGGCAGATAGACTCAGTCGAGTTCTGCTTCCACACGAATGGTCTCTACATGCAGACCAGGTGGCCAAGATTTTTCAAATTTGGGGAACCCCAGACATAGACCTTTTTGCAAGTCCGTTGAATGCCAAACTTCCCCAGTTCTGTTCCAGAATTCCGGCTCAGGGCTCTCAGGCCAGGGATGCTTTCCTCCTTCATTGGGTCAAGATTTCCTTTATGCCTTTCCACCCATTCCCCTGATTCCAAAAACCCTGTTCAAGCTTCAGAGAGACCGAGGCCGTATGATTCTCATAGCTCCACACTGGCCACGGCAAGCGTGGTACCCTCTGCTTCTACATCTCTCTCAAGCTCCCCCTCTGGTGTTAGGCTCTGCTGCAGATCTCCTGTCTCAGGGGGATGGAATGTTATGGCATCCCAATCCCTAGTCTCTGCATCTCAGGGCTTGGTTGCTGAAGTCCTAGATCTTCAGGATCTTAACCTTCCTCAGCAAATAAAGGATATCCTTTATGCTTCTAGAAAACCTTCCACAAGACGCTCTTAAGCTTTCAGGTGGAAAAGGTTTACCATATGGTGCTCACAGAAGGGTCTTAACCCCCTTGCGATACCTCTGGAATCATTACTGGAGTATCTCCTTCATTTATCCAATGCAGTACTTAAAACTAATTCAGTAAGAGTCCATTTAAGTGCTATTGCGGCTTCTTTCAAGTTTTTAAATGGACAACCTATTTCTTCCCATCCTCTCATAGCAAGATTTATGAGAGGCCTTCTTCTAACTAAACCTCCCATTAAGCTACCACTGGTGGCATGGGACTTAAATCTGGTTCTTGGGCAGCTCATGAAGCCACCTTTCGAACCCTTAGCTACTACCTCCTTGAAATTCCTTTCTTGGAAAGTTATCTTTCTCATTGCAATCACATCAGCACGTCACATCAGTGAGTTGCAGGCACTAGTGGCTGATCCTCCTTATACAAGGTTCCATCATGACAAGGTAGTCCTTAGGACTCATCCACACTTTATGCCAAAGGTGGTCTTGCCTTTTCATTTTAACTAAGCGGTCTACCTGCCTGTGTTCTTTCCAAGGCCTCATGCATCAAATGCAGAAAGGAATCTTCATACTTTGGACTGTAAAAGTGCTTTAGCTTTTTACTTACAAAGAACACAGCAACATAGAAAGTCCTCTCAACTCTTTGTTGCTTTTGATCCTTCTCATTTGGTCCTTCCAGTCTCCAAGAGAACACTGTCCAACTGGATTGCACAGTGTATTTCCTTTGCCTATCAGAGCAAGAATCTTCCTCTGGAGGGCCATGTCACAGCTCACAATGTGAGAGCCATGGCAACTTCAATGGCTCATCTTCACTCTGTGTCTATCGACGACATCTGTCGAGCAGCTACTTGGGCTTCGGTACAACCTTCACAGCCCATTACTGCTTAGACAAGGACTCCCTCCGGGATGCTTTGTTTGGTCAGGCTGTTCTTCAACACCTGTTCCAGACTTTATCAACTTCTACCCACCATCCCTGGTAGGATGCCACAGATTCATGGGGGGGGGGAAGTTGAGCCCTTTCATAAGGGCACACAACTTTCTGGGGCCATCTCCCTGGCATCTGCAGCTAGGGAGTCCTCATATGTGAAGACTACTTTCCTGCTTGTTCCTGCAGATAGCATAGTTACTCACCTGTAACAGGTGATCTCTGGGAACAGCAGGAATTTAGTCTTCACAACTCACCCACCTCCCCTAGGAGTTGTATCTTTCTATCTCTCTCTCTCTCTCTTTCTTTCCCTCTCTTTTCTCTCAGCTTTAAAATCAACTGGAGAGGGACAGTTGGGAAAGGCGGTAATGCAACACGCAGGCGCTGTGGGATGCTCCCAAAGGCTTTCCTATTGGAAGCTGGGGAGCGTTCCCGCGCAGGCTCTGTCGGTGCCGACGATACCCATATGTGAAGACTAAATTCCTGCTGTTCCTGGAGATCACCTGTTAACAGGTGAGTAACTATGCTTTCTCCAGTAACAAGCAGGAAGTCAGTCCTCACTTATGGGTGACGTTGATACCGACGGAGCCCTCATGGAGCAGTTTCCTTGCTTTTAAAGAAAGCCTTTGGGATTGCTGCCATGCATGTTTGCTCCTCTTCCTGCTCGAGGGTGCCTTCCTGCTCAGTCTCCCTTTTTCCGCGGAGCCCTTCGGACGCATGTCCTCGTCCCTCGGAAAAAATTTCATTTTTTCGCCTTTTCAGGCTTCTCTATTTTCTGGTTGCACCAGTCCTCTACCCGTCCTTCCCCTGCTCTATTTTTCAGAGCTATTGGGGATACTCCTTTAATTTTCGTTTTTCGTTATGGGCTTCACGTCCTTTTTTTCTTTGCTTACCACGGGCCGCCGGATTCAAAAGATGCGACAGATGCTCTAGGAACATGTCGCTTATGGACACTCATGACTATTGTCTGCGGTGCCTTGGAGCCGTCCATGATCCAGTCATCTGTTCGCTCTGCAAGAAAATGTCCTCTAAGGCCCTGCTCAGCCGTAAGCAGAAGTCTGAAGACATTGTGGAATGGCCACCTCAGAGTCCCCAGTGGCACCCTCGGTTGGGTTGTCTCTCCTCCAGTGGGTTCCCAACTTATGGCCCCTCGTTCTCAGCTTCACTCCAATCAGGAGTTTCCCAAGGTGGAACAGCACAAAAAGAACGCAGCCTCGAAGTCGCTGTCCGGGGCTCCTGAGAAGTGTGAGTGCTCCCGTGCCTGGTCCTTTAGCCCCCTTCAGCATTCCCGAGAGTCGGACAAGGAGCTGCCCCGCGAGGTTCCCCGCATGGAAGCGGAGGCCTCCAGTGAAGGTGCCTGTTCTCCTGAGGGTTGTCCCGGTGAGGACCTCCTCTCCTCCTCGATGCCTGAGCAGGTGTCCCTGGGATCGGCGTCGCAGGGCCCCATGCCCGCATAGGAGTCCTACATGCTTGTGCTGGAATGCTGCATTTCTGTGTTCATTGTTTCCCAGCAGGCGCTCACAGCCAGCTTTGCTGACTCGCGCCTAGAGACCACGGTTTCCTCGCGTGGGGCACCCAAATCCTTCCAGGAAACCCCCGAGAGCCGCGGGCCTCTTGAGGGTCTTTGACGTCTGTCTCGCTCGCCCTCTCATTCCTCAGAGGTGAGATGTTCCAGGGCCTCTGGCACCAGACCACCGGCCACTGGACAGGGCGATCTGCCCAGCTCAAACTCCTCGACTGATTTCTTGGAGTTGGAGTACGATAGGGATACATCCCCGGATACCCATACCCACCGGGATCTTCCTTCAGACCCCTCGCCGCCCATGTTCCAGCGGCACTCGCCACCCGAAAACACCTCTTTCTTGATGTTCATGCGGGACATGGCATGGGCCCTTAACCTTGGTAACCCAGGCTGAGAAGGACCCTCATGCTAAAGAACTCGACGTTCTTTGGTACGAGTCCCTGCCCAGGGAATTCCTCACTGTGCCTGTACCTTCTATTCTATCTCGGCTGCTGCTCCACATGTTGTAGGCCCTGGCCTCGGTCCCCATCATAAGCAAGTGCCTTAACACAATGTACAAGGTACAACGTGGGCCAGGCTTCCGGAAGACCCAACTTTCCCACTCCTTGATGGTGGTGGAATCGGCTATGAGGAAGCAAAAGAGCTCGAAATCGCATTAGTCGGTACCACCCAGCATGGAGTCGAGGGCCCTTGACTCCCTGGGCTGCAATGCCTACCAAGGCTCTATGCTCTCAAATCGCACCCAGGCATATCAGCTGTACATTGGTATGTTCCTGCGGAATTTGTCTAAGGAACCTGGGGGTTTCTTCACGGGCCTCAAGGGAGAGCACCTCAATAGGTTCCACACCCTGCTAAAGTCCGTTGCAGACTGCTCGAAGTACCTCTCCCAAGCCTCCTGCGATGGCTTCAAGACATTGGCTCGGGTGGCGGCCGTGGTTATTAGGGCCCGCCGTCAGACATGGCTCCAATCCTCGGATCTGGAGCAATGGGTGCAGAAGCTCCTGGACGTGCCTTGTCTCGGTGAACAGCTCTTCGGCAAGCCGATGGAGGAGAAGGCCGTGGAAATTGAAACAGAGTTCGTCACCAGAACCCAGCTTTCCCACAAAACTTCCACCCTGTCTCGGAAGAAGCAGCCAACCAAGAAGCCCTTCTTCCCGAGAAAGGGTCTCTAGTACCGGGGCTATCCGCCATATCCAACTACCCCCATGCCGACCACTCCGGCACAGAATAAATCTGGCCAAGGGCATCGTAAGCCAAAGGGTCTGAAGGCCCAGATGCCGTGTCCCCCACAACCCACTTGGGGTTTGTGATGCCATCGGCATAGTCCCTCACACTCTGGAGACACAGCAGCCATTGCGGGGGGGATGCCTGTTCAGCTTCGCCCTATCGTGGTCTTCCATCACCTCTGACACTTGGATCCTCCAAGTCGTTTGAGATGGGTATCGCCTCCACTTCGACATGCTTCCACCTCCTTGGCACACCAGCTTCTGCTGCAGCAGGAATTACACTCTCTCCTCACCCAATGGGCAGTCTAGAAGGTCCCTCCCCACCTTCGAGGTCAGGGCTTCTATTTCTGGTTCTTCCTCGTCACAAAGAAGACGGAGTGTCTGCAGCCCGTCCTCGACCTCTGCAGGCTAAACAAGTTCCTGGTGCGGGAGAAATTCAAGATGTTATCTCTTGGTGTTCTGCTGCCCTTCCTCCGGCAGGGTGACTGGCTATGTTCCTTGGATCTAAAGTACGCTTACGCCCACATCTAAATCCACCCCAACACAGTATCTGCATTTCTGGGTGCAGGGAGAGCACTTCCAGTACAGGGTGCTCCTCTTCAGTTTCCCATCTGCCTCTCGAGTCTTCACAAAGTGCCTCGTCGTAGTCGCTGCTTACCTTCGGCGTCAGAGCGTGCCGGTCTTTCCCTACCTCGACGACTGGCTCGTTACGGACTCCTCTGTCAAGGAGGCTTGGCGAGCGATGTCGCGTGCTGTCTTTCTCTTGGAGAGCTTGGGGTTCTTGGTCAACTACCCGAAGTCTCACCTCAAGCCGGTGCAGGCTCTCAAGTTTATTGGGGCATGCCTCGATAATCAGCAGGTGACCGCCTTTTTATTTATTTATTTTATATTTATGAAATATATAATTTAATTCTCCAGGACCAAGCAGGAAGTCAGTCCTCACATATGGGTGACATAGACATCGATGGAGCCCTTGCGTAGCATTTCCCCAGCTTTCTATGAAAGCCTTTGGGAATGCAGGCATGCATGCGCGGTCCCCTTCTCGCCTAAAGGTGCCATCTTGCTCAGTCTCAATTTTTCCGTGAAGCCCGTCGGACGTGTGTCCTAGTCCTCCCGGAAAATAGTTGGATTTTTTTCGCGATTCCTTTGCTATTTTTTCTCCGGTTCGACTGCCGGTTCCCCTCCCGCCGGGTTTGGTACACCGGTATCGAGCCCGATCTTAGTTTTTCGGTTTTTGCCCTTCGTGGCTGGCGTTCGTGCCCTTTTTTTCTTTTTCCCTGGAAGGCCGGTCCTTTGACCTCGCAGGGACTCTTTTTTTTTTTCCCCCATGGCTTCCAGTGGTTTCAAAAAGTGTGATTGGTGCAAGAAACCAATGTCTCTCACCGACACACACGACTGCTGCCTTCGGTGCCTGGGTCCTGACCACGATCCTAAGATCTGTGGACAATGTGGAAAGATGTCCTGCAAGGTGCTTCGAAGTCGTCAGCACCAAAAGGAAAGGCTTTTCTCTGATTTGGCCTCCGGCTGGGCCTGGACCTCGTCTGAGGCCTCGACATCTCGGGAATCTGATCCCGAGCACCGTTGGGGCTCCTCGGACAGGGGGTCCCCCGACCGGGAACGAAAGATGAAGATGCGGCTCGCGAGGGCATCGGAGGAGGAGGTCCCTGGCTCCTTGAGAGGTAGGTCTCAGCCCCCCGACCGCCGCCCCGGGCCCATGGGAGAAGCCTCCAAAAGTACCTCGTGTGGAGCCGGAGTCTGCTGGACACGTAAGTCCTCTAGTCCTCGTGGACTTTCCTCCCAGAGAGCCGACGGCGCCGTGCCCGAGTCGGTGGCTGCTGAGTCTCCTGAGCTGGGTCTCAGGCTGACAGCCTTGGAGTGCAGATTGTCTGCCTTCATGGAACAGCAGCGGGCACTGATGGCCAGCCTGTCTGGCGCATCTGCCCCGACCACCGGGACATCGACATCAAAGTCGACCCCGGAGACTGAGCCGATACTCGAGACCATGAAGGCTCGAGGTCAACCTCGGTCGCGGTCTCCCTCGACCTCCTGTTAAGGACCGAGGGCATCGACGCCGGTGCCTTCGGCGTCGGGGCAGGTACTCACAGGCCCCGCACGGTCGGACCTCGATTCCTCATCGGACGAGTCCGCCTGGGAGACGGAGGACGAGGAGTCCCCCGACACCTTCCGGACTCTGTGCGTCCCGTCGGACGCACCGCAGTCTGAGCCCCGGAGTAGATCCCCTCCGGAGGATACTCGGTTCTCGGAGTTCGTCCGGGATATGGCCACTGCGTTGGCTATACCTGCGGACCCCGAGGAGGAGCCTCGAGCCGAGGAGCTCGAGGCCCTACAGTATGATCCTCCTCCGAAGGATGCCTTTACTGTTCCAGTTCCTCCGATGCTGGAACGGCTCCTCTTCCAGATGTGGGAGGCACCGGTCTCGGCGCTGGTTCTAAGCAAGCAGGTCGATTCCATCTTTGGACTCCGAAGAGCCCTGGGTTTCAGAAAGCACAGCTACCACACCATTCCATGGTGGTGGAATCGACCATGCATCGCCTGAAAAGTCAGAAGATGCACTCCGCGGTGCCCCCTGGCAGGGAGGCCGGGAACCTGGATGGTTTTGGTCGAAAATGCTTCCAGGGCTCGATGCTTGCTTGCCGTGTCCAGTCTTACCAGCTGTACATGGGCATGTACTTGCGGGACCTGGCCAAAGAGCTGGCCGGGTTCTCTGCTGGTCTCTCCGGGGAGCCCTTGCAGAGGTTCAAGTCCTTGTCCTCAGGGATACGGGAATGCTCCAAGTTTGTCTCGCGCTGCCTACGATGGCTTTGAGGCTTCGGCTCGTTTTGCAGCAGCCAGCATCGCGGCTCGACGCCAGGCGTGGTTGCAGTCATCGGACCTCGAGTCGTGGGTTCAGGACAAGTTGGTTGATGTCCCTTGCCGAGGTGAGAACCTTTTTGGCAAGCCCATGACCGAGAAGGTCGCACAGCTCGAAACCGAGCACCTCACGAGGACAAGGTTGTCTAGAAAGACTTCTGCCCCTTCTCACAAAAAGAAGGGCTCGGGTAAAAAGCCCTCTTACCCGAGGAAGGGCACTGCCTACAAACAGTACCCACAGTACCAGGCCTCCCAGGCTCCCCCACAGGGTCAGCAGGCCAAGGGGCAGGGTAATGGGCCCCGTAGGCAGAGGACCCCCAAGCCTCCGGCCCCTGCTCCCACTCAGCAGGGTGGGGTTTTTTGACTCCTTAGGCATAGCCTCTCCGTCTCTGCTCTCCCAACCCTGCACAGGAGGTCGACTTACCCTGTTTGCCCACAGGTGGCCACTTATCACTGGAGACAGTTGGGTGCTAAGCATCATCCACAAGGGCTATATGCTCCACTTCCAACAGCTGCTTCCTACATACTTTCCAGGGGAGTCTCCAAGGCCTCCCCTGCACACAGATCTTCTCCTTCAGGAGCTCCAAGGTCTGTTGCGATACAAGGCAGTGGAGCCTGTGCCTCCCCACCTCCAAGGTCAAGGGTTCTACTCCAGGTAATTTCTCGTACCGAAAAGAACCGGTGGCCTCCGGCCTATTCTCGACTTCAGAAATCTCAATAAGTTCCTAGAGAAAGAGAAATTCAAGATGCTTACTCTGGGAACACTACTGCCCTACCTCCAGCAGGGAAATTGGCTATGCTCCTTAGATTTAAAGGATGCGTACATTCACATCCTCATTCATCCAGACCACAGAAAGTACCTCAGGTTCATGGTGGGAGGAAACCATTATCAGTACAGAGTACTACCTTTTGGCCTCACCTCCACTCCCAGGGTCTTTACCAAATGCCTGGCAGTGGTGGCGGCCTACCTGAGAAATCAGGGTATCTTTGTCTTCCCCTTTCTGGACGACTGGCTCATCAGGGGTGAGACGTGCAAGGAGGCCAAACAGGCCACCCTCTGAACTATTGCTCTTCTTCAAAACCTGGGGTTTGTCATAAACTTTGCAAAGTCCACTTTGCTCCCCTCCCAGAACTTGGAGTTCATAGGGGCAAGGTTGGACTCACTGCTGGCAAAGGCGTTCTTGCCAGAGGATAGAGCCCAAAGACTAATAAACTTGGCAAGCCTTTTTCTCAGCAGGTCACTGATCTCTGCCAGACTCTGCCTGAGGCTTCTTGGCCACATGGCTTCGACAGTACATGTGACCCCCAATGCCCGGCTCCATATGAGGCCTACACAGTGGTGCCTCCGAACTCAGTGGACTCAGGCCACAGGCAGCCTCAGAGACAGAGTAAGGGTTTCCAGACAATTTCTGAACTCCTTCCGCTGGTGGCTGCACCCACCCAATCTACTGCAAGGGGTGCCTTTTCAGATTCCTGGGTTCACAGTGGTTTTGACCACGGATGCCTCCCTGCAAGGCTGGGGGGCTCATTGTCTGGGCAAGTGCACCCAGGGCCTGTGGTCTCCCTGGGAGGCCACACAGCAGATCAATCTACTGGAACTCAGGGCTATTCGTTTAGCCCTTAAGACTTTCTCTCAAACACTGGCTCATCAGTCTGTCCTAGTTCAAACAGACAACCAAGTAGCCATGTTTTATGTGAACAAGCAGGGCGGAACTGGATCCAGGCTCCTTTGTCAGGAGGCCCAGCACCTTTGCTTGTTTGCTCTCAAGCACAACATGTTCCTCAAGGCTTTGTATCTCCCTGGCCAGGAAAACTACCTGGCCGACAGGTTGAGCAGGATACTACAGCCCCACGAATATTAGCTCCATCCTTTGGTGGTTCAGAATATTTTCCTGAAATGGGTACTTCCATCCATAGATCTGTTTGCCAATCCACTGAACAAACAGCTGCCAAGGTTCTGCTCCAGGCAACCGCATCCTCTGCGGCTAGCAGCATATGCTTTTCTGATTTCCTGGTCCCAGGGCCTCTTGTATGCGTTTCCTCCCACGCCCCTGGTGGCCCAAACCCTGTTCAAAATTCTTCAGGACAAGGCCTCGGTCCTGCTGGTAGCTCCCAGATGGCCGAGACAGCCTTGGTTTCCACTTCTGCTTCAGCTGGCAGTGGATCCCCCACTGCCTCTGGGGTTGCAACCCGACCTTCTCTCTCAGGATCAGGGCTCCCTTCTGCACCCAAATCTCAGAGCTCTCAATTTGATGGCATGGAGGCTACAAAGGGTAGTTTTGGCTCCCTGGGGTCTACCTCAGGAAGTTGAGGAGGTTGTCCTAGCCTCTAGGAAGCAGTCCACTAGAAAAACCTATGCCCTGAAATGGAAAAGGTTTTCTGTGTGGTGTCAGCTACGTACAGAGGATCCTTTCTCCTGTGCTGTACCAGTAGTGCCTGCTGCACTTATCCAATCAGGGACTTAACTCCAATTCTGTTCGGATCCACCTCTCTGCTCTAGCAGCTCACCACTCACTAGTGGAGGGACATTCTCTGTCGGTTCACCCCTTGGTGTCCAGATTTCTTAAAGGCTTGCTCTTGCTGAAGCCTCCAATCCGTCCTCCAGCTCCTGAGTGGGAATTGAATGTGGTCTTGCATCAACTGACACGCCCACCTTTTGAGCCGATGGCTACTTGTCCTCTCCGCTTCCTTTCTTGGAAGACACTCTTCTTGGTAGCCTTAACCTCGGCCAGGCGGGTGAGTGAGCTTCAGGCCCTAGTCTGTGACAGGCCTTACACCCGCTTCTGTAGGAACAGGGTAGTCCTTAAGACTCATCCAAAGTTCCTCCCAAAGGTTGTCTCCTCTTTCCACCTCAACCAGGAGATGGTTCTTCCGACCTTCTTCCCTAGGCCTCATGCAAGCCAGGCTGAAGCAGTTCTGCATACCCTGGATTGTAGTTAGGCCTTATCCTTCTACCTTGACCGTACGCAGGGGCATAGATGGGCTACTCAGCTCTTCATATCTTTTGACCCTAATAAATTGGGCTTAGCTCTGTCCAAGCGTACCTTGTCCATATGGGTAGCTGACTGTATCACCTGGACTTACAGGGCGGCTGACCTTCCTTTGCAGGGTTGGGTCACGGCCCATCGTGTCAGGGCAATGGCTGCCTCAGTGGCTCACCTCCGCTCTGTACTGTTGGTAGACATCTGCAGGGCTGCAACTTGGTCCTCAAGCCAGACTTTTGCGGTCCATTACTGCCTGGAGAGGGAGTCCCGTAGGGACAGTGGTTTTGGCCTGGCAGTACTCCGGAATCTCTTTGAGGTTTAGGCAACTCCTGCCCTCCAGCCCTTCGTTGGGCTACCGGTGGAGGTCCTTTCGGTGAAAAGCCTTTCTTTGATGCTGGTACTAGAGGGAGTTCTCTTGTTCAGCCTGGGTTCCTGGTAGCCCAGAGCTAGGGAGTCACCCATATGTGAGGACTGACTTCCTGCTTGGTCCTGTAGAAAGAGTATTTTTTCCAGGACCAAGCAGGAAGTCAGTCCTCACATATGGTGTTCTCCAGGAGCAGCAGGAATCAGTCCTCACAACCCTCCCTCCTCCCCTGGGAGTTGCAGTTGTACATAGTTTATTTTTACATTTTTGCATGCTCTTTTTAGCTATGTCATTTGACTGAGCAAGATGGCACCTTTAGGCGTGAAGGGGACCGCACATGCGTGCCTGCATTCCCAAAGGCTTTCATAGAAAGCTGGGGAAATGCTCCGCAAGGGCTCCATCGACGTCGATGTCACCCATATGTGAGGACTGATTCCTGCTGCTCCTGGAGAACACCTGTTACAGGTGAGTAACTACTCTTACAAGGATGCCATCACTTGCAAACAAATCAGGGATACCAATGAATCAAAAATAAGAAGCAAAACACATCAGAGGAAAACAATTACTGGATAACCCTAAGGTGACCGCCTTCTTGCTGGTAGATTGCTCCATCTGCCTCCGAGCTCTGGCGGCTCGCATCCAAAGCGCTCCCCAGGTCACCGTTCGGACCATGCTACATCTCCTGGGCCACATGGCCTCGACTGTGCATGTGGTTCCCCACGCCCGCCTGCACATGCGGACGGCTCAGTGATGTCTCAGTGCCCAGTGGAAATGCACCACAGGTAGGCAATTGATCACGTAGATCACAAAGACACAGTCCAAAACGTGATAAAGGTGGAAAAACAGGCCTTATTTATTGGTATATTAAAACCTATTACCAATCCGACACAGGCCGTTTTTCGCTAACCTTCGTTATGGGTTGATCAGGTAAAAGTACTACAACATAAAAAACATTATGCACTACATCATTAAAGTAATAGCAATCGTGATAAGAACAAATAAATAACCATAATATAAAACCATAAATAACCTTAAAATAAACATAAACATCATAATGTCCTTTAAAATATATAAATATATAAGAGGGGTAAAAAATGTAAAACATAAATAACACAAATATAATTAAAATCAATATTAACCAATTGTATAATATACATATATATGAAGACAATAAAAAAGATGAAACCAAGGGAACAGGATTGTGGCAACCACCATATATAGTGTATAATAAAATAAAATAATGAATACCTTTTTTGGATAAAAAGGACCCACCAACTTGAGGTCTTCAATAACTAAAATAATAATCAACATAAAAGGTTAAAAGACCACATATATCTATTATATAACATTTTATAGGGTATGTAACAGTAGTCATATGTACAAAGCCATATCTCTATACTGAAATGGAGCATCCATGAAGAAAGCAGCAGGAGCGAGAGGGGACAAAGAACCTATGTAAACACCTGTTGTACATGAGATATACAGGTGTTTACATAGGTTCTTTGTCCCCTCTCGTTCCTGCTGCTTTCTTCATGGATCCTTTTCATCCAAAAAAGGTATTCATTATTTTATTTTATTATACACTATATATGGTGGTTGTCACAAGTTTTACCAGCTTTTCGTGACGTATGATCCCAATAGACCGGGGCAGGCAGTCACCATGCGCACCCTCTCGGTTTGGGTGGCGGACTGCATCGCTTTCGCCTATGCGACTGCAGGCATCCCACTAGATTTAGTTGCTGCACATGGGGTCTGGGCCAAAGATAGCTTCGGTGACCTCTCTGCGCTCCGAGCTTCTGATGGACATCTGCTGTGCAGTCTTCTACAAATACCTTCATCGCCCACTACTGCCTGAAGAGGGAGTCCAACCGGGACAGCTCCTTCGGCCAGGCTGTACTCTGTAACCTATTCAGGGTATAAGCAACTCCTGCCTTCCGACCCTTCTTCACGGAAACCGAGTGCTTCACCCCGAGGACTTAGGCTCCTTCGGGCTTCGGCTTCTGCTCATGGCTTCGTGGAGGCGTTTTTTGGTTACAGGTTGGTAGCCTGTAGCTAGGGAGTCCCATAAGTAAGGACTGACTTCCTGCTTGTTCCTGGAGAAATTGTAGTTTCTCCAGGACTAAGCAGGAAGTCAGTCCTCACATATGGGTGACATCGACGTCGATGGAGCCCCTGTGGAGCATTTCCCCAGTTTTCTATGAAAGCCTTTGGGAATACTGAACGCATGCGCGGTCCCCTTCCCGCCTAAAGGTGCCATCTTGCTCAGTCTCTCTTTTTCCTTGGAGCCTGTCGGACGTGTGCCCTAGTTCACCCGGAAAACAGTTAGATTTTTCTTGCTATTTCCTGCGATTCCATCGCGGTTTTTTGCCCGGTTTGAAGCCGGTTCCCCTTCCCGCCGAGATAGGTACACCGGTATCGAGCCCGTTCTCATTTTTTCAGTTTTTGCCCTTCGTGGTTGGCGTTCGTGCCCTTTTTTCTTCTTCCCTGGAAGGCCGGTCCTTTGACCTCGCGGGGGCTCTTTTTTTCCCCAATAGCTTCCAGTAGTTTTAAAAAGTGTGATCGGTGCAAGAAGCTAATGTCTCTCACCGACACACACAACTGCTGCCTTCAGTGCCTCGGTCCTGATCATGATCCTAAGATCTGTGTACCGTGTGGCAAAATGTCCACTAAGGCACTTCGAAGTTGCAACCTCAAAAGGAAAGGCTTTTCTCTGATTCGGCCTCCGGCCGGGCCCGAACCTCGTCTGAGGCCTCGACGTCTCGGGAGTCTGACCCCTAGCATCATTGGGGTTCCTCGGACAGGGAGTCCTCCGAGTGGGAGCGTAAGAGGAAGAAGCGGCTTGCGAGGGCGGCATCGGAGGAGGTCCCTGGCCCCTCGAGGGCCAGTCCTTGGACCCCCAACGGCCGTCCCGGGCCCGTGGAACAGGAGAAGCCGTCAAAAGTGCCTCGTGTGGAACCGGAGTCTGCTGGACACGCAAGTCCTGTTGTCCTCGAGGACTCTCCTCCCAGGGAGCCGCCGCCGGGTCCCGAGTCGGTGGCTGCTGAGTCTCCTGAGCTAGGTCTCAAGCTGACAGCTTTGGAGTGCAGACTGTCTGCCTTCATGGATCAGCAGCGGGTGCTGATGGCCAGCCTTGCTGGCGCATCTGCCCCGACCACCGGGACATCGACGTCGACCCCGGAGACCGAGACGATACTCGAGACCATGAAGGCTCAAGGTCATCCTCGGTCGCGGTCACCCTCAACCTCCCGGTCGGGACCGAGGGTGTCGACGCCGGTGCCTTCGACATCGGGGCAGGTGCTGCCGGGCCCCGCGTGGTCGGAGTCCGACTCCTCTTCGGATGAGTCTGCTTGGGAGATGGAGGACGAGGATTCCCCTGATACCTTCAAGACTCGGTGCGTCCCATCGGACTCACCGCATTCTGAGCACCGGAGTAGATCCCCTCCGGAGGATACCCGGTTCTCGGAGTTCGTTCGGGATATGGCCACTGCTTTGGCGATCCCCGCGGACCCCGAGTAGGAGCCTTGCGCCGAAGAGCTCGAGGCCCTCCAGTATGACTCTCCTCCGAAGGAGGCCTTTACTGTGCCGGTTCCTCTGATGCTTGAATGGCTCCTCTTCCAGATGTGGGAGGCACCGGCCTCGGCGCCTGTTCTGAGCAAGCGGGTCGATTCCATTTATCAACTCCGTAAGAGCCCTGGTTTTCAAAAGACGCAGCTACCACACCATTCCATGGTGGTGGAATCGGCCATGCATCGTCTGAAAAGTCAGAAGATGCACTCTGCGGTGCCCCCTGGCAGGGAGGCCCAGAACCTGGATGCGTTTGGTAGAAAGTGCTTCCAGGGCTCGATGCTTGCTTGCTGTGTCCAGTCTTACCAGCTGTACATGGGCATGTACTTGCGGGACCTGGCGAAGGAGCTCGCCAGGTTTTCTGCTGGTCTCTCCGGGGAACCTTTGCAGAGGTTAAAGTCCTTGTCCTCGGGGATCCGGGAATGCTCTAAGTTCATGTCCCGCGCAGCCTACAATGGCTTCGAGGCCTCGGCCCGTGTTGCGGCAGCCGGCATTGCTGCTCGACGCCAGGCATGGCTGCAGTCATCGGATCTCGAGCCATGGGTTCAAGACAAGTTGGTCGATGTCCCTTGCCGAGGTGAGAACCTTTTTGGCAAGCCCATGACCAAGAAGGCTGCACAGCTCGAGACCGAGCACCTCACGAGGACAAGGCTGTCTGGAAAGACTTCTGCCCCTTCTCATAAAAAAAAGGGCTCGGGTAAGAAGTCCTTTTACCCGAGGAAGGTGACTGTCTTCAAACAGTTCCCACCTTACCAGGCCTCCCCAGCTCCCCCACAGGGTCAGCAGGCCAAGGGGCAAGGACATGGGCCCCATAGGCAGAAGGCCCCCAAGCCTCAGGCTCCTGCTCCCACTCAGCAGGATGGGGGTTTTTGACTCCCAAAGCATAGCCTCTCAGTCTCTGCTGTCCCATCCCTGCACAGAAGGTCGACTAATCCTGTTTGCCCACAGGTAGCCACACATTACAGGAGACAGTTGGGTCTTAAGCATAGTCCACTCGGGCTATATGCTTCATTTTCATCAGCTGCCTCCTCCGTAGTTCCCTGGAGAGCCTCCAAGGCCTCCTCTCCACACAGACCACCTCCTTCAAGAGCTTCAGGGTCTGTTGCGAGACAAGGCGGTGGAGCCTGTGCCTCCCCACCTCCAAGGTCATGGTTTCTACTCCAGGTACTTCCTCGTACCAAAGAGAACCGGAGGCCTCAGGCCTATTCTAGACCTCAGAAATCTCAACAAGTTCCTAGAGAAAGAAAAGTTCAAGATGCTTACTCTTGGAACACTTCTGCCCTACCTC
This sequence comes from Ichthyophis bannanicus, assembly GCA_033557465.1. Lineage (NCBI taxonomy): Eukaryota > Metazoa > Chordata > Amphibia > Gymnophiona > Ichthyophiidae > Ichthyophis > Ichthyophis bannanicus. The sequence goes on along the minus strand of CM066034.1, from coordinate 408,368,126 downwards.
CAGCAGGGAGATTGGCTATGCTCTTTAGATCTAAAGGATGCGTACACTCACATCCTCATTCATCCAGATCACAGGAAGTACCTCAGGTTCATTGTGGGAGGAAACCATTATCAGTACAGAGTACTGCCTTTCAGCCTCACCTCTGCCCCCAGGGTCTTTACCAAATGTCTGGCGGTGGTGGCGGCCTACCTGAGAAATCAGGGTATCTTTGTCTTCCCCTATCTGGACGACTGGCTCATCAGGGGTCAGACGTGCCAAGAGGCCAGGCAAGCCACCCTCCAAACTATTTCTCTTCTTCAACACCTGGGATTTGTCATAAACTTCGCAAAGTCCACTTTGCTCCCCTCCCAGAACTTGGAGTTCATAGGAGCAAGGCTGGACTCTCTGCAGGCAAAGGCTTTCTTGCCAGAAGACAGAGCCCAAAGACTGATAGACGTGGCAAACCAGTTTCTCCACAGGCCACTGGTTTCCGCCAGACTCTGGTTGCGGCTTCAGGGCCACATGGCTTCGACAGTGCATGTGACTCCCAATGCCCGACTCCGTATGAGGTCTGCACAGTGGTGCCTCAGGACTCGGTGGACACAGTCCACATGTCGCCTCAGAGACAGAGTAAGGGTGTCCAGACCATTCCTGAACTCCCTACGTTGGTAGCTGCACCCCCCCCCCCCAATCTACTGCAAGGGGTGCCTTTTCAGATTCCTGGGTTCACAGTAGTGTTGACCACCGATGCCTCTCTGCAGGGCTGGGGAGCACATTGTCTTGGAAAGTGCACCCAGGGCCTGTGGTCTCCCTGGGAGGCCACGCAACAGATCAACCTACTGGAACTCCGGGCTATTCGCTTAGCCCTCAAGACTTTCTCTCAAAACCTGGCTCACCAGTCTGTCTTAGTACAGACAGACAACCAAGTAGCCATGTTTTATGTGAACAAGCAGGGCACTGGGTCCAGGCTCCTTTGTCAGGAGGCACAGGACCTTTGCTTGTTTGCGCTCAAGCACAACATGTTTCTCAAAGCTGTTTACCTCCCTGGCCAGGAGAACTGCCTGGCAGACCGGTAGAGCAGAGTTCCGCAGCCCCACGAATGGCAACTCCACCCATTAGTGGTTCAGAAGATTTTCCTGAAATGGGTACTTCCATCCATAGATCTCTTTGCCAGTCCCCTGAACAAGCAACTGCCCAGGTTCTGCTCCAGGCACCCGCATCCCATGAGGTGGGCAGCGGATGCTTTTCTGATGATCTGGTCTCAGGGCCTCCTATATGCATTTCCTACCACGCCTCTTGTGGCCCGAACCCTGTTCAGGGTTCTAAAGAACAAGGCCTCGGTGCTACTAGTATCTCCCAGGTGGCCGAGGCAACCTTGATTTCCACTTCTGCTTCAACTGGCAGTGGACCCCTCACTGCCTCTAGGGTTGCAGCCCGACCTTCTCTCTCAGGATCGAGGTTCTCTTTTGCACCCAAATCTCAAATCTCTCAATTTGATGGCCTGGGGGCTGCAAGGGTAGTTTTGGCTCCTTAGGGGCCTACCTCCAGAAGTTGAAGAGGTAGTCCTGGCCTCTAGGAAGGAGTCCACTAGGAAAACCTATGCCCTGAAATGGAAAAGATTTTCTGTATGGTGTCAGCTGCGTACAGAGGATCCTTTCTCCTGTGCTGTACCAGTAGTGCTTCAGTACCTGCTGCACTTGTCCAATCAGGGTCTTAAGTCCAATTCTGTTCGGGTCCACCTCTCAGCTCTGGCAGCTCACCACTCTCTGGTGGAAGGACACTCTGTTGGTTCACCCCTTGGTGTCCCGGTTCCTCAGGGGTTTGCTTTTGCTCAAGCCTTCTGTCCGTCCTCCAGCCCCTGAGTGGGAGTTGAATGTGGTCTTGCAACAACTGACTCGCCCACCTTTTGAGCTGATGGCTACTTGTCCTCTCTGCTTCCTTTCCTGGAAGACACTCTTCCTGGTAGCCTTAACCTCGGCCAGACGAGTGAGTGAGCTTCAAGCCCTTGTCTTTGACAGGCCTTACACCCGATTCTATAGGAACAGGGTAGTCCTTAGGACTCATCCAAAGTTCCTCCCTAAAGTTGTCTCCTCTTTCCACGTCAACCAAGAGGTGGTTCTTCCAGCATTCTTCCCTAGGCCTCATGCAAGCCAGGCTGAAGCGGTCCTGCATACCCTGGACTGTAGGAGGGCCTTATCCTTCTACCTTGACCGTACGCAGGGCCATAGAAGTGCTACTCAGCTCTTCATCTCTTTTGACTGTAATAATTTGGGGTTAGTTGTGTCCAAGCATACCTTGTCCATATGGGTGGCTGACTGTATCACCTGGGCATACAGGGCGGCTGACCTTCCCTTGCAGGGTCGGGTCACGGCCCACCGTTTAAGGGCTATTGCTGCCTCAGTAGCTGATCTCTGCTCTGTACCGTTGGCAGACATCTGCAAGGCTGCAACTTGGTCCTCAAGCCAGACTTTTGCGGCCCATTACTGCCTGGAGAGGGAGTCCCGTAGGGACAGTGCTTTTGGCCAGGCAGTACTCCGGAATCTCTTTGAGGTTTAGGCAACTCCTGCCCTCCAGCCCTCCGTTGGGCTACCGGTGGAGGTTCTTTCAGTGCAAGGCCTTTCTTTGATGCTGGGACTAGAGGGAGTTCTCTTGTTCAGCCTAGGTTCCTGGTAGCTCAGAGCTAGGGAGTCACCCATATGTGAGGACTGACTTCCTGCTTGGTCCTGGAGAAAGAGTAGTTACTCATCTGTAACAGGTGTTCTCCAGGAGCAGCAGGAATCAGTCCTCACAACCCTCCCTCCTCCCCTGGGAGTTGCAGTTGTACATAGTTTATTCTTACATTTTTTGTGTTCTGTTTTTTAGCAATGTCATTTGACTGAGCAAGATGGCACCTTTAGTCGGGAAGGGGACCGCGCATGTATGCGGAATTCCCAAAGGCTTTCATAGAAAGCTGGGGAAATGCTCCGCAGGGGCTCCATCGACGTCGATGTCACCCATATGTGAGGACTGATTCCTGCTGCTCCTGGAGAACACCTGTTACAGGTGAGTAACTACTCTTACCTGTAACAGGTGTTCTGCAGGGCCAGTAGGAATCAGTCCTCACTACCCTCCCGCCTTCCTTATCCTTCCCTTGCCATCTGCTTGGTAGGGGCTTGAGCTAAGGGATCCTACTGAGCAAGATGTCGCCCTTGGGCGGGAAGAGGACCATGTATTCGTGGCAGCAATCGCAAAGGCTTTCTTTGAAAACTGGGGAATTGCTCCGTGTGGGCTCAGACGTCACCCATAAGTAAGGACTGATTCCTGCTGTCCCTGGAGAGCACCTGTTAAGGGTGAGTAACTACGCTTTCTCCAGGGACAGTAGGAATGATGGCGAGAGGTCTATCCATTAATCCTGCTTTGGAAAAAGAACCCAGAGCAGAGGAGTTGGAAATGCTCCAGTATCCTACAGCTCCCAAAGAGATGACTACTCTCCCAATACACCGCATACTCCAGGACCTTATGTTCCAGATGTGGGAGACGCCCCTCACCATTTCTCCCCATAGCCGGTGACTCGATACCATGATTCAGTTACCAGAAAGCCCTGGGTTCCAGAAGACACAGCTTCCACACCACTCAATGTTAGTGGAATCAGCCATGCGTCGAATTAAGAGTTCCTTAGCCTCCCTCCAGTTTAGTCCCGAACCTTTGGGTTTGTGCATGTCCTCCCGCAGCTTTAAGACTGAGCATGTCACATTTCTGATGACACCAGTATAAGTAATCCAGGGCCCACCTCCAAGTTCCAGTTCTCAGTCTCCAAGCAGCGGAGGGAGGTGTGAGTCCAGAGTCTCGGGACTCACTGGAGTAAGCAGTCAGTTAGGTTATAGTTGGATAAAAAAAAAAAAAGGGTGACTGGCCCTTTAATTTTGCGATTTTGGCTTTAGAGTGGACAGGGCTCTGAGGCTGACAGGAGGCTGCCCCCCCTTCTCCCCCCTCTCTGCAGCATGGTGCAATAGCGAGGCTGAGTGTGGGAGCTGAGTGGGTACTCCGGCTGTGATCCTGCGAAAGGGTGCAGAGCCGTGGGAGTATTGCTGCCCGCCCGCGCTCAGTGAGGGAGAGTGCTGAGCGGCACGGCGGAAGGAGCAGGAGCTCCAACAGAGGCCGAGAAGTGCGTTGTGCCTAGCGTAGTCAGTTATGGGCACGGCTGTGATCAGGGCAGCGAGGAAGGAGCCTCGGTTGGAGCAGAGGTAAGCGATATGAATTTTTAATACGCGACAGTGACTAACAGTCAGCGGCGGGCTTCGGATCCTGGAGGGCCGTTCGGGACCGCGTGGCGTTTGCGCAGAAAACTGAAGAGTTGACTTTTAGCAGTCCTAGGGGTCTGATGAGGTGGATTTACAGGTTTTAAATTAGTTTAAAGGTAATTGTTGGTGATTTAGTGTGTGTGGCTTCAAATTCGTTTTGAGCTGGGGAAAAAAAAAGTGTTTAAGTTGACTGGCACTGTGTCACTGATCCATATGCCAGCTAGGGCTCGGTGTCTCCTGTGTGGGGTTCGTAGAGGCTCCATCTCAGAAGTGGGAGTGTGCCAAATGCTGTGCACTCGAGGCGTCGCTGGCGGAGATGCCTGAACAAGGTGGGGGAAAGAGCGGGAAGGAGTTTGCAGAGGCTGCGGATCTCCGCTCCTCGCTGGAGGTGGTTCAGGAGCTGGTGCCAGGGCCTTAGGCTCCGGAGGTTTCCTTGCCTCAGACTTCAGTACAGGGGGGACTGGGGGCCATTTTTTCCCAGCAGCTTTTGTCCTTGCTGCAGCAGGCGCTGGGGAGTTCTGGGAGCGGGAGCTCTGGGCCTGTGGAGCTCGGAGTGCGCGGTACCAAGAGGCCCGGGACTCCAGTAAGCGTAGCAGGGGGCACTGTCCCAGTTAGAAGACGAAACTGAGGACGGAAGATACCGAGCAGGATTTGCTGGGGGAAGAGCTGTCAGAGGTTTTAGAGGACTCTGATATGGAAATGGAGTTGGAAGAAGGTGAGATCACTGAACTAGAGAACCAGGCTAGAGTAGTACGAGTGTTCAGAAGAGAGGAACTTTCGTTGCTTATTACAGAGACGCTGAAAGCTATGAATATGCCGACAGCAGGTCCAGCGGAGGATAGTTCTTTGGAGGATCCCTTATTACAGGCGGTCTGTAAGTCTCAGCGGGCATTTCCAGTTCATAGGGTTTTTAAGGAAATGATTCAGGAAGAATGAGATACGCCAGAGGCAAGCATTAAGGGGACCAGACTGATGGGCTGTCTGTATCCGCTAGGGGAACCGGATAAGGAGATTTTTAAATTGCCCAAGGTGGATATGGCGGTTTCGGCAGTGACTAAAAAGACGACGATCCTGCTAGAGGGAAGTGCGCCTCTTAAAGATGCGCAAGATAGGAGACTAGATACATTGCTTAGACAGGTGTTTGAGGTGAATGCTCTGTCCATTCAGGCTTCAATTTGTGGGGCATGGGTGGCAAAGGCACCTCAGGTGGTCTCAGAGACTGAAAGGGTTACAAGTTAATGAGGCATCCTAGGAGGAGGCGGCTCGAATCGAATCAGGAGCGGCATACCTGGTGGATAGTCGGTATGATCTGATTCGGGGACTCTTGAAGAGTATGGCGTCAGTGGTAGTGGCAAGGAGATATCTTTGGCTGTGTAATTGGGCAGCGGATGCGGCTTCAAAGGTGAGGTTGGGCAAGCTGCCTTTTAAAGGGAAGCTCCTCTTTGGGGAGGAGTTCGAGAAGTTAGTAAAGGATTTAGGTGAGTCAAAGGGGGGGGCAGGTTGCCAGAGGACAAGCAGAAGCAGGGTCATGCTTTACAGCCTTCTAAGAGTCAGCAGAGGGAGTTTAGGTGTTTTCGGCAATCAAGGTTTGGTCAATTTCAAAGAGGGCGTTTCCAGTACAGGTCCACATGGTTTCGGGGAGCAGGCAGAGATTTTGAGGCCGCTTCTTCCCTGAACGTTAAGAAACCACAATGAAGTGAGGGGTGTCTAGTCAGGAATAGTTCCGGTGGGGGGTCGTTTGAGGGACGACTTTCCTGTCTGGGCCCAAATTATGGCAGATCAGTGGGTGTTGGAAGTTGTGCAAAAAGGTTATGCAGTCGAATTCCAACATCCAGTGAGTGATGTCTTCAGTCCTCGTGTGCCACAAGAGTAAAGAGAGCAGCAATTCAAGAGACCTTAGACAGATTGTTAGCCCTAAAGGCGGTGGTGCCGGTGCCTGTGGACCAGTGCAGGTACGGTCAGTACTCCATATATTTTGTGTTCCCAAAGAAAGAAGGGACCTTAAGCCTATTCTGGATCTCAAGCGGGTAAACAGATGTCTCAGGGTGTCCCATTTTCGCATGGAGACACTGAGGTCAGTCATAGTAGCAGTGAGGCAGGGAGAGTATCTTACATCTTTAGATCTTTCGGAGGCCTATCTGCACATTCCTATCAGGAAGGAACATCAATGCTTTCTTCGCTTTGTGGCACCCATGGGCCATTTTCAGTTTCAGGCAATGACGTTTGGATTGGCAACTGCTCCAAGGACATTCACCAAGGTCATGATGGTGGCAGCGGCACTGCGCAAGAAGGGAGTGTTGGTGCACCCTTATCTGGACGATTGGTTGATTCGGGCAAAATCGAAGGAAGAAAGTGAAGAGGCAACACGCAAAGTGGTACATTTCCTGCAGACCCTAGGATCAGTGGTAAATGTAGCAAAAAGCAAATTCGTGTCATCACAGGAGTTGGAGTATTTGGGAGCCCGCTTCGACACGAGAAGAGGCAGGGTGTATTTGCCACAGCTAAGAATCAGGAAGTTAAGAAAGTTGATCCAAGGAGAGCGCCCTCCGCCTGGCAGTATCTGCAACTCTTAGGGACAATGGCGGCTACGATAGAAGTGGTTCAATGGGCCAGGGCTCACATGAGGCCACTACAGAGAGCGCTGCTTTGAAGGTGGTCTCATCAGTCCGATCAATTGTCAGAGTGAATGGTCTGTCCGCCAGAGGCGAGATGGTCTCTGCAGTGGTGGCTGGTTCTGGGGTGTGTGGAAAGAGGGATGCCTCTAGAAGCTCCGGATTGGAAGGCGTTGACAACGGATGCGAGTTTGTTCGGCTGGGGAGCACACTTCAAGGGACAGTACGCTCAAGGTCAGTGGATCGAAGAAGAAAAGAGTTGGTCAATCAACATATTGGAGTTGAGGGCGGTGACCTTGGCTCTGAAAGCGTTTCAGCGGCAGCTGCAGGGGAGTGCGATCTGGGTGCTGTCGGACAATGTCACAGTGGTGGCTTACATCAACAGGCAAGAAGGCACCAGCAGTGTGGCACTGGAAGGAGAGGCGGAAGAACTAGAGTGGGCCGAGTCACACCTTGGAAGCGTTATCGGCAGTGCATATAGTGGGAGTGGACAATGTGACAGCTGATTTTTTTTGAGTTGAGTCAGGGTTGGACCCAGGAGAGTGGATGCTCCATCCCAAAGTCTTCGACTTGCTGGTGCAACGATGGAGTCTGCCAGAAATGGACTTAATGGCGACGTTCGAGTCAGCAAGGGTAGAAAGGGTTTTCAGCAGAAGAAGAGAGAGAATGTCCGAGGGGTTGGATGCCCTGATGCAAGCCTGGCTGGAGTACAGTCGTCTTTGTGTTTCCACCGTGGGTGCTTATAAGTCGGGTGCTGCAGCGCATAGAGCGGCACTGAGGGCTGGTAATTCTGGTGGCGCCGGATTGGCCGCGGAGGCCTTGGTATGCAGACTTGATGCTGCTTCTGGTGGAGCCCCTGTGGAGACTGCTGATCAGGTGGGATCTCCTGAGGCAGGGACTGTTAAGGATGCCTCAGGTGGATCGGTTTTCGCTTACGGCTTGGCTCTTGAGAGGGCAAGGTTGATGTCCAAAGGGTATTCGGTCAAGGTGATTGCTATGTTGCTGAAGTCTAGACGTAGGTCCACTTCTATGGCTTACATCCGAGTTTGGCGATTGTTTGAATCCTGGTGCGAAGATAGGCAGCCGAGGGTGGTGTTTGCCATGGTTCCGCAAGTCTTATCCTTTTTGCAGGATGGGTTCGATAAAGGTTTAGTGGCGTCTTCCCTTAGGGTGCAGTTGACTGTGCTGTCCTGTTGTCGAGGGAAGGTGCGAGGGATATCGCTTGGAACTCATCCAGATGTTAAAAGATTCTTAAGAGCGGTGTCACTGTTGAGACCTCCCTGCAGGGCTTCGGTGCCAGTGTGGGATCTGAATGTGGTGTTAGAGGCGATGGTCAGAGAGTCGTTTGAACCACTGGCGAAGGCGACACTGAAGGACCTTACTCTGAAGGTAGTCTTCCTGGTAGCTATCTCTTCAGCAAGGAGGATCTCGGAGTTACAGGCGTTGTCATGTAGGGAGCCTTTTTTGTCCTTTGAGAGGAAAAAGGTAGTTCTGAGGATGGTTCCCTCCTTTTTGCCAAAGGTAGTGTCGGCCTTTCATGTAAATCAGGTAGTGTCTTTGCCTGTTTTTGAAAGGGCAATTAAGGATTCGGATAAAAGGAGTTTACATCGCTTGGATGTTAGTAGAGCTCTGAAAAAGTACATGCAGAGAACGGTGGCGTTCCGCAGAACAGACAGGTATTTGTGTTGTTTGGAGGAGCCAGAAGGGGTGAGCTGGCCTCAAAGGCTTCTTTTGCTAGGTGGATGAAGGAAGCGATTGCGTCCGCATATATGCTGAAGGGCAGAGTGGTGCCGACAGGTTTGAAAGCTCATTTGACGAGGGCTCAGGCAGCATCCTGGGTGGAGTGCAGCTTGGTTCCAGCGGTGGATATTTGTAGGGCGGCGACGTGGTCGTCGTTACATACTTTTGTCAAGCATTACAGGATTGATGTGCAGGCGGAAGAGGATTCTAGGTTTGGATCAGCGGTTCTTCAGGCTGGTCTGGCAGGCCCCTCCTGTTGAAGTATTACTGCTCTGTTACATACCCAGAGTTTCGGGACTAGACTGGATGGACACTAAGGAAGATGAAATTAGACTTACTTGCTAATTGTAGTTCCTTGAGTAACTCCAGTCTAGTCCCGCATCCCTCCTTTAGGTTGCCTGCCTGAACGTAGCCTGAAGTGCCAGGTGAGGAGGTAGGTGGTAGCATGTGACAGGAGTGCAGGTTCACAGCCCTTTGTTCTTAGGGGGGGGGAATGATTGGGTGAAATGGTCTCAAAGAGAAGTGCGGGATAAGACGGAGCACACCTATCAGGCACTCGGGCTTAAGAACTGTCCAGTATGTATGGGTGAAAAAAAAATTAGATAAATAAATTTTCTGTAGTTTATTTCAGTTCAGTGTTAAGGTTAATATTTAAGATCTGCTTACTTATTGCTCTGGTGAATCTGCTTTGTCAATAGATTACTGGATCTTGGAGGCGGGCCCTGGACTACTTATACTGGTGTCATCAGAAATGTGACATGCTCAGTCTCCAAGCTGCAGGAGGACATGCACAAACCCAGAGGTTCCGGGACTAGACTGGAGTTACTCAAGGAACTACAATTAGCAGGTAAGTCTAATTTCACCTTCTAAAACACACTCCTCTAATACCCCGGGCAGAGAGTTGCGAACTCGCGAAGCTTTTGGCTGCCGGTGCTTTCAGGCCTCCATGCTTGGTATATTTCTTAGGGAAGCGACTAGGTATCTGGAAGCAATGGCTTCTCTTTTCCCAGATGACAAGAAGGGAAGACCACCTTACATTAGTCAAATATGCCAAAATGTTGCCAAATTTGTCAATAGGGCAACCTTTGACTCTTTTGAACGCATTAGCATTCTATCTGTATATGTGCCCGTAGGATTGTTTGGCTTCAGGCATCAGACCTTGAACAGTGGGTTCTAGATAAGCTGGGAAATATTCCCTGTACAGGAGAGAACCTGTTTGGAAAGGATTGACAAGATAAGACTTCTCAGTTAGAATCTGAGAATACCACCCTAAATAGTCTTTCAAAGGCTACTGTCTATCCTACTAAGAAAAAATGAGCTGCTAAGAAGCCATTCTATGGTAAGAAGAACAAATTCTACTCTTCTTACCCCTCAACCTCTCAATACCAGCTCCAGGCTACCCAGAGGAAGCAACAGCCTGCTAAACAGCAGAATAAGCCACAGGCTCCTAAACAGCAACCAGCAGCACAGACTCAATCTACGCCTGGTTTTTACTTCTTTCTGGAGAACATTGCCACCCTGCCTCTGGAGAACCCCCATCCCCTTCACATAGCAGGCAGGCTCTGCCATTGTGCCCACAGGTTGCATCTCATAACCTCAGAGCAGTGGATACTAACCATAGTGTGAGAGGGGTACAAGCTTCACCTACAAAGCATACCCCCCCCCCCCATAACTCTAGTGGGGGAATATCATTTGCATCACCTCTGTTCTGTCAGAGTGTGCTATAGAAGATGTTCCAACATTCCAGAGGGGAATGGGGTTCTATTCTCCGTACTTTCTCATTCCAAAAAAGAATGGAGGATACAGGCCCATCTTCTATCTCGGAAACCTCAAAATGTTTCAGGTTCTAGAGAAATTGAAGATGATTTCACTAGGAACCCTTCTTCCTTATCTCCAGAGTCAGGACGGGCTCTGTAATCTAGATCTCAAAAAGCGTATACCTATATCCTCATTCATCTAGAATACAGGAGCTATCTTTGCTTCATCTTCCAAGGAAATCACTACTAATACAGAGTCCTTCCATTTGTGCTCGCCTCTGCCCAAAGTGTATGGCGGTTGTAGCCGCATATCTAAGGACTCTCAGAATATTTGTCTTCCCTTACTTATACGATTGGCTAATAATAGCAGCCACTTCTCAGAAAGTTCACCCATCCCTCCTTCGTAAATTCAGGTACTACAGGATCTAGGATTTGTGATAAATCTTCCAAAATCCCATCTAGTTCTTACTCAAGCACTAGAATTCATAGGCATTGTTTTAGATACTCGATGGTCAAGGCAGGGTATGTCTACTCCAAGACCGTTGTACCCGCCTAGTACAGATAGCATCTCAAGTAAGTTTCAAAAACAATCTCTCGGTCACAGAGATGCTATAACTCTTAGGCCATATGGCCTCTATAATTCATGTAGTGCCATATGCTCGTCAGCACATGCAGATAACTCAATGGACTCTTGCATCCCAGTTGGAACAGGCCTCTGGGACCCTCAGACAAGATCAAATTCAGACATTCTCATGAACTCCCTGCTCTGATGGTCTACCCTGGGAAATCTCCTCGTAGGGTCACCTTTTCAAATGCCTCCAAATCAATGCATCCTGACAACAGATGCCTCGAAATTGGGTTGTGGAGCCCACTTGGGCTCTTTCCACTCAGGGCCTCTGGACAGAGCAGGAGTCACAGCTCCAGATACATTTTCTAGAGCTTCGTGCAGTCTTCAATGTCCTCAGTGTTCCAACAAAAACATCAGGGACAAGGAGTTCTGATCCAGACAGACAACCAGGTAGCTATGTTCTACGTGAACAAGCAGGGCGGAGCGGGTTCTTGGGCCCTCTGCAAGGAGGCTCCTCTTCTTTGGTCCTTTGCAATTACTCATTAGATGTATCTCCAAGCACTATATCTGCCAGGACACCAAAATGTCTTAGCAGACAGATTTAGTAGGATCCTCCTGCCGCATGACTGGTCTCTCCATAAACAGATTATCTCCTACATCTTTCAGACCTGGAGAACTCCAGAGATTGGCATTCTGCGGAGTGGCAAAAAGGTCAAACTACCTCATTTTTGCACCAGAACCCCAATGCCCAGTCATCAGCAGGTCGATGGTTTCCACCTTCACTGGGGTCAGGATTTCCTGTATGCCTTTCCTCCCATACCTCTGATTCCCAAAATGCTTTTCAAGCTTAAAGCGGACAAGGGCCACTTGATCCTCATAGCCCTACAATGGCCACGTCAACCGTGATTTCCTCTCCTGCTATGTCTGTCAGACTCACCCTCTCTGTCTCAGATCAGCTCCCGACCTTCTGTCACAGGAGGAGAGGACACTGCTCCATCCCAGCCTGCAGTCTCTCCATCTCATTGCTTGACTGCTGAAAGTGTAGTCTTGCAAGGTCTCAGCCTTCCTCAGGAAGGAAAGGACATCCTGCTAGTCTCCAGGAAAAAGTCTACCAAACGTTCCTATGACTTCAAGTGGCGTAGGTACTCCACTTGGTATACCCAAAGGGTTCTTAACCCCTTTTCGGCTCCTGTGGAAGCTCTTCTTCAGTATCTCCTCCATATTTCGTCCTCTTGTCTCAAGACAAACTCGGTGAGGGTTCACTTCAGTGCAATTGCTGCTTCTCACCATCCCTTGGATGGGCAGCCTTTTTCTTTACAGCAGCTTGTAACATGTTTCATGAGAGGGCTATTAACCAAGCCCTCCCATCAGGCCACCATCGGTGGCATGGGATCTTAATATCGTGTTAGGTCAGCTCCTTAAGCTGTCCTTTGAACCTTTAGCCACAACCTTGCTAAAGTTTTTCTCTTGGAAGGTCATCTTCCTTGTTGCACTCACTTGAGCTAGACACATTAGTGAGTTCTAGGTCTTGGTGACCCGCCTTATACACACTTCCACTATGATAATGTGGTCCTTAGGACTGATCCTCATTTCATGCCCAAAGTCATGTCTCCTTTCCATTTGAATCAGTCAGTCTACCTGCCTGTCTTCCCTAGACCTCATTCCTCTAGGGCAGAGGCAACCCTCCATACTCTTTGCAAGCATGCCTTGGCATTTTATCTCCAAAGGACAGCTGAGCATGTAAGAGCTCTGTTCATCTCCTTCGACCCCAGTCACTTGGGGTTGTCAGTATCCAAGGGTACTCGATCTAAAAATGGATAGCAGATTACATCTCATTTGCTTTATACCAAAGCAGGACTATCCTTTGAAGATCATGTCACTGCTCATAATGTTCGTGCCATGGCTGCCTTCATGGCAAAGCTACATTCTGTTGCCATTGACGAAATCTGCAAAGCAGCCACCTGGTCTTCGGTGCATACCTTCGCTGCACATTACTGTTAGACGACTCCTGCTGGGATGCCATGTTTGGTCAGGCTGTACGCCAACACCTCTTTCAGACTTAGGTCAACTCCTACCCTCCGTCCCAGACTTTTCGATGCCAGATGTCCATTAAAGATCCATGCCCTTTTGAGGACTGCTCTGAGGCAAATCTATTGATTCTGGGTACCTTCCTCTGGCATCTGGGAGCTAGGGAGTCCCATATGTGAAGAGTACATTCCTGCTTGTTCCTGGAGATAGCATAGTTACTCGTAACAGGTGATCTCTGGGAACAGCAGGAATTTAGTCTTCACAATCCACCCTCCTCCCTTAAGAGTTGTAGAGTTTCTCTCTCTCTCTCTCTCTCTCTCTCTGCTTTTATCTCAGCTACAAGCTCAACTGAGGAGGGAGAGTTACAGATGCAGGAAGGCAGCAACGCAGATGCAGTGGGATGCTCCCAATGGCTTTCCTATTGGACTCCGGGGAGCGGTCTTGCACGGGCTCCGTCGGTACCAACGTCACCATATGTGAAGACTAAATTCCTGCTGTTCCCGGAGATCACCTGTTAGATAAGTAACTATGTTTTTTGGCTCAAGAGCCCATTGCAAAAATCAAACAGCTCAGGGCCATTAGAGTCACTGGAAGGAGGCATGGCCCTTTTGGGCAGAGGTGTCTGGGTTTACCTGAGCAATGCCATGCATTGGTGCGTATAAATTGGCAAGTGGGTATGAAGAGGACAGGAGTGGCCCTGGAGATGAGACTCCTGTTCTCTTGAGCAGTGGAAGACATTGCCAGGATATACAATGTGGAGGCAGAATCCTCAATCTCCACTCCCTCGATTCCAGGGAGTGGGAGTTAGATCAGGTGGTATTTCAGAAAATTCTTTGCCTTTGGGGCTGTCCCAAGATAGAGCTAATGGCAACCTGGTCCAATGCCAAAGCATGCAAATTCTTCAGTCGCTGCAAGGAAGCTATCTTTAAGGACGTTGATGCCCTAGTTCAGTCCTGGCCAGAGCACTGTCTGCTGTGTTGCCTCCATGGCTGCTCAAGGGGCATGTGGTATGATACATGGAGTGGCGTCTGTGCTGGATTTTCTTGTTTGCACCAAATTGGCCACAGAGTTCATGCTTCTGAGATCTGATGTGGCTCCTACTGGAACCTCCTCTAAGACTGCGCTCAGCTAGTGGGCTGTAATGTCAAGGGATGGTCTTTCTGGACAACCAAGCTCTCTTCACTCTTATGGCTCTCCTCTTGAGAGGGGTAATTTGCACTTCTTGAAAGTGTGGTGATCAATATAATGTATACTGTTCCACCTCACTCAGGATTTTGCAGACTTCTATTATATCTACCTCAGACATCCCTTTAAAACAAAAAGCTTTAACCTCTATCTTTTCCTCATGCAATCATTGTGTGCAGAGGTATCCCTGATAGACATCTAAAAGGATTAATATTACCAAAGATATTGAACAAGATTCATGACATCAAGCTGAAGCATGCTACATTAACAGAAAAAGACCTGAAATTTGTATATTCCAACAGTAAATTGAAAATTGCAGCAGAAGCACAAAAACTTTGAAGATAAGACAAAAACAGTTAAAAAAGCTATCAAAATAAACCATGTAGAGAGAACCAAAAACAATTCTACAGGGAATTGGGAAAGAGAATTAATATTGTAAAAGCACCACCAACTAAAGCTGAAACCACCTGGAGAAAGCTATATGAGGATCTTATATACCACAATCAAAAAGCAGAATGGTTACACAGCATACAGAAGCATTGCTATGTTACATCAGGCTGCTCAAATTGATTTTTGCAGTTCGCCAGGTTTTGGTGGAGTGAGGATAACTGTTGTAGCCAAAAGTTGAATACTCCAAGTGGGCCAGGGCTCTTCCATTTTGGGGCTTCTTTTAACCGGCTTTCCAGCTCTTTCTTTGTAACTACAGGCCATTGCTGGAAAGCAGGTTAAAAGAAGCCCCAAAATGGAAGAGCCCTGGCCCACTTGGTGTAATCAACTTTTGGCTAGAACAGTTATCCTCACTCCACCAAAACCTGGCGAACTGCAAAAATCAATTCGAGCAGCCTGATTTAACATAGCAATGGCTTACTACAGGAATAACATTTCTCTTTCCAAATGTTATCCAAGTAACATTCCTAAACATTATTGACCAATAACCTGTTTACCTGAAATCTATAAGCTATTCACCACAATAGATGCAGACAGAATATATGATCACATCGAGCTCAATAACAACATGGTAGTAGAGCAAAAGGGCAGTAAGAGGAGCATATGGAACCAACGACTGGTTAATGTTGATTCTCCGGGAACAAGCAGGAAGTCAGTCCTCACATATGGGTGACGGCACCAATGGAGCCCTTGCAGAAGCATCCCCCCAGCTTTCAAAGAAAACCTTTGGGAAATGCCACCACACATGCGTGGTCGCCTTCCTGCCCAAGGGTGCTATCTTGCTTTGTCTCCTTCTTTTCTGTGGAGCCCTTCAGATGTTCATCTGGCTAGTCCCTGGAAAAAGTAGATTTTTCTCTCCGAGTTTCATACTCTCCTCCGGTTTCGCATCAGTACTCTTCCCGCCATCCATCCTCGCTGCCTCGGCATAGAGATCGGGTCTATTTTTGTAGTTTTCCTTTCTTTATTCTCTGGCATCTTCG
The DNA here is from genome assembly GCA_033557465.1 of Ichthyophis bannanicus. Lineage (NCBI taxonomy): Eukaryota > Metazoa > Chordata > Amphibia > Gymnophiona > Ichthyophiidae > Ichthyophis > Ichthyophis bannanicus. The sequence continues at coordinate 408,352,550 of CM066034.1, read as the reverse complement.
TGCCTTTTTTCCAACTGGCAGCCCGACAAATCTTCAACCTCGCAGGGGTACTTTTTTCCCCCATGGCTACCAGTGGCTTTAAGAAGTGTGATTGATGCTCTAAAATTATGTGTCTGACTGACACACACGACTGCTGTCTCAGCTGCCTCAGGCCAGTCCACAACCCGGCAGCCTGCAGTCTCTGCAAAAGGATGTCTAGCAAGGCCCTCAAGAGACACCAGCAGCAGCATGATAAATTTTTTCCTGAGTCCCCAGTGCCTCCAAAGGCCAGGGCCTAGTCTGAAGCCTCAGCGCCTCGGGCGAAACCTTCCAATCCCAAGCTCCATCGTGGGTCCTCAGAAAGGGGGTCTCCCTTGAGGAAATCCAGGAAGAAACAACCCTCGAAGGCGGTATCCTTGGATGGTTCCGACAGGCCGGGTGCCCCCTAGGCCTGGTCCTGCATTCCGAGATGCTCTTCTGAGGCTTCGCATAAGGAGCAGCCTGCAAAGGTCCCCCGGAAGGACTCTACTTTGGACCGGCCTCTGTCCCCAGAAACCATCCTCATCGATTCCCCTTCGGGGGAACCAACATCGGGCCCAAGTCCCTTGGGCCTAGCCCGGAGGCTGCGGAGCCTTCTGGCTTGGAGTCCAGAATGGCAGCCCTGGAGCGCAGTTTGTCCGCCTTCATGTAGCAGCAGCGGGTGCTGTTGTCCGGCATGACCAGTTCATCCGCCCTGACCACCAGGCCCTTGACGTCAAAGATGTCCCCGGAGGCTGAACCGATCCTCGAGGTCCTTCGGTCTCGAGTCGATCCTCTGCTGAGGTCTCAATCCAATTCCCACTCGACGGGACCGTGATCATCCCCGACAAGTATGCCAGCCGCGGAGCATTGGGAGCCCCAAGGCCCATGGAGCAGCCCTCCTACGAGTCCTCAATGGACTACTCCTAGTGGGAGACGGAAGATGAGGAGTCCCCTGACGCCCGTTGCCACTGCGATGTCCCATCCAACTCTTCCATCTCAGAACCTTGACGGTGGTCCCTGTTGGAGGATATTGGGCTTCCTTGATTTCGTCAAGGACATGTCAAAGGCCCTGGTATTCTCTACAGAATCGGAGGAAGACTCTTGGGCGGATGAGTTCGAAATCCTCCAGTACGAGTCTCCTCCAAGGGAATCGCTCATGGCGCCCATCCCTCCCATCCTGGAACGGTTGATGCTCCGCATGTTGGGAGACACCGGCGTAGATATCGGTGGTGAGTAAGCGGCTCGACTCCATGTATCGAGTCTGCTGGAGCCTGGGCTTCCAAAAATCACAGCTGCCGCATAACTTCATGGTGGTGGAGTTGGCCATGCGTCGGCTGAAAAGCCAGAAGATGCACTTCTCGGTGCCCCCTGGCAGGGAGGCCCGCCCCCTGGCAGGGAGGCCCGCACCCTGGATGCCTTTGGCAGAAAGTGTTACCAGAGGTCGAAATATGTAATAGTTTGATTGTTATAGAACAAATTATTCACTATACATAGTTCAATCATGTTTAATGTATTTAGCAAATTGTACCTAGTTAACTAATGTTTCATGTAAAACAGACCTGTTTTTCTGTTCATTTCTCGTTCATTGTAAACCGCACCTGATCTGTGGAAGGTAGCGGTATATAAGCAACTGTTAAATAAAATAAATAAAATGCCCATTGGCTGCATCCAGGCCTACCAACTTTACATGGACATGTACCTGAGAGACTGGTGAAGGAACTCGCCGGGTTCTCAGCTGGTCCCTCCAAGGAACTCTTAAAGTGGTTCAAGAACCTGGCCAAGGCAGTCCGTGAGTGCTCCAACTTCATGTCTTGAGCTGCCTATGACAGGTTCGAGTTGGTGGCCGAAATAGCAGTGGCTGGCATTGGTAAACGCTGCCAAGGTTGTCTACAGTCATCTGACCTCGAGCAGTGGGTTCAGGACAAATTAGTCGATGTACTATGCCAAGGAGAGAACCTCTTTGGCAAACCCATGACCGACAAGGCTGCTGAGCTGGAGACAGAGTTCATGACGAGGACCAGGCTCTCAAAAAAGACTGCTGCTCCTCCCCAATGGAAGGTCTCTGGTAAAAAGTCTTTCTACTCGAGGAAAGGGGCTGCTTACAGAAACTACCCACCTTTGCAGGCCTCCCTGGCTCCCCAACAGGGTCAGCATGCTAAGGGATATGAGCATGGTCCACGTAAGCAGAAGGTTCCAAAACCCCAGGCACCGGTTCCAGCCCAGTCAGGGGGGGGGGGGAGTTTGACTCCTTGAGCTAGACTTTCTACCCCATGGAGATCGGCAGCCCACAGGGAGATGTCTGGTCCACTATGCCCAGAGATGGTTGACCACCACCACCGACTCCTGGGCACTCCATGTGATAAGGGAGAGTTACCTCCTCCACCTGACTCAGACACATCCCCCTAATTTCCCAGGAAAGCCCCTCAGGTCTCCCCTCCACCGGGACCTTCTATTGAAGGAGTTGGCAGGTCTTCTCGAGGACAAAGCGGTGGAACCGGTGTCCCACCATCTCAAGGGCAAGGGGTTCTACTCCAGATACTTCCTTGTGCCAAAAAGAACAGGGGGCTTGAGGCCCATCTTTGATCTGTGCAACCTCAACAAATTCTTGTTGGGGGAGAAGTTCAAGATGCTCTCCCTTGGAACATTGTTGCCCTACCTTCCAGCAGGGAGATTGTTTATTCTCCTTAGACCTCAAAGATGCCTATACCCACATCCTCATTCACTCCAACCACAGGCAATACCTGAGGTTCGTAGTGGGGGGCAGGCACTTATCAGTACAGGGTGCTCCCTTTCGGTTTGGCTTCCGCCCCAAGGGTTTTCACAAAATACCCGGCAGTCGTGACTGCCTTCCTCTGTCTCCAGGGGGTCTTTGTCTTCCCCTACCTGGACGACTGGCTCATAAATGGAGGCAGAGCCTCAGAGGTGCCGCAGGTCACCGCACTTACCAGCCAGGTTCTACAGCACTTGGATTTTATCATAAATTACCCCAAGTCTCATCTTCTCCCGGCACAGTGTCTGGAGTTCATAGGGGCAGAGTTTGACACTTTCCAGTCAAAGGCCTTCTTGCCCAGGGACCGAGCTGACCGTCTTAGGACTCTGGCACTGGATGTACAGTGCTGTACCTCTTTTTCCCGCTTGGCGGCTTCTGTGCCTCTTCGGGCACATGGCCTCCGTGGTCCATGTCACACCAGACGTTCGCCTTCACATGAGAGTGGCGCAGTGGTGTCTTTGGGACCAGTGGTCTCCGGCCACAGGGTGCCTCAGAGACAGTCTCGGTAACCCTCCAACTGGCAGACTCCCTGGTCTAGTGGCAGTCTCTCCAGCAACTCAAGGCGGACATGCTTTTTCATGCCCTGAGCCCCTCAAGGATCCTCACAACTGATGCCTCCATGCTTGGCTAGAGAGCCCACTGCGGAGTGCTCTGCACACAGGGCCACTGGTCACCAGGCGAGAGCACCGAGCAGATCAACTTCCTGGAGCTGCGGGCCATATACTTAGCCCTGCGAGCTTTCTGTCACCACCTGCGTCACTAGCCATTGCTGGTCCAGACAGACAACCAGGTGGTGGTTTTCTGTGTGAACAAACAGGGGGGCACGGAGTCTGGTACCCTCTGTTTAAATTTGTTGAGTAGTTATATTGCAATGCGTTTTTTATATTTGATTTTTTCATTTGCAATTTGGTGGTTCTTTTTGTGCTATAACCCTCTGTCAGGAGGCAGTGGTCCTCTGCTCATATGCAATTTAACAGGGTATCCTCCTGCGGGCAATGTACCTACCTGACCAGAACAACCTTCTGGCCGACAGGCTGAGCAGAGTCTTCTGGCTGCACAAGTGGCAGCTGGTCCCCAGGATGGCACACTGACTTTTCCAGATCTGTGGGGAACCCATGATGTACCTGTTTGCTAGCCTGGACAACTTTCAGTTGCCCCGCTTCTGTTCCCGGCAGGCCCACCCCTCCAGAGTGGCAGCGCATACGTTCCTCGTCTCATGGTCATAGGGTCTCGTGTATGCTTTCCCTCCCACAGCGCTGATTGCCAAAACCTTGTTCAGGACCCTCAGCGACAGTGCCTTGCTCATCCTGATATCCCCTCGGTGGCCCAGGCAACTGTGGTTCCCATTGCTCCTCCAGTTAACAGTGGAGGCCCCCATCCACTTGGGAACCTCTTGGGGGCTCCTGTCTCAGGAGGGGGCTCTCTTTGCACCCCTACCTGACGTCCCTGTCACTGGCAGCGTGGCTGCTGAAAGGGTGACTCAAGCCCCTTTCAACCTCCCGGTTGAGGTGGAAGAGATTCTGCTGGCCTCTTGCAAGGCCTCTACTGCCCTCAAATGGTGCAGGTTTTCGGCCTGTTGTGCCGAGCACAGGGCTGACCCATTCTCCTGCCCAGTGGGACTGGTGTTTGTTTATAGTACCTTCTCCACCTCTTGCAGTCCGGGCTAAAGTCTAACTCCGTCCAGGTGCACCTTAGTGCCTTGGCGGCGCACCATCACCCGGTGGATGTCAAGCCCCTCTTGGTCCAGCCTTTGGTGAACTGCTTTTTATAGGGGTTTGCTCTTATCAAAACCCCTGGTTCGCTCTCTGGCAATCGTATGGGACCTCAACATAGTGTTGGGGCAACTCACTTGCTCACCCTTCGAGCCTCTGGCTACCTGTCACCTTCGCTATCTCTCTTGGAAGGTGGCGTTCCTGGTTGCGCTCACCTCCTCTCGCAGAGTTAGTGCACTTCCAGGCCTTAGCGGCCAAGGTGCCTCATACCAGGTTCTACAAGAACAGATTGGTGCTCTGCATGCACCCCAAATTCCTTCCGAAGGTAGAATTGCCCTTCCATCTCAACCATGAACTAGTACTCCATGTCTTCTTTCGGAGACCTCACTCCAGTCAGGCGGAGACGATCCTTCTATATCCAACGCACTCGGAGCCACCACAAAGCTGCTCAGCTTTTTGTCTCTTATGACTGCAGTAGGCTGGGGAATGCAGTGATCAAGCGTACTGTCCACCTGGGTGGCAGACTATCACCCTCACCTATGAGTAGACGGGGCTCCCGCTGGATGGCTGCATCACTGCACACCGTGTCAGGGCCATAGTGGCCTCGGTGGTAAACTTGCGCTCTGTCCCGATGGTGGATATCTGCCGGGCTGCCACCTGGTCTTCAGTCCATACCTTCGCTGCCCATTACTAATTTTGAAAGAGAGTCCCAACGGGACAGTGCCTTTGGCCATGCTGTGCTCCGTAACCTTTTCAGGGTTTAGGCAACTTCTACCCTCCGACCCTTCTGCGTTCAGGCTATCGGCGTGCTGGTTTCATCGGACACGGGTAGTGCTACTGTGATCTGTGGACATACTCAATTGCTGCTGCTTGCGGCTCCCCATGAGGGAGCCCCTGTTTTTGCTATGGGTTTTCGGTAGTCTGTAGCTGGGGAGTCCCATATGTGAGGACTGACTTCCTGCTTGTTCCCGGAAAAAGTGTAGTTATCTATAACAGGTGTTCTCCGCGGACAGCGGGAATCAGTCCTGACAATCCTCCTTTCTCCCTTTGGAGTTGCTCTCACCATCTTTTAGTTTTGCTGATTTTTGGCTGTGTCATCTGTGAGGAAGATGACACCCTTGGGCAGGAAGGGGACCACGCATGCGTGGTGGCTTCTCCCAAAGGCTTTCTTTGAAAGCTGGGGGGGTGCTTCCGTGAGGGCTCCATCGGTGCTGATGTCACCTATATGTGAGGACTGATTCCTGCTTTTCCTGGAAAACACCTATTACGGGTTAGGAGCTGCACTATAAGGCCATCATGGCCAGTTCTAAGAAAGGCAGAAATCTCATTATAGCATGGATTGATTATAAGAGTGTTTGACAGTGTCCCACATTCTTGATATTGCATAAAATAAATTCTGGTTTGATAGAGTATATTAAGTTCACTTTGACAGTGTGGCAGACCACACTCTTATGGAGGTACGAAGATGGTCAGTACGTACATCATTCCTAATATTAAGATCCAGTAAGAAATATTTCAGGGAGATTCTCTTTTGCCACTTCTGTTTTGTATGGCATTTAATCCTTTGAGTGCTCTCATCGACTCTTTGGGATATGGATTTAGCCAGAATCCTAAAGAAGTTAACAACTCAGAAGCAACTTCTCATCTACTGTTTATAGATGATCTGAAGCTTTACAGTTCCAGCAATTAGCAGAACAAGTTCATATGGTGACATCAGGGACTTTGGACAGGAAGGCATATATAAGTGTCTCGGAATAGGGGAAGGAATGACACTTGAGCAGAAACTGGACAGAGAAGATCAGTAAAGAATATTATAGGAGATTAAAATTGTTATTGAAAAGTGCCTTAACATCATATAATAAGATACAACCCATTAATTAGATGGCAATTCCTGTACTCTCATACAGCTTTGGGATTGTGGACTGGCCTCTTAAAGATCTTGAAAAACTGGATGTGTGAAGAAAACTCCTCCATGCTCATGAAGTAATTTACATAATCGGTGTATGCCAAGACTTGTACATTCCTAGAGCTGAAGGAAGGCTAGGACTTAGAGATCGATTACACCTACAGAGCTACTATCATAGGCCTCTAAGCTACCTGAGAGCAGCATCGGATCCAAATATGCAAAAAGTTCTGAAATATGAAGATAAATGTCCAGAATCCATCTTCATCATCAAACTTAGATAAGCATTCTGATGATTAGAAGGAATGAGTGAGAATCCACAGGCACGCATGGGAAAAGAAGTAACAGAATTTGCTAAACAAGAGAAAAAGCTCTTCAAAAGAATTAGATTAGCAGGTGAGGAAAAACAAGTAGCAAATACAATGGAAAATACAGTGTGTTACTCCAGGAACGTTTTGTTGATAAGGAATGGACACATGAATGGTTAAGGAGAGGTGAACTTAAACTAAAGAATGAAAGCTTGATAGTTGAAGCCCAGGACAGTGGATTACGGTTGAGATGATTTACAGCGAGCATTGAAAAAACTGGCAAAACACATATGTCTATTCTGTAAGAGAGCTGGAAGCAGTAACTCACCTTATTGGCAGGCTGCAAAGTTCTGATGGCAGAAAATTGCTATACAGAAAGGCACAACAAAGTAGCATGCTTCCTCCACTGAAAACTCTGCAAACAGTAGAATATCATTGTCCCTGAAAAGCACTGGAATCATGACCTTAAGAGAATAACAGAGAATGAAAAGGTTATGATCACCTAGGACGTTCCTATCCTGATGGACAAGAAACTGGATGCAAGGAAACCTGACATAGTGGTAAAGGAGAAGAATACCAGAATGGCATTGATAGAGGTGTTGGTACCGAGTGATTATTCTGTGAATTGCGTGGAAAGGCAGAAGATCCTAAAGTACCAAGAAATTCAGTCAGAGATGAAGGAAAGATACAGAAATCTTTCCCATTGTGCTCGAGTGACAGGCTTGATAAAGAATTTCCAAGCACGTTTTGACAAACTACCCAGACCTGTTACACCTTATGAAGTCCAGAAGGGAACTGTCTTTGGCATGATGCATGTACTACACCGAGCATTAGCAGTAAATTTGAGAGATTGCTCCACATACCCTGGCTTAGAAGTGAGGTTGACGACTCTCATGGTATCCGCAAAATTTTTGTACCATATTACACCCATCCTCGAGCAACTCCACTGGCTGTCACACCCTAGTCAGATAAAATACAAAACCCTCCTCCTGACTTACAAGGCCATACATGCTGACCCCCCTCCCCCCCCCAATCATCTACTCCCTGCTTCAGACACTCCACCCCAACAGATCAAGATGTGTCTATACAAGGAATACCCTCGTCATCCCACATGCCAGAACTAAATTCAATCAACAGGCTTGTACCCATGCATTCCAAGTCTATGCACCTTCAATATGGAACTCATTACCAGACTCATTAAGAAACATCACCAACCTTGGCACCTTCACAAAGCACCTAAAGACTCGCCTCTTCTCTAAACGTTTTTGGTCCTATCACATGATCCCTCAGGTCCACCACGACTGAAGCATACTGTGTACATAGGTATCTCCAAATTTAACTAAATCCTGAAATGTAAACCCTGTACATAGTTGAATAACACCATATATCTAATGCATGCTGTATATAGTTTCAGCTCCACTGTGAAAAAAAATGTTAATAGCCTTATTTCAATGTGTTTTATTTATTTTGCTACATTAATATACCGCTTTTCACTGGATCAAAACACGTTGATATGGCGAAAAGCGGTATATAAAACATAACTAAATAAATACATTTAATTAACCCCTTTGGAGAAAATGCCCCAAGAAAGTCTTTCCATTCTCTTCATGCTTTTGATTGCCATTTTCTTTACCTTTTCTAATGCCACTAGCTTTTTTTTGAGCATTGATCCCAGTACAAATCCCTGGGGTATAGCACTGTTCATCTTCCTCCATTGACTAAATTAAACATTCCATATTGTCCTGCTGGACCAGTCCAGACGAGTGGGGTGTCCCCCTGCCCTCCCAGCAGATATGCGGAAAGAGGGATTTTCCATCAGTTTCTTAAAGACTTCATAATGCCGTATCAGCCAGAACCACCAGAGGGGAACCTTCAGTATTCTCAGTCTTCAGCAGATGATGGATGCATCTTTTCAGTTCTTTGAAAATCTGAGAAAATACAAGGAAGAGGAAAGATTAATTTTACTCATGAGCAACCATTCCTGGGGGTGGATTTCTCACTGGAGCACAATGTGGGAGGCTCCACTAGGGTCACTCTTAAAACCCATGCTCTTTTCAGATGCCATAGGAGGAGGGAAAATGGTTCAGTTCCCTGCCCTTAACTTAAGGATACGTTGAGTAGCCTAAAGATTGAAAAAAAGGAACTAGAAGGATTCTTCAGCCATGCACACAACCTCACCCCTCCCTCCCTCCTTCCCCTGTTCTCTCCCGAAGATTGAAGAGGACTCTTCAGAGGTATCTTTATCTTTATCTTTATTAAAACACTTGATAGACCGCCCAGGCCGAAGCATCAGGGCAGTGTACAATCATAAAAATTGACAACTGCTAATAAAAAGAAAGAAAGGAACGCCATAAAATAATAGGACGGAAGGAGAGACAGTAAAGGAGATAGCGGACAGCCGGGGTGCAGGAAGGGTGAAGGGAAACAAGAGGAGGAGAGAGGGAAGGGACATGGAGGAGTAGGGGAAGGGGAGGCGCGGGAGTAGGAAAAAGGGAAGGGACATGGAGGAGAAGGGGAAGGGGAGGCGCGACTAGGGAGAGGGAACACCATCAGCAGGGGGGGAAGGTCGAAAGCCTGGCAGAAAAGGTGTGTCTTAAGGAGGGCCTTGAAACGGGTATAGGACAGTTCAGTGCGGAGTGGGATGGGAAGAGAGTTCCAGAGGGTGGGGCCCAAGAAAAAGAAAGCAGAGTGACGAGTAGATTCGAGGCGGGCCTGAGTAGGTGAAGGGAAAAAGAGACGATTACCGTGAGACGAACGAAGGGAAAAACGCGGCGTTTTTCCCGATGATCTTTTAGTAAAGATAAGAAGATCCTTCAGTGGAACGTGGGCAGCATTTATTTTGAGATTTTCACGAGATCCTTGATTCCCCTGATGAACCGCCTCAGTGTGAAACGCAAGGCGCCAAAATTATTAGCGTTGGGATTTGGACAATAGCCAAGTAGCAATCCAATTTTCTATGTTGCAGTATGCTGGGCCTTTTTGAACACTAAGCTAAGTACTTTTTATATTTTTATATTTTTATCTTTACAATCTTCGAGTTTGGAGCCCAGTTGCATCGTTAATTTGAAACTACATTGCTAATTTGGAACCATTGGCACATGAATTTGATATATAATTAGAAAACTCAGCAGATCCTTGATGTGAAATCGGCACACCATTGAAGTTTCTTTCGAAACGTGAGAGTGATGCACGTATTGATCTGAGATCAGCTGGAGAATTCCTTTAGATATTTCAACTCTGTTGAATTGGTTGAATGAGCAGTTATATAGATTCAGTTATCTTCTACTTTGTCATTGGCAGCGGGCATGGCCCTGAAGGAAGATGATCGTCAGACTTGCAGTTTTAGCATGTACTCCTTTGGATGCTTCCCTTGTGGAAGGCGCAGTCACCTGCTGCTGCTGCTCCCCCTCCCCCTCTCTTGTGTTGGGGTTATCTGGCCAGTAGGTAGCACCCGGATCATGGGCTGTGCTCCTGGAGTTTTGTTCTTCTGCAGCAAGCTTGGTCTTTATGCCATGGCAGCGCAGCTCCTAGAGCTTCTAGTCACCTCAATTTTTTCGGCCTGTTCGGAAGAGGGACAGCGGAATATTTGGCCCGGCTCTGTATCCATATTTCTAAGTGCTCTTTACGACAGTTGGAGTTTTGGATTGACTGGCTGGCCTTTGGTAGAGACCAGGAGTTCAGACTCAATGTTTCTTGCATGGATTCTATTCTGGAGGACTAATTGGTCATCTTGCTCTGAAGTGCATGACTGGTCCAGTGGTGGTCACCTATTCAGGAAGGTGGAGTTGGCAGCCTGATTGTTCAGATATCATCTTTCCTGAATTTGTCTGGTGAATGAAGGAGAGCTGCTTTTTCACCCCCTCTGTTAGGGGGGTTGGAAATACAAGAAGTCTTTCCTTCTTGAAATCATCAAGAGGATGGTAAGCTTGGGGCGTGCTCTGCCAAACCCCCAGTTATGTGGCAGAGAGTTTGCAAGAGGCTGTTGCCCTGCCACAAGATGATCACGCCTAGTGGTTTAACTCACTGCAAGTGAATGCACATCTTACAGCAGTTGCAAATCAGGTTGCTATTCTGGTGGAGGATGGTATGCCAATGAAGGTCCTTGGGATCGCAAGGTGGGCACTATTTTTAAGTCAGTTTGCAGTCTCCTTGTCATCCTTTAGTTTGTGTGTGGGCCTGATGTTTCAGGCTCTGCTGCAATGGTTTCAGTCTTACATAAAGAGTTGACTATATGTTTGTTTATTTAAAACTTGTTATACCGCCCATAACAAACGCTTCTGGGCAGTTTACAATCAAAAATTAAAAGCTGCAGATATATAGAAAAGAACGCCATTTAAAAATCAAAGCAGGACAGAGACAAGAAGGAGAAAAGAAGTAACTTGTGCTTTTCTTGTCTGATGCTATATATAGTCTTGCCTGTGGGGTGGCTAAAGACATTGTTCTATTGACTGTGGTGCGATGTTGGATATGATTCTGCCCTTGGGTGGCAGTTTCACCTTCATGTCTCGATTTGCCTCTGTTCTTCCTTAAAGACAGGCTGTGGTTTGGGTGGACTTAGATAAGTTGGGTAAGCACTTGAGTGAGTTCATATCTCATTGCCTTCCAGAGGATAGGTTGAAAGCCAAAAAAAAAGGCAGAAGAAGGGGGCTTGGGAGGTGTATGGACATGTGTTCTAGTTGCTGTACACCTGTGTTCTTCGCTTGTGCTATTCGGAGTCCAGTTGTTACTGCCCCTGCAAGTCCTCCTTCCTACCCTTCTGCATTCTGGTCTCGGATTCAGCCCTTTCATGGACCTCGAGGGTCCCAAGACTAATACCTCCTGAGGTATCACTTCCTGGCCAGCACGATTATGCCCAGAGCACTCTGATACTGAGAATCGCTAAATGGTAGTCGCCATTCAGTATAACCATGTTTTAGAATGCAAGAGCTGGCTCCAGGTGCCTTTGTATCTCCTTGCAGTTCTACGGTAAACAGACCAGTAATTCAATGTACCCTGGACAGGCTCCTCAATCTGTAGGCGGTAGTCCTAGTTTCCTCTTGGCCGATCAGGGTCAGGATTGATCCATTTGTTTGTGTTGTGAAGAAAGAAGGTTCTTTGGGCAGGTCCTCAACCTCAAGGGAGTAGACACTCCCCTGTCCACCTTTTCACTTTTATAGGAAATCCTTCCGGCCGGTGATACAAGCAGTATGCTGCGGAGAGTTTCTTGTGTCTCTGGACTTGGACAAGACTGACTTCCACATCCTTATCTGGGAAGAGCGACTATGTTGCCTTTGCTTTGGCATTCCTGCTCATTTAAATTCACCACTCCCCTTTGCTGCTTCATAGGTGTCTCGAGAGTGATGATGGTGGTGGCCTTCGCCCTTGGGCACCAGGGGATCTGTGCATACCCATATCCAGAAGACTGACTCATCTGGGTCCAGTCGCAGTCATGAATTGGCTTGGGTTTCAACCCAACAGGTAATGTTCCTAGAGAGTCTTGGGTGATTAATTGTGGAAGAGTCTCGTGTGGTTGGTTGTTTATTTATTTAGAAGGATTTAGTGTACCGCTTTATCATTAAATCAAAGCGGTTTGGCACATCAAACAATCAATAATGTGTGGTCTGTAACATGCAGTGGGAGAACTAAGAAGAGTGGTGTGTGGTGCAGTGTCAGATTTTATCGGTGAGCTATTTACATAATGAGCATATACATATATACAACATGGGTATATGGAGCTGTGTGAAAGGTGCGCTAGGATCATGATCCTGTATTGTCTTGAAAGTAGTAAAAAGGAGTCATTTATGTGAGGTCCTTGAAATGTTCTGTAAATAGAGCAGTCTTAAGAAGTTTTCTGAAGTCCTTGAGGTCTTTGGTTGGTCTGGGAGGGAGTTCCATATAGCGGGCGCTGCCAGGGAGAGTGCCCTACTTGATGTGGCCTGCTTTGTTTTAGAAAATTCCTTTGGTGTTCTGTTGGTGTCTGAGGTTCCTTTTCTTCTTGGTCTCTTGCTGTCATCGGTTTTTATGAGTGGTTGTAGGCTGTCAGCTGAGAGGTTGTGTATTATTTTGAATATGTGTAAAAGTACTTTGAATTGGACCCGAGAGCTGATTGGGAGCCAGTGTAGGTGGTACAGTATGGGAGTGATGTGGTCGTGATTTGTGCAATCTATTATGAGTCATGCGGCTGTGTTTTGTGCTAGCTGTAGTGGTTTTATTGTCTTTTTTTGGAAGCCCCTGGTAGATGTGATTGCAATAGTCTAGCGTGGGAGTGATGATGGCTTGACAGACTGTTCAGAAATGTTCATGAGCGAGGATGGGTTTGAGCCTTCTGACTGTCCTCATTTTGATGTAAGCGCTGTTTGTGATTTTTGCAATGTGGGATTGGAGGTTAAGGTCCTTGTCGAGCGTTACTCCCAGGTATTTTATTTCTTGTCTTACTGGTATGATGGTGTCATTCAGGTTGATGGTGGCCGAGGGTGAAAATGTCTGGTTTCTTGTGATGAATAGTGCTTCAGTTTCATTGTAATTTATTGATTGTTTTCCTGAAGCCAGGTTGCCATTTGTTGGAAGCAGTTGGCTATGTTAGAGTAGTCCGGGTTGTCCAGATTGATTGGTGTGAATATCATTATGTCGTCTGCGTATATGGTGTATTGAATCTTGTGGTCCTTGATGATGGCGCAGATGGGTCGTATGTAAATATTGAAGAGCAGGGCGGAGAGAGCTGAGCCTTGTGGTACTCCCTGTATGGCTCTGAAAGGTTGAGAGGTCCTTGTTCCACACTTGACTTGTAGCTGTCTGTTGGTGAGGTAAGATGTGACAACCTCTCATTACAGAGAGGTTGTCACACTCTCTGTAATGCCTGGGGCATCCATAGCCTCCTGGTCTTAGCAGTCTTCCAGAGTTGTTTTCTCTTCAGCTTCTTGGCTTGATGATAGTGGTGACAGACCTGCGGCCTTGGGTGCAAGCTCTTATAAGACTTCTTCCGAAGTCCCTGCTTTCTCAATATTCTCCAGCTCTCTGGAGTTTGAGGTCAGACAGCCCCTCCAGTCAATGATGGTCTCCAGCCTGAAGGTTTGGCATAAGCTGCAGCAGCTGAGGAAGGGAATACCATTGGACAATAACTCTTGGCTGCTTCTGATGTCTGATGCCAGCCTGTTTGGCTAGGGAGTTTTGTGAGACTCACACAGGGCCATTAGAACAGGCCTGGGAGATGGCTCTCCTGTTCTGGATGGAAAGGTGCTCATTGCTGGAGTTGACTACATGATAGTGGTCTTTCTCAGTTCCTATTCACCAGAATAGAGAGAAAGTGTCAACTGAGTCAAATGGCCTATTGGTGGATTCTGCACTGCTAGGGTCATACCATGGATCTGATGGCCAATGCCGACCGCTTTTTAAGTCTTTGCATAGAGACACTCTGAGAACATTGGCATCCTAGTTCATTCCCGACCGATGTGCAGCCTGCTGTGTGTGTTTCCTCCATTGTCGCTAGAGGATCGTGTGCTTAGACACACAGAGTAGTATCTGAATTGGGTGATTCTAGTGGTGCTGGATTAGCTACGGAGACCATGGTTTGGGGATTTCTTTAGGGTTCTGCAAGGGTCCTCCTCTGTGACTGGTTCCAGCTCAAAGGCCATTACATCAAGGACCAGTTCTGGACGATCAGGCTCAATTCTTGCTTACGGCTTTGATCTTGAGAGGTGCCTCCTGTTGCAAACAGGATACTCTCCCATTGTGGTTCCACACTCCTTAAGGCTGGGAGAAGATTTTCCAGCCTGGCCTAAGTGTGCCATCTGCTATCTTTTGAGAGTTGGTGCCAACAGAGTTAGGCTAGACATGAGATGACAGACTTATTGTCCTTGCTTGCTTTTCTTCAGGAGGGTCTGAACAAAGGCCTTCCCTTAATTCCCTGAAGGTGCAAATTGTGGCCTTCCTGCTTCAGGACTCCAGTGGTGGTGCGGTCCATCTTCTCACATTGTGATTTCTTTTTCCCATTTTCTCTAGGCAGTACAATACTTGTGTCCTCCCCCTGCGTTCACTTGCTGCGCGGTGGGATCTCTGCCTGGTGCTCTGGGCCTTGATGTTGCAGCCCTTTGAGCCCTTGAAATGGGTTACGCTTGAAATTTTGACTTTTAAGACTGTCTTCTGGTCGCTATATGTTTGAGACATAGCTGCAAGCCTTGACATTCAGGGCTCCTTGCTTAACATTCGGTGGAGGCTGTGTGCATTTGGCCTGTTTCTTTCTTCCTTGGCCAAGATCGTTTCTGCCTTCCATGGGAATCGGGTGGTCTTTTGCCTTCCTCCTCGAAGGAGCAATGCCAGAAAAAGGATGAGATCCTTCACCTGGTGGATGCCTGGAGCATGCTTCTGCAATGCTTTGAGGTTACGAACTCCCTTCACAGACCAGGCCATCTATTTGATTGCCATCTGGGCCCAAGGGCTTACAGACTGGACGACGGCCTTGTATGTCCTCCCTGAATAAAGTTCCCTTTAAAGTGACCAGAGGATTCTGGGACTTGTAGTGCTCTTTACCCTCGAGGGACAAAAATATGTAGTTGAGTTGGTGGTTGTAAGGTGGCAAGAAATTTATTGTGGGGATTTTCCAGGTCATGCAAAAGGTTCAATACACAACATAAGCAGAAGGATACATCTCCAACGTAAAAGATGAAATCAGGATAACGTAACAAAAGCTTCACTTCACAGCTGTTCTGCTTCTCATACACATTCACACCGGGGACTGCCCCATGTGGTCAATTAGCAGTAACACAAACTTATAACAGCCGTGGTTTCTCTTTTGAAAGCACACAGTTCATTCACAGCACTGCTTATCTTCAGCCAGTGGTAAAACTCAGTAAACTCAAACTTAGCTTTCTTCAGCATAAATAGAGACTGCCCTTATTTTCCTATAGGGATTTCACAGATTCTCAGCTCATATTCTTCACTGCAGAATCCTTCCTTAGGGCTAAAGAACAATCCATTGGAATAGGCAAACATTTACCATTATTAGGCAAACATGAATCTATTTGCATTCCTTCAGTATCATCAGAGCAAATAGTGTGTCTCTCAAGGTTAGGTTTCCCAAACTTTCTCTCTTTCAAGAACTCCTGAAATTGGCTTCACAGCAACTCAGCTTGCGTTTGCACTTTTAAATTAGGGGAGTGAACATTCTCTTCAGAGAACAGCTTCCTTAATGCCTCTAACTTTGAAGTTTCAAAGCCTGTACTTTTTACAGGACTATTTATTTATTTATTTAATTGGATTTCTATACCGCCTTATCATACAATCAAAGCGGTCTTACAAACAAAGATATTAAGAGTATTAGTGAGAAAATGTAAAGAAATAAAAGTTAAAGTTATGGTATAATGTGTTAGAGTGAGTTGCATTATCTACATAGTGAGCTATACTATAATGTGAGCTATTATACAATATGTATATGATTTACATTCCAGACAAATTAAGTTAGTTAATTGCATGACCGTAGTGTTCTATAAACAAAGATGTTTTCAGTTGCTTTCTAAAGTCATTGATGTCTTGAGCTGCTCTCAGCTCATTAGGTAGAGAGTTCCAGATGGAAGGTGCAGCAAAAGAGAAAGCCCTTTCAGAGGTGTCTTTACGTGTTTTTCTGACATCATTTGATAAGCTGATTCTGTTGTCAGATCCTCTTCTTCTAGGTCTGTTGCTAATATCTGACTGTATGAGATATGTCAGGCTTTCTGCAGAATATTGTTGTTTTATCTTGAAAATATAAATTATAGTTTTATATTTTACACGTGAAGCTATTGGTAACCAGTGAAGCTCTTTCAAGATGGGAGTTATATGTTCTCTACTTGATAGACCAAAAATTATACGTGCAGCAGTATTCTGCGCCAGTTGTAAAGGCTTAAGTGCTTGCTTAGATAAACCCAGATATATTGGATTACAGAAGTCAAGTAATGGAGTAATCAATGCTTGACAAACATTTCTGAAGTGAACAGTATCAAGAAGCGGCCTTAGTCTTTTGATGAGCTTCATTCTGTAATAAGCGCTTTTAATTGTCTTATTTATGTGTGATCTGAGATTCAACTCATTATCCAGAGTAACTCCAAGATATTTTACTTCTGATTTAATAGGAATAGTTGAGTTATCTATTTTGGTGTCAGGAGGATGCGCAAAATTATGGTTACGAGAAATAAATAACGCCTCTGTTTTGCTAAAATTAATTTCCATGTTGTTTGTTTTACACCAGTTGGACATTTCTGAGAGACATTCTGTAATGCCCGAGAAATCAGGGTTCTCAATAGTGATAGTTGTGAAAATCATAATATCATCAGCATAGATTGTATACTTAATTCCACTTTTCAAAGGAATTTTGCATATTGGTTGCATATAAATATTGAAAAGGAGCGATGAAAGTGCAGATCCTTGTGGCACACCTTGTATTACTCTTATGGGCATAGAGGTTTTTTCCCCTATCTTTACTTGTAAAAATCTCTCTGTCAAATAGGAATGGAACCATTTTAAAGTGACCCCATGTAGACCAATCTCCTCTAATCTATTTAATAATCTATTGTGATTTACTGAGTCGAATGCTGCAGAGATGTCTATAAAAATCATTATAATACCTTTCTTAATGTCATCAATGGTGCGGAGTATGCAGTCAAAAAGATAAATCATTAAAGTTTCAACTCCATGGTTTGGGCGAAAACCATGTTGGTTAATATCTAGGGGTGCATGAACATCAATGTGTTCTTGAAGTTGAAGTTGCACTATCTTCTCTATGATCTTTGCTAAAAAGGGTATGCTGGAAATTGGCCGGTAGGCTGCTGGATTATTCTTGTCTAGCGTTGTTTTCTTCGGAATTGGTCTAACAGTTGCAAGCTTAAGTTGCTCTGGTAAAATACCTTGAGAGAGGGAATTTTGCACAATGTTTTGTATGATGTGAATAAAATTTGACTTTGTAGACTTGATCCACGATACAGGACATGGGTCAGTGGGAGAAGTGCATGTGTTTATAGAAGAAATAATGTGCAAGAGTTGCTCCTTTGATGGAAAGGAGAATTTTTCCCAAACCCTGGAATTTGAGACTGATTTTAAGTTAAGTTTTTCTGTAGCTTTTGTCTTAGAGTGGAATTTTTCCCTAATATAGTCCGCATACTTTTGCGGTTCAATTTGAGCTTCCCCTTCTGTCTTTTGCTCCTTTGTTAAAGATTTTACAATTTCAAACAGTTCTCTAGGTTTGTTGATGGAATTATTTATTATATTTGTATGGTATTCTTTCTTAGAGTTTTTAATATGCTCATCGTATATTTTTTGTTTATTTAAGTAAAGCAGCCTTAATTCTGTCACCTTATTCCTTCTCCACTTACGCTCAATTCTTCTGAGCTCTCTTTTCATCAAACGTATAGCTGTAGAATACCATGGCTTGTGATGTTGCTTATTAATCCTTGCTTCCCTTGGTCTCATGTCTGTCATTCTGGCTGCATTAGAAATTATGTGATACCATTCTGTTACTTGTGTCTCTAATTTCACTGAATCTGCAGATAGATGAGGTAAAGTATCTTGTATAAAAGCATCTTTGTTAAATTTTTTGAACCGTCTGTGATAGCATTTGTGGTCTAGGTTCATATCATTTTTTGTTTGTAATAAAATTTCTATTCTAACTATGTAGTGATCTGTCCAAGGAACTGGGGTGATGGTAGGAGTTGAAATTAGACCATCTAAGGTTAATTCATTTGAAACAAAGATGAGGTCAGGCGAGTAGCCATATGTGTGTGTAGGTGCATTAACTATTTGTGTGAAATGTAGTGAGTCCATTGCTTGAAGGAATGACTCAGAGTCTCTACGGTTAATTGATTTAAGGTTGAAGTCACCTAGCACTATTGAGGGTTTGTATGGGGAAGTGATTGAACAGATAGTGTCCAGCGTTGAGGCAAGTTCATCAGAAGATGCTTTTGGTGCTCTATAATGCAAACTAATTGCCATGTGCTTGTTCTCAATGTTAATGGAATTACATTGTGGCGATTCTAAGATACATTGTACTCTGAATCTTAAACTCTTTTTTGCAATTATAAGTACTCCTCCTCCACGTTTGATTGAACGAGAGCTGCTATAAGCAAAGTAAGATTCTGGGACAAGCTGATTGAGAATTACATTATCAGTAGGATTTAACCAAGATTCTGTGATGCAGAGCACATCAGGTTGAGCGTCATCTATATGATCAACTATAGTTTGGACCTTGTTGCATACGGATCTACAATTTATTAATTCAATTGTAGTTAGTTTATCTGTATTTTGTAAAGCTTGATATACTTTTGCTTCGAAATGAGGTCTTTCATTTGAATGCAATTGCCTCTTTGAACTAGAGTAACTACATGAGCCCTGTTTCCAGTGTTGCGGTTTTATGAAAACGTATGTGCATAACAGAAACCAAGTGCCAGGGGGTAACCAGATATAACTGCTTTGGCTGTATTGATGTTGTAAGATTACAGGGATACCTTGATAACAGATAAGGCATAATGGTAACAACAGCATTATAGAGCAAATGCTAGAGGGTTGTACTTGCGGTTAGTTGATAACTGCTCCTTTTACGTGTTCAAGCATATATAATCCTTTCGCCTAGTGTCCCGCCTAAGGGCCACGCCAAAGGGCCCTCTTGCGAGGCCCTCAAGCGCGGGCGCGCTTCTGCTGTGGCGGTTCTAATGCTGATGTAGAGCTCTCTGATTGGCAGACACTCTCCCTGATGTGAATCCTCAGATAATTACACACAGCTGCTGTTGCAGAACTCCCCGATCAAAAATAAACCTCTGCTGTGGCGGTTCTAATGCTGATGTAGAGCTCTCTGATTGGCAGACACTCTCCCTGATGTGAATCCTCAGATAATTACACACAGCTGCTGTTGCAGAACTCCCCGATCAAAAATAAACCTCTGCTGTGGCGGTTCTAATGCTGATGTAGAGCTCTCTGATTGGCAGACACTCTCCCTGATGTGAATCCTCAGATAATTACACACAGCTGCTGTTGCAGAACTCCCCGATCAAAAATAAACCTCTGCTGTGGCGGTTCTAATGCTGATGTAGAGCTCTCTGATTGGCAGACACTCTCCCTGATGTGAATCCTCAGATAATTACACACAGCTGCTGTTGCAGAACTCCCCGATCAAAAATAAACCTCTGCTGTGGCGGTTCTAATGCTGATGTAGAGCTCTCTGATTGGCAGACACTCTCCCTGATGTGAATCCTCAGATAATTACACACAGCTGCTGTTGCAGAACTCCCCGATCAAAAATAAACCTCTGCTGTGGCGGTTCTAATGCTGATGTAGAGCTCTCTGATTGGCAGACACTCTCCCTGATGTGAATCCTCAGATAATTACACACAGCTGCTGTTGCAGAACTCCCCGATCAAAAATAAACCTCTGCTGTGGCGGTTCTAATGCTGATGTAGAGCTCTCTGATTGGCAGACACTCTCCCTGATGTGAATCCTCAGATAATTACACACAGCTGCTGTTGCAGAACTCCCCGATCAAAAATAAACCTCTGCTGTGGCGGTTCTAATGCTGATGTAGAGCTCTCTGATTGGCAGACACTCTCCCTGATGTGAATCCTCAGATAATTACACACAGCTGCTGTTGCAGAACTCCCCGATCAAAAATAAACCTCTGCTGTGGCGGTTCTAATGCTGATGTAGAGCTCTCTGATTGGCAGACACTCTCCCTGATGTGAATCCTCAGATAATTACACACAGCTGCTGTTGCAGAACTCCCCGATCAAAAATAAACCTCTGCTGTGGCGGTTCTAATGCTGATGTAGAGCTCTCTGATTGGCAGACACTCTCCCTGATGTGAATCCTCAGATAATTACACACAGCTGCTGTTGCAGAACTCCCCGATCAAAAATAAACCTCTGCTGTGGCGGTTCTAATGCTGATGTAGAGCTCTCTGATTGGCAGACACTCTCCCTGATGTGAATCCTCAGATAATTACACACAGCTGCTGTTGCAGAACTCCCCGATCAAAAATAAACCTCTGCTGTGGCGGTTCTAATGCTGATGTAGAGCTCTCTGATTGGCAGACACTCTCCCTGATGTGAATCCTCAGATAATTACACACAGCTGCTGTTGCAGAACTCCCCGATCAAAAATAAACCTCTGCTGTGGCGGTTCTAATGCTGATGTAGAGCTCTCTGGCTTTTAGCTTCTGATAAGCTCTACCCACTCCTTAACAGTGGAAGGTGAGGACACAATTTCCTGCCCTTTAAGACTGGCAAATTGTCTCTTTGCTAGATTATCAGTAATGAAACTGCTGGCTTTACCTTGAGGCTTTTCTTTCAGACAAACGCTGCTTTCTCTCCTCCTGGGTTCCTCCAGGCTCTGAACTGCAGGCTCCTTCCGTCCCACTCCAGTCCCTCTGAGGTAGCTGCTTTCTGGGGAAATTCCCTCTGGCTTTCTCCTCCAGCTTAAGCACAGCTTCAGCTTCTTTCTCTCCTCTCTCACCTTTCCAGCTCCAACAGCTGTTCCTGTTCCTTGCTCCACGTCCACCTCTCTTCCGTTCACTTGTGCCTCTGCCTTCAGTTGCTGTCTCTGTATCTCTCTCCACCGGGTCCTTCTCTCCCGTGTCTGAGATTGTGTCAGGGCTCCAGCCTGAGCCTCTGTTTCCTCCACTTCCTTCACCTCTCTGATGACACTCCTTACTATTCTTGCTTTGCTCTGCTCATGATTTTAAACACTGCTGCCTGCTAGGCCTTCCCTGTTCTCTGCATCTGTGTGACCAATCAGCAGGGAAGCCTGTCTCCACCCCTGAGCTAGGGCGTGGCCTGACCTTTGCAGGGAGCTGACTTTTCCTCTGACTTGGCTTGTAATTCCCCTGCACATGTGCACTGCCATTCACTTCCAAGGGGAATTCAGGATTTTCATCCAGTTCCATGTCTTCCAGAGAGCTTTCGACACCACAGTTTGCAGGACCATGTAAAGGTGATGTGGTCACCTGCTCTACTTTGAGGCACTGGTTTGGGAAAGTGACTACCTCCGTGCATCTATTATGGAACCATTCTTTTATGAGAGGTTTGTGTGCGTATTCCACTCGAGCACAAGCAACCTTTTGAGTGGAGTGCAGCTTGGTAGTACCCTTAGACATTGTCAGGTGGTGAAAAGACATCTCTGTCCACTTTTCTCAAGTGTTACCACTTGGATATCTATGCTAGGACGGACATGGCCTTGGCTTAGAGGTCTTGAATACTGCTGTGCCTTCTTCCCGCCCAATGGTGGCATAACTTTGGTACATCCCAGTTTGAGCTGGTCTAGCAGGACAATATGGAAGGTAACAACATTTTATTTACTAGATAATGAGCTGTCCTTGAGTCCTGCTAGACCAGTCCAGGACCTGCCCTGGATAACTGCTTGGCTTGCTATTCTCTGTGGTTGGCCCTGCGGGCTCATACTCTTCAGAAAAGCCTCCTTTTGGTTAATCCTGTGCATAGTTATGGTTATTGTTCTGTTGAACCTAGTTACATTCACTGAGGTTGTCATTTCTAATGTTCCTCAACATATTTGATACGAATTATTACTGAAGGCTTTCTGGTGGTTTTGGCTGATACAGCATGATGTCATAAAGAGGCAGATGGAACATTTCTGTCTCCACACATCTGCTCATAGGGGGGGACAACCTACTTGTCTGGACTAGTCTAGCAGGACTTGAGGAAAGGACATTATCTGGAAAATAAAATGTCATCTTTAACCCCTACTCTGTTTTCTATCTTTCAACTGTTATCCAGTCCACAATAGGACATTGCCTCCTATGCCATGACTTTTTAAATTTCTTCAGGAGTTTCTCATGTGCAAATGTTTGACAATCAGCTAGCTTAGCTTTATCCACGTTCATTCATGCCTTGAAAGCAATGGAACAGAATGGTGAGGTGAGACTTTTCTTGGTTAAATCCTTTTCGATTTTGTTCCATTAAACCATGTCCATCCATGTATTAGTTTATAATTGCTTCCTCCATCTTGCCTGGCACAGAGGTTAGGCTCACAAGTCTGTAGTTTCCAAAATCACCCCTGGAACTCTTTTTAAGAAATTGGCCTTCTCCATGGACAAGCCAGAATGAGCTCTTGTGTGTGGGTGACTCCTCTGACAGAGTCCCTGGTGGTAATGCTCCCCAGCTTGGGAGGCTCCACTGTGCCTGTGGCATCTCCCGCTTGCCACTGCGGTGCCACCTTGGATCTGTTTGTTTTTCCATGGAGTCTCATGGACATGCTCCTGAAACATTCTTGGTGAAGTTCCTTTTCCTCTCTGAGGATTTCTGCACTTGAGTTTTTGCCTTTCGACTGCCATCGTGGTTCCCTTTTAAGGATTTTGTCTCCCTCTATCGTTTATTTTTAGTAATTTTTCCATGACACCTTTGCCCCCACTTAGGTGCCAGTGCTCTGGTTGGGCCTTGCTTCAAAATCGAGCCGTCTGATTTTGCTGTGGTTCTTTCCCCACACATGTCACAGAAACCTGCCAGCAGGTTTAAAACGTGTACCCAGTGTGCTAGGACCATATCCACCATAGATACGTACAGCTGGTCCCTCCAATACCTGCGACTTGATCACTAGCCCTCCTCTTGTAATTTGTGTTTGCAGATGACAAGAAGAGGCCTCGGAGATCGAGAGAAGAAGCACAAATGACTTTTTGTGCTCAAGTCCAATCCAGCGTCATCGACATTGACAGCACCGGTCTCCATGTTTTCAAAGATTGCATTGGTCGCTGGTGGTGCATAGACACTGTAGTTATCGAGCCCACTCGGATCCAAGCACCCATAGTGCCCTGGAGCATCGGCCATTAATTGATCTCCACCTAAAGACGAGGAAGGATTCTGCTTAGTTGTTGTCGATAACGGGGGGTGATTGAACCAAGGACCGAGTGAAAACTGGTGCATCAGTTGTCAGAACCCATCAAGGTTGGGCATTGAGAGTGATAAGGGTCTGCGAGAGCACCCCTCAAAGCAGCCCTGATGGAGGAGAACTCATCCTCCAGAGCATCAAAGGGGTATCAATAGCCTACTAAAAGCCAAGACAAAGCCACCGATACCCCTATAGAACCACTCGCCAAAGTTGCTATGGGTCCACAGCCTTTGGAATTGGTAGCCATGGAGAAGCGCCTTCTGCAAGCTCATGAGGCGTGCATCATGGTGCTCTTGGCAGCGCTGCATGCCAGGGCCTTGATGTTGGCATCAACATTGGCCATTGTGCAGCCAATCTTTGAGAGACATGTCTTGCCTGTGGAAGGTGCATCAATATCGGGGCATTGAAGGGCCCCCGACTCCAGTGCCTGCTCGGTTGATATCACTCTCTAGTGTCTCAGGGTCTGATGCACCCTCGAGGTCTAGAAGAATATCAGTGCATCGTCACTCCTGAAGGAGCTCCCGATCCCCTCGGACCAGGAGAGAGATCCATGTAGAGATTCTGAAGTACTTTGGTTTCCTCTCTGAGTCTGAGTCAGAAGTCTGGGTGACAGGTGTGGAATCAGAAGACCTCTTTTAGGGTAGGTCTCCTGAGCTCTCGTCAGACCCTTTTCCACTTCAAGAGCAGCACAAGTCCGCTCCTGAGGACATGACCTTCCAGGATTTTGTGCGGGATATGACGAAGGCCATTCCATTTTCTTTGTAGACTGTGGATGAGCCCAGGGCAGAAGAGTTGGAGATCCTCTAGTATCCTTCGTCGCTTAAGGAAGCAGTGATAGTGCCTGTGCACTGCATCCTATAGAATGCAGATAAGAATGTGGAGGAACCTCCTCACTGTGCATCTGATCAATGGAAGGCTTGACTCCATGTAGCGAGTTCAGAAGGCTTTCTGATTTGAGAAACCAGTCTTCTCATTGTTCCTTGGTGGTCATATCTACCCTAAAGAGGTCTAAGAGTGTCAAGACGCATTCCTCAGTGCCCCCAGGGAGCGAGGCTGGGACATTGGACTCTTTTTAGTAGCTCATGTGGCCTCTTAACAGCTGTCACCAGCTCTCCTTAAACCCCCGAGTAGAGGTTAAGGGAGTGGGTTTTTCCCTATTGAAATAGCTGTTTTACAGATCCTGGAGCAATGCCCCTTGGGAAATGTAGTCTTTTCACCTAATCAATAAGGAGCAGTTGTGGAAAAAGTGGTTAAGCAACCAAAGGATTTTATTTCCCCTCCCGGGGTGGATTTTACCATGAACAGAAAACACAATCCAGGTATTTACTGGTATTTGGACAAACAAAAGTTCCTTAACAGAAAAAGGCTTTCTTCAGCATTAACCAAGGTGAAAACAAACATTCAAACAAAACCACGCTGTTTCCTCACAGCTCTCTGTTTCCACGTGCTATCTGTGCTGTACTCTCTTTTCAAGCAGGTTTTCACCATAATGAAACTATTCCATTGGCCAGAGATAATGTACAGTCTATTATATCTATATCTTCTCCAGTATCAATACACTCTGGTTCACAGTCCATCAATTCCTCCTGCTCATAAGGAAATGTTTGAACCGGCACTGCTTGTGCCACGCCCTTTCTTACTGCTCCAGGCTTTACTCGAATGCTTGGGTCAAATACTGGCTTTCACACAGACTATCAGGCCCAGTATTCTTTTCCCAGCACCACCCTTCTGGGTACAAACAGTCACTGTAATTAAGTATATTCAAGCCTTTTGGCTTACCTTTCAGCCTTACTGGTGGAGGTTTTCTCTGGTGCTTTTGAATAGCTGTAGGTTCCCAACCTAAGCCCTGCTCATAGCATTTCACTTGCCTCCTAGGCTTTCTGTCTCTCCCATGCTCCCCAGGATATTGCAGACAATCTCCTTTGCCTTTGTTATATCCTGTCCTCGGGGTTTCTTTCTTTCTCCTCAAGAAGGAATCTGTCTCTCCTTTCCATAGAGACTCTGGCTTACTCTGGGCATAGCTGTCTTCAGTGTAGCTCTCAATGGCTTCTCTCTCCAGCTCATATGCCTCACTTCCTGCTTCTTCAGCCAACTCTTCATTACTTCCTTCTCTGCCTACCTCCATAAGCTCCACTGAAGTTTCTTTAATAGGGTGAATTCTGGGGCCGTGCTCAACTCCACCCCCTAACAGGTATCTGTACGGCCCTGTTTCGTACAAAAATGAACCACAACCTAATTATTATTACTATGTACCTGAAATGATCAGATCCAAAAGGTCAGTACAGGTGCAATCAGAGTCTCTGTTTATTAGATAACTGATGACCAAATACAGGTAGCAAAGTGGGGAAGAGAGTTCTATCGGGCACTAGGCACCTCAAGAATGCAACTCTCCCCCTGAATATAGAAAGCATGTTACGTTTTATACCTTTTTTCCTTCCGTATTATTACATGCAGTCCAGTCCCCAGAGCTATTCCTCTGTGTTCTCTCCCCCTCCCCACCTTATTTCCTATCGTTGCCTTTTTGCTCCCCTTAGTTCCTGTTGCAAAATCCCTCCTGGCCCCCCTCCTCCTCATACTCACCATGACCTGGCTAGCTGCTTTTCTTCAGAGCCGGGTCTAGCATATATGTTAGTAGCTTTGTGGTTTCCTGTGTATGCATTTCTTTGCACCCAGCCTTTATCTGATATCTCCATGTAGGTCAAAGTTTAGACTCTTCAGCCCAAACTGGCACCTTACAAGGCTCATGATATCTCCTTATCTGGTTCTTGGATCTCTTCTTGCAAAGATCTGAATACTGGCTCACATGTCATAGCAGCATGCTGTTCTTCGGTGGCTATTTTGTGAGGTTCAGGGTAGCCAGTAAGTGATTATGAATCAGGAACATTATTAATCCTTAGCACTTAAAAATTAAAAGCAAATCTATAATACTAAACCCCAAATCTATCATACTTAACCTCTACCTCTACAAGCACTTAAACCCTACATATCCTGCATTACCTTGTGATTCACCCCTTGACTGATAGCACCGGCATTTCTCTTGCTTCCGTGCTTGGTTCCCACGGTAACCAGGAGCCATGTGCTTCTGTTTACAACTCAGCTCTACTTTTGTTCCTGGCTTTTTAGCTTCATTAAACAGGCTAGAAGGACCCACTATGTCACACAGCTCTACATGGGCATTCTTGTAAAGAACATCATGTGCAACCTCATCATGTGTCTCACTCTTCCTCCAGAGAAATTGAAGCAGTTATTGTTCCCTAGTGGCTCACAGCAAAAACTACTTGCAGTTCATGGTCCGGGCAACTTTTGACATCTTGGAAACAGCATCAAGAGCTTCTGCCATAAGTATTGGCACCCAGAGACTCGCCATGAAGAGAATCTCTTTCGGGAACAGGTCGAAGAGAAGGCTGGCTTCATAGAAAAGCAGCACATCACTTTTCGTAATCTCTCAAAGTGCATGTCTGAACTGGCATCCTATCGCAGGAGGTACCAAGGGGAGGGGGCAGAAAAAGATCTTACTCTCGTAGGCGTAAGTACTTTCCTTGGCCCCAGACCTCCCAGCCCAAACAGGCTCCTTGCAGACAGCAGCGTTGAGAGAAGCCTCAGGAGTCCCAGCCAGCAGCTCATCCAAAACATAGGGTGGGCTTTTGACTGGTTCCTTCATTGTATAACCACTCTTCCGATAACTGTGGTAGCAAACCCTCTGGTTGGAGGAAAGCTCACTCTTTTTGCACAAAGGTGGCCCCTCATAATGTAGCAGCAGAGCGCAGACAAACCAATGATACCAGGAGTCTGTTCAGAAGGTCCAAATCATTTATTTTATTTATTTATTTATTTATATTCTCTTATATACTGCGCTATTCTGCATCAGTGCGGTTTACATTGAACAAACTGAAATTACATTGAACAGGGCATTATAACTTGGAGATAACTATTTTACAGGGAACATGGGCTATGGAGGGTTAAGTGGCTTGCCCAAGACCACAAGGAGCACCTGTGGGACTAGAAACCCCAGTCCTTCCGGCCCAAGGTTGCTGTCCTCTAGTGGGATTTGAACCCCCCACCTTCCGGCCTGAAGTACCTTGCCCCAACCACTAGGCCACTCCTCCACACAAGTCTCAAGCAGAATCAAATTCAAAATGGCTGAGCAATGGTTTCTAGCAAAACAACAACTTTTATAGACTTCTTCTCCATTCTAGACATAGGCAAACTTTTCATTGGTCCCGGTAACCCCTCGTACACCTTCTGTTGGTTCCGGTACCGATATGGCTATCCAATGATGTCCCTCGACTGGGCTCCGCACCTGCTTACCCCCCTTTCACTCTCAATTACAATGGTCAGTTCACCAATTTTGATACTTCTCTCCTCCAAGGTCACTTAGCTAGCTAGAACATGTGGGAAAGCAGGGCACTGTAACCTTTCTTTCAGCAAAGTTAATTAATTTCATAGAAGCTGTGCTCTCTTATCAATACCAATTAGACTTGTTTTTCTATATTTTCTAAGTTTCGATTCTGCTTAGCTATACTAAACTGTGTTCAATTAGGTTTCAGTTCTATGGTAGCAGCATTTTTGGGGGATGTGCAATTCCTCTGGACCTCTCCACAGGCTTCATTTACAGGTCAAGCTATTTAGGCCTGTCCGCTTATTTCAGACACCATGGATCATAGGCCTTCGCCTACCACAATAACATCAGACTCATGGGTTCTACAGATCATCCAAAGCAGTTAAAAACTACATTTACTGGAACTACCACCAAATTGCCCCCTCCCCAAGTGTGCATCATCTCAACCCTCTGCATCAGGAATTGCTTTAGAGAGAAATAGCCATCCTTTTGTCAGATCTCGTGATTGAGCTCATGCCAGACCAAAGAGTTCGGGGGTTTTATTCTAGGTACTTCTAATTCCCCAAGAAAGCAGGAGGATGCTGTCCCGTCCTAGACTTAAGAAATCTGAAGATGTACTTGGTAAGAGACGTTCAGAATGATTTTCTAGGCCCCCTGCTTCCTTACCTTCAATAATGAGATTGGCTTTTCTCTCTGGATCTGAAGGATGCATATGCCCACATACAGATACTTCCTGTGAGCAGGATGTATCTCAGATTCATCCTGGTGGGCACACTTCCAGTACAGTGTGTTGCCATTTGGCCTGTCCTTGGCACCTTGTGTCTTCACAAAATGCCTCACGGAAGTAGCTGCCTACTTCCAGACACTGGGAGTATTTGTCTTCCCCTATGTGGTCGGTTGGCTGATCAAGAATACCACTCTGGAAGGAGTTCAAGACCATTTGGGTGTTGGAACTACTAGGGTTCATTATAAATTATTCAAAGTCCCACCTTCAACCCACCCAGCTGTTGAAATTTATAGGAGCCCTGCTCAACACGACTCAGGCTGAGAGCCTTTCTTTCGATTGAGCGGCTGCACAGATTGGCAGCACTGGCATAGGAAGCTCAACTGAGTCAGCAAGTGACAGCTTGCAAGATGTTGATGTACTAAACCACATGGCCTCTACAGTGCATATCACAACCTTTGCATGCCTCAAGATAAGGCAGGCTGGGTGGACTCTGAGGACTCAGTGGACCCAGGCCACAGGTTGACTCATGGATCATCTTTGTCACCACCTCTCTCGTTCAGTCATTGCACTATGGATAGTCCTCCACAATTTGCTCAAAGGTCTTCCTTTCCAAATTGCTCCACCCCAAAGAGTTCTGAGGACAGATACATCCAAGCTGGGGTGGGGAGCCCATCTGTACTCTGGAATCTGTTTGGGGATTAGAATCCAACTCTATCCTCCCTAGGCCCAACGTATTCTGTCCAGGCTACCCCCCCCCCCCCCCAAAAAAAAAAGGGAAGAGAAAATCACTCATTTGTACATAGTTGGAAAGTTGGAAGTTGCGTTGTATGACCTCCTGCTATACCGTAGTTGAATTTTGCCTTTGTTGGGCTTCTCAGTGGCCTCATTGGTTTTCAGAGCCCCATACTTGAGGACTCATTCCTGCTTATCCACGGAGAAAAGGTAGGTTCTCAACTTTTGCCATCAACAGCAAGAATTAGTCCTCATAACCCTCCCACCTCCTCAAGGAGAGTTGTCTTCTGTTACAGCTATATTATTAGACTGATCCAAGATTGTACTGCAGTGGCAGGAAGGAAGGAGGTGTATGCAGGAGTGGTGGAGGCTTCAAAAAGCTTCCAGTAGAAGCTGGGGTGCATTCTGCATAGAGGCTCTGTCAGGGACGTCACCCAAATGTGAGAACTAATTCCTGCTGCCCTCAGAGAACACCTGCTGCAGATGAGTAACCATATTTATCTTTTCCATTGGCTACCTTCCAGTCTTTTGCTAACACAGATTATTTTAATGATAGGTTAAAAATTAATGGTAGCTCTGTAATTTCATCTGAGTTTTTAGCACTCTTGGGTGTATAGCATAGCAACCTTGTTAGTCTAGTGATTTGTACAATGTTGTAAGAACTTTTTTTTAAAATATTTCTGGTGCATTGTAGGCAGGATGTACTTTTTTAAAAGAAGTATTGTAACTACAATTTTTTATATCTCTTTCAGGACAAAGTTGACAGCATTCAGTTTTCCAACAATGGTGACAGGTATGTTTTAAGACTCTAAGGGCTGTTTTCAATGAAAATATTTTCCATAGTTACAGAAAGCATAGTTACTCACCTGTAACAGGTGATCTCCGGGAACAGCAGAAATTTAGTCTTCACATATGGGTATCGTCGGTACCGATGGAGCCTGCGCGGGAACTCTGCCCAGCATCCAATTAGAAAGATTTTGGGAGCATCCCACAGCACCTGCGTGCTGCCTTACCACCTTTCCCAACTGCCCCTCTCCAGTTGAGTTTTAAAGCTGAGACAAAGAGAGAGAGAGGGAAAGAAAAGAAAAGAAAAGAGAGATACAACTCCTAGGGGAGGTGGGTGGGTTGTGAAGACTAAATTCCTGCTGTTCCCGGCGATCACCTGTTACAGGTGAGTAACTATGCTATCTCCAGGAACAAGCAGGAATGTAGTCTTCACATATGGCAACTCCCTAGCTACAGATGCCAGGGAGAGACCCCAGAAGTTGTGTGCCCCTGTGAAAGGGCTCCACTTCCCCCCCATGGATCTCTGGCATCCTACCGGAAATGGTTGGTAGGAGTTGATTAGGTATGGAACAGGTGTTGGAGAACAGCCTGACCAAACAAGGCATCCCGGCGGGAGTCCTTGTCCAAGCAGTAATGGGCTTTGAAGGTATGAACGGAGGCCCAAGTAGTTGCTCGACAGATGTGTAGATGAGCCATTGAGGCTGCCATGGCTCTCACATTGTGAGCTGTGACATGGCCTTCCAGAGAGAGGTTTTTACTCTGATAGGTAAAAGAAATACACTGTGCAATCCAATTGGACAATGTTCTCTTAGAGACTGGAAGTCCCAAATGAGAAGGATCAAAAGCAACAAAGAGTTGAGAGGACTTTCTATGTTGCTGTGTCCTTTGTAAGTAAAAAGGAAGTGCTCTTTTACAGTCCAAAGTATGAAGATTCCTTTCTGCATTTGAAGCATGAGGCCTTGGAAAAAGTACAGGCAGGTAAACTGCTTGGTTTAAATGAAAAGGTGAGACCACCTTTGGCATAAAGTGTAGATGAGTCCTAAGGACTACCTTATCATGATGGAACCTCGTATAAGGAGGATCAGCCACTAATGCTTGCAACTCACTAATGCGACGTGCTGATGTGATTGCAATGAGAGAGACAACCCTCCAGGAAAGGAATTTCAAGGAGGTTGTAGCTAGAGGTTCAAAAGGTGGCTTCATGAGCTGTCCAAGAACCAGATTTAGGTCCCATGCTACCAGTGGTGGCCTAATGGGTAGCCCTGTCTTTTGACCTCGCAGGGGCCGTTTTTCCCCCGATGGCTGCCAGCGGGTTTAAAAAGTGTGATCGGTGTAAGAAACTTATGTCTCTTACCGACACACACGACTGCTGCCTCCGCTGCCTCGGACCCGATCATGACCCGATGATCTGTGGTCCGTGTGGCAAGATGTCCTCAAAAGCGTTGAGGAGTCGGCAGCATCAAAAAGAACAAATCTTCTCTGACTCCGCGTCCGGCCGGGCCCAGACCTCGTCAGAGGCTTCGACCTCCCGGGACTCCGGTCCTGAGCATCGTTGGAGTTCCTCTGAGCGGGGGTCTCCTGCCTGGGAACATCATAGGAAGAAGAAACCCGTGAGGGCGGCGTCGGTGGACGCTCCTGGATCCTCGAGGGCCAGGTCGCATAGCCCCGATAGCCGTCCCGGGTCCTCGGAGTCGGAGAGGCCTTCGAAACATCCTCGTCTCGAGATGGAGTCTCCTGGACACGTGAGTACTGTAGTCCTCGTGGACTCGCCTCCGAAGGAGCCGACGTTGGGCCCGACACCGTCGGGGCCCGCTGGGTCTCCTGAGCTCGGACTCAGGTTGACGGCCTTGGAGAGCATTTTGGCTGCCTTCATGGACCAGCAGCGGGCATTGATCGCTGGCCTCGCCGGTGCATCTGCCCCGACCGCCGGGACGTCGACGTCCAAGTCGACCCCGGAGACCGAGCCGATCCTCTTGTCCATGCGAGCTCGAGTCGATCCTCGGTCACGGTCTCCCTCGGCTTCCCGTTCGGGACCGAGGTCGTTGACGCCGACACCCTCGGCGTCGGGGCGGAGGGCATCGGTGCCCGCCAGACCGGAGCCGCTCGATACCTCCTCCGAGGAGTCAGCCTGGGAGACGGAGGACGAAGAGCCACCCGGTACTTTTCGGACTCTGTGCATACCATCGGACTCGCCCGAGTCCGAACCTCGGAGACAGTCCCCCCGGAGGACACCCGGTTCTCGGACTTTGTGCGGGATATGGCCAAGGCCTTGGCATTCCCCACGGGTACCCAGGAGGAGCCTCGAGCCGAGGAGCTCGATGCCCTCCAGTATGACTCTCCCCCGAAGGAGACCTTTACTGTACCGGTTCCTCCGATGCTGGAGCGACTTCTCTTCCGCATGTGGGAGAGCCCGGCGCCGGTGTTAAGCAAGCGGGTCGATTCTATTTATCGAGTCCGCAAGAGCCCCGGGTTCCAAAAGGCAGAACTACCGCACCATTCCATGGTGGTGGAATCAGCCATGCATTGACTCAAGAGTCAGAAGATGCACTCCTTGGTGCCTCCCGGCCGGGAGGCCCGGAACCTGGATGTCCTCGGTAGGGAGTGCTTCCAGGGCTCTATGCTTGCTTGTCGAGTCCAGACCTAACAGCTCTATATGGGCATGTATCTCCGAGACCTGGCAAAAGAAGTTGCCGCGTTCTCTGCTGGTCTCTCCGAGGAACCTTTGCAGAGGTTCCAGGCCTTGTCCACTGGTATTCGAGAGTGCTCGAAGTTTATCTCTCGAGCAGCCTACGATGGCTTCGAAGCATCGGCTCGAGTAGCCGGAGCCGGCATCGGTGCCCGCCGACATGCTTGGCTTCAGTCATCTGACCTCGAGCCATGGGTACAGGACAAGTTGGTCGATGTCCCCTGCAGAGGTGAAAACCTCTTTGGCAAGCCCATGGCTGAAAAGGCTGCACAGATCGAGACTGAGACTCTGACCAGGACTCGGCTGTCCAGAAAAACCTCTGCCCCTTCTCAGAAGAAGAAGGGCTCGGGGAAAAAGCCCTTTTACCCGAGGAAGGCGGCTGCCTATAAACAGTACCCTCATTATCAGGCCTCAGCAGCTCCCCAACAGGGTCAGCAGGCCAAGGGACGGGGTAATGGGTCCCGTAGGCAGCAGGCCCCCAAGCCCACAACACCGGCCCCTGCTCAGCAGGGTGGGGGTTTTTGACTCCATCAGCATAGCCTCTTCCCCTCCGCTGGTTTCTCTCAGCACAGGAGGCCGGCTGGTCCACTTTGCCCACAGGTGGTCAGCCATCACATCAGATACCTGGGTGCTTCATATAGTTCAGAAAGGCTATCTTCTACACTTTCACCAGGTACCTCCCTCCTACTTTCCAGGGGAGCCTCCAAGACTCCCTCTGCACAGGGACTTACTCCTTCAGGAGTTAGCAAGTCTTCTTCAGGAACAGGCTGTGGAACCGGTGCCCCACCACCTGAGGGATCAAGGCTTTTATTCCAGGTACTTTCTGATACCAAAACGAACAGGAGGCCTCAGACCCATCCTGGACTTGCGAAACCTCAACAAGTTCCTGGCAAGGGAAAAGTTCAAGATGCTTACCCTTGGAATCCTGCTGCCCTACCTCCAGCAGGGAGACTGGCTATGCTCCTTAGATCTAAAGGATGCCTATACTCACATCCTTATTCATCCAGACCACAGACAATATCTCAGGTGTGTTGTGGGAGGAAATCATTACCAGTACAGAGTACTGCACTTTGGCCTATCCTCTGCCCCCAGGGTGTTCACCAAATGCCTAGCAGTGGTGGCGGCCTATCTAAGCCTTCAAGGCCTTTTTGTATTTCCATACCTGGACGACTGGCTCATCAGGGCCCAGTCTTCCCAAGAGGCCACTCATCGCACTGTGACTCTGCTCCAGCACTTGGGATTTGTCATAAACTTCGCAAAGTCCACTTTGCTCCCTTCTCAAAATCTCAAATTCATCGGTACAAGGTTGAACACACTTCAGGCGCGGGCCTTCCTGTCTCTAGACAGAGCACATAGGCTCATGGATCTCTCCAGCCACTTTCACAGCAATTCCCTGGTCTCTGCCAGGCAATTTCTGAGACTGCTCGGCCATATGGCTTCCACGGTCCATGTGACCCCCAATGCCCGCCTGAACATGCGACCTGCTCAGTGGTGCCTTCGCACTCAATGGCATCAGGCCACGGGGAGCCTGACGGACTCAGTACAGGTATCCGACCTGCTGGTCTCTTCTCTGCGGTGTTGGCTTCATCTACCAAACCTGGTGCTGGGAGTGGATTTTCAATCTCCTCCGCCTTCTCAGGTGCTGACAACCGATGCTTCTCTCCTGGGTTGGGGTGCACATTGCCAAGGGACATGTACTCAAGGCCTCTGGACTCCTTGGGAGTCTGCTCAGCAGATAAACTTCCTGGAGCTCAGAGCCATCCGCCTAGCTCTGAGAGCCTTCTCCCACCTCACTTCTCACCAGTCTGTGCTGGTCCAGACGGACAATCAAGTTGCAATGTTCTACGTGAACAAACAAGTAGGCACAGGCTCCTTCCTTCTCTGTCAGGAGGCACGAAGACTGTGCTCTTGGGCCGTCCTTCACGGCATCCTCCTGAAAGCTGTCTATCTCCCAGGTCAAGAAAATTACCTGGCAGACAAGCTGAGCAGGATCCTCCAACCTCACGAGTGGAGATTGGATCCGTTGGTGGTTCAGCAGATCTTTCTCAAGTGGGGCCTCCCCACCATGGATCTATTTGCCAGTCCCCTGAACAGGCAGCTTCCCAGATTCTGCTCTCGACAACCGCATCCTCTCAGAGTAGCGGCGGATGCTTTTCTGATTCCATGGTCCATAGGCCTCTTGTATGCCTTTCCTCCCATGCCACTGGTGTCTCGGACACTCTTCAAAGTTCTCAGAGACAGAGCCCCGATGATCCTAGTGGCTCCCCAGTGGCCGAGACAACCCTGGTTCCCGCTTCTAATGCAGCTGGCGATGGACGCTCCTCTTCCTCTGGGGTTTCAACCCGATCTCCTATCACAGGATCAGGGGACTCTCCTACACCCCAACCTCCGGTCCCTTCATCTGATTGCCTGGCTGCTGAAAGGGTAGTCCTTGCTCCCCTCCTGCTGCCTCGGGAGGGGGAAGAGGTCGTCTTGGCCTCCAGGCTGCCTTCCACCCGGAAGTCCTATGCTCTTATTTATTTATTTATTTACATTCTCTTATATACCGCGCTATTCTGCATCAGTGTGGTTTACATTGAACAAACTGAAATTACATTGAACAGGGCATTATAACTTGGAGATAACTATTTTACAGGGAACATGGGCTATGGAGGGTTAAGTGGCTTGCCCAAGACCACAAGGAGCACCTGTGGGACTAGAAACCCCAGTCCTTCCGGCCCAAGGTTGCTGTCCTCTAGTGGGATTTGAACCCCCGACCTTCCAGCCTGAAGTACCTTGCCCCAACCACTAGGCCACTCCTCCACTCTTAAGTGGCGTCGGTTCTCCGTGTGGTGTGCTCAGCAGTCTGAGAATCCCTCCTCCTGCTTAGTGGCAGTGGTCTTGCAATATTTGCTTTACCTCTCCAATCTTGGCCTTAAGTCCAACTCTGTCAGGGTCCACCTCAGTGCTCTCTCTGCGCATCACGCACCGGTGGATGGCAGGCCTCTTTCCAACCACCCTTTGGTGGCTCGTTTTCTCCGAGGCCTTCTACTGCTTAAGCCTCCTTTGCGTCCACCAGCCCCTGAATGGGATCTGAATGTGGTCTTACAGCGGATTACTTGTCCGCCCTTTGAACCTATGGCTACCTGCCCTCTTCGTTTTCTTTCCTGGAAAACCTTGTTCTTGGTAGCCCTTACCTCTGCTAGGTGCGTTAGTGAACTGCAGGCCCTAGTGTCCGATCCTCCTTACACTAGGTTCTACAGGAATAGGGTAGTCTTACGGACTCACCCTAAGTTTCTTCCAAAAGTGGTTTCTCCTTTTCATCTCAACCAGGAGGTGGTTCTTCCGACCTTCTTTCCCAGGCCGCACACCAGCCGGGCTGAAATGGTCCTGCATACCCTGGACTGTAGGAGGGCCTTGTCCTTCTACCTTGACCGTACGCGGGAGCATCAGAGGGCTGTTCAGCTCTTCGTTTCTTTTGACCCCAATAAGTTGGGGCTACCTGTCTCCAAGCGTACTTTGTCCATATGGGTCGCTGACTGTAACGCCTGGGCTTATGGGGCGGCCGGCCTCTCGTTGGAGGGTCGAGTCACGGCTCATCGTGTCAGGGCGAAGGCTGCGTCAGTGGCTCATCTCCGCTCTGTTCCGTTGGCAGACATCTGCCGGGCCGCTACTTGGTCTTCAAGCCAGACTTTTGCGGCCCATTACTGCCTGGAGAGGGAGTCCCGCAGGGACAGTGCTTTCGGTCAGGCAGTCCTCTATAATCTCTTTGAGGTTTAGGCAACTCCTACCCTCCGGCCCTGATGTTGCGCTTCCGGTCGGGGGCGTTTTCAGAGAAGATTCCTTCCTTCTGTTCTACTGAGCTAGAGGGAGCTCATTTTTCCGCTTAAGGTCTCCGGTAGCCTTAAGCTAGGGAGTCCCATATGTGAGGACTGACTTCCTGCTTGGTCCTGGAGAAAGAGTAGTTACTCACCTGTAACAGGTGTTCTCCAGGAGCAGCAGGAATCAGTCCTCACAACCCTCCCTCCTCCCCTTGGAGTTGCAGTACTATCATTTCGTTTTTGCTAATTTTTTTTGCTGTCTTTTAGCTATGTCATCAGACTGAGCAAGATGGCACCCTTGGGCGGGAAGGGGACCGCGCATGCGTGCTGCAATTCCCAAAGGCTTTCTTTGAAAGCTGGGGAAATTGCTCTGCAAGGGCTCCGTCGGCGCCAACGTCACCCATATGTGAGGACTGATTCCTGCTGCTCCTGGAGAACACCTGTTACAGTTGAGTA
Organism: Ichthyophis bannanicus; assembly: GCA_033557465.1. NCBI lineage: Eukaryota > Metazoa > Chordata > Amphibia > Gymnophiona > Ichthyophiidae > Ichthyophis > Ichthyophis bannanicus. Next base: position 408,315,504 of record CM066034.1, on the reverse strand, counting down.
ACTACTCTTACCTGGCTATCGGTACCGGACGAAGCGGCCGGTACCCCAGAGCATGGCACCAGTAGTTCTGCTGAGGTTGAGGCCTCGAACATCCTGGAGACCCGTTAGTGCTTTGGAAGCCGAAGCCTCCCGCTGGGGCAATTTTGCCGGTACAAGTCCCTCAAGGGCAACGGCAGAGGCATCTCGATGCTTCGAAGGAGATCTACCCTTTGAGGACCGGCCAGATTTATGTTTGGTTACCTGAGATCCATGGGAGGAAGACGAAGCCCTGGAAGATGACGATGCCACGGATGCTGCATTGGAGAGAAAAAGGGTGCTAAGCTTAGTAGCTCTGTTTTGCCGACCCCTCTTCGACATCATCCCACAGGCAACGCACTCGATATGAGTGGTGCCTTAAATGTTTAGGTCCTGACCACTCCATGAGTGTCTGTGACGGAGATGGTACCGCCACACTTGGAACACTTTTTAAAACTCGAGGCGGGTTTTTCCATTCTGAAGGAAACGTTGGGCCTAGTGCCCAAAATGGCGCGTGGCACCCGACAGAAAAAAGACTAGAAAGTCCAGAAAAAAGATTACAATTTTTTTTTTTTTAAAGAAAGAAAGAACCTGTGGTACTGGTATAGTGTCGAGGAAGGCAGATGCTACCACAAAAAAGAATGAAAAAGATGGGAGAATATCTGCGGTGACAGGAAAACGACCTGCTGGCTCCGCAGAAAACGAAGAACTGGAGAGAGGCAGTTGGGGAAGGCAGCACGCAGGCGCTGTGGGTTGCTCCCAAAAGCTTTCTAATTGGACGCTGGGAAGCGTTACCGCGCAGGCTCCATCGGTCCCGAAGATACCCATATGTGAAGACTACATTCCTGCTTGTTCCTGGAGATTAGATAAGACATTGTATAAACAAAACAGAAAACTAAACCTAAATGCACAAAGATTATTTAATTCTACTTGTTTCTTGGTGGGGGAGGGAGGGAAGCGATAGGTGGGGAAGTTTTCTGTCTGTCTTCTCTGTGCCATGCACAGTTTTTTCCCTTCACTTGATGACTTCTGGGTAACCTTGAAATTTCCTGGACATGAGCAGGAAAAGTGGCTTGTGCATCTTCCACAGCATCACACTAGATAACTTTAAAAAGAGGATTTCTTGTTCTTGCCAAACTTAAGTGCGCAAGAGCTGCATAACATTGCCTGCTATTTTAGTATTTTCAGACCTAAGATCAACCCAATTATTTATTGTATAAAACTTAACATTTTTTTAAATTGCAAATTTATGCTTCAATTACAAGCAAACATATGAGGAAATTACAGGAAAAACAAGCCAAAGAAAATATACAACAGTGCAAAAAAGTACAATAGTTTCATAGCCCACATTACAGGGAGCAAGCAAACTCTGGCGACAGGAGAAAACTAACCAATGAATAGTTGATCATCCCACCTACCTGGGAAAAATTAAACAAAATTAACGAAACAAAGAAAATTGGAGTATATGTCAAACTCAGGCCCGCCTCCACCTAAAAAAATGTCTCAGATGATGTCGGGTCTGAAAAAGCATAACGTACCCCATCATAGGTAATCAAACCCTTACTTGGAAAATGAAGGAAGAAAGTCACTCCCCTACAGCCAAAATACGAGGTTTAAGCTGCAGGAAGGGCTTCCTCTGAAGCTGTGTAAATCGTGAGACATATGGAGAAAGGGTAATCTTTTGGTCACAAAATAAATATTCTTACTTAAATAAGCTTTCATAATATTGATTTTGTCCACCTCGGTGACCAAGGAGACTAGCAGAGTCGTGCAGAGGGGAATATTCTCATTTGTTGACTTAAGGAAATTAGTTAAATCAAAATTAGTTTCCTCCTCTGCAAACGCTGCCCCTTCCCCTTGAGCCAAAGACCTAGTGGGCAAATAGAATAATTTGGAAACAGTCAGATTTTCAGCTTCAGGAAGTAATAATATTTTCTTACAGTATTTTCTAAGTAGAATCAAAGGGGGAAGGAATAGAGTCCTAGGAAAATGTAAAAACCTAAGATTCTTAGATTGAAGGGAATTCTTCAAGGACTCGATATGTTTAAAAATTAAATAACTGTCTTTAACACCCTGAGAGCCCACTGACTGCAATGACCCAATCTGACCGACCATCTTATTTATTTTATTTATTTAACTGCATTTATATACCGCTTTTCACCGGGTCAAAGTGGTTTAACAAAAGGGGGGGGGGGAGGTGGACAGTAATCATTTTACAGAGGGGGGAGAGCCGTCACCGAGGGGGCCAACATTGATGATCTGAACAGATAGTAATGACTTAGACAATTGACATGAGTCTGTTAGAGGGTATTTTGGGGATCTGATAGAAGGACTGTGGATTGTCAGTGAAGGTTGTCTTATTGAGCCTCTGAGCAATTTTGACAGACCTATGATCCAACTCCTGATATTTACCAACTACTTGTTCTGAAAAACATGCAGTCTGCTGCATGAAGCCATGTAATAAAGCATTAGTGTCAGATACTACCTTCCAGATATCCATTAACATTATCTTGGAGGGCCCTATGCCCTGAGATTGAGGAAACATGAGGCCCAGATAAATCATATTGGTTTCAATACAATCCCTTCTTTGAGATCCTGTGGTGAGCTCACCACCGGAGCAGCAACATGAGCCAGATTGGAGCCCGTTAGAAGTGTGAAAACACCTCCCCTCCTTACCTTCAATACCCCGGGATTGGGATGCGGGATACGAACTATTGGTCATAAAGATGCACCAGAGAACTGGGAAGAAGAGTCTGGCATCTGAGTTCCCACATACCCTTTTACCTCAGTCTTAGAAAGAAGATGTAAATCCATTGGTCCTAAAACCACTTTAAGGGTAGAGGAGGAACAGCTGTCTTCTGCTTCTTGATTTTTCTGTTTTTCAGCACCTTTGGGCATCACACATAGCAGAAATTCAGGGCCACTGACTCCAAAGTTGCCCTGAAGGTCATGCGCATACGTCAGCAGGCTGCAAAATGGCTGTGATGTCTTATATACAGTCCCAGTTCTCATGTAGATGTGAGCAGGCAGAGCAAACCTCTTCCAAAACAGAACTGTGTCCCGCAACAGCAAAGAGCAGACAGCACACACAGATGCCAAGCTCCCGACACTCCAGATTCACCAGTTCCCCATACTTAACTTTTTTAGAATTTGGAATTAGTGAAACAGTATAAAAAGAAAATGTGAAACTTAAGTTATGGATAGCAAAGGTTATTTGTCTTTAATTTGTGGTTTTTTTTCCTTGCAAGATTTATAAGTGGAAGTAGAGATGGTACAGCCCGGATATGGAAATTCCAACAGCAAGAATGGCGGAGTATTTTGCTGGATATGTCTGCTAGATTACCATGGTAGGTTTTTATTAGAAAGAGGTAAAGATGAGAGAGAAGCAGTATTTTATACATCCCTAAGGATTTAATGCAATCAAATTTAGCAGTATGTAAAAGATCTTTTTCACGTTAAGAAGGATAAGCTAAGAAAGCATAGTTGTGTACCTGTAATGGGGGTTCTCTGTATACAGCAGGGGTATGCAGCCACACTGGTGACGTCCTGGATGTCCTCCTTAGCCCAGAGAAGTCTTAAGGACTTCGGAGCATGCATGCCTTCTCTTGTCTGTAGGTTCCTGCTCTGAACTCCTGCATCCCCCTACTTGTATTCAGAAAAATTACTTTTTCTTTTAAAAATAAGGCTAGGATGGGATTATACTCCAGTGCAGTTAAAGCGGATGTTCCCAACGGGCTCAGATTGCTATTGCCTTATGACATTGTTAAAACTTATTATAAATATTACAGATTTAAAAAAAAAAGGCTAGGAGCAGTAAAGCTGGACTTTGCTCCTTGCCATCAAATAAATGATGTTTTGTTTCATGGTTTCTGCATCTCATTTTTCTTGCTATAGTCTTTCTATAAATATGTACATGCACATCTGGAATGATAGCAGAGAAATTGTACTGTCTGAAGAGGGATATTAAACTAACTTAGTTCACACTATTAAAGGCTTTTTCTCCCTCTTATGTAAAGAGTTAATGTGCCAGTAGAAGAAAATAGGCTTGAAAAGTTTCAGCCTCACTCATGTATACCATGATTGTTTTATATCGCTTTATATAAGAGTCAGTTGTGTACAGGTAACAAACTCAACTTACAAAAAACTTGATTTACATAAACTTGTGACCAATGATTGACTTAATTTAAATTAGACTTAATATATAAAAAGAAACTTTAGTTACATAGATTAGATTAGTTATATATGATGACATTTTAGTGATTTTGAAATACTATTTTATTTAGTGTGAGGGTGGAACAAGTGAGTATATATACAAGGAAGTGCTATTGAACAGATTGCTAAATACAATGTTTTGATTACATTGAGATCCTTTTGTATCTGATGTAAGTATTGAAGAGGTGGGGAAAGTATTTTCATGTTTGATGTGAGTGAAGTTATAAACCTCATGTTAGGTGTCATGAGTTGGAGTTTTAGGAAAAGATGGGTTTTGAGTTTTTTGCGAAAATCTAGTAGTGTGTCTATGGCTCTTAAATCAGCCAGGAGGGAGTTCCAGATGGAAGGTGCATAAAGGGAGAAGGCTTGATTGCATGCAGTTTGGCTACTTCTGGTCCTTAGGATTGGTATTTTGAGGGTGTTTTGGGTGTTGTATCTTCGAGATCGCTTGTTTGGAATTTTCGGAATTAAGGTTTGGAGCTTGTGTGACGATAATTGTGTAATATCTTGAAGATGTTAAATAGGGTTTTGAATTTTATGCGTGATAATATTGCTAGCTAGTGTAGCTGCTTAATATGGGAGTTTAATTGATCCTGTTGTGAAGCATCATTTATAATTCGAGCCGCTGTGTTTTGGGCCATTTGAAATGGTTGTATCGTACTCTTTGGCATTCCGCAGTAGATTATGTTGCAGTAGTCAAGGTGAGGTGTAATTATGGCTTGGCATACTGTTTGAAAGTTGATGTCAAGTAGTGGGTGGAGGTGCATTAGGATGTTCATTTTGTGGTACGCAGTTTATATGGTTTTCTTGATGTGTTTCTGTAGGTCTAATGGCTGATCAAGCATTTCCCCAAGGTACCAAACTTCTGGTTTCATGTTGAGTCTGATGTCTAATGCAGATGGTGGGTTGAAGTTTAGTTCTCTGGTCCTGTACAGGATTTCAGTTTTCTTATTTATCGATAGGTTATACCCCTTTAATCAGTGTACTATTGTCTTATTCTCCTATTGTGTGTTCTGGATGAGGAGTTTTATGTGGTTTTTATATACCGCCTCATCCGTAAATCAAGGCGGTTTACACAGAACCAGATACACATGTAACAGGTAACTTTTATAACAAGTGAATCCATATTCCCGTATAACATTACATAACAGATAACTATTTATATTACAGTTATATTTGCGCTGCTGGTTACGTTTTCAATAACAAGATTTTAGGGTATGTATAATGATGGAAGTACTTTATTGGTAGTATGGATTGGTGTTCTCTAGCTAGCAGGATGGGTGGCATGTAGCTAGTAGACACTTGTGTAAGTGTAGAGAATAGTGTATAAATCATAGTATCATTAGCATGTATATGGTACAGCATGTATTTTTGAATTACAATGCAGGAGTCCCTCTTTGGGACATCTGATTCAATGTTCTTGGCCACAGCATCGGCATCAATGCCATCGAGAGATTCCACCGAGGCGTTGACATAGAGGAACACCCAGGCGTACTCTGATCCAAGGGGCCATGGCATTGAGCGGAGACTCTCCATTGATAAGAAAGACAGAGAGGTACATGGACGAGACCTACAGAGATATAGTCCTGAAGTCCCACCTCCAGTTTGGAAGCATCCCTGTTGCCTTGGAGGAGAGAGGTCATGTGACAGGAAAGCATAACCCTGGTGTGGCAGGAAGTGATCCTGTAACTAGGTCCTGTCCTCCAGGTGATGTAAAACCCTCTCGCACCAAGGAAGTTTCTCCAGGTCCATGCGCCAATGAGGGAAGGGTTAGGACAGCCGTTATAGTTGGTGTTTGATCATTAGGCATGTAGATAGCTGGGTGGTTGGTGGACATAAGGATCGCCTGGTAACATGCCTGCCTGCCTGCCTGGTGCAAAGGTAGCGGACCTCATGTGCCACCTAGATACTGTAAGGTCTTAGATAGTGCTGGAGAGGAGTCTGCTGTCTTGGTACATGTTGATACCAGTGACATAAGAAAATGTGGTAGGGAGGTACTGGAGGCTAAATTTCTGCTTTTAGGTAGAAAGTTGAAATCCAGAACGTCCAGGGTAGCTTTCTCCGAAATGCTTTACATTCCACGTGCAGGACCCAAAATGCAGGCAGAGCTCCGGAGTCTCAATGCATGGATGAGACGATGGTGCAATGATGAGGGTTTTGGATTTGTTAGGAACTGGGGAGCATTCTGGGGAAAGGAGGGGCTCTTCCGAAGGGATGGGCTTCACATTAATCGGGATGGAACCAGGCTGCTGGCATTAACCTTTAAAAAGGGGAGAGAGCAGCTTTTAAACTAGATAATAGGCGAAAGCCGACAGTTGCCCAAGAGTGCATGGTTCAGAACAATGTATCCTTGAAGGATACTACTAAAAGCAGAGGGGTTCCAAAAAAGAGTAAAGTAGCCCAAATGCCCTCGAGTATGGAGCAGACAGAGCTTAAAGATTACACATTACCCATGCCTACCAATAACCAGATTAATATGAATAAAATAGTCTCTAAAATGCTTGTATGCAAATGCTAGAAGTCTAAAAAATAAGATGGGAGAGTTCGAATATATAGCACTAAATGAGAGGTTCGATATGATTGGAATCTGAGACATGGTGGAAGGAGGACAACTAGTGGGACACTGTGCTATCTGGGTACAAACTATATCGTAATGATAGAGCTGCTCAAATTGGTGGAGGGGTTGTGCTCTGTTAGAGAGGGCATTGAGTCACAAAGGATTAAAGTTTTGCAGGAATCAAAATTTACTGTAGAATCTCTATGGGTTGAAATTCCATGTAAAAAGGTGAAGGCGATGGCAGTGGGGGTGAACTATCGACCGCCTGGCCAGAATGAACAAATGGATGATGAAATGCTCAAAGAAATCAAGTAAGCTAACAAAAGTTACAGCACAGTAATAATAATGGGTGATTTCAATTACCTCGGTATTGACTGGGTCAGTGTCACGGCAGGACATGCTAGAGAGATAAAGTTCCTAGATGAAATAAATGACTGCTGCTTGGAGTAAGCTGGTTCATGAACCGACCAGAGGGGAAGCCATATTGGACCTAGTCCTTAGTGGAACACAAGATCTGGTGCAGGAGATAAGGGTGTTGGGGCCACTTGGCAATAGTGATTATAGTATGATTGCATTTGATTTAATTAGTGGAGGAGAGATGGTAAGGAAATCCACAGTACTACTTTTTAACTTTCGAAAGGGAGACTATGATAAAATGAGGAAAATAGTTAAGAAAAAACTTAAAAGAGCAGTTGCAAAGGTTAAAGACTTACATCAAGCTTGGGTGTTTAAAAATACTATCATGGAAGCCCAGACCAGCTGTATTCCACGCTTTAAGAAAAGTGGAAGGAAGTCCAAAAAACTGCCAGCCTGCTTTAAAGGTAAGGTCAGATAGGCTGTTGCCAAAAAAAGCATCTTTCAGGAAATGGATAAGAGACAAATGACACAAACTGAAAACAGCACAAGCACTGGCAAGTTAAATGCAAGGCATTGATAAGGCAGGCAAAGGGAGAATTTTAGAAGAAGCTTGCTGCGGAAGCAAAAACGCATAATAGACTTTTTCAAGTACATTCGTAGCAAAAATCCTGTGAGAGTCAGTTGGTCCATTAGATGATAGAGGGGTTAAAGGGGCACTAAGAGGCAACAAGGCGATAGCAGAGAGACTGAATGAGTTCTTTGCTTCGGTCTTTACAGAGGAAGATTTTTATTTATTTATTTAACATTTCTTATATACCGTGCTATTTCTCATCAGTGGAGTTTACATCGAACAATAAACACTTAGATGTATAGATTTTGTCCTACGTTTACATAAAACAGGGTTCTAACATGGAATTAACTGGGGAAACTATATACATATGAGATTTAGCTACAAATGATTAACAGTTGAACTCATAACAATTTTACAATTCAAGTTAGATTACAGCGTGTTTGTACTCTGCTGGATAAGAAGAGTTAAAGTGCTGTAATACCCTACGGTGTACAATCAGATTTCAGTTTTAGTGTGAATGTGTTCTCCGTTGACATAGATGGGTGAGTGTGTGTGTGTAGGGGGGGACCATCAGGCTGTGTATAGTGCATGAGGAACAGGTGATGTTTGGCCTTTCTAAACTGCATGAGGTCCCTTATTACCCTATTGCTGGAAGGGAGTTTGTTCCAACACCTGGGGGCATAGCTTGTAAATGCTCTATTGATGGTTGATTGGTTAGGTTTTATGGATTCACTTGGTATGATTAGAGTATTTTCCACAAGTGCTCTTCTGGCTCTGTTGTTGGGGGTGTGAATGAGTAGATCAACAATTGAAGATGGTGATGTTTTATTGAATGCTTTAAAGGTAATGAGGAGGGTCTTATATAAGATTCTGCAGCTTATTGGGAGCCAGTGAAGCTCTTTTAATATAGGTGAGATGTGGTCCTTCCTGGATACTCTGCACAGGACACGAGCAGCTGCATTCATGGCTAACTAGCGGGTTCAGGGTATTTTTTGGGAGGCCATGTAGTATAATATTAGCGTAGTCAAAATGAGTGTCACTAGGGCCTGGAAAACCGTTCAGAAGTCGTCCGCTTCCATCATGGGTCTTAGGTGGCGGAGGGTTTTGATTTTGAAGTAAATAGATTTTACTGTGCGTTTGATGTGATCTTTGAAGTTCAAGTGCTGGTCCAATATTACTCCTAGATAGCGTATGTTAGATTTGACCGGAAGTTCTTCGTCTCTAACTTTTAGTGTTGATGGCGGAGAGAAGTCTTTGTTCCGTGTGATAAATAGAACTTCTGTCTTTTTGAAATTTATACGTAGATTCTGGCTGAAGAGCCAATCTGTTATTGCGTCGAAGCAATTAACTAACATTGTGAGATCTGGGCATGTAACCGTTATAGGTGTGAGTAACAAAACGTCGTCCGCATACATGAGGCAGGATATGCCGAAGGAGCGAGTTATGTCACAGATTGGCTGCATATAAATGTTGAAAAGTAGTACGGATAATGACGATCCTTGTGGTACTCCCTGACTTTGCTGGAAGGGTTCTGATGTCTTGTTGCCGATCCCAACTTGCTGCAATCTGTCTTGGAGGTAAGACTTGCACCAATCCCATGCGCGGTCATGGATTCTTTTTGCATGGAGTCTCCTCAGGAGTTGTTCATGATCTACTGAGTCGAACGCCCCAGAGATATCCAGGAAGATCAATGCAAAGCCTTTCTTGATGTTGTCTATCCCATTTATGAGTGTGTTTGTTAACAAAGTTAATAGGGTATCTCCAGGAACAAGCAGGAATGAGTCTTGACATATGGGGTACGTCGGTACCGACGGAGTCTGCGCGGGAACGCTTCCCAGCGTCCAATCAGAAAGCTTTTGGAAGTATCCCAACACGCCTGCGTGCTGCTTTCCCGCCTTCCCAACTGCCTCTCCTCAGTTTTCGTTTTTCCGCGGAGCCGGCAGGATGTCCTCCTGTCACCGCAGAAAATTCTTCTTTTATTTTTTAGTTTTCTTGTGGTCGCGGCTGCCTTTCTTTTCTTGCAAAATTTTTTCCTTTAAGGAATATATTTTATTTCTTAGTGTCTCACGGTTCTCAGGCCTTCTAGGCCTCTCCGTGTTTCCTCATGGAACAGCCAGCCACTTTCCCCAAGAAATGTACAAACTGGCGGTACAACTTTATTTTTAGACACTCACAATTGGTGTCTAACCTGCTTGGGTCCTGACCATTTTCCTCCGGAGCCCTCGGGCACCAGTATTGTGAGAAGAAGTTTTCAACATCGAGTTCCCCGCGACAGGCGGTCCCCTTCCAACTTCAGGGCACCGACCATATCTTCTTCTACACAGGTTCAGGTAACCCAAAAACAGTCTGTTAAGACTAGCCAGTCCTCGAGCGGCACTTCTCATGCACTGCATAGAGATGCCTATGGCCTTGTCCTTGAGAATCCACTGGTTTCAAAACCCCGGTGGGAGTCTTCAGCCTCCAAAGCCTGTGTGGGGTTTCAGGTTGTTCCTGAGGTTCACCCCTCACAGAACATACCTGAGCCATGCCCGGTGGTGGCATCCACTTTGAGCGGTACCGATACCCCGGCATCGGCACTGGTGTTGGATGAAACATTCCTCACCAAGGATCGTCGTCTGGCGTCCTCGATACCTGCGGGGCTGGTGCATACGCTTCAGATCGACCTCATGGAGGACTGGGTACCGACTCGCCTTGGTACCGACTCCCGTCGGTACCGAAGGCTCGGTTCTGATACTTCGGATCCGCAACTCTCGGTTCCTTCGACACCATTAGAGTTGCCACCGGCTGGTGGTCTTCCACCGGTATCAGATACGGTACCGAGTTCGGTACCGACATCCACAGTACCATTGCTGTCGGTACCTTCCATGCTTCTCTCCTCAGGCTCGCTTCCCTCGATGCCGAGTCTGGAGTCGATCCCTAGCATGGACAATCTGTTACCAACTGTCGCTGGTTCTGACCTGCAGTACCAGCAACCACCATCTAAGGATCCCATACTGCACCATTCAGGATCTTCTATTCCTATATACTGGAATAGACCCCTTGGTGCCAACGCTAGTTCTTCATCAGATCTAGCCTATCCAAGGGAAGTTCCCTTTGGGGATCCTCCTTTCCAGATTTTCCTCCTGGATATGGCAAAATCACTTGCCATTCCTATTCCTGGACAAGATCCTAAACAAGGGAATACGGAATACCTCTCTATTCCTAGCAAAGCAAAGGAGAACATAATGCTTCCTTTGCATCATTCTTTGCAGAATCTCCTTCTACTAATGTGGGAAGCTCCTTTAAGGGTACCCCCACTTTCCAGAGCAACTGATCTCCTATATCAGGTGCCCCCCTCTCCAGGGTTTCAAAGGACTCAACTTCCTCATCAGTCCATTGTAGTGGAATCAGCATTGAGGCGAGTGAAGAGTAATAAAAAGCACTCTTCTTGTCCACCGGGTCGTGAGTCTAAGACACTAGATGCCTTTGGACGTCAAACCTTCCAGGCATCCATGCTTTCAGCAAGAATTCTCTCATATATTTTTTATATGGGTCTGTCTCTTGAGGAGGTCACAAGGAAATTACATCTTTTGACTCCTTTTCTTCAAGAGCCCAAACAAGCAGACTATTCCTTACTGGTTAGTCATGCTCATAATATCTCTAGGTTTCTTACTCGTGCTTCCCTAGACTCCTTTGAGTCTGTTAGCAGGACTTCTGCTATAGCTATAGGGGCAAGACGTAGAGCCTGGCTCCAAGCTTCAGGCTTGGACAAATGGGCACAAGAAAGACTGGGAAATACTCCTTGCACTGGAGAAAATCTCTTCAACAAGGAGTCTTTACTCCAGGTTACTCAGTTATCCACTGACTTTCCTGTTTCCAGAGGCTGTTCTACGCCGCCTTCTTTCCCATTAGGTAGGAAATGTCCTACCAAACTTTCTTCCCCTAGGGGGAGAAGGTTTTGTCCATCATCTGCCCATCATACAGATGTTCCCAAACAGGGGAAACATTGCCCTGGTCTGAAGAATCTACAAACTCAACAGGGTCAACAAACCCAACAGTCGCAGGGTTTCAAATAGATCATTGTCCCTCTTGGTTGGTGGTTAGGGTGGCAGTCTGCTTCTTTCACTTGCAGTATCTGCACTAGTATTATCCTTACATATAAGTCATTAGTTCTGACCTTCAAGGCCATGAATAACTACCCTCCGACACCAATTAGCAAACTAATACATAACACCCTCGAAAATAGAAACAGAAGGACCACTGCTATGAATACCTTAATAGTTCCCAAGATGATGACATCATGTACTAAAGCTACATCGAACAGAGCTTTCTCTTTATTTGCACCCCTGAACTGGAATTTACTTCCTCACGAAATTCATTGTATCAAAAACCTTTTACAATTCAGGAAAGCCGTGAAGCATCACTTATTCACAAAATTCTACCCAGAAGTGACCTCGCATGTTCACTCAAACAGACCTCCAACTTGCACTAAACACCATATTACCTTAATTCAACCAGAAAATGGTTAAGCTCCACGATAGCTCCACATCCTCTCTGTTGATTCGCGCCTCCTACATAAATTACGCAGATAATCTCCACTTGAGCTAACATATTTATATAGTAAAAACATATACATATATGATGTTGACTGTACATAGTTTTCCCTGTTAATCCATGTTATATATTCCCATGTTCTATGTAAACTCAATGTTACTTGCATACATTGTTGTATATTTTGTTCAATGTACACCGCACTGATCTTAATAGCGCGGTATAGAAGAAATGTTAAATAAATAAATAAATAAAAATAAAATCCTAACCTACCTAGATATCTCTTCTTGAGACATCTTTTCTCTAAGAGTCTTTCTGATGATCATGCCCATACTTAACAGTTTTTCCTCTTCCTCTTGCAGGAAAGAGAGGTAACAACTATTAATAGACAGTTGTTTCCCTGTACTGGCATGTATCATCTCACCTGTCAGACTTCCTCCACAGTTGGTCTCTTGCAACTCTGTCTGACCTCACTCTTACTACAACATTTGGTTTGTAAGAGTGACTTTTTACACGGGTAAGCCCCTATGGTCCTCTACCTGTTCTACCGGGGGATTCTCCCTTCTGGAGTTGTCTCCCCCTTATTACCTTAGGCCAGCTCCTCAGACAATAGGAAGTCCTACCATGTCTCTTTGTTTTTCCCAATCTAAAAAAAGAGGGGGGAAAAGAAATTCTCCATGCTGCCCTGACAGTTGCTGCAGATGCGGAAATTCCTAGTGGTTAAGCCACTGGTTTTGTCACTACACAACCAGGGCTTTCCCCTCCACTAGCAATTCCCCTAGCCTCAGTGCTAAGTCCCAAACAGGTTATCAACCTTGTTTGGGAAACCATATTATCACAGTTTGGTTGGTTAACTCTATTCTTCGCCCCCTTGTCCTTGGCAGAATAGTTGGTTACCTGCTGGCTTTCCACATTCCTCACCAAGGATCGTCCACAGCCAGTTTTTTCTTCTAACCAACCTGCAGCATGCTCTCTGCAACTCTACAGAGTAGCTTTGCACTATGGGCCCTTGCTAGAGAGCCTTAGTATCTTGCCTAGCAGATAACCCCGGATTGTTAAAAGGGGGTTCCCCCAGTCATGTTTCATGCCTCACAGGTATTCTCTACCCTTTCCATCTTATCTTAAATCTCTTTTGAGGCATAAGCCTCAGGCCTTTCATTACGTGAAAGCCTAAAGAAGGGCCAATTCCCTGGCTTGGCCCATATCTCCTTGGGTCTCCCGTCAGAGATAAATTCTTCACTGGCAGCTAGAGGACACCTAATACCCATCTTGCCCTCATAGGCGGATCACTAGGGTATCTTCCTCCGGAGACCTCCTCTATCCAATCTCCATACTACAATTCCGGAGATATCTGGACTTCCTGTCTGCAGACTGCCGTTATCCTCTGCCATTTTCACGTAGGCCATCCTGGTTACTCAAGAGCTCAAATTCTGCAAAGAATTAAGCCGCCGCCTTGTCAGGGACACCTTTCCTCTGACTGTGCCAGTCATAACCAGGAGAAGAGGATTTTTCTCTATTTATCTTTTCAAGCAGGTATCAACCTTCTTGCTGTTAGATAAATCTTTCTCTCTCCCTATAAGGGGGGATGGGGTTCTCTGGACATCTCTCCATCCATATACCTGGAGACATGTCTCTATATGCCTGCCTATTCATCTAGGTATACATATAGGTATATATATCTATATCTATATATAATATTTATTTATATATATATATATATATATACACTTATTTATATCTATCTGTATGTCTTCTGCCCATACATATCTCTTTATAGATATATGCATATATATACCCTATATGTGTATATATTTATATATATATATCTTAATAGATATAATGAGAGATATCTTTAGATAGATCTGTATCCATCTACTTATCTATCTGTCTGTTCGGTTCAGATATCCTGACATTTCCTTATGATCCTGACAGATGGGCACTAACCCTATCAATGCTGTACCAGCATACCTAGGGGACTACACCTATAACCACTCCTGTGGTAATTAACCTTTTCAGGTTAGGTACTCCTGAAGCTCTCCAGGTACCTTTCTTTCCTAATTGACCCCATTTAGGAAAGACATTGCGGAGCTTCCGTTGCTCTAAAGCTTAGCGCTCCTGAGTCTGTCCTTACCTTCTTATCAGATACAAGGGTTTCCATACCCTTTCTCCCCTACATTGACTGATTCCAACCCCAGTCCAGTGGGGTCAGACTCAAATTTTTTCTCTTGGTCCTAAATTTGTACTGTTTTTGGACCAAAGCAGCTTAAGCTTTCTTTAATAGTACCTTCTGCGTCTCCCCGAAGCTCTACCTCTTATACTACCCCACTTTTCCCCTGGGGCTATTTCTCACCCCAAAGGGTTCTGACCTGCACTTGTTTTTGTTCTACTTTATTACCTCTACTTCTCAGTGAGGTACCCCTTGAGCACATTCACTGGCTCTTCTGTCAGATCCATATGTAGCTCAATGCACTTGTGCAGTGCCAACAAGGGAGGCCCAGATTACAATATTTTATTACTAAATGCCCTCGATACTGGGTCTTCCCCTTCTGAAGCCCTGTTCTAGCCAGCTGTTCCACAGCTCCTTTTCTGTATTCAACTCCTACCCTACATCCCCAGGATGCCTGAGGTCCTGAGGAATAGCATGGCTCGTTCTAGACTTGCAACATGCTAGGACTCCCTCCGGGCATCTGAGCTTGGGAGTCCCCATATGTGAAGACTCATTCCTGTTTGTTCCTGGAGATAGCAGAGTTACTTACCTGTAACAGGTGATCTCTGGGAACAGCAGGAATAAGTCTTCACAACCCACCCACCTCCCCTAGGAGGTGCATTTCTCTATCTCTATCTTTCCCTTCCTTGCTCTCTTTCTTTGTCTCAGCTTTAAAACTTAACTGAGGAGAGGCAGTTGGGAAGGCGGGAAGGCAGCATGCAGGCTTGTTGGGATGCTTCCAAAAGCTTTCTGATTGGACGCTGGGAAGCGTTCCCGCCGGACTCCGTCGGTACCGACGTACCCCATATGTGAAGACTTATTCCTGCTGTTCCCAGAGATCACCTGTTACAGGTAAGTAACTGTGCTTTCTACGCTGTGCGCCTCTCTGAATCCTTGCTGACATGGGTCTAATGGGGAGGTTGTGTCTATATGCTGTTGAATCTGTCTTTGAGTTGTCTTCTCAAGTATTTTGGCTAGGAAAGGGATACTGGAGATTGGTCGGTAGGAGTCCTCTTTCTTCAGATCAAGCTGGTTGTTTTTCTGTAATGGTCGTATGGATGTTTTCTTGAGGGCATCAGGGAAGATTCCAGTTGTAAAAGATTGCTTCGCGATCTCAGCTATGAATGGTTTTAGTTCTGAGCGCATTGTTCTGATCCAGTGTGCTGGGCATGGATCATTCGGAGCCGTTGTGGTGTTGATATTGGCAATTGTTTCCTCAATGATTTTCACTGATGGCGGTAACAGCTTAGTGAGTGGAGAATGTATGTGGGGGTCCTGATAGGCTTCATGAGGTGTAGTAGTAATTACTTTTATTGCTTTGGATTGGATGTAGTTACCGTATGCCTGAGGTTGGATGCACTTCTGTTGTGGTTGGGGTGGTTGGTTGTTCAGTGATTTTACTAATTTGAAAAGGTCACGAGGTTTATTTAATGAGCGATTGAGAAACTCCGCATGGAATTCTTTTCTCTCTGCCCACGTTGAGTCCCTATGATTTTTCAGATGTTCTAAATATGTGAATTGGTCTGCTGAACTGCGGGTTCGTCGCCACTTTCTCTCCAGTTTTCTCAGATATAGTAAGGAGGATCGTAGTTTTGGAGGAGAACCATGGAGCATTCTGCTTTTTGGGGGAACGATTATTGGTTGTAAGTTTCTTGTCGTTACTTGGATGTTGGGCGTATTGAGTGAGTGTGTTATTCCAGTTTGTGAGCATTTCGTTGAGGTTGGCAGATGGTTTAGACAGTTTTGGGAGTATATGCTGAGTGATCAGCTCTCTATCTAGCTGTTTGAAACTGGTTGGTTTCTCTGGTTTACATGTGAATGAGCTGCAGTCTGTTTGTAGAGATGGTATCTGGAATGTTATTAGGTTATGATCAGACCAAGGGACAGGGGTGACAGATAATTCGATTTGACTTATCTTGCTAGTATCACTAGGTGGGACGAAGACTAGATCAAGGGGGTTGCCTTGTTGGTGAGTGGGGTCTTTCACTACTTGTTCATAGCCTAGATTGGACATTGCCTCTAGGAAGGTGTTAGCTAATTCCTGCTGAGTGGAGGCAAGATTAAAGTCTCCCATCAACCAATTTGCTTTATAGGTGTCTTGAGGATTACAGGCTAGGTCGATCACATCAGAGAGTTCTGACGCAGTGCCAGGTGCCCTGTAAATGAGGTTTATAGTGTTAAGTTTGTTGGTGATTGTTAACATATTTAGGTGTTGCGTGCTCTTGGTGAAGTTAATCCGGTATTGTAGTGCAGTTTTTGCTAGGATGAGGACACCACCTCCTCTTCTGCTTTCTCTGTTGCATGTGAAGACCGAGACGTTAGGTGGAGTGATTTGATTTAGTATAGCATTATCAGTATCTGACAATCATGTTTCAGTAACCAATAGGATATCTAGGTTGAGATTTGAAAGTAGGTCTGTGATGGCAGGCCATTTGTTGCGTGCAGAGCATGCATTGATGAGGGCGCACTTGAGGGTTTGTTGAATCTGTTTTTCCTTTAGATTTGTTGTTGCTGCGGGTCCAAGTGTGACATAGAGTAAGTGTGACTGTCTTTTGTGGTAGGGATTTGGGGGTGGTTGGTATTGGTTATGGTAATATTTCCTACTTGTGCTGAGAAGTAGTGGGATAGGGTTATAACTATGTGTAAAAGCAGTAGATTCGTAAAAAGTACTGGTCAGTGCATAAATTAAAGTGAGAGTAAGCAAAGATATAGCCATGTTTGTGAATGGGTTGGTTGTGTCTAGGTAACGAGTACGATTGTGCTTGCCTCTGAGAGAGTTTGATGAGGTTGACAGGTTAACTATCAACTTCTCGATGGAGAGATCTTTCAGTCGTTACTATTGGTATCTGTCTGGTCAACTGTATTGTAATTCTTTAACAGCTCAATTTGTAGGTATAATGAGGTATTATTTAGGCATTTATGAGGTTATTACAGTGGAGATAGCAAAACACAGATTCATATCAGCAAATATACATTAATCATTGTGAGCATAACTAAATCTATTCACCTTACAGGTCTGTCGGCAGTTCAATGGTTGGGTTGGCTTCCTTCGGCAGGGTGGACTGGAGGTGGTTTCATGCCTCGTTGTTGTGGAGTGAGATTATTACAAATGTTCTCTGTCTGGGGCTGGATAGTTGCTGGATGTAGTCGGGATGGCAGGAGCAGGTAATTCGTGTGCCCTTCCCTTTGGGCCCAAGCTAAAGGGCCCTCTGGCGAGGCCCTCAGGCACGGGCCCGCCCGACATTGGCCTTCTTTTGTTGGAGTTGCTGCCTGCCACGATTGGGCAGTGGGAGGTGCTTCTTGGTGCCCCGGCTGCTCGATCCCCACCAGGAGAGCTGATGGCAAGCCGGGGTGCTGGGGAGTGAAGATGGAAGGATCTTACCCATGACTGAAGTGGTATTTAAAAGTGCGGAAGAATTGAAGGAAATATCGATACATCGGGAATATGTATTACAACTATTTGATAAACTGAAGCGTAGCAAATCACCTGGACCGGATGGTATACATCCAAGGGTGTTGAAAGACCTGAAATATGAGATTGCAGACCTGCTATTAGTAATCTGTGAACTATCATTAAAATCATCTGTAATACCTGAAGATTGGAGGATTGCCAACGTAACGCCAATTTTTAAAATGAGATTCCGGCGTGATCCGGGAAGCTACAGATGGGTGAGCCTGACGTCAGTACCGGGAAAAATGGTAGGAAACCATCATAAAGAACAAAATTGCTGAACATGTAGATAGTCATGGCTTAATGGGAGACGGCCAACATGGCTTTAGACAAGGAAGATCTTGTCTTACTAATCTGTTATGTTTTTTTAAGGTGTGAATAAACAGGTAGACAAAGGTGAGTCGATTGATATAGTGTATTTGGACTTTCAGAAAGCCTTTGACAAGGTCCCTCATCAGAGACTTTTGGCAAAAGTAAAGAGTCATGGGATAGGAGGCAGTGTACTATTGTGGATCAGGAACTGGTTAAAAGATAGAAAGCAGAGGGTAGGGCTAAATGCCCAATTTTCCCAATGGAGAAAGGTGAATAGTGGTGTACCCCAGGGATCTGTGCTGGGTCTGCTGCTTTTTGACATATTCATAAATGACCTGGAAAAGGGAATAACGAGTGAGGTTATCAAATTTGCAGATGACACAACTATTTAAAGTTGTTAAAACCCATGAGGATTGTGGAAAATTGCAAGAGGATCTTGATAAATTGGAAGACTGGGCATCAAAATAGCAGATGAAATTTAATGTGGACACGTGCAAAGTTAGGCACCTGGGGAAGAACAACCCAAACTATGGTTACACGATGCAAGGTTCCACATTAGGAACCACCACCCAGGAAAAATATTTAGGCGTCATTGTGGATAACATGTTAAAACCCTTGGCCCAGAGTGTAGCGGTGGTCAAGAGAGCAAATAGAATGCTAGGTATCATAAGGAAAGGAATGGAAAATAAAAGACAGGATATTATAATGCCTCTGTATCGTTCCATGGTGCGACCGCACCTTGAATATTGTGTGCAATTCTGGTCGCCGTATCTTAAAAAGGATATAGCGTTATTAGAAAGGTTCAGAGAAGAGCCACCAAAATGGTAAAGAGGATGGAATGATCCTCTTATGAAGAGAGGCTAAAAAGGATAGGGCTTTTCAACCTGGAAAAGACGGCTGAGGGGAGATATGATAGAGGTCTTTAAATGAATGAATGGAATGGAACGGGTAAACTTAGATTGATTGTTTACATTATCAGAATATAAAAAGAACAGGGGACATGCAATGAAGCTACAGGGTAACCTATTTAAGACTAATAAGAGAAAACATTTTTCTGTAGAAGTCTGTAAATTAATGAATGGAGTGGAACGGGTAAACATAGATCGATTGTTTACGTCATCAGAATGTAGAAAGGCTTGGGGACATGCAATGAAGCTACAGGAGAAACTATTTAAGACAAATAAGAGAAAATATTTTTTTACTCAATGTGTAATCAAACTCTGGAATTTGTTACCGGAGAATGTAGTAAAAGCTGTTAGTGTAGCTGGGTTTAAAAATGGTTTGGACAAGTTCCTGGAGGAAAGGTCCTTAAACCATTATTAAAAAGGGACCCAGGATATCACTGCTTGACCCAATACAAGCATTGTGGAACCTGTGTCTTTTGGGGAAACTGCTAGGTACGTATGACCTAGATTGGCCACTGTTGGAAACAGGATACTGGACTTGATGGACCTTGGTCTGACCCAGTATGGCATATCTTATGTTGTTATATTGATATCTAACTAGAATTGAGAATGGACCCAACATTGGCCCTGTCAAAGGGGGCACCTGAACAGCTGGACAAGCCCCACATGTATCGGCATTGAAGCCTATCTCCAGGAACAAGCAGGAATGAGTCTTCACATATGGGTACGTCGGTACCGACGGAGCCTGCCGGGGAACGCTCCCCAGCTTACCAAAAAGGAAAGCTTTGGGAGCATCCCACAGCGCCTGCGCGCTGCCTTCCCGCCTTTCCTAACCAACTCTCCTCAGTTATTCTTTGCCGCGGAGCCAGCAGGTCGAGCCCTGTCACCGCTGAAGAAGTTCTTTATTTTATTTTATTTCTTTGGTCACGTGTCTGCCTTCCCCGACTCCGGACCGGTACCGCCGGTGTTTTCTTTCTTTCTTTAAAAAAAAAAAAAAAAAATCAATATTTTTCCTCACTTGGTGTATTTTTCTTGTTAGGCCTCAGGGCCCACAAGAAAATTTCCCTCATGGAAAAACCAGCCTCCGGGTTCAAAAAATGCACTAAGTGTAGCGGTACTATTTCTGTTACAGATACCCATGAATGGTGTCTTAAATGTTTGAGTCCTGAATACTCCATTCCGGATTGTCCGTCCTGCTCTCTAATGTCTAAAAGGGGGTTACAGAACCGAGCAGCTAAGCTCCATGTGCTGTTTCCCGCTGATGCACCGGTGGTAGCATCGACATCTTCCAGGTCGTCTTCTCCTGATGGATCTCAGGTAACCAAACATAAATCTAGCAGGTCCTCGAAGGGTAGATCTCTCTCTAAGTATCGAGATGATGCCTCCGGGCTTGCCCTCGAGGATCCTGCGCCAGCAAAACAACCCTGGCGGGAAGCTCCGGCTTCCAAAGCTCCTCCTATGGGGTTACAGGTTGACATCGATGGCACGGCCTCGACTGATCACCTGTTAGAATGCTCTGGGGTACCGGCACAATCTCCCGGTGCTGACTTCCAGGCATTCATGGCGTCGATGGATCACAATGTTTTGTCCATGCAGCAGGCTATTACGGCCTTCATTCAAGCTGCGACGCCGCTGGTACCGAAACAAACTCCGTTCTCGGTATCGGCTCCGGTACCGCCACCAGCACCGATACCGGTACCGACTGCATCGACATCGACCAGGATACCGACTGCAGCGGTTCCTTGTCCAGGGCTGCTTACCGGTACCGATCCGGTACCGGGGACGCCCGATGTCGATACTGCTCGATACGCGTATCGAGCGTTGGAAGAGCACCCTGACAGGCGATACTTCGATTCCTCTGATGATTCTGATACATCAGACGAGTCTCCTGAAGTATCCATAGCCCTTCCTGAAGAGCCTTCTTCTCCAAAAAGAAGAATGTCTCCTCCAGAAGACTTGTCCTTTCAAGACTTCATAATAGAAGTAGCTAAAGGACTTTCTATTTCAGTAACTTCTGAATCAGAGCCTAGAGCTAAAAAATTGGATATTTTAGGCTATTCTAGAGCTCCTAAAGAGGCGGTCACCTTATCAATTCATGAGATTCTTTATGAACACATGATTGATATATGGGAGACTCCTCTCACTCTCTCTCCTCATTCTCGTAGATTGGACACTATGTATCGTGTCCCTCCTTGTCCTGGATTTCAGAAAACTCAGCTTCCTCACCATTCCATTGTGGTGCAGTCAGCAATAAAGAGGATAAAGAGTACAAAGAGACACTCTTCTCCTCCAGGAAGAGAATGCAGGACCTTGGATGCCTTTGGTAGGAAAATCTTCCAAGCCAGTATGCTTATTGCCAGAATCAACTCATATAGCCTTCACATGGGTATGTTTCTAAAGGAAGTTGCACAAAAACTGCACACTTTCCTCCCTTTTCTTCCAGAGGATAAAAGGGAGGAATTCCTAATTTGGCTTAAGCATACCCAAGACATTTCAAAGTTTTCCAACAGGGCAGCCTTTGACTCTTTTGAAGGTGCCAGCAGAGCCTCAGGCATTGCCATAGCTGCTCGCAGAATTGCTTGGCTCCAGGCTTCTGATTTAGAGCCCTGGGTTCAAGATGGCTTAGGAAATCTTCCCTGTACAGGTGAAAACCTATTTGGCAAAGAATGGCAAATAAAAGCCACTCAAATGGATGCAGAAAACTCTGCTCTGGATAGACTTTCAAAGTCAACCTCCATTCCTGCCAAGAAAAAGCCTTTTAAAAAGTCTTTCTTTAAAAAGGGCAGATTTCCTTCTACTTCTGGCCAACAATCTTCTACAGGTCGCTTTGCCACTAAGCGTCAGCAACCTAAACAGGCCAGGCCTAAGCCTACAGGGGCTGCTGCAACTCAGCAGACCCAACCTCCTCAGGGTTTTTGACTTGATGCTAGAGAACTTAGCCTTTCTGGCTCTAAAGCAGCCAGAGCCTCTCACCATTCCAGGAAGGTTGGCTCATTTTGCTCCCAGATGGGAGCAAATAACATCAGAGCAGTGGACCCTCTCCATCATACGAGAGGGCTACAAGCTTCATTTCTCAGACCTTCCTCCCCACACCATGGTGAAACACTTCAATTCTCCCACATCTCTTCTCGACCTTCTAGGTCAAGAGGTGGCTACCCTTCTTGCCCAAGGGGCAATAGAAGAAGTTCCTCTTCTTCATCAAGGGTCAGGGTTCTACTCCCCCTATTTTCTCATTCCAAAGAAGACACGGGGATACAGACCCATCTTAGATCTCAGAGAATTGAACAAATTTCTATGCAAGGAGAAGTTCAAGATGCTTTCTCTGGGCACTCTCCTTCCATACCTTCAAAGTCAGGATTTGCTTTGTTCTCTAGATCTCAAGGATGCGTACACCCATGTCCTCATCCATCCCTCTCACAGAAGATTCCTACGGTTTCTTTTCCAAGGAAAACATTACCAATACAGAGTTCTTCCTTTTGGTCTGGCCTCTGCACCAAGAGTGTTCACCAAATGCATGGCAATAGTTGCTGCATTTCTACGAACTCTGGGAATATTTGTCTTCCCATACCTGGACGACTGGCTCATTCGAGCTCCATCTCAGTCAGAGGCCCAAAATTCCTTGGACCGCACAAGGCGCATTCTGCAGTATCTGGGACTTGTGGTAAACCTCCCAAAGTCTCAGCTCACCCCTACTCAGTCCCTAGAATTCATAGGGGCCTGGTTGGATACCACTACTGCAAGGGCCTACCTTCCTCAGGCCCGTTGCCAATGTCTAGTGCAGTTAGCCTTCCAGATTCAGTCAAAGAGCCACTTAACTGCCCGGGAGATGCTACAACTGCTAGGCCACATGGCTTCCACAGTGCATGTGGTACCCTATGCTCGCCTACACATGAGAGCAGCTCAATGGACTTTGTCCACCCAGTGGACTCAAGCTTCAGGAGCTTTCTCAGACCAAATAGCAACCTCCAAACGTCTCTTTTGGTCTCCAATGGTGGATGTCCACTCAAAATCTGTTGCTGGGGTCCCCCTTCCAACAATTATTGCCGCAAGCAGCCCTCACGACAGATGCCTCCCAAACAGGTTGGGGAGCTCATCTACAAGACCTTTCCACCCAAGGCACTTGGTCCCCACAGGAGACCTCTCTTCATATCAACCGCTTGGAACTTTGAGCAGTATTTCTAGCTCTCAAGGTCTTTCATACCCTCCTCAGCTACAAGACAGTCCTCATTCATACGGACAATCAAGTAGCCATGTTTTACATAAACAAGCAAGGAGGAACTGGCTCTCTGTCGCTTTGCAACGAAGCTCTAAGATTATGGGCCTTCGCCAGAGAGCATCAAATCCATCTCCTGGCAGTATACCTCCCAGGAATCCAAAACTCTTGGGCAGACAGACTCAGTCGAGTTCTACTTCCGCACGAATGGTCCCTGCACATGAATCAGGTACTCAGAATCTTCCAAGAATGGGGAACCCCAGACATAGACTTCTTTGCAAGTCCGTGGAATGCCAAACTTCCCCGGTTCTGTTCCAGAATTCCGTGTCAGGGAGTTCAGGCCAAGGATGCCTTCCTCCTTCATTGGGGTCAAGACTTCCTGTATGCCTTTCCACCCATCCCCTTGATTCCCAAGACTCTATTGAAACTCCAGAGGGATCAAGGATCTATGATCCTCATAGCTCCACGCTGGCCATGCCAAGTGTGGTACCCTCTACTTCTGCATTTCTCCCAAGCCCCCCTCCCTGAACTTTGGAGCTGCTCCAGACCTCCTGTCCCAGGAGGAAGGGACTTTGTGGCACCCAAACCCCAAGTCCCTTCACCTCAGAGCTTGGTTGCTGAAGGCCTAGACCTTCAAGACTTGAATCTTTCTCAGCAAGTGAAGGATATCCTCCATGCTTCCAGAAAACCTTCCACTAGACGTTCCTATACTTTTAAGTGGAAAAGATTTTCCATTTGGTGTGCTGAAAAGGGTCTTGACCCTCTAGCACTACCTTTAACTTCTCTGTTAGATTATCTCCTGCATCTTTCCAATGCAGGACTTAAGACAAATTCAGTAAGAGTCCATTTGAGTGCTATTGCAGCGTCCCTTAAGCCCATTAATGGACAACTTATCTCCTCTCATCCCCTCATTGCAAGATTCATGAGAGGCCTAACTTTAACTAAACCTCCCATTAGGCCTCCTCCGGTGGCATGGGACTTAAATTTGGTTCTTACTACCTTCTTGAAATTCCTTTCCTGGAAGGTTATTTTCCTCATTGCAGTCACTTCTGTTTGCCGCATCAGTGAACTGCAGGCCATAGTGGCTAATCCACCTTATACAAGGTTCCATCATGATAAGGTAGTCCTTAGGACAAATCCACACTTTATGCCTAAAGTGGTCTCACCTTTTCATCTTAATCAAGAGGTATATTGACCTGTCTTTTTTCCAGCTCCTCATGCATCCAGTGCAGAGAGGAATCTTCATACTCTGGATTGTAAAAGAGCTCTTGCTTTTTACTTACAAAGAACACAGCAACATAGAAAGTCTTCCCAGCTTTTTGTTGCTTTTGATCCTTCTCATTTGGGACTTCCAGTCTCTAAGAGAACACTGTCCAATTGGATTGCTCAGTGTATTTCTTTCGCCTACCAGAGTAAGAACCTTTCTCTGGAGAGCCATGTCACAGCTCATCATGTGAGGGCCATGGCCACCTCTATGGCTCATCTAAATTCTGTGTCCATCGACCAGATCTGTCGAGCAGCCACTTGGGCCTCGGTTCATACCTTCACAGCCCATTACTGCTTAGACAAGGACTCCCGCCAGGATGCCTTGTTTGGTCAGGCTGTCCTCAGACACCTGTTCCATTCTTAAACAACTCCTGCCCTCCTTCCCTGGATGGATGCCTGAGATCCATAGGAGGACGCAGACCCCTTCAGGGTCTCATATCTTTGGGGATCTCCCAGGCATCTCAGTTAGGGAGTCCCCATATGTGAAGACTCATTCCTGCTTGTTCCTGGAGATAGCACAGTTACTTACCTGTAACAGGTGATCTCTGGGAACAGCAGGAATAAGTCTTCACAACCCTCCCACCTCCCCTAGGAGTTGTATCTCTTTTCTATCTTTCCTTTCCTCTCTCTCTCTATTGTCTCAGCTTTAAACTCGAACTGAGGAGAGTTGGTTAGGAAAGGTGGGAAGGCAGCGCGCAGGTGCTGTGTGATGCTCCCAAAAGCTTTCCTTTTTGGGAAGCTGGGGAGCGTTCCCGCGCAGGCTCCGTCGGTACCGACGTACCCATATGTGAAGACTTATTCCTGCTGTTCCCAGAAATCACCTGTTACAGGTAAGTAACTGTGCTTTCCTGGCGCGACATTGTGAGTAGCCTGTTGAACTTCCCCGGCGGAAGGAATCAACTCCCAGGTGGTTGGAATCAACCCCATAGCACCGGAGGGCAGCCTAATATCTCCTGATAAGCCCATAATTGGGGAGTCGCTGCGGAGGTATCAGCACAGATGACTGAAGTTACAATTCTGGCGCCAGGCCCCTGCCCCCTCTGCGACTGTGGTACTGGAAGAATGTCTTAGAGCCCTCGAGGCTCACATGGTAGTGGTCCTGGTCTTGTAACCAGCTAGGCCTTCAGTGTTGTCACCGCACTCCGCCCATCACATCCTGGAGATTCATGGTGCTGCCTGTTGAGACAGGTGTATTTGGTGGGAGATTGGAATCGACTCAGATTCCCTCAGTTATCTCCTTGTCTAGCATCTCATAGTCCAATGCACCTGTGTTCACACTCAGGGTTTCAGTGGTCTCACTGATTCCCGCTCTCTCCACATGACTGGTGCAGGTGGCGGGAGGAGGCCCGACACTACTTCGATTTCCTTTCAGAGTCCAAATCTAAGGGATGGGAAACCAAAGAGGAATCCGTAGTATTGGACAGGAGATCTCCAGACCTTCCCTCTGATCAGTCTCCTCCATATGAGCGGCACAAATCGCCCCTGGAAGGCACGTCCTTCCAGGACTTTGTCAGGGACATGGCCAAGGCCATGCCCTTCTTGTATTCTGAGGACATGCCGAGAACAGAGGAGATAGAGCTCCTCCAGTAACCCTCGGCCCTCAAGGAGGTTTTCACAGTGCCGGTGCATCATGTCTTACAGCGGCTGCTGCTGAGGCTGTGGGTGAACCCTCTCACGGATTCTGCCATCAGAGGCTGAACTCTATATACCGGGTCCAGAAGACCCTGGGCTTTGAGCAGTCCCAGTTGCCACACAGCTCTATCATATTGAAATCGGCCATGAAGAACACCAATACCCATTTTTTGGTGCCCCTGGGGCATGGAAACTAGAACACTGGACTCCTTTGGGAGGAGATGCTTCAAGGGTTCCCTGCTGATGGCAATGATCCTTTCTAATCAGCTATACATGAGTATGTTCCAAAATGACATGCTGGACCTGGCAGACTTTGCCTCTCATGTCCTGCTGATCGCCTTGACTCCTGAGCCCTGGTGGGCCAAGGCAAGGATTGCTCAATGTACATGGTGCGAGCAACCTATGATGCCTTCGAATCCACAGGTAGAGTGGCAGCTGTGTGCATTGGAACTCGCTCTCTGTCTTGTCTCCAGTTCCTCCGACCTAGAGGAATAGGTCCAAGACAAATTGGCCAATTTCTCGGGCCTAGGGGAGAGCCTCTTTTCGAGACCAGTAGAGGGGAAAGTGAGAGAACTTGAGAAGCAGCATGTGATGCACTTTAGACTGTCAAGGAAGAATGCTGATCCCTCTTGCAAAACGTATCAGGGCAAGAAGGCCTTCTATCCATATCTGCGCCAGTACAATCCGAGCCCCCATAGTGACCATCCAAAGACAGAGGCCCCTTACCAACAGTGAAGGGAGAGATCTCAGAAGGCCCTGCAAGTCTTGCAACCCAAGCTGGGGGCAGGTTTTTGACTTGTACCTCAGGAGCATAGTCAACTGACCGTTGCCCATAGGTTTACCCCCTTAGGTAGGGAAGTGGCTCATACATTTTGCTGACAGATGGCACATGTGTGCTGCAGCTTGTCCAGAATTGAAACCAGCTGCACTTCACCCAGTTGCTGCCTTTTTGCCCAGGGGAGTACCCCCTGGACCTGTTGCACCAGAGCCTGTTGCAGGTGGAAATTTTTACACTTTTGACTATCCTTGCCATAGAACTGGTTCTGCCAGCTCAGGTTGGAAGGGGCTGCTACTCCAGGTACTTCCTGGTCTGCAAAGTGACGGGCGGGTTCAGGCCCATTCTGGACCTCTGGAATCTCAACCTGATGCGTAAGAAGTTCAAAACGGTCTAGCTGGGGACACTACTTTCTTACCTCCTAAAGGATGATTGGCTGTGCTCCTTGGTTCTTAAGGATGTGTATACACACATCCTGATCCATCCAAATCACAGAAAATATCTCAGATTTGTACTGGGAAGTCAGCATTTCCAGTACTGGGCACTTCATTTCGGACTGTTCTCAGCAGCCAGAGTCTTTACAAAATGCCTCGTAGTAGTGGCTGCCTACTAACGAACCATGGGGGTCTTTGTCTTCCACTATCTGGATGATTGGCTCATCAAGGGTTCTACCCCGGATGTTGTCTGGCAGTCAGCTTATCTCTTCATACAAGTTCTTGAGCGGCTGGAGTTCATCATCACCTACCCCGAGTCCCATCTACAGCCCATGCAACAGCTGGAGTTTATCGAGGCCTTTCTCATTACCACTTGGGCGCGGGCATTCCTACTGAGTGACCGCACGCAGCGGCTGACAGAAGTGGTCAGTGATGTACTGCAGCTGCTCCATACAATAGTCTGGGGAATGCTGAAGGTTCTTGGCCACATGGCCTCCATGGTACACGCTTCCCCCTTGGCCCATCTCTTCCTGTGGCTCAGTGGACCCTAAGCACCCAGTGGAAACAGGCCACAGGCTGCCTTCAGGACAGAGTGGTGGCTGAAGCTGCTAAACCTGCTCAAGGGTCTCATGTTCCAAGCGTAACCCCCCTCCCCTGCAGGACACTGAAGACGGACACATCCAAGCTCTGTGGGGGAGCTCATCTGGATTGCCTGGTACAAAGTGTCTGTGGTCGAAGCAGGAGAATCTGCACCAGATCAACTTCCTTGAGCAGCGGACCATTGCAAATGCCCTCCGGGCTTTCCAAACACACTTGGCAAATCAAGTGATCCTGATCCAAATGGACAACCAGGTAGCAATGTTCTGTGTGAACAAGCAGGGAGACATGGGCTCATACCTCCTCTGCTGGGAAGCAGTTAGTTTGCCCTCAGTTCCATCCCTTGGGCCAGGGTGACTTTCCACAATCTATCCGCCCCCTGAGCTCAACATCCTGGCAGACCCAGCTGAGCTGAGTCCTCCAACCACATGAGTGGACCCTCAACAGGTCAGAAGTTTGAACAGGTCTTTTGGGAGTGAGGTACCCCCACAATAGATCTCTTTGCCATGCTGCACAATACCAAAGTGGGACGGTTCTGCTCCAGGAGGCCATCCAGCGACTGGCTGGCCTTGGATGCTTTCCTCCTCCACTGCGGTTGGGTCTGCTTTACTTATCCCCCTATCCCTCTCGTGATGAAAACTCTCCTGAAGCTTCAGGCCGACAGGGGCACCATGATCCTCATTGCCCCATACTGGCCTTCGACTCTGCTCCAACTCTCTCGAAGGGAGCTTCTCTGGGCTCTGCCCCAGACCTCATCTTCCAGGATGACTTGACCTTGTTGCATCCCACTGTCCGCTCCGTGGCCCTCATGGCCTCGAAGCTGAGTGGGTAGCCCTCTTAAAGCTAAATATACCCGAGAATGCCACAAACATCCTCCTAGCTTCTTGCAAAGATTTGACGTGCGTGGCTTGGTTATTTTATTTATTTAACAAGTTTTTTATACCACTTTATATATTCAAGGCAAACTACAGCATAACAATAACTATGCAAAGTACAAAGAAGGTCATTAAACTTGAAGGATTATATAGGGGGATAACAATGGTAAAAAGATTAGTAGAAGTAGTTGAAGCAGCATTGAAAGCCTTATCAAAGAACAAAGCACCAGGCATTGATAGCATTCCAATAGACGTATTACAGCAGTCTGATGCAACTGTTACCGTACTTACAAGGCTCTGCCAAGAAATATGGAAGACGACATCATGGCCAACTGACTGGAAAAGATCTGTGTTTATACCAATATTAAAGAAAGGTGATCCAACTGACTGTGGAAATCATCGCACAATCGCTCTGATCCCACATGCCAGCAAGATTCTACTGAAGATTTTTTCAAAAGAGACTACAGCCATACCTGGAATAAGAACTACCTGAAGTGCAAGCAGGGTTCAGGAAAGGGCGAGGAACAAGAGACGACATTGCGGATGTGAGATGGATCCTTGAAAAAGTCTAAGAATAACAAAAGGATATCTATTTGTGCTTTATCGACTATAACAAGGCTTTTCTCTGTGTAAACCATGAGAAACTCTGGGCCACATTAAGCATGGGTATACCAGAACACCTGATCGTACTCTTACACAATCTGTACATTGCTTAAGAAGCAACAGTTCGAACGGAACAAGGAGAAACAGAATGGTTTAAAATAAGCAAAGGTGTAAGACAAGGCTGCATACTTTCCCGCTACCTGTTTAATTTATATGCAGAACAAATCATCAGAGAAGCAGGATTGTATGAAGACAACAGAGGTGTGAAGATTGGTGGAAGACTCATCAACAATCTTCGCTATGCTGATGATACCACATTACTGGCTGAAAGTGAAGATGATCTGCTTGATTTGCTTCTCACAATCAAAGAACATAGTCTAAAAATGGGCCTTCAATTTAATGTAAAGAAGACAAAGATCATGACAACTGACATAGTCAACAGGTTCATCGTTGAAGGAGAAGAAATTAAAATCGTGAACAACTTTAACCTACTTGGATCAACTATCAATAATGAAGCAATAAGCAGTCAAGAAATCAGACGACGCATTGCTCTTAGCAGAATGGCTATGAAAGACCTAGATAAGATTCTCAAGAGCAGAGATGTCTCTCTCCATACAAAGATTCGACTTGTTCAAGCCATGGTATTTTCAATAACATCATATGGATGTGAAAGCTGGACAGTGAAAAAGACAGACAGGAAGAAAATTGATGCCTTTGAATTATGGTGCTGGCGGCGAATACTGTGTATACCATGGACTGCCCGAAGAACAAACCAGTCGGTACTAGAGGAGATCAAAGCTAAGCTTTCTTTAGAAGCTCAGATGACAAGACTTCGACTTTCATACTTAGGACACATCATGCGAAGAGAGAGATCATTAGAGAAAGACGACATGCTTGGCAAGATAGGTCAACGCAAAAGAGGAAGGCCAGCAATGAGATGGATTGAGACAATAACAGCAGCTACGGGTACCAGTCTGTCAAGAATGAGCCGCCTGACTCAAGACCGAACACAATTTAGGATAGCTATCCAGAGGGTCGCCATGAGTCGACTCCGACTCGACTGCACTTAACAACAAATTAAGCTCGGGATTGAGGGAGAGCCCCTAACTGGAATGGTTCAGCGCTAGTGATAGGTTCTTGAGGGGGCCTGAGAAGGGGGGTACAGGTGTGGGCAGTGCAGGGGGGCTTACTAACCAGAAGGTTCGCGGGGGAGGGGGATATTTATGGGAATGGGGATACATTTGTCCAACAATACAGTGGCAAGGGCTTGA
Source organism: Ichthyophis bannanicus (assembly GCA_033557465.1). Taxonomy (NCBI): domain Eukaryota; kingdom Metazoa; phylum Chordata; class Amphibia; order Gymnophiona; family Ichthyophiidae; genus Ichthyophis; species Ichthyophis bannanicus. Next base: position 408,284,722 of record CM066034.1, on the reverse strand, counting down.
TGCTTGAATATGTTTGTTTTGTGGATCCATAGTGCTCCGTGAATAGGAGGGATTTTATTGCTTTTCTGAAATCCCATATTTCATTGATGGATCTTATTATCTCCAGGAACAAGCAGGAATGTAGTCTTCACATATGGGTATCGTTGGTACCGACGGAGCCTGCGCGGGAACGCTCCCCATTGTCCAATTAGAAAGCTTTTGGGAGCATCCCACAGCGCCTGCGTGCTGCCTTACCGCCTTTCCCAACTGCCTCTCTCCAGTTCTTCGTTTTCCGCGGAGCCAGCAGGTCGTTGTTCCTGTCACTGCAGAAAATTTTTCCTCATTCTCCTCTTTTTTTTGTGGTCGCGTCTGCCTTCCTCGATGCTATACCGGTACCGCCGGTTCTTCTTTCTTTCTTTAAAAAAACAAAACAAAACAATTTTAGTTCTTATTTTTTTCAAAAATTTCTTCCTCAGGTGCACGCGCCATTTTGGGCCTTAGGCCCAAAAAGTTTTCCTTACTATGGAAAAACCCACTTCGGGTTTCAAGAAGTGCACCAAGTGTGGCGGTACCATCTCCGTCACCGACACCCATGAGTGGTGTCTTAAATGTTTAGGTCCTGACCAGTCCATCTCGGAGTGTATGACCTGTGCCATGATGTCCAAGAGGGGTCGACAAAACCGGGCTGCTAAGCTCAGCACCCTTTTTCCCTCTGATGCAGCCTCGGTGGCATAGACGTCTTCCAGGGCTTCGTCTTCCTCCCATGGATCTCAGGTAACTAAACATAAGTCCAGCCGGTCATCAAAGGGTAGATCACCTTCTAAACATCGAGATGCCTCTGGCATTGCCCTTGAGGGTTCTGTAGGGCAAAATTGCCCCGGTGGGAGGCTTCGGCTTCCAAAGCATTATTGAGGCTCCAGGATGTTCTCGAGGCCTCAACCTCAGCAGAACTACTGCTGCCATGCTCTGGAGTACCGGCTGTTTTCTCCGGTACCGATACCCAGGCATCGGCAGCGTCGATAGACCAGAGGTTCTTGGCTATTGAACGCAGTCTGGCGGCTCTCCTTGCGGCATCGACACACTCGGAACCGCGTCAGACAGTTCAATCGGCTCCGGCGCCGGTACCGGTACCGGTACCGATAGCATCGACATCGGTGTCTGCATTGCTGGCATCCAGTCAAGCCATGCCTTCCAGTACCGATACACCGATATCGATTTCCCCCCCCTCCCCGGCACCGATTTCGGTCGGTACGGGTATCGTGCTCTACAAGAGCATCTGGACAGAAGGTACTTTGAGTCCTCGGAGGAGTCTGAGGATTCTGACAGTTCTGTCGGTACCGGAGTACTTCTCCCCGAGGAGCCTTCCTCTCCCAAACGTAGGATGTCTCCTCCAGAGGATATCTCCTTTCAGGATTTTATCAGGGAGGTGGCTCGGTCTTTCCATTACTGTGGCTCCCGAAACAGAGCCCAGGGCAAAGGAGTTGAAGATTTTACAATATCCCAAAGCTCCTAAGGAGGCAGCTACTTTGCCTATCCATGAGATCTTAGATGATCTCATGCTAAGAATGTGGGAAACACCTCTTACCACCTCTCCTCACTCTCGTAGACTGGATACCATGTATCGAGTCCCTCCTTGTCCTGGTTTCCAGAAGACTCGGCTTCCTCACCACTGTATTGTAGTGGAATCAGCTATGAGAAGGATCAGGAATGCAAAGAGGCATGCCTCTAATCATCCAGGACGTGAGTGTAGAACTTTGGATGTCTTTGGACGTCGTACTTTCCAGGCTTCCATGCTTTCTGCCAGGATCAGTTCCTATATTTTATATATGGGAATGTTCCTTAAAGAAGTCACAGGAGATTGAGGTTTTGAGCCCTCTTCTTCCTGAAGATAAGAGGCAGGATTTTCTCACACTGCTTAAACATGACCAGGATGTTTCTAAATTTGTCAATCGTGCAGCTTTTGACTGTTTTGAGTGCATAAGCAGAACCTCTGCCATTGCCATAGGTGCACATAGAATTGCTTGGTTCCAGGCATCCGATTTGGTGCTCTGGGTGTAGGACAAACTGGGAAACATCCCTTGTACAGGTGAGAATCTATTCGGCAAAAATTGGCAAGAAAAAGCCAATAAGTTGGATGCTGACAACTCCACTTTGGATAGGTTATTCAAAGCCACAGCTGATCCTACAAGGAAGCAACCTTTCAAGAAACCGTTCTTCTCAAAAAAGAAGAGATTTTATCCCTCTTATTCCCAGCAGGGACGTTCTGCAGGTCAGCCTGCCAGAAAGAGTCAGTAGCCACCTAAACAAAGGAAAGCAAAGACTGCTAATCCTCAACCGTCTCAGCAGTCTCAGCCTCCACAAGGCCTTTGACTTTCATCTAGAGAACCTAGCCTTCCTGGCTCTCAATGGACCAGAGCCATCCACCATTCCAGGAAGGTTGTGTCACTTTGCACCCAGATGGGGGCAGATAACAGCAGAACATTGGACTCTCTCCATTATAAAAGAGGGGGTACAAGCTTCATTTTATCTGCATTCCCCCTCCCACAATGGTAAGACAGTTCAATTCTCAGACCTCTCTCATCAACCTGTTAGATCAAGAGGTCTCTATGCTTCTTGCCCAAGGGGCAATAGAAGAGGTACCCATTCCTTAACAGGGTACAGGGTTATCTCCAGGAACAAGCAGGAATTTAATTTAATTTAATTAACAGGTTATTTGTCTTCACATATGGTATGTCGGTACCGACGGAGCCTGCGCGGGAACGCTCCCCAGCATCCAATCAGAAAGTTTTTGGGAGCATCCCACAGTGCCTGCGTGCTGCCTTCCCCCCTTTCCAACTATTTCTCCTCAGTTGTTCTTTTTCCACCCACCTCCCCTAGGAGTTGTATCTCTCTATCTATCTCTTTCTCTTTCCCTCTCTCTCTCTCTTTGTCTCAGCTTTATACTCAACTGGAGAGAGGCAGTTGGGAAAGGCGGGAAGGCAGCACACAGGCGCTGTGGGATGCTCCCAAAAGCTTTCTAATTGGATGCTGGGGAGCGTTCCCGCGCAGGCTCTGTCGGTACCGACGATACTTATATGTGAAGACTAAATTCCTGCTGTTCCCAGAGATCACCTGTTACAGGTGAGTAACTATGCTTTCTCTGGCAGATCATTCCATAGTGATGGTCGTATAATAAAAATGATCCATTGCAGGTTATCTGCTTGGCTTTTGGTTTGCCTATAGGAATGGCCAGGATGCTTTTGTTTGAGGCACATCTTAGTCTATTCCCAGGATTCTTGATGATCGACGGTTGGAGGATGGTTGGAGATAGATTATGTAGGATTTTGAAAATGATTAGTAGGGTCTTGAATTTAGTGCATGTGAGGACCAGTAGCCAATGTAGTTGATTTAGGGTGGGTGTTTGGGCATGCTTGATGGTCCAGTGATAAAACGCACTGTGGTGTTTTGCACTAGCTGTAATGGGTGTGTTTACTTCAGTAGGCCTTGAGTAGATAATGTTACAGTAGTTTAATATGGGTGTTATGGCTTGGTATACTGATCTGAAGTTGCTTTCGTTGAGTAAAGGTTTGAGTTTTTGGATTCTTCTCAATTTGTGGTAGACTGTCTTGGTCATTCTCTTAATATGTGACTGAAAGTTGAAGTTTTGGTCAAGAGTGATTCCCAGGTACCTTACCTTGTGTTTGACTGCTAGGTCATGATGGAGAATTTTCAAGGTTTCAGAAGGAGAGAAAGTGGTATTTCTGGTGATGTGCAGTGCCTCTGATTTTTTGAAGTTTATAGTGAGGTTTTGTTTGTTGAGCCAACTTATAATTGCTTTGATGCATGCTGTTATCTTTGTGTATTCAGGTTGGTCAGTGTTGAATGGCACATAGATCATTGTCATTGCTTATATCTTGTATATTGTGTTCTTTTATGATGGTACAGAGTGGTGGCAAGTATATGTTAAAAAGTAGGGCTGACAAAGCTGAACCTTGTGGGATACCTTGGCGTTAAGTAAAGGGTCTTCAATGTTTCTTACTGGATCTTACTTTCTGTTTTCTTTGCGTTAAGTATGAGGTGAACCATTTCAAGTTAGTGCCATAGATTCCTATGTCTTTGAGCCGCCTTAATAGTGTGAGATGGTTTACAATGTTGAAGGCTGCGGGTATGTCAATAAAGATTAGTATAAAGCCTTGTCAGACGTTGTCGATGCCTGTTATTAAGCTGTCCAGGAGTGATGTAAAACGTCTCAACGCTGCGATTTGATTAGAAACCATGTTGATGGAGGTCTAGTGGCACATATTTATCAATGTGGTTTTGTAGTTGTTGTACAGCCTTTTCAATAAACTTGATTATAAATGTCAAACTTGATATCGGCCTGTAAAAACTGGGGTCTTTGTCAGTTGGCACTTTTCAAAATGGGTCTTATTACTTCTTGTTTAAGGCCAGAAGGGTAGGTAGCCTTAGGTGAGTGATAACCAGGTGGTGATTAGTAATGAGGGCATTAGTTGTCTTGATGGCTGGTCGTATGGATAAAGTCATGGATCTAGTGGTGAGGTGGATGTGTTTGGCTATGATGTTGTCCAGGTATGTGGGAATGTGGAATGATTCCTGTAGTTTTATGTTGTGGTGTGTAAACGGGGGCGCTGGGTGAGAATGTCCACAGTCTTGGCAAAGGCAAATATTAATATGACTTGCAAAGGATTGTGGGAAATGTAGTCCATTCATACCAGACTCAGCCGTTCACAATAAATTAGTTGTGCTTGCTCGAATGTAAAGCAAAGAAGATATTTTATTTATGGGGTTATTTCTCCCAACACAGATATACTTACTTGGTAGCACATAAATAAGGATACTTGCTTTCAGTATTATAATTAGAAAAACAAATAAGGAAAAACAACAGCTGAACTTGTTAAGCAATCAAATCAAAGCATAAAGACCTGGATGGGAACAGACAGGTCTTTTCTGTAGGCACCTGCTAATATCTTCTTAGCAGTGCTTCAAAGAACAAACAAAACCCCACAAAGTAAAAAAAAAACTGTTCTTTTTCAGGGATAACCTCTTGTATCTTCACACACACTCAGAAGTGTCCCTTCAGAGCTCACTGGCAATTAGGCAAGGCTCAATTGCTAACAATTACCAGCTGAAACCCTCTTGGCTGGTTTACTTTCTATTACGTGGCTCAAATCCTACTCAGAAGCTTTTCTGAGTAGATTAAAGAACAAGTTTATATTTCTTTGTGATGGTGGTTGTATTTTGTGACAGCATATTACCACAGAAGTTTAGAGAGAGAGCAATCCATGTATTCAACATCTCCCCCTTCTTCAACTATCATAGGTTCCATATCATGGATTGGCACAGAGGAATTTCTCAATGGAGCACTCTCAGGACAATACTTGTTTCCCTGCTGTCTTCCCATTGAAGAGCTAGGGCATAGATCAGTGCTCATACCTGAGCTTCCATGGCTGTTAGAGTTCCTCTCTAAATATCCTGGCCAGTATGTAGTCCAGTTCTTATGTCCAGCCTTCCAATCAAGATCCCTGGACACTGGATCTCTCTTCACATACCTTCTTGCACTGGTCTTAGGGTCCCTTCCAAGTGCAGCCGTCTCCCTCACAGATGCCGTCCGGGGATTCCTGGCTCTGCAACCCCACTCCTCTGGCTTTCCCCAGTCCAATGGTGTATGCTTGCCTCTGGAATGCCTCCCAGTATACGTACTGCTATGGATTCCTTTAGACCTCCCAAATGCTTTTCTCTTCTTCCTTCCAAAGTGTTTCTTTTTCTTTCTGTCCGTCAGCTCTGGCCTCTGCTGATGATGATGGTCAGGATGATCAGGGTGATGATTCTCTGTAGAATAAGCTTTTCTTTTATCCTGCTTAGAGGAATGCTCCACCCTAGCACAGCGCAGCTGTGCTGAATCAAGCCCTGCCCTTGGAGATGAGTGCTTGGGGATTACCTCATAGCCCTCCTGATTGAACACACGTTTCCCCACTTCAGCTCTTCTAATGGCTGTTGGAAACCTGGTGCATTCTGGGACTGGTAGTCTTTTATGGAAACATTCTGTTTTATTATTTCTACCAGAACAGACAGGTTGCTTGTTCAGAGTCACTTCACCTCTATTATAGCTCCTTCCTGAACTATGATAAGCTTCCTTATCACAGGTGTCAGCATATCTTCCAGTTTAATATCATCTTGAGTGGAAGTGTTTTTGTGATTGAGTTCAAGGTAGTCCACTATGTCTTGTGGATTTAACATGTTTATATTCTCTACCTGGGTATGGGTTCTTTAGTGAGTGTGTTCGTGCTATGTCTAATAGGTCTTTAGGCTTACCGAAAGAGGCAATTATAAGGTTTGTATGGTATTGTCTTATGTGTTCAAGTAGTAAAGGTTTCCTCCTGGTGCTGGATCCCCTTTCCTATGCAGTGGATTGGTTGCTGGAGTTACCTCCTACACCTCTCAAACTCAAGCCTTAAGTCCAGCTCGTCTTATACCTCAGTGCGATTGGGGCCTACTATCACGACCCTGGGGGGAAGCACATTTGAGCTCAGCCTCTGGTGGCTTGCTTCATGCAGAACTTGTTCCTCTCGAAGCCTCCTCTCAAACCCCCTGCGGTGGATTGGGATCTCAACATGGTTTTTGCTCAGCTCATGCAGGCTCCTTTTGAGCTGCCTGACTCCTGTCTTTTGAAGTTCTTCATCTGGAAGGTCATCAGTCGGTTCCAAACCTTGCTGGCTCACCCACCATACACCAGATTCCACCAGGATGGTGTGGTCTTGCAAACGCACCTATGTTTTATGCCAAAAGTGTTCAGTGTTCCACCTTAATCATTCGATTAGTTATACCATCATTTTTATTGAGGCTGCACACCAACCGGGGTGAGGCGGCGTTACACACGTTGGACTGCAAATGGGCCTTGGCCTTCTACCTCAAGTGTATGAAAGCCCCACCAGAGGTTCACCCAGCTGTTTGTCTCTTTTGACCTCAATAAGCTGGGTGCTGCCATATCTGTATGTATGCTTTTCCTGTGGGTAGCTGAATATATTTCTCTGGCATTTTCCCAGGCAAACCTGAGCCCTGATGGTGGTAATAAGGCTCAAAATGTCCGAGCCATGGCTGTATCGCTCGCTAACCTGGTCTCGGTCTCTATTGAGATCATCTGCAAGGCTGCTGCATGATCTTTGGTCCACCTTCACTGCTCAGTATTGTCTGGATAGGGATGCCTGACAGGACAGCAACTTTTGTCAGGCCATGTTCCAGCATCTCTTTGGGTCTTAGGTCCATCTCCTGCTCACCGGCCCTTCTGTCTATCTAGGCTACCTAAAAAAATGAGACCCCTCAGTGCTGATGTACACTGAGGATGCTGACTGTCGAGTCCCTACAGGGACTACCCATACTGTTCTTCCTGTTCTCCAGTTTTGTTACCTCTGTTGGGCTATTGACCGCCTTGGTTTTTAGTTGCCTGTAGCTTGGGAGTCCCATATGGGAGGACTTACTTCCTGCTTATCCACGAAGAAAGCATTGTTACTTACCTGTAGCAGTTGTTGTCCATGGGTAGCAGGAATAAATCCTCGTAGCTGTCCCAGCACCCTGAGGAGATGCTTTTTAGCTGCTGCTATATTATTGTACTGGAGAAAATGAAGCAGCGGCAGGCGAGAAGTCAGGCGCACTGCGTGCGTGGTGGAGCCTCCCAAAAGTTTCCAATGGAAACTTGGGAGTGTTCCCACTTGGGACTGTGTCGGTGATGTCACCCATACGTGAGGACTTATTCTTGCTGTCCATGGAGAATACCTGCTTCAAGTGTGTAACTATACTTTCTCCAGGAACAAGCAGGAAATCAGTCCTCACTTATGGGTGATGTCGGCACCAACTGAGCCCATGCAGAGCAATTCCCCAGCTTTCAAAAAAAAGCCTTTGGGATTGCTGCCACGCATGCGTGGTCCCCTTCCTGCCCCCAAAGGTGCCATCTTGCTCAGTCTCCCTTTTTCCACAGAGCCCTTCGGACGCACATCCTCTTCCCTTGGAAAAAGTGTTTAGTTTTTGGCCTCTGGCCTGTGGTTTTTCCTGTAGCACTGGTCCTCTACCCGTCCTCCCCTGCTCTGTTTTCCTTGAGTGAGGGGACGTCCTTTTCTGTAAAAGTTTTTTTTTTTTTCCTTTTGTGGGCTTCGCACCGTTTTTTCCCCAACCGCTGGCCGCAAAGGTCTTCGACTTAGCGGGAGCCCTTTTTGTCCCAGTGGCCACCGGGTTTAAGAAATGTGAAAGATGCTCCAAACACATGTTGCTTATAGACACCCACAACTGCTGTCTTCGGTGTCTAGGGGCCGACCCTGACCCAGAGCTCTGCTCTTTTTGCAAGAAAATGTGCTCCAAGGCCCTGTTAAGTTGTAAGCAGTAGTCCGGTGACATTTTCTGGAAGATAGCCCCAGAATCCCCGATGACAACCTCGGTCGTCCCTCTGCTGGTGGGATCTCCAACTTCAGTCCCGCGCACTCGTCAGCACTCTGACCAAGGGGTCCCCTGAAGTAGAGAGGCGTAAGAAGACGTCGAAGTCGCTGTCAGGGTCCTCAGACAAGTGCGAGCACTCCAGCGCTCTGTCGCTCAGCTGCCCTCGGCGTTCCTGAGAGTTGGACAAGGAGCAGTCTCGTAAGGTACTTCGTACAGAGATGGAGGCCTCCGGCAATGGCGCCTGTTCTCCTGAGGGCCGTCCCAGTGAGGACCCCCTCTTTTTCTCTACGTCAGGAACGGTAACCCCGGTGTCAACATCGCAGGGACCCACGTCTGCGTGGGAGTCCCGTATGCTGGCACTGGAGTACAGTGTTTCTGCCTTAACTGCCCAGCAGGTGCTCTTGCCCAGCACGCCTGGCCTGCGCCTCAAGACCTAGGTTCCCTCGAAAGGGACACCGAAACCCGCCCTGGAAACCCCCGAGAGCCGTGGGCTTCGTGAAGGTCCTCAGCGTCGATCTCGGCTCGCCTTCCCAGTCTTCAGAAGCGAGATCCTCCAAGACTGGATCCAAGCGGACCTCGACGTGGCAACCAGCCCAAGTCGGACTCCTTCTTGGACTGGGAGTGAGACGGGGATACCTCCCTGGAGACCCGTGCCCAGAGGGAACTACCTTCGGACCCGTCTCCGCCTGCGTCTCGGAGCCATTCGCTGCCTCTTGGTCACATCATTTCTAGTGTTCATGCAGGACATGGCACGGGCCCTCAGCCTGACTACGCAGCCTGAAGAGCTTGATATTCTACAGTATGAGTCCCCACCTCGGGAGTCAAGGCTGCTCCTCTGCATGTGGGGGAGACATGCTTCGGTCCCCATAGTGAGCAAGCACCTTGACGCTATGTACAGGGTCCAACAGGGCCCGGGGTTCAGGAAAACTCAGCTTCCACACACCTCCATGGTAGTGGAGTCAGCGATGCGAGAGCAAAAGAACCCGAAGCCATACTCTTTGGTCCCCCCCGGGCAGGGAGTCAAGAACTCTCGACGCCCTTGGGCGCAAGGCCTATCAAGGGTCCATGCTCACATGCCGCATTCAGGTGTGCCAATTGTATATGGGCATGTTCCTATGTGACCTTGCTGAAGAACTCGGCGGGTTCTCTGCAGGCCTTGGGGGTGAATCCCTTCTCCGGTTCCAAACCCTCCTAAGATCCGTTGTGGAGTGCTCAAAGTACCTCTTCTGCACCGCATGTGACGGGTTTGAGTCCTCCGCCTGAGTGGCAGCAGCTGGCATCGGGGCCCGATGCCAGGCATGGCTCCAATCTTCGGAAACTCCTGGACGTCCCCTGCCTCGGTGAGCAGCTGTTTGGTAAACCTATGGAGGATAAGGCTGCTGAGATAGAAACAGAGTTTGTCATTCGAACCCTTCTCTCGCGTAAGACCTCCTCCCTCCCTCGGAAGGGACAGCAAACAAAGAAGCCGTTCTTCCAAATGAAGGGACTCCCCTACTGGGGTTACCCTCCTTTCCCGCCCACCACGTGCCGGCTCCCGGCACACAGGGGGAAGGGAGGTGCGCATAGCCACCGCAAGCCTAAAGGGCCTAAGGCCCAGCAACTGGTGCACCCCAACCTGCGCAGGGTTTTTGACGCTGATGGCATAGCCTCTCACCCCCAGCAGCACTTCCACCAGTGGGGGGACGCCTGTCCCTCTTCACCCTGCAGTGGGCGTCGATCACGTCTGACACCTGGGTGCTCTGAGTGATCCGGGATGGATATCGTCTCCGCCTGCACAGGCGCCCTCCTCCCTTCTCAGCAGCAGAGCCTACTCGGCTCCTTTCGCTCCAGACTTTCTTGCAGCGGGAGCTGTCCAGCCTTCTCGCTCAACTGGCGGTCGAGAAGATACCGCTGTACCTTCAAGGCCATGGGTTCTACTCCCGCTACTTTCTCGTTCCGAAAAAGACAGGGGGCCTACGCTCCATCCTCGACCTCCGGAACCTAAACGAGTTCCTGGTGTGGGACAAGTTCAAAATGTTATCACTTGGCATCCTGCTTAAGCCCACATCCTAATCCACCACCAACATAGGCAATACCTGCCCTTCAGGGTACGGGGGGAACAGTAACAGTACAGGGTGCTCCCCTTTGGGCTTGCGTCTGCACCACGGGGTTTTTTGTGTTTTTTTTCTAATTTTTATTTAATGCTTTTCTGAATTACATATCCAATCAAAACAAAACGATCAATCAAGCAATGACAAAATTCAAAAATCTTTCAAAATTGATACATATTAATCACATCAAAAAGAGAGAATCAACAAAAATCTAAGTCACATAATAAAAATAAGCAATAAAGAGTGATAACACTCCACATAAGGGAGCAATGGAAAAAATCAAACCACCTACCTATTTCTTTGCCATTTCAGAAGTTAACAAAAGTTTCTGCAATTGTGACACATCAGTATACACATAATTTTGCCCTTGATAGTTACCAAGCAGCGACACGGAAACTTTAGAAAAAAAAGACGCCCCTAAAGCCACTACTCTTGATTTTAATTCTAAAAACTGCTTACGTCGAAGTTGAGTAGCACGCCCCACTTCTGGAAAGATTTGGAGCTTATAACCACAAAATAAATCGTCCTTGTGCTTAAAATAAGCCCTAAGGACTGAAAGCTTACTGGACTCAGAGTCAAACGTAGTAACGACGGTGCAATGCTTGGGTATGAGATCCAGAGTATCCTCCAAAAAAGCTGTAAGATCCTGAGCAACAGACTCAGCAGGAGGGGTGATCTCCCCTGCCTGGTGAGATACTGCTGAAACAGGAGTAAATGAGTAGACGTGAACAATTTCCAAAGTACTCTGCAGGTGCAATATCTCAGAGAAATATTTTTTCAGCAAAATTTCAGAGGACAATAGGTGAGTTGAGGGAAAATTAAGGAAACAAAGATTTCTTGCCCTTTGCTGATTCTCCAAACTCTCCAGACGACAAGAAACAGCAGAAATATCTCGAATTAAAGCAACATTACTATCCCTGCTCGTCTGGAGCTGAGAATCAGCATGAGCAGAAGCACGAATTAAAGAACCTATCTGCTTATCAACATCTACAAATTTATCCACAACATCCTGTGTAAAAGCACATAAAGCAGAGACAGTTGGAGTTAGACGCTTATCTATTCGCTGAATCACAGTCCAAATGTCCACAAGAGTTACCTCACCAGATGGAGTAGGCAGAGGAACATCCTCACCAATTGGACTGACAGCCTTCAGGGAAAGAGCCGGAGCTTCTAAAGGAGCATCAAGAAAAGTAGAAGATAATGGCTGAGGAAAGGGAGGGGGTAGCCCGGATTCAGGGCTCAAAGAGACCTTTTCCGGCAAGATTGCAGGCAGTGATGCCGTCACATGTCTGTCCATGGTTCCAACCAGCTTTCCTCCAACTGCACCATTGCTGGATCCAGATTTAACACCAGGTTTCCCTTTCTGTTTCCCCATGGGCACTACGATGAAACGGCCAGTGCTTAGAGTGAATCGAAGGAGCACATAAGGAGCAGGTCGCCTCCCCCTTGTGACGCGCCCCTTAGGACGCGACCACGCGGGCCGTGACTCGCGGCCGCGAGTAAGCTGACAGAGCTAAATAGGAACCGGAGGGGGGTCCTCAGAGGCAGGAGCGTCCTCACAATGCCTGCAGCCCAGCACCGCGGCTCAACTCCTTCTCACTGCGCTGCTCCGCGCAGCTGGTACAAACGCGGCAGACTCCCAGGTAAGATGAAACTCTCTGCACCACGGGTTTTCACAAAGTGTCTCTCCGTGGTAACCGCCTCTCTCAGGCTGCAGGGCATACCTGTCTTCCCCTACCTTGATGACTGGCTCGTCACAGGGACCTTCATCGACGAATCCCACCTGGTGGCGCCGTGAACTATCCATCTCCTCGAACGCCTCGACTTATTGGTCAACTACTCCAAGTCCCACCTCAAGCTGGTGTGGACCCTAGAGTTCATCAGTGTCTGCCTCGACACGGAGCAAGCAACCACCTTCCTGCCCGTGGACCGGGAGGACCGCCTCCATGCAGTGGCATCCCAGGTCCAGAGCTTGGGTTATGGCACTGGTCATGCTGCGCCTCCTAGGACACATGGCCTCCACTGTCCATGTGGTCCCCCATGCCTGAATGCACATGCGGACAGCCCAGTGGTGCCTCAGGGCACAATGGAGCCAGGGCTTTTGCCACCTCAGAGACCCTATCTGGGTCTCCCGCAGTCTCCTCGACTCCCTGGGTTGATGGTGGGACCCCCAAAGTCTCCTTCGGAGAATGCCCTTGCAGATCCCACAGCACGAGCTCGTCCTAACGACAGATGCTTCCCTGCTGGGGTGGGGAGCCCACTGTGGCGCATTGTGCACACAGGGGCAGTGGTTGCCTGAGGAGTCTCGGCAGCAGGTCAACCTGCTCGAGCTTCAGGCAGTCTAATGGACCCTGAGGGCCTTCAAGAGCTAGAAACATAGAAATATGATGACAGAAAAAGACCACATGGCCTATCTAGTCTGTCCTTCCATATTAACAACTACAACAGTCCCCTTTTTTCCTTTAGAGATCCTCTGTGTTTGTCCCATGCTTTTTTGAATTCAGTTACTGTCCTCATCTCTATCACCTCCACTGGGAGACTATTACACAGATCCACCTCTCTTTCTGTAAAGAAATATTTCTGCATATCACTCCTGAATCTATCCCCTTTCACCCTCATCCCATGTCCCCTTGTAGCAGAACTTGCTTTCAATTGAAAGAGGCTCTCCCCCTGAACATTTATGCCACGGAGGTATTTAAACATCTCATTCATATCACCTCTATCCCGCCTTTCCTCTAAGGTGTACATATTAAGTTCTCCGGGACCAAGCAGGAAGTCATTCCTCACATATGGGTGATGTCGGCGCCGACGGAGCCCTCGTGCGGAGCATTTCCCCAGCTATCAAAGAAAGCCTTTGGGAATGCAGCGCATATGCGCGGTCCCCTTCCCGCCCAAGGGTGCCATCTTGCTCAGCCTCCTTCTTTCCACGGAGCCCGACGGACGTGTGTCGTCACCCGGTAAAAAGTTTGTTCCTGCATGGATTCGTGTTTTTGCCCGGTTCTACGCCGGTTCCCCTTCCCGCCTGGGCCTGGTACAACGGTATCGAGCCCGGAGCTAAGTTTTTCGGTTTTTGTCCTTTGTGACTAGCGTTCCTGCTTTTTTTTTTCTCTTTCACTGGCAGTCCGGCCTTTTTTTTTTTTTTTTTTTTTTTTTTTAAATTTCCAAAATTTATTTCAAAATGAAACAAAAATTACAAAGAAAACATTACATAAACTGTAATGTCCAGTCCACATCAAGGAGCAGCTTCACACATTTGCAGTCAAATTTAAAAGGAAACCTGAGAAAACCAATAAGCTCAATTTACTAAATCAAGTGATACACTATATTCCCCCTATAATTACACCAAGTTATACCAGTTCCCTCTCACTCAACAAGCTAACTAATTGATCAGGTTCAGAAAATATATATCGCTTACCTTGAAAGGTAATCTGCCTAGCTCCTCATTGGGCCGCTGGACTGGAGGAGGGCCATTAAAGACCAGCTCTCAGGTGGAACAGTGAGCTGCTTCTTTTGATATCCTGATTGCTTACCTGAGGTTCCTGCCTGCCTAGCTCCTCATTGGGCCGCTGGACTGGAGGAGGGCCATTAAAGACTGGTCCCTACGCGGGACGCGTTAAGCGGGCGCGTTCCCGCAGTTCCGTGACCGAAGGGGCGTGACCAAAGGGGCAGGACATGCCCCTTTGGTGCCCCTTCGGTGCACGAGGTGCATTGGTGATTTCAGGTTATGGGGAAGCGGAGGAAACAGCACTCTCAGCCAGCGCAATCGAAGGCGGTTAAGATTATTAGCCCCATGGATGCCCACGTACGTGTGGAGAACTCTCCGGCACTGTTGGGTTCCTTCCCATCGGATTCGCTGGACTCATCAACTGTGAGTACCGCCTCCTCATCCACCTCTGCTTCCGCTACAGGTTTAGTTCAGCCCGATCAAGAGATAACTGTTCTTGATAGTTGTGCCGTTTCTTCTCCTGTGGATACGAAGGGCTTGGATGTTTCTCCAGCTTTACTTCCAGATTCGTTTTTGCAAGTAACTTCTTCTAATCTACCATTGTCATTACCGTTACCATCGGTGGTTTCCTTTCCGGGTTGTGCTGAACGATGTTCCCCTCCTGAACATGTTTCTTTGAAAGATGTCTGTCTTGTCGTTTCACGGATGGAAACAGCGTTAAGTGCTTCATTGCAGAAGATATCTGTTTTCTTGAAAGAGACGGTTGGTAAACTAACTGATCATGAAGCTCGGCTGACATCTGTGGAAAGGCTTGTTAATTCTACTGAGCAATTTGTTTCCTCTCAAAATTAAGTTAATTTGAAATTTTCCCAGGGTTTTAGTTCTTTGCAACGACAGGATGAATTTCGAGAAAATGTATATCGGTCAAAAAATTTACGTTTTCTAAATTTTCCTAGGACACATTACTTATCCCCCTTGTTGTTGCAAAAATACTTTAAGGAAATTCTGATGTTTAAAGATGCTTCGGATATTTTGATTTCGAAATTGTATTATATACCTAGAGTTAAAAAAGATTTGGATGGTAACATGTCAGGGAACATCCAAAGTGAAAAGATGGCTTCTTCCACTCTGGATCTATCTGGCTTTCTTGAATCTTCCACAGATGATATTCCTACAAGAAATACCTTATTAGTTTCCTTTGTTCGGGAGATGGATAAGGATAGGGTTTTGACGGTTTACTTTCAGAAGAAAACCGAACAGTTCTGTGGTCAAGTTATTCAGATATTTCCAGATGTGGCTAAAATCACACAAGAACGCCGTAAGGCTTTCTTAGCTCTCCGTCCACGTGTTCTTGCTTTGGGGGGTTTATTTTATCTTAAATTTCGCAGTCCGGCCTTTTGACCTTGCAGGGGTCGTTCTTCCCCCGATGGCTGCCAGCGGGTTCAAGAAGTGTGATCGGTGTAAGAAGCTGATGTCACTCACCGACACACATGACTGCTGCCTCCGGTGCCTCGGGCCCGACCATGACCCGGTGGTCTATGTCCCGTGCAGCAAAATATCCTCTAAGGCGCTGAGGAGCCATCAACACCAGCATGAAAGACTCTTTTCTGACTCCGCGTCTGGCCGGGCCTGGAATTTGTCGGAGGCCTCGACATCTTGGGAGTCCAACCCCGAGCGCTGTCGAGGCTCCTCTGAAAGGGGGTCTCCTTCGAGGGAACACAGAAGGAAGAAACAACCCACGAGGGCGGCGTCGGTGGATGCTCTTGGCCCTCGAGGGCCAGGTCGCATATCCCCGAATGCCGTCCCGGGTCCTCGGAGTCAGAGAGGCCTGCCAAGTTGCCTCGAGTGGAGCCGGAGTCCCCGAGTCACGTGAGTGCTGTTGTCCTCGTAGACTCCCCTCCGGGGGAGCCGATGTCGGGCCCGACGCCGTCGGGGGCTGCTGAATCTCCTGAGCTGAGTCCTCAGGTTGATGGCCTTGGAGAGCAGCTTGGCTGCATTCATGGAGCAGCAGCGGGTACTGATCGCCGGTTTGACCGGTGCATCTGCCCCGACCACCGGAACCTCGACGTCCAAGTTGACCTCGGAGGCCGAGCCGATCCTCGAGTCGATGCGGTCTCGAGTTGATCCTCAGCCAAGGTCCCCCTAGGCCTCCTGCTTGGGGCCGAGGTCTTTGACACCGGTGCCCTCGGCGTCGGGGCAGATGTCATCGGTGCCCGCCCGGCCGGAGCTGCTCGATTCCTCCTCGGAGGGGTCTGAGTGGGAGACGGAGGACGAGGAGTTCCCGGATACTTTCTGGACCCGGTGCATCCCATCGGACTCACCGGAGTCCAAGCCTCGGAGACGGTCCCCACCGTAGGATACCTGATTCTCGGACTTCGTGCAGGACATGGTCAAAGCCTTGGCCTTCCCCGCAGATCCTGAGGAGGAACCTCGAGCCGAAAAACTCGAGGCCCTCCAGTATGACTCTCCGCCTAAGGAGGCCTTTACTGCACCTTTTTCTCCAATGCTGGAACGGCTGCTCTTCTGCATGTGGGAGGCACCGGCCTCGGTGCCGGTTCTCAGCAGATGGGTCGATTCCATTTATCGAGTCCGTAAGAGCCCTGGGTTCCAGAAGGCACAGCTACCGCACCACTACATGGTTGTGGAATCGGCCATGCATAGTCTGAAGAGTCAGAAGATGCACTCCTCGGTGCCCCCCGGCAGGGAATCCCGGAACCTGGATGCTCTCGGTAGAAAGTGCTTCCAGGGCTCTATGCTGGCGTGCCGTGTCCAGACTTACCAGGTGTAGATGGGGATGTACCTTCGGGACCTGGCAAAGGAGATTGCCGGGTTCTCTGCTGGCCTCTCCGAGGAACCTTTGCCGAGGTTTAAGTCTTTGTCATCTGGGATTCGAGAGTGCTTAAAGTTTATCTCTTGAGCAGCCTATGATAGCTTCGAGGCTTCGGCCCGAGTAGCTGCGGCCGGCTTCGGTGCATGCCGTCAGGCCTGGCTACAGTCATCGGACCTCGAGCCATGGGTACAGGACAAGTTGGTCGATGTCCACTGCCGAGGTGAGAACCTTTTTGGCCAACCCATGGCTGAAAAGGCTGCACAACTCGAGTCTGAGACTCTCACCAGGACAAGGCTGTCAAGGAAAACTTCTGCCCCTTCTCAGAAGAAGAAGAGCTCGGGGAAAAAGCTCTTTTACTCGAGGAAGGCTACTGCCTACAAATCCTACCCTCATTTTCAGGCCTCTGCAGCTCCCCATCCAGGGTCAGCAGGCCAAGAGGCAGGGACATGGGCCCCTTAAACAGAAAAACCCCAAGCCATCAGCTCTGGCTCCTGCACAGCAGGAAGCGGGGTTTTGACTCACATTGCATAGCCTCTCCTCCTCAGCTGGCTCCTCTCAGCACAGGAGGCCGGCTGACACTGTATGCCCACAGGTGGTCAGCCATAACAGGGGATACCTGGGTGCTGAGCATAGTCCAAAATGGCTATTTCCTCCACTTCAACCAGTTACCCCCCTCCTATTTTCCAGGGGAGCCTCCAAGACTCCCTCTTCACAGGAACCTCCTCCTCCTAGAGAAGAGTTGGCAAGTCTTCTAAAGGAGCAGGCAGTGGAACCGGTGCCTCACCACCGGCCAAGGCTTCTATTCAAGGTACTTTCTGGTAGCAAAAAGGACAGGAGGCCTCAGGCCCATCCTAGACTTGCGAAATCTCAACAAGTTCCTGGAGAGGGAAAAGTTCAAGATGCTTACTCTTGGGATTCTGCTGCCCTACCTCCAGCAGGGAGATTGGCTATGCTCCTTATACCTAAAGGATGCTTATACTCACATCCTCATTCATCCAGACCACAGACAATATCTCAGATTTGTAGTGAGAGGAAATCATTTTCAATACAGAATACTTCCATTTGGCCTCACCTCCGCCCCCAGGGTTTTCACCAAGTGCCTGGCAGTGGTGGCGGCCTATCTCAGAAACCAGGGCATCTTTGTCTTCCCATACCTGGACGACTGGCTCATCAGGGGTCAGTCTCCACAGGAGGCCGGCCAGGCCACCCTTCGCACTGTTTCTCTTCTTCAGCATCTAGGTTTCGTGGTAAACTTCGTAAAGTCCACTTTGCTCCCCTCACAGAACGTGGAGTTTATAGGAGCAGGATTGGATACCCTCCAGGCGAAGGCTTATTTACACGAGGACAGGGCCCACAAACTGATAGCGTTGGCCAATCAGTTCCAGAGCGGTTCTCTGATCTCCGCCAGAAACTTCCTAAAGCTCTTGGGCCACATGGCATCCACGGTCTATGTAACTCCGAATGCCCACCTGCACATGTGACTTGCTCAGTGGGTGCAAGCCACAGGCGACTTGAAAGACAAGGGTGTCCAAACTGCTGACAGCCTTCCTACGGTGGAGGCTGCATCTCCCAAACCTGGTCCAGGGGGTGCCTTTTCAGGCGACTCCCTATACACAGGTGTTGACAACCGATGCTTCCCTTCAGGGCTGGGGTACACATAGCCAGAGGGTTTGCAGTCAGGGCTTTTGGTCTCCTGGGGAGTCCACACAGCAGATCAGTCTATTGGAGTTGCGAGCTATCCGCTTAGCTCTACAGACTTTCTCTCATGTCCTCTCTCACCAGTCTCAGACACAAAAAGAGCACCAGCTCTTGCAAAACCAACGAGAAACACAAGGAGCAAGAGCGATGATAACACAGCGGCTTTATTGGTTGTCCCCAATGCGTTTCGGCAATATGCCTTCCTCAGGGGGAGAAAAAACACTCACGAACAAACAATAAAAACATAAAATATTAAACTACTATTAAAACATAACATTAAATAAATTAATTAAAGCTAACCGGGCATGGTGTTAGGTTCTGATGACGTACTGATAACACGTAAAATTATAACAATAAATAGTTAAAAATGATAAAAATAATGTATGTAAAACTATAAATAGTTAAAAACCACATGTACATCAATAATAAATAAGCATTGGGTATCTATTAAATAGTAAATAAATAATTAAAAAACAATAAAAAAAGGTAAGTAAAGTAGTGTCAATAAATTAAGAACATGCAAAATTAAATCATTGGCCATGTATATACTTAAAAATATATATATATACAATTATAGTGTAATCAATGATAAAGCCAATGTGGACATAAGAAGGGTACATAATAACAATAAAAACAATAAAAAACTAAAATGTTAAAACATATTCTACAATGTGAGAGATATCCCTTTTGTTCATGAGTAAAACAAGGTAGGGCAGAAGTAACCTCAAAAGGACTAACGTGAGACTCCAATGTCAACCCATATAGCGGAAATTGAAGGGAGATCGGTGATGAAAACTTGTTATGATGACAAATAATACTGACTGCACTATCGTCATCAACCAGACATATGATGGTAATATGTGGTGGGGCCAATAGGCCAGAGAGTAGTTATAACCAATCTATTGGGGAAAGTTAAGGAGACAACGCTCAATATAGATTATAAAATGAAAATATTAAATATTGCATATCACTTAACACTGTAGCGTATTGCAGCACCTTGGCATTATGGCTTATATCATATTAAAACAAACATAGGAAACGGAAAAGGAGAGCTACTTACTGCACCGGATAGGATCGGTAAGGTAACTAGCACAACGTTGTGTTGTAGATTGTATCTTCATCGATGTAAGATACACTATTCTACAGAACGGACAAAACCATTTATAATAAAATTAGTGTTGGCCAAGGAGGGCCTAGAGAAACTGTAGTAATATGTCATTAATAAATAATTAATTAAACAGAAACTCAGGACAAAAAGGACCCATCTAGAGAAATTGTGTATCATAGCTCTTGAAATTATCTCTGAGCCCAATATGTTAACAATGTTTGAAAGAGGGGCAAAACCACGTAAAAGATAATTTGGAATGTGCTAACGGCAAGATCATCTTAAAACTTGAAAGCAACAGATGGTAACAAACACGGACCGCTCTAATAAAACAAAATGTAAATAGCATGAAATGCAACCGACAGCGTGGTGCGCATCGGATAATGTCAACACGGATTGCTCTGAGAAGTAGCTAGACCGAATTAGGATGGCATGAATTTACAGGTATCACGGGTTACCTGTTCAAAAACAGTAAAAAGATGGTGCCGTACAAGTCTTATAAATAAATTATTAAGACGAGAGAGCTGCATGAATTTAAAATCGAGAGGTGTCACGGGTTACTCGCTCGAATACAGTAAAAAATGGTGCCGTGCAAGTCTTGTAAATGAATGATTAAAACGAGAGAGTTGCCCTTAAAATCCGAATATATAAAAACCTTGAGCCACGATAAATAAAGCATTTGGGAACGCCACATGGGGGTAGCATTGACTCAGCCAATCTAACCGAAGAACATTGTATATAATATATAAATGAAAACGTCATTCTAAACCCGACTTGGGAGCAAATGCACATAAAATACCTGTCAAAGGTCTAAAATAGGTGGCCACGGGATAGAATATTATGAATGAACCAAAACCTTTATGTGATAAGAGATCCGAACATTAGTGTTCTGAAGTACTTAGTTTTGCAAGTTGTCACACCAAACTGGAGAGGGGGAGACATTAATAAAATATTGCTTAGATTGGAGCAAAGATATATCTTTGAATTAGACACCCTAGAACCCAGAGATTTGAACCAAGAAATGGACCTATCAGTCTTTTTGTGAATACATTTCTTTGACAATAAAAAATGTTTATATTCACATTTTGCCCCTTTTTAGGTTCAGTACCGTTCATCCAATAGACTGCCAGCTTTCAATGTTTCATAGACTGCCAGCTTTCAATGTTTCTTCTGCTCTGTAACCCGATTTTAACCACGCCCCCTTTTTTGGCGGGTTTTTCAGCGTTTATAGTCTCACCCTCCTGACCAGATCCCTGTTTGCGACAGTGGATGGAACGCATGTTTTGTCTTCAAGTCTACTTTGTTGGGTAAATTATTTGCATTCTACTTTTCAACAATTGTTGTTAAATATGTTGATGTTTTTGAATCTCTTATCACATAAAGGTTTTGGTTCATTCATAATATTCTATCCCGTGGCCACCTATTTTAGACCTTTGACAGGTATTTTATGTGCATTTGCTCCCAAGTCGGGTTTAGAATGACGTTTTCATTTATATATTATATACAGTGTTCTTTGGTTAGATTGGCTGAGCCAATGCTACCCCCATGTGGCGTTCCCAAATTCTTTATTTATCGTGGCTCAAGGTTTTTATATATTCGGATTTTTAAGGGCAACTCTTTCGTTTTAATCATTCATTTACAAGACTTGCACGGCACCATTTTTTACTGTATTCGAGCGAGTAACCCGTGACACCTCTCGATTGTAAATTCATGCAGCTCTCTCGTCTTAATAATTTATTTATAAGACTTGTACGGCACCATCTTTTTACTGTTTTTGAACAGGTAACCCGTGATACCTGTAAATTCATGCCATCCTAATTCGGTCTAGCTACTTCTCAGAGCAATCCGTGTTGACATTATCCGATGCGCACCACGCTGTCGGTTGCATTTCATGCTATTTACATTTTGTTTTGTTAGAGCGGTCCGTGTTTGTTACCATCTGTTGCTTTCAAGTTTTAAGATGATCTTGCCGTTAGCACATTCCAAATTATCTTTTACGTGGTTTTGCCCCTCTTTCAAACATTGTTAACATATTGGGCTCAGAGATAATTTCAAGAGCTATGATACACAATTTCTCTAGATGGGTCCTTTTTGTCCTGAGTTTCTGCTTAATTATTTATTAATGACATATTACTACAGTTTCTCTAGGCCCTCCTTGGCCAACACTAATTTTATTATAAATGGTTTTGTCCGTTTTGTAGAATAGTGTGTGTCACATCTTACATCGATGAAGATACAATCTACAACACAACGTTGTGCTAGTTACCTTACCGATCCTATCCGGTGCAGTAAGTAGCTCTCCTTTGCCGTTTCCTATGTTTGTTTTAATATGATATAAGCCATAATGCCAAGGTGCTGCAATACGCTACAGTGTTAAGTGATGTGCAATATTTAATATTTCCATTTTATAATCTATATTGAGCGTTGTCTCCTTAATTTTCCCCAATAGATTGTTTATAACTACTCTCTGGCCTATTGGCCCCACCACATATTACCATCATATGTCTGGTTGATGACGATAGTGCAGTCAGTATTATTTGTCATCATAACAAGTTTTCATCACCGATCTCCCTTCAATTTCCACTATATGGATTGACATTAGAGTCTCACGTTAGTCCTTTTGAGGTTACTTCTGCCCTACCTTGTTTTACTCATGAACAAAAGGGATATCTCTCACATTGTAGAATATGTTTTAACATTTTAGTTTTTTATTGTTTTTATTGTTATTATGTACCCTTCTTATGTCCACATTGGCTTTATCATTGATTACACTATACTTGTATATATATATATTTTTTTAAGTATATACATGGCCAATGATTTAATTTTGCATGTTCTTAATTTATTGACACTACTTTACTTACCTTTTTTTATTGTTTTTTTAATTATTTACTATTTAATAGATACCCAATGCTTATTTATTATTGATGTACATGTGTGTTTTAGCTATTTATAGTTTTACATACATTATTTTTATCATTTTTAACTATTTATTGTTATAATTTTACGTGTTATCAGTACATCATCAGAACCTAACACCATGCCCGGTTAGCTTTAATTTATTTAATGTTATGTTTTAATAGTAGTTTTTAATATTTTATGTTTTTATTGTTTGAGTGTTTTTTCTCCCCCTGAGGAAGGCATATTGCCGAAACGCGTTGGGGACAACCAATAAAGTCGCTGTGTTATCATCGCTCTTGCTCCTTGTGTTTCTCTCTCACCAGTCTGTCTTAGTTCAGACAGACAATCAAGTGGCAGTGTTTTACGTGAACCAAGCAAGGGGGCACAGGCTCCAAACTTCTGTGTCGGGAGGCACAGGCCCTGTGCTCCTTGGCAATCAAACACAACATGTTTCTCAAGGCAGTTTACCTGCCTGGCCAGTAAAATTGCCTGGCAGACAGATTGAGCAGGATTCTACAGCCTCACTAATGGCAGTTGAATCCTCTGGTGGTCCAAAGGGATCTTTCTAAGATGGGGTCTTCCAACCATCGATCTCTTTGCGAGTCCACTGAACCATCAGCTACCCAGGTTCTGTTCCAGACAACTGCATCCTCTGTGAATAGCAGCAGATGCGTTTCTAATCTCTTGGTCTTCGGGCCTACTGTATGCGTTTTCTCCCACGCCTCTAGTGGCCCGAACCTTGTTCAAGGTTCTTCAGGACAAAGGCCTCGGTGATTCTGGTAGCCCCCCAGATAGCCAAGGCAGCCGTGGTTTCCACTCCTTCTGCAGTTGGCGGTGGACACTCCACTCCCTCTGGGGTTGCATCACAACCTCCTGTCTCAGGACCAGGGATCTCTCCTGCACCCCAACCTCATATCCTTCAATCTGATGGCCTGGCTGCTGAAAATGTAGTTCTAGCCCCCTTACTTCTTCCTAAGGAGGTGGAAGAGGTGGTTTTGGCCTCTAGGAGGCAATCCACCCTGAAATCTTATGCCCTCAAGTGGCGTAGGTTCTCCACCTGGTGTGCTCAGCGCCAGGAGGATCCTTTTTCGTGCCTGGTTCCAGTGGTGCTGCAGTACCTGCTATACCTCTCGGACTTAGGCCTTAAATCCAACTCTGTTTGGGTCCACCTCAGTGCTCTTTCGGCACACCACTCACAAGTAGAGGGCCAATCACTGTCGGGCCACCCCTTGGTGTCCTGTTTCCTCAGAGGCCTACTTCTGCTCAAGCCTCCGATCCGTCCACCGGCCCCTGAGTGAGATTTGAATGTAGTTTTGCAACAACTTACTTGCCCACCATTTGAGCCGATGGCTACTTATCCTTTACGCTTCCTTTCCTGGAAGGCCTTGTTCTTGGTGGCTCTTACCTCAGCCAGGCGTGTGAGTGAACTGCAAGCTCTGGTTTCTGATAGACCGTACACACGGTTCTATAAGAACAGGGTGGTCTTACGGACTCATCCTAAGTTCCTTCCGAAGGTTGTCGCCTCCTTCCACCTCAATCAGGAGGTGGTTCTTTCAACATTCTTCCCCAGGCCGCATGCTAGCCGGGCTGAAACAGTCTTGCATACCCTGGTCTGTAGAAGGGCATTGTCCTTTTACATAGACCGTACGCAGGGGCATCGAAGAGCTGCTCAGCTCTTCGTATCTTTTGACCCTAATAAACTGGGGTTGCCTGTCTCGAAGCGTACATTGTCCCTTTGGGTAGCGGATTGTATCGCCTGGGTGTACAGGGCAGCCGGCCTCTCCTTGCAGGGTCAAGTCACGGCCCACCGTGTCAGGGCAAAGGCCATGTCAGTAGCCCACCTCCGCTCTGTTCCATTGGCAGACATCTGCCGGTCCGCTACCTGGTCTTCAAGCCAGACTTTTGCGGCTCACTCTACTGCCTTGAAAGGGAGTCCCATAGGGACAGTGCTTTCGGACAGGCGGTACTCCGTAATCTCTTTGAGGTTTAGGCAACTCCTACCCTCCGGCCCTTGTGTTGGGCTACCGTACGGGGGCGTTCTCAGAAAGGATTCTTTCACAGATGCTGACGCTGTAGAGGGAGCTTTTTTTTTAGCTTGTGTTCCCGGTAGCCTGAAGCTAGGGAGTCCCATATGTGAGAACTGACTTCCTGCTTGGTCCTGGAGAAAGAGTAGTTACCTGTAACAGGTGTTCTCCAGGAGCAGCAGGAATGAGTACTTACCACCCTCCCTCCTCCCCTTGGAGTTGCAGTCATATGATTCATTTTGTTATTTTTGCTGTCTTTTAGCTATGTCATCAGACTGAGCAAGATGGCACCCTTGGGCGGGAAGGGGACCGTGCATGCGCGGTGCATTCCCAAAGGCTTGCTTTGAAAGCTGGGGAAATGCTCCGCATGAGGGCTCCGTTGGCGTCGACATCACCCATATGTGAGGACTGATTCCTGCTGCTCCTGGAGAACACCTGTTACAGTTGAGTAACTACTCTATCCGTAAGTCTGTCCTCATATGCTTTATAATGAAACCACTAACCATTTTAGTAGCCACCCTCTGCACCAACTCCATCCTGTTCACATCCTTTTGAAGGTGCGGTCTCCAGAATTGCACACTATACTCCAAATGAGGTCGCACCAAAGACTTATACAGAGGCTCTGTCACCTCCTTTTTTCTGTTAGCCATTCCTCTCCGTATGCACCCAAGCACTCTTCTAGCTTTTGCCGTCGCCTTTTCTACCTGTTTAGCTACTTTAAGATCATCAGACACAACCACGCCTAGGTCCCGCTCTTCTTTAGTGGACAAAAGTACTTCACCCCCTATACTATATTGCTCCCTTGGATTGCTGCAGCCCAAATGCATGACCTTACATTTTTTATTTATTTATTTATTTACATTCTCTTATATACCGCGCTATTCTGCATCAGTGCGGTTTACATTGAACAAACTGAAATGACATTGAACAGGATATTATAACTTGGAGATAACTATTTTTTACAGGGAACATGGGCAATGGAGGGTTAAGTGGCTTGCCCAAGACCACAAGGAGCACCTGTGGGACTAGAAACCCCAGTCCTTCCGGCCCAAGGTTGCTGTCCTCTAGTGGGATTTGAACCACCGACCTTCCGGTCTGAAGTACCTTGCCCCAACCACTAGGCTACTCCTCCACTCCATTTTAACATTAAATCCCAGCTGCCAAATTCTAGACCATTCTTCAAGCTTAGCTAAATCCCCCCTCATGTTATCTACACTTTCCTGGGTGTCTACTCTATTGCAGATTTTGGTATCATCCACAAAGAGGCAAACCTTAGCCGACAGCCCTTCCGCTATATGTTAAAAAGAATCGGACCAAGGACAGATCCCTGGGGCACACCACTGGTAACATCCTTCTCCACAGAGTGAGCTCCATTTACCTGTATTCTTTGTCGCCTCCCACCCAACCAATTTCTAGCCCAAGCAGTAACTTTAGGGTCCATCCCTAGGGTGCTCAGTTTGTTTGTAAGTTGCCTGTGAGGAACAGTGTCAAAGGCTTTACTGAAATCTAAATACACCACATCTAGGGCTCTCCCTCGGTCCAACTCCCTGGTTACCCAGTCAAAGAAATCAATCAGATTTGTCTGACAAGACGTGCCTCAGGTGAATCCATGCTGCCTCAGCTCCTGTAATCTGCTGGACTCCAGAAACCTCACTATTTTCTCTTTCAGCAGCGTTTCCAATAATTTACTCACCACTGAAGTTAAACTAACCGGCCTGTAGTTTTTAACCACATCCTTACTTCCGCTTTTGTGTGAAGGCACCACATGAGCCTCTCTGGAGTCCTTTGGCAGCACTCCCGACATCCCAGTCATTGAAAAGGTCTGTCGGTGGAGCTGCTAGAATGTCCCCAAGTTCCCTCAGTATTCTAGGGTCTATCCCATCTGGTCCCATCGCTTTGTCTACTTTAAGTTGAGCTAGTTTCTCATGAACAGTCTTCTGAAAATTGTTCAAGATGTCCCTCGCTTCTGTTCCTGTTTGTGGGTGGTTTTCTGAGGTCCTGCTCCTGGTTAATCTGTGAACACAGAACAGAAATATTGGTTAAGCAATTCCGCTTTATCCTCATCAGTTTCTACATATTCCTCCCCTTCATCCTTGAATCTGACAATACCACTTTTGCCCTTCCTCTTCTCACTAAGTTATCTGAAAAATGTCTTATCCCCCCATTTTATTGCATTGGTTATTTTCTCCTCTTTTTGAATCTTTGCTTTCCTGACTAGTTTGCTAGCTTCATAAGTTTTTCCAAATATAGATGTCTGTCTTCCTCTCTCTGTGATCTCTTGTATTTCATGTAGGCTTCCCTCTTTTTCTTCACTTTTTCAGCTACTTCTTTCGGAAGCCATTGCGGTCTTCTTTTCTTTTTACCTTTATTTACCATTTTAACAAAAAGGTTGGTTGCCCTTAAAATATCCCCCTTCAGTTTTGCCCACAGTTTTTCTACATCTCCCAGCTGTTCCCGTTCTGCTAACGACTCCCTGAGGCACTGGCACATCTTGGCAAAGTTAGTCTTCCTAAAGTCTAAGACCCTCACTTTTGAATGGAGTCTAACAGCCCTAGTCCTAATACTAAACTACACCATCTGGTGATCATGGGATGCAAAATGATCTCCCACTAGAACATCAGAAACACTTTCACCATTGGTAAGCACCAAGTCCAGTATGGTCCCTTCATGTGTAGGGTCTGTTACCAATTGCTTGAATAGTTCTCCCTGTAGAGAATCCAGGATCTCTTTACTTTGATGATACTGCAGCGGGAATGTGCCAATCAACATCTGGCATATTGAAATCCCCTATCAGTAGCACTTACCCTTTCCTAGTAATAGTACTTACCCTTTCCTAGTAATGCTGCTTATGTCTTCAATTAACTCTGTCCACCTCTTCCTCTTGTGAGGGAGGTCTGTATATCACGCCAATGCAGATAGACCCAGAATGCTTCCTCTCTCCCTTTTAAGCTCTGTAATTCCAAAGCTTTAATAGTATTTTTACATATAGTACCATTCCTCCTCCCCTTCTTCCTACCCTGTCCTTTCTGAATAAATTATAGCCAGGTATAGTTACATCCCAGTCATGGTTTTCTGTGAACCATGTTTCTGTAACTGCCACTAAATCCAAGTCAGCCACTCCCACCAAAGCTTCAACATCAGGGATCTTATTTCCCATGCTACGGGCATTTATACACACTGCTTTCCATATGTTACCCCTGTTACCCATTTCCAAAAAGGTATTTAATGTATCACTTGGGAGCTTTCACTTACTGGGGGCTTTCTTCACCCATCCCCCAACGAATCTAGTTTAAAGCCCTCTTCAGTAGATTAGCCAGTCTACTACTGAAGACACGTTGACCTTTCTTGGACAGATGGATGCCATCTCTGCTCTTCAACCCTTGGAACAGCATCCCATAGTCTAGATAAGCAAAATGCTCTTGATGACACCATCCACGCAGTCATGCATTCGTCTCCAGGATGCGAGCCTCTCTGCCTTGGCCTTTACCCTCAACAGGCAGGATTGAACAGAACACCACCTGTGCATCTAACTGCTTCACCCTCTGTCCCGGAGCCATGAAGTCACTTTTGATATGCTCAGAGGGATACCTGGCAGTATCATTTGTTCCGACATGGATTAGCAACATTGGGTAATAGTCAGTGGGCTTAATGAGTCTTGGCAAACTCTCCGTAACATCTTGGATTTTGGCACCAGGCAGACAGCATACCTCTCTGGACATCAAGTCTGGTCGACAGATGGACACCTCAGTACCCCTCAGAAGAGAGTCACCAACCACCACTACCCTTCGCTTCCTTCTGGTCACTGATTCTGCAACTTTGGGGTACTTGAGCGCTGGTTCTTCCCTTTCCAGGGCTGCTTTCACCTCCTCCACTTCCAGGGCTACATAATGGTTCTCCAACTCAAGTGCTGAAGAAGTTGGATTGGTGATTCTGCAGGCCCTGGTGACTTTTGTCCAACCTTTGTCATTCTGTTGGCACCCATCTTCTCCTCTGCTAGAGAGCTTGGATGTTTCAAGAAGCATCTCATTAATATACTTCTGTCTTGAATGCTCCTCACCTCGCCGCCTCCACTTGTTTCCTCAGAGCTTCAGCATGCAGGCACCCTGCACATGGAACCGATCCTTCAACTGGCATTGGGACCTCTGTCTGGACAGAGGCAGTTGCTGTAATGGGGGCAACAGCTTTAGCTATATGATTTTTCCCAGCCATTGTTCTGTTCGTGGAGCTTAGGTAGCTGTAAAAGCGAAAAAGAGAGAGATCTACCAAAGTACCAGCCGGTTTCCCAGCTGTCCTTTCAGAGAAAAAGCAGTTAAATCTCTTAATTTTATTCAAAATGTGCTGTTCCAAGTCCCTGTGCTTTGTTAAATGGGGAGGTGCCCTATAAAGCAAGACTGCTCAGTAAGGGTGGGTGGGAGTTGGGGTGGGTAGGAAAGGAACCTGATTAGGTGTCAGCATTTCCTAAAAGCTGAGAAGGTTACCAGAGTTTGAAAGCTACTCCACTAAAGAAAATATTGCTGCTACAGCACCAAAGATAATGTAACTTTGCTTTAAAAATATACCAAAACCCTTTTAAGAGCTCCCAGTCAGCTAGCAATTTAATAAAAATAAACCCTCAAATCCTTACCGTTGTTTAACCTGTAGAGCCCCTGTTAGGAATGCCTCAACAGGGCAGGGCTTTGAAGCCTTTTATGCAGGCCTCAGCTGCTCTCAGTTCATTCACAGACTAATCAGACCCACTAATTCCTAATTAGATGTCAGCAGTTCCCAAAAGCTGAGAAGGTTACCAGAGTTTAAAAGCTACTCCACTAAAGAAAATATTGCTTCTAAAGCACAAAAAGAATGTAACTTTGCTTTAAAAATATACCAAAACCCTTTTAAGAGCTCCCAGTCAGAGAGCTAGCAATTTAATAAAAATAAACCTTCAAATCCTTACTGTTGTTTGACCTGTAGAGCCCCTGTTAGGAATGCCATCTGAAGGGAAAGTCTGTGCTCGTGCAGACTGACAACAGGGTAGCCATGTTTTATATCATCAAGTAGGGGGGAACAGGATCATGCTTCCTCTGCTGAGAAGCGATCCTCCTTTGCTCCTTTGTGTCTCGCTGGGGGATGACCCTGCGAGCTGTCTACCTCCCAGGCCAGGAGAATGTCCTCGTGGACAAACTCAGCAGGATGTTCTGCCCACATGAGTGGTGCTTGGATACGGAGGTCGCCGGTGTCTTGTTCCCTTGGTGGGGGACCCCATCCATGGACCTGTTTGCCAATCCGGTGAATGCGCAGTTCCCCCACTTCTGCGTCCCGGTTCTGCACCTGAGCAGGGTGGCCCCGGATGCGTTCCTCTTGAACTGGACCTCCGGCCTTCTTTACATGTTCCCTCCCATTCCTCTCATTGCGAGGACGCTCCACAAGGTTCAGCGGGACAGAGCTTCAGTGATCCTCGTGGCCTCTGCTCCTCCTTATGCTGCCTTACTTGTGTCTTTATTGGTTGCCCTTGCTACTGAAGCTGTTTGTTTCCTCCAGGTCACTGATTGCCTCAGAAACTCTTACGTCCACGGACCCCAAGGTAATCCTTGGACCCCCGGCACTCATTTAAGAATGCCTCCAGTGGCGCGTGACTTCGGCATGCGCCAAAGGAGCACACCTAAGGAGCATGACGTGCTCCTTAGGTGCGCTCCTTGGGGTTGCTCCGAGGGTGCTGCTCTCTATTGTAAACTCTTCTTGGATACTCTGCAGATCCTCCTACTCCTACTCTATGCTTCCTTTATACTTCTTCTACCTTGCCCCAGGTAGGTCTGCATATCTGTTCCCCTGTGCGTTTTAATTGCCTTGACCTCTCAAGCCAGTTCCGTTGCCCTATGTCCACCATCCCTGTGATATGGGGGCATTGTCCCTCTCCCTCTCATCCCCGTCCAGTGATTAATATTGCTCTTTGTCAGAATTTGGTGAACCTGCGGCCCTGCTTGACACACACTGCTTCAGCTTACTCTGCCCCTCTTTCTCTGCTTTCACCCTCCCTTAAGCTTGGCGCAGTAAACTGTTGTTCCCTACGATCAAAGTCTCTCCTAGTACAATATCTTATCCTCCGAGACTCCTTTGACATACTCTGTTTCTCTGAGACCTGGATAAAAGATGGCGAACATCCCCTTATTGCCAGTTGCTTACCCCTTGTTTTTCTGCTTTCTCTGTCCCCCGAGTAGGCCGAACTGGAGGCGGCGTTGCTGGCCTTTATCGCTCCTCTCTACCTATAATTCAGGTTACCTCTTCCCTCCTGCAATATCTTGAATCCCTTCTGTTCTCTCCAATCTTCCCCCCCATCCATATTCTTGTCCTTTACTCGCCTCCCTTCTTCTCAACCCACCTCTGGGATGCTCTCCTTCACACTATTACTGTCATTTCCCTACACTATCCTCATCTGATTGTGGTTGGTGACCTTAATATCCACTTTGATTGCCCCACCTCTGCTAAAGACCTATCTTTCACTGCTCTCTTACATGACTTTTCCCTTCGGCAACTTGTCCTATGCCCAACTCACTTAGCTGGTCATACTCTTGACCCCTTAATCATTCCATTATCCCCTCCTTTCTCAATCTCTCAACTCTTGGTGCAACCTCTTCCCTGGACCAATCATCACTATTTGACATTTCTGCTTGACCTTCCTTCCCTCCAACCAGCCCCAAATTCGGACCCAATCTCAGACCCCCCCCTCTTCCACCCCATCCGCTATTCCTCTACGTCACTGTATTACCCCCCCTTACCCTTCAATGTTTTCCTCCTGCACATCAGTTTCTTCCAGACACCTTCTTGACTCTCTCTCCTAACACTCGGGCCTCAATCTGGACCTCCACTCTGTCTACCACTCTTGACCAGCTTGTGCCCCTTCAGCCTGCTCAGCTCAAATGTCCCTCTGCTAGACAACCCTGGTTTTACACTGGCTTGCATCTTTTACGTCGTCACCTTCGCTGAGCTGAACGCATCTGGCGAAAACATCCCACCACTCACTCCATGGCAAATTTTCACACGCATCACCGGCATTACCGTTCCTCTGTTCGCCAGGCTAAAACTTTTTCTCAAACTGTATCACTACAGCCCCTAATCCCTCTAGACAACTCTTTTCTGTACTCCAATCCCTCACCTCCATTCTGATCCATCCCCTGGTCCTTCTCATCCCATGCCCTCTCCCTCCAGCTTAGCTTTGTACTTTCCAAGCAAGATTCTTGATTTGTGTGCCGCCCTTCCCTCTTCCCCACCTCCTCTGTCCTCCCCGTCCCCCTCCCCCTCTCCTCTTACCTCCTCCTCTCATTGCTGGTTATCTTTCTACTCCATTACCACCTTAGAGCTCCTAGCCGTCATCTCTTCAACACGTAAGACCACTTGCCCTCTTGACCCTATCCCCCTCCACCTGGTTTTTAGAATCTTCTCTTGCTGTTATTACCCCATGTTCTTACTACTGTCTTTCTACTGGATCCTTCCTTCCCTTTGGAAACACAAACTCGTCCATCCTATTCTTAAAAAAAAACACCCTTGATCCTCTCATCCCAGCTAATTACCGCCCCGTCTCCAACCTTCCCTTCCTTGCCAAGATAATAGAAAAAACTGTATTCTCTCAACTCTCCCAACATCTTCATTCCATAAACTTTTTGCATCCATGACAATCAGGTTTTTGTCAGGGCCACAGCACTGAGACAGTCTTGGTAGCACTCCTCAATGATCTTCACTTCTCACATGACACATGACATTTCGGTGGTGGTTTCACTTGACCTCTCTGCTGCCTTTGACCTAGTTGATCACTCCCTCCTCCTCCTCTCATGTCTTCGGGACGCTGGTCTTAGGGGAACTGTCTTTCGCTGGT
This sequence comes from Ichthyophis bannanicus, assembly GCA_033557465.1. Lineage (NCBI taxonomy): Eukaryota > Metazoa > Chordata > Amphibia > Gymnophiona > Ichthyophiidae > Ichthyophis > Ichthyophis bannanicus. Next base: position 408,252,383 of record CM066034.1, on the reverse strand, counting down.
TTCATTCTTTCCTATCCTTCTGCTCTTTCTCTGTGGCCTCACCTACTGGTTCATATCACTCTTCTGCTCCTATCCCTCTCCCTTGTGGTGTCCCTCAGGGATCAGTCCTGGCCCCTCTTTTGTTTAATCTTTTCCTTGCACCTCTTGCCTTCTGTATTCAACAGTCAGATCTCTCAGCCTTTTTTCTGCACTGACGACATCATCATTTTACACCACACCAACCCCTTCATCCGGATCTCCCGCCTCTAAACTCCTGCCTCACCCTTGTAGCGAGCTGGCTGTCCTTCAACTGCCTTCTCCTCAACCTGACTAAAACTTCCTGTACCTGGTTCACCTTTGGGAGTCCCTGCCCTTCATCTGCACCGTCCATTGGTACCTTCATGATCCCTCTGGTTTCTTCTCTTCGATATCTCGGGGTCCTGCTTGATTCCAATCTTACTTTTTAGGATCATATTTTCCATCTTGCAAAGACATCCTATTTCTACCTACGCCAGATACGTTCTATTTGTCCTTTCTCCAGGACCAAGCAGGAAGTCAGTCCTCATTTATGGGTGACATCGACGTCGATGGAGCCCCCGTGCAGAGCAATTCCCCAGCTTTCTAAGAAAGCCTTTGGGAATACTGCACGCATGCGTGGTCCCCTTACCGCCTAAAGGTGCCATCTTGCCCAGTCTTTCTTTTTCCGTGGAGCCCACTGGACGTCTGTCCATGTCACCCGGAAAAATTGACGTTTTTTCTTGCGATTTCATCGTGTGTTTTTTCTCCGGTTCGACGCCGGTTCCCCTTCCCGCCATGTTCTGTACACCGATATCGAGCCCGTCTTCTATTTTTCAGTTTTTGCCCTTCGTGGTTGGCATTCGCGCCCTTTTTGTCTTTTCCCTGGAAGGGCTGGTCCTTTGACCTCGTGGGGGCCTTTTTTTCCCCGATGGCTTCCAGTGGTTTCAAAAAGTGTGATAGGTGCAAGAAACTTATGTCTCCCACCGACACACATGACTGCTGCCTTCGATGCCTCGGACCGGATCATGATCCTAAGGTCTGCGTCCCGTGTGGCAAAATGTCCACTAAGGCACTACGAAGCCGCCAGCATCAGAAAGAATGGATTTTTTCTGACTCTGGCCGGGCCCGGACCTCGTCCGAGGCCTCGACGTCTCGGGAGTCTCTGACCCCAAGCATCGCCAGTGTTCCTCAGACAGGGTGTCCCCTGATTGGGAACGTTAGAGGAAGAAACGGCTCGTGAGGGTGGCATCGTAGGAGGTCCCTGGTTCCTCGAGGGCCAGGTCTCGGACCCCTGACCGCCGTCCCAGGCCCTTGGAGCAGGAGAAGCCATCCAAAATTCCCCGTGTGGAGACAGAGCCCGCCAGACACGTAAGTCCTGTTGTCCTAGTGGACTCTCCTCCTCGGGAGCCAACATCGGGCCTGGTGCTGCCGGGGCCCGTGTCAGTGGCTGCTGAGTCTCCTGAGCTTGGACTCAGGCTGACAGCCTTGGAGTGCAGATTGTCTGCCTTCATGGATCAGCAGCGGGTACTGATGGCCAGCCTCGCTGGTGCATCTGCCCCGACCACCAGGACATCGACGTCTAAGTCGACCCCGGAGACTGAGCCGATACTCGAGACCATGAAGGTTCGAGGTCGTCTGCGATCACAGTCACCCTCAACCTCCCGCTCGGAACTGAGGGTGTCGATGCCGGTGCCTTTGGCATCGGGGTGGGTGCCACCGAGGCCAGCACGGTCGGAGCCCCCCGACTCCTCTTCGGATGAGTCCTCATGGAAGACGGAGGACGAGGAGTCCCCCGATACTTTTCGGACTCGGTACGTCCCTTCGTACTCACCGCAGTCCGAGCCCCGGAGTAGGTCCCACCGGAGGACACCAGGTTCTCGGAGTTCATCACTGACATGGCCAAGGCTTTGGCGATTCCCGCGGACCCCGAGGAGGAGCCTCGAGCCGAAGAGCTCGAGGCCCCTCCAGTATGACTCTCCTCCGAAGGAGTCCTTTACTGTGCCTGTTCCTCCGATGCTGGAACGGCTCCTCTTCCGGATGTGGGAGGCACCAGCCTTGGTGCCGGTTTTGAGCAAGCAGGTCGATTCCATTTATCGACTATTTAAGAGCCCTGGTTTCCAGAAGGTGCAGCTGCCGCACCATTCCATGGTGGTGGAATCGGCCATGCATCGTCTGAAAAGCCAGAAGATGCACTCTGCGGTGCCTCCCAGCAGGGAGGCCCCGAACCTGGATGCTTTCGGCAGAAAGTGCTTCCAGGGCTCGATGCTTGTTTGCCGTGTCCAGTCTTACCAGCTGTACATGGGCATGTACCTACGGGACCTGGCGAAGGAACTTGCCGGGTTCTCTGCTGGCCTCTTCGGGGAACCTTTGCAGAGGTTCAAGACCTTGTCCTCGGGAATCCGGGAATGCTCAAAGTTCATGTCCTGAGTGGCCTACGATGGCTTTGAGGCTTCGGCCCGTGTAGCTGCGGCTAGCATTGGGGCCCGACGCCAGGCATGGTTGCAGTCATCGGACCTCGAGCCCTGGGTGTAGGACAAGTTGGTCGATGTCGCTTGCCGAGGTGAAAACCTTTTTGGCAAGCCCATGGCCGAGAAGGCAGCTGAGCTCGAAACCGAGCACCTGACTAGGACAAGGCTGTCCAGAAAAACTTCTGCCCCTTCTCAGAGGAAGAAGGGCTCGGGTAATAAGTCCTTTTACCCAAGGAAGGCGGCTGCCTACAAACCTTTCCCTCAGTACCAGGCCTCCCCAGCAGGGTCAGCAGGCCAAGGGGCAGGGACATGGGCCCCATAGGCAGAAGACCCCCAAGCCTCCGGCTTCTGCTCCCACTCAGCAGGGAGGGGTTTTTGACTCCCACAGCATAGCTTTTCCACCTCTGCTGTCCCATCTCTGCACAGGAGGTCGTCTAGTCCTGTTTGCCCACAGGTGGCCACCCATTACAGGAGATGCTTGGGTATTGAGCATAGTCCACAAGGCCTATATGCTCCATTTCCAGCAGTTGCCTCCAACCTACTTCCCCGGAGAGCCTCCAAGACCTCCTCAGCACACAGACCTCCTCCTTCAAGAACTTCAAGGTCTGCTTCTAGACCATGCGGTAGTGCCGGTGCCTCCCCACCTGCAAGGTCACGGGTTCTACTCCAGGTACTTCCTCGTACCAAAGAGAACCAGGGGCCTCAGGCCTATTCTTGACCTCAGAAATCTCAACAAGTTCTTGGAGAAAGAAAGGTTCAAGATGCTTACTCTTCGAACACTTTTGCCCTACCTCCAGCAGGGAGATTGGCTATGCTCCTTAGATCTAAAGGATGCGTACACTCACTTCCTCATTCATCCAGACCACAGAAAGTACCTCAGGTTCATTGTGGGAGGAAACCATTACCAGTACAGAGTACTACCCTTTGGCCTGACCTCTGCCCCAAGGGTCTTTACAAAGTGTCTGGCGGTGGTGGCGGCCTACTTAAGGAAATGGGGGGGGGGGTTGTCTTCCCCTACCTGGACGACTGGCTCATCAGGGGTCAGACTTCCCAGGAGGCCCGGCAAGCCACCCTCAGAACTGTCTCCCTCCAACACCTAGGGTTTGTCATAAACTTCGCAAAGTCCACTTTGCTCCCCTCCCAGAACCTAGAGTTCATGGGGGCAAGGTTGGACTCCTTGCAAGCAAAGGCTTACTTGCCAAGAGACAGGGCTCAAAGACTCATAGACTTGGCAAACCAGTTTCTGAGCAAGCCACAAGTCTCCGCAGACTCTGTCTAAAGCTCCTGGGCCACATGGCATCGACAGTGCATGTGACCCCCAATGCCCGCCTCCACATGAGACCTGCACAATGGTGTCTCCGAACTCAGTGGAAACAAGCCACAGGAAGCCTAGCAGACAAAGTGCGGGTGTCCAAACCATTCCTGGACTCCCTGCAATGGTGGCTACACCCCCACAATTTATTACAGGGGGTGCCTTTTCAGGTGCCTGTCTCCACGGTGGTGCTGGCCACCGATGCCTCCTTGCAGGGCTGGGGTGCACATTGCTTGGACAGGTGTACCCAGGGCCTGTGGTCTCCATGGGAGGCCACGCAGCACATCAACCTCCTGGAACTCCGGGCTATTCACTTAGCCCTCAAAACCTTCTCTCTCACCTTGGCTCACCAGTCTGTTCTGGTACAGACAGACAATCAAGTGGCCATGTTCTATGTGAACAAGCAGGGAGGCACGGGGTCCAGGCTCCTGTGTCGAGAGGCACAGGCCCTGTGCTCTTTTGCTCTCAAACACATATTTCTCAAGGCTGTTTATCTCCCTGGCCAGGAAAACTTCCTGGCAGACAGGTTGAGCAGGATTCTGCAACCCCACGAGTGGCAACTACACCCCTTGGTGGTTCAGAAAATTTTCCTGAGATGGGGACTTCTATCCATAGATCTCTTTGCCAGTCCCCTGAACCGGCAGCTGCCCAGGTTCTGTTCCAGGCAACCGCATCCCCTGAGGATAGCAGCGGATGCCTTCCTGATTTCTTGGTCCCAGGGCCTCCTGTATGCGTTTCCTCCCACGCCTCTGGTGGCCCGAACCTTGTTCAAGATTCTAAGAGACAAGGCCTCGGTACTTCTGATAGCTCCCAGGTGGCCGAGGCAGCCCTGGTTTCCACTTCTGCTCCAGCTAGCCGTGGACACACCACTACCTCTGGGGTTGCAACCCGATCTTCTCTCTCAGGATCAGGGTTCCCTTCTGCACCCCAATCTCAAATCTCTCAATTTGATGGCCTGGAGGCTGCAAGGGTAATGTTGGCTCCCTGGGGCCTACCCCGAGAAGTGGAGGAGGTGGTCTTGGCCTCTAGAAAGCAGTCCACCAGAAAAACCTATGCCCTGAAGTGGAGAAGGTTCTCCATGTGGTGTCAGCATCGCAAGTAGGATCCTTTCGCCTGCACTGTACCAGTAGTGCTTCAGTATCTAATGCACTTGTCCAATCAAGGCCTTAAGTCCACTTCGGTTCGGGTCCACCTCTCTGCTCTAGCAGCATACCACTCACTGGTAGAGGGACACTCTTTCGGTTCACCCCTTGGTGTCCAGGTTTCTCATAGGCTTGCTCTTGCTCAAACCTCCTCTCCGTCCACCGGCCCCTAAGTGGGAGTTGAATGTGGTCTTGCAGCAACTGACTCGCCCACCCTTTGAGCCGATGGCTACATGTCCTCTCCACTTCCTTTCTTGGAAGGCTCTATTCCTTGTGGCCCTGACCTCGGCCAGGCGAGTGAGTAAGTTTCAAGCCCTGGTCTGTGACAGGCCTTACACTCGCTTCTATAGGAACAGGGTAGTCCTTCGGACTCATCCTAAGTTCCTCCCTAAGGTTGTCTCCTCTTTCCATCTCAACCAGGAGGTGGTTCTTCCAATGTTCTTCCCTAGGCCCCATGCCAGCCGGGCTGAGAGAGTCCTGCATACCCTGGACTGTAGGAAGGCCTTATCCTTCTACATTGAGCGTATGCAGGGGCATAGGAGGGCTACTCAGCTCTTCGTATCTTTTGACCCTAATAACTTGGGGTTACTTGTCTCCAAGCGTAACTTGTCCATCTGGGTGGCTGACTGTATCACCTGGGCTTACAGGGCAGCTGACCTTCCCTTGCAGGGTCAGGTCACGTCCCACCTTGTCAGGGCAATGGCTGCCTCAGTAGCTCATCTCCGCTCTGTACCGTTGGCAGACATCTGCAGGGCTGCAATTTGGTCCTCAAGCCAGGCTTTTGCGACCCATTACTGCTTGAAGCGAGAGTCCTGTAGGGACAGTGCTTTCGATCAGACAATGCTCTGGAATCTCTTTGAGGTTTAGGCAACTCCTACCCTCCAGCCCTCTGGTTGGGCTACCAGTGGGGGTGTGTTTTCAGTGAAATCCTTTCTCTGATGCTGCGGCTAGAGGGAGCTCATTTTTTCAGCTCTGTGTCCCCGGTAGCCTGAAGCTGGGGAGTCCCATAAGTGAGAACTGACGTCCTGGAGAAAGAGTAGTTACTCACCTGTAACAGGTGTTCTCCAGGAGCAGCAGGAATCAGTCCTCACAACCCTCCCTCCTCCCCTGGGAGTTGCAGTTGTACATAGTTTATTTTTACATTTTTGTGTGCTGTCTTTTAGCTATGTCATTGGACTGAGCAAGATGGCACCTTTAGGCGGGAAGGGGACCGCGCATGCGTGCAGTATTCCCAAAAGCTTTCTTAGAAAGCTGGGGATTTGCTCCTCACGCGGGCTCCATCGATGTCAGTCACCCATAAGTGAGGACTGATTCCTGCTGCTCCTGGAGAACACCTGTTACAGGTGAGGAACTACTCTTTCCTTTCTCCCTCTGCCTTGACCACCTTTACTTTAGCCACGGTTATTTCTCAGCTTGATTATTGCAAATCCATTTTCACAGATATCACTCACACTCAGTTATGTTGCTTACAACTAATAGAAAACACTGCAGCCATGATTATCACTTGCTCTTCTCATAGGGACCATGTTACACCACTCTTGTTTCACTTACATTTGCTTCCTATGGATTTTCATGTTCAATTTAAGATTCTTATTTTGGTGCACTGAGCTATTTATACACACATCCTACGGTATTTCACTGACCTTCAGTTTCATGTTCCCACACGTAGTCTCCGCTCCATACACATACGAGGGGGGTACCCAAAAAAAACAGGAATTATTTTTTAAAAGCTATTTATTTTAAATTCTTTACAAAACAACCTTATCCCCTTCAAAATACTCTCCATTACAACTGATACATTTGTCCCACCGGTGCTTCCACTGTTCGAAACATTTTTTGTAGTCATCTTTAGAAACGGCTGACAGCTCCTCCCTCCTTTTTTTCTTGACTTCTTCAATGTTGTCAAATCAGTGTCCTTTCATGCCCCTTTTCATGCGTGGAAATAAGAAAAAGTCGCACGGAGCCAGGTCAGGCGAGTAAGGTGCGTGGGGCAGCGGAACCATGCCATTTTTAGCCAAAAACTGTCTAACAGAGATGGCTGTGTGTGCAGGTGTGTTGTCGTGGTGGAAGAACCAGTCTCCTGTCTGCCACAAATCGGGTCTTTTTTGACAAACACTGTTGCGCAATCTTCTTAAAACTTCCAAATAAAAGGTTTGATTGACGGTCTGACCTGGGGGAACAAACTGAATGAATTACCCCCTTGGCATCAAAAAAGCAAATCAGCTTTGTTTTGATGTTTGATTTGCCTTGATGACATTTTTTTGGACGGGGTGATGATGACGTCTTCCATTGTCTTGACTGTTGCTTTGTTTCTGGGTCGTAGCCATAGCACCATGACTCATCACCTGTAATGACCTTTGACAGAAAATCTGGATCAGTTTCAAGCTGTTGTTTCAAAACACGACATGTTTCAACTCGATGTTCCTTTTGATTGTCAGTCAGAACCCGAGGAACAAACTTGGCAGCAACCCTTTTCATTCCCAAATCTTCCGTTAAAATTCACTGAACCGAGCTCCAAGATAAGCCACTAATCTCTGACAGTTGATCAATTGTCTGTCGATGGTCTGTGAGCACAAGCTCTCTAATTTTTTCAATATTTTCGTCGATTCGGGCAATTGATGGACGCCCAGAACGAGGTTTGTCATCAATCGATATGTCGCCATTTTTTAACCGAGTAAACCACTGGTACACTTGACTTTTTCCCATAGCGTCATCTTGATAAGCTGTTTTCAACATTAAAACAGTTTCAGCAGCATTTTTACCGAGTAGAAAACAAAATTTCACAGCTGCACGTTGTTCACTTAAACTTGTCATCATAAAAGAAGAAACAAGAACAAACCAGCACTAGCAAAAACAATCACTGCAGATGAACAGAACAAGCCAGGTCGACAACACAGGCGGCACTGAACTGACAATGAGTTGCACTATACACGCCTAGCGGCAGAAGTGCATACTACACAAGCTCCGCCCACGGCAATGTTATTCCTGTTTTTTTTGGGTACCCTCTCGTAAACCGCCTTCATCTTCCCTCTCCTTCACGTGCACATCTTCAATCCATCCGCCACTCTGCCCTTTTCTTTCACGGTCCTGCCCTTTGGAACTCTCTGCCCACATCACTTCGACTAGAAACCAATTACACTACTTTCAAGTCTCAGCTGAAAACCCATCTGTTTACCACTGCATTCAACCTCCCCACCTCTCAAAACTGACCTGATTTATTCATGTGTGTCTATAATCTCTTCTCTGTGTCTTGTCTCTATGCTCTCTGTTATTTCCCCTTTTCTGTTAATTTTGTAGTTCCTTTCTTCTGGCCTTGTGCCACTTGTTGATTATTAATGTGACTGTGAACCACCCTGATGTAATAAAGGGCGGTATATCAAATGCAAATAAACTAAACTAAACCCGACAGCCTTGGTTTCCGCTTCTGCTCCTGCTCTCGTCCGAGCCCCCAGTCCCCCTGGGCTTTGCTACGGGCCTGTTAACACAGGAGGAGGGTTGGGTGTTCCACCCGAATCTGGTCTCACTGTCCCTTACAGCCTGGCGGCTGAATGGGTCACCTTAACTTCGCTTCACCTCCTGGAGGACGTCAAGGAGATTCTCCTCGCGTTGAGGAAGGACTTAACGAGACCGGATGTATGTCTTTGTGGCAACGTTTCTTGATCTGGTGCTCTGAGCTTCAGATTGACCCATTCCCTTGCTCGACCTGGTGGATCCACCAGTACCTCTTCCACCTCTCGAAGTCATGGTTGAAATCCAGTTCGGTCAGGGTACACTTGAGTGCCATTTCGGCGAACCACCTACCCATCAATGGCAAACCCCTCTCAGGGCAGCCCTTGGTCTCTCACTTCATGCGAGGTCTCTTGCTTTCCAAGCCTCCCATCTGGCCCCCACTGGCGGAGTGGGACCTCAACATGCTGCTGATACAGCTCACATGAGCACCCTTTGAGCCGATGGCGACGTGCTCCCTTCGGCGTCTCTCCTAGAAGTTGGTCTTCCTGGTGGCTTTGACTTCGGCTCGCTGAGTCAGCGAACTTCAGGCCCTCATGGCTGAGGCTCCATACACCAGATTCTACGGGAACAGGGTGTTCCTCCGCACCCATCTCAAGTTCCTACCGAAGGTGGTCTCAGACTTTCATCTCAACCAAGAGATAGTCCTACTGACCTTCTTCCCGAGACTGCATGCTGACCAGGCATCAGTGGTGTTGCATACACTCGACTGCAAGAGGACTCTTGCCTTCTACCTGCAGCATACCCAGGTTCTTCGCAAGCCCGATTGGCTCTTTGTCATCTACGACCCCAATCGCCTGGGGCAGGCAGTCACCAAGCGCACCATCTCTGTCTGGTGGCGGGCGGACTGTATTGCCTTCACCGAAGCAAAGGCGGTTGCCCCACTGGATCGGTTGGTCACCGCGCACGGCGTCTGAGCCAAGGTGACGTCAGTGGCTTCACTGCACTCAGTGCCTCTGACATCTGCTGGGCTGCGACCTGGTCTTCAGTGAACACTTTTGCTGTCCACTACTGCCTGGAGAGGGAGTTCTGCCAGAACAGCGCCTTTGGCCAGGCTGTACTCCGTAATCTGTTTGGGGTATAAGCAACTCCTGCCCTCCAACCCTTCTTCGGCTACCGAGAGCTTTGCCCCAGGAACCCGAAGGCTCGGGCTCCTCCAGGCATCGACTTCTGCTCACGGCCTCGCGGAGGCGGTTTTGGGTTACAGGCTCAGTAGCCTGTAGCTGGGGAGTACCATAAGTGAGTACTGATTTCCTGCTTGTTCCTGGAGAAAGCGTAGTTATTCACCTCTAATAGATGTTCTGCAGTTACAGCAGGAATCAGTCCTTACTACCCTCCCACTACCCCGAAGAGTTGCTATTTTTGTCTTTCCCTTGCCATCTGCTTAGTAAGGCACTAGTTAAGGGACCTGACTGAGCAAGATGGCACCTTTGGGCAGGAAGGGTTCCACGCATGCATGGCAGCAATTCCAAAGGCTTTCTTTGAAAGCTGGGGAATTGCTCCGCGTGGGCTCTGTCGGTGCTGATGTCACCCATAAGTGAGGACTGATTCATGCTGTCCCTGGAGAACACCTGTTACAGGTGAGTAACTACGCTATCCTTGTGGTACTCCTTGGTGGAGTGTCTTTGGGGTGAGTTTGCATGAGCTTACTTTAATCTCTTGTTGGTGGTCCTTTTAGTAAGATCTAAACCAGTTCAATTTTGTATTCTGGCATACATATTATATACATGTTTTGTGTGTGCATTCTGCAGCATATGTAATATACTGTGCATCTTCAGTCAAGACACTTTGTAAGGCATCTGGCATATCTGGCATGCTCATGTCTGTCTTCTGAGAACTCTCAAAATTAATCTCAGCTTGTCTGGACGTATTCCCTTTAGCCTATGCACTCTTCTACTTAGAAGCAGCACGCCCCTTGCTCTTATTCCAGATAAACACATTGTAACGCTTAAAATATTAATTTTGTGCCCCTTGCCACAAGTTCTCAACCTGTGCATTAGGGCATACCGCATCTGTGACAACACTCAAAATATACTTTCTATATCATCCTTTAAAGTCAACAAATAGGAATGGTTTCCTGCCACAACTCTATTTTGCTTAAGTAGCTCTTTACTGCTGTGACTCTTCAAAAATAAAGCTTTCCTTATTGTCCCTCCAGTCTAGTCCAGACGCATGGGTTATGTCCCATCACCAGCAGCTGGAGACTGAGCATAAGAGTTTTGATGATGATACAGTATTAGGGCTCTGTGCACACCCTCTATCACCAATATTCTCAGTCCTCAGCAGCTGGTGAGGAGCTTCTATGCAGTCTGGATGCCACTGGCTGGAATATTAAAAAAAAAAAAAAAAAAAAAAAAAAAGTGAAAGAAAGAAAAGAGAAATTCTAATTTGGACTAAGTGGAGTTTGCTTCTACATGATAACCCAGGCTGTTAAGTCAGCAAGCAGTTCTGGAGCTATTGGGGTGTTAAAGCTGGTGGTCCAGGCCCCTCTCTCTACAGAGAACTGCCTTCCCTGAAGCCTTGTGTTCGGTTGTGGGAGTGTTCCTGTTCCTCTCTTCAATTTATTGAAGTAAGTTTGAATTTCTTTTTTGTATCCTGGTCCTCTAAAACGTTGGTTTAAAAAAACAAAACAAAACTGCTCTAGCTGGCATTTTCTTCAGACCTCAGTTGTCATTGCAGCAGGGGAGAGGAACCTGCTTTTGGTGGTTCTTTGTTGCTGCGATTTGAAGCCGATAAGGGGGACCAGGGTCTGGTTGATGCAGTAGTGAGTTAGGCATGCCAGTGAGAGAGGCCATTTGCGTTGCGTGATGAAATTGCCAGGGATTAGTGTCAGCCGTGGGTTTTTGCCATGACTGTACAGAGGAAGACCAGGCAGCAGAGAATGTTTTAAAGAATGATGCTAAGGTGGGCAGCTCCCAGGCAGCGGCATAGAACCAGTCCCAATTAAATTCACTTTCCCCTCAAACACAGGAGCCTATGTTTTCGGTGTGAACGGTGGCCATTTTGCCCACAGTGCTAGATAAGGGAGATATGCATGAGGGGCAGCAACCATTGTCATTTTTGGCCAGAAAGCATCTGGGCAATGATGCAGCCTCAGAGATCGCTTCAACTGGGCTTCCATTCTCCTCAGACTTTGTTGCTTTTTTATCAGGCCTACTGCCTGAAGCAAGGCCTTCTGGAGTACTCAGGTGGCTAACTAGTGCCAGCGGAGGCAGTTTCGGAGACTGTATTTCTGGCAGCCTCCTGTCAAACACTGAAGGCTGGAGGCGGACCTGGCAGAGGATTAAGTGTCTCTGCTATCCAGAGCCTCTGAGGACTCTCTGGAGGATCTGTCAGGTCTCTGTGGTGTCTCCTCCTTTATAGGTTTGGTGGAAGGGGAGAATACACCTGGGGAGGATCCAAATATTGTGCATGTGTTTTGTCGCAGAGAGTTAAATACTTTGATTGCACAGCCCCTGGTGGAGCTGAATATTGCATTTGGGACTCAGGTGGAAGGGGAGGCATTGTAGGATCCTCTGCTTCAGGGCATTCATATGCCTCAGAATTTGTTCCCAGTTCATAGAGCAATTAAAGAGATGATTAATGCAGAATGGGAAGTTCTGAGACTGACTTGTAGGGTGGTAGGTCCATGTCTTGCTTGTACTCTATTCTTCCAGTTGAAAAGAACCACCTCAAGTTACTTAAGGTGGACACCTTAGTGTCTGCTTTTACCAAGAAGACAACCATTCCATTTGAAGGAGGTGCAGCATTGAAGGATGTTCAAGATAAAAAGATAGAAACTCTCCTGAAACAGTTACAGAAAAACATGCGCACCTTGCAAGTATCTATTTGTGGAGCTTACGTGGCTTGGGCATGTTTAAGGTGGGCACAAAGCTTGCTGGACCTGGCACCAAGCCTTCAGCATTCCATGTCAGAGGCGCCCAAATTGGAATCAGGGTTGGCATACCTTACAAATGCATTCTGTGACTAAGAGAGAGTCTCCGCAAAGAGCATGGCTTAAGTGGTTGCGGCATGGCGGTTTCTCTGGCTGCAAAATTGATCGGCAGATGGGTCATCAAAGATTCATCTCATTAAGCTACTCTTTAAGGGTAAGCTGCTTTTTGGTGAAGCATTGGAAAATCTGGTGAAGAACTTAGGTGAAACCAAGGGGGGCAGGCTACTGAAGGATAAGTCTAAGCCAGGGAAGTCGGCAGCTCAGGTCAGAGGACAAGTTCTGGATTTCCATTGTTTTCGTGCAGTTCGATTTGCTCCATTTCAGTGGGCTCTCTACCCTTCTCGGGGGTCAGTCCTCTTGAGGTAGAGGGACAGGTTAAGGATACTATTCAAGTGCTGGAGGGTCCTCTAAGAAACCACAGTGAAGCGAGGGGGCCCCAGGTAGAGATGCTTCCGGTAGATTACTTCCGACCAATGGATGCTAGAAGTGATTTGAGAATGTTACATGTTGGAGTTTGCTCAGCCTGTCACTAATGCCTTTGTTGTCCCCATGCAGAGTTCTGGCCCAGATAAAAACAGTTGCATATGCCTTGCACAGACTATTCCATTTGAAGGTAGTTTGCAAAGTTCCTACAGATCAAGTAGGTCAAGGTCATAGTAACATAGTGTATGATGGCAGATAAAGACCAGTATGGTCTATCTAGACTACCCAGCAAGGTGGTAATAGTAGATGCACCTACCGCTCTGTGCATGTCACTCCTCCCCATGCCTTTGTTTAGGGGTGTACCCACTGCTCCATGTAGGTCGCCCCTATTTGTTGAGATATAAGAGATAGATAGTTATGTTTATTTTTGATCTTATCCTGTTGCTATAAAGGGATCCACTGTCTGTCCCATGCCATTTTGAATTCTGTCACTGTGTTTGCCCCTACCGCTTCCATCAGGAGGGTATTCCTAGCATCCACCATCCTTTCAGTGAAAAAAGTATTTCCTGACATTGCCTTTCAGTTTACCTCCTTACAGCTTCATGTTGTGCCCTCTAGTTTTACAGCTTTCCTGTCTTTGGAAGAGGTTTGCTTGTTCATTAATACTCTTTAAATATTTAAAGGTCTGAATCATATCTCCCCTATCCTTTCTCTCCTTCAGTGTGTACATATTTAGATCTTCAAGTCTCTTCTCATATGTCTTTTGAAGCAGGCTTCAAATCATTTGGTCTCCTTCCTCTGAACCGTTTCCAGTCTTTTTATATCCTTTGTGAGGTATGATCGCCAAAACTGTACACAATATTCCATGTGAGGCCTCACCAGTGACTTGTACAGTGGCATTAGTACCTCTTTCTAGGGTGTTTTTTCCTTATAAGTTTCATTTCTTCATCTGTAAATGTATTGTTGGTCTGCATTGCCAACGAGCTCGTTTGATTTCATCTGTCCATAGAACATTTTCCCAGAAGGATTGTGGTTTCTTAAGGTAGGTTTGGGCAAAGATTAGGCATGCCTTTTTATGTTTGTCTTTGAGCTGTGTGGTCCTCTTTGGCCTTTACCCATGAAGTCCTCCTTTGGTGTGCAGCATATGGTGCGAGTTGAAACCACAACTCCAGATTGCTCCAAGTCGGCCTTAAGCTATTTGGAGGTTATATGTGGTGTTTTTCCAATAGTTCACACTAACCTTTGAATACTTCTTGGATTAATTTTCCTCTTCCCAGCACATCCTGGGAGGTTCTTGACAGTTCCATGAACAGAAAACCTCTTAACATTGTGAACTGTAGACACTGGAATCCCAAGGTCTTTGGAGATGGCCTTGTATCCCTTTGATGATTGGTGGTAATGGCTTTTCTGATGGTCTCAGGCAGCTCTTATCTTGTGAAAATGGAACAAAGAGTGAATGTGGCCATTTTAAACATTAGAGCCATCATTTATTGGCTGATTCAAGTCATGCAAGTACTGACAATTGATCACAGGTTCATCTGATTTTACTGTAGAGAGAATGTGGTTCTTCTGTTCAAACTAATTTGAGCCCGGAGGCATTCTACGTCCCTTGTCATAAGTAGGAGTATGGTATATTTTTGAGGATTGGTGTGCCTCTATTTGCCTCAGCCACTAGAGGGTTCCTTCAGTATATCTCCAGGAACAAGCAGGAATGAGTCTTCACATATGGGTACGTCGGTACCGACGGAGTCTGCGCGGGAACGCTTCCCAGCGTCCAATCAGAACGCTTTCGGAAGCATCCCAACACGCCTGCGTGCCGCCTTCCCGCCTTTCCCAACTGCCTCTCCTCAGTTTTCATTTTTCCGTGGAGCCGACAGGACGTCTTTCTGTCACCGCAGAAAATTCTTCTTTTATTTGTTAGTTTTCTTGTGGTCGCGGCTGCCTTCCCCGACGCCACCGGTACCACCGGTGTTTTTCTTTTTTTCTTCAATTTATTCCTGTTAGGGAATAACTTTTTCCCTCTTAGTGTCTGACGGGGTTTTCCCAGCCTTCTAGGCCTACCCCTTTTTTCTTCATGGAAACGCCAGCCACTATTCCTAAGAAATGTTCAAACTGTGGCGGTAAAAAAACTTATTTTAGACACTCATAATTGGTGTCTATCCTGCTTGGGTCCTGACCACTTTCCTCCGGAGTGTCCCTCCTACAATAGGATTGTGGGAAGAAGTCTTCAGCATCGAGTTCCCCTCGATACGCGGTCCCCATCCAACTTCAGGGCACCGACCACCTCTTCTACACGGGATCAGGTAACCCAAAAACAGTCTTTTAAGACTAGCCATTCCTCGAGTGGTAGATCTCATGCACTGCATAGATATGCCTCTGGCCTTGCCCTCGAACACACTGGCTTTACAACCCCGGTGGGAGTCTTCGGCCTCCAAAGCCTGTGTGGGGTTTCAGGTTGTTCCTGAGGTTCACCCCTCACAGAACATACCTGAGCCATGCTCGGTGGTAGCATCCGCTTCCAGCGGTACCAATACCCCGGCATTGGCAATGGTGTTGGATGAAACATTCCTCACCAAGGATCGTAGTCTGGCGTCCTCGGTACCTACGGGGCCGTTGGATACACTGCAGACCGACCTTCCAGTATCGGTATCGATCCCGGTACTGGTACTAGTACCGACGTCGGTACCCTCCAGATGTGCATCGATAGACTCGCTTCCTTCGATGCCGAGTCTGGAATCGATCTCCAGTCTGGAGGACTGGGTACCGACTCGCCTTGGTACAGACACGAGACGGTACCGATGGTCCATGTTCGGCATCGACGGTTCTTTCGATACCGCTAAAGCTGTCACCAGCTGGCCGCCTTCCACCGGTATTGGATACGGTACCGGAATCGGTACCGGTATCCTTTTTACCATCGTTGTCGGTACCTTCCATGCTTCTTTCCTCAGGCTCGCTTCCCTCGATCCGAGTCTGGAATCGATTCCTGGCATGGACGATATGCTACCGACTGTTGCTGGTCCCGACCTCCTACGGTACCGGCAACCATCCTCTAAGGATCCCATACTCCACCATTCAGGATCTTATATTCCTATAAAGTTGGATAGATCCCTGGGTGCCAATGCTAGTTCAACAGATCTAGCCTGTCCAAAAGGATTTCCCTCTGGGGATTTTTCTTTTCAAGCTTTTCTCCTGGATATGGCAAAATCACTTGCCATTTCTATACCTGGACAGGATCCTACACAAGGGAATACAGAATCCTTGTATCTTCCTGGGAGAGCAAAGGAGAACATCATGCTTCCTTTGCATCATTCCTTGCAGGATCTCCTTCTACGAATGTGGGAAGCTCCTTTAACGGTACCCCCACCTTCTAGGGCAACTGATCTTCTATATCAGGTGCCCCCCTCTCCAGGTTTTCAAAGGACTCAACTTCCTCATCATTCCATTGTTGTAGAATCAGCAATGAGGTGGGTTAAGAGTACTAAAAAGCACTCTTCTTATCCGCCAGGTCGTGAGTCTAAGACTTTAGATGCCTTTGGACGCCAAACCTTCCAGGCATCCATGCTTTCAGCAAGAATTCTCTCATATATTTTCTATATGGGTTTATCTCTTGAAGAGATGACAAAGAAATTACTGTTTTTGACTCCTTTTCTTCAAGAACCCAAAAGTGCAGACTATTCCTTACTGGTTAGTCATGCTCAAAATATCTCTAGGTTCCTTACTCGTGCTTCCCTAGACTCCTTTGAGTCTGTTAACAGAACTTCTGCTATAGCTATAGGGGCATGACATAAAGCCTGGCTCCAGGTTTCAGACTTGGACAAATGGGCACAAGAAAGACTGGGAAATACTCCTTGCACTGGAGAAAATCTCTTTAACAAGGAGTCTTTACTCCAAGTTTTTCAGTTAACCACTGACATTCCTGTTTCCAGAGGCTGTTCTACGCCTTCCTCTTTCCCAGTTGGTAGGAAATGTCCTACCAAACTTTCTTCCGCTAGGGCAGGGGTGTCAAACTCAAATACACAGTGGGCCAAAATGTAAAACTTGAACAAAGTCGCGGGCCAGCATTGAACAAATGAACCTTTTAATATGGACCCAAACAAGATTTGCTTTAACATTGAATATGAAGCAACACTTATTACTATACAATTTATAACTTAATAGTTCAGATATGCAAAAACCAATTTCAAATAAAAAAAAACATCAATGACATTCATTTATTAAATAAGATTTAAATAATAAATAATAATTTTTAAAATAAAATAACAATAATAAAATTAATCAACCATTCAAGCCCATGTCTTGCAGTAGCAAGAAAAAGTGCATAAAGAAAACGTTAATTATTGCTCAGTTTGCTGCACACTGATCTAATCTGATGTGCCCAAGCCAGATACCTGGCATCTCTTCTTGGATGATAGTTCATCAATGTCTGGGCTCAGGCTTTGAGCTGAGGAAATCCTCAGTATCGAGCGAAGGTGTTCATCAGTCAGACGTCTCCTGTGAGATGTCTTGGTCATCTTCATCGAGGAGAAAAGTTGCTCACATAGATAAGTGCTGCCGAACATGGAGAGCATCTGAGCAGCTTGGGTGCGGAGCTGAGGCATTGTGTCAGGGATGAACTGTGGAAACTGGGCGGCGCCCACAGCATCATACTTTGACTTCAGCGTGTCATTACACTGGAGTTCAATTAGCTCCATTTGGAGGTTGGTTGGTGCGTTTTCCACATTAACTGCAAAGGGATTACTGAGCAGTTCAAACCTACATTTCTGGACATCAAAGTCGGCAAATCGCCGGCTAAACTCAGCGCCGAGTACACTGAGTTTTTCAGCAAACTGTGCGCATGGGAACAAGTTGGTAAAGAACTGCGTTTTCATGGTTTGGCAGCAGGGAAAATGGCCAAGGTTTCCTTGCAGCATCTGATTCTCCCACAGGCACAGTTTAGTTTTAAAAGCCCTCACTGCAGCGTACATGTCTGTGATGATGCGCCCCCGCCCCTGAAGCTGCAGGTTCAGCGCATCGAGATGGCTCGAGATGTCACACAGAAAGGCCAGCTCACACAGAAACTTTTTCTCCCGAAGCTCTGCTGTGTCCTTCCCTTTGCTTTCCAGAAACTGACATATTTCCTCATGCAGCTCAAAACATCTATTCAGTACTTTTCCTCGGCTTAACCATCTCACCTCTGTGTGATACTGCACGTCTGCGTATTCCGAACCACACTCCTCCAGAAAAGACTTAAACTGGCGGTGATTCAGACCTTTGGCTCTTATAAAGTTAACTACTTGTGTTACTGTGGTCATAACATGTTCCATCTTTAGGGCTTTGCCACACAATGATTCCTGATGTATGATGCAGTGATAAACAGTTAGTTCACCTGCACAGTTCTCTTCCTGCATCTTCTCCCGGACCCTGCCCACCAGTCCACTTGTTTTACCGCACATCGCTGGCGCACCATCTGTCGTTAATCCCACGAGTTTATCCCACGGCAGCTTTATTTCAGTTACGCATTTGGAAACCTCCTCAAAAATTTCCTTTCCTGTGGTTGTGCCATGCATTGATTTGAATCCCAATAGCTCCTCCGTAACACACATATTTGAGTCCACTCCACGGATGAAGACTGACAGCTGAGCAGTATCAGATGCGTCGCTGCTCTCATCCACAGCAAGGGAGAATGCAACGAAATCTTTTCCCTTTTCCAAAAGCTGGTCATACAGATTGGTGGCAAGATCACATGTGCGATCAGCTACTGTGTTTCTGCTCAGGCTCACGTTTGAAAAGGCTTGCTTTTTCTCTGGGCACACGATGTCACAAACTTTCAACATGCACTTTTTCACAAACTCTCCCTCATTAAAGGGCCGGGCTGATTTTGCGATCTCTGCTGCCACAATATAACTAGCCTTTACAGCAGCCTCACTTTGTGATGTGGCTTTTTTGAACATATTCTGTTGTGAAACCAAACTTCTTTTCATCTCCTCCACTTTCTGGCTCCTTTGAGTCATGTCCAGGTCCTTGTACTTGCCATGGTGTTTTGTTTCATAGTGTCGTCGAATGTTATACTCCTTAGTTCTCCAGGACCAAGCAGGAAGTCAGTCCTCACATACGGGTGACGTCGGCGCCGACGGAGCCCTCACGGAGCAATTTTCCCCAGCTTTCAAAGAAAGCCTTTGGGAATTGCAGCGCGCATGCGCGGTCCCCTTCCCGCCCAAGGGTGCCATCTTAGCCAGTCTCCTTTTTTCCGCGGAGCCCTACAGACGTACCCGTCGTGTCCCCGCGAAAAAGTTGATTTTTACTCATAATTTTCTCTTTTTTCCTTCGGTTCGACGCCGGTCTTTTTCCCGCCCGGACTCGCGACGCCGGTCACGAGTCCTCTTCTTTTTCGGTTTTTCTGACTTAGTCAGTTTCGTTTTCGGTTTATCCCTGGCAGCCCGGTCCTTTGACCTCGCCGGGGCCCTTTTTCCCCCGATGGCTGCCAGTGGTTTCAAGCAGCGTGGTCAGTGTGACCGAAATATGTCACTAACTGACACACACGACAATTGCCTCCGCTGCCTGGGCCCGGATCATGAAGAAATGATCTGTGGGCCCTGCGGCAAAATGTCCTCCAAAGCGTTGAGAAGTCGGCGGCATCAGCGGGATAGGATCTTCGCTGACCCCAGCCGTACCCGGACCTCGTCGGAGGCCTCCGCGTCCAGAGGTTCCAGCTCGGACCGTCGCCGGAGTTCCTCCGACAGGGGTTCTCCCTCCGGGGACCATCGACGGAAGGTGAAACCCGCGAGGGCGGCGTTGGTGGACGCTCCTGGCTCCGCGAGGGCCAGGTCGCATAGCCCCGATAGCCGTCCCGGGTCCTTGGAGAAGGAGCACCTCCCGAAGCGACTTCGCCTGGAGTCGGAGATGCCTGCTCGGGTAAGTCCTGTGGTCCTCCTGGACTCGCCTCCGAGACCACCGACGTCGGGCCCGACGCCGTCGGGGCCCGAGTCGGGGGCTGCTGGGTCACCTGAGCTCGGACTCAGGTTGGCGGCCTTGTAGAGCAGACTGTCTGCCTTCATGGACCAGCAGCGGGCACTGCTCGCTGGCTTCGCTGGCGCCGCTGCCCCGACCGCCGGGACGTCGACGTCTAAGTCGACCCCGGAGACCGAGCCGATCCTCGAGTCCATGCGAACTCGAGTCGATCCTCGGTCGCGGTCACCCTCGGCCTCCCGTTCGGGACCGAGGTCGCCGACGCCGACTCCCTCGGCGTCGGGGCGGCAGGCGCCGCGCCCTGCCCGGGCCGACCCCACCGATTCCTCGTCGGAGTCGGTCTGGGAGTCCGAAGAGGAAGAGTCACCTGATTCTTTTCGGACTCGGTGTGTCCCCTCGGACTCACCTGAGTCCGAACCTCGGAAGCAGTCCCCCCCGGAGGATGCCCGGTTCTCGGACTTCGTCAGGGATATGGCCAAGGCCTTGGCCTTCCCTGCGGATCCCGAGGAGGAGCCTCGAGCCGAAGAGCTCGACGCCCTCCAGTATGACTCTCCCGCCAGGGAACACTTTACTGTACCGGTTCCTCCCATGCTGGAACGACTCCTCTTCCGCATGTGGGAGAGACCGGCCTCCTCGCCGGTCCTGAGCAAGCGAGTCGATTCTATCTATCGAGTCCGCAAGAGCCCTGGCTTCCAAAAAGCACAGCTACCACACCATTCCATGGTAGTGGAATCGGCCATGCATCGTCTTAAGAGCCAGAAGATGCACTCCTCGGTGCCTCCTGGCAGGGAGGCCCGTAACCTGGATGGCCTTGGTAAGAAGTGCTTCCAGGGCTCTATGCTTGCGTGTCATGTCCAGACCTACCAGCTATACATGGGCATGTATCTACGAGACCTGGCTAAAGAGCTAGCCGGATTCTCTGCTGGTTTGTCCGAGGAACCCTTGCGGAGGTTCCTGGCCTTGTCCTCTGGCATTCGGGAATGCTCAAAATTCATATCCTGAGCAGCCTATGATGGCTTTGAAGCATCGGCTCGAGTGGCCGCAGCCGGCATCGGTGCCCGCCGACAGGCTTGGCTTCAGTCGTCTGACCTTGAGCCCTGGGTGCAGGACAAGTTGGTCGATGTCCCCTGCCGAGGCGAGAACCTCTTTGGCAAGCCCATGGCTGAAAAGGCTGCACAGATCGAGACGGAGACTCTCACCAGGACTAGGCTTTCTAGGAAGACCTCCGCCCCTTCCCAGAAAAAGAAGGGCTCGGGAAAGAAGTCCTTTTACCCGAGAAAGGCGACTGCCTACAAACAATACCCCCAATATCAGGCCCCTGCAGCTCCCCAACAGGGCCAGCAGGCCAAGGGACGGGGTAACGGGTCCCGTAGGCAGCAAGCCCCCAAGCCTGCACCACCAGCCCCTGCTCAGCAGGGTGGGGGTTTTTGACTCGCTCAGCATAGCCTCTCCCCCCCCGCTGGTTCCTCCCAGCACCGGAGGCCGGCTGGTTCACTTCGCCCACAGGTGGTCCAGCATCACCTCAGATGCCTGGGTGCTTCAAGTCGTGAGAGAAGGCTACCTTCTCCACTTCCAACAGGTCCCTCCCTCCTATTTTCCGGGAGAACCTCCACGACTCCCTCTGCACAGGGAATTACTCCTTCAGGAGTTAGCAGGTCTTCTATAGGAACAGGCGGTGGAACCGGTGCCCCACCACCTGAGAGGTCAAGGCTTTTATTCCAGGTATTTTCTAGTACCAAAAAGGACAGGAGGCCTCAGACCCATCCTGGACCTGCGCAACCTCAACAGATTCCTCGTGCGGGAAAAGTTCAAGATGCTTACCCTTGGAATCCTTCTGCCCTACCTCCAGCAGGGAGATTGGCTATGCTCCTTGGATCTAAAGGATGCCTACACGCACATCCTCATCCACCCAAGCCACCGCCAATACCTAAGGTTTGTGGTGGCAGGAAATCATTACCAGTACAGAGTACTGCCCTTTGGCCTGTCCTCCGCACCGCTGGTCTTCACAAAATGCCTCGCGGTGGTGGCGGCCCATCTCCGGCTTCACGGCCTCTGTCTTTCCGTACCTCGACGACTGGCTCATCAGAGCAGCGTCCGCTCCGGAGGTCACCAACGCCACACGCCGCACGGTGACTCTTCTGCAGTACTTGGGCTTTGTTATAAACTTCGCAAAGTCCACTTTGCTCCCCTCACAGGATCTCGAGTTCATCGGCGCAAGGCTGCACACTCCTCAGGCACGAGCGTTCCTACCGCTCGACAGGGCTCAACGGCTCATGGACCTAGCCGACCGTTTTCGCAGCCAGCCCCTGGTCTCCGCCAGGCGCTTCCTGAGACTACTCGGCCATATGGCTTCCACCGTCCATGTGACCCCCAATGCCCGCCTGAATATGCGGCCTGCTCAATGGTGTCTCCGCAAGCAGTGGCAACAAGCCACAGGCAGCCTAGCAGACCTAGTGCGCGTCTCCGAGCCGCTGATCTCGTCTCTCCGGTGGTGGCTTCATCGGCCGAACCTGGTACTCGGCATGCCTTTTCAGTCACCTCAGCCGGCCCAGGTGCTGACGACAGATGCATCCCTCCTGGGCTGGGGAGCACATTGCCAAGGGGCACGTACTCAGGGCCTCTGGACCACGTGGGAGTCTGCTCAGCAGATCAACTTCCTGGAGCTCAGAGCGATCCGCCTGGCTCTCAGGGCCTTCTCCCACCTGACCTCTCGCCAGTCCGTCCTTGTCCAGACGGACAATCAAGTTGCCATGTTCTACGTGAACAAGCAGGGGGGCACGGGCTCCTTCCTTCTCTGTCGGGAAGCACAGAAGCTCTGCTCTTGGGCCGTCAGTCACGGCGTTCATCTCAAGGCAGTTTATCTCCCAGGCCAAGAAAATTGCCTGGCGGACAAACTCAGCAGGATCCTCCAGCCGCACGAGTGGCGCCTGGATCCCTTGGTAGTTCAGAAGCTCTTTCTAAAGTGGGGCCTCCCCACGATGGATCTCTTTGCCAGCCCTCTCAACCGGCAACTTCCTCGCTTCTGCTCTCGTCAGCCACATCCCCTTCGAGTTGCGGCAGACGCTTTTCTACTCTCATGGTCGGAGAGCCTTCTGTACGCTTTCCCTCCCATCCCGTTAGTCTCTCGAACTCTTTTCAAGGTTCTCCGAGACAAAGCCTTCATGATCCTGGTGGCCCCTCGCTGGCCCCGACAGCCGTGGTTTCCACTCCTGCTGCAATTAGCGGTGGAGGATCCATTCCCTCTGGGGTTACAACCGGATCTCCTAACTCAGGATCAGGGGTCTCTGCTACACCCCAACCTCAGATCTCTCAATCTAATGGCCTGGCTGCTGAGAGGGTAGTCCTTGCTCCCCTTCTTCTGCCGGCAGAGGTGGAAGAGGTCGTCCTAGCTTCTCGGCGACCTTCTACCCGCAAATGCTACGCCCTTAAATGGCGTCGCTTTTCCGTTTGGTGTACTCAACAGTCTCAGGATCCCTTCTCCTGCCCGGTGTCGGTGATTTCTGCAGTACTTGCTATACCTCTCTAATCTGGGACTTAAGTCCAACTCTGTCAAAGTTCACCTCAGTGCTCTTTCAGCACATCATGTGCCGGTGGACGGCAGACCTCTTTCCAGCGACCCTCTCGTAGCGAGGTTTCTCCGAGGTCTCCTTCTACTTAAACCACCTCTGCGCCCTCCAGCACCTGACTGGGATCTGAATGTGGTGTTACAGCGGATCACCTGTCCGCCTTTTGAACCTATGGCTACCTGTTCTCTCCGTTTTCTTTCTTGGAAAACATTGTTCTTGATAGCCCTCACTTCTGCTAGACGCGTAAGTGAATTGCAGGCCCTCGTGTCTGATCCCCCTTACACTCGGTTCTACAAAAATAGGGTAGTCCTACGGACTCACCCAAAATTTCTTCCAAAAGTGGTCTCCCCTTTTCACATCAATCAGGAGGTGGTACTTCCGACCTTCTTTCCCAGACCACACTACAGCCGAGCTGAAACGGTCCTCCATACCCTGGACTGTAGAAGGGCATTGAACTTCTACCTTGACCGTACGCGGGAGCACCGTAAAGCTGCTCAGCTTTTTGTGTCTTTTGACCCCAATAAATTGGGGCTCCCGGTCTCCAAGCGTACTCTGTCCATCTGGGTTGCGGACTGTATCACTTGGGCTTATGGGGCAGCCGGACTCTCCTTGGAAGGTCGAGTCACGGCTCATTGCGTTCGGGCAAAGGCTACATCAGTGGCTTACCTCCGCTCTGTTCCGCTGGCAGACATCTGCCGGGCCGCTACTTGGTCTTCGAGCCAGACTTTTGCGGTCCATTACTGTCTCGAGAGGGAGTCCCGCAGGGACAGTGCTTTCGGACAGGCAGTCCTCCGTAATCTCTTTGAGGTCTGAGCAACTCCTACCCTCCATCCCGGATGTGGGCTACCGGTGGGTAATAATTCAGCGAAGATTCCTTCCTTCTGTGCTGCTGAGCTAGAGGGAGCTCATTTTTGTGCTTAGGGTCTCCGGTAGCCTTAAGCTTGGGAGTCCCATATGTGAGGACTGACTTCCTGCTTGGTCCTGGAGGAAAGCGTAGTTACTCACCTGTAACAGGTGTTCTCCAGGAGCAGCAGGAATCAGTCCTCACAACCCTCCCTCCTCCCCTTGGAGTTGCAATCATCTGCTTTAGTTTTTTTGCAAATTTTTATGCTGTCTTTTTTAGCTATGTCATCTGACTGGCTAAGATGGCACCCTTGGGCGGGAAGGGGACCGCGCATGCGCGCTGCAATTCCCAAAGGCTTTCTTTGAAAGCTGGGGAAAATTGCTCCGCGAGGGCTCCGTCGGCGCCGACGTCACCCGTATGTGAGGACTGATTCCTGCTGCTCCTGGAGAACACCTGTTACAGGTGAGTAACTACGCTTTATAGCCACGTTGACTCCACAAATCAGACAAACAGGTCTGTCTTTTACATATGTAAACAAATATTCTGTCTCCCACCTGTCCAGAAAGTTCCTGTTGTCTGCCTTTCTTTTTGCCATTTTTGGGAAGGGGTTCCACAGTGACAGTTTGTAGCTTGAGATTGCTATGACTTCTGTCACACAGGAGAGGGCGTTTCTGGGACCTGTCCTGATTGACGCGCCAAAACAACAGCAAGGCATTATGGGATTTGTAGTATTAGCGATGAATGAATGCGCTGTATAATACCGGCGGGCTAGCTCTAGTAGTCATTTGGTATAGCCTCGTGGGCCAAATATAATTACACTACGGGCCAAATTTGGCCCGCGGGCCAGAGTTTGACACCTATGCGCTAGGGCAGGGGTCGGCAACCCGCGGCTCCGGAGCCGCATGCGGCTCTTTCTCACCTTTGCCGCGGCTCCGGAGCACACTGCCGGCTTTAAACGTCGCGTTATGGGCTCCCTGTCAGCTCCCTCCCTTCTTCTGCAGCCGCGGTTCCCTGTCTCTTAGGGAACCGCGGCTGTGCTTTTAAAATCATCTCGGAGCCCTTCCTGTCTTGACGGGCTCCGTGCAGCATTGTCCCGCCTCTAAAGGAAGTTTTGGAGGTGGGACAATGCTGCACGGAGCCCGTCAAGACAGGAAGGGCTCCGAGATGATTTTAAAAGCACAGCCGCGGTTCCGTAAGAGGCAGGGAGCCGCGGCTGCAGAAGAAGGAGGGAGGGAGCTGACATGGAGGGAGGGAGCATATATGTATGGATGGAGGGAGGGGGGCTGACATGGAGGGATGGAGGGGGCTGACATGGAGGGAGGGGGGCTGATATGAATGGATGGAGGGAGGGGGGGGCTGACATGGAGGGATGGAGGGGGCTGACATGGAGGGAGGGAGCAGCAGATATGATATGGATGGCGGGAGGGGGCTGTCATGGAGGGATGGAGGGGGCTGACATGGAGGGAGGGGGGCTGACATGGAGGGATGGAGGGGGCTGACATGGAGGGAGGGAGCAGATATGAATGAATGGAGAGAGGGGGGCTGACATGGAGGGATGGAGGGGGCTGACATGGAGGGATGGATCGAGGGGGGCTGACATGGAGGGATGGAGGGGGCTGACATGGAGGGAGGGTGCAGATATGAATGGATGGAGGGAGGGGGGCTGACATGGAGGGATGGAGGGGGCTGACATGGAGGGAGGGGGGCTGACATGGAGGGATGGATCGAGGGGGCTAACATGGAGGGATGGATCGAGGGGGGCTGAAAGGGAGGGAGGTAGCAGATATGAATGGATGGAGGGAGGCGGCTGACATCGAGGGATGGATCGAGGGGGGCTGACAAGAGGGATGGAGGGGGCTGACATGGAGGGAGGGAGCAGATATGAATGGATGGAGGGAGGGGGGGGCTGACATGGAGGGATGGATCGAGGGGGGCTGACATGGAGGGAGGGGGGCTGACATGGAGGGATGGATCGAGGGGGGCTGACATGGAGGGATGGAGGGGGCTGACATGGAGGGAGGGAGCAGATATGAATGGATGGAGGGAGGGGGCTGACATGGAGGGAGGGAGCTGATATGAATGGAGGGAGGGAGGGAGGGGGGCTGACATGGAGGGAGGGAGCTGATATGGATGGAGGGAGGGGGGCTGACATGGAGGGATGGAGGGGGCTGACATGGAGGGGGCTGACATGGAGGGATTGGGGAGGCGGGCTGACATGGAGGGAGGGAGCTGATATGGATGGAGGGAGGGAGGGAGGGGGCTGACATGGAGGGATGGAGCACTGGTAATGGGGTTGAGGGGACGAGCACTGGAAATGAGCTGATTAGGGGAGGCTAGGACTGGTAATGAGCTGATGGGGGGTAGGACTGGTATTGGGCTGATTAGGGGAGGCTAGCACTGGTAATGGGGTTGAGGGGGGATTAGCACTGGAAGCGAGCTGATTGGGGGGCTTTGACTGGGCATGGGCTGATTGTGGGGAGGGGAGGATAGAGCTGCTGGCCCTGGAAGATAACTGGGGGCTAAGGCTACAAATGGGCTGATATGAGGGGATGGGAGAATGGAACTGGATCTGAGAGGGGCTGCCATGGTATTTGTACTAGAAGGGACTGGTCAGTGGGGAAGGAGGGGGACTGGAAGGAAATGGACACCAGTGGCAATCATGGGAATGCAAGTTGACATTGGAAGGTACTGGGAGTGAGGACTGGAAAGGGGCTGATATTGGGGAGGGTTACTGGGACTGGAAATAGGCTGATGGAAAGAAGTGAAGAAAACGAAAGAAGAGATAAGAACTGGCAGATGGACCATAGACCACAGAAAGAGAGCTAAGAGAAGACAGGAAAGCAGAAGCCTCAGATCGGGACCAGCATGATCAAAGAATAAATTGGTCAGACAACAAAGGTAGAAAAAATAATTTTATTTCATATTAGTGATTTGACTACAAAATCATCATAATTTTGAAATCAAATATTGTTACTTCTTGTTGTTATATTTTCTGGCGTATTTTTTTTGGTGTGCGAAGGAAGAGGGGTAGTCTTATACGGCGAGTATAGGCCAAACACCTATATTTTAACAGGAAAAGTAGGGGGTCGTATATAGCATTAAGGTAAGAAACAATATATGCAGTGTTAGATTTGTTTTAAATGTCGCAATGGTTTTGCGGCTCCCAGTTTTTTTTTTCCCTTCGGAAACGGGTCCAAGTGGCTCTTTATGTCTTAAAGGTTGCAGACCCCTGCGCTAGGGGGAAAACGTTTTATCCATCTTCTGCCCATCATACAGACGTTCCCAAACAGGGGAAACATCGCCCTGGTCTGAAGAAACCACAACCTCAACAGGATCAGCAAACCCAGCACTCGCAGGGTTTCAAATAGATCATCATTACCTCTTTTGGTTGGTGGTTAGAGTGGCAGTCTGCTTCTTTTCACTTGAAGTATCTGCACTAATTTTATCCTAACCTTTTCTAGATATCTCTTCATGAGACATCTTTTCTTTTACTCTAAGAGTCTTTATGATGATCATGCCATACTTAACAGGTTTCTCTTCCTCTTTGGGGAAAAGAGAAGTGACAACTATCAATAAGACAGTTTTTTTTCCCTGTACTGGCATGTATCATCTTCCCTTTCAGAGACTTCATGCATAGTCAGTCTCCTTCAACTCTGTCTTACCTCCCTCTTACTACAACATTCGGTTTGTAAGAGTGGCTTTTTTACACTGGTAAGCCCCTATGGTCAGCTACCTATTCCACAGGGGGATTCTCCCTTCCAGAGTTGTCTCCTCCTTTATTACCTTAGGGCAGCTCATCAGACAATAGGAAGCCCTACTATGTCTGTTGTTTCTTTTTCCCAATCTAAGAAAGGAGGGGGAAAGAAATTTTCTTCCGCTGCCCTGGTAGTTGCTGCAGATACAGCAATTCCTAGTGGTTAAGCCACTGGTTCTGTTCACCACACAACCAGGGTTTCCCCTCCACTAGCAATCCTTCTAGCCTCAGTGCTAAACCCCAAACAGGTTATTAACCTTGTTTGGAAACCCTATTATCACAGACTGGTTGGTTAACTTCTATTCTTTGCGCCCTTGTCCTTGGCCAGAATAGTTAAGTTACCCACTGGCTTTAAACAGTCAGTTTTTCTTCTAACCAACCTGCAGTATGCTCTCTGCAACTCTATAGAGCAGTGATGGCTAACCTTTTTGAGCCCGAGTGCCCAAACTGCCGCACAAAACCAAAGAATTTCCTCAAAGTGCCAGCACGTCATTTGCATAAGTGGTCTTATTTGCATAAATATTTGCATAATGTTACCATACACTAACTTTTAGTAAACATGTCTCTTAATGAGTGTATGGATAAAGAAAGACTAAAAGATTTCTACATTACTATAATCCAGTGCCAACCGCCAGGCACATTAGGAACTACTACAAAAGCTGCCCATTTAGAACCCATAGCAAACCCGCCGTATCCTGACAGCATTACCAGGACTCACAAAGCACCATACCCTACCTATCAAAAGGCAACACTGCAAATATTAAACCAATACATTTCAGAGAATACTGGGGAAAGAGAACAAGTGGCAACGTCAAATAGGAATTTCCTCTTGTACCAAACAAAGCGCAGATGTTAATGATGCACATTTCCCAGAGCTGACATATTCCAGTTAATAAATTCAAAATAAAGAAACATCTTTCTACCTTTTGTGCATTTGTTTTTCAGTTGCAATTGGTCCAGCCACTTTCTTCTGGTTTCTTCATGTTTTCTGCTAACTCTCCATCGTCTGCTGTCCATTTGTCCTTTCTTCTCTCTTCTAGTTTTTTTTCCATTCTCTCTCTCTCTACATCTGCTTTAACATACTAATATTTCTCTGTTTGCTCTTTCCTCATTCCTATTTCATCCACACAAATTTTACCGCTCCATCCTCAATCCCCAATTACTCTCCCAATACCTGGCCAATTGTAGATTTTTCATCCCTCCTACACAAAATATTTTTCCCCTCTCCATTTTACTCTCCCAGCCCCATCCCATTCTAATCCTCCCCCAACATCAGCTCCCTTCTAGTTCCAGTCTCACCCAGCATCCATCCCCTTCTAGTCCCTGCATCAGCCCATTTCCAGTCCTAGCCCCCCATCAGCCCATTTCCAGTCCTAGCTCCCCCATCCATTTCCAGTCCAAGTCCCTTCATCAGCTCATTTTCAATCCTAGCCCCCCCATCAGCCCATTTCTAGTCATTTCCTAGCCCCACCATCAGCCCATGTCAAATCATAGCTCCCCTGCACTCAGCCCAATTCCAGTCCAAGCCCCCCCATGAGCCTACCTCCAGTTTCTAGCCCCTCCATGAGTCCATTTCAATTCAAGCCCCCACCACAGCCCATTTCCAATCTTAGCTCCCCCCAACAGCCCATTTCCAGTCTATCCTAGCTGTTCCATCAGCCCATTTTCAGTCCTAGCTCCCTTCCCTCACAGCCCATTTCCATTCCAAGCCCCCTCCCCATCCGCTATTTGCAGTTCAAGCCTCCCCTTCCACTCAGCCCATTTCCAGTCCTAGCAACACCCCAACCCATTACCAGTCCTAGCCCCCCGTCAATCAACTTCCAGTCCTAACCCCCATCACCCCATTTTCAGTTTAAGCCCCCCTATAACCCATTACCAGTCCTAACCCCCATCAGCCCATTTCCAGTCAGCCCCCCATAGCCCATTGCCAGTCCTAAACCCCCCCCCATCAGCCCACAGCCCATTACCAGTCCTAACCACATCAGCCCACCTCAAGTCCTAACCCCTCCCCATCAGCCCATTTCCTGTCCTAGCCCCCCCATAACCCATTATCAGTCCTACCCCCCCATCAGCCCACGACCAGTCTTAACCCCCCCATAGCCCATTGCCAGCCCTCATCAGCCCACAGCCCATTGCTAGTCTTAACCCCCCCATAGCCCACTGCGTCTTAACCCCCCTCCCCAGCCCACTGCCAGTCTTAACCCCCCAGCCCACTGCCAGTCTTAACCCCTCCCTCCCTCCCTAGCCCATTGCCATTCTTAACCTCCCTCCCTCCCTCCCTAGCCCATTGCCAGTCTTAACCCCCCTCCCTCCCTCCCTAGCCCATTGCCAGTCTTAACCCCCTCCCTCCCTCCCTAGCCCATTGCCAGTCTTAACCCCCCTCCCTCCCTAGCCATTGCCAGTCTTAACCCCCCTCCCTCCCTAGCCCTTTGCCAGTCTTAACCCCCCTCCCTCCCTAGCCCTTTACCAGTCCTACCCGCCCCCCCTCGGCTCATGGCAATTAAAAAAAAAAAAAACTGGCCGCTGCCGCGGCATGGAGTGTCCCACGGGGCTCCCTCTGCCCGGCGGGACTCTCCCGGCGCAGCTTAGCCCCTCTCTGCCGGCTTGCAGATACGCGAGGGAGGGATACGCGAAGGGAGAGAGTCTCCCTCGCATCTCTGTTAAGCCCGCAGGGGCAGATGGGAAATTTCCCATCAGCCCCTGCGGGCTTAACAGAGACGCGAGGGAGACTCTCTCTCCCTTCGCGTATCTGCAAGCCTGCAGAGAGGGGCTGAGCCGTGCCGGGAGAGTCCCGCCAGGCAGAGGGAGCCCCGCGGGACACTCCATGCCGCCGCGGCCAGCTTTTTTTTTTTTTTTAAAATTGCCATGAGCCGGCATATCTCAATTTGCGACCTTCCCGCGTGCCAGCTGCAAGGCCTTCGCGTGCCATAGGTTCGCCATCGCTGCTATAGAGTAACTTTGCACTATGGGCTTTTGCTAGAGAGCATTAATATTCTGCCTAGCAGATAACCCCAGATGGTTAGGAGGGGTTCCCCCAGTCATGTTCTCATTGCTGGTAGGTGTTCCCTACCCTTACCATCTCATCTAAAATGTCTTTTGAGACATAAGACACAGGCCTTTCATCAAGTGAAAACCTAAAGAATGGCTAATTCCATGGCTTGGCCCATATCTCCTTTGGACTCTCGCCAGAGATAGTTTTCTTTCAGTGGCAGCTCAAGGATGCCTGATACCCATCTTGCCCTTATAGGCAGGTCACTATGGTATCTTATTCCCCTGGCGCCCTCCATCCAATCACCATACTGCAGTTCTGGAGAGATCTGGACTTGCTGCCTGCAGACTGAAGTTATCCTATGCATTTTTCACATAGGCCATCCTGGTTATTCAAGAGCTCGATTTCTGAAAGGAATCTAGATTCCTTCTTGTCAGGGAGACCATTCCTCTGACTCTGTCAGTCATAACCAGGGAAAGAAGATTCTCTATGCATCTATTCAAGCAGTTATCACCCTTCTTGCTATTAGATTAATCTTTCTCTCTCCCCATATTCCTAGGGAGATCTAGTTCTATAGGCATCTCTCCATCCACATACCTGGAGACATGTGTCTATATGCCTACATATTCATTATCTATCTATCTATCTATCTATATATATATATATATTGTCGTGCCGGCATCCCCTAGTGGCCAATGGCGGTAAGGGCATGCTGTACAACATATTTATTTTCAAGGAGCGTGGGGTATTTTAAGGCCAAAATGGAGATTGGTCTTAGGTATTTCAGCTCCTTGTGAGAACTCAATAATTAAGCCACGAGTGTAGGGAAACAAGGCTTTTATTTCCCCTCTGTGCAAAAGTTCATTAAGACAAAAACCGCTCCTGATCACTGGAAGGGGCGGTATATAAAAACTTGTAAATAAATAAAAAATAAAATAAGTAGGTGTTTGTGGACTGGTTTTCCATTAAACCATGTTCTCCCCCTGGAAGGAGGTGCTCACTTATGGGGAAGATGTGTTGCAACACATGTTTTCTGAGCTCCCTCTATTTACAAATGAAGATGAGCATCCATCTGAATCTGCGGAAAATCTATGGGAGGGGTTGGTCCAGTTGACCCAAAAAAACATTAGAGGACATGCATGCTTCCTCTTTGTTCAAATATTGCTAACATAAGATCATCCCCAGGGGATTGCTTATGCACAAGGCACTGGGAATGTTCACAGATGAGATGGACTAAATGAAAAGTTGGAAGGCTATATTGAACAAGTGTTCATTATATCTCATTATTTTGTTGATCAACACTTCTAAAAAGAAAGTGGACCTTTTGAAGAAAGAAATTAACGAAAAAGTCAATTTATTGAAAGCTAAGTACGGTCAATATGATGCAAATAAAAAATAATTTGATAGAACTTAATATCTTTTAAGAAGCTGATTAAAGGACTAAAAACTTAAAACATTTAACATAGAAACATCACGGCAGAAGATGATCACATGGCTTGTAGTCTGCTCTTCCATATCGACTACTACAATAGGTCCCCCTCTTTTCCCTTAGAGATCCTCTGTGTTTGTCCCATGCTTTTTTGAATTCAGATACTGTCCTCATCTCTACCACCTCTATTGGGAGACTATATCATGCATCTACCACGCTTTCTGTAAAAAAATATCTCCAGGAACAAGCAGGAATGAGTCTTCACATATGGGTACTTCGGTACCGACGGAGCCTGCGTGGGAACGCTCCCCAGCGTCCAAAAAGAAAGCTTTTGGGAGCATCCCACACGCATGCGTGCTGCCTTCCTGCCCATTCACTTCCCTATCATCAGTTTTCCGCGGAGCCGGCAGGACGTATTCCTGTCACCGCAGAAAATTCTTCTTTTTATTCTTACTTTCTTGTGGTCGCGTCTGCCTTCCCTCGACGCCACCGGCACCGCCGGTGCTTTTCTTTCTTTTACTAAAAAAATTCTTCTTTTCTCTATGAAATTTTTTCCTGTTTAGTGTCTGACGGGTTCTAGGCCACTAGGCCTCTATCCTTCCATTATGGAAAAGCCGGCCACTATCCTTAAGAAATGCTCAAAGTGTGGCGGTACAGATATTTTTTTAGACACTCATACTTGGTGTCTAAAATGTTTAGGTCCTGACCATTGCCCACTGGAGTGTCTCTCCTGCTGGAGCTCAAACAGAAGAAGTCTTCAGGATCGAGCACAACTCGATACCCGGTTCACATCGGACTCGATGTCACCAGCCAGAATATCTTTTTTCACAGGATCAGGTAACCAAACAAAAGACTAGCCAGTCCTCGAGTGGTAGATCTTCTTCTAAGCATTGAGATGCCTCTGGCGTGGCCCTCGTGGACATTTAATCATACTATCACCTATCGGGTTTTGTTAGAGCAATCAAAATGCCAATCCTACTACAAATATTGCTCCATTCACTCACAATGTCAAAAACCACTGTTTTATTTAGGGAACAGGTCTCAGACTAGAGCGGGGAGGAATCTTATGAGGAAAAACCTCTGAACACCAATCCCCTTCTTTGCATCAAGGACCTGGAGTTTCCCTTTTTTTCAAAAAATCTCTCTGCCGATGTCTTTCAGTATTTCAAAATCAAACATTTCTTCTACTGATTGCTTCTATTTCAAGATCAAACATTTCTTCTGTTGATTGCTTCCAATGATTTGAAAGTTCATTATCTTTCAATAACTAAGATATTCATAACTCTTGCTGCAATTGAAATAATAGCAAGAAATGCTTATCTGAGAATCAGAACTTGGGTTCCCAACGCAATTCATTAGCGCTTGTGCATTTCACCGTCCAAGCGGTTTCTTCGGGGGAATCCAATTTAATGAAGGCATGCAGCTTCTTCCCAACACTGCACAAAAGTAAACACATACAGCATTTTTTATAAAAGTAATTTTCTCTGACTATAAGATACTTCAGAAGACAATCCCCCCAATAACGCTGGAGAAAACATACCGCTTCTTTCATTCCTTCAGAGTTGTCATTCTCAAAAAAACGCCACGCATGCGTAATCTCAATCTTAAACCCGGCTTTTAAACCGATTCCTGCCTTCTAGCCTTCCTGCTATTGGCTGTTACCATACTACATACTGAAGAGGCCATCTTTTCTCGTTCTTAATGTAGTCCATCACAGCAGCCTGGTTGAAGCTCAAATATTAGGTTAATCTTCAAAATCAGCCACAAGCACTGGCTACGAGACTCGAGGACATTTTGGCAATAAAGCCCCGGCGGGAGTCTTCGGGCTCCACAGCATTAACGGGGCTTCAGGTTGTTCCCGGGGTTCTTACCTCGATGAAATACCTGGGCCATGCTTGGTGGTTGTGGCCGCTTCGAGCGGTACCGACACCCCAGCATCGGCTATGGTGATGGGTGAAACACTCCTCACCGATGAACGTAGTCTAGCGCTCTCAGCTACTTCGGTACCGCTAGAGTTGCTGCAGACTGTTCCTCGAGTATCGGCTTTGGTACCGGTACCGGTATCGACATCAGCACCGGTGTCGGTACCGTCCATGCTTGCTTCGACAGACTCGCTTCCTTTGATGCTGAGCCTGGAATCGTTCTCTAGCATGGAGGATTTGGTACCGACTTGTCTCGGTACCGACCTCGGCCGGTACAGAAGACATCGCTTTAAAGAAAATCCGATGCTTCAGCCTTTGAAGTCTTCTGATCTCGATGACTGGGATGAATCCATCGGTACCAAGGCTGAATTCTCAACAATTCTAGCCTTTACCCCTCATTTTAGGGGGTCCTCCTCGGGAGATTTTTTTTTCAAGCTTTTCTGCTTGATATGGCAAAGTTACTTGCCATTTCTATACCTGGTGAAGAATCCATACCAGGAGATTCAGAGACTCTGCAATTCCCTTGGATTCCAAAGGAGGGAATCATGCTTCCTTTGCATCAGATCTTACAAGATCTACTATTAAGAATGTGGGAAACTCCTTTAACGGTATCCCCACATTCTAAGACACTTGACACTATGTACAAGGTGCCACCTTCTCCAGGTTTTCAAAAGACTCAATTTCCTCATCATTCTATTGTTGTAGAATCAGCAATGAGGCGTATTAAGAGTGCAAAAAAGCACTCCTCTTATCTGCCAGGTCGTGAGTCTAGGACTTTAGATGCCTTTGGACGTCGATGCTTCCAGGCATCCATGCTTTCAGCAAGAATTATCTCATATATTTTCTATGTGGGATTATCTCTTGAAGAGGTCACAAAGAACTTAAAGCTTTTGAACCCTTTTCTTCAAGAACATAAAAGAGCAGACTATTTCTTATTAGTCATGCTCAAAATGTCTCTAAGTTACTTAATCGTGCTTCCCTGGACTGTTTTGAGTCTATTAGCAGAACTTCTGCTATAGCCATAGGGGCACGATGCATAGCCTGGCTCCAAGCTTCAGACTTGGACAGATGGGTACAAGAAAGGCTGGGAAATACTCCTTGTACTGGTGAAAATCTCTTTAACAAGGATGCTTTATTCCAAGCTAGTCAGTTAAACACTGATATTGTTGCTTTCAAAGGATTGTCAAAACTTTCCTCTATCCCAGCCACTAAAAAATCTCCTAACAAACTTTATTC
This sequence comes from Ichthyophis bannanicus, assembly GCA_033557465.1. Classification (NCBI taxonomy): domain Eukaryota; kingdom Metazoa; phylum Chordata; class Amphibia; order Gymnophiona; family Ichthyophiidae; genus Ichthyophis; species Ichthyophis bannanicus. The sequence goes on along the minus strand of CM066034.1, from coordinate 408,216,915 downwards.
CCCTAAGGGGAAAAAGTTTTATCCATCTTCTACCCATCATGCAGATGTTTCCAAAGAAGGGCAACATCAAACCAGGCTAAGAAAATCAAAACCTCAACAGGCTCAGCAAACCCAGCAGTCGCAGGGTTTCTGATATTTTATTCATTAAATCTCTCTTTCCTGTTTGAGTTTTAGAATCAGTAACCTACTTCTTATCAAAAGAAGCATCTACAGTTCATCTCATCCTTACTGAGATATCAGTGATACACTGACTCAATCCTCGACTCTAGGCATGAATCTCTTGCCACAAGAGAAATCCTTTTTTTTTTTTTAGCTCCAAGAGCTGTTGAGGACAATCATGCCCTACAGGTAACAGGGTTCTCCTCTCCTTTTTGAAGAAAAAAAGAGGAGTAACAACTAATAACAAGGTAGGCTTTGTCCTTCACCTTGACAGTTTTCCTGTACGAGGATATCTCTTAGTTTTGGACTGCAAGGGGGCTTCACCTTTTCAGGGACTTACCAAATTGTAAGTCTTCTCAACTCTGTATTACTTCTATCCCTCTTAGTCGGGACATTTAGTCTCTAAGAGTGATACTATTCAACTGGAGGGTTTACTTTTTGAGCCCATAGGTTTTCTTCAATACCTACTCCAGTAACTGGTTTCCATACAGAGTTTTCTTCCCCTTTACAATCTTAAATATTTCTTTTAAGACAACTTATCAGACAGTAATTGAGTTTTTACTACTCCTAATTATGTCTGTCGGTCCTTTTCCAATCTATAGGACTTAACTTTTCCTGCTGCCTTAACAGATAATTCCAAGAGAGGTTCCACAACCCACTTGGACAATTTATCATTGCAGGCAACCGGCCTGTCTACTATTCTTAGCCATTTTCAATTCTTTTTGGCTCCAACAGAATAGATTAGGTTGCACACTGGCAATTAAACTGCCAGATCTCACCTAAGCAAACTACAACATGCTCTCTGCATTTATACAAAAAAGCTCTGCAACTATGGGCCTTTGCTAGAGAGCGTCAGAGCCATTCCTAGTAGGTAGCTTCTAGATGGTTAAAACGCTTTGCCCAGTCATGCTCCTACATGATTGTTTTTTTCCTACTCCTACCATCTTCCTTAAAATTTCCTTTTAAGGAAAAGGAACCAGGGCTTAGACCACGTGAAAACATAAAGAATTGCTTAATTCCCTGGGTTGTTCCACATCTCCAGTGGAACTTTTACAACAGGGATGCATTCTTTTTCACTGCAGTCGGTCCTTGTCTACTTCTAATTCCCAAAACCTCATTGAAGCTTATGCTGAACAAAGAATGCATGATACTCATATTGCCCTCATAGAGGGACAAACATGGTATCCCCTTATATTGCGTCTTCTTCTCCAGCTACTACACTGAAGTTATAGAAGGATCCAGACTTGCTGTCTTAAGACTAAGAATCTCCTCTGCACCCCTTCACGTAGGTCTCCATTCCTGGTTTTTCAAAGGCTAGAATTTAAAAAAAAAAAAATCTAGACCTCTCCTTATAAGTAAGAGCATTCCACTGGTTTCCATGAAACCTTCTCCATGGCTCTCCACTTATAACCAGAAAGAGATTCTCTATCCATATTCTCAAGCAGGTCTTACCCCTTCTTGTTGTTAAGTGAATATATATATATATCGTTCATCCTTAGCCTATAGAGCCCAAAACACATGCTAATTTACTGTACATAGTTAATATTTGTTACCCCAGTTATCCCTGTTTTATTCCCTGTTATCTGTAAACTTGACATATGTTATATGTTTTAAGTATAAAGTTGTTAAATTGTAAACCGCGCTGATGATGAATAGTGTGGTATATAAAAGCTGTTAAATAAATAAAATAATAAATCTCTGACTTTGAAAGATTTGTAGCTGTCCATATTGCTGCTGTTCCAGCATACCATACGAATTTAAATGGACAACCAATTTCTATGGTAATTAGAAAATACCTTCTTTTACCGTAACCTTTCCGGTTACATTACATCTGAAGCCCCATGTAAAGTCATTATCCTAAGTGACATCACCTAGGGAAGACATTACTGATCTTCAAGAAATTGGAGGCTACACCGCCTACTACAAATGTTTTTTTTTTTCTTTCGTTTGGCTAAAGGGGTCTTAAAGACCCATCCTTTTTCTGCAAGGGATATTTCTACCTTTTCGTCCAAACCAGTCAGATTTATCTCCTCTCTTTCCTAGAGCCTTATTCTGCTCCAAGGACAAAGAGCTTTAAACTTTGGCCTGCAGAAGCTTCAGCTTTTCCTCCAAAGTCCAACCTCTTTAAACTCCCCCAGTTTTTCTTCTGGGATTAGTTCTAGCCATTAAGGCTTCTGACCTCTACCTGTATTGCAAAATTTATTTTCCTCTACTTCACCGTGAGGTAATTTTTTTGAGGATAATCTACTGGCTCTTAGCAGCAGACCCATATTAGCCTCAATAAACACTTTCGCAATACTTTTGAGTAAGGTCCACATTAGAAAATTGGAATTCAATATTTGCTAACAATTATGGTCTACACAAGGACTCCCCTCTAGACGCCTTGTTTAGTCAAGCTGTTCCACAGCACACCCTTTTTTATTCAACTCCTACCCTCCATCCCTTGGATGCGTGAGGTTCTGGGAAATAGCATGGCCCATCCATTAGATTTGCAACATGCTGGGACCGCCTCCAGGCATTTCTAGCTTGGGAGTCCCCATATGTGAAGACTCATTCCTGCTTGTTCCTGGAGATAGCACAGTTACTTACCTGTAACAGGTGATCTCTGGAAACAGCAGGAATAAGCCTTCATAACCCACCCACCTCCCCTGGGAGGAGTTCTCGCGCTCTCTCTCGCTCTCTCGCTCGCTCTCGCGCTCGCTCTCTCTCTCGCGCTCTCTCTCGCTCTCTCTCTCATTTGTCTACTTCCCTCCTTCGGACTCAGCTACAAACCCAACTGATGAGAGGGAAGTGAATGGGCGGGAAGGCAGCGCACATGCGTGTGGGATGCTCCCAAAAGCTTTCTTTTTGGATGCTGGGGAGCGTTCCCGCGCAGGCTCCGTCGGTACCGATGTACCCATATGTGAAGACTTATTCCTGCTGTTCCCAGAGATCACCTGTTACAGGTAAGTAACTGTGCTATTTCCGCATATTATTCCTGACTCTATTCCCCCTTCGTAACAAAGCTTTTTTTCCATCAAAATAGGCTCTCCTGTGCATTTATGCCATGGAGATATTTAAACATCTCTATCATATCTCCTCTATCCTGCTTTTCTTCTAAAGTATACATATTAAGATACTTGTCCTCATATGATTTATAATTAAGACAACTAACCATTTTAGTAGCCACCCTCTGCACCGACTCCAACCTGTTTTATAGCCTTTTGAAGGTGTGGTCTCCAGAACTGCGCACATTACTCTAAATGAGGTTGCACCAAAGACTTGTACAGAGGCACCATCACCTCCTTTTTTCTGCTAGCCATTCTTCTTCCTATGCACCCAAGCAGCCTTCTAGCTTTCGCCTTTTTTACCTGTTTTGTTGCTTTAAAATCGTCAAACACAATTATGCCCAGGTCCCCCTCTTCTTTTGTGGACAGAAGTACTTTCTCCCCTACATTGTACCGTTCCTTTGGATTTTTGTAGCCAAATGCATGACCCTGCATTTTTTAGCATTAAATCTCATTTAAGTTTAGCTAGATCCCTTCTCATGTTATCTATACCTTCCTGGGTATATATTGCAGATCTTGGTATCATCTGTAAAGAGGCAAACCTTACCCAACAGTTCTTCTGCAATATCACTAACAAAGATGTTAAAAAGAATTGGACCAAGTATAGATCCCTGGGGCACACAATTGGTAATCTCTTTCTCCTCAGAGTAAGCTCCATTAACCTGTACCTTTTGATGTCTCCCCCTCAACCAATTTCTAATGCAATCAGTAACTTTAGGGCCCATCCCTAGGGTGCTCAGTTTGTCACCTGTGCAGAGCGGTGTCAAAGGCTTTACTGAAATCCAAGCACACCATATCTAGGGCTCTCGCTCGGTCCAATTCCCTGGTCACCCAGTCAAAGAAATCAATCAGATTTGTCTGAAAAGACCTGCCCCTGGTGAATCCATGCTACCTCCGATCCTGTAATCCATTTTACTCTAGAAACCTCACTATTTTCTCTTTGAGCAGTGTTTCCAATAAATTACTCACCACAGAGGTTAGACTAACCGGCCTTTCCTGATCGTGTCCCCAGCCTAGTCCCGGAACCTCTGGGTTGCCCATCTTATCCAGCAGCTTGGAGACTGAGAAACTCCTCTTTTTCTGTGACATCACCAGTATATCTCCTCTGTGTCTGCCCCTTGTCACCAGTTACCTCAGTCTCCAAGCAGCTGGATAGATGGGGAGCCCGGGGGGTCCGGGCTCGTTGGAGAAACGATTAAGGATCACCAGAATTAGTGTAGTTTTTAATTTTGGGGATACTAGTGTTGGTTTGTTAAGAGTCCTGTGCCTTTAAGCCTCTGAAGACTGTCAGCTTGCAGCAGGCCGGCTTCTCTCCCTCTATTTCTTGCTCCTGTCTCATTCACTCTCTTCCTCTCCTCCCCTCCCTCTGTGTTCTCCGGCTGGGTTCGGTCCTGTAGTTACCTGCCTCTGCGGGACTCCTGTCAGACAGTGGCAGTCCTAGGTTTGCTGGGGCAGGAGTCAGCAAAGCGTTGCTTCAGCAGAGGCTGCCGGCGCCGCGCAGACAAGTTGCCTGCTAGTGCACCTGGGCATTAGCACGCCGCGACGGATCTACTCCTGCACTTTGATCTGTTCGGGGAGACCGAGACCGGAGACGCTACTGCTCCAATGGTCCGCGGCTGACACAGGCACTGGAGGATAGCGGGCAGCGCTTCTCGGCGACAGAGGTAAGCGTTGGGGAAGCGCGGCCTGCTCTGTGAGACGGTGCATTTTTGGCGTGCTTTTGACGGATGATTCAGGAGGAGTGTAACGTTCCGGAAGCACCCTTGAAAGGTGCTAGGGTAATGGGTCGTCTGTACCCGTTATTGGATCAGGATAAGGAGGTCTTCAAATCACCGAAGGTGGACGCTGCTGTTTCGGCGGTGACCAAAAAGACGACGATTCCTGTTGAGGGCAGTGCGGCTCTCAAGGATGTTCAGGACCGGAAGCTGGATGTTTTTCTGAGGCAGGTCTTCGACGTCAATGCTATTTCGCTTCAAGCAGCCGTTTGTGGAGCGTGGGTAGCTAGAGCCTGTCTTCGCTGGGTGCAGCAAGTACAGCAGGGGCAGCTGAGTCCCCTGGCAGGGGAGGCTGCACGTTTGGAGTCAGGGGCAGCCTACCTGGCGGATATTCACTATGAACTTATGCGGGGTCTTTCTAAGAGCATGGCCTTGGCGGTCGCAGCACGGAGGTACTTGTGGCTCCGCAATTGGGCGGCGGATAGTTCCTCTAAGGCTAGGCTGAGTAAGCTCCCTTTTAAGGGTCGCTTACTCTTTGGAGAGGATTTGGAGAAGCTCGTAAAGGACCTCGGGGAGACCAAGGGTGGCAGGCTGCCCGAGGATAAGCCTAAGCCGTCTCGGGGTGCGCCAGGGGGGAGAGGGCAGCCCCGAGATTTTCGGCGGTTTCGCTCCCAACGATTCGGCTCCGGGCCACGGGGGCGGTTTCCGTACCGAACTCAGGCGTTTCGTGGCTTCAGGGGGGCGGGAAGGGGTTTTGGCCCCTCCTCTGCCGTCTCCGTTGGTTTCAAAAAGTCCCAATGAGATGAGGGGGGCCCAGGCGCCTCCACTACCGGTAGGGGGTCGGCTACGGGAGTTCTATCCTGCCTGGGCCCACATTACCACTGATCAATGGGTTCTGGAGATAATTCGAGAGGGCTACGCTCTGGAGTTCTTGAGTCCAGTGCAGGACTCTTTTGTTCTGTCCCCCGGCAGGTCCGTGGCAAAGTGCGGCGTTGCTGGAGACGGTACAACGGCTCCTGGACCTCCGAGTGATTGTTCCAGTTCCCAGAGACCAACACGGTTGCGGTCGGTACTCTATCTACTTCGTTGTCCCGAAAAAGGATGGTGGGATTCGGCCGATCCTCGATCTCAAAGGCGTCAACCGTCGTCTGAAGGTGTCGCATTTTCACATGGAAACGCTACGCTCCGTCATCGTGGCGGTACAGAAGGGGGAGTTTCTCTCATCCCTAGACCTGTCAGAGGCTTCTGCATATCCCGGTAAGAGCAGAACACCACAAATTTCTGAGATTCGCGGTCCCGTTCGGTCATTTTCAGTTCCAGGCACTTCCGTTCGGCTTAGCGACTGCGCCGAGAGTGTTTACCAAGGTGATGGTGGTAGTTGCGGCAGCCCTGCGCAAGGAGGGGATAATTGTGCATCCTTACTTGGATGATTGGCTAATTCGGGCGAAATCCCAGGCCGAGAACGAGAGGGTTACGGCCCGCGTGATTGCGTTCTTGGAAAGTCTCGGGTGGATAGTCAACTTGACAAAGAGCCACCTGCGGCCTTCTCAGAATCTCGAATACCTGGGAGCGCATTTCGACACTCAGACAGGGAAAGTGTTTCTGACGGGACAAAGAGCTCAGGGTCTCCGCAGGCTCGTCAGGAGTTTTTTGGGGCTCAAGGCCCCCTCCGCGTGGCGTTACCTTCAGTTGCTGGGCACCATGGCGGCAACGATCGAGACAGTGCCGTGGGCAAGAGCGCACATGCGGCCTCTGCAGAGGGCGTTGCTACGGCGATGGTCGCATCAGCGGGACCCTTTATCCCGGTGGCTTGTTTGCCCGAAGAACACGCGAAGTGCTCTGCGCTGGTGGTTACTCCCTGAGTCGCTGGAGTGGAGGAAGTCGCTGGAGGCTCCGGACTGGTTGGCAGTGATGACAGACGCCAGCTTGCTGGGCTGGGGAGCCCACTGCCAGGGCAAATTTGTGCAGGGGCGATGGAATCTGCAGGAGCAGGCGTGGTCCATCAACCGATTGGAGCTACGAGCGGTGTCCCTGGCCTTGCAGGAGTTGGGGTCGTTCCTCGAGGGGAAGGCGATCCGGGTGTTGTCCGACAACGCGACGGTGGTGGCCTATGTCAACAAGCAGGGCGGCACCAGCAGTGCGGCGCTAGAGGCCGAAGCCGAATTCCTGTGTGCCTGGGCGGAAGCACATCTCTCGGATCGGGCGGCAGCGCATGTGGTCGGGGTGGACAATGTGCAGGCCGACTTCCTCAGCAGGGTGACGGTGGACCCGGGAGAATGGGTCTTGCATCCCGAGGTTTTCGATATGGTGGTTCGCCGGTGGGGCTCTCCGGTCATGGATCTTATGGCGACCTTCGCCTCCGCAAAAGCCAACTGCTTCTTCAGCAGACACCGAGAGAGGATGTCGGAGGGCCTAGATGCTCTGATGCAGGCCTGGCCAGCGGGGCAGCTGTTGTATGTCTTTCCTCCCTGGGTCCTGTGGTGAACAGCGCCCTCCTGAGGCTATGGAGATGGATGAAAATCCTGAGGTTCAGCAGGATTTATGCCAATTTGATAAAGCTAGAAAGAAAGAGACTCTATTCCACGGAGCTGAGCATGGAGACCAGCCCAGGGGAGGAGTCCTGCAGTCCTGATTGGGCACACCCTGTCCTTGGAAGGGGCGTGTCCAGGAGAGAACGTGGTTTTAAACCAGAGTATGGCTTTGCTAGTCAGAAGCCGAATAAGTTGCAGAAGGAGAAGGAGAGACGGATAGAGAAGAAGAATGAGAATGATTGGAAGTCCAGAAGACAGTATGCTGATACTTGGGAACCTGGCACTAGAAGGAGACCTGCAAAGATCTATTCAGAGGCAGTGAGTAGAAGTCCCAAGGAAAGTGGACCTAGCCCTGGAATAGACAACCGCTGGAAGGCACAGCCCTGGGAGAGGAAGCCTTCAAGGCAGGCACGAGAGAGAAAACAATCATTCTGGGAATTACCGTTTGGGCCAGAGAGGCACGGACATTCTCACAGCTGGAGAACATTGGAGCCATCTGAAGTAAGAGGGGCTTGGCAACAAATAAGTGATTTGCCACAGAGTTTCCAGACTGAAGGTAAAGCTAACTCTCCTGTATTTGAAACATTAGCAAAAGAGCCTAAGAGTTACTCTGACATTCTTAACCTGAGAGAGGAAAAGAGAAACAGCCTTAAGCCAGAGGGGAGTTTAGTAACAGATAGCAATTCCCTATCTCACAGACAACAGGCTGAATTGCTCCTACAGGGGTTTAAAGAGTTTTTAGAGCTACAAGCTAAAAGACAGCCAGTGTTACAAGAAGCCAATAATTCCATACAGCTTGAAGAATTAGCACAAGATAGTTCTGACTTACCTGATTGTGAGAGCATGGACTGTACGGTCTGTTGTGTGGAGATGCCAAGCTGAAGGAAACTGGTTTTACCGTATATGAATTGAATACTACGGAGCTGTTGTGCTGCCTGGCTAGGAAAACTCTAATTACATGCACCTGTAATCTCCAGCACTGTGAACGTAACAGTGGCTGAAAGAGGCTGCAGTTAAAGTGCCTGACCTCTTGGGGCAAAGTTAAGTAACTTGCTTAGAAGTGAAAAGCAGCAGTTATACTTTAAGTTGACTTTATCCTGAGTTTATTCTGTTTGCATTTGAAGCACCTATTTTGTTCACATTTATTTGTCATGCGATGGAAAAATATTCTTTACTATAATAAATATACTTGCTATTAAGAAACCCTGCAACTACAACTCTTTATTTCGGAGCGAAAGGAGCAGGAAACTACAATACCCAGCATTCCAGGGATACAGGTTACTCTCCTTCCTCACGAAGCATTAAACCCCGCTCCTGTCTTTAGCCCCAAGGCCGGGCAGGAGCGCCGCAGTCCTGATAGGGAGGGTACTGCAGCGCATAGAGAAGTTCCGCGGACACGTGATTCTCATAGCGCCAGACTGGCCGTGGCGCCCCTGGTACGGGGACCTGGTGCGACTGCTGATAGCGAAACCTTGGCGGCTCCCCTGCAGGCCAGATCTGCTGACACAGGGTCCTCTGGTCATGCTGCACGTGGACCGATTCTCGCTTATGGCTTGGCTCTTGAGCGGGCTCGCTTGAGGTCCCGGGGTTACTCGTCGGCGGTTATTGCCACGCTTTTGAAGTCCAGGAAGCGGTCTACGTCTTTAGCGTACGTGCGTGTGTGGCGAGTTTTTGAAGCGTGGTGTGGGGCACGGAAGTGCGCGGCTTTGAAGGCTTCTGTTCCCCAGATTTTGGATTTTCTGCAAGCTGGCTTCGACAAAGGTCTCGCGGCGGCATTGTTGCGAGTTCAGGTGGCGGCTTTGGCATGTTACAGAGGTCGGATAGCAGGTCAGTCGTTGGGGTGTCAACGGGATGTAAAGCGTTTTCTCAGAGCGGTGTCTCTTCTTAGGCCGCCCTCTAGGCAGGTCTTCCCTAAGTGGCATCTTCCCTTCGTCTTGGATGCATTGCGGCTGCCACCTTTTGAACCGCTGGCACATGCATCGCTTAAGGACCTTACGCTGAAGGTAGTCTTCTTGGTGGCGATTTGTTCGGCAAGGAGAGTGTCGGAGCTGCAGGCCCTCTCCTGCAGGGAGCCTTATCTTTCCTTTTTTCCGACTAAGGTGGTTTTGAGGACCGTTCCGGCCTTTCTGCCGAAGGTGGTCTCGGCCTTCCATGTGAACCAGGAAATTTCATTGCCAGTGTTTTCAGAGGACAGGGGAGAGTCGTCCCGGAAGCTATATCTGTTGGATGTCCGGCGGGCTTTGAAGAAGTATTTACGCCGGACGGAGCCGTTTCGGAAATCGGATAGGCTTTTTGTCCTGGTTGCGGGTCCGCGCCGCGGGGAAGCGGCATCGAAGGCGTCGATTGCACGCTGGATCAAAGAAGCTATCGCGTCGGCCTACGTGTTGTGCGGTAAACGGGTCCCGGACGGGTTGAGGGCCCATTCTACCAGAGCCCAGGCTACTTCATGGGCGGAATTCCGGTCGGTTTCTCCGGAGGAGATCTGTAAGGCTGCGACGTGGTCGACGTTGCATTCTTTTGCACGGCACTATCGGCTGGACGTGCAGAGGGCGGAGGAGTCCTCTTTTGGATCTGCAGTACTTCAGGCTGGTCTGCCAGGTCCCGCCCGTGTGTAGGTGTTTCACTGCTCTGGTACTAACCCAGAGGTTCCGGGACTAGGCTGGGGACACGATCAGGAAGGTGAAATTAGACTTACCTGCTAATTGTTGTTCCTGGAGTGGAACCAGCCTAGTCCCGTATCCCTCCCAGTGTTGGGCGAGCGGTAGCCTGAAGTAGCGCTGACGTAACAGGTGAGTCAAGTCTCCTTTCGGTGAAAAGGAATGCATAATATTAGCTGCAATAGCTTAAGTCTTACTCAGAGAGCAAACTCTCGGCAGACAGATTGCCGTAGGGAGCGCAGTGCGAGAGGAGTGACATAATTGTTCGTTGTTTTGCGGGGCCCTTTTTTCTTTCTTTCTGTATTTTCTGTGGAAGAAGGGGTGGCCTCTACAGGTTTTACAGTCTTGGAGTTGGCAGAGGGTTTTCTCCGGTGTTATTCTTCTTTAGGCATGGATAATGTTGTTTGTTCTGAAATGCTTACTTGTTTCTCCGGGGAGTCTGCTTTGTCAATAGGTCACTGGTGACAAGGGGCGGACACCGAGGAGATATACTGGTGATGTCACAGAAAAAGAGGAGTTTCTCAGTCTCCAAGCTGCTGGATAAGATGGGCAACCCAGAGGTTCCGGGACTAGGCTGGTTCCACTCCAGGAACAACAATTAGCAGGTAAGTCTAATTTCACCGTAGTTTTCAACCACATCCTTACTTCCGCTTTGGTGTAAATGGACATGTGCCTCTCTCCAGTCCTCTGGCACCACTGCCAACTCCAAAGAGGCATTGAAAAAGTCAGTCAGCGGAGTCGCTAGAACATCCCCAAGTTCCTTCAGTATTCTCAAATGTATCCCATCTGGTCCCATCACTTTATCTACTGTTAGTTTAGCTAGCTCCTCCTGAACAGTCTTCTGAAAATCGTTCAAGATCTCCGTCGCTTCTGTTCCTATTTGTGGGTGGTTTTTTTTTTTTTTTGAGGTCTTGTTCCTGGCTCTTCATCTGTGAAGACAGAACAGAAATATTTAAGCAATTTGGCTTTATCTTCATCAGCTTTTACATATTCCTCCCCTTCACCCATGAGTCTGACAATACCAGTTTTGCCCTTCCTCTTCTCACTAATATATCTGGAAAATGTCTTATCCCCCCATTTTATTGCATTGGCTGTTTCTTTAGGTTTTTCCAAATATAGATGCCTCTCGTCTTCCCTCTGTGATCTTGTATTTCATGAAGGCCTACCTCTTCTTCTTCACCTTTGCAGCTACTTCTTTTGAGAACCATTGCGGCCTCTTTTGCCTTTTACCTTTTACCTTTTATTTACCTTTCTAACAAAAAGGTTGGTTGCCCTTAAAATATCCCCTTTCAGTTTTGCTCATTGTTTTTCTACATCCCCCAGCTGTTCCCATCCCACTGACGACTCGTTGAGGAATTGGCCCATCTTGGGTAAAGTTAGTTTTCCTAAAATCTAAAACCCTATTTTTTGAATGGATTTTATCAGTCCTAGTCCTAATACTGAACCACACCCTCTGCTGATCACTAGATGCGAGATGATCTCCCACTACAACATCAGAAATATTTTCATCATTGGCAAGCACCACATCCAGTATGGCCCCTTCATGTGTGGATTCTGTTACCGGTTGCCTGAATAGTCCTCCCTGTAGAGAATCCAGGATCTCCTAGATTACATTGCAGCAGAGATGTGCCAATCCCCATCCGGCATATTGAAATCCCCTATCAATAGCACTTCCCCTTTCCTAGCAATGCTGCATATGTCTTCTTAAATCTCCATCTACTTCTTCTCCCTGTGAGCGGGGTCTGTATATTAAGCCAATGCAAGTTGATTTCCCTTTCTCTCTTTCTAGGCTAACCCACAGTGCCTCTTCTCTTCCTTTTAAGTCCTGTAATTGTATAGCTAATGCTATTTTTTACAATCTAGTGCCGTTCTTCCTCCCCTTCCTCCTACCCTATCCTTCCTGAATAAGATATAGTCTTGCATAATTACATCCCAGTCATAGTTGTCCGTGAACCATGTCTCTGTAACCACCACTAAATCCACATAAGCCTGTTCTATTAAAACTGGAACATCTGGGATCTTATTTCTCATGCTGCAGGCATTTATACACACCACTTTCCAGGTGTTGCCCCTTTTACCCATTTCTACAGAGATATTTAAGTGAGACAAAGCAGATTATCGGGCTGGGTATGTGTACTCTTGGGAGAAACACCACTCTATATGAGACAGATGTGGCCTCGTAATGAAGAATGCACAAATAATGTAGAACCAAACATACTACCTGAAACCTTTGATGCATTACAACCAAAAAAAGAGGATCAGAAGCATGTCTGATGAAACTCTTAAGGGTTCTGCTTCCTTCTTTCATTCTGGCCAACTAGCTCATAACCAAGGTTTTTCAGTGGACAAACTTTGGAAAGGTGGAGGCCAGGGCAAAGAACCACAGAGGCAATATTACACTCTGATAGCTTTGTCCTTAGAGCGGTCAGAGAGGGGCACATCCTCATGCAAACTATCGTACCATGAGTAGAGCATAATATCATTAATTTGTCACCTATACTTTGAGTGTGGCTGAGGAGAGAGTACTTTCTAAAGGCCTATCTTTTGTTCCTACTAGAAGACATGACCCCTTTACTACTAGTGTTGAGTTAAACAAATTTTTTAGAAAGTTACGGCCTAGACACTTTTTTTGCTTCACGGGTTGAGACTACCACAGATCAGTCTATTATATAAAAAAAAAAATCTTCATGTGTTCCTCCTGGTGTGACCCATTCTTCTTCTATTGAGGCTTTTGAAAGTGTTGTCCTTCAGCAGACGCAGGCACTTCACTCTAAGCCCACACGTTTTCACTACAATTTAACTAAGGATGCAGTGTTTGCCCTGTTCGCCCTTGGAGACAATTATGAACTAGTTAATAATAACCTGCCAACAAGGGTGGCACCTTAGTGTTAATGACTAGATCAGATTACATCAAAGAAATATGAAGACTATTAAAGGACACTATTTTTGAGCACTTGGATGGAGATTCAGCTATTCCACTGAAAACTAGTATGGACATCATTTTGATAATTGGCTGAGACATTGGCTTTTTGACACCGCAAGAATTTTAATTGTTATCTGTGTCCCAGGTCATGCCAACGATTTATATATTGCCCAAAATTAATAAGTCTTTGATAAATCCTCCAGGCTGGCCAATAATCTTGGACATTGGTTCATTGTTGGAGCCTATATCCAAATTTCTTGATGTATTCTTCTATTTGTTATTGCTATTCCATTGTATGTTAAGGATGCTACACACATGATTTATATTTTGAGAGATTTTGTGGGCTACCATGACCAGGATATTTTGGTCACTATGGATGTGATATCATTATCATTATGGAGTGGAGGAGTAGCCTAGTGGTTGGGGCAAAGTACTTCAGGCCGGAAGGTCGGGGGTTCAAATCCCACCAGAGGACAGCAACCTTGGGCCGGAAGGACTGGGGTTTCTAGTCCCACAGCTGCTCCTTGTGGTCTTGGGCAAGCCACTTAACCCTCCATAGCCCATTTTCCCTGTAAAATAGTTATCTCCAAGTTATAATACCCTGTTCAATATAATTTCAGTTTGTTCAATGTAAACCGCACTGATGCAGAATAGCGCGGTATATAAGAGAATGTAATAAATAAATAAATAAATTATGTGAATATTCCCCGAGCAGCAGCCTCGGACATTTTTAAAATGTCCTATTGGATAGATTAAGACCAACACGCATTTCCACCCATTACTTGATTACTCTTGCGTCACTGGACTCAAACCACAGCAGGATACGGGACAGCGTCAGGGTTACCTGTCAAGTGGCAGAATCCCTCAACTGGTTGCGAAACTTGCACCACCTCTGGGCGAGAATGCCCTTCCAGGCACCCACGCTTCAGAGGACCCACAAAATCCTCTCCTGGCTTGGGTGGCACATTATGGGGACTGCTGTACACAGTGCAGCTGGTCTCAGGAGGAATCGCTGTTATAAATCAATCTCCTGGATCTCAGGGCAATCTTCCTGGCCCTACAAGCGTTCCGCCACCGCCTGTGATACTGGCCCATACTGATCCAAACAGACAACCAGATCGCCATGTTTTATATCTACAAGCAGAGGTGTACGGGTTCATATGCCCTCTACTAGAAGGCAGTGGCCCTCCTCACATTTGAAGCCCACAACAGCATGCTTTTACGAGTGGTTTACATTCCAGGCCAGGACAACTGCCTTACGGACAGGTTGAGCAGAGTTCTTTGGCCACACGAGTGGCGCCTGAACATCAGGGTGGCAAAACTGCTCTTCCACCTCTGGAGTAGGCCTGTGATGGACCTGTTCGCCTCTCTGGACAACTTGCAGCTGCCCTGCTTCTGCTGTTTCTAGCCATACCCAGAGAGAGTGTGGCAGAGGCCTTTCTGAATTTTGTGATGCAGTGGTCTACTCTATTCATTCTCACCGACCCCCCCCCCCCCCCCCAGTGGCCAGTACCCTCTTCAGGGTCCAGAGGTGGCCTAGGCTGCCTTGGTTTCCACTGCTGCTCTCCTGGTCAGTGGCACTCCTAGTCCCACTGGGCCAAGCTCCCAGATCTCCTGTCCCTGGAAGGGGGGTCCCTCCTGCACCCCAATCTGGGGTAGCATGGCTGCTGAAAGGGTAGCATTGGCCCCTTTCAGTCTTCTGAGAGAAGTCGAGGAGATCCTTATTGGCCTCCCGAAAGCCCTCCACCAGACTGGCATGCCTTTAAGTGGAGAAGGTTCTCAGCCTGGTGTGTGGCAAGGAGGGAGAACCCCTTCTCCTGCCATGTGCAATTAGAACTCCAGTACCTACTGCACCTGTCACACACCGGGCTGATGTATAACTCCGTGGGGATGCATCTGAGCGTGATAGCTGCTCACCACCACCCTGTTGAGGGAGAACCTCTCTCTGGTCAGCCCCTGGTCTCCAGGTTCCTCTGCCCCTCCTGTTATCCAAGCCATCTCTCCATCCTCTGGCAGAGGAGTGGGACCTCAATGTGGTGCTCTCACAGGTCACCAGACTGCCATTCGATCCCCTAGCCACTTACCACCTGCGGTACCTTTCTTGGAAGTTGGCCTTCCTGGTTGCCCTAACATCTGCTCAAAGAGTGAGCGAATTCTAGGTCCTTGTGGCAGATCCACCATATACAAGGTTCTACAAGAACAGGGTAATACTCTGCACGCATCCCAAATTCCTCCCCAAGGTGGTATCTCCCTTTCACCTCATCCGGGAGGTGAATCTTCCCACCTTTTTCCTACGGCCTCACGCTGGCAAGGATGAACTCATATTGCACACACTAGACGGTAAGCAGGCTCTGTCCTTCTACCTGCAGCAGACCCAGGCTCACCAGCAAAGCTTTTCAGATTTGTGTCATATGACCCCAGTAGACTCCCAGTAACGAAGTGAGCTCTGTCCATTTGGGTGGCGGACTATATTGCCCTCGCCTATGAGCGTGTTGGCCTCCACCTTCAGCAGCACATCGTGTGCAAGCTATGGCTGCGTTAGTAACCAACCTCCGCTCAGTGCCGGTGATGGAAATCTGCAGGGTCACCACATGGTCTTCGATTCATACATTTGCAGCTCACTACTATCTGGAGAGCGAGTCCCGCAGTGACGGTGCCTTTGGGCAAGCAGTAGTCCATAATATTCTCTGGGTGTAGGCAACTCCTGCTCTCCGACCTTTCAGGCTACCGGAGTGATTGTGTTGCTGGATGATAGGCTTTTGCAGAGTGTCTCACTTGGGGACTCATCTTCTGCAATTCATGGCTACCGGGCTGGTCACTGTTGGTGCTGTTGTGGTTCGGTTCTCAACAACTTGGAGCTAGAGAGTCCCATATGTGGGGACTGACTTCCTGTTTGTTCCTGGAGAAAGCGTAGTTACTCAACTGTAACAGGTGTTCTCCAGGGACAGCAGGAATCAGTCCTCACAACCCTCCCTCCTCCCCTTGGAGTTGCCTCACTACATTGTTTTAAGTTCTTTCCGCTATGTTGTCAGAATAATAGTAGGCAGATATTCCAAACTGTTGCACCAGGAGGGCAAGTGATGCCAAAAAAACATTGAACAAGAGAGGTCTCCTTGGTGTAGCTGAACCTGAGGAACACCGGCAAGGGCAGAGTTGCAGAAATCAAGACGAGACATGACAAGGAACAACAAAAGAGTAGTGAGAGCCCATGGAGTGAGGAAAGGACAAACAGTTTGGATCTGGCGGAGAAAGATGAGTTTCTAGTGACATGGGAAATATGAAAACTCCGAGATAAAGAAAATATGGCACCAAGGGGATGGAGGTGTCTGCAAGGGATGAGGGCATGGACTGCCGTGAGTGAACCAAATAGCTAACGTTTTGGTCATGTTGAGGTGTAAACAATTGGTGGTCAACTAGTTAGCAACAGAGACGAGGCAAGAATTGAGGAGGGAGAAATCCGGCTGAAGGAGACAAGTGTGATGGAGGAGAACATGGTCGTCAGCATAATAGTAGGCAGATATCCGAAATTGTTGCCCTAGGAGGGAACGTGGTGCCAAAGAAACATTGAACAAGAGAGGTGCCAAGACAGAGCCCTGAGGAACACCACAGTGAAGGGGTACAGGGTCAGAAGAGACAGCTGGGGTAGTGCAAGAGAGGACTGCATAAGACCAATAGAAGAGTTAAGCGTGAAACCAGCGGTAAACAATGCTTCGAAGACCGGCTTCATGCAAGCGAGAGAGAAGAGAGTGGTCAACAAGATTGAAAGCCACTGAGAGATCCAGAGATACCGTCACCGAGATGTCACCACAATTGTGAGCAAGGTGTATCTCATTGAGGAAAGCAAGAAGAACCTTTTTTACACTATGGCCAGGGCGAAAACCAGATTGGCATGGGTGGAGAAAGTTTGTGGCGTCTAAGTGATGGGACAGTTGAGTAAAGACTGCTTTTCGAGTATTTTTGAAAGAAAAGGGAGATTAGAAACTGGGCGGTAGTGGGTAGGAATGAGAGGGTCAAGTGAGGGCTTTTTGAGGAGGGGACGAATTAAGGCATGCTTCCAGAGATGCGGGAAGGTTCCAGTGGAAAGACTGGCATTAATCATAGTGAGGATGGAGGGAAGGAGGGCAAAAGAGGGTGCAAGAAGACATAAGGATACAGGGTCAAGGGAGCAAGTGGTCTTGTGAGAGGAAGAGAGAGTTTTAATGAGTTCAGAAGTGGTGAGTGGATAAAAGGAGACCCAGACATGTGAGAGTGGAGAGACAGGGGGAGGAGAGGGTGGAAGAGGAGAGGATATTGGGGGTGGGGGGGGGGGAGGGACCACATGGCAATGATGTCCTAAGGTTGAGGATCTTTGAGGTGAAGAAGGAGGCCAGTTGCGAAGGGTTAGGGGCTGGCGGAGGAGGCACTGGAAGAGAGCTGGACTGGAGTGCTGAGAGAGAACTGAGAACTGAATAGAGGAGACAGGTGGGGCTTGGGGCAGAGGAAATTGTTGCAGAGAAATATGTTTGGTTAGGTGGACCCGGGCCCTGTAATGCGAATGATGTTCCTTGAAAGTTTGCAGTGTGGATGAGAAATGGTTTTCCTTCACAGTTGCTCTGCGCGACGAAGCTGGTAGCGGAGAAGACGCGCTGTACAAAAAGAACATGTAAAAGACAGTCCCTTCTGATCAGAGCTTACAATCTAATCAAGACAAACACAGAAGGCGTAAACAGGGGGAAGGAGAAAGGAGATCAGGTGAATCAAGATCCAAAGGCAGTAGCGAAGAGGTGAGCCTTCAACCTGGATTTGAAGAGGGTTAGCGAAGGTGCCTGTTGTACAGACAAGGGTAGTTTGTTCCAGGCGTAAGGTGCAGCAAGGTCTGGAGTTAAGGCCAGAGTGATACCAGGACTGCAAAGGACAGTGATGTGGAGGACAGAGCCGCAATGGTGCTAACTGGTCTAGGGCAGCTGAGAGACTAGGTCCATTGGGAGACCTGTGAGTCAGGGAAAAGGGAGGGGAAGTCTGCAGAGAAGAGTTCTACAGCAGCTGGGAAGCATTGAAGAGAGAGGGGTAATCCGACGGGAGTACCGCACAGGGACCGACGGTGGATCAGTGGATGGATGAGAGGGGAAGGTAGGGCAGGGCGGCTGAAGGAGACATCGGAAGGTCAAACAGTAATGATCAGTCCAGGGTAATGGTGTAGAGTGTAGATGACTAAGCAGAAGGATGGAATCAGTTGGAGTAATGACCAAGTCAAGAGTATGACCAGCTGTATGGGTCGGTATGTTCACATGCTGGGTGAGAGACAAATCCCGAAGGGGAGAGATAAAGGAGTGATCTCTGGAGAAGGAAGGTGCGTCTAGATGCGTCCAGGTGAGGATAATTCAATGATAGGTCAGAGATGGTCAGCAGAAGTGAGTCCCAAAGACGAGGGCGAAGAGACAGAGGGGAGTAGATGATCAGAACATAGTGCTGGTGAGGTCTGGTCTCTCCTCGCCTTCTCTGATCTTCTTTCGGCAACCGTCTTTTCCTTCCTTCACCTGCCCAGGCCCGCTTAGAGCTCACCCGACACTCAGCTTTCTTTTTCCTAGGTCCAGCTTTATGGAACTCACTCCCTTCCTGCCTTCGTCTGGAACTTTCCTATCCCCGCTTTAAAACTCTCCTTAAAACGCATCTATTCTGTCAAGCCTTTGATCTCCCTTTCTCTGACGATGGTGCCTCGTCCTCTGGTCGTCCCCCCCAACCTCCATAAACCTCCCTTCCCTGTCTGTTCCACTTCCATTTCCCTTTTCCTCTTTCCGCCCCCTGCCCTTCGCCTTCCCTGCCCTTCTGGGCTCTTCTCCCCCTTCCGACTTTCTTTCTACCCTGTCCTGTCCTATTGAATTTGGCGTTCCTTTTCTAGCTTTATTTTCAGTAGCCCGTTTGTTGTACTGTACACCGCCCTGATGCTTCGGCCTGGGCGGTTCATCAAATAATGCAAATAAAGATAAAGATAAAGAGGAGAAGGGATTCAGGGTAGTGCAACAGGGGAGAGGAGACCTGTGTGAACGGGAGAGAGGAACGGTAAAGAGCCGCAACATCCCCGCCCATACGGCCGATGCGAAGAACAGAAGCAGCAGCAGCAAAGCCAGAAGGAAGGCAGCGAGTGAGGAGTGCATCCTCCCCCCTCTGAGCCATGTCTCTGAGAGCAGAAAATCTGAAGATTCCTGAACAGCAAGGTCCTGATTTAGAAAAGTCTTAGCTCTCAAAGAGCGGCAATTAATAAGCTCTAGCTTGATAGAAAGAGAGTGTGTGGTGTTAGGGGATGTAGAGCAAGACTGGCAGATGATAGGCAAACAAGGGAGGAGATTTGCCGAGCAACTGGACATAGATCCACCAAACCTGAGAGAGTGAGCCAGATGGTGGGGATGGTTCCCCCATAGGACTGGAATGGGAGCCATTGAAAGCCAACCAAATGCTGTCAAAGAAACAAAATTGCTAGAGGTAGAGAGAGAAACTGCACCTACCCAAGGCGGAGAGGGCTGCTGACAGAGGAAGAGAGGGGCGATGAGGCAAACAGGCAAAAAAGATACCAATGCAGCACAGTCCGTTTGGGAACTGTTGCCTACCCTGCCGGAGCTGCCCCAAAGAACGCACCTAAGGTGTGCACATATGTTGCATGGCGGCAAGCGCCGCTGATGCTGTGCTTTTAAAGGGACAGTGGAGCTGGTTACCTGGTGGAACACGGCCGGACCTTGGTCTGACCCAGTATGGTAAATCTTATGTTCTTATGTTCATCGGTGCCTGACGCCAGGCTTGGCTCCATGCATCGGACCTCGAGCTGTGGGTCCAAGAGAAGCTCCTCTGCGTCCCCTGTCTCAGTGAAAACGTCTTCAGCAAACTGATGGAGAATAAGGCGGTGGAGATGGAAAGTCTCCTTGCCCGGAACACCTGAACTGCATGCTCAAATGCTCGATCCATCTGCAATAAATGGCCCGTCCTCACTGACTATATTGAGCAACGGAATCTGGACTTGCTTTTCGTCACTGAGACTTGGTTAACTGAAACAGACACTGTGCTTACCAATCTACTTAGGCCACCCAGTTATGACCCCTTTAATTGCCTTAGAGCAAACCGGAGAGGTGGCGGAATCCTCATAATTGCCAGACGTAATCTCCACTTCCAATGCAGTTCTGTTCGGAGTGCACCCAACCTTGACTATATTCGGATCTCTAACAAGTTCCTGTCAGCCTGTCTCTTCTACCGCTCGCCATCTGCATGTGCTGATGAGCCGGCCACAATCCTCAACCTAGCATGTAATAGGAATACCCAACACAAACTACTCTGGCTTCTAGGGGACTTCAATCTCCCAGCTCTCCCTACCAAGCACTCCACTGCCTTCCTTAATGCAATTACAGCTGTGGACTATCATCAACTAATACACACACCCACTCATTCTAGAGGTAACTCCCTGGACCTCATCTTTGCTCCATCACCCCTCCACAGTTCGAGCAGCCAGGACCCACCACTTGTCCTTCCTGTCCCCGGTCTGATCATAATGCCATACTTTTCAGCATTCCTATAGATCCTGAAGGAAAACAACTGCCCTGCAAATTCAGTCCTCTAGCCCCCAGACATCGCTTCAGACACTTTGATAAGGAAACATTCCTCAGTGACATTCTTGATGATCTCAGTCCCGACACCAATGATTTGGTTAAGCTAACAGACATATGGAACAACAACTTAGCTAAAGCTTCAGTCCTTCCACCCTCCACTAAGCCCACCGGGAGGAAGCACACAGCTATATGGTTTACTTCTGATCTCCGTGAATCCTTATTACTCCTCAGAAAGCTTGAGTGATGCTGGTGGCATTCTAGGTATGACCTCAACCATGTTGCCTACCTGGTCAAACCACAGGAACACCGAAGAGCAGTCAATCACAAGAGAAAGGAATACCATACCAACATCCTTATGCATTCTCTTAACAAGCTCCAAGAGCTTTTCAGTCTCGTTAGATCCCTTACAAATGACGCACCCAAGAACCTATCAACAAGTACCCCCAGCCTGGATGACTTTGCCGCACACTTCCAGAGTAAAACGAATTAGATCAGTTCACTCACAGAGAAGCTTGATGCTGAATATTCCTTTCTTGAACAGCCCCCTCCCCCCAGGAGATGCACTTATACCCACCCTTGATACTTTCTATCCATACTCGGCTGAGCAAATAGAAAACGTCATCGGCACAATTAATACCACCACCTCCCCAGCTTATCCTTGCCCAGCATTCTGGATCAAGCAAGCAAGAGCCAACCTAAGTGCATCTGTTTCCAGAATCATACACCTTTCCCTGTCTACAGGTTCTCTCCCACTGCCCCTGAAAACTGCCTCTATCAGACCTCTGCTAAAAAACAACAAATTAAACCCCTAAGACATCAGCTCATATAGACCAATATCCATCCTACCCTTCCTGACCAAGATATTAGAAAAGATTGTCCAGCAACAAATCCAGGACCACATTGACTCCCACGCCCCTTTTGACCCTCAGCAGCATGGGTTCCGCCAGCAGCATGGGGTTGAAACTCTACTAGTAACCCTCTTAGATAGACTCTGCACCGGCTTAGATAAGAAAGAGTCAGGGATTCATCCTAATCTTCATGGACATTGCTTCTGCCTTTGATACCGTCAGTCATAGTTGTCTTCTTGACCGCTTACAACAAAAGGGGATATGGAACGCAGCCCTCAACTGGTTTAGATCATACTTGACGGGTCGCCAGCAACAGGTCCGCATAGGAACAGTCTTCAAGCACCTTCCAGCAAACTCAGAGTCCCACAGGGCTCGTCTCTCTCAGCCCTGCTATTCAACATGTATATACAGCCAATCTGTGCAATAATTCAGTCCTTCAACATCCTATACCACATTAATGCAGATGTTTTACTCTATACCCTAGTCTCCATTGACAGCCCTGACTTTTCAGTCATTTCTGAATGCTTCAACTCGGTTTCGGATTGTCTCGCTGCACACAACCTGATGGTTAACTGCAGGAAGACGGAGGTCTTATTTATAACTAGAGACCAAACATTTACCCCACCAACTTCCTTGCGGGTGAGAGATGGCTCCTGACCAAGCAGGAAGTACGCTATCTGGGAGTAATCTTGGACCAATGGCTGAGTATGGTTGCACACATACATAATGTCATCAAGGCAGTCTATCATAAGATAAGGACCCTCCATCATCTACGCCCGTTCCTAGATGCCCTAGATGCCTTGCTGTACAGTCTTCCAAGCTCTCATCTTCCTGCAATTTTTACTAAGCCAGTATTCTTCATGGCCTCCCAAACCACATCCTCCAACCACTCCAATTGGCCATGAACACAACTGCCCAATCACTCAAAGGTGTTTCCAGGTACGAGCACATTTCACCCATTTTGATGCAACTACACTGGCTCCTCATAACTAGCTGTCTGACCTACAAAGCCCTTCTACTCATGTTTAAGATTCTTCATGACTTATCTGCATCCTCCCTGTCATCAATAATATAACATACCCCAGGCAACAGAACGAGAAGATCAAGCATGGTAAACATTCTGATTACACCTTCAGCAATAAGGACTTGCACTCAGGCTGTCAGGAATCGCGCCTTTTCTTTATACACACCAACCCTCTGGAATGCCCTTCCTGCTTCAGTCCGAGCCATCGCTGACCAGTCTACATTCAGAAAGACATTAAAGACTCACCAGTTCCAGCTAGCTTATGATCACATAATTTAATGAAGGGCTTTCATAGTGCTGGCTTCCTCACTTACATAGCATATACCTTGAGGCTTGGCTGCATAACTTGCAATTAGTTTTCCCATCCCTCCCCTCATTCCCCTGCCTCTATCCTTACCCTATTCCCTCTCCCCATCCAAGTTTATATCCCCATGGAATGTTAACATAACCGCTGGTTTCTAATTACTTGTTCTATGTTAACTAGATTCAATGTTTAATGCCTCTTCTATGTAAAGTTGCTTGATTGTTCACGTGCCATGTAAACCGTGCTGATACTAAATAGTGCGGTATATAAAAGCAAATAAATAAATAAGAGGCCCCCTTTTCACAAAAAAGGCCAGCCTTATCGAGGCTATCCCCAATACCAGGCCCCTCAGACTCTGCAGCAGGGTCACCAGGATAAAGGAGCAGGCCAAAGCCAATGCAAGCCTAAGTTTCAAACACCGGCTCTTGCCCATACTAGATTGGAGTTTTGACTCCCTGAGCATAGCCTCTCCTCCCAGGAGGGAGCAGCTGCCAACAGGGGGGCGTCTGATGCACTTTTCCCATCGATGGCCAGCCATAACCACCCTAGCCCTCCAGGTGGTCAGAGAAGACTATGTCCTTCACTTGGACCGGACTCTTCCCTCCCCCTTTCTTTCCAGGAGTGCCCCTTCGGACTCCTTGGCACCAGGCCCTGCTACTACAGGAATTCACAGGCCTCATCAGGAATGGAGCCATGGAACCAGTATGTCTCCACTTCAGGAGCAAAGGTTCTACTCCTGTTACTTTCTGGTCCCAAAAAGAATAGGGGGCCTAAGGCCCATTTTGTCTTAAGAAACCTGAAGAAGTACCTGGTGTGGTTGAAGTTCACGTTGCTGTCTCTTGTAACATTGCTGCCCTACTTCCAGCAGGGAGATTGGCTATGATCCTTGGACCTAAAGGATGTTGAACCCACATAGTTATTCATCCCAGTCACAGGCAGTACTTAAGGTTCATGTTCGGGGGCAACCATTACCAGTACAGGATACTACCCTTCGCTGCATCCTCTGCACCAAGAGTCTTTACCAAATGCCTGGCAGTGGTAGCCTGCTACCTCTGTCTCCAAGGGACCTTTGTCTTCTCATACTTGGATGACTGGCTCATAAAGGGGAATACAGCCTCTGATGTGCAACAGGCCACGGCCCGCACCATTAAGGTCCTGCAGCATTTGGGATTCGTGATAAACTACCTCGAGGCTCACCTCACTCTAATGCAGGACTTGGAGTTCATAGGAACTCAGGCAGGGCCTTTCTTCCCTTGAACAGGGCAGTGGTGTTTGGCCATTTTTTGTTCGAGGCTTACCTTGTCCGGCATTCGTGCCCTTTTTCACCCAGGGGTCGTTGACCCTGGTGGGTTCAAAAAATATGACTGCTACATTCAAACTATGTCCGTTACAGACACTCATGACTGCTCCTTAACTGCCTGGGACCTGGGCTATGATAGCACCTCATGTGATGTGACTTGTGCCAGGCCATGACTCCTAAAACCAATTAAGAGGTCGGAGTTGCAGAAAAAAAGTTTCGCCAGGTCAGACACTGCACTGGCCTCCATGACGCCGAGTTCCAAGCCCAGCACTTTCCAAGAGGGCCGAGCGTCCTTGGAGTCCTGAGGCGGTGGCTCCTCTGAGAAGACCTCGGACCCCGAGTTGAAAAAGAAGAAATCCTCTAAGTCTGTCGAGGTTCTACCAGAGAAACCCGGTAAGACTGCTCAGAGAGACTTGGGTGACTCCTAGAAACATCCCCCCCAAGGTCCTCAAGAAAGATGCCTCAGCTGGCAAAGATCATGCGAGGGTCCTCGAGGCCATAGTCCTCGGGGAGGATGCTCTCGCAAGAGTGCCGGCATCGAGCCTGAGATCCTCTGTGCCCATACCGAAAACTGTGGAGCCTTCTGGATTCAAGTCCAGAACGGCAGCCATGGAGCAGAATATCGCACCCACAAACAGGAACAGAAGCGAGGAGCATCTTGAAGAATTTTCAGAAGACTGTGTTCATGAGAAACTAGCTAAGCTTAAAGTAGACAAAGCGATGGGACCAGATGGGATACACCCTAGAATACTGAGGGAACGTGGACGTTCTAGCAGCTCGACTGACTGACCTTTTCAATGCCTTGTTGGAGTTGGGAGTGGTGCCAAAGGCCTGCAGAGAGGCTCATCTGGTCCCTTTATACAAAAGCGGAAGTAAGGATGTGGTTGAAAACTACAGGCTGGTTAGTTTAACTTCGGTGGTGAATAAATTTTTGGAAACGCTGCTGAAAGAGAAAATAGTGAGGTTTCTGGAGTCCCATGGATTACAGGTTCCGAGGCAGCATGGATTCACCAGGGGCAGGTCTTGTCAGACAAATCTGATTTCTTTGACTGGGTGACCAGGGAGTTGGACCGAGGGAGAGCCCTAGATGTGATGTATTTAGATTTTAGTAAAGCCTTTGACATTGTTCCTCAAAGGCGACTTATAAACAAACTGAGCACCCTAGGGATGGACCCTAAAGTTACTGCTTGGGTTAGAAATTGTTTGCATGGGAGGCGACAAAGAGTACAGGTAAATGGAGATCTCTCTGAGGAGAAGGAAGTTACCAGTGGTGTGCTGCAAGGATCTGTCCTTGATCCAATTCTTTTTAATATCTTTGTTAGTGATATAGTGGAAGAGCTGTCGGGTAAGGTTTTCCTCTTTGCGGATGATACCAAAATCTGCAATAAAGTAGACACCCAGGAAGGTGTAGATAACATAAGGTGGGATCTAGTTAAGCTTGAAAAATGGTCTAGAATTTGGCAGCTGAGATTTAATGTTAACAAATGCAAGGTCATGCATTTAGGATGCAGCAATCCAAGGGAGCGATATAGTATAGGGGGTGAAGTACTTTTGTCCATTAAGAAGAGCGGGACCTCGGTGTGGTTGTCTGATGATCTTAAAGTAGCTAAACAGGTAGAAGAGGCGACAGCAAAAGCTAGAAGGATGCTTGGGTGCATACGGAGAGGAATGTCTAGCAAAAAAAAAGGAGGTGATAGTGTCTCTGTATAAGTCTTTGGTGCGACCTCATTTCAAATATAGTGTACAATTCTGGAGACCGCACCTTAGAAACATAGGCCATGTGGTCTTTTTCTGTCATCATGTTTCTATCTAGTCTGTCCTTCCATAACAACAACAAAGGATATAAACAGGCTGGAGTCAGTACAGAGGCTGGCTACTAAAATGGTTACTGGTCTTTATTATAAAGCATTTTAGGACAGACTTAAGGGTTGTAATATGCACACCACAGAAAAAAGGCGGAATAGAGGTGACATGATTGAGATGTTTAAATACCTCTGTGGCATAAATGCTCAGGGGGAGATCCTTTTTTGATTGAAAGCAAGTTCTGCTACGAGGGGACATGGGATGAGGGTGAACGGGTATAGATTCAGGAGTGATATGCAGACATATTTCTTTATGGAAAGAGTGGTGGATCAGTGGAATAGTCTCCCAGTGAAGGTGGTAGAGATGAGGACAGTATCTGAATACAAAAAAGCTTGGGACAAACACAGAGGATCTCTAAAGGAAAAAAGGGGACTGTTCTAGTTGTTATGGAAGGACAGACTAGATAGGCCATGTGGTCTTTTTCTGTCATCATTTTTCTATGTTCCTATCCTGGCCATGCAGCAGGCAATGATGGCAGGTTTGTCTGCCTCATCTACCCTGACAACCAGATCCCCGACTGCGGGGGATTCCCCAGTCGTCAAGCCGAGCCCTGAGTGCCATCGTCCTCGGTTAAGTCCTTGGCCCCGGTCGAGATCCTGATCCTGTTCCTCGGGCAGCCGGTCCTCCCTGGCCAGTTTCTGAGACTCAGACCCCAGGTCCTTGGGAGGACCCCAGCCCTTCATGGGCCTCAGACTCGTCCACCCTCGACTACAAGTGGGAGACTGACAAGGCTTCCCCCTAAACCAAATGGCACTGAGATGTCCCCTCGGACCCATCTCTCCCTAGCGCCATTCTTCTTCGGAAGACATGGCCTTCCATGACTTTGTCAGGGATATGGCCAGAGTCCTCTCGCTGCAAACATGGCAGAGGAGGACCCATGCACTGAGGAAGTGGAGATTCTCCAGAACCCTTACTGTGCGATCCAGCCAGTCCTCGAGCGGCTACTGTGGGAGACCCTGGCATTAGTGCCAGTGGTCAGCCAAAGCCTCAACGCCATATACTGTGTCAGAAAGGGGCTGGGGTTCCCTAAGCCCCAACTCCCACATAAATCCATGGTTGTCGAGTCAACCATGCAAAAGCTCAAAGCCTGAAGCTTACTATTCTGTCCCCCTCCCCCCTTTTATGGATGCCAGAGCCCTTGACGTCCTTGGGTGCAAGTGTTACCAGAGCTTGATGCTGGGGTGCCGAATCCAGGCCTATGAGCTATACATAGGCATGTATTTGAAGGCCTTGACCCTGGAGTTCTATGGGTTCTCTGCGGGGCTGGCCAGGGAACCTCTGTCGGTCCCTAGCTCTGGCCTCGGACTGCTCAAAATTCCTCCCCTGGGCAGCCTATGATGGATTTGAGTCAGCGGCTCGAGTAGCAGCAGCCGGCATCGGGGCTTGATGTCAAGCCTGGCTGCAGTCCTCGGACCTTGAGCCGTGGGTCTAGGACAAGCTGCTCGACATCCCCTGCACCAGTGAGAACTACTTTGGCAAACAAAAATCCCTCTGGGAAAAGGCCCCTATTTTGGGGGGAAAAAGGGGTACTTTTTAACAGTGTCACTGATACCAGTCATTCTCGGGCCAACAGGGTTCTCACCCTAAGAGTCAGGGCCAAGGAGCTCAGAAGCTGAAGATTCAGAAGCCCCAGGCCCTGGCTCCAGCCCAACTAGGGGGGAGCTTTTGACTCACAGGCCTCCCCTCCCCCGGGAGACCTTCACCATTCCCCAGGGAGCCGCCTGGCACTCTTTGCCCACGAGTGGGCCAAGGTCACCTCAGATCAGTGGGTTTCTTCAGGTGGTAAGGGAGGGATACCTCCTCCACTTACAACATATACCATCCAGGTTCCTTCCAGGAGTTCCAGTGTGACTTCTCCTTCACCAGACCATTCTGCTCTTAGAGCTCGCAGGTCTGCTCAGGGATAATGCAGTGGAGCCTGTACACAAGCATCTGAGATGAGGGCTTCTACTCATGGTACTTACTTGTCCCAAAAAGAACTGGGGGCTCAGGCCCATACTAGACCTCAGAAACTTAAACAAGTTCCTGGTGATGGAGAAGTTCACAATTCTCTCCCTTGGAACATTGCTGCCTTACCTCCACCAGGGAGTTTGGCTGTGCTCCTTGGACCTAAAGGATGTGTATACTCACATCCTGATCCACCCCTCCCACAGGCAGTATCTATAGTTTGTGGTGGGAGGAGGGTACTACCAATAGACAGGAGAGCATCACACTGGTGTGGCAGGAAGTGATCCTATATCTAGGATCTGTCCTCCAGGTTATGTAAAACCCTCTCGCACCAAGGAAGTTTCTCCAGGGCCATGTGCCCATGAGGGAAGGGTTAGGACAGCTTTTATAGTTGGTGATTCGATCAATCTCCAGGAACAAGCAGGAATGAGTCTTCAAATATGGGTATCGTCGGTACCGAAGGAGCCTGCACGGGAACGCTCCCCAGCGTCCAGTAAGAAAGCGTTTGGGAGCATCCCACAGCGCCTGCACGCTGCCTTCCCGCCTTTCCCAACCGCCTCTCTCCAGTTCTTCTTTTCCGTGGAGCCAGCAGGTCGTGTTCTGTCACCGCAGAAGAATTCTTTATTTTTTTCTTTATTTTTCTGTCTCGCGTCTGCCTTCTTCGACGTCAGACCGGTACCGCCGGTCTTCTCTTTTCTTTCTTAAAAAAAAACAAAAAAAACTTTTCTTTCTTCAGCTGTGCATTTTCGGTTTGGGCCTTAGGCCTGAACATATTTTCTCCTCATGGAGAAGCCCGCTTCTGGGTTCAAAAAGTGCACGAAGTGTGGCGGTACTATTTCTGTCACCGACACCCATGACTGGTGTCTAAAATGTTTAGGTCCTGACCATTCCATCACGGATTGTGTGTCCTGTACCATGATGTCTAAAAGAGGTCGGCAGAACCGAGCAGCCAAGCTCAGTACCCTGTTTCCCTCTGATGCAGCCTCGGTGGCATCGATGTCTTCCAGGGCTGCTTCTTCCTCCCATGGATCTCAGGTAACCAAATATAAATCTAGCCGGTCCTCGAAGGGCAAATCTCCCTCTAAGCATCGAGATGCCTCCGGGCTTGTCTTCGAGGATTCCGCACCGGCAAAATTACCCCGGCGGGAAGTTCCGGCTTCCAATGCATTGTCTATGGGGTCACAGGTTGACATCGATGGCTTGGCCTCGACCGATCACCTGTTGCCGTGTTCTGGGGTACCGGTGCCCTCCACTGGTACCGACATCCAGACTCTGGTGGCGTCGATGGATCAGAAGATTCTGTCCATGCAGCGCACCCTAATGGCATTTATGCAGGCTTCGACGCCTCCGGTACCGCAACAGTCTCTGTTGCCCATACCGACTCTGGCATCGGCATCGTTCCCGGTGCCGGTACCGATTGCATCGACATCGGCTTCGGTGTCGACTGCAACGGTATCCTGTCCTATGATGCCCATCAGTACCGAACCGGTACCGCTTACTCCCGATGTCGATCCCACTCGGTACTCGTATCGGGCTTTACAGGAGCATCCAGACAGGCGATACTTCGATTCCTCCAAAGACTCTGATGAGTCGGAGGTTTCTGTCGATGCACTGGTACTTCTTCCTCAGGAGTCTGATTCTCCAAAACGAAGAATGTCTCCTCCAGAAGACTTGTCTTTTCAGGACTTCATTAGGGAAGTGGCTAGCGGTCTCTCCATTACAGTGGCCCCTGAGTCAGAGCGTAGTGCCAAGCAACTAGATATTTTGCAATACCCTAAGGCTCCTAAAGAAGCAGCTACTTCACCTATTCATGAGATTCTCTATGATCTCATGTTGAGCATGTGGGAGACTCCTCTTACCACCTCTCCTCATTCTCGTAGATTAGACACCATGTACTGTGTCCCTCCTTGTCCTGGCTTTCATAAGGCTCAGCTTTCTCACCACTTTATTGTGGTAGAGTCTGCCATGAGGAAAATAAAGAGTGCAAAGAGACACTCATCTAATCCTCCAGGACGTGAATGCAGGACCCTTGATGCTTTTGGCTGAAGGGTTTTCCAAGCTAATATGCTTGCTGCCAGAATCAACTCCTATAGTCTCTATATGGGGATGTTTCTAAAAGAAGTCACAGATCATCTGCAGACTTTAGCCCCTTTTATTTCAGAAGATAAAAGGCAGGAATTTCTCGCTTGACTTAAACATGCCCAAGATGTTTCCAAATTTTCCAACCGTGCAGCCTTTGACTTTTGAGTGTGTAAGCAGAGCCTCGGCTATTGCCATAGGTGCACGCAGAATTGCTTGGTTACAAGCCTCTGATTTGGGTCCAAGATGAACTGGGAAATCTTCCTTGTACAGGTGAAAACCTTTTTGGCAGGGATTGGAAAGCAAAGGCCACTCAGATGGATGCTGAGAACTCTGCTTTGGATCGACTTTCAAAGTCTACCTCTGCTCCTGCTAAGAAAAGGTTGTTCAAAAAGACAACTTTTTCTAAAAAGGGAAGATACTATCCTGCTTATGGTCAGCAGGCATCTTCTGCAGGTCGTTTTGCTGCAAAGCGTCAGCAACCACCTAAACAGGCCACGTCAAAGGCTGCCAGGCCTCCCACGGCTCAACATCCTCAGCCTCCCCAGGGCCTTTGACTTGCAGCTAGAGAACTTAGCCTTTCTGGCTCTGGAAGAACCAGATCCCCTCAACATTCCAGGAAGGTTGGCTTACTTAGATCCCAGATTGGAGCAAAGTACAGCAGAGCAATGGACCCTCTCCATTGTAAGGGAAGGGTACAAGCTTCATTTCTTAAACCTTCCTCCCCACATCATGGTGAGACAGTTCAATTCTCCAACATCTCTCCTCAACCTTCTGGGTTAGGAGATTACTACCCTTCTTGCCCAAGGGGCAGTAGAAGAAGTACCCCTTCTTCAACAGGGCTCAGGGTTCTTCTCCCCTTATTTTCTTATTCCAAAGAAAACAGGGGGCTACAGACCTATATTAGATCTCAGAGAATTGAACAAGTTTCTATTCAAAGAGAAATTCAAGATGATTTCTCTCGGTACTCTGCTGCCATACCTTCAGAGTCAGGACTGGCTTTGTTCTCTAGATCTCAAGTATGCGTACACCCATGTCCTCATCCATCCAACACACAGAAGGTTCCTTTGGTTCCTTTTTCATGGAAAGCACTACCAATACAGGGTGCTTCCTTTCGGTCTGGCCTCTGCACCAAGGGTGTTCACGAAATGCATGGCAGTAGTAGCTGCATTTCTGCGCACTCTAGGAATATTCGTTTTCCCATATCTGGACGACTGGCTCATTCGAGCTCCATCCCAGTCAGAGGCCCAGATTTCTCTAACCTGCACAATGCGTGTCCTTCAGTATTTGGGACTGGTAATAAACATCCCAAAATCCCATCTCACCCCTACTCAGTCTCTGGAGTTTATAGGGGCCTTGCTGGATACCACAACTGCAAGGGCCTATCTTCCTCAGGCCCGTTGCCTACGCTTGGTGCAGTTAGCCTCCCAGATACAGTTAAAGTCCCATTTAACTGCTCGAGAGATGTTACAACTATTAGGCCACATGGCATACACCGTGCATGTGGTTCCATATGCTCGCCTTCACATGAGGGCAGCTCAATGGACTTTGTCCACCCAATGGACTCAGGCATCAGGTTGCCTGTCAGACAAAATAGCAAACTCCAGTCGCCTATTTTGGTCTCTCCAGTGGTGGAAGTCCCCTCCAAATCTGTTGCTGGGGTCCCCTTTTCAGCAGTCGCTACCCCAAGCAACTCTGACAACAGATGCTTCTCCAATGGGTTGGGGAGCTCATCTGCAGGATCTCTCCACCCAGGGCATCTGGTCTCCACAGGAGACTTCTCTGCATATCACCCTGCTCCGCTACAGGACAGTCCTCATCCATACGGACAACCAAGTTAGGGACTGGTTCTCTGTCGCTTTGCAACGAATCTTTGCGACTGTGGGCCTTCGCCAGAGAGCATCACATCCATCTTCTGGCAGTATATCTTCCAGGCGTTCAAAACTCTTGGGCGGACAGACTCAGTCGAGTTCTGCTTCCACACGAGTGTTCCCTCCACATGGACAAGGTAGCCAGGATTTTTCGAATTTGGGGAACCCCGGACATAGACCTTTTTTGCAAGTCCGTGGAATGCCAAACTACCCCGGTTCTTTTCCAGAATTCCGTGTCAGGGAGTTCAGGCCTAGGATACCTTCCTCCTTCACTGGGGTCAAGACTTCCTTTATGCCTTTCCACCAATTCCCCTAATTCCCAAGACACTATTCAAGCTTCAGAGAGATCAAGGGACCATGATCCTCATAGCACCACATTGGCCACGCCAAGTGTGGTACCCTCTACTTGTGCATCTCTCTCAAGCTCCTTCCCTGGACTTGGGCTCTGCACCAGACCTTCTGTCCCAGAAAGAGGGGACTTTGTGGCACCCAAACCCCCAGTCGCTCCATCTCAGGGCTTGGTTGTTGAGGGCCTAGACCTTCAAGATTTTCATCTCTCAAAGCAAGTCAGAGATATTATTCACGCCTCTAGAAAGCCTTCTACTAGACGTTCCTATGCTTTCAAATGGAAAGGATTTACCATTTGGTGTTCAGGGAAAGGTCTAAACCCTCTTGCAATACCTCTGAATTCTCTACTAGAGTATCTCCTGCATCTATCCCATGCAGGTCTGAAAATGAATTCAGTAAGAGTCCATTTGAGTGCTATTGCAGAGTCCCTCAAGCCTCTCAATGGACAACCTATTTCCTCTCATCCTCTTATAGCAAGATTCATGAGAGGCCTTCTTTTAACTAAACCTCCCATTAGACCACCTTCTTGGCCAGCTTATGAAGCCACCCTTTGAACCTTTAGCCACCACCTCCTTGAAATTCCTTTCTTGGAAAGTTATTTTTCTCATTGCAGTCACCTCAGCACGCCGCATCAGTGAGTTGCAAGCTTTGGTGGCTAATCCACCTTATACAAGGTTCCATCATGATAAGGTAGTCCTCAGGACCAATCCACACTTTATGCCTAAAGTGGTCTCACCTTTTCATCTGAACCAGGAGGTATATTTACCTGTCTTTTTTCCAGGACCTCATGCATCAAATGCAGAGAGGAATCTTCATACCTTGGATTGTAAGAGAGCTCTCGCTTTTTACTTACAAAGAACACAGCAACATAGAAGGTCTTCTCAACTCTTTGTTGCTTTTGATCCTTCTCATTTAGGACTTCCAGTCTCTAAGAGAACACTGTCCAACTGGATTGCTCAGTGTATTTCTTTCGCCTACCAGAGTAGGAACATTTCTCTGGAGGGCCATGTCACAGCTCACAATGTGAGAGCCATGGCAGCCTCAATGGCTCATCTAAACTCTGTGTTCATCGACCAAATCTGTCGAGCGGCCACCTGGGCCTCGGTTCATACCTTCACAGCCCATTACTGTTTGGAGAAGGACTCCCGCCGGGATGTCTCATTTAGTCAGGTTGTTCTCAAACACCTGTTCCATTCCTAATCAACTCTTACCCACCTACCCTGGTCGGATGACAGAGATCCATGGGGGAAGGTAGAGTCCTTTTCAAGGACACACAACCTGGGGTTTCTCCCTGGCATCTGCAGGTAGGGAGTCCGCATATGTGAAGACTCATTCCTGCTTGTTCCTGGAGATAGCACAGATCTCCAGGAACAAGCAGGAATGAGTCTTCACATATGAGTATCGTCGGTACTGACGGAGCCTGTGCGGGAACGCTCCCCAGTGTCCAGAAAGAAAGCTTTTTGGAGCATCCCACAGCGCCTGTGCGCTGCCTTCCCGCCTTTCCTAACCGCCTCTCTCCAGTTCTTCTTTTCCGCGGAGCCAGCAGGTCGTGTTCCTGTCACCGCTGAAGAAGTTCTTTATTTTTCTTTATTTCTTTGGTCGTGCGTCTGCTTTCTTCGACGTCGGACCGGTACCGCCGGTCTTTTCTTCTTTCTTTTTAAAAAAATAAACAAAAAAAACCCCTACCGTTTCCCACTTCTGTGCAACTTTTCCTTTTGGGCCTTAGTCCTAGCAAAGCTTTCCTCATGGAAAAGCCCGCTTCCGGGTTTAAAAAGTGCACGAAGTGCAGCGGTACTCTTTCTATCACCGACACCCATGACTGGTGTCTAAAATGTTTGGGCTCTGACCGCTCCATCACCGATTGTGTCCTCTTCCATGATGTCTAAAAGAGGTTCTACAGAATCGAGCTGCCAAGCTCAGTACCCTGTTTCCCTCTGATGCAGATTGTCAGACGGATGCCTGGGTGAGAATTTTCACAGTCTTGGCAAAGGCATATGTTAATATGATTTGCAAGGGATTGTGGGAAATGTAGTCCATTCACACCAGACACAGCCGTTCACAATAATTAGTTGTGCTTGAGTGTAAAGCCAATAAGATATTTATTTATGGGGTTATTTCTCCCAACACAGATATGCTTGGTAGCACATAAAACAGGATACTTGCTTTCAGTGTTAAACTTAGAAAAACAAAATCAGGAAAACAACCGTTGAACTTGTCAGGCAATCAAAGCAAAAGAATAAAGACCTGGTTGGTAACAAACTGGTCTTTTCTGTAGGCTCTAGCTAATATTTTCTTAGCAGTGCTTTAATCAACAAACAAAACCCACAAAGTAGGGAAAAACTGTTCTTTTCAGGTTAACTTCTTATATCTTCACACATAGACTCAGAAGTGATTTCCTCAGAGCTCACAAGCAATTAGGTAAGGCTCAATTGCTAGCAGTTACCCAGCTGAAACCCCTTAGCTGGCTTGCTTTCTACTGTGTGGCTCAAATCCTACTCAGGAGCTTTTCTGAGTAGATTAAGGAACAAGTTTGTATTTCTTTGTGATGGTTGTTGTACTTTGTAACAGTAAATTACCAAAGGAGTTTAGACAGAGAGCAATCCATGTATTCACAGCCTGGATCTATAACCTCTCCCCCTTCTTCAACAATCATGGGTTCAATATCATGGATGGGCACAGAGGAATTTCTCAATGGAGCACTCTCAGGAGAATACTTGTTTCCCTGCTGTCTTTCAAGGGTATAGCTAGGGCATAGATCAGTGTTCATACCTGAGCTTCCATTGCTGTTAGAGTTGCTCTCTAAATAGCCTGGCCAGTATGTAGTCCAGTTCTTATGTCCAGCCTTCCAATCCAGATCCCTGGACACTGGATCTCTCTTCACATACCTTCTGGCACGGGTCCTGGGGTCCCTTCCAAGTGCAGCCGTCTCCCTCACAGGTACAGTCTGGAGATTCCTAGCTCTGCAGCACCATTCCTCTGGCTTTCCCCAGTCGAATGGTGTAAGCTTGCTTTTGGAATGCCTTCCAGTATACGTACTGCTATGGACTCCTCTAGACCTCCCAAATGCTTTTCTCTTCTTTCTTCCAAAGGGTTTCTTGCCCTCTCTGTCCGTCCGCTCTGGCTTTTGCTGATGAAGCTGTCCAAGATCATGAAGATGTCCAAGCTGAATCTGAGGATCTTCCAGATCAAACTGAGGATAATTCTCTGTAGATAATTCTCTGTAGAATAAACTCTACCTTTATTCTGCTTTGATGAGTGCTCCACCCTAGCACAGCGCAGCTGTGCTGAATCAGGCCCTGCCCTTTGAGATGAGTGCTTGGGGATTACCTCATAGCCCTCCTGATTGAACACACGTTTCCCCACTTCAGCTCCTCTAATGGCTGTTGGAAACCTGGTGTATTCTGGGACTGGTAGTCTTTTATGGAAAAATTCTGTTTTCTTATTTCTACCAGAACTGACAGGTTGCTTGTTCAGAGTCACTTCACCTTTTCTATAACTCCTTCCTGAGCTATGATAAGCTTCCTTATCATAAGCTTCGGTGGCATCGACATCTTCCAGGGCTGCTTCTTCCTCCCATGGATCTCAGGTAACCAAACATAAGTCCAGCCGGGCCTCGAAGGGTAGATCTCCCTCTAAGTATCGAGATGCCTCCGGGCTTGCTCTCGAGGATCCTGCACCGGCAAAATTACCCCGGCGGGAAGCTCCGGCTTCCAAAGCTTCATCTATGGGGTCACAGGTTGACATCGATGGCGTGGCCTCGACAGATCATCTGTTGCCATGTTCTGGGGTACCGGTGGTTTCCACTGGTACCGACATCCAGACATTGGTTGCGTCGATGGATCAGAATATTCTGACCCTGTAGCGTGCCATTTTTGCATTCATACAAGCTGCGACGCCTCCATTACTGCAACAAACTCCGTTGTCGGTACCGGTTCCGGCACCGGCACTAATATCGGTTCCGGTGCCGGTACCGATTGCATCGACATTGGCTTTGGTGTCGACTGCAGCGGTACCCTGTTCTGTGATGCCCATCGGTACCGAATCGGTAGCGATCATTCCCGATGTCGATACCACTCGGTACGCGTATCGGGCTCTGCAAGAGCATCCAGACAGGCGATACTTCGATTCCTCCTAAGACTCTGATGAATCAGAGGCTTCTGTCGAAGCATCGGTACTCCTTACTCAGGAGCCCTCTTCTCCAAAAAGAAGAATGTCTCCTCCAGAAGACTTGTCTTTTCAAGACTTCATTAGGGAAGTGGCCAGGGGCCTCTATTTCAGTGGCCCCTGAACCAGAGCCTAGAGCCAAGAAATTGGATATCCAGGGGAGGAGTTGCCTAGTGGTTAGGACAAGGTATTTCATGCCGGAGGGCCGGGGGTTCAAGTCCCACCTGGGGACAGCAATCTCAGGCTGGAGGGACTGGGATTTCTAGTCCTATAGGCACTCCTTGTGGTGTTGGGCAAGCCACTTAACCCTCCATTGCCCATGTTCCCTGTAAGTATTAGCGTATGCGTGTCATATCCCCTCGTGTTAAATGTATCTACCAATTGACCGCTTTGACCCGGTGAAAAGCGGGATATAAATACAGCTAAATAAATAAATAAATAAATATCCTAAGGCTCCTAAAGAGGCAGCTACTTTACCAATTCATGAGATCCTTTATGATCACATGTTGGGCATATGGGAGACACCTCTTACTACCTCCCCTCATTCTCGCAGGTTGGAGACCATGTACCGTGTTCCTCCTTGTCCTGGCTTTCATAAGACTCAGCTTCCTCACCGCTCTATTGTGGTGGAGTCTGCTATGAAGAAGATAGAGTGCAAAAAGACATTCATCTAATCCTCCAGGAAGAGAATGCAGAACCTTGGATGCTTTTGGCCGGAGAATCTTCCAGGCCAATATGCTTACTGCCAGAATCAACTGCTATAGTCTCTATATGGGGATGTTTCTAAAGGAAGTTACAGATCATCTGCAAACTTTATCTCCTTTTATCTCAGAAGATAAAAGGGAGGAGTTTCTCACCTGGCTTAAACATGCCCAGGATGTTTCCAAATTTTCCAACCGTGCAGCCTTTGACTCTTTTGAGTGTGCCAGCAGAGCCTCGGCTATTGCCATAGGTGCACGCAGACTTGGTTACAAGCTTCTGATTTGGAAACCTGGGTCCAGGATGGATTAGGAAATCTTCCTTTTACAGGTGAAAACCTTTTTGGCAAAGATTGGCAAGCAAAGGCCACTCAGATGGATGCTGAGAATTCTGCCTTAGATAGACTTTGAAAGTCTACTTCTGCTCCTTTTAGAAAAAGGTTATTCAAAAAGGCTTTCTTTCCCAAAAAAAGGGAAATATTATCCTGATTATGGTCACCAGGCATCTTCTGCAGGTCGTTTTGCTGCAAAGTGTCAGCAACAACCTAAACAAGCCAAGCCTAAGGCTGCAAGGACTGCTACGGGCCAACAGCCTCAGCCTACTCAGGGCTTTTGACTTACAACTAGAGAACTTAGCCTTTCTGGCTCTAGAAGAACCAGAGCCTCTCACCATTCCAGGAAGGTTAGTTCCCTTTGCTCCCAGATGGGAACAAATCACAGCAGAGCAATGGACCCTCTCCATCATAAGGGAGGGGTACAAGCTTCATTTCTTAAAACTTCCTCCTCACACCATGGTGAGACAGTTCAATTCTCCAACATCTCTCCTCGACCTTCTGGGCCAGGAGATTGCTATTCTTCTTGCCCAAAGGGCAATAGAAAAAGAACCCCTTCTTCAACAGGGTTCAGGGTTCTACTCTCCCTATTTTCTTATCCCGAAGAAAACAGGGGGCTACAGACCCATATTAGATCTCAGAGAATTGAACAAGTTTCTATGCAAGGAGAAATTCAAAATGATTTCTCTTGGTGCTCTCCTTCCATACCTTCAGAGTCAGGATTGGCTTTGTTCTCTAGATCTCAAGGATGCGTACACCCATGTCCTCATCCATCCAACACACAGAAGGTTCCTTTGGTTCCTTTATCAGGGAAAGCACTACCAATACAGAGTGCTTCCTTTCGGTCTGGCCTTCTGCTCCAAATGTGTTCACAAAATGCATGGCAGTGGTAGCTGCATTTCTACGCACTCTAGGAATATTTGTATTCCCATATCTGGACGACTGGCTCATCCGAGCTGCATCCCAGACAGAGGCCCAGGCTTCCCTAGCCTGCACAAGGTGTGTTCTTCAGTATCTGGGACTGGTAATAAACATCCCAAAATCACATCTCACCCCTACTCAGTCATTAGAGTTCATAGGGGCCTTGCTGGATACCACAACTGCAAGGGCCTATCTTCCCCAAGCCGGTTGCCTACGATTGGTGCATTTAGCCTCACAAGTTCAGTTAAAGTCCCATTTAACTGTTCGAGAGATGTTACAACTGTTAGGCCACATCGCATCCACCGTGCATGTGGTTCCTTACGCTCGCCTTCATATGCGAGCAGCTCAATGGACTCTGTCCACCCAATGGACCCAGGCATCAGGGTGCCTGTCAGACAAAATAGCAACCTCCAGTCGCCTCTTTTGGTCTCTCCAGTGGTGGAAGTCCACTCAGAATCTGTTGCTGGGGTCCCCCTTTCAACATTTGCTACCCCAAGCAACCCTTACAACAGATGCCCTCTCCAAGGGGTTGGGGAGCTCATCTACAAGATCTCTCCACCCAGGGCATCTGGTCTCCACAGGAGACATCTCTACATATCAATCTCTTGGAGCTCAGAGCAATTTTTCTAGCTCTCAGAGTCTTCCACACCCTGCTCATCTACTAGACAGTCCTCATCCACACGGACAACCAAGTAGCCATGTTCTACGTGAACAAGCAGGGCGGGACTGGCTCTCTGTCGCTTTGCAATGAAGCTTTGAGATTGTGGGCCTTCGCCAGAGAGCACCAAATTCATCTCATGGCAGTGTATCTTCCAGGGGTTCAAAACACTTGGGCGGGCAGACAGACTCAGACGAGTTCTGCTTCCACACGAATGGTCCCTCCATGGGGACCAGATAGCCAGGATCTTTCGAATTTGGGGAACCCCGGACATAGACCTGTTTGTAAGTCCGTGGAATGCCAAACTTCCCCGGTTCTGTTCCAGGATTCCGTGTCAGAGAGTTCAGGCCAGGGATGCCTTCCTCCTCCATTGGGGGCAAGACTTCCTCTATGCCTTTCCACCCATTCCCCTAATTTCCAAGACACTGTTCAATCTTCAGAGAGACAAGGGGTCTATGATCCTCATAGCTCTACGTTGGCCACGCCAAGTGTGGTACCCTCTACTTCTTCATCTCTCTCAAGCTCCCTCCATGGGCTTGGGATGTGCTCCAGACCTCCTGTCCCAGGAGGAGGGAACCTTGTGGCACCCAAATCCCCAGTCTCTTCATCTCAGGGCTTGGTTGCTGAAGGCCTAGACCAGTGATGGCTAACCTTTTTGAGCCCGAGTGCCCAAACTGCCGCACAAAACCAAAGAATTTCCTCAAAGTGCCAGCACGTCAATTAAACCTTAACAACAAGATTTTAGTATCTAAAAACTCTTTATAAAGTTGCCTGAACTATGTAACATCATTTGTAAAGTTTGGAATCTTTGTATTGTCAGAGAATCAATTTGATTCACAATCCTTTGGTTTTCATTTCAATTTATTGGCAATTTATAATGTTTTAATGATTTCATTCAATTTAGAAACAGGAAGGCAATAATTAAACTGGGAACCCCAAAAGCCAAACTTGGAATGTACAACAACACTGTAGAAATAAAACTATAAATCAATTTCCTCTTGTACTAAACAAAGCACAGACACTAATGATGCACATTTCCCAGAGCTGACATATTCCAGTTAATAAATTCAAAATAAAGAGATATCTTTGTACCTTTTGTGCATTTTTTTCAGTTGCAATTGTTCCAGCCACTTTCTTCTGGTTTATTTGTGTCTTCTGCTATCTCTCCATCGTCTGCTGTCCATTTCTCCTTTCTTCTCTTCTAGTTTTTTTCCATTCTCTCTCTTCATCTGCTTTAACATAATAATCTTTCTCCTTTTTTAGTCTCCCAATACCCGGCCAATTGTACATTTTTCTTCCCTCCCACACAAAATATTTTTCCCCTCTCCATTTCACTCTCCCAGCCCCATCCCCTTCTAATCTCCCCCAACATCAGCTCCCTTTTAATTCCAGCCCCACCTAGTATCCGCTCCCTTCTAGTCCCCACATCAGCCCATTTCCAGTCCTGGCCCCCCATCAGTCCATTTCCAATCCTATCTGAGTCCCTTCATCAGCTCATTTCCAATACCAGCCTCCTATCAGCCCATTTCTAGTCCTTTCCTAGCCCCACCATCACTCAGCCCATTTCTAATCCAAACCCCCCATGAACCTATTTCCAGTTCTAGCCCCTCCATGAGTCCATTTCAATCCAAGCCCCCACCACAGCCCATTTCCAAACTTAGCTCCCCCAACACCCAATTCCTAGTCCTATCCTAGCCCCTCCATCAGCCCATTTCCTGTCCTAGCTCCCTTCCCTAAGAGCCCTTTCCAAGTCCCCCTCCCCATCAGCTATTTGCAGTTCAAGCCCCCCACTTCCCCTCAGCCCATTTCCATTCCAAGCCCCGTCCCCATCAGCTATTTGCAGTTCAAGCCCCCCACTTCCCCTCAGCCCATTTCCATTCCAAGCCCCGTCCCCCATCAGCTATTTGCAATTCAAGCCCCCTTCCACTCAGCCCATTTCCAGTCCTAGCAACCCCCCCAACCCATTACCAGTCCTAGCCCCCCATAGCCCTTCCCAGTCCTAATCCCACCAGCCCATTTCCAGTCCTAATCCCCATCACCCCATTTTCAGTTTAAGCCCCCTCATAGCCCATTACCAGTCCTAACCTCCCCATCAGCCCACTCCCAGTCCTAATCCCACCAGCCCATTTCCAGTCCTAATCCCCCATCACCCAATTTTTAGTTTAAGCCCCCCATAGCCCATTATCAGTCCTAACCCACTTCCAGTCCTAATCCCACCAGCCCATTTCCAGTCCTAATCCATCACCCAATTTTTAGTTTAAGCCCCCCCTATAGCCCATCACCACTCCTAAACCACCCCAGCACCCATCACCACTCCTACCCCCCCCAGTGCCCATCACCATTCCTAACCCCCCCCAGTGCCCATCACCACTCCTAACCCCCCAGCGCCCATCACCACTCCTAATCCCCCCGCAGCGCCCATCACCACTCCTAACCCCCCCAGCCCAGCCCAGCCAAAATTTAAAATAAAAAAAAGCTGTCTTCTGCCGCTTCCGGGGCCGCCGCGGCAGAATCGAGTGTGCCGCGGGGCCCCCCCTGTGCCTGGCAGAGCCTGCCCTCCAGATCCTGCCTTCCCCGGTATCAGCTCCCTGTTTCCAGCTTGTCACACGCGCCGGCTTTCAGAGCGCGAAGGGAACTAGTTTCCCTTTCGCGGCTCTGTTAAGCCCGCGGGGGCTGATGGGAACTTCCCATCAGCCCCCGCGGGCTTAACAGAGCAGCGAGGGAGAAACTCTCCCCTCGCGCTCTGAAAGCCGGCGCGTGTGACAAGCTGGAAACAGGGAGCTGATACCGGGGAAGGCAGGATCTGGAGGGCAGGCTCTGCCAGGCACAGGGGGGGCCCCGCGGCACACTCGATTCTGCCGCGGCGGCCCCGGAAGCGGCAGAAGACAGCTTTTTTGTATTTTTTAAAATGCGGACCTTCCCGCGTGCCAGCTGCAAGGCCTTCGCGTGCCACAGCTGGCACGCGTGCCATAGGTTCGCCATCGCTGGCCTAGACCTTCAAGATTTGCATCTTTCTCAGCAGGTGAAGTATATCCTTCATGCTTCCAGAAAGCCTTCCACTAGAAGTTCCTATGCTTTTAAATGGAAAAGATTTACCATTTGATGTGCAGAGAAGGGTCTTAACCCTCTTGCAATACCTCTGAATTCTTTACTAGAGTATTTACTGCATTTATCCCATGCAGGCCTTAAAACGAATTCAGTAAGTGTCCATTTAAGTGCTATTGCAGCATCCCTTAAGCCTCTCAATGGACATCCTATTTCCTCTCATCCTCTTATTGCAAGATTCATGAGAGGCCTTCTTTTAACTAAACCTCCCATTAGACCATCTCCAGTGGTATGGGATTTGAATTTGGTTCTTGGCCAGCTCATGAAGCCACCCTTTGAACCCTTAGCCACTACCTCCTTGAAATTCCTTTCCTGGAAGGTTATTTTTCTCATTGCAGTCACCTCAGCTTGCTGTATCAGTGAGCTGCAAGCCTTGGTGGCTAATCCTCCTTATACAAGGTTCCATCATGACAAGGTAGTCCTCAGGACTAATCCACACTAAAGTGGTCTCACCTTTTCATCTGAACCAAGAGGTGTATTTACCTGTCTTTTTTCCAGGACCTCATGCATCATGTGCTGAGAGGAATCTTTATACCCTGGATTGTCAGAGAGCACTTGCTTTTTACTTACAAAGGACACAGCAACATAGACAGTCCTCTCAACTATTTGTTGCTTTTGATCCCTCTCATTTAGGACTTCCAGTCTCTAAGAGAACTCTGTCCAATTGGATTGCTCAGTGTATTTCCTTGGCCTACCAGAGTAAGAACCTATCTTCAGGAACAAGCAGGAATGAGTCTTCACATATGGGTACGTCGGTACCGACGGAGCCTGCACGGGAACGCTCCCCAGCGTCCAATCAGAAAGCTTTTGGGAGCATCCCTCAGTGCCTGCGTGCTGCAATCCCGCCTTTCCAACTGTGTCCCCTCAGTTTTCGTTTTTCCGCGGAGCCGACAGGACGTACTCCTGTCACCGCAGAAACATTTTTCTTTAATTTTTTAATTCTTGTTTTCTTGTAGGTCGTGGCTGTTTTCCTGCCGCCACCGGTACCGCCGGTGGGGTTTTTTCTTTTCTTTTTCTCAAACTGAGGGAGATTTTTCCCTCAGTTTCTGTCTTACAATTTTTTGGGCCTATAAGGCCTCTCCATCATGGAGCCGCCTTCTCCTAAGAAGTGCCTTCACTGTGGAAATACAGTTTTCTTTTTGGACTCCAATGACTGGTGTCTAAACTGTTTGGGTCCTGACCCTTTTTCCCCTGAACCGTCAGGCTACAATACTGTGAGAAGAGATTCTCTCTTTCGAGTTTCCCTCGATACCGTTTTCCCTCTCTATGGCAGGGCACCGGCCATTTCTTCTCTACAGGATCAGGTAACCCACAAAGAGTCTGTTAAGACTAGCCAATCCTTGAGTGGTAAGTCTCATGCTAAGCATGCTGACGGCTCCGGCCTTGCCCTCAAGACCCCATTGGCATTACAACCCCGGCGGGAGTCTTCGGGCTCCAAAGCATTTCAGGGGTTTCAGGTTGTTCCTGGGGCTCACCCCTCACAGAACATACCTGAGCCATGCTTGGTGGTGGCATCCGCTTCGAGCGGTACCAATACCCCGGCATCGGCACCGGTGTTGAGTAATCCGCTCTTCACCAGGTATAGTCATCTGGCGTTCTCGGTACCTTCGGGACCGAACGAAACGTCCCAGATTGACTTTCCGGTATCGGCAGTACCGCCGATACCACCACCGACGTCGGTACCCTCTACGCATGCATCGATAGACTCGCTTCCTTCGATGCCGAGTCTAGAA
Organism: Ichthyophis bannanicus; assembly: GCA_033557465.1. Lineage (NCBI taxonomy): Eukaryota > Metazoa > Chordata > Amphibia > Gymnophiona > Ichthyophiidae > Ichthyophis > Ichthyophis bannanicus. The sequence continues at coordinate 408,173,117 of CM066034.1, read as the reverse complement.
TTGATTTCTTGTCTAGAGGACTGGGTACCGACGCGTCTCGGAACCCATGTTCACCGATTCCGCATGCACAGTCCCGAGGATAATCACCAGGGATTTTTAGTTACCTCGGTACCGTTTGTGCAGCCTCCGATGACTGCTTCGGTGTCGGTTTCGCCTTCGATTCCTGCACGACTACCGGTATCGGTATCGATGCAGGTACCTGCGGTATCATCGGAACCAGCTCCTTCCATGCTTTTTTCACCCGGATCGCTCCTCTGTATACCTAGTTTGGAGTTGATACCTGGCATGGATGATGCACTACTGACCGTCTCAACTCATAACTGCCAGTTCCAGTGTCCATCCATTACAAATCCTGTTCTGCACCGGACAGGTACATCCTCCGGTGCCCAGGCTACCTTTTCAGATTTAGCCTGTCCAGAGATGGTTCCCATCGGAGATCCTTCTTTTCAGAAATTTCTCCATCACATGGCAACCTTCCTTAATATTCCTATCCCTGGCTATGAGTCTTCTCAGGGTTTTTCTGCAGGAAAGGAAAATATAATGCTTCCTTTACATCACTCTTTGCAAAATCTTCTTCTGAGGATATGGGAAAAACCTTCACCTCCTACAGCAACTGATCTTCGGTATCAGGTGCCCCCCTCTCCAGGATTTCAAAAGCCTCAACTTCCCCATCATTCCATTGTAGTGGAATCAACAATGAGGAAGGTAAAAAGCAAGAAAAAACATTCTTCTTTCCCGCCAGGGCGTGCATCTAGAACACTGGATGCCTTTGGACGTCAAACCTTCCAAACATCTATGCTGGCAACAAGGATTCTCTCATATATTTTCTATATGAGTCTATCCCTTCAGGAGATCACAAAGAAATTATCTCTTTTGACTCCTTTTCTATCAGAGCCCAAGGCTGCAGACTATTCCTTAGTTTTTAGTCATAGCCAAAATATCTCTTGGTTTCTTTCTCGTGCTTCCCTGCTAACTTCTGCTATAGCCATAGGAGCACGTCGTAAAGCCTGGCTCCAAGCATCAGACTTGAGTAGATGGGCACAACAAAGACTGGAGAAAATCTCTTCAATAAGGAGTCCTTACGTCAGGTTGCTCATTGCTCCACTGACTTTCCTGTTTCTGAGGGCCATCCTAAGCCCTCTCCTTCCTCAGCAGGTAGAAAATGCCCTACCAAACCTTCTTTCCCTAAAAGAAAGAGGTTTTCCTCTTCTCCTGCCCATCATTCGGATGTTCCCAAGCAGGGGAAGTCTCGCCCTGATCTGAAGAATCCAAACTCTAGCCAGGCTGAATAAACACAGTAACCATAGGTTTCTGATTAATCTTTTTACAACTACAGTTAATTTCTTTTCAGCAGAAGTTTTTCACTGTTTTTCCATTCAAAACTCTGCTCAGGGAGTCCTATTCTCAGGAAATCCATTTACTCTTCAGTATGCTGAACTGTCAGGATATTCATGTCTATAAGTTACAGGGTTTTCCACCTCTTCCTGACTAGAAGAGAGGTTTAGCAACTATCACATGATAGTTTCTCTGTACCAGCATGAATTTTTTCCTTCCAGGGACTTCCCATGTGGTAAGTCCTTCTTCAGCTTCTATCTCTACCCTCTTCGCCAGGGTTTCCCCTGTAAGAGTGGTACCATGCCATTGAAAGACTTTCTTGTCTTTCTTTTCACTCTAAAGTTTCTTCTCCTTAGTAAACTCCCTTCTTTATCTGGGCAGCTCTGCAGACAGAGACAGCTTGCTCTTTGTTCAGTCTGTTCTCTCTGTTTGACACAGACCGACTCTCTCTGTTGTCCTATTCAGTAGCTGCCCATGCAGGAGTTCCAGTAATTGACTACTGGTACTTTTCCACAATGCCAGTCTGGTCTTCCACCACTCCTGTCTGGCCTTAGTAGTGATTCCAAGTCAGTTTTCTACATCTTTCTTGGATAATCCTTTTCACTTCAGGCTTCTTACACTATCTTATACCCTTGCCATTTCCAATCCCTGGGTTTGGCAACGTAGTGTACGTGGCTATCAGTTTTCTCCATCAGCCAGTTCTACATCCCAGTTCTCCTGCATATGCTCTCAGCAATCCTGCTGGGAAGCTTTCCACTATGGGCCCTTGCTAGAGAGCATAGCGTTTCTCTAATGGCTATCCATCATGGTTGAAAAAGGCTTCCTCAGTCATCCCCTATGACTGTGAGGGTTCTTCACACCGCCGTTTCTAAGGCAGCAGGAGAGCAGTTACCTCAGCGGGGGTGAGAGCAGGAGCTCCCCCCTTCCTCCCCACGTCACCAGGCAGCCGACATGCTGAACGGCATAAAAACCGCCGTTTCTAAGGCAGCAGGAGAGCAGTTACCTCAGCGGGGGTGAGAGCAGGAGCTCCCCCCTTCCTCCCCACGTCACCAGGCAGCCGACATGCTGAACGGCATAAAAAACGCCGTTTCTAAGGCAGCAGGAGAGCAGTTACCTCAGCGGGGGTGAGAGCAGGAGCTCCCCCCTTCCTCCCCACGTCACCAGGCAGCCGAAATGCTGAACGGCATAAAAACCGCCGTTTCTAAGGCGCGCCCGCGTCTTGCGGGCCCGCGCCTGAGGGCCCTGTGGCGTGGCCCTTAGGCGCTGGACCGTGGCGATATATTGATATCCTGGACTGGATCGTGATGTCTGAATTTGTGGTAACTTGCTGTCTCTATTCTTCTCTTCCTCTTATCTGTTTACCTGTTTATCTGTCTTCTATTCTGTCCTATCTGATAATGGCATTCTTTTCCTATTTCCTCAAATGATATTATTGTAAACCGCTTTAATGCCTTCTGGCCTAAGCGGTATATCAAATGATTAATAAACATAAACATACTATCTTCTTTAAAAAAAAAAAAAATTAAAAAAAAAAGAAGGGGTGAATAGGACATAAGCCTTCTCCACGTGAGAGTCTAAGAGTTATCCCATTCCTATAGGGAATATACTCTTTTTTTTTTTTTTTTTTTTTCTTGCAGCTTGTCCTCATGGTATCCTAATACTTCAAGGACAGCACATATTACTCTGGAAAACGCCTGATACCTCCTTGTCCCTCACGTAGGTCAACCTGGTATCTCATTCTATGCGTTTATCCTTTTACCATGCTGGAGTTCCACAGGACTCCGGACTTGCTGTTTACAGACTGATATTATCCTCTGTTTTTTCACGTAACCATCCTGGTTATTCACTGGATAGCATTCCTTTACCATCTTCTCTGGGGGAATGGATTCTCTATATATCTTCTCAAGTAGGTTTCACCTCCTTGTCTTAGATGAATCTTTTCCCTTCACATCTCCATGTGAATATCCTGATATGCATAGCTCTGTCTGCTTAGTTGCAGGCATCTATCTTTAGACCTATATATCCAGGTATATATATCTATCTATCTAAATATATATATATATATATACCTATATACATCTCTGTAGATGTATTTGTCTGTCAGCTAAGTGTGCATATGCTATGCCCTTTAGATCTCATTATACATACATATATATATATATATATATATATATATATATATATATATATATATATATATATATATATGTACCCGTATATATACACATATATCTACATATATGTGTGTATCTCTCCAGATCCTTATTATAGATAGATATGTATTTCCATACTTATCTCTCTGGCTTTCCATGTTCATAAAGGTTTTTACCTTCCTGTATGTTCTGACAGTGGGCTTGCACAGCTTCATACTGTTCCACAGTATGTCTCGCATATTATGCACACAACCACTGCTGTGGTTCTGACAGCCCTACCGTATCCTAGGTTTACGTATCCCTGAAGCTCCATGCCCCAATGTCTTCCTACCTCTCACCAGTTAGGAAAGACATGGTAGGTCTTCAGTGGATTTCAGATTCAATTCCTCAAACATCTGTCCTTTCTGGGGAGTATGGGGTTCTTTTCATACCCTTTCCTCCCTCAAGGACTAGATCTGTTTGTCCAAATCGGTCAGTCTTCCTCTTTTGCTCCTACCTCTTAATACTTCTGTAGCCACAAGAGTTTTCAGCTTTTCATGAAGCTTCCCACTGAAGACCTGCCGTGTCTGTACTACCTCAATTTAATCCTGAGGTCTCCCGTCCAGATGTTGACCTCCACCTTCACTCCAGTGAGGTCACCTTGAAGATTATTCTACTGGATCCCCAGTAGACTCCGTCAGCCTCTCTACTTCCTGCAATCCAGTAGGTGAGCATCATATGGTGATTGTTCATTTCAGTATATCTTGTGATAATGATCATACATACAAGGACTTCTTCCGGGTAGTCCTTTCTTAGGTTAGCTGTTTTTTCAGCAGCTCCTCTCATTTCAACTCCTGCCCTCCATCCTCAGGATGCCTGACCATATGAGGTGTAGCATGTTTTCAATCTTCAACATGTTAGGGCTCCAGGCATCCTAGCTTGGGAGTCCCCATATGTGAAGACTCATTCCTGCTTGTTCCTGGAGATAGCACAGTTACTTACCTGTAACAGGTGATCTCTGGGAACAGCAGGAATAAGTCTTCACAACCCACCCACCTCCCCTAGGAGTTGTATTTCTATATCTATCTTTCCTTTCATCTTTTTCTCTCTTTGTCTCAGCTATGAAACTCAACTGAGGAGAGACAGTTGGAAAGGCGGGAAGGCAGCACGCAGGTGCTGAGGGATGCTCCCAAAAGCTTTCTGATTGGACGCTGGGGAGCGTTCCCACGCAGGCTCCGTCGGTACCGATGTACCCATATGTGAAGACTTATTCCTGCTGTTCCCAGAGATCACCTGTTACAGGTAAGTAACTGTGCTTTCTCTGGAGGGCCATGTCATAGCTCACAATGTGAGGGCCATGGCTCATCTAAACTCTGTCCATCGACCAAATCTGTCGAGCGGCCACCTGGGCCTCGGTTCATACCTTTACAGCCCATTACTGCTTGGACAAGGACTCCCGCCGGGATGCCTTGTTAGGTCAAGCTGTTCTCAAACACCTGTTCCATACCTAATCAACTCCTACCCCCCATCCCTGGTTGGATGCCCGAGATCGATGGGGGGAGGTAGAGCCCTTCTCAGGGACTCACAACCTTGGAGATCTCCCTGGCATCTCTAGCTGGGGAGTCCCCATATGTGAAGACTCATTCCTGCTTGTTCCTGGAGATAGCACAGTTACTTACCTGTAACAGGTGATCTCTGGGAACAGCAGGAATAAGTCTTCACAACCCACCTACCTACCCTAGGAGTTGTATCTCTATCTATCTTTCCTTTCCTCTCTCTCTTTGTCTCAGCTTTAAAACTCGAACTGGAGAGAGGCGGTTGGTAAAGACGGGAAGGCAGCATGCAGGTGCTGAGGGATGCTCCCAAAAGCTTTCTGATTGGACGCTGGGGAGCGTTCCCGCGCAGGCTCCGTCGGTACCGATGTACCCATATGTGAAGACTTATTCCTGCTATTCCCAGAGATCACCTGTTACAGGTAAGTAACTGTGCTTTACGCATGTAGATAGCTGGGCGTCTGGTGAGGATCGCCTGGTAACATGCCTGCCTGGTGCGAAGGTAGCGGACCTCACGCCTCACCTAGACAAGGTCTTAGATAGTGCTGAGGAGGAGTCTACTGTCTTGGTACATGTCTGTACCAGTGACATAGGAAAATGTAGTAGGGAGGTTCTGGAGGCTAAATTTAGGCTTTTAGGTAGGAAGTTGAAATCCAGAACTTCCATGGTAGCGTTCTTGGAAATGCTTCCTGTTCCTCGCGCAGCACCCAAAAGATAGGCAGAGCTCCGGAGTCTCAATGCGTGGATGACACTATTGTGCAAGGATGAGGGTTTTGGATTTGTTAGGAACTGGGGAACATTCTGGGGAAGGGAGGGGTTCTTCCGAAGGGATGGGCTTCACCTTAACCGTGATGGAACCAGGCTGCTGGCATTAACATTTAAAAAGGGGAGAGAGCAGCTTTTAAACTAGATAGTAGGGAGGAGAGCAGACAATCGCCCAAGAGCGCATGGTTCGGAACAATGTATCCTTGAAGGATACTACCAAAAAAATGAAATTAGGGCACATGAGCAGAGAGGTTACAATAAAGACAAAGGTAGCCCAAATGCCCTTGAGTACAGAGCAGACAGAGCTTAAAGATGTCAAATTACCCCTGCCTACCAATAACCAGATTAATATCAATAAAATACAGTCTCTAAGATGCTTGTATGCAAATGCTAGAAGTCTAAAAAATAAGATGGGAAAGTTAGAATATACAGGGTGGCCCAAAAAAAGTGAGAACATCTTGTAAATTAAAAGTTTAAGTAGTTTACTTTTTTACCTTTTTTAGCTATATAACGTCTTTATTTCGACAATTTCCAGTCACCATCTTTGTTTTTTTAACTTGTCAATCGGTCAGTCGTTTACATCTGTCATTTTGAATTTTTAAATAACTTATATGCTACGAGATGTTCTCACTTTTCTTGGGCCACCCTGTATAGCAATAAATGAGAAGTTAGATAAAATTGGTATCTCAGAGACATGGTGGAAGGAGGACAACCAGTGGGACACTATGATACCTGGGTACAAACTATATCATAATGATAGAGTTGATCAAATTGATGCAGGGGTTGTGCTCTTTTAGAGAGGGCTTTGAGTCACAAAGGATTAAAGTTTTGCAGGAAACAAAATTTGCTGTGGAATCTCCATGGATTGAAATCCTATGTAAAAAGGGGAAGGCAATGGCAGTGGGGTTGTACTATCGACTGCCTGGCCAGAATGAACAAATGGGTGATGAAATGCTCAAGGAAATCAGGGAAGCTAACAAAAGATACAGGAGAGTAATAATAATGGGTGATTTCAATTACTCTGTTACTGACTGGATCAGTGTCACGGCAGGACATGCTAGGGAGATAAAGTTTCTAGATGAAATAAATGCTTCATGAATCGACCAGTTGGGAAGCCATTTTGGATTTAGTCCTTAGTGGAACACCAGATGTGGTGCAAGAGTTAAGGGTGTTGGGGCCACTTGGCAGTAGTGATCATAGCATGATTGCATTTGATTTAATTAATGTAGGAGGGAAGGTAAGGAAATCCATAGTACTACCTTTTAACTTTCGAAAGGGAGACTATGATAAAATGAGGAAAATAGTTAAGAAAAAACTAAAAGGAGCAGTTGCAAAGGTTAAAGACTTACATCAAGCTTGGGTGTTTAAAAATACTTTTTTGGAAACCCAGACCAGCTGTATGCCATACTTTAAGAAAAGTGGAAGGAAGTCCAAAAAATTGCCAGCATGGTTTCAAGGTGAGGTCAGAGAGGCTGTTGCCAAAAAAGCATCTTTCAGGAAATGGATAAAGAAGCCAAATGATGAAAACCGGAAACAGCACAAGCACTGGCAAGTTAAATGCAAGGCATTGATAAGGCATGCAAAGAAAGAATTTGAGAAGAAACTTGCTGTGGAAGCAAAAATGCGCAATAAAAACCTTTTCAAGTACATCCCTCACAAAAGAACGAAATACAATCAATGGACCTGCAACAGAGCCTTCGAACTATATGCACCATCCTTCTGGAACTCTCTACCCAATCACATCAGAAGCAACACAGACCCATCATCTTTCAGGAAACAATTTAAAACTGCACTATTCCAAGAATTCCTCGGACCAGAAACGAGCACCCACCACTGACTCCCTCCCAACCACCATGTCTCATCCACTGAACATATGTCCTAAGTAACCATAACACAATGTCTGTCTGTTTCCCAACTAACTGTCAAAAAATCATTATTGTTAGCTACCTGGTGACGGCCCCAAACCCTTCTAATTGATTATTGTATGTTCCACTGCTTTGACCTGGTGAAAAGCGGGATATAAATACAGCTAAATGAATAAATTCGTAGCAAAAAACCTTTGAGGGAGTCAGTTGGACCATTAGATGATAGAGGGGTAAGAGGGGAACTAAGAGGGGAACTAAGAGGGGACAAGGCTATAGCGGAGAGACTGAATGAATTCTTTGCTTTGGTCTTTACTGGGGAAGATGTAGGGATGTTACCCATGACTGAAGCGATTTTTAAAGGTGATATTGTGGAAGAATTGAAAAAAATATAGATACACCAAGAAAGATGTATTACAACTATTTGATAAACTAAAGATTAGCAAATCACCTGGACCAGATGGTATACATCCAAGGGTGTTTAAAGAACTGAAATATGAGATTGCGGACCTGCTATTAGTAAGTAATCTGTGAACTATCATTAAAATCATCTGTAATACTTGAAGATTGGAGGATGGCTATTGTAACGCCAATTTCTAAAAAGGGTTCTAGGGGTTATCCGGGAAACTACAGATCGGTGAGCCTGACCTCAGTACCGGGAAAAATGGTAGAAACCATCATAAAGAACAAAATTATTCAACATGTAGATTGTCATGGCTTAATGGGAGACAGCCAACATGGCTTTAGACAAGGAAGATCTTGTCTTACTAATCTGTTATGTTTTTTTGAAGATGTGAATAAACAGGTAGACAAAGGTGAGTTGGTTGATATAGTGTATCTGGACTTTCAGAAAGCCTTTGACAAGGTCTCTCATCAGAGACTTTTGGCAGAACTAAGAGTCATGGGATAGCAGGTAATGTACTGTTCTGGATCAGGAACTAGTTAAAAGATAGAAAGCAGAGGGTAGGGCTAAATGGCCAATTTTACGAATGGAAAAAGGTGAATAATGGAGTACCGCAGGGATCTGTGCTGGGTCTGCTGCTTTTTGACATATTCATAAATGACCTGGAAAAGAGAATAACTAGTGAGGTTATCAATTTGCAGATGACACGACTATTTAAAGTTGATAAAACCCATGAGGATTGTGGAAAATTGCAGAGGATCTTGATAAATTGGAAGACTGGGCATCAAAATGGCAGATGAAATTTAATGTGGACAAGTGCAAAGTTATGCACTTAGGGAAGAACAACCCAAACTATGGTTACACGATGCAAGATTCCACATTGGGAACTATCACCCAGGAAAAAGAGTTAGGTGTCATCATGGATAACATATTAAAACCCTCAGCCCAGTGTGCAGCGGCAGCCAAGAGAGCAAATAGAATGCTAGGTATCATAAGGAAAGGAATGGAGAATAAAACAAAGGCTATTATATTGCCTCTGTATCGTTCCATGGTGCGACCGCACCTTGAATATTGTGTGCAATTCTGGTCGCCGTATCTTAAAAAGGATATAGCATTATTAGAAAAGGTAGAGAGAAGTGCACCAAGATGGTAAAGGGGATGGAAGGAGACTCCTATGAAGAGAGGCTATAAAGGTTAGGGCTCTTCAACCTGGAAAGAGGCAGCTGGGGGGGGAGATATGATAGAGGTCTACAAATTAATGAATCGAGTGGAACGGGTAAACATAGATCGATTGTTTGTCATCAGACTATAAACAGACTAGGCGACATGCAATGAAGCTACAGGGTAACCAATTTATTTATTTTATTTATTTATTTACTTTCTCTTATATAGCGCGCTATTCTGCATCAGTGCGGTTTACTTTGAACAAACTGAAATTACATTGAACAGGGCATTATAACTTGGAGATAACTATTTTTTACAGGGAACATGGGATATGGATGGTTAAGTGGCTTGCCGAAGACCACAAGGAGCACCTGTGGGACTAGAAACCCCAGTCCTTCCGGCCCGAGGTTGCTGTCCTCTAGTGGGATTTGAACCCCCGACCTTCCGGCCTGAAGTACCTTGCCCCAACCACTAGGCCACTCCTCCACTCTAAGACTAATAAGAGAAAATATTTTTGCACTCAACATGTAATGAAACTCTGGAATTTGTTACTGGAGGATGTAGGAAAAGCTGTTAGTGTAGCTGGGTTTAAAAAAGGTTTGGAAAAGTTCTTGGAGGAAAGGTCCATAAACGATTATTAAAAGGGACCCAGGATATCACTGCTTGATCCCAATACAAGCATTGTGGAACCTGTGTCTTTTGGGGAGACTGCTAGGTACTTATGACCTAAAGTGGCCATTGTTGGAAACAGGATACTGGGCTTGATGGACCTTGGTCTGCCCAGTATGGCATATCTTATGTTCTTATGTTATGTTATAATACAGAGTGTTGCCCTTTGGCCTGGCCTCCTCGACAAGGGTCTACCAATTGCTTGGCAGTGGTAGCCGTCAACTTGTGCCTGCGAGGGGCTTTCATATTCCTCTGCATGGACGACTTGCTGCTCAGGGACAGTACGGCTTCAGAGGTCAGGCAGGCTGCTGAGCGTGCAACCCTCCTACTTCTGCACCTTGGGTTTGTCATAAATTACCCCTAATCTCATCTCTCCATTCCAAATCCTGGAGTTTATAGGGGTGCCGTTACAGGTCAAGGCCATCCTCCCAAGAGAAAGGGCAGACCGACTCATATAGCTGGCAGGGGAGGTACAATACCGCCGTTCAGTACTGTCTTGCCGCCTCCTCTGCCTGTTGGGCCACATGTCCTCAACAGTCCACATTACACCCATAACCCGCCTTCACATGTGGACAACCCAATGGTTTCTATGCTCAGTGGACTCAAGCTACAGGCAGACTGTGGGACAGGGTCAGTCACCCACCAACTGGCTGAGTCCCTCACCTGGTGGCAAAACATGTGCCATCCCCAGGTGGGAATGCCATTCCACGCACCCCCACCGCAGAGGATCCTGACAACATACTCCTCCCTTCTGGCTTGGGGGTGCATTGTGGGGACCGCCCACGCAAGTAAGCTGGTCCCAGGAGGAGTCTCTTGTGCAGTTCATTCTCCTAGAAGGGCACTCTTCCTGGCCCTATGAGCGTTCCGCCACCACCTGCGGTACTAACCTGTGCTGATCCAGATGGACAACCAGGTGGCCATGTTTTACATCAACAAGTAGGGGGGCACAGGCTCGTACTCCCTCTGCTAGGAGGCGGTGGCCCTCTTCCTTTACAGTGCGCAAGAGCATGCTCCGAGCAGTATATCTGCCAGGTGAAGAGAACTGCTTTGTGGACAGGCTGAGCAGCATCCTTCGTCCACACGAGTGGTGCTTGAACCCCAGGATAATGAAGCACCTCTTCCACTGCTGAGGCAGGCCCGTGATGGACCTTTTTACCTCCTCAGATAACACGCAGCTACCGCCCTTCTGCTTGCGCCAGCTGCACCCGAGAAGAGTAGTGGCAGACACCTTCCTAATCTCGTGGTCAGTGGGCCTGCTCTATGCGTTCCCACTGACCTCCCCCTCCCAGTTGCCAAGACCACCTTTAATGTCCATAGCTAGGGGGCATTAGTTATACTGACTGCACCCAGGTGGCCCAGGCAGCGCTGGTTCCCTTTGTTGCTCTCCCTGTTGGCATTCCCTGTTCCACTGGGCCAGGTCCTGGATCTCCTGTCCCAGGAGGGGGGCTCCCTTCTGCTCCCCAACCTGGGGTTGCTAATGCTGATGGCATGGGTGCTGGAAGGGTAGCGCTGTCCTCTTTCAACCTTCTAGGGGAAGTCAAGGAAGTCCTATCGGCCTCCCGAAAACCCTCCACCAGACGGGCTTACATCTTTAAGTAGAGAAGGTTCTCTGTTTGTGCAGAGAAGGTGGAGAATCACTTCTCCTGTCGTATGCAACTGTTTCTTAAGTACCTGTTACACCTATCGCACGCTGGGCTGAAATCCAACTCTTTGGGTAGTTCTGAGTGCCATAGCTGCGCACCACCACCCTATCGAGGGAAAGCCCCTCTGTAGCCAGCCCCTGGTCTCTTGGTTCCTCCGAGGTCTCCTGTTAGCCAAGCCCCCCCCCCCCACCCTTTTGGCAGCGGAGTGGGACCTCAATGTGGTGATCTCCCAGCTCACTAAAGAGCCATTCGAGTCCCTAGCCACTTGCCACATGAAATACCCATCTTGGAAAGTGGCCTTCCTAGTAGCCCTCACGTCTGCTCGAAGGGTGAGCGAAGTCCAGGCCCTGGTGGCAGATTCACCATATACAAAGTTATATAAGAATAGGGTGGGGCTCTGCACACACTCGAAATTCCTCATGAAGGTGGTATCTATCTACTTTCCACCTCAACACAGAGCTGGTCTTCCACACCTTCTTTCAACGACCTCTTGCCTACAGGGAGGAACTAATCCTTCATACACTGGATTGCAAGCTAGCCCTGTTTTTCTACTGGCAACTGACTCGGGCCCATCGCAAAGCTCCTCAGCTTTTCGTGTTTTATGACCCCAGCAGACTGCTGCTCCCTCTGACTGTGAACTCTGTCCACTTGGATGGTGGAATGTATTGCCCTTCTTTTGAGTGAGCTGGCCTCTCCTTTGAACACTGGATCGTAACGCGTCGCATGAGGTGGGTGGCCAACCTTCGCTCAGTGCTAGTGCGGAGATATGCAGGGCAGCTACATGGTTTCCAATTCACACGTTCGCAGTTCACCTGTACCTGGAGAGCGAGAACCACAGGTACAGTACCTTTGGCCAGGCAGTACTCCGTAATATCCTTGGGGTGTAGGCAACTCCTGCCCTCCAATCCTTTTGTGTTCAGGCTACCAGAGTGATAGTGTTGCTGGATGCTAGGGTCTTGCAGAGTCTCTCAGGGAGGACTCACTTTCTCCAACCCACAGCTATCCGATTGGTCACCAGTGGTGCTGTCCTCTTTCGCTCCTTGGCAGCCTGGAGCCAGAGTGTCGCATATGTGAGGACTGACTTTTTGCTTGTTCCTGGAGAAAGTGTAATTACTCACCTGTAACAGGTGTTCTCCAGAAACAGCAGGCATCAGTCTTCACAATTCTCCCTCCTCCCCTGTGAGTTGCCTGTCTACCTTGTGTTTGTACTGCCGCCCTAGCTGTATCATCTGACTGAGCAAGATGGCACCTTGGCATGAAAGCTGGGGAAATGCTCTGCGCGGGCTCCGTCGGCACCCATGTTACTCATATGAGAGGACTGATTCCTGCTTTTCCTGGAGAACACCTGTTATAGGTGAGTAAATATGCCTTCCTGTATGGAAGCTTCTGGTGGGCATGCTTTCCCCCTCTCATCTGCGGCATACAATTAGTCCACCCTTCCCTGCCTCAGGGCGGGATGCAGGATGGTGCTAAGGGTAAGGATACTTAGCGAGCTGGAGGCTCCAGTGACTGCTGTGAGCTGTTCCTCATCCTCTAGGGGGTCAGTGGCGGCTGTGTCTCCTGGTATCGGGGTGTCTTTTCCAAGAGGAGAGCTTCTGGAGTTCAGATTGTCCTCTTGGGAATTCTTTTCGTTTTTGCAACAGGCCTGGTCTATCTGATGTGAAAATTCAGACCCTGCGGCCCCTGGGTGCCCCTTTACTCAGTTTCATACCATGCAGGCTGGAAACAGAAGCCCTTCTTGATTGTCTTTGGTTAAATGTCCGTGGCATAGGGCGCTCCATGAAGATGAGGAACGGTTGGGAGCTATCCAAAATGTTGACTATGTTTCGGACCCAGATGAATCAATATTGGGCTCTGATGTAGAAGAGGATCTTCTTTCATCTTCAGAAGACTATGAAGAGGTGGTGTGATCCATCTGTTCCGGAAGGAGGAGCTGGCAGCGTTGATTTCCATGGTCTCATCTATCTTGAACATGGAATTTGATTTCGGCACGAAGCAGGAGCCAAAAGTATGCCCGCTTTTTCAAGGAGTACAGAAATCCACTACTGTCTTCCCATTCCTAGAGGTGATCAAAGATATGATTCTGTCCTAGTGGGACTCACCCTACTCCCTGCCCTAAAGGGTTAAGGGTCTATAAGATGATCTTTTCTCTCCCTGAGGAGGAGCGTGGTGAATAGTTTAACATTCCGAAGATGGATGCAGAAGGTCATGGTGGTTCCCAGACAGACCACCATTCCCATGGAATGCAGATTAGCCTTAAGATGTCTTATACCATAGGATTGATATCTTGCTTTAGAGACAGTCTGCCGTGTCAGCAGTTATTCTGCAGCTGGGTGTATCACCAGCTTGACTTCTCGAGCCCTGTTCCAGTGGATTCAGTGTCTTTTCCCTGATACTGCTTCTCTCAGTCTGCCACAGCCTTCCTTTTTGATGCTCTGTATGTCCTGGCACTTCTGGCAGCAAGGGATGGTGCCCTGACTACTGTGTCACGGTATTGGATTTGTCTCTATCACTGGGTGGCAAACACATCCTCCAAGGCCTGATTGGTTCAACTGGCCTTTAAGGGAAACTCCTGTTTGGAACTGGTTTGGAGAAACTCGTGAAGGGCGTAGGCAAGACGAAATCTTACTGCCTCCTGGAAGACCGGTCCAAGGGGCCCATGAAGCTGGAGAGCACCTCTTTCTCCAGGAACAAGCAGGAAGTCGGTCCTCACATATGGGTGCTGTTGACGCCGACTGAGCCCTTGTGGAAGCATCTCCCCAGCTTTCAAAGAAAGCCTTTGGGAGATGATACCAGGCATGTGTCTTCCTGCCCAAGGGTGCCATCTTATTCCATCTCCCTTTTTCCTCGGAGCCCTATAGATGGTAGTCTCTCTTCCCTAGAAATAAATTGATTTCCTCGTGCACTTCTGGATACCATCCGTTTAGCACCGGTCCCTTTCCTGCCTCTGAGCCCTATCGCCTCGGCCTCGGGACTCTGAGCCTATTTAGTTAGGATTTTTCATCCAGCGTGGTTTCGCGCCTCTTCTATCTGCTGGCCATGTCGAAGGTCTTAGACCTCACTGGATCCCTTTTTATCCCAGTGGTCACCAGGTTTAAAAAGTGTGATCGGTGCTCTAAGATCATATTCTTTACCGACACACATGACTGTTGCTTCAGGTGTCTAGGTACTGACCATGACCCAGAGGCATGCTCCCTGTGCAAACAGATGTCCGCTAAGGCCATCCAGAATCTCAAGCAGAAGCATAATGACATCTTCCACAGGTCAGATTCAGTCCTGGTAGCCGTGTATTTTAAAGTTCTGCACGGATTCTCTGAGTTGCGTAAAGCCCTCATGGTGCCCGAGTAGGCTCGTGGACACTCCGATACAGGTTCCCCAGAGTGATAGCATAAGAAAAAAGAAATCCTTAAGGACCTCTTCCTGGGAAGGGGATATGCATGGCATGTCCCATGCGAGGTTCCACAGCCCCAGAAGGTATCCGAAGAGTCGGAGCGGGAGCAGCCGGCTAAGGTACCCAGGACAGATGCTGAGGCCTCCAGCGATGGTCTCTGACCCTCAACTATCCGACACCCAACCCGGTCACCCCGGTGTCTCAAAGGCTGCCCCTGAGTGGGAAGCCAGGATGATGGTGGTGTTGGAACACAGCATTTCTGCCTTCCTTGCTTCACAGCAAGTGTCGATGCCTGGCCCCTCTGGCACACGTGCTGAGACTGCTGGGAATTTGATGCCGCGTACTCCCCGGTCCGCTGATCTTCAAGAGCCCCATGCCTTGAGCTGATCCTCGGCGAAGGTCTCTATCCCAGTCCTTGCCGAAGCAAGCACCTCTGGCTTCTTACTACCTTTTGTTTTTACCTTCTTTAGCTATGTCATCTGACTGAGAAAGATGGCACTCTTTGGTGGGAAGGGTACCTCACATGCATGGTGACACCTTCCAAAGGCTTTCTTTGAAAGCTGGAGGGATGCTTCCATGAGGGCTCCAGCATCAAAGTCACCCATATGTGAGGACTGATTCCTGCTGTTCCTGGAGAACATCTGTTATAGGAGAGTAACTGTTTTTTCGTCAGCCTTCCCTGAATGCTACAGGCATGCTGGCTGGACTCCTGAGCATCTTGGGACTATCATCCCTACCGTCCTGGCTTCTACTTAAGGGTCACGAGCTCGTTCTCAGCCCTTTTGTGGAGTAGGTGGACCCAGGGATGTAGACTCCTCCAGAGGAGAACTCTCCCAGGCCTCAAAATGAAGGTTTGGGGACCCATTCCCTGGTACCTACTGTGGCAGCAGGCGCTGCCTTTTCCTTCAGGAATGGACCCGGGTTACCAGAGATCGCTTGGTGCTAGACACCATTCAATTCAGCTATGTCCTGTCATGCATGAAGGCAATTCCTGATGCCTTCATCTCCTCCCTCTGTGGGACTGCGATCAAAGGTGGTATGGTGCGGACCATGTTGGACAAGTTACTTCACCTGAAAGCAGTGGTGCCCGTCCCTCCCAGGCAAGTGGGGCCAGGGCAGATATTCCATCTAACTTTGTGGTGCCAAAGAAGAACTGTTCCTTCCGGCTCATCCTAGACCTCAAAGGGGTAAACGAGCACTTGTGCATCCTGCAGTTTCGGATGGAAACCTTGCGTTCTGTGACTCTAACAGTTCGCTGAATAGAATTCTTGGCTTCTGTGAATCTGGTCAAGGCGTCTCTTCATATTCTGATCCTGGCGGATCAGCAGAGGTATGTGAGTTTTTTCATGCTTGACTCTCACTATCAGTTTGCCCCCCTCTTCCTTTCAGGTTCTCCACCACAAATGTCTTGGTGGTGGTGGCTGCAGCACCAAGAGACCTGTGTCCATCCCTGTCTGGACAACTGGCTCATCTAGGCCTGTTTTCTGTCAGAAGCATCTCAGGCAATTACCTGAGTTGTGTCCTTTTTGGAACCTCAGCTGGATGATCAATCAGAAAAAGAGCTGCTTTGGCCTTACCAGTCCTTGGAGTTTCTGGGAATGCATTTCAGTACTCAAGTGGGCAGTGTTTTCCTTCCAGAGAAGAAAGTTAGAAGACTGAATTGCTTGGTGATTTTTCTGTGTGCAGCAGGCCCCCCGAGTCTGGGATTATGTTCAGCTCTTTGGATTGATGGCAGCGAACATAGAGATGGCCCCATGAGTGCGTGATCACATGCGGTTGTTTCAGTTCACAGGATTTCGAGCGCAGGCTCCTGCTTACATTGATGGTGAAGTTCAGCCTACAGTGATGATGGCAGCCCTGTCATCTACAGAAGAAGGGTGTTCCGCTGTATGATTTCTTCTGGATCCTGCTGACGATGGATGCCAGTCCCTTGGGCCAATGAGTCCAAGACCGTATGGCCCAGGGCTGTTGAAACTACAGGGAAACTGTGTGGCCCATCAACCCCCTCAAGGTGAGGGCCTTCAGGTTGGCTCTTCTGTGTTTCCGTCCCCTGGTCGTAGGTCAGGCGATTCAAATGTTTTCATATAATGTTATGGTGGTGGCTTATGTCATTCAGCAGGGCAGCACAAGAAGGGCTGGAGGGGCCCTGGAGATGGCTCTCCTCTTTGCTTGGGCAGAGAAGAATCTCCTAGCCTTGTCAGCTCAGCACATTGCTGGAGTGGACATTGTGGAAGTGGACGTCCTCAGCTGGCACTCCCTGAATTCCAGTGAGTGAGTTGATTCAAGAAGCTTTTCATTTGATTCTGCACCGTTGGGGTCACTCCGAAATGGATCTGATGGCAACCTGCTCTAATGCCAAAGTGTGCAGCTTCTTCAGACGCTATATGGAGATAAGGTCCGATGGCATTGATGCCTTGACCCTGCTTTGGCCCAGTCAGTGACTGCTGTACATGTTTCCTCGGTGGCCCCTTATAGGGCATGTGATTTGTCTGCCCTCCCTCTCTAAGGAGCATTGTCAGTGAAAGGATATGGATCTTCGCCTTGTGGATATCCTGAGGGGGGTTCTCTGGTACTTGGCGGTTACAAATTCCTTCTATAAGTCATAGAAACATAGAAAAATGATAACAGAAAAAGACCACATGGCCTATCTAGTCTGTCCTTCCATATCAACAACTACAAGAGTCCCCTTTTTTCCTTTAGAGATCCTCTGTATTTGTCCCATGCTTTTTTGAATTTAGATACTGCCCTCATCTCTACCACCTCCACTGGGAGACTATTCCATGGATCCACCACTCTTTCCGTAAAGAAATATTTCCGTGTATCACTCCTGAATCTATTCCCTATCACCCTCATCCCATGTCCCTTCATAGCAGAGCTTGCTTTCAATCGAAAGAGGCCCCTCCCCCTGTGCATTTATGCCAAGGAGGTATTTAAACGTCTCAATCATATCACCTCTATCCCGCCGTTCCTCTGTGTACATATTAAGATCCTTAAGTCTGTCCAGATATGCTTTATAATGAAGACCACTAACCATTTTAGTAGCCACCCTCTGTACTGACTCCATCCTGTTTATATCCTTTTGAAGGTGCAGTCTCCAGAATTGCACACAATACTCCAAATGAGGCCGCACCAAAGATTTATACAGAGGCACTATCACCTCCTTTTTTTTTCTGCTAGCCATTCCTCTCCGTATGCACCCAAGCATCCTTCTAGCTTTTGCTGTCGCCTTTTCTACCTGTTTAGCCTCTTTAAGATAAACAGACACAACCACACCTAGGTCCTGCTCTTCTTTAGTGGACAAAAGTACTTCACCCCCTATACTATATTGCTCCCTTGGATTGCTGCAGCCCAAATACATGACCTTGCATTTTTTAACATTAAATCCCAGCTGCCAAATTCTAGTGTATTCTTCAAGCTTAGCTAAATTCCTCCTCATGTTATCTACACCTTCCTGGATGTCCACTCTATTGCAGATTTTGGTATCATCCGCAAAGAGGCAAACCTTACCCGACAGCCCTTCTGCTATATTACTAATAAAGATGTTAAAAAGAATCGGACCAAAGACAGTTCCCTGGGGCACACCACTGGTAACTTCCTTCTCCTCAGAGTGAGCTCCATTTACCTGTACCTTTTGTCGCCTCCCACTCAACCAATTTCTAACCCAAACAGTTAGTTTAGAGTCCATCCCTAAGCTGCTCAGTTTGTTTATAAGTCGCCTATGAGGAAGGGTGTCAAAGGCTTTACTGAAATCTAAATACACCACATCTAGGGCTCTCCCTTGGTCCAACTCCCTGGTCACCCAGTCAAAGAAATCAATCAGATTTGTCTGACAAGACCTGCCTCTGGTGAATCCATGCTGCCTCAGATCCTGTAATCCGCTGGACTCCAGAAACCTCCCTATTTTTTCTTTGAGCAGCGTTTCCAATAATTTATTCACCACCGAAGTTAAACTAACCGGCCTGTAGTTTTCAACCACATCCTTACTTCTGCTTTTGTGTAAAGGCACCACATGAGCCTCTCTCCAGTCCTTTGGCACCACTCCCGACTCTGAGGCATTGAAAAGGTCAGTCAGTGGAGCTGCTAGAACATCCTCAAGTTCCCTCAGTATTCTGGGTGTATCCCATCCAGTGCCATCACTTTGTCTACTTTAGGTTTAGCTAGTTTCTCATAAACACAGTCTTCTGAAAATTGTTCAAGATGCCCCTCGCTTCTGTTCCTGTTTGTGGGTGTTTTCTGAGGTCCTTTTCCTGGCTCTTCATCTGTGAACACAGAACAGAAATATTTGTTAACAAATTCCGCTTTATCTTCATCAGCTTCTACATATTCCTTCCCTTCACGCTTGAGTCTGACAATACCACTTTTGCCCTTCCTCTTCTCACTAACATATCTGAAAAAATGTTTTATCCCCCCATTTTTATTGCATTGGCTATTTCCTCCTCTTTTTGAATCTTTGTTTTCCTGACTACTTTTCTAGTTTCTCTAAGTTTTTGCAAATATAGATGCCTGTCTTCCTCTCTCTGTGATCTCTTGTATTTCATGAAAGCCTCCCTCTTTTTCTTCACCTTTTCAGCAGCTACTTTCGAAAGCCATAGCGATCTTTTCCTTTTATCTTTATTTGCCATTTTAGCAAAAAGGTTGGTTGCCCTTAAAATATTCCCTTTCAGTATTGCCCACTGTTTTTCTACATCCCCCAGCTGTTCCCATCCCACTAACGACTCCCTGAGGTATTTGCCCATCTTGGCAAAGTTAGTTTTCCTAACGTCTAAGACCCTCGCTTTTGAATGGATTCTAACAGCCCTAGTCCTATTACTGAACCGCACCATCTGGTGATCACGGAATGCAAAATGATCTCACACTATAACATCAGAAACACTTTCACCATTGGTAAGCACCAAGTCCGATATGGCCTCTTCACGTGTGGGGTCTTTTACCAATTGCCTGAATAGTTCTCCCTGTAGAGAATCCAGGATCTCCTTACTTCTAGATGATACTTGTAAACGGGGGCGCTGGGTGAGAATGTCCACAGTCTTGGCAAAGGCAAGTATTAATATGACTTGCAAAGGATTGTGGGAAATGTAGTCCATTCATACCAGAATCAGCCGTTCACAAATAAATTAGTTGTGCTTGCTCGAGTGTAAAGCAAAGAAGATATATTCTATTTATGGGGTTATTTCTCCCAACACAGATATGCTTGGTAGCACATAAAGGATACTTGCTTTCAGTATTATACTTAGAAAAACAAAATCAGGAAAACAGCTGAACTTCTTAAGCAATCAAATCAAAGCATAAAGACCTTGATGGGAACAGAAAGGTCTTTTCTGTAGGCTCCTGCTAATATCTTCTTAGCAGTGCTTCAAAGAACAAACAAAACCCACAAAGTAAGAAAAAAAACTGTTCTTTTTCAGGGATAACTTCTTGTATCTTCACACACACCCAGAAGTGTCCCTTCAGAGCTCACAGGCAATTAGGCAAGGCTCAATTGCTAACAATTACCCAGCTGCAAACCTCTTGGCTGGTTTACTTTCTATTACATGGCTCAAATCCTACTCAGAAGCTTTTCTGAGTAGATCAAAGAACAAGTTTATATTTCTTTGTGATGGTTGTTGTATTTTGTGACAGCATATTACCACAGAAGTTTAGACAGAGCAATCCATGTATTCACACTGCTCATTTACAACATCCCCCCTCTTCTTCAACTATCATAGATTCAATATCATGGATTGGCACAGAGGAATTTCTCAATGGAGCACTCTCAGGACAATACTTGTTTCCCTGCTGTCTTCCAAGTGAAAAGCTAGGGCATAGATCAGTGTTCATACCTGATCTTCCATTGCTGTTAGAGTTCCTCTCCAAATATCCTGGCCAGTATGTAGTCCAGTTTTTATGTCCAGCCTTCCAATCAAGATCCATGGACACTGGGTCTCTCTTCACATACCTTCTTGCACTGGTCTTAGGGTCCCTTCCACTTGCAGCCGTCTCCCTCACAGGTGCCGTCCGGGGATTCCTGGCTCTGCAACCCCACTCCTCTGGCTTTCCCCAGTCCAATGGTGTATGCTTGCCTCTGAAATGCCTCCCAGCACACGTACTGCTATGGACTCCTTTAGACCTCCAAGGTGCTTTTCTCTTCCTTCTTCCAAAGTGTTTCTTGCTCTCTCTGTCCGTCAGTTCTGGCTTCTGCTGATGATCATGATGATGAGAATGATCAAGATGATTCTGCTGTGTAGAATAAGCTTTACTTTTATCATGCTTAGAGGGATGCTCCACCCTAGCACAGCGCAGCTGTGCTGAATCAAGCCCTGCCCTTGGAGATGAGTGCTTGGGGATTACCTCATAGCCCTCCTGATTGAACACATGTTTCCCCACTTCAGCTCTTCTAATGGCTGTTGGAAACCTGGTGCATTCTGGGACTGGTAGTCTTTTATGGAAACATTCTGTTTTATTATTTCTACCAGAAAAGACAGGGTGCTTGTTCAGAGTTACTTCACCTCTATTATAGCTCCTTCCTGAACTATGATAAGCTTCCTTATCACATACTGTAGCAGAAATGTGCCAAACAACATCTGGCATATTGAAATCCCCTATCAGTTTTACTTCCCCTTTCCTAGCGATACTACATATGTCTTCAATTAACTCTGTCCACCTCTTCCTCTTGTGAGGGAGGTCTGTATATCATGCTAATGCAAATAGATTTCTTTTTCCCTCTTTCTAGTTTTACCCTTTTAAGCTCTGTAATTCCAAAGCTTTAATATTATTTTTTACATTTAATGCCACTCCTCCTCCGCTTTTTCCTCCCCTGTCCTTTTTGAATAAAGTATAGTGTCACAAGCACAATGCCAAAACCACTAGTCTCTAGTTGAGGCGTGGTGGTTGATGTATCCTTCTCTATCAGCTATATTTATGCTTCAAATAAAAGGATTGCAGTTGAGGCAAACAGAGGGTAAGGCTTATGACAGAAAAAGTTTATTTTAAACACAAGAGAACAGATCAGGTTCAAGGTTCCATTAACAGGATAAATTATAGGCTTTTGCTTAAGGTTCAGCAAACTGGTGGCAAAAACAAACAGAACTCAACAATGGCTTTTCAAAGTCCTCTTAAATGTAGAAGCTTAGCCTTTTCACAAGAACAGTGTGCCACTTTTCTTATAGTCCTTTGTTGATCATAGCACAAAGAAAACAAGGTTAATTCTCCTATGGCAGTTTATCTTCACTCAGCCTCAATTCTCTGGGCTGCACTTCCAGGTGAATATGTGAAATAAGCATTCAAAATGTCCTCAGAACTCTTAGCAGGCTTTTCATATAAAACAGGAGCAACAGCCTCAATTCTCTGGGCTGCACTTCCAGGTGAATATGAAATAAGCATTCAAAATGTCCTCAAAATTCTTAGCAGGTTTTTCATATAAAATAGGAGCAAAGCACAAACTCTTAAAGCAGCCAATTAGCTTTCTTGCTGTTGCAGAGTTCTAACACAGCTGATAATCAGGCATGAAACACAGTTTCTTTTACAAGCTTATGTGGCAGTAAATTCCCTTTCCAAAACACACAGGAATTTACCTCCTTACTGCTAATGCCTTAAGATTACCTTTGCAAGAGGAACAATTCTTTCAAGACTGGCTTTTCTTCAACACTTCAATTCTAAAGCTTGACATAAAGAACAATCCATAAACATATCTTCTTCCCCCACCTCTGGCTCTGGTTCTCCCAATTGCATGGGCTCTGATTCACTCACTTGATCAGACTGCTCAGCTGACAATCTCTCTGGTGGTCTGAAAGCTTCTCCACTTCCTGGCTTCCACCCCTGTTGCCAACCTGATTCAGGGAAAACACCTTTCTCAGCCCTGGGTAGTTCAGTCCTTCTCCAGGAGTTAGCACCTGCTCTGGCTTCTGCAGCATTCCATCGTCCTTGTTGCTCTGGACTCTGTTCCTCTCCCCATCTGCTGCATCTGCTTCCTCTCTTGCTTCCTCTACTGCTCCTCCTGGTGCTCCTCTTCTCTCCATAATCTAACCAGGGATCCAACCCCACCTCTTTCTCTCCCAGGTGTTTGTAATCTCCCTGCCTTCTGAACTTAGAATAATCAGTGCACTTGTTAGAGTAAGGGCTTTGGTCCTCGTGCTTGCAATCTCCCCCTCTTCTTCTATCAAGCATTTCCTGAAACCTATTCCAGCCACTGTTCCCTCTAAGCTGTGCGCGTGTGCGCGCGCACACACCTCGCCGAGCGAGCGCACATACTTTACAACAGAGCGCACAAAAATTACAGCTCTGATTCTGATAGAAAACACAGACGTCTTAAAATTTAAAAGTTATGATTGTACTTAAAAGAAATTTAGTAATCGTCTATTTTCATTTAATTTGATTAAAATCAATGTGGTGTACATACTGTATTCTGACATATAGTCAAATTTTAAAGTATATAACTCAGAGTGTCGTTATGTGGCGCACAAAAATTTAACCTTCCTTCAAAAGTTGCACACAGCTGATATTTTATGCGCACACAGCCTACAGAAAATTAGAGGGAACATTGATTCCAGCTGGGGTTTTTCTGCTTTTGAAACATGGCTCTGGCCTTCTGACCCTGCACACCTAACAAAGGCCCCTTGATTAAGGTGAATTCCTTATGCTTTTCACCTCCCCCTTGCTCCTGATGGCTGACCTTGCCACAATAGCCTGGTATAGTTACATCCCAGTCATGGTTTTCTGTGAACCATGTTTCTGTAACTGCCACTAAATCCAAGTCAGACACTTCCATCAAAGCTTCAACATCAGGGATCTTATTTCCCATGCTACGGGCATTTATACACACTGCTTTCTATATGTTACCCCTTTTACCCATTTCCATAAAGGTATTTAATGTTTCATTTACCTGAGGGGCTGTCTTCACCCATCCGCAACGAATCTAGTTTAAAGCCCTCTTCAGTAGATTAGCCAGTCTACTACTGAAGATGTGTTGACCTTTCTTGGAGAGATGGATGCCATCTCTGCTCTGCAACCCTTGGAACAGCATCCCGTGGTCCAGGAAACCAAAACGCTCTTGATGACACCATCCACGCAGCCATGCATTCATCTCCAGGATGCGAGCCTCTCTGCCTTGGCTTTTACCCTCAACAGGGAGAATTGAAGAGAACATGACCTGTGCACCTATCTGCTTCACCCTCTGTCCAAGAGCCACAAAGTCACTTTTGATACGCTCAAAGGGATGCCGAGCAGTATCATTTGTTCCAACATGGATTAGCAAGTCTGAACATCTTTATCTGCTGTTTGCTGGCCTGCGCAACAATGAAGCGGCAGGTAAGATGACTTTGGAGTGTTTGATTAAGGAGGCTATTGCCTCTGCATATTTGTTATGAACCAGCCGGTTCCAGAGTGTTTGCACACCCTTGTGGCAGAGGAGAGCTCTGTGGTCTCTACAGACATTTGTCGGGCAGCAACATGGGCATCTTTATACTTTTGTCAAGCATTACCACTAAGATGTCCACGCACGGGTGCACACAGCCTTTTCTCAAGAGTTTTGTGAGCTGCTGTGTTGTCCTTCCACCCAGTGGTGGTGTAGCTTTGGTACATCCCACTTGTCTGGATTGGTCTAAAAGGACAATATGTAAGGTATCATTTACTTCCAGTCCAAGACCTGCCCCCTGACTCTGTATTGCTCTGTTTTTCTGCTGCCGTACCCTTGGGTCTGCCATGTTTTTATACTTAGCTCTGCAGGCTCATCTTGTACCAACAACATTCTGTTTCTGGTTTCTGTACATAGTTTGCTACTGTTGAGTACTCATTGCCCACATGTTGAGGTTGTGTGAGGCTTGCTCTGTATCTCCCATATGCTTTGGAATGAATACTGAAGGGACCTTTGGTGACTAAACTGGTTTGAGGCAAGGGAGTGATGTCATTAAAACCTGGGCTTTTCATTGGTCTTTGTCTCCACCATTCTGCTGGTATGGCAACATAACCCACTTGTCTGGACTGGTCTATCAGGATTCAAGGAAAGACCATTACATAGTAAGTGCAATGTCACCTTATCGTACGCCAGTTTTGTTTTACAGAGATAGCAGTATATTCAAATAAGTTCTCCAGGACCAAGAAGGAAGTCAGTCCTCACATATGGGATGACGTTGGTGCCAACGGAGCCCCCATGCGGAGCATTTCCCCAGCTTTCAAAGAAAGCCTTTGGGAATGCAGCGCACATGCGCAGTCCCCTTCCCGCCCAAGGGTGCCATCTTGCTCAGTCTTCTTTTTTCCGCAGAGCCCGACGGACGTGTTTCGTTTTCACCCAAGGAAAAAGTTGATTTTCTGCATGGATCCGTGTTTTTCTTCGGTTTGACGCCATGTCCCTTTCCCGCCTGGACCCGGTACACCGGTATCGAGCCCGGACTTCATTTTTCGGTTTTTGTCCTTTGTGACTAGCGTTCGCTCCATTTTTCTATTTTTCACTGGCAGCCCTGTCTTTTGACCTTGCAGGGGCCCTTTTTCCCCCGATGGCTGCCAGCGGGTTTAAAAAGTGTGATCGGTGTAAGAAACTAATGTCTCTCACCAACACACATGACTGCTGCCTCTGCTGCTTCGGGCCCGATCATGACCCGATGATATGTGGCCCTTGTGGGAAAATGTCCTCGAAGGCGTTGAGGAACCGTCAGCATCAGAAGGAAAGAATCTTCTCTGACTCCGCGTCTGGCTGGACCCGGACTTCGTCAGAGGCCTCGACGTCTCGGGACTCCGATCCCGAGCATCGCCGGGGTTCCTCTGAGAGGGGGTCTCCCTCGCGGGAGCACTGCAGGAAGAAGAAACCCGCAAGGGCAGCGTCGGTGGACACACTTGGCTCCTCAAGGGCCAAGTCACATAGCCCCGAGCGCCGTCCCGGGTTTTCGGAGTCGGAGAGGCCTGCAAAAGAACCTCGTGTGGAGACGGAGTCCCCGAGTCACGTGAGTACTGTAGTCCTCATGGACTCTCCTCCGGGGGAGCCGACGTCGGGCCTGACGCCGTCGGGGCCTGAGTCGGGGGCTGCTGAGTCTCCTGACCTCAGATTCAGGTTGACGGCCTTGGAGAGCAGCTTGGCTGCCTTCATGGAACAGCAATGGGCACTGATTGCCGGTCTCACCGGTGCATCTGCCCCGACCACCGGGACATCGACGTCCAAGTCGACCCCGGAGTCCAAGTCGATCCTCGGCCAAGGTCTCCCTTGGCTTCCCGTTTGGGACGGTGCCTGCCCGACCGGAGCCACTCAATTCCTCCTCCAAGGAGTCGGTCTGGGAGACGGAGGACGAGGAGTCCCCGGACACCTTCTGGACCCGGTGTGTCCCTTCGGACTCACTGGCGTCTGAGCCTCGGAGATGATCCCCCCCGGAGGACACCCGTTTCTCGGACTTCGTGCGGGACATGGCCAAGGCCTTGGCCTTCCCCACGGATCCCGAGGAGGAGCCCCGAGCCGAGGAGCTTGAGGCCCTGCAGTATGACTTTCCTCCCAAGGAGGCCTTTACTGTACCGGTTCCTCCGATGCTGGAACGGTTGCTCTTCTGCATGTGGGAGGCACCGGCCTCGATGCCGGTTCTGAGCAAGCGGGTCGATTCCATCTATTGAGTCCGCAAGAGCCCCGGGTTCCAGAAGGCACAGCTACCGCATCATTCCATGGTTGTGGAATCGGCCATGCATCGGCTGAAGAGTCAGAAGATGCACTCCTCGGTGCCTCCTGGCCGGGAGGCCCGGAACCTGAATGCCCTCGGTAGAAAGTGCTTCTAGGGCTCTATGCTTGCTTGCCGTGTCCAGACCTACCAGCTGTACATGGGCATGTACCTTTGAGACCTGGCAAAGGAGATTGCCGGGTTCTCTGCTGGTCTCTCCGAGGAACCTTTGCAGAGGTTCACAGCCTTGTCAATTGGGATTCGAGAATGCTCGAAGTTTGTCTCGAGCAGCTTATGATGGCTTCGAGGCTTTGGCCCGTGTATTTTATTTATTTATTTATTTAACAGTATTTCTAAACCGCCTTATCTTAATAATCAAGGTGCTATCACAGCAAGCAATCAGGTAAAGTGTGTGTGTTGTACATGCAGTGAGGATAAAACTTAGTTGTGTGAGGGATGTGTTGGGTGCTTGATTTGTTTGAGCTATATACAGGGTGGGCTATTTACAGTGGTGCTAGCCGCGGCCGGCATCGGTGCACACCGTCAGGCCTGGCTACAGTCATCGGACCTCGAGCCATGGGTGCAGGACAAGTTGGTCGATGTCCCCTGTCAAGGTGAAAACCTCTTTGGCAAGCCCATGGCTGAAAAGGCTGCAGAACTCGAGTCCGAGACTCTCACCAGGACAAGGCTGTCCAGGAAAACCTCTGCCCCTTCTCAAAAGAAGAAGGGCTCGGGGAAAAAAGTCCTTTTACCCGAGGAAGTCATCTGCCTACAAAACTTACCCTCAGTACCAGGCCTCCACAGCTCCCCAACAGGGTCAGCAGGCCAAGGGGCAGGGACATGGCCCCCTTAGGCAGAAAACCCCCAAGCCACCAGCTCCAGCTCCTGCACAGCAGGGAGTGGGGTTTTGACTCCAGTGGCATAGCCTCTCCTCCTCAGCTGGCCCCTCTCAGCACAGGAGTCCGGTTGACCCTGTACGCCCACAGGTGGTCGGCCGTAACAAGGGATACCTGGGTGCTAAGCATAGTACAGAAGGGCTATCTGCTCCACTTCCACCAGGTACCCCCTCCTACTTTCCAGGGGAGCCTCCAAGACTCCCTCTGCACAAGTACCTACTCCTGCAGGAGTTAGCAAGTCTTCTAAAGGAACAGGCGGTAAAACTGGTGCCACAACACCTAAGAGGTCAAGGCTTCTACTTCAGGTACTTCCTGGTACCAAAAAGGACAGGAGGCCTCAGGCCCATTCTAGACTTGCGAAATATAAACAAGTTCCTGCAGAGGGAAAAGTTCAAGATGCTTACCCTTAGAATACTGCTGCCCTACCTCCAGCAGGGAGATTGGCTATGCTCCTTAGACCTAAAGGATGCTTATACTCACATCCTTATTCATCCAGACCAAAGGCAATATCTCAGATTTGTGGTGGGAGGAAACCATTTTCAGTACAGGGTACTCCCTTTTGGCCTAACCTCCGCCCCCAGGGTCTTCACCACGTGCCTGGCAGTGGTGGCGGCCTACCTCAGGGTCCAAGGGCTCTTCGTCTTTCCATACCTGGACGACTGGCTCATCAGGGGTCTGTCTCCACAGGAGACCAATCAAGCCACCCTCCGCACTATCTCTCTTCTCCAGAATCTGGGTTTGTCATAAACTTGGCAAAGTCCACTTTGTGGCCCTCACAGAAAATGGAGTTCATAGGAGAAAGATTGGACACCCTTCAAGCAAAGGGTTTTTTGCCTGTGGACAGGGCCCACAGACTGATGGATTTGGCCAGACAATTCCGCATCAATTCTCTGCTCTCTTCCACACAATTCCTCAGGCTCTTTGGTCACATGGCATCCATAGTCCAGGTAACTCCAAATGCCATTCTGCACATGAGGCCAGCTCAGTGGGGCCTCAGGACTCACTGGCTGCAGGCCACAGGAAACCTGAAGGACAAGGTGAGGGTGTCCCAGCTGCTAGCATCTTCTCTGCAGTGGTGGCTTCATCTTCCGAATCTGGTGAAAGGAGTGCCTTTGCAGACACCTCCACACTCCCAAGTGCTCACGACCGATGCTTCTCTTCACGGTTGGGGTGGACATTGCCAGGGAGCATGCACGCAGGGTCGGTGGTCCCCATGGGAGGCCGCACAGCAGATCAATCTCTCGGAGTTGAGAGCTATCCGCTTAGCCCTGCAGACTTTCTCTCATGTCCTCTCTCACCAGTCCGTATTAGTTCAGATGGACAATCAAGTTGCTATGTTCTATGTGAACAAACAGGGGGGCACAGGGTCCCGCCCTCTCTGTCAGGAGGCACAGGACCTGTGCTCCTGGGCAGTCAATCATGGCATACTTCTCAAGGCGGTCTATCTCCCTGGGCAGGAGAATTGCCTGGCAGACAGGTTGAGCAGGATCCTACAGCCACACGAATGGCAGTTGAATCCTCTGGTGGTTCAGCAAATCTTCCTCAGATCGGGTCTTCCAAACATAGATCTCTTTGCCAGTCCACTGAACCGTCAACTGCCCAGGTTCTGCTCCAGAAAACCGCATCCTCTGAGTAGCAGCGGATGCATTTCTCATTCCGTGGTCTACAGGCCTCCTATATGCTTTTCCTCCCACGCCTCTAGTGCCCAAAACACTGTTCATTGTGATCCGTGACAAGGCCTCGGTGATCCAGGTGGCCAAGGCAACCGTGGTTCCCGCTTCTTTGGCAACTGGCAGTGGACACTCCTCTTCCTCTGGGGATGCAACCGGTTCTCCTGTCTCAGGAGCAGGGATCTCTCTTACACCCCAACCTCCAGTCCCTCAATCTGATGGCCTGGCTGCCGAAAGGGTAGTTCTAACATCCTTACTGCTGCCTAGGGAAGTGGAGGACGTGGTCTTGGCCTCTAGGAGGCAGTCCACACGAAAATCTTATGCCTTCAAGTGCGTAGGTTCTCCACCTGGTGCGCTCAACACAAGCAGGATCCCTTCTCCTGCCTGGTAAAAGTGGTGTTGCAATATTTGCTTCACCTGTCCAACCTAGGCCTTAAATCCAACTCGGTTAGGGTCCATCTCAGTGCTCTCTCAGCGCACCACTCACCGGTGGAGGGCCAGTCTTTCTTAAGCCACCCTTTGGTGATGCGCTTCCTCAGAGGCCTGCTTTTGCTTAAGCCTCTGGTTCGTCCACCTGCCCCTGAGTGGGATTTGAATGTGGTCTTGCAACAGCTTACTTGCCCACCATTTGAGCCTATGGCTACTTGCCCTTTGCGCTTTCTCTCCTGGAAAGCGTTGTTTTTGGTGGCTCTTACCTCAGCAAGACGAGTGAGCGAGCTTCAAGCCCTAGTGTCAGATGCACCATACACTATTCTATAGGAACAGAGTAGTCTTGCGGACTCACCTTAAGTTCCTTCCAAAGGTTGTCTCCTCCTTCCACCTCATTCAGGAGGTGGTTCGTCTGACTTTCTTTCCCAGGCCGCATGCCAGCCGTGCTGAGATGGTCTTGCATACCCTGGACTGTAGCAGGGCATTGTCCTTCTACCTTGACCGTACGCAGGGACACCGAAGGGCTGTGCAGCTCTTTGTCTCTTTTGACCCTAATAAGCTGGGGTTGCCTGTCTCCAAGCGTACCTTGTCCATCTAGGTAGCAGACTATCGCCTGGGCTTACAGGGCAGCCGGCCTCTCCTTGCAGGGTTGAGTTACGGTTTACCGTGTCAGGGCGAAGGCTGTGTCAGTGGCTCATCTCCGCTCTGTTCCGTTGGCAGACATCTGCCGGGCCGCTACTTGGTCTCCAAGCCAGACGTTTGAGGCCCATTACTGCCTCGAGAGGGAGTCCCGCAGGGACAGTGCTTTCGGGTAGGCGGTACTCCGTAATCTCTTTGAGGTATAGGCAACTCCTACCCTCCAGCCCTGGTGTTGGGCTACCGTACTGGGGCGATATCAGAGAAGATTCTTTTCGCACATGCTGAGGCTCTAGAGGGAGCTCATTTTTCAGCTTTGGGTCCTTGGTAGCCTTAAGCTGGGGAGTCCCATATGTGAGGACTGACTTCCTGCTTGGTGCTGGAGAAAGCATAGTTACTCACCTGTAACAGGTGTTCTCCAGAAGCAGCAGGAATCAGTCCTCACAACCCTCCCTCCTCCCCTTAGATTTGCAGTCATATAATTCATTTTCTTTTTTGCTGTCATTAACTATGTCTTCAGACTGAGCAAAATGGCACCCTTGGGCGGGAAGGGGACTGTGCATGCGCGCTGCATTCCCAAAGGCTTTCTTTGAAAGCTGAGGAAATGCTCCGCATGGGGGCTCCGTCAGCGCCGACGTCACCCATATGTGAGGACTGATTCCTGCTGCTCCTGGAGAACACCTGTTGCAGGTGAGTAACTACGCTTTCTCTGCACTCATCCTTGTTTTGGTCAGCTGTGGATGGGAGAGGGGGAAGAGTGCATGAGAGCTTCTTAACATATGCTTCATTCAATGAGTTTAATCTCTCATTACTGGGTTAGGCTAAATGATTTATTATAGATTGAAGGCCGAGGGGCATCATGCAGTGTTTATAGGACTACAAAACAGATTTTAGAACTTGGAATAGTGTTACTTTAATGGAAATGCTTTTGAAGATTGTTGTTTAGACTTTGTTGCTTTGCAGTTGTTTATCTCCAGGAACAAGCAGGAATGAGTCTTCACATATGGGTACGTCGGTACCGACGGAGTCTGCGCGGGAATGCTCCCCAGCGTCCAATTAGAACGCTTTTGGGAGCATCCCACCACACCTGCGTGCTGCCTTCCCGCCTTTCCCAACTGCCTCTCCTCAGTTTTTGTTTTTCCGCAGAGTTGGCAGGACGTACTCCTGTCACCGCAGAAAATTCTTCCTTTAATTTTGTTTTTTCTTTTGGTCGCGTCTGCCTTCCCTCGACGCACCGGTTCCGCCGGTGTTTTCTTTTTCCTAAAAATTTTTTCTTTGGTAGGGAAATTTCTCCCTGTTTAGTGCCTGACGGTTTTTTGGCCTACTAGGCCTCTCCACTTTCCTTCATGGAAATGCCAGCCACTATTCCTAAAACATGTTTCAACTGTGGCGGTACCAAGTTAGTCTTAGACACCCATAACTGGTGCCTTCCATGTTTGGGTCCTGACCACTATTGGCTGGAGTGTCCCTCCTGCAGTAGTTCTTCCAGAAGAAGTCTTCAGCATAGAGCTCAACTCGATACGCGGTTCCCATCAGACCTGAGGGTACCAGCTACAACTTCTTTTTCACAGGATCAGGTAACCCAACAAAAGTCTGTAAAGACTAGCCAGTCCTCGGGTGGTAGATCTGATGTTCAACATCGAGATGGCTCTGGCCTTGCCCCCGAGGACATTTTGGCTTTAAAACCCTGGCGGGAGTCTTCGGCCTCCAAAGCATCAATGAGGTTTCAGGTTGTTCCCAGGGTTTTTACCTCTGCGAACATACCTGAGCCATCCTCGGTGGTGGTATCCGCTGGAAGCGGTGCTGGTACCCCGGCATTGGCAATGGTGTTGGATGAAACACTCCACACCGATGATCGCAGTCTAGCGCTCTCGGTATCTTTGGTGCCGTTAGAGCCGCTACAGACCGATCTTCCAGCATCTGTATCGATCCCGATACCGATTCTGGCATCCATGTCGGTACCCTCCAGGTCTGTTTCGATATTCGCTGCTTTCGATGCCGAGTCTAGAATCGATCTCTAGCCTGGACGATTGGGTACCGACTCGTCTCAGTATTGACCTCTGACGGTGCCGAAGACATTGTTCTGGAGATCAAAGTCTACCGCTCTCGGTACCTGTGGTACCGTTAGAGTCGCCTCAGACTGATCTTCCGGTGTCGGTACCGGCTGTGATACCACTGCCGGTACCGTTTGCTACATTCACATCGGTACCGGTGCCTTCCATGCTTACTTCCACAAGCTCGCTTCCTTCGGTACCGAGTTTGGAGTCCATCCCTGGCATGGATAGTTTTCCACCAACTCGTCGCAGTATCGTCCTCGAGCGGTACCGCCGACTATCCTTTCAGGACAACTCGATGCTCCACCCTTTTGGGTCTGGTACTCCAATGGATCAATCCATTAGTGCCAAGACTTAGATCTTCCAATGATCTAACCTTTACTCCTCATGATAGAGGATCCCCTTCTGGGGAAATTTCTTTTCAAGCATTCCTGCTTGATATGGCAAGGTTACTTGCCATTTCTATACCTGTTCAAGATCCTACACCAGGGGATTCAGAATTTCTGCATATCCCTGAGAATCCAAAGGAGGTCATCATGCTCCTTTTGCATCAAACCTTACAGGATCTTTTACTTAGAATGTGGGAAACTCCTTTAAAGGTATCCCCACCTTCAAGGACCACTGACTCTGTACAAGGTGCCCCCTTCTCCAGGTTTTCAAAAGACTCAACTTCCACATCATTCTATTGTTGTGGAATCAGCAATGAGGCGTGTGAAAAGTGCTAAAAGGCACTCTTCTTATTCGCCAGGTCGTGAGTCTATAGATGCCTTTGGACGTAAAAGCTTCCAGGCATCCATGTTTTCAACAAGAATTCTCGCATATATTTTCTATATGGGACTATCTCTTGAAGAGGTCATAAACAGTTTACTGTTTTTGACTTCTTTTCTTCAAGATCACAAAAGAGCAGACTACTCTTTACTGATTAGTCATGTTCAAAATGTCTCTAGGTTTCTTACTCGTGCTACCCTGGGCTGTTTTGAGTCTGTTAGCAGAACTTCTGCTATAGCCATAGGGGCACGACGCATGGCCTGGCTCCAAGCTTCTGACTTGGATAAATCGGTGCAAGAAAGGCTGGGAAATACTCCTTGTACTGGGGAGAATCTCTTCAAAAAGGAGACTTTACATCAAGCTGCTCAGTTAACCACTGACACTATTGTTTTCAGAGGATTGTCAACACCTTCCTCTATCCCAGGTGGTAGGAAATCTTCTACCAAACTTTATTCCCCCAAGGGGAAAAAGTTTTATCCTTTCTCTACCCATCATACAGCTGTTTCCAAACAAGGGAAACATCAAACCAGGCTAAAGAAACCACAATCTCAACCGCTTCAGCAAACCCAGCAGCTGCAAGGTTGCTGATACTCTTCACTGAATCCTTCCTTCCTGTTTTGAGGTTTAGAACCTGTAGTTTGCTTCTTCTCATCACAAGCATCTACATCGGTTCCATCCAAAATCTTACATTAAAGATACTTTTAGCTCATAGAGCTTCTTAGCATGATTATGCTTTACAGGTAGTAAAGTTACTCCTCTTCCTTTGAAGTAGATAGAGGAGTAACAACTATCAATAAGGTCGTCTATGCCTTTACCTTTGACAGTTTCTCCTGTATCAGCATGTCTCATACTATTCTTTGCAGAGATTTACTCCATCGTAAGTCTTTTTCAACTCTGTCCCTCTTACTAAGACATTTTGGTCTGTAAGAGTGATACCACTTAACTGAAGGCTTATCCCTAAGCCCCTGAGTTTCTTTTCAGAAATGTCTCCCCCTTGCATTCTTGTTTTGTGGCAGCTTCTCAGACAATGACGGAGTCTTACCACTCCTACTTATGTCTGTGGATCTTTTTCCAATCTTGGGACCTAAGATTTGTTCTGCTGCCCTAACAATAGTTAGAATACAGGGGCTCGTAGTGGTTAGACCACTGATTTGCTGACTAAGCAACCAGGGCTTGATCCCAATATCAATCTATCTCCAGGAACAAGCAGGAATGAGTCCTCACATATGGGTACGTCGGAACCGACGGAGCCTGCGCGGGAAAGCTCCCCAGCTTCCCAGAAAGGAAAGCTTTTGGGGCCTCCCACAGCGCATGCGCGCTGCCTTCCCGCCTTCCTGACCAACTCTCCTCAGTTCTTCTTTTTCCGCGGAGCCAGCAGGTCGTGTTCCTGTCACCGCTGAAGAAGTTATTTTAATTTGTTTCTTTGGCCGCGTGTCTGCCTTCCCCGATTCCGGACCGGTACCGCCGGTCTTTTTTCTTTATTTCTTAAAAAAAAAAAACAAAACATATCTTATTTTTCCCCACTTGGTGTGTTTGTTCTGTGAGGCCTTTAGGCCTTCACAGAATTCTCCCTCATGGAGAAACAAGCCTCTGGTTTTAAAAAGTGCACCAAGTGTAGCGGTACTATATCAGTCACAGACCCCCATGAATGGTGTCTTAAATGTTTGGGGCCTGACCACTCCATTCCGGATTGTCCATCCTGCTCTCTGATGTCCAAGCGTGGCTTACAGAACCGAGCAGCCAAGTTTCATATGCTGTTTTCTACAGATACTCCAGCATCAGCATCCTCCAGGTCTTCCTCTCCTGATGGATCTCAGGTAACCAAACATTCTTCCGGCAGGTCCTCAAAGGGCAAATCTCCCTCTAAGCATCGAGACGCCCTTGGGCTTGACCCTGAGGACCCTGCCCCAGCCAAACAACCCCGGCAGGAAGCTCCGGCTTCCAAAGCTCCTCCTATGGGGTTACAGGTTGACATCGATGGCACGGCCTCGACCGATCACCTGTTAGACTGCTCTGGGGTACCGGCCCATACCGGTACTGACATCCAGGCAGTCGTGGCGTCTATGGATAATACCATTCAATCCATGCAGCAGGCCATAATGGCTTTTATTAAAGCTGCAACGCCCTCGGTACCGCACCAACCGGTTCCGCTTCCGGTTCCGGTACCACAACCGATACCGGTACCCAGAGCATCCACTTCCACCAGGATACCGGTTCCCGGTTCCGGGGTTTATCCCGATACCGATCCGGTTCCGGGTACGCCCGATGTGGATACCGGTCGATACGCGTATCGATCTTTGGAAGCTAATAGACGATACTTCGAGTCTTCTGATGATTCTGATACCTCAGAAGACTCTGCTGAAGTATCTCTTACTCTTCCTGAGGAGCCCTCTTCTCCAAAGAGGAGAATGTCTCCTCCAGAGGATTTGTCCTTTCAAGACTTCATTCTTGAACTAGCCAAGGGGCTCTCAGTTTCAGTAACCTCTGAAAAAGAACCTAGAGCAAAAAAATTAGATATTTTGGGATACTCTAAGGTTCCCAAAGAGGCAGTCACCTTGCCCATCCATGAAATTCTTCAAGAACACATGATGGACTTATGGGAGACTCCTCTCACCTTATCTCCACATTCTCGTCGTTTGGACACCATGTATCGTGTCCCTCCTTCTCCTGGTTTTCAAAAAACTCAGCTTCCTCACCACTCTATTGTGGTACAGTCAGCTATGAAAAGGATAAAGAGTACCAAAAGACACTCTTCCACTTCCCCAGGAAGAGAATGTAGGACTTTGGATGCTTTTGGTAGGAAAATCTTCCAAGCCAGTATGCTTATTGCCAGAATCAATTCATACAGCCTCTATATGGGCATGTTTCTGAAGGAGATTGCACTGAAGATACGCCATTTCCTCCCCTTTATCCCAGAGGATAGGAAGGAGGAATTCCTTCTTTTGTTAAAGCATACCCAAGATGTTTCAAAGTTCTCCAACAGAGCTGCCTTTGACTCCTTTGAGGGTGCTAGCAGAGCCTCAGGCATTTCCATAGCTGCTCGCAGAATTGCTTGGCTCCAGGCCTCTGACCTAGAACCCTGGGTCCAAGGTGGGTTGGGCAATCTGCCCTGTACAGGTGAAAATCTGTTTGGCAAGGAGTGGCAAATCAAAGCCACTCAAATGGATGCAGAGAATGCTGCTTTAGATAGACTTTCTAAGTCTACCTCTACCCCTGCCAAGAAAAAATCTTTTAAGCCTTTCTACAAAAAGACCCGATTTTCCACAAATACTGGCCAACAATCTTCCCAAGTTCGCTTTGCTCCTAAGCGTCAGCAATCTAAACAGGCCAGGGCAAAACCTGCAGGGACTGCTACAGTTCAGCAGTCCCAACCTCCTCAGGGTTTTTGACTTACTTCTAGAGAACTTAACTTTTCTGACTCTACAACAGCCATAGCCTCTCACCATTCCAGGAGGGTTAACTCATTTTGCTCCCAGATGGGAGCAAATCACATCAGAACAGTGGACCCTCTCTATCATCAGAGAGGGCTACAAACTACATTTCTCCAGCCTTCCTCCCCATACCATGGTGAGACATTTCAATTCTCCCCCATCTCTCCTGCACCTGTTGGGTCAGGAGGTGACCACCCTTCTTGCCCAAAGGGCAATAGAAGAGGTTCCTCTTCTTCAACAGGGGTCAGGGCTTTACTCCCCTTATTTTCTCATTCCCAAGAAAACAGGGGGATACAGACCCATTCTGGATCTGAGAGAATTGAACAAATTTCTATGCAAGGAGAAATTCAAGATGCTCTCTCTAGGTACTCTCCTTCCATACCTGCAGAGTCAGGATTGGCTTTGTTCTCTAGATCTAAAGGATGCGTACACGCATATACTCATCCATCCATCCCACAGAAAATTCCTACGGTTTCTGTTCCAAGGAAAACATTTCCAGTACAGAATACTCCCCTTCGGTCTAGCCTCTGCTCCAAGAGTGTTCACCAAATGCATGTCAATAGTGGCTGCATTTCTACGCACCCTGGGAATTTTTGTTTTCCCATACCTGGACGACTGGCTCATCCGAGCTCTATCTCAGTCCGAGGCTCAGACTTCACTGGACCACACCAGACGCATACTGCAGTATCTGGGACTTGTCATCAATCTGCCAAAGTCTCAACTCACCCCTGCTCAGTCCCTAGAATTCATAGGGGCCTGGCTAGACACCACCACTGCAAGGGCCTATCTTCCTCAAGCCCGTTGCCACCGTCTAGTGCACTTGGCCTCTCAAACCCAGTCCAGAAACCACTTGACTACCAGGGAGATGCTACAACTGCTAGGCCACATGGCATCCACAGTTCATGTGGTGCCTTATGCTCGCCTGCATATGAGAGCAGCTCAATGGACTTTGTCCACCCAGTGGACTCAAGCATCAGGAGCTCTCTCAGACCAAATAGCAACCTCAAAACGTCTCTTTTGGTCTCTCCAATGGTGGATGTCCACCCAAAATCTGTTGTTGGGGGCCCCCTTCCAACCTTTGTTACCCCAAGCAACCCTCACAACAGATGCCTCCCAAATGGGTTGGGGAGCTCATCTCCAAGACCTCTCCACTCAGGGCACTTGGTCTCCACAGGAGACCACCCTTCATATCAACCTTTTGGAACTGCTAGCAATTTTCCTTGCTCTCAAGGTCTTTCATACCCTCCTCAACAACATGACAGTCCTTGTTCATACCGACAATCAAGTAGCCATGTTTTACATAAACAAACAAGGAGGGACTGGCTCTGTCGCTTTGCAACGAAGCTCTAAGATTGTGGGCCTTCGCCAGAGAGCATCAAATCCATCTCCTGGCAGTATACCTCCCAGGAATCCAAAACTCTTGGGCAGACAGACTCAGTCGAGTTCTGCTTCCACACGAATGGTCCCTGCACATGGATCAGGTACTCAGAATCTTTCAGGAATGGGGGACCCCGGACATAGACCTATTTGCAAGTCCGTGGAATGCCAAACTTCCCCGGTTCTGTTCCAGAATTCCATGTCAGGGAGCTCAGGCCAAGGATGCCTTCCTCCTTCATTGGGGTCAGGAATTCCTCTATGCCTTTCCACCCATTCCTTTGATTCCCAAGACTCTGTTCAAACTTCAGAGGGACCAAGGATCTATGATCCTCATAGCTCCACGCTGGCCACGCCAAGTGTGGTACCCTCTACTTCTGCATCTCTCCCAAGCCCCCTCCCTGGACTTGGGAGCTGCCCCAGACCTTCTGTCTCAGGAGGAGGGGACTTTGTGGCAACCAAACCCCAAGTCCCTTCACCTCAGAGCTTGGTTACTGAAGGCCTAGACCTTCAAGACTCCAATCTTTCTCAGCAAGTGAAGGATATCCTCCATGCCTCTAGGAAACCTTCCATTAGGCGTTCTTATGCTTTTAAATGGAAAAGATTTTCCATTTGGTGTGCTCAAAAGGGTCTTGACCCTTTAGCACTACCTTTAAATTCTTTACTGGAATATCTCCTGCATCTCTCCAATGCAGGCCTTAAAACAAATTCAGTACGGGTCCATTTGAGCGCTATTGCAGCATCCCTTAAACCTCTCAATGGACAACCTGTTTCCTCTCATCCTCTTATTGCAAGATTTATGAGAGGCCTAACTTTAACTAAGCCTCCCATTCGCCCTCCTCCGGTAGCATGGGACTTAAACTTGGTTCTTGGTCAGCTTATGAAGCCACCCTTTGAACCCTTAGCCACTACCTCCTTGAAATTTCTTTCTTGGAAGGTTATTTTCCTCATTGCAGTCACCTCAGCTCGCCGTATCAGTGAATTGCAAGCCCTAGTGGCTAATCCCCCTTATACAAGGTTTCATCATGATAAGGTGGTCCGTAGGACTAATCCCCACTTTATGCCTAAAGTGGTCTCCCCTTTTCATCTTAATCAAGAGGTATATCTACCTGTCTTTTTTCCGGCTCCTCATGCATCCAGTGCAGAGAGGAACCTTCATACTCTGGATTGTTAAAAGAGCTCTTGCCTTTTACCTCCACAGGACACAGCAACATCGAAAGTCTTCTCAGCTTTTTGTTGCTTTTGATCCTTCTCATTTAGGACTTCCAGTCTCTAAAAGAACACTGTCCAATTGGATTGCTCAGTGTATCACTTTTGCTTACCAAAGTAAGAACCTTTCTCTAGAGGGCCATGTCACAGCTCACAATGTGAGAGCCATGACCACCTCTATGGCTCATCTTCACTCTGTATCCATCGATCAGATCTGTCGAGCAGCCACCTGGGCCTCGGTTCATACCTTTACAGCCCATTACTGTTTGAACAAGGACTCCCGCCGGGATGCCTTGTTTGGTCAGACACCTGTTCCATTCTTAATCAACTCCTGCCCACCTTCCCTGTATGGATGCCTGAGATCCATAGGAAGATGAGCACCCCTTCTGGGTCTCATACCCTTGGGGGGGGATCTCCCCGGCATCTTAGCTAGGGAGTCCCCATATGTGAGGACTCATTTCTGCTTGTTCCTGGAGATAGAACAGTTACTTACCTGTAACAGGTGATCTCTGGGAACAGCAGGAATTAGTCCTCACAACCCACCCACCTCCCCTAGGAGTTGTATCCCTCTCTCTCTCTTTCCTTTCCTCTCTCTATTGTCTCAGCTTTAAACTCGAACTGAGGAGAGTTAGTCAGGAAGGCGGGAAGGCAGCGTGCATGCGCTGTGGGGAGGCCCCAAAAGCTTTCCTTTCTGGGAAGCTGGGGAGCTTTCCTGCGCAGGCTCCGTCGATTCCGACGTACCCATATGTGAGGACTAATTCCTGCTGTTCCCAGAGATCACCTGTTACAGGTAAGTAACTGTGCTTTCTGGCCTTAGTACTAAGTCCCAGACAGACTAAGAACCTTTTCTGGTTTTCTTGTTGCAGACACATCAGCATACCTTCTATCCTTAGCCTTCCCCAATCCTTGGGCTTGGCGGAGTAGTTCAGGTTACATACTGGCTCTTAAACAGCCAGTTTTTTCTTTTAACCAATCTGCAACATGCTCTCTGCATCTCTACAGAGCAGCTCTGCACTATGGGCCCTTGCTAGAGAGCAAATAATTCCAGATGGTTAGGAAGGGCTTTACTGGGTTCTTCCCTACCCTTACCATTTCCTTTAAAGTCTCCTTCTTCAATAAAGGACACAGGCCTTTAATTAAGTGAAGACCTAAAGAGTTATCCAATCCCCTCGGTTGGTTCACATCCCCAGTGGACCCCTTCACCAGGGATGGTTTTCTTTTAGTAACAGCCAGTCCTTGTCTTCTATTTCCTTCCACCCTCAATTCTTCGTGGGGTAATTCATATTGAGCGCAAGAATGCATCATACTCATTTTGCCCTCATAGAAGGGTAAATATGGTATCTCATTTCATTGCATCTTCTTCTCCAGCTGCCATGCTGGAGTTATGGAAGGATCCAGACTTACTGTCTGCGGATTAAAAACATCCTCCATTCCTGGTTATTCAAGGGCTAGAGTTCTTAGAACACTCTAGACGTCTGTCAGTGAGATCACTCCCTTAGCTCTCCCACCCATAACCAGGGAGAATGGATTCTATAAACATCTCCTCAAGCAGGTATTTCCTTGTTATTAGATGAATCTTTCTCTCTCCACATATCCCTATGTGGGGACATGGGTATATATATATGTATACATGTATATAGACATATGCATGTCTGTACCCATATATATCTATATAGTCATATAAATAGGTAATACAGATATATCTATCTATCTATATATATATATATTGCAATATATGATAGGTGGATATGTATCTATATACTTTTTCTACCTGTCTGCCTAGGTTCATATATATAATTTCCTATACGGCCCCGACAGTCACTATCCCTTTCAATGCTGCTCCAGCATGTTTAGGGTTCTACATAAACAACCTTTCTCCAGGACCAAGCAGGAAGTCAGTCCTCACATATGGGTGACGTCGGCGCCGACGGAGCCCTCGCGGAGCAATTTTCCCCAGCTTTCAAAGAAAGCCTTTGGGAATTGCAGCGCGCATGCGCGGTCCCCTTCCCGCCCAAGGGTGCCATCTTAGCCAGTCTTCTTTTTCCGCGGAGCCCTACAGACGTACCCGTCGTGTCCCCGCGAAAAAGTTGATATTTACTCATAATTTACTCTTTTTTCCTTCGGTTCGACGCCGGTCTTTTTCCCGCCCGGACTCGCGACGCCGGTCACGAGTCTCTTCTTCTTCTTTTTCGGTTTTTCTGACTTAGTCAGTTTCGTTTTCGGTTTTTCCCTGGCAGCCCGGTCCTTTGACCTCGCCGGGGCCCTTTTTCCCCGATGGCTGCCAGTGGTTTCAAGCGGTGTGGTCAGTGTGACCGAAATATGTCACTAACTGACACACACGACAATTGC
Organism: Ichthyophis bannanicus; assembly: GCA_033557465.1. Classification (NCBI taxonomy): domain Eukaryota; kingdom Metazoa; phylum Chordata; class Amphibia; order Gymnophiona; family Ichthyophiidae; genus Ichthyophis; species Ichthyophis bannanicus. The sequence goes on along the minus strand of CM066034.1, from coordinate 408,131,778 downwards.
CTCCGCTGCCTGGGCCCGGATCATGAAGAAATGATCTGTGGGCCCTGCGGCAAAATGTCCTCCAAAGCGTTGAGAAGTCGGCGGCATCAGCGGGATAGGATCTTCGCTGACCCCAGCCATACCCGGACCTCGTCGGAGGCCTCCGCGTCCAGAGGTTCCAGCTCGGACCGTCGCCGGAGTTCCTCCGATAGGGGTTCTCCCTCCGGGGACCATCGTCGGAAGGTGAAACCCGCGGGGGCGGCGTCGGTGGACGCTCCTGGCTCCGCGAGGGCCAGGTCGCATAGCCCCGATAGCCGTCCCGGGTCCTTGGAGAAGGAGCACCTCTCGAAGCGACCTCGCCTGGAGTCGGAGCTGCTTGCTCGGGTAAGTCCTGTGGTCCTCCTGGACTCGCCTCCGAGACCGCCGACGTTGGGCCCGACGCCGTCGGGGCCCGAGTCGGGGACTGCTGGGTCACCTGAGCTCGGACTCAGGTTGACGGCCTTGGAGAGCACACTGTCTGCCTTCATGGACCAGCAGCGGGCACTGCTCGCTGGCTTCGCTGGCGCCGCTGCCCCGACCGCCGGGACGTCGACGTCTAAGTCGACCCCGGAGACCGAGCCGATCCTCGAGTCCATGCGAACTCGAGTCGATCCTCGGTCGAGGTCACCCTCGGCCTCCCGTTCGGGACCGAGGTCGCTGACGCCGACTCCCTCGGCGTCGGGGCGGCAGGCGCCGCGCCCTGCCCGGGCCGACCCCACCGAGTCCTCGTCGGAGTCGGTCTGGGAGTCTGAAGAGGAAGAGTCGCCTGATTCTTTTCGGACTCGGTGTGTCCCCTCGGACTCACCTGAGTCCGAACCTCGGAAGCAGTCCCCCCCGGAGGATGCCCGGTTCTCGGACTTCGTCAGGGATATGGCCAAGGCTTTGGCCTTCCCTGCGGATCCCGAGGAGGAGCCTCGAGCCGAAGAGCTCGACGCCCTCCAGTATGACTCTCCCGCCAGGGAACACTTTACTGTACCGGTTCCTCCCATGCTGGAACGACTACTCTTCCGCATGTGGGAGAGTCTGGCCTCCTCGCCGGTCCTGAGCAAGCGGGTTGATTCTATCTATCGAATCCGCAAGAACCCTGGCTTCCAAAAAGCACAGCTACCACACCATTCCATGGTAGTGGAATCGGCCATGCATCGTCTTAAGAGCCAGAAGATGCACTCCTCGGTGCCTCCTGGCAGGGAGGCCCGTAACCTGGATGGCCTTGGTAAGAAGTGTTTCCAGGGCTCTATGCTTGCGTGTCGTGTCCAGACCTACCAGCTATACATGGGCATGTATCTCCGAGACCTGGCTAAAGAGCTAGCCGGATTCTCCGCTGGTTTGTCCGAGGAACCCTTGCGGAGGTTCCTGGCCTTGTCCTCTGGCATTCGGGAATGCTCAAAATTCATATCCCGAGCAGCCTATGATGGCTTTGAAGCATCGGCTCGAGTGGCCGCAGCCGGCATCGGTGCCCGCCGACAGGCTTGGCTTCAGTCGTCTGACCTTGAGCCCTGGGTGCAGGACAAGTTGGTCGATGTCCCCTGCCGAGGCGAGAACCTCTTTGGCAAGCCCATGGCTGAAAAGGCTGCACAGATCGAGACGGAGACTCTCACCAGGACTAGGCTTTCTAGGAAGACCTCCGCCCCTTCCCAGAAAAAGAAGGGCTCGGGAAAGAAGTCCTGTAACCCGAGAAAGGCGGCTGCCTACAAACAATACCCCCAATATCAGGCCCCTGCAGCTCCCCAACAGGGCCAGCAGGCCAAGGGACGGGGTAACGGGTCCCGTAGGCAGCAAGCCCCCAAGCCTGCACCACCAGCCCCTGCTCAGCAGGGTGGGGGTTTTTGACTCCTTAAGCATAGCCTCTCCCCCTCCGCTGGCTCCTCCCAGCACCGGAGGCCGGCTGGTTCACTTCGCCCACAGGTGGTCCAGCATCACCTCAGATGCCTGGGTGCTTCAAGTCGTGAGAGAAGGCTACCTTCTCCACTTCCAACAGGTCCCTCCCTCCTATTTTCCGGGAGAACCTCCACGACTCCCTCTGCAACAGGGAATTACTCCTTCAGGAGTTAGCAGGTCTTCTACAGGAAACAGGCGGTGGAACCGGTGCCCCACCACCTGAGAGGTCAGGGCTTTTATTCCAGGTATTTTCTAGTACCAAAAAGGACAGGAGGCCTCAGACCCATCCTGGACCTGCGCAACCTCAACAGATTCCTCGTGCGGGAAAAGTTCAAGATGCTTACCCTTGGAATCCTTCTGCCCTACCTCCAGCAGGGAGATTGGCTATGCTCCTTGGATCTAAAGGATGCCTACACGCACATCCTCATCCACCCAAGCCACCGCCAATACCTAAGGTTTGTGGTGGCAGGAAATCATTACCAGTACAGAGTACTGCCCTTTGGCCTGTCCTCCGCACCGCGGGTCTTCACAAAATGCCTCGCGGTGGTGGCGGCCCATCTCCGGCTTCACGGCCTCTGTCTTTCCGTACCTCGACGACTGGTTCATCAGAGCAGCGTCCGCTCCGGAGGTCACCAACGCCACACGCCGCACGGTGACTCTTCTGCAGTACTTGGGCTTTGTTATAAACTTCGCAAAGTCCACTTTGCTCCCCTCACAAGATCTCGAGTTCATCGGCGCAAGGCTGCACACTCCTCAGGCACGAGCGTTCCTACCGCTCGACAGGGCTCAACGGCTCATGGACCTAGCCGACCGTTTTCGCAGCCAGCCCCTGGTCTCCGTCAGGCGCTTCCTGAGACTACTCGGCCATATGGCTTCCACCGTCCATGTGACCCCCAATGCCCGCCTGAATATGCGGCCTGCTCAATGGTGTCTCCGCAAGCAGTGGCAACAAGCCACAGGCGGCCTAGCAGACCTAGTGCGCGTCTCCGAGCCGCTGATCTCGTCTCTCCGGTGGTGGCTTCATCGGCCGAACCTGGTACTCGGCATGCCTTTTCAGTCACCTCAGCCGGCCCAGGTGCTGACGACAGATGCATCCCTCCTGGGCTGGGGAGCACATTGCCAAGGGGCACGTACTCAGGGCCTCTGGACCACGTGGGAGTCTGCTCAGCAGATCAACTTCCTGGAGCTCAGAGCGATCCGCTTGGCTCTCAAGGCCTTCTCCCACCTGACCTCTCGCCAGTCCGTCCTTGTCCAGACGGACAATCAAGTTGCCATGTTCTACGTGAACAAGCAGGGGGGCACGGGCTCCTTCCTTCTCTGTCGGGAAGCACAGAAGCTCTGCTCTTGGGCCGTCAGTCACGGCGTTCATCTCAAGGCAGTTTATCTCCCAGGCCAAGAAAATTGCCTGGCGGACAAACTCAGCAGGATCCTCCAGCCGCACGAGTGGCGCCTGGATCCCTTGGTAGTTCAGAAGCTCTTTCTAAAGTGGGGCCTCCCCACGATGGATCTCTTTGCCAGCCCTCTCAACCGGCAACTTCCTCGCTTCTGCTCTCATCAGCCACATCCCCTTCGAGTTGCGGCAGACGCTTTTCTACTCTCATGGTCGGAGAGCCTTCTGTACGCTTTCCCTCCCATCCCGCTAGTCTCTCGAACTCTTTTCAAGGTTCTCCGAGACAAAGCCTTCATGATCCTGGTGGCCCCTCGCTGGCCCCGACAGCCGTGGTTTCCACTCCTGCTGCAATTAGCGGTGGAGGATCCATTCCCTCTGGGGTTACAACCGGATCTCCTCACTCTGGATCAGGGGTCTCTGCTACACCCCAACCTCAGATCTCTCAATCTAATGGCCTGGCTGCTGAGAGGGTAGTCCTTGCTCCCCTTCTTCTGCCGGCAGAGGTGAAAGAGGTCGTCCTAGCTTCTCGGCGACCTTCTACCCGCAAATGCTACGCCCTTAAATGGCGTCGCTTTTCCTTTTGGTGTACCCAACAGTCTCAGGATCCCTTCTCCTGCCCGGTGTCGGTGATTCTGCAGTACTTGCTATACCTCTCTAATCTGGGACTTAAGTCCAATTCCGTCAAAGTTCACCTCAGTGCTCTTTCAGCACATCATGTGCCGGTGGACGGCAGACCTCTTTCCAGCGACCCTCTCGTAGCAAGGTTTCTCCGAGGTCTCCTTCTACTTAAACCACCTCTGCGCCCGCCAGCACCTGACTGGAATCTGAATGTGGTGTTACAGCGGATCACCTGTCCGCCTTTTGAACCTATGGCTACCTGTTCTCTCCGTTTTCTTTCTTGGAAAACATTGTTCTTGATAGCCCTCACTTCCGCTAGACGCGTAAGTGAATTGCAGGCCCTCGTGTCTGATCCCCCTTACACTCGGTTCTACAAAAATAGGGTAGTCCTACGGACTCACCCAAAATTTCTTCCAAAAGTGGTCTCCCCTTTTCACATCAATCAGGAGGTGGTACTTCCGACCTTCTTTCCCAGACCACACTCCAGCCGAGCTGAAACGGTCCTCCATACCCTGGACTGTAGAAGGGCATTGAACTTCTACCTTGACCGTACGCGGGAGCACCGTAAAGCTGCTCAGCTTTTTGTGTCTTTTGACCCCAATAAATTGGGGCTCCCGGTCTCCAAGCGTACTCTGTCCATCTGGGTTGCGGACTGTATCACTTGGGCTTATGGGGCAGCCGGACTCTCCTTGGAAGGTCGAGTCACGGCTCATTGCGTTCGGGCAAAGGCTACGTCAGTGGCTTACCTCCGCTCTGTTCCGCTGGCAGACATCTGCCGGGCCGCTACTTGGTCTTCGAGCCAGACTTTTGCGGTCCATTACTGTCTCGAGAGGGAGTCCCGCAGGGACAGTGCTTTCGGACAGGCAGTCCTCCGTAATCTCTTTGAGGTCTGAGCAACTCCTACCCTCCATCCCGGATGTGGGCTACCGGTGGGTAATAATTCAGCGAAGATTCCTTCCTTCTGTGCTGCTGAGCTAGAGGGAGCTCATTTTTGTGCTTAGGGTCTCCGGTAGCCTTAAGCTTGGGAGTCCCAGATGTGAGGACTGACTTCCTGCTTGGTCCTGGAGAAAGCGTAGTTACTCACCTGTAACAGGTGTTCTCCAGGAGCAGCAGGAATCAGTCCTCACAACCCTCCCTCCTCCCCTTGGAGTTGCAATCATCTGCTTTAGTTTTTTTGCAAATTTTTATGCTGTCTTTTTTAGCTATGTCATCTGACTGGCTAAGATGGCACCCTTGGGCGGGAAGGGGACCGCGCATGCGCGCTGCAATTCCCAAAGGCTTTCTTTGAAAGCTGGGGAAAATTGCTCCGCGAGGGCTCCGTCGGCGCCGACGTCACCCATATGTGAGGACTGATTCCTGCTGCTCCTGGAGAACACCTGTTACAGGTGAGTAACTACACTTTCCCTGTGGTAGTTAAAGGGGTTGCCACCACGACCTTCAGTTTAGGTACATCTGAAGCCCTCCATGTACCATCTTTTTTCCTAAGTGACTTCAATTAGGAAGGACATTCTGTATCTTCAGCGAATAAGAGGCTACAATGCCTCATACTTCTGTCCTTCTTTGTTATCGGATATAGGGATCTTCAAAGCCCCTCTTCTCCTATAAGAACTATGTCTCTTTAAGGTCAAAAGAGCTTCAGGCTTATCTAATAGGGACTTCTACGTTTTCCCGCAGAAGTCCTGCCTCATTGAACTCTCCCAGTTCCCCCTGGGACTTTTCTTGCCCTAAGGGTTCAGACCTCAACCTGTCTTTTCCAGTTTATTACCTCTGCTCTACATTGAGGTACTCCTTGAGAATGTTCTGCTGGTTCATATTAGCAGATCCATATGAACCTCCATAAACTTTTTTTTTTTTTTTTTTTAACTTTTATTTAGCCATTTCAACACACAGAACAGAAATAGAAACTTATCATAACCAGACAATACATTAAACAACTTTGGCTATAAAATACAATGTTCCGTTATACATTACAACTCCTATACAAAGATAGACTCTCTTATCACCACATTATATTCATGTATGGTATTATGAGTCAAGAGACCAATGTGGCATACATCAACACACTTGACGACGGACACCTAGCCCAAATCTAGTTTCCTCTATTTTGGAAAAATCTTTGTGTCCAGGGCTATCCATTTTTGCCACCTGGACGACAGATATGGGTTTTGTTTGACATAGATTTGTTCATACATGCGGTGAGCACATAGAGAATTCCACCAGTGTTCGAAAGTCAAAGCACTAAAATCTTTCCAATGACTCATAAGGACTTTCAAAGCAAGTCCAAGTAGTAAATCCAAGATTGAATAATCAGTCTTCCGTAACTCAGGTATTCCGGCATGTGAGCGATACATTACTATCCGAAATGTAAGAGGCGCTTGTATACTCAGCAGTTGACAGATTCTATCCCAGACTTGTCGCCAGTACCTCCGTAGCTTCAAGCAAGTAAATATCATGTGCTCCAACGTACCAGGTTCTTCTTGACAGGACCAACACCGATTATCAGCTTGGGTTTGCCATTTTGCTATCTTAACTGGAGTCAGATAGGCCCGATGTGCCAAAAAATATAGCTTTTGGGTTAGGGAGGCTGAGCATGTTACCCTTATCTGAGAATGCCAAAAATGAGTCCAGTCTTCCGGATTCACAACGTGGCCTGCCTCTTCCTCCCATAGGGACTGCAAACCTTTACACCATCTGGTCTGGCCCATAAACATTTTTCAATACCACCAGGTGAGGTCCATATGGGTATATTGCAGTTCAATATTTATTACTGGATATTATCCACACAGGGTTTCCTGTCCAGGCGACCTGTTTGGTCCAGCTGTCCATAGCACATCTTTTTCTTCCAACTCCTACCCACCATCCCCAGGATGCCTGAGGTTCTCTCGAATAGCATGGCCTTTTTCAGATTGCAGCATGCTGGGACTCCTCCAGGCATCTCAGCTTGGGAGTCCCCATATGTGAAGACTCATTCCTGCTTGTTCCTGGAGATAGCACAGTTACTTACCTGTAACAGGTGATCTCTGGGAACAGCAGGAATAAGTCTTCACAACCCACCCACCTCCCCTAGGAGTTGTATTTCTCTATCTCTATCTTTCTCCAGGACCAAGCAGGAAGTCAGTCCTCACATATGGGTGTCATCGACGCCGATGAAGCCCTAGTGGAGCATTTCCCCAGCTTTCCATGAAAGCCTTTGGGAATGCAGGCACGCATGCGCGGTTCCCTTCCCGCCTAAAGGTGCCATCTTACCTCAGTCTCTTTTTCCGAGAAGCCCACCGGACGTGTCCTGTCATCCCTGATAAAAGTTTGATTTTTTTCAGCGATTCTCACTATTTTTTTTTCCTGGTTCGACGCCGGTTCCCCTCCCACTGGGTTCGGTACACCGGTATCGAGTCCGTTTCTTCTTTTTCGGTTTTTGTCCTTTGTGGCTGGCGTTCGCGCCCTTTTTTGCTTTTTTCCTGGAAGCCCGGGCCTTTGACCTCGCGAGGACTCTTTTTTTTCCCCGATGGCTTCCAGCGGTTTTAAAATGTGTGATCGGTGTAAGAGGTTGATGTCTCTCACCAACACACATGACTGCTGCCTTCGGTGCCTCGGTCCTGATCACGACTCTAAGACGTGTGGACCATGTGGGAAGATGTCTTCCAAGGCACTGCAAAGTCGCCAGCAGCAGAAAGAAAGGCTTTTTTTTGACTCAGCCTCCGGCCGGGCCCGGACTTCGTCTGAGGCCTCGATATCTCGGGATTCGGATCCCGAGCGCCGTCGTGGCTCCTCGGACAGGGTGTCCCCCGACCGGGAATGCAAGAGGAAGAAGCGGCTCGTAAGGGCGTCGTCGGAAGAGGTCCCTGGCTCCTCGAGGGCCAGGTCTAAGACCCCCGACTGTCGCCCCGGGCCCGTGGAACAAGAGAAGCCTGCCAAAGCTCCTCGCGTGGAACCGGAGTCTGCTGGACACGTAAGTCCTGTAGTCCTCGAGGACTCTCCTCCCAGAGAGCAGACGTCAGGTCCGGTGCCGCCGGGGCCCGAGTCGGTGGCTGCTGCGTCTCCCGAGCTGAGTCTCAGGATGACAGCCTTGGAGTGCAGACTGTCTGCCTTCATGGAGCAGCAGCGGGCACTGATGGCCAGCCTGTCTGGCGCATCTGCCCCGACCACCAGGACATCGACATCGAAGTCGACCCCGGAGACCGAGCCGATACTCGAGACCATGAAGGCTCGAGGTCGACCTCGGTCGCGGTCTCCCTCGACCTCCCGTTCGGGACCGAGGGCGTCGACGGCGGTGCCTCCGGCGTCGGGGCAGGTGCTCCCGGGCCCCGCGGGGTCGGATCCTGACTCCTCGTCGGACGAGTCCGCCTGGGAGACGGAGGATGAGGAGTCCCCCGACACATTCAAGACTCGGTGCGTCCCGTCAGATTCACCGCAGTCGGAACCCCGGAGTAGATCCCCCTCCGGAGGATACCCGGTACTCGGAGTTTGTCCGGGATATGGCCGCCGCGTTGGCTATCCTGGCGGACCCCGAGGAAGAGCCTCGAGCCGAGGAGCTCGAGGCCCTGCAGTATGACTCTCCTCCGAAGGAGGTCTTTACTGTCCCAGTTCCTCCGATGCTGGAGCGGCTCTTCCGGATGTGGGAGGCACCGGCCTCGGCGCCAGTTCTAAGCAAGCAGGTCGATTCGATCTATCTACTCCGGAAGAGCCCTGGCTTTCAGAGGGCGCAGCTACCACACCATTCCATGGTGGTGGAATCGGCCATGCATCGCCTGAAAAGTCAGAAGAAGCACTCCGCGGTGCCTCCTGGCAGGGAGGCCCGAAACCTCGATGGTTTTGGTAGAAAGTGCTTCCAGGGCTCGATGCTTGCTTGCCATGTCCAGTCTTACCAGCTGGAAACACACAAAGCAAGAGTATTGATGACACAGGCGCTTTTATTAGAATCCCTAATGCGTTTCGGCAGGTTGCCTTCCTCAGGGGGTCATATAACTTATGAAAATAAAACAAATAAATACAGAATATTAAAAACATTCCTATAAAACTTTACAGAAAAACATAAAAATAATAATAAAAATGTTGATAAAAACAATCAAATTAAAAGCTGACCGGGCATGGTGAAGATAGAGATAATAATGGTCAAAACGTTTCTAAATTTCATAATGCTGTGATCAAATGGTTAAATAAACAGACACTTACAAGATAATACAATAATCAAAAGTTAAAAATTGTGTACAATAAGATAATAAATAATTAAAAACATATATACAAATTGTTAATAACCAATTGTAATGGGATTATAATAAGGACACTAAACAATTATAGAAACATAGAAATATGACGACAGAAAAAGACCACATGGCCTATCTAGTCTGTCCTTCCATAACAACTACAACAGTCCACTTTTTGCCTTTAGAGATCCTCTGTGTTGGTCCCATGCTTTCTTGAATTCAGTTACTGTCCTCATCTCTACCACCTCCACTGGGAGACTATTCCACGGATCCACTACTCTTTCCGTAAAGAAATATTTCCGCATATCACTCCTGAATCTATCTCCCTTCACCCTCATCCCATGTCCCCTCGTAGCAGAACTTGCTTTCAATTGAAAGAGGCTCTCTCCCTGAACATTTATGCCACGGAGGTATTTAAACATCTCAATCATATCACCTCTATCCCGCCTTTCCTCTAAGGTGTACATATTAAGATCCTTAAGTCTGTCCTCATATGCTTTATAATGAAGCCCATTAATCATTTTGGTAGCAACCCTCTGCACCGACTCCATCCTGTTCACATCCTTTTGAAGGTGCGGTCTCCAGAATTGCACACCATACTCCAAATGAGGTCGCACCAAAGACTTATACAGAGGCATTATCACCTCCTTTTTTCTGCTAGCCATTCCTCTCCGTATGCACCCAAGCATCCTTCTAGCTTTTGCTGTCGCCTTTTCCACCTGTTTAGCTACTTTAAGATCATCAGACACAACCACGCCTAGGTCCCGCTCTTCTTTAGTGGACAAAAGTACTTCACCTCCTATACTGTATTGCTCCCTTGGATTGCTGCAGCCCAAATGCATGACCTTACATTTTTTAACATTAAATCCCAGCTGCCAAATTCTAGACCATTCTTCAAGCTTAGCTAGATCCCTCCTCATGTTATCTACCCCTTCCTGGGTGTCTACTCTATTGCAGATTTTGGTATCATCCGCAAAGAGGCAAACCTTACCCGACAGCCCTTCCGCTATATCACTAACAAAGATGTTAAAAAGAATCGGACCAAGGACAGATCCCTGGGGCACACCACTGGTAACATCCTTCTCCTCAGAGTGAGCTCCATTTACTTGTACTCTTTGTCACCTCCCACCCAACATGGGTTGATTAAAACAGGCTGATAAAAAACGTGTGTAACACGTGTATAAATTAATAAATATCGTGCACAAACTTCTTAAACCAGTATTGTATACCAACGCAGGGCATAGGAAGAAATAAAACAATTAATTGATTAAATAGACTATATGAAAAAACTTTGTGGTAGCTTGGTTAAGTGAATCAAGGGTCATGATTGTACTCAACGCGCACACAACAGCAAGTGTTCTGACGGTAAAACTGAAGGGGCAGATGGCCAAAGCTTCAACTGTGGAATGTCCAAAGGAAAGTACAAAAAATTAGACCTAAACGTGAAGATCAAACCCAATCCGAACATGAAGGACATGAAAAAGCATAAGGTTAAGCTAGATGGCAAGATTACACTAAGTGTAGAAAGTCGTTAAAAATAAAAATCAGTAAACGACTTTTACCATGAATATTGAAGTCCCATTAAAATCCATATGTGAACAATACGTTATATAAATATATGTGTGGACACCATAATTAATATGTTAAGAACAACAAGCTAAAAAATATATATATATATAAATAAATAAAACTAAGTTTTAAAATACTTGATGCTTAGTAGAAAAACTCTAAAGCAGATTATTGATGGGAAAAGTGAAATTGAACCGCTACTCACAGCCCCAAAATGAATCTTTGATGTAATAGTCACGGTCCAGCAAAATTGTGCTGATGTAGTGAATTTCAATTGTAACTGACAAGAGAAAATGACGCCTGGTTAATAAGAACGTACTGAAGAACTACAGAAAGAGATATGGCAAGCCCTTCAGTGCAGGAGAACTGCATATACCGGTTGTTAACTCCAATGTTAAAAAACAATACGGATGAAGTGCAGTCGTAAAATTTGCAGTAATAACCATGTGGATATGGCAGGTACCCAACAAAGAACCCAAATTGTATGATAGAAGTCTTTGCAGACGGATGAAGTGAAGTCATAGAATTTGCGGCGATGAATGCATTGATATTCTAGGTGCCCAACAAAGAGTTAAAAGTATATGTTAAAAGTGTTTGTAAACAAAGGAATACAGATTTCCATACATACATGTTAGCTCAAGCAGTCAGGTAAAGGTATTGTGAGTAACATGCCTTTGTTTCACGAACTTGGTACGTGTAAGTCTTTAAAACAGTTATGCAATGTGACTGACCGGATAACAGTGTGACAACTGAAGAGAGATAACTCCGAGAAAATTGAAAAAAAGCGCAGTCGAGATAAACTCTGAGTATTACAAGACGCTAAAAATCGTTGCAAAAACGGAGAGGCATAAGGCAAAAAAGATATTTACAGCAGGATTGTATGAACCGGTGAGGTTAAAAACGTACCAACAAGAGTGAGTATACGTGCAGCACTAACTCCGAGAGAATTGAAAAGGCTTAGGCGAGATAGAGACTGAGAATTTCAAGACGCTGAAAATCGTGGCAAAAAAGGGGGCGTGGTCAGAGTCAAATTACAGGGCAGGGGTTCTGAATGTTTAACACAGCGTTTAAACCATATCACTCATAAATCTAACCTGAGAGTTTTAATATATAATGAAGCCAATAGTGTAAAATGAATGTCAAGCCAACTGTTGAGGTAAACAATGACTAAAAATAAAGAGATGAATGGTAAACACGTGTGTGAAGATTCAGATGAATAAACAGTCTTTTATGGAAAATTGTATGAAACAACCATAATTACAAGATACATTTGTGTGAAAAAACATGTTAAGAAAGTGGGTTATAAAAAAACAGAAAGGTCAAATTCCTGATTTAGCCCCTTAGGCTCTAAACTATCTAATTCATAAATGTACCGTTGTTCCAATTTTAGTAATGCCCTATCAATATCTCCTCCTCTCCAATTTGCAAAGACTACTCTTAACGCCAAATATTTTAAATCACTGATGTTGTGGTTCTTTTCTTTCCAATGGGCTAGTAGGGGCTTGTCAGGTATTCCTCTATGGATACAGCTCCTGTGTTCCACTATTCTCGTACGCACCTGTCTTTTAGTCTTCCCTACATAAAGTAGATTACAGGGACATATTATTGCGTAGATCACATGCTCCGTTTTACAGTTGGAGAAAGACTGTAGATATATTTTATGATGTGAGACAGGATGAGTGAATACCTCTTTAGTTGTGAGAACATGAGTGCAGACTGAGCATCCGCCACATTTGAAATCATATCTCCCCTCAGCCGCCTCTTTTCTTTGTCCCTTTAATGTCGGAATGGGTTTACATAACGGAAGGGCAGAGGATACTAATAAATCAGACAAATTTGTGTTTCGTTTGTGTGCTACCATAATATTTTTAGTTACAAAAGGTAATAAAGGTGAAAGTAAGTCCCACTGTTGCCTTAAAATATTAGTTATATCTTTTGTGTAATTAGTGAAAGTCAGAGAGCACACAATTCTATCTTGTTTTGTGCGTTCTTTTTTACTTAACAATGATACCCTATCTGTGGTGCTCGCCCTATGATAGGCTTTCCTAATATAGCGTTTAGGATAACCACGCTGCTGAAATCTGTGTTGCATATCTATTGCATGTTTCTTAAAATCTTCTTCTGTAGTGCAGAGTCTCCTTACTCTGAGGAGTTGGCTTATCGGTAAGTTATTTTTCAAGGATGCATTATGAAAACTGTTGTACTGCAACAATGTGTTTCTGTCCGTAGGTTTCCGATAAAGTTCCGTTAGGAATCCTGTTGCTCCTTTTTTAATTTTAATATCCAAATATGATATTTGATTATTTATTTATTTATTTATTTAACAATTATTTCTATACCGCTCTTTCACAAGTATCAAGTGCGGTTTACAATGAACATTATGTTATATGGTATGGGTAGTATCATACCAAGTCATTTTACATAGAACAGGTGAACTAGGTACAGGTAACAGTATAATATTTAAACAGTAAATTATTAGAACGTTAAACTATTAGAACATATGTACATAGTAGATATTTACAGTTATCATATATCGCTTGTAGGTGTAAACATTAATTTAATCTTCAAGGCACGTAGTTATATAATGGTTGTATTTGCTAGTTAACCTGTGTCTCTTTGTGTAGTCTGGCTAGTTTCTGCTCCTTTGTTATAGTGTAATGAGAATAAATGGGTTTTCAGTTTTTTTCTAAATTCCTTTATGTCTGATAGTAGGCGAATGTTGTCAGGAAGGTTATTCCAGAGGATAGGTGCTGAATGAGAGAAGGCTCTCATGTTGGTTTGTTTTCTAGCTTTTGTGTAGTCTTTTGGTACTGTAATAGTGTTTGTGTATCTACTCCTTTGTGATCTTTTATCTATTTCTAAATTGATGAGTGTATTGAGTACTGATGGTGCTAAGTTATTTATTAGTTTAAATGTAGTTAGTAGAATCTTGTATTTTATTCTGCTGTGAATAGGTAGCCAATGGAGTTCAGCCAAGATCGGGTTATTACTAAATAAACCATCAAATTGAAGGTTAGAGTCTAATGAATTAAGCCATTCAAAAAATTGTAAAAGCGTTTGTTCTGTGCCTTCCCATATTACCAGGATATCATCAATATATCTCCTCCAGAGACGGATATTAGATTGAAAAGAATGTGATTTCAGATACTTTCAAAATCTGCCACGTATAAATTGGCAACATCTGGGGCCATGGAAGACCCCATGGCCACTCCCTTAATTTGTTTATAAAAAATGCCCTTGAAGGCAAAATAGTTCTCAGTCATTGCTATGGTTGCCAGTTGCGTCAGAAAAAATGTGGGTGTACGGATGGGTTTTGGTCTCTGAATGAGAGTATTTGCTAAAACATCTAATGCCGCTTTTTGGGGAATATTAGTGTACAAGGAATTGATGTCTAAAGTTACTAATAACAATTGATTATGGTAATGTGGGAAATCTTGTAAAATGTTGATAATATGTGTAGAGTCTTGAACATATGAATCAATTTTAGTGACAAAAGGTCACAAGTACACATCAAGAAATTTAGAAATAGGTTCAAGAAGTGACCCTAGGGCGGAGACTATCGGACGTCCTGGTGGATTATTCAGAGACTTATGGATCTTGGGGATCATGTATATTGTAGGAATTAAAGGATGCGGAACTGTTAAGAAAGCTTTCTCTTTAGGTGTTAAATAATATTTCTAAATTTCTTGATGTGTACTTGAGACCTTTTGTCACCTTTTGACATCAATTCCTTGTACACTAATATTCCCCAAAAAGCGGCATTAGATGTTTTAGCAAATACTCTCATTCAGAGACCAAAACCCATCCGTACACCCACATTTTTTCTGACGCAACTGGCAACCATAGCAATGACTGAGAACTATTTTGCCTTCAAGGGCATTTTTTATAAACAAATTAAGGGAGTGGCCATGGGGTCTTCCATGGCCCCAGATGTTGCCAATTTATACGTGGCAGATTTTGAAAGAAAGTATCTGAAATCACATCCTTTTCAATCTAATATCCGTCTCTGGAGGAGATATATTGATGATATCCTGGTAATATGGGAAGGCACAGAACAAACGCTTTTACAATTTTTTGAATGGCTTAATTCATTAGACTCTAACCTTCAATTTGATGGTTTATTTAGTAATAATCAAATATCATATTTGGATATTAAAATTAAAAAAGGAGCAACAGGATTCCTAACGGAACTTTATCGGAAACCTACGGACAGAAACACATTGTTGCAGTACAACAGTTTTCATAATGCATCCTTGAAAAATAACTTACCGATAAGCCAATTCCTCAGAGTAAGGAGACTCTGCACTACAGAAGAAGATTTTAAGAAACATGCAATAGATATGCAACACAGATTTCAGCAGCGTGGTTATCCTAAACGCTATATTAGGGAAGCCTATCATAGGGCGAGCACCACAGATAGGGTATCATTGTTAAGTAAAAAAGAACGCACAAAACAAGATAGAATTGTGTGCTCTCTGACTTTCACTAATTACACAAAAGATATAACTAATATTTTAAGGCAACAGTGGGATTTACTTTCACCTTTATTACCTTTTGTAACTAAAAATATTATGGTAGCACACAAATGAAACACAAATTTGTCTGATTTATTAGTATCCTCTGCCCTTCCGTTATGTAAACCCATTCCGACATTAAAGGGACATTTCAAATGTGGCGGATGCTCAGTCTGCACTCATGTTCTCACAACTAAAGAGATATTCACTCATCCTGTCTCACATCATAAAATATATCTACAGTCTTTCTCCAACTGTAAAACGGAGCATGTGATCTACGCAATAATATGTCCCTGTAATCTACTTTATGTAGGGAAGACTAAAAGACAGGTGCGTACGAGAATAGTGGAACACAGGAGCTGTATCCATAGAGGAATACCTGACAAGCCCCTAGTAGCCCATTGGAAAGAAAAGAACCACACCATCAGTGATTTAAAATATTTGGCGTTAAGAGTAGTCTTTGCAAATTGGAGAGGAGGAGATATTGATAGGGCATTACTAAAATTGGAACAACGGTACATTTATGAATTAGATAGTTTAGAGCCTAAGGGGCTAAATCAGGAATTTGACCTTTCTGTTTTTTTATAACCCACTTTCTTAACATGTTTTATCACACAAATGTATCTTGTAATTATGGTTGTTTCATACAATTTTCCATAAAAGACTGTTTATTCATCTGAATCTTCACACACGTGTTTACCATTCATCTCTTTATTTTTAGTCATTGTTTACCTCAACAGTTGGCTTGACATTCATTTTACACTATTGGCTTCATTATATATTAAAACTCTCAGGTTAGATTTATGAGTGATATGGTTTAAACGCTGTGTTAAACATTCAGAACCCCCCTGCCCTGTAATTTGACTCTGACCACGCCCCCTTTTTTGCCACGATTTTCAGCGTCTTGAAATTCTCAGTCTCTATCTCGCCTAAGCCTTTTCAATTCTCTCGGAGTTAGTGCTGCACGTATACTCACTCTTGTTGGTACGTTTTTAACCTCACCGGTTCATACAATCCTGCTGTAAATATCTTTTTTGCCTTATGCCTCTCCGTTTTTGCAACGATTTTTAGCGTCTTGTAATACTCAGAGTTTATCTCGACTGCGCTTTTTTTCAATTTTCTCGGAGTTATCTCTCTTCAGTTGTCACACTGTTATCCGGTCAGTCACATTGCATAACTGTTTTAAAGACTTACACGTACCAAGTTCGTGAAACAAAGGCATGTTACTCACAATACCTTTACCTGACTGCTTGAGCTAACATGTATGTATGGAAATCTGTATTCCTTTGTTTACAAACACTTAACATATACTTTTAACTCTTTGTTGGGCACCTAGAATATCAATGCATTCATCGCCGCAAATTCTATGACTTCACTTCATCCGTCTGCAAAGACTTCTATCATACAATTTGGGTTCTTTGTTGGGTACCTGCCATATCCACATGGTTATTACTGCAAATTTTACGACTGCACTTCATCCGTATTGTTTTTTTAACATTGGAATTAACAACCGGTATATGCAGTTCTCCTGCACTGAAGGGCTTGCCATATCTCTTTCTGTAGTTCTTCAGTACGTTCTTATTAACCAGGCGTCATTTTCTCTTGTCAGTTACAATTGAAATTCACTACATCAGCACAATTTTGCTGGACCGTGACTATTACATCAAAGATTCATTTTGGGGCTGTGAGTAGCGGTTCAATTTCACTTTTCCCATCAATAATCTGCTTTAGAGTTTTTCTACTAAGCATCAAGTATTTTAAAACTTAGTTTTATTTATTTATATATATATATATATATATATATATATATATATATTTTTTTTTTTAGCTTGTTGTTCTTAACATATTAATTATGGTGTCCACACATATATTTATATAACGTATTGTTCACATATGGATTTTAATGGGACTTCAATATTCATGGTAAAAGTCGTTTACTGATTTTTATTTTTAACGACTTTCTACACTTAGTGTAATCTTGCCATCTAGCTTAACCTTATGCTTTTTCATGTCCTTCATGTTCGGATTGGGTTTGATCTTCAAGTTTAGGTTTAATTTTTTGTACTTTCATTTGGACATTCCACAGTTGAAGCTTTGGCCATCTGCCCCTTCAATTTTACCGTCAGAACACTTGCTGTTGTGTGCGCGTTAAGTGAGTACAATCATGACCCTTGATTCACTCTTAACCAAGCTACCACTTAAAGTTTTTTCATATAGTCTATTTAATCAATTAATTGTTTTATTTCTTCCTATGCCCTGCGTTGGTATACAATACTGGTTTAAGAAGTTTGTGCACGATATTTATTAATTTATACACATGTTACACACGTTTTTTATCAGCCTGTTTTAATCAACCCATGTCTATAATTGTTTAGTGTCCTTATTATAATCCCATTACAATTGGTTATTAACAATTTGTATATATGTTTTTAATTATTTATTATCTTATTGTACACAATTTTTAACTTTTGATTATTGTATTATCTTGTAAGTGTCTGTTTATTTAACCATTTGATCACAGCATTATGAAATTTAGAAACGTTTTGACCATTATTATCTCTATCTTCACCATGCCCGGTCAGCTTTTAATTTGATTGTTTTTATCAACATTTTTATTATTTTTATGTTTTTCTGTAAAGTTTTTTATATGAATGTTTTTAATATTCTGTATTTATTTGTTTTATTTTCATAAGTTATATGAACCCCCTGAGGAAGGCAACCTGCCGAAACGCGTTGGGGATTCTAATAAAAGCACCTGTGTCATCAATACTCTTGCTCTGTGTGTTTCCTGCTTCATTCTGCAAGAGCTTCTGCTCTCTTGTGCCAGTCTTACCAGCTGTACATGGGCATGTACTTGCGAGACCTTGCCAAGGAGTTAGCCGGGTTCTCTGCTGGTCTCTCCGGGGAACCCTTGCAGAGATTCAAGTCCTTGTCCTCGGGGATTCGGGAATGCTCCAAGTTCATGTCCCGTGCCGCCTACGATGGCTTTGAGGCTTCGGCCCGAGTTGCAGCAGCCGGCATCGCGGCTCGACGCCAGGCATGGCTGCAGTCATCGGACCTCGAGCCATGGGTTCAGGACAAGTTGGTCGATGTCCATTGCCGAGGTGAGAACCTTTTTGGCAAGCCCATGGCCGAGAAGGCCGCTCAGCTCTAGACCGAGCACCTTACAAGGACAAGGCTGTCTAGGAAGACCTCTGCCCCTTCTCACAAGAAGGGCTTGGGTAAAAAGCCCTTTTACCCAAGGAAGGGCACTGCCTACAATCAGTGCCCTCAGTATCAGGCTGCCCAAGCTGCACCCCAGGGTGAGCAAGCCAAGGGGCAGGGTAATGGGCCCCGTAGGCAGAGGACCCCCAAGCCTCCGACCCCTGCTCCCACTCAGCAGGGTGGGGGATTTTGACTCCTCAAGCATAGGCTTTCCGTCCCTGCTCTCCCGACCCTGCACAGGAGGTCGCCTCGCCCTCTTTGCCCACCAGTGGCCCCACATCACTGGGGACAGTTGGGTGTTAAACATAGTCCACAGGTGCTATGCACTACACTTTCACCAACTGCCTCCTCCATATTTTCCAGGAGATCCTCCAAGGCCTCCCCTGCACACAGATCTTCTCCTCCAGGAGCTCCAAGGTCTGTTGGTGGACAGGGCGGTGGAGCCTGTGCCCCTTCAAATGCACGGTCGAGGGTTCTATTCCAGATATTTCCTGGTACCCAAAAGAACCGGTGGCCTTCGACATATCCTGGACCTCAGGAATCTCAACAAGTTCCTAGAGAAAGAGGAATTCAAGATGCTTACTCTTGGAACACCTCTGCCCTACCTCCAGCAGGGAGATTGGCTATGCTCCTTAGATCTAAAGGATGCGTACACTCACATCCTCATTCATCCAGACCACAGAAAGTACCTCAAGTTCATTGTGGGAGGAAGCCATTATCAGTACAGAGTACTGCCTTTTGGCCTCACCTCCGCTCCCAGGGTCTTTACCAAGTGCCTGGCAGTGGTAGCGGCCTACCTGAGAAATCAGGGTATCTTTGTCTTCCCCTATCTGGACGATTGGCTCATCAGGGGTCAGACGTGCCAGGAGGCCAAACAAGCCACCCTCAGAACTATTGCTCTTCTACAAAGCCTGGGGTTTGTCATAAACTTCGCAAAGTCTACTTTGCTCCCCTCCCAGAACTTGGAGTTCATAGGGGCAAGACTGGACTCTATCCTGGCAAAGGCATTCTTGCCAGCAAACAGGTCCCAAAGACTGATGGACTTGGCCAACCTGTTTCTCAGCGGTCTCCGCCAGACTCTGCCTGAGGCTGCTTGGCCACATGGCTTCGACAGTTCATGTAACCCCCAATGCCAGGCTCCATATGAGGCCTGCACAGTGGTGCCTTTGGAGTCATTGGTCACAGGCCACAGGCAGCCTCAGAGTCAGGATAAGGCTGTCCAGACCTTTTCTGGACTCCCTCAAGCATAAGGCTGTCCAGACCTTTTCTGGACTCCCTCAATTGGTGGCTGCACCCACCCAATCTACTGAAAGGGGTGCCTTTTCAAATTCCTGGGTACACAGTGGTACTGACCACAGATGCCTCCCTGCAGGGCTGGGGGAGTTATTGTCTGAACAAGTGCACCCAGGGCCTGTGGTCTCCCTGGGAAGCCGCACAGCAGATCAATCTATTAGAACTCAGGGCTATTTGATTAGTACTCAGTTTTCTCTCCTGCCCTGGCTCATCAATCTGTCCTGGTTCAGACAGACAACAAGGTAGCCATGTTTTATGTGAACAAGCAAGGCGGGACTGGGTCCAGGCTCCTTTCTCAGGAGGCACAGGACCTTTGCTCATTTGCCCTCAAGCACAACATGCTCCTCAAGGCTGTGTATCTTCCAGGCCAGGAAAACCACCTGGCCGACAGGTTGAGCAGAATTCTGCAGCCCCACGAGTGGCAGCTGCATCCTTTGGTAGTTCAGAAGATTTTCCTGAAATGGGGACTTCCATCCATAGATCTGTTTGCCAGTCCACTGAACAAACAGCTGCCAAGGTTCTGCTCCAGTCAACCGCATCCTCTGCGACTAGCAGCAGATACTTTTCTGATTCCCTGGTCTCAGGGCCTCCTGTATGCATTTCCTCCCACGCCTTTGGCGGCCCGAACTCTGTTCAAGATTCTTCAGGACAAGGCCTCAGTCCTGCTGGTGGCTCCCAGGTGGCCGAGACAGCCTTGGTTTCCACTTCTCCTACAACTGGCGGTGGATCCCCCACTGCCTCTGGGGTTGCAACCTGACCACCTCTCCCAGGATCAGGGTTCCCTTCTGCACCCCAATCTCAAAGCCCTCAATTTGATGGCCTGGAGGCTGCAAGGGTAGTTTTGGCTCCCTGGGGCCTACCTCAGGAAGTTGAGGAGGTTGTCCTACCCTCTAGGAAACAGTCCATTAGGAAAACCTATGCTCTCAAATGGAAAAGGTTTTCTGTGTGGTGTCAGCTACGTACAGAGGATCCTTTCTCCTGTACTGTGCCAGTAGTGCTTCAGTACTTACTGCACTTGTCCAAACAGGGACTTAAGTCCAATTTTGTTCAGGTCCACCTCTCAGCTCTAGCAGCTCACCACTCACTGGTGGAAGGACATTCTCTGTTGGTTCACCCCTTGGTGTCCCGCTTTCTCAGGGGCTTGCTTTTGCTCAAGCCTCCAATCCGTCCTCCTGCTCCTGAGTGGGAGTTGAATGTGGTCTTGCAACAACTGACTCGCCTACCTTTTGAGCCGATGGCTATTGGCCCTCTGCGCTTCCTGTCCTGGAAGACCTTCTTCTTGGTAGGCCTATCCTCGGCCAGGCGAGTGAGTGAGCTTCAGGCCCTAGTCTGTGACAGGCCTTACACTCGCTTCTATAGGAACAGGGTAGTCCTTAGGACTCATCCAAAGTTCTTCCCTAAAGTTGTCTCCTCTTTCCTCCTCAACCAGGAGGTGGTTCTTACAACATTCTTCCCTAGGCCTCATGCAAGCCAGGCTGAAGCAGTTCTGCATACCCTGGACTGTAGGAGGGCCTTATCCTTCTACCTTGACCGTACGCAGGGGCATAGAAGGGCTACTCAGCTCTTCGTGTCTTTTGACCCTAATAAGTTAGGGTTGGCTGTGTCCAAGCGTACCTTGTCCATCTGGGTAGCTGACTGTATCACCTGGGCTTACAGGGCGGCTGACCTTCCTTTGCAGGGTCGGGTCACGGCCCACCGTGTCAGGGCAATGGCTGCCTCAGTGGCTCATCTTCGTTCTGTTCCGTTGGTGGACATCTGCAGGGCTGCAACTTGGTCTTCATGCCAGACTTTTGCGGCCCATTACTGTCTGGAGAGGGAGTCCCGTAGGGACAGTGCTTTTGGCCAGGCAGTACTCTGGAATCTCTTTGAGGTTTAGGCAACTCCTGCCCTCCTGCTCTCTGTTGGGCTACTGGTGGAGGTTGTGTCAGTGAAAAGCCTTTCTTTAATGCTGGGACTAGAGGGAGTTCTCTTGTTCAGCCTGGTTTCCTTGGTAGCCCAGAGCTAGGGAGTCACCCATATGTGAGGACTGACTTCCTGCTTGGTCCTGGAGAAAGAGTAGTTACTCACCTGTAACAGGTGTTCTCCAGGAGCAGCAGGAATCAGTCCTCATAACCCTCCCTCCTCCCCTGGGAGTTGCAGTTGTACATAGTTTATTTTTACTTTTTTGTGTGCTGTTCTTAGCTATGTCATTTGACTGAGGTAAGATGGCACCTTTAGGCGGGAAGGGAACCGCGCATGCGTGCCTGCATTCCCAAAGGCTTTCATGGAAAGCTGGGGAAATGCTCCGCTAGGGCTTCATCGGCGTCGACACCCATATGTGAGGACTGATTCCTGCTGCTCCTGGAGAACATCTGTTACAGGTGAGTAACTACTCTTTCCCCTCTCTCTCTCTCTCTGTCTCAGCTTTAAAACTCAACTGAGGAGAGGCAGTTGGGAAAGGCGGGAAGGCAGCACGCAGGCGTGGTGGGATGCTCCCAAAAGCGTTCTAATTGGACTCTGGGGAGCGTTCCTGCACAGACTCCGTCGGTACCGACGTACCCATATGTGAAGACTTATTCCTGCTGTTCCCAGAGATCACCTGTTACAGGTAAGTAACTGTGCTTTCTCTTGTGTGACACTGAACATCTTTTCTTAGCATTTTATCAACATAAGAACTTCCTTTTCTACAGTGATCCATGTGCAGAAGAGGACAAGTTCATGAAGCCTAGAGTCACAATGATAGCTTGGGATCGATTGGATATCTTCGTAGTTACTGCAGTAAATAATCATCAGCTGAAAGTATGGAACTCTGTTAGTGGGCAGTTACTTCACAATATGATGGTATGTGGATGATCTAATGTGGCTTTTTTATACCTAATTTTTTTTTATTACAGAAGTCAGCCAAGTATTAGTAGCTACTATAGTTTGTAACATCTTTGTTCTTTGCAATTGTTGGATTGAATGAACTTGGTAAACAGTAATGGTTTGCCTCAAATTTGTGCTGGCATCATTAAGGTTTGGTAGTGCTAAGGCTGTAACTTTTTGTTTCTTTAATAGTCGATTGATAAACAGAGAACTTTGTAGAGGGAAAAAAATGGGGTTAATAAAATAATGCAAGTATATGTATCTTTGGTTGCATTTTCATTCAAGGGACATGAGGATGAAGTATTTGTGTTGGAACCTCATCCATTTGATTCCAGGATCATATTGTCTGCAGGCCATGATGGCAACATATTCATATGGGATGTTACTAAAGGCATCAAAACAAAGTACTACTTCAACATGGTAAGTGAACTGTTTAGTTAAAAATAAATAAATAAAATTGAATATTTGACATCTGTTGATTAAACTGCAGAGATAACGTCTCTGTTCAATTATATTCCTTTCTATTTACTGTGAAATCTAATTAGTTTTTAATATTAATAATACTACAGGAGCTTGTCTAATGGATTGCTTGGTTCCAGTCTGTGTAAGTTTTTTATTTTATTATTTTTAATTCTCTGAGTAGACAAAACCAGATGCATGGGTCTATGTTCCTAGATCGTAAAATTTGCCATACTGGGCCAGACCAAAGATCCATTAAGCTCAGTATCCTATTTGCAGCAGCGGTCAATCTAGGTCACAAGTACCTGGCAGAATCCCAAAGGTAGATTCCATGTTGCCTATCATAGGGATAAGTAATGGATTTCACCAAGTCCATCTTAATAAGGGTATCTCCAGGCACAAGCAAGAATGCAGTCTTCACATATGGGTGAACGTTATCGATAGAGCCTGTGCAGAAATGCTCCCCAGCATCCAGTAGGAAATTTGAGAACACTCCACTGTGCCTGCCTTTCCAACTCCTCTCCTCAGTTCTTCATTTTCTGCAGAGCCAGCAGGATGCATTGTTCCAGTCGCCGCTAAAAATCTTCTCTTTTTGTGTGGCATCATGCTTCTGCTTTCCTATTGATGCCGGTTCCGTCGAATCCAATCCCGGTCCCGAATAATCTTTCTTTTTTTTTTTAAAATTTTCAAGTTTTGTTTTTTTCTTTGCTTTGATTTTCATTGCGGTCTTCACTGCCAAACTAGACCTCCATAGCCTTCTCTTCAACCTAGAAAACATCTTTTTTTGAAACATGGAAAAGCCAACTAGTGGTTAAAAAACAAATTTACCAAATGTGCCGGTACTATATCAGTCACAGATAAACATGACTGGTATCTAAAATGTTTGGGCCCTGAACCCAATTCTTGCCCTATATGCCAACAAATGACAGAGAGACCTCAAGAACCAAGCTGGACAATATGGATCTTTTGCCTCGGACTCTGTTTCAGTGGCTTCTGCTTCATCGAGGGCATAGACTTCTTCTCAGATTTCTAAAAAGTCCAAACACAAAAGTAAGTCAAAGTCTCTGGCCACTCCCAAATCCTCTGCATCTGCATTGAAGACTGATTCCGAGTGCAGAGAGAAGTCCCAGCATAAGCATCGTGACTCCCCTAGAGGTGCTTCCAGTAGAGACCGGCAAGCCAAACAGCCGTGATGGGAGGATCTGTTCTCCAAAGCACAGGTGGGGCTCCAGGACGTTCCCGAATCATTGACTTTTGGAGAGCTACTAGTTCCATGTTCTAGGACGGTGGCTAAGAACCCTGTAGTTGACTCCACCCAGAAATTGGCCATCTCCCTAGACCAGCACATGCTGGCTTTTGAGGCGTTTGACAGCAGTCCTGGCAGCCTCGGTACCAATAACATTGAGAGCTTCTGGAGAGCAGGCTTCGGCACTGAACCTACAACCAGGTGTATGGGGCCCGATTCCAGCCCTCGAACCATCATAGTCTGAACCCCCAATGTTGATACCTTTGTTGGAACCTATCAATACCCCCGGTATCCAACAGATTCAAACCCTGTGGCTCTCTGTTCCGATACCTCTGAGTGTTGGTTTTGGCATCCACCTTCAACATCCATGAAGCATCGAGGTCAAACCCAAGACCTGCCTATACTTTGATTTCTCCAGGACCAAGCAGGAAGTCAGTCCTCACTTATGGGTGACGTCGGCGCCGACGGAGCCCTCGCGGAGCAATTTTCCCCAGCTTTCAAAGAAAGCCTTTGGGAATTGCAGCGCGCATGCGCGGTCGTCTTCCCGCCCGAGGGTGCCATCTTAGCCAGTCTTCTTTTTTCCGCGGAGCCCTACAGACGTCCCCGTCTTGTCCCCGCGAAAAAGTCGATTTTCTTCATTATTTTATTCTTTTTCCTTTCGGTTCGACGCCGATCGCTTTCCCGCCCGGACTCGTGACGCCGGTCTCGAGTCCGCTTACTTTTTTCGGTTTTTCTGACTTAGTCAGCTTTCGTTTTCGGTTTCCCTGGCAGCCCGGTCCTTTGACCTCGCAGGGGCCCTTTTTCCCCCGATGGCTGCCAGTGGGTTTAAGCGGTGTGGTCGGTGTGACCGAAATATGTCACTAACCGACACACACGACTTTTGCCTCCGCTGCCTGGGCCCGGATCATGAGGAACTGATCTGTGGGCCCTGCAGCAAACTGTCCTCAAAGGCGTTGAGGAGTCGGCGGCATCAGCGTGAGAGAATCTTCGCTGACCCCAGCCGTACCCGGACCTCGTCGGAGGCCTCCGCGTCGAAAGGCTCCAGCTCGGACCGTCGCCGGAGCTCCTCCGACCGGGGTTCTCCCTCCGGGGACCATCGTCGGAAGGAAAAACCCGCGAGGGCGGCGTCGGTGGACGCTCCTGGTTCCGCGAGGGCCAGGTCGCATAGCCCCGACAGCCGCCCCGGGTCCTTGGAGAAGGAACACATCCCGAAGCGACCTCGCCTGGAGTCGGAGATGCCTGCCCGGGTAAGTCCTGTGGTCCTTCTGGACTCGCCTCCGCGACAGCCGACGTCGGGCCCGACGCCGTCGGGGCCCGAGTCGGGGGCTGCTGGGTCGCCTGAGCTCGGACTCAGGTTGACGGCCTTGGAGAGCAGACTGTCTGCCTTCATGGACCAGCAGCGGGCACTGCTCGCTGGCCTCGCTGGCGCCGCTGCCCCGACCGCCGGGACGTCGACGTCCAAGTCGACCCCGGAGACCGAGCCGATCCTCGAGTCAATGAGAACTCGAGTCGATCCTCGGTCGAGGTCACCCTCGGCCTCCCGTTCGGGACCGAGGTCGCCGACGCCGACTCCCTCGACGTCGGGACGGCTGGCGCCGCACCCTGCCCGGGCCGACCCCACCGAGTCCTCGTCGGAGTCGGTCTGGGAGTCTGAGGAGGAAGAGTCACCTGATTCTTTCCGGACTCGGTGTGTCCCATCGGACTCACCGGGTCCGAGCCTCGGAAGCAGTCCCCCCCGGAGGATGCCCGGTTCTCGGACTTCGTTAGGGATATGGCCAAGGCTTTGGCCTTCCCTGCGGATCCCGAGGAGGAGCCTCGAGCCGAAGAGCTCGACGCCCTCCAGTATGACTCTCCCGCGAGGGAGCACTTTACTGTGCCGGTTCCTCCTATGCTGGAACGACTACTCTTCCGCATGTGGGAGAGTCCGGCCTCCTCGCCGGTCCTGAGCAAGCGGGTCGATTCTATCTATCGGGTCCGCAAGAGCCCTGGCTTTCAGAAGGCACAGCTGCCACACCATTCCATGGTAGTGGAATCGGCCATGCATCGTCTTAAGAGCCAGAAGATGCACTCCTCGGTGCCTCCTGGAAGGGAGGCCCGTAACCTGGATGGCCTTGGCAAGAAGTGCTTCCAGGGCTCTATGCTCGCATGTCGTGTCCAGACTTACCAGCTCTACATGGGCATGTATCTCCGGGATCTGGCTAAAGAGCTAGCCGGATTCTCCGCTGGTCTCTCCGAGGAGCCCTTGCGGAGGTTCCTAGCCTTGTCCACGGGCATTCGGGAATGCTCAAAGTTCATGTCCCGAGCAGCCTATGATGGCTTTGAGGCCTCGGCTAGAGTGGCCGCAGCCGGCATCGGTGCCCGCCGACAGGCTTGGCTTCAGTCGTCGGACCTTGAGCCCTGGGTACAGGACAAGTTGGTCGATGTCCCCTGCCGAGGCGAAAACCTCTTTGGCAAGCCCATGGCGGAAAAGGCTGCACAAATTGAGACTGAGACTCTCACCAGGACCAGGCTTTCTAGGAAGACCTCCGCCCCTTCCCAGAAAAAGAAGGGCTCGGGAAAAAAGTCCTTTTACCCGAGGAAGGCGGCTGCCTACAAACAGTACCCCCATTATCAGGCCCCTGCAGCTCCCCAACAGGGCCAGCAGGCCAAGGGACGGGTAACGGGTCCCGTAGGCAGCAAGCCCCCAAGCCTGCACCACCAGCCCCTGCTCAGCAGGGTGGGGGTTTTTGACTCGCTCAGCATAGCCTCTCCCCCCCCGCTGGTTCCTCCCAGCACCGGAGGCCGGCTGGTTCACTTCGCCCACAGGTGGTCCACCATCACCGCAGATGCCTGGGTACTTCAGGTCGTGCGAGAAGGCTACCTTCTCCACTTCCATCAGGTCCCTCCCTCCTATTTTCCGGGAGAACCTTCGCGCCCCCCTCTGCACAGGGAGTTGCTCCTTCAGGAGTTAGCAGGTCTTCTGCAGGAACAGGCGGTGGAACCGGTGCCCCACCACCTGAGAGGTCAAGGCTTTTATTCAAGGTATTTTCTGATACCAAAGAGAACAGGGGGCCTCAGACCCATCCTGGACTTGCGCAACCTCAACAAGTTCCTTGTGCGGGAGAAGTTCAAAATGCTTACCCTTGGAATCCTTCTGCCCTACCTCCAGCAGGGAGATTGGCTATGCTCCTTGGATCTAAAGGATGCCTACACGCACATCCTCATCCACCCAAGCCACCGCCAATACCTAAGGTTTGTGGTGGCAGGAAATCATTACCAGTACAGAGTACTGCCCTTTGGCCTATCCTCCGCACCGCGAGTCTTCACAAAATGTCTCGCGGTCGTGGCGGCCCATCTCCGGCTTCACGGCCTCTATGTCTTTCCGTACCTCGACGACTGGCTCATCAGAGCAGCGTCCGCTCAAGAGGTCACCAACGCCACGTGCCGCACGGTGACTCTGCTGCAGCACTTGGGCTTTGTCATAAACTTCGCAAAGTCCACTTTGCTCCCCTCACAGGATCTCGAGTTCATCGGCGCAAGGCTGCACACTCCTCGGGCACGAGCGTACCTACCGCTCGACAGGGCTCAACGGCTCATGGACCTAGCCGACCGCTTTCACAGCCAGCCCCTGGTCTCCGCCAGGCGCTTCCTGAGACTGCTCGGCCATATGGCTTCCACCGTCCATGTGACCCCCAATGCCCGCCTGAACATGCGGTCTGCTCAATGGTGTCTCCGCCAGCAGTGGCGACAAGCCACAGGCGGCCTGGCAGACCTAGTGCGCGTCTCCGAGCCGCTGCTCTCGTCTCTCCGGTGGTGGCTCCGGCAGCCGAACCTGATATTCGGAATGCCTTTCCAGTCACCTCAGCCGACCCGGGTGCTGACCACCGATGCATCCCTCCTGGGCTGGGGAGCACATTGCCAAGAGGCACGTACTCAGGGCCTCTGGACCACGTGGGAGTCTGCTCAGCAGATCAACTTCCTGGAGCTCAGGGCGATCCGCCTAGCTCTCAAGGCCTTCTCCCACCTGACTTCCCAACAGTCCGTCCTTGTCCAGACGGACAATCAAGTTGCCATGTTCTACGTGAACAAGCAGGGGGCACGCGCTCCTTCCTCCTCTGCCGGGAGGCACAGAAACTCTGCTCTTGGGCCGTCAGTCACGGCATTCTCCTCAAGGCAGTTTATCTCCCGGGCCAAGAAAATTGCCTTGCAGACAAACTCAGCAGGGTCCTCCAGCCGCACGAGTGGCGTCTGGATCCCTTGGTAGTTCAGAAGCTCTTCCTCAAGTGGGGTCTCCCCACGGTGGATCTCTTTGCCAGTCCTCACAACCGGCAGCTTCCTCGCTTCTGCTCTCGTCAGCCACACCCCCTTCGGGTTGCGGCGGACGCCTTTCTGATCTCGTGGTCGGGGAGCCTTCTGTACGCTTTCCCTCCCATCCCGCTGGTCTCTCGGACTCTTTTCAAGGTTCTCCGAGACAAAGCCTTCATGATCCTGGTGGCCCCTCGCTGGCCCAGGCAGCCGTGGTTTCCGCTCCTGCTGCAACTGGCGGTGGAGGATCCAATCCCTCTGGGGGTACAACCGGATCTCCTCACTCAGGATCAGGGGTCCCTTCTGCACCCCAACCTCAGGTCTCTCAACCTCATGGCCTGGCTGCTGAGAGGGTAGTCCTTGCTCCCCTTCTCCTGCCGACGGAGGTGGAGGAGGTCGTCTTAGCTTCGCGACGGCCTTCTACCCGCAAATGCTACGCCCTTAAATGGCGTCGCTTTGCAGTCTGGTGTACCCAACAGTCTCAGGATCCCTTCTCCTGCCCGGTGTCGGTGATCTTGCAGTACTTGCTGCACCTCTCTAATCTGGGACTTAAGTCCAACTCCGTCAAAGTTCACCTCAGTGCTCTTTCAGCACATCATGTGCCAGTGGACGGCAGACCTCTCTCCAATGACCCTCTCGTAGCGAGGTTTCTCCGAGGTCTCCTTCTACTTAAACCACCTCTGCGCCCGCCAGCGCCTGACTGGGACCTGAATGTGGTTTTGCAGCGGATCACCTGTCCGCCTTTTGAACCTATGGCTACCTGTTCTCTCCGTTTTCTGTCTTGGAAAACACTGTTCTTGATAGCCCTCACTTCCGCTAGGCGCGTAAGTGAATTGCAGGCCCTCGTGTCTGATCCCCCTTACACTAGGTTCTACAAGAATAGGGTAGTCCTACGGACTCACCCAAAATTTCTGCCTAAAGTGGTCTCCCCTTTTCACATCAATCAGGAGGTGGTACTTCCAACCTTCTTTCCCAGACCACACTCCAGCCGAGCTGAAACGGTCCTCCATACCCTGGACTGTAGAAGGGCATTGAACTTCTACCTTGACCGTACGCGGGAGCACCGTAAAGCTGCTCAGCTTTTTGTGTCTTTTGACCCCAATAAATTGGGGCTCCCGGTCTCCAAGCGTACTCTGTCCATCTGGGTTGCGGACTGTATCTCTTGGGCTTATGGGGCAGCCGGACTCTCCTTAGAAAGTCGAGTCACGGCTCATTGCGTTCGGGCAAAGGCCACGTCAGTGGCTTACCTCCGCTCTGTTCCGCTGGCAGACATCTGCCGGGCCGCTACTTGGTCTTCGAGCCAGACTTTTGCGGTCCATTACTGTCTCGAGAGGGAGTCCCGTAGGGACAGTGCTTTCGGACAGGCAGTCCTCCGTAATCTCTTTGAGGTCTGAGCAACTCCTACCCTCCATCCCGGATGTGGGCTACCGGTGGGTGATGATTCAGCGAAGATTCTATCCTTCTGTGCTGCTGAGCTAGAGGGAGCTCATTTTTGTGCTTAGGGTCTCCGGTAGCCTTGAGCTTGGGAGTCCCATAAGTGAGGACTGACTTCCTGCTTGGTCCTGGAGAAAGCGTAGTTACTCACCTGTAACAGGTGTTCTCCAGGAGCAGCAGGAATCAGTCCTCACTACCCTCCCTCCTCCCCTTGGAGTTGCAATCGTCTGCTTATGTTCTTTTTTGCAAATTTTTATGCTGTCTTTTTTAGCTATGTCATCTGACTGGCTAAGATGGCACCCTCGGGCGGGAAGACGACCGCGCATGCGCGCTGCAATTCCCAAAGGCTTTCTTTGAAAGCTGGGGAAAATTGCTCCGCGAGGGCTCCGTCGGCGCCGACGTCACCCATAAGTGAGGACTGATTCCTGCTGCTCCTGGAGAACACCTGTTACAGGTGAGTAACTACGCTTTCTTACCAGACTCTGATTCCAGTTCTTCAGAATATGACCGGGGGTCACTCCATTCCCAACAAGTTCCAGACATCCCTTTGGACCCTTTGCAGTCTCAGGAATGGCATCTGTCCCCACCAGGAAGATATGTCCTTTCAGGACTTCATACGCGATATGGCAACAGAGCTCGCCATCACAGTAGCTTCGATAAAGGAAAGGAGGGCAGAGGAATTGGAGATACTCCAGTAGTACCCTTTCACGCCCAAGGAGGTGACTACATTACCAGTGCATCGTATCCAGCAGGATCTTATGCTCCACATGTGGGAGGGCCCACTCACGGTTCCGTCTGTCAGCAAGAGAGACGATACCATGTACAGAGTATCAGAGTGCCCAGGCTTCCAAACATTTCAGCTCCCCCACCACTCAGTGGTGGTGGAATTGGAGATGCGCTGAATAGAGCTTTAGGACCCTTTCATCCATGCCACCTGGCAGAGATTCAAGGACACTCGATGTCTTTGGGCATCGATGCTCCCAATCATGCATGTTGGCCTCCTGAATAAACTCTTAGATGCTGTACGTGGGCATGTTTCTGAAGGATGTCACCAGGGATCTGGAAACTTTCACCCCTTTATTTCGTGAGGATAAGCGGATTTCATTCTATACACTTATCAAGCAAGACCTAAATACTTCTAAATTTCTTACTTGGGCTTCTGTTGATGCCTTCAAATCAAGAAGCAGAGCTTCAGCAATCTGCATTGGAACTCACAGAATGGCCTGGTTACAGGCATCAGATGTCGAGCAATCGGTCCAGGATAAACTTGCCAATATCCCTTGTTACTGGAGAAAACCTTTTTGGCAAGGATTGGCGAGAAAAGGCAGTGGAGATTGAAACAGATGATCTCACCCTAAAAAGCCTTTTCAGGAAAACAGCTGACCTATCCAAGAGGAAGGCTTGTTGCCTATCAACCTGAGCATCCTCAGCAAAGGCAGCAGGGCCCCCGCCAACCCAAGAAGCCCAATGCTCATAAGCCTCAACCAGCTGCACAAGCACAACCTGCACCTGTTCCTTGACTCCTTCCTAGAGAGCATTGCCAGTCTGCCCCTGGAGTGCCCCAGCCCTTCCACATAGCAGGCAGACTTTGTCACTGTGCCCACAGATCACCCCTTAGAACATCAAAGCAGTGGACACTCCAGATTGTCCGAAAGGGTTATCAGCTTCACTTTGAAACCTTACCCCAAACCAACTTCACAGGGGATTATCCCACCCAACCACGTCAAAGCATTCTCTTAAAAGAAGAGGTGACCACTCTGTTGTCCTAGGATGCCATAGAAAGAATTCATGCTCCTCAAGAAAGGATGGGCTCCAGCCTGAGCCCGCGAGCGGTCCGTCCCTCGAGTCTTCCTCGGACTACTCAGTGTGGGAGACCAAGGACAAGCAATCCCTGGACATCCGACACCACCGTGATGTCCCCTCGGACTCGCCACCCTCAGAGCCCCTGACGTTTGTCCCTGCCCGAGGACATGGCATTCCTCGACTTCGTGCGGGACATGTCAAAAGCCTTTGCATTCCCAACAGAATCGGAGGACGACCCTTGGACGGAAGTATTAGAAATCCTCCAGTACAAGGCCCTGCTGAGGGGAATTAATCACATTACCCATCCTGGAATGGCTAATGCTCCATATGTGGGAGACATCAGCAATCTCCAGGAACAAGCAGGAATGTAGTCTTCACATATGGGTATCGTCGGAAGACTAAATTCCTGCTGTTCCTGGAGATCACTTGTTACAGGTGAATAACATAAGAACATAAGATATGCCATACTGGGTCAGACCAAGGTCCATCAAGCCCAGTATCCTGTTTCCAACAGTGGCCAATCTAGGTCAATATGTACCACCTAGCAGTATCCCCAAAAGACACAGGTTCCACAATGCTTGTATTGAGTCAAGCATTGATATCCTGGGTCCCTTTTTAATAATGGTTTATGGACCTTTCCTCCAGGAACTTGTCCAAACCTTTTTTAAACCCAGCTACACTAACAGCCTTTACTACATCCTCCGGTAACAAATTCCAGAGTTTGATTACACGTTGAGTGAAAAAATATTTTCTCTTATTTGTCTTAAATAGTTTACCCTGTAGCTTCATTACATGTCCCCTAGTCTTTCTATATTCTGATAGCGTAAACAATCGATCTACGCTTACCCGTTCCACTCCATTCACCAGAGGCAGGTCTTGTCAGACAAATCTGATTGATTTCTTTGACTGGGTGACCAGGGAGTTGGACCGAGGGAGAGCTCTAGATGTGGTGTATTTAGATTTCAGTAAAGCCTTTGACACTGTTCCTCACAGGCGACTTATAAACAAACTGAGCACCCTAGGGATGGACCCTAAAGTTACTGCTTGGGTTAGAAATTGGTTGGGTGGGAGGCGACAAAGAGTACAAGTAAATGGAGCTCACTCTGAGGAGAAGGATGTTACCAGTGGTGTGCCCCAGGGATCTGTCCTTGGTCCAATTTTTTTTAACATCTTTGTTAGTGATATAGCGGAAGGGCTGTCGGGTAAGGTTTGCCTCTTTGCAGATGATACCAAAATCTGCAATAGAGTAGACACCCAGGAAGGTGTAGATAACATGAGGAGGGATTTAGCTAAGCTTGAAGAATGGTCTAGAATTTGGCAGCTGGGATTTAATGTTAAAAAATGTAAGGTCATGCATTTGGGCTGCAGCAATCCAAGGGAGCAATACAGTATAGGAGGTGAAGTACTTTTGTCCACTAAAGAAGAGCGGGACCTAGGCGTGGTTGTGTCTGATCTTAAAGTAGCTAAACAGGTAGAAAAGGCGACGGCAAAAGCTAGAAGGATGCTTGGGTACATACGGAGAGGAATGGCTAGCAGAAAAAGGAGGTGATAATGCCTCTGTATAAATCTTTGGTGCGACCTCATTTGGAGTATGGTGTGCAGTTCTGGAGACCGCACCTTCAAAAGGATGTGAACAGGATGGAGTCGGTGCAGAGGGTTGCTACTAAAATGATTAATGGGCTTCATTATAAAGCATATGAGGACAGACTTAAGGATCTTAATATGTACACCTTAGAGGAAAGGCGGGATAGAGGTGATATGATTGAGATGTTTAAATACCTCCGTGGCATAAATGTTCAGAGAGAGAGCCTCTTTCAATTGAAAGCAAGTTCTGCTATGAGGGGGCATGGGATGAGGGTGAAGGGAGGATAGATTCAGGAGTGATATGCGGAAATATTTCTTTACGGAAAGAGTAGTGGATTCATGGAATAGTTTCCCAGTGGAGGTGGTAGAGATGAGGACAGTAACTGAATTCAAAAAAGCATGGGACCAACACAGAGGATCTCTAAAGGTAAAAAGTGGACTGTTGTAGTTATGGAAGGACAGACTAGATAGGCCATGTGGTCTTTTTCTGTCATGTTTCTATTTATAGACCTCTATCATATCTCTCCTCAGCCGTCTCTTTTCCAGGTTGAAGATCCCTAACCTTTGTAGCCTCTCTTCATAGGAGTAGCCTTCCATCCCCTTTACCATTATGGTGGCTCTTCTCTGTACCTTTTCTAATAACGCTATATCCTTTTTAAGATACGGCGACCAGAATTGCACACAATATTCAAGGTGCGGTCATACCATGGAACGATAGAGGCATTATAATATCCTTTGTGTTATTTTCCATTCCTTTCCTTATGATACCTAGCATTCTATTTGCTTTCTTGGCCGACACTGCACACTGGGCGGAGGGTTTTAACATGTTATCTACGATGACTCCTAAATCTTTTTCCTGGGTGGTGGTTCCCAATGTGGAACCTTGCATTGTGTAACCATAGTGTGGGTTGTTCTTTCCTACGCTTCAGTGCCGGTGGTGAGTATACGGCTTGACTTGATGTATTGGGTCTGCTGGAGCCCGGGCTTCCAAAAGTCACCGTTGCCTCACAACTCCATGGTGGTGGAGTCGGCCATGTTTCTGCTCAAAAGCCAGAAGAGACACTCCTCGGTGCCCCCAGGTAGGGAGGCCTGCACCTTGGATGCCCTCGTCAGGAAGTGCTACCAGGACTCAATGCTCATTGGCTAGATCCAGGCCTACCCAGCTTTACATGGGCATGTATCTAAGAGACCTGGCGAAGGAACTCATCAGGTTCTCGACTGGGCTCTCAGAGGAACCCCTGCAGCAGTTCAGGTTCCTATCCAAGACTGTGAGTGCTCCAAATTCATGACTCGAACAGCCATAATGGCTTCGAGTCAGCAACTAGAGTAGTCGTGGCGCGGCATCGGTGTCGGAAGCCAGGCCTGGCTAGAGTCTTCAGACCTCAAGCAATGGGTTCAGGAGAAATTGGTTGATGTCCCATGCCAAGGGGATAACTTCTTTGGCAAACCCAAGATGGAAAAGGCCGCTTAGTTGGAGTCCAGCCTCATGACAAGGACCAGGCTCTCCAAAAAGACCGCTGCCTTAATTCAGTGGAAGGGCTCTGGTGAAAAAGCCCTTATCTCCAGGAACAAGCAGGAATGTAGCCTTCACATTTGGGCATCGTCGGTACCAATGGAGCCTGCGCAGGAAAGCTCCCCAGTGTCCAATAGGAAAGCTTTTGGGAGCATCCCACTGCGCCTGCGTCGCTGCCTTCTCGCCTTTCCAACTCTCCCTCTTCAGTTTTTCGTTTTCCGCAGAGCCGATAGGCAGCAAACCCTATCACCACAGAAAATCATCTTCTTGTGGTTGTGTCTGCCTTCACCATCGACGCCTATACCGGTACCACCGGTCTTTTTCTTCATTTCTTCTTTTCCTAAAAAAACCCAAGAGAATTCTTCTTTTTGGAGGGTCTCTCCCCTCTAGGTGCCAGGCACTATTTGGGCACTAGGCCCTTTTTTCTTCTAAAATGGAGAAACCAACTAGTGTTAAAAAAAAATGTTCAAAGTGTAGCGGTACCATCTCTGCTACCGAGACCCATGACTGGTGTCTTAAATGTTTAGGCCCTGACCATTCTCCATCGGAGTGTCTTTTCTTTAGAAAGATGACCAAGGGAGGCCTGCAGAACAGAGCAGCAAAACTCGGCACCCTCTTTGTTGCAGATGCAATGTCCGTTGCATCGACGTCCTCCAGAGCTTCATCTTCCTCCCATGGATCTCAGGTAACTAAACCCAGGTCTTCCAAGACCTGCCAGTCCTCAAAGGGTAGATTTCCTTCAAAGCATCGAGATGCTACTAACGTTGCCCTCGAGGAAAACATACCGGCAAAACAGCCCCGGCGGGAGGCTCCGGCCTCCAAAGTATTAACGGGGCTCCAGGATGTTCCCGAAGCTTCAACTTCGGGGGATCTCCTGGTGTCATGTTCTGGTGTTGTGGCCTGTTCCACCGGTACTGACACCTAGGCATCGGCAGGGGCTATGGATCAGCGCATCCTGGCTATTGAATGCAGTCTAGCAGCTCTCTTAGCAGCCTCGGTACCGCTAAGACCGCTTCAGATGGTTCCGCAGTCATTGGTATCGGTATCGATCACACCTGCTTTAACTGATGTGCTTCCCCCTATGCCGGCCCTTGAATCAATATCTGATATCGAGGGACAAGTATCGAGACAGTCTGATACTGACTTCGATTACTACCGACGGCAAGCAATGCAGGATCACACTGCACGGAGATACTTCGAGTCCTCTGATTCTGATGACTCTCCCAGTACCGGTGTGATTCTACCAGAGGATCCCTCTCCTTCTCCTCAGCGGAGGATGTCTCCTCCGGAGGACATGTCCTTTCAAGACTTCATACATGATGTAGCTAAAAAACTTTCAGTCACGCTGACTCCTAAGAAGGAACTGAGAGCAGAAGAATTAGAAATTCTTCAATACCTGGCATCCCCTTAAGAAGCTGCAACTCTTCCCATTCACTATTTTATTTATTTATTTATTTATTTACATTCTCTTATATACCGCGCTATTCTGCATCAGTGCGGTTTACATTGAACAAACTGAAATTACATTGAACAGGGCATTATAACTTGGAGATAACTATTTTACAGGGAACATGGGCTATGGAGGGTTAAGTGGCTTGCCCAAGACCACAAGGAGCACCTGTGGGACTAGAAACCCCAGTCCTTCCGGCCCAAGGTTGTTGTCCTCTAGTGGGATTTGAACCCCCGACCTTCCGGCCTGAAGTACCTTGCCCCAACCACTAGGCTACTCCTCCACTCCTCCACTATATCTTGCATGATCTCATGTTAAGAATGTGGGAGACTCCTTTAACGGTGTCTCCACTCTCTCAGAGACTCAATGCCATGTACCGAGTTCCACAATGCCCTGGGTTTCAAAAGACTCAACTACCACACCATTCAGTGGTAGTGGAATCGGCAATGCGTAAGATCAAGAGTTCTAAAACGTGTTCTTCCAATCCTGGTCGAGAATCGAGGACACTCAATGCCTTTGGGTGTCAATGCTTTCAATCCTCGATGCTATCAGCTAAGATCAGCTGTTACATTCTCTACATGGGAATGTTTCTTAAGGAGGTTACAGGGGATTTAGAGCTCAAGGCTCCATTTCTCCCCGATGACAAAAGAACAGACTTCCTCACTCTGGTCAAACATGCTCAGAATGTGTCTAAGTTCATGAATCGTACAACCTTTGATTGCCTTGAATGCATTAGCAGAACTTCTGCTATTTCCATCGCTGCACGCCATATTGCCTGGCTCCAGACATCAGATTTGGAACTATGGGTGCAGGATAAGTTAGGTAATAATCCTTGTACAGGAGAAAATCTATTTGGAAATGATTGGCAAGACAAGGCTAATCAGATTGAGTCTAAAAATACCACCTTGAACTGACTGTCAAGGGTTACAGCTAATCCAGCAAAAAGAAGACATTTAAGAAACCCATTTTCAACAAGAAAAAGAAATTCTACCAATCTTACGACCAGGCAGGCCACTATCCAGTTCATGCTCCCCAGAAGGGGCAACAGCAACCCAGACAGCAAAGAAAAGCCCAAGTCCCCAGAGCTCAACCAGCTCAGCAGACTCGGCCTCCTCAGGGGTTTTGACTCTTTCCTAGAGAACTTGGTCACCCTGCCCCTGAAAGGTCCAGAACATCTCACCATCCCAGGCAGACTTTGTCATTTTGCCAGAAGATGGCAGCAAATAACATCAGATTCTCCAGGACCAAGCAGGAAGTCAGTCCTCACATATGGGTGACATCGACGTCGATGGAGCCCCTGCGGAGCATTTCCCCAGCTTTCTATGAAAGTTTTTGGGAATACTGCACGCATGCGCGGTCCCCTTCCCGCCTAAAGGTGCCATCTTGCTCAGTCTCTTTTTCCGTGGAGCCCTTCAGACGTGTGTCCTAGTTCACCCGGAAAATAGTTACATTTATTTCGTCTATTCCTTGCGATTTCTTCACGGTTTTTGTCCGGTTCGACGCCGGTTCCCCTTCTCACAGGGTTCGGTACACCGGCATCGAGCCCAATCTTATTTTTTCGGTTTTTGCCCTTCGTGGCTGGCGTTCGCGCCCTTTTTTTCCTTTTCCCTGGAAGGCCGGTCCTTTGACCTCGCGGGGACTCTTTTTTTTCCCCGATGGCTTCCAGTGGTTTTAAAAAGTGTGATCGGTGCAAGAAACTAATGTCTCTCACCGACACACATGACTGCTGCCTTCGGTGCCTCAGTCCTGATCATGATCCTAAGATCTGTGGACCGTGTGGAAAAATGTCTACAAAGGCACTGTGAAGTCGTCAGCACCAAAAGGAAAGGCTTTTCTCCGACTCTGCCTCCGGCCAGGCCCGAACCTCGTCTGAGGCCTCGACGTCTTGGGAGTCTGACCCCAAGCATCGTCGGGGTTCTTCGGAAAGGGGGTCCCCCGAGCGGGAGCGAAAGAGGAAGAAGCGACTCGCGAGGGTGGCATCGGAGGAGGTCTTTGGCGCCTCGAGGGCTAGGTCTCAGACCCCCGACTGCCGTCCCGGGCCCCTGGAACAGGAGAAGCCGTCAAAAGTACCTTGGGTGGAGCCGGAGTCGTCTGGACAGGTGTCCTGTTGTCCTCGAGGACTTTCCTCCAAGGGAGCTGACGTCGGGCCCGGCACCGCCGGGGCCCGAGTCGGTAGCTGCTGAGTCACCTGAGCTGGGTCTCAGGCTGACAGCCTTGGAGTGCAGACTGTCTGCCTTCATGGATCAGCAGTGGGTGCTGATGGCCAGCCTCGCTGGCGCATCTGCCCTGACCACCGGGACATCGACGTCAAAGTCGACCCTGGAGACCGAGCCGATACTCGAGACCATGAAGGCTCGAGGTCGTCCTCGGACGCGGTCACCCTCGACCTCCCGATCGGGACCGACTTCGGCATCGGGGTGGGTGCTGCTGGGCCCCGCGCGGTCGGAGGCCGACTCCTCCTCGGACGAGTCCGCCTGGGAGACGGAGGATGAGGAGTCCCCCGATACCTTCAAGACTCAGTGCGTCCCGTCGGACTCACCGCAGTCTGAGCCCCGGAGTAGGTCCCCTCCGGAGGATACCCAGTTCTCGGGAGTTCGTGCGGGATATGGCCACTGCTTTGGCGATCCCGAGGAGGAGCCTCGAGCCAAAGAGCTCGAGGCCCTCCAGTATGACTCTCCTCTGAAGGAGGCCTTTACTATGCCGGTTCCTCCGATGCTGGAACGGCTCCTCATCCGAATGTGGGAGGCAATGGCCTCGGCGCCGGTTCCTAGCAAGCGGGTCGGTTCCATTTATCGACTCCGTAAGAGCCTTGGTTTTCAAAAGACGCAGCTACCGCACCATTCCATGGTGGTAGAATCGGCCATGCATCGTCTGAAAAGTCAGAAGATGCACTCCGCGGTGCCCCCTGGCAGGGAGGCCTGGAACCTGAATGCGTTCGGTAGAAAGTGCTTCCAGGGCTCGATGCTTGCTTGCCGTTTCCAGCCTTACCAGCTGTACATGGGCATGTACTTAGGGGACCTGGCAAAGGAGCTTGCCGGATTCTCTGCTGGTCTCTCCGGGGAACCTTTGCAGAGGTTCAAGTCCTTGTCTAAGGGGATCCGGGAATGCTCCAAGTTCATGTCCCCAGCGGCCTACGATGGCTTCGAGGCCTCGGCCCGGGTTGCAGCTGCCGGCATCGCGGCTCAACGCCAGGCATGGCTGCAGTCATTGGACCTCAAGCCATGGGTTCAAGACAAGTTGGTTGATGTCCCTTGCCAAGGTGAAAACCTTTTTGGCAAGCCCATGGCCGAGAAGGCTGCTGAGCTCGAGACCGAGTACCTCACGAGGACAAGGCTGTCTCGAAAGACTTCTGCCCTTCACACAAGAAGAAGGGCTTGGGTAAAAAGCCCTTTTAACCGAGGAAGGCGACTGCCTACAAACAGTTCCCAACTTACCAGGCCTCCCCCGCTCCCCCTCAGGGTCAGCAGGCCAAGGGGCAGGGACATGGGCCCCTTAGGCAGACGGCCCCCAAACCTCAGGCTCCTGCTCCTACTCAGCAGGGTGAGGGTTTTTGACACCCAAGGCATAGCCTCTCCGTCTCTGCTGTCCCATCCCTGCACAGGAGCAGGGCCGGCCCGTCCATTGAGCAAGAATGTTTTTTGCACAGGGCCCCGCGTTTCAGGGGGCCCCGCGCAAAGAACATTCTGCTTTTTTTTAAAATTACATTTAAAAAAAAAACCTGTCTCTGGCTGCTGCCGCGTCCGTCGCAGCAGCGGCAGAATGCCGTGTCCCGCGGGGCCCCTTCTCCTCGTCGAGCCCTCTGCAAGGGCTTTCAGATTCGCGAAGGGAGAGTGCTCCCTCGCGTCTCTGTAAAGCCCGCAGGGTCTAATGGGAAATTTCCCATCTGCCCCTTTAGACGCGAGGGGCTGATGGGAAATTTCCCATTAGCCCCTGCGGGCTTTACAGAGACGCGAGGGAGCACTCTCCCTTCGCGAATCTGAAAGCCCTTGCAGAGGGCTCGACGAGGAGAGGGGGCCCCGCGGGACACGCCATTCTGCCGCTGCTGCGACGGACGCGGCAGCGGCAGCAGCTAGAGCCAGGTTTTTTTTTTTTTTTTTTTAAATTTGCCGGAAGGGAAGGGAAGGGAAGGGGGGGGGCTGATGGAGGCTGTCTGGAAATGGGGTTATGGGGGGTTAGGACTGGAAATGTGCAAGGGGGGGGGGTTAGGACTGGAAATGTGCAAGGGGGGGTTAGGACTGAAAATGTGCAAGGGGGGGGGAGTTAGGACTGAAAATGTGCAAGGGGGGGAGTTAGGACTGGAAATGTGCAAGGGGGGGGGTTAGGACTGGAAATGGGCTGGAGGGGGGGTTAGGACTGGAAATGGGCTAGGGGGGGTTAAGACTGCTAATGGGCTGGGGCTTATGGAGGATCACAGGAAATAGGGACAGGCGCCGTAATGAATGGATATGGGGTGAGGGGGGTTAGGACTGGAAATGGGCTGGGGGGGGTTAGGACTGGAAATGGGCTAGGGGGGTTAAGACTGGTAATGGGCTGTGGGGGTTAAGACTGGTAATGGGCTGGGTGCTGATGGCGGCTGTCTGGAAATGGGGTGATGGGGGGGTTAGGACTGGAAATGGGCTGGGGGGGTTAAGACTGGTAATGGGCTGGGGGTTGATGGAGGCTGACTGGAAATGGAGTGATGGGGGGTTAGGACTGGAAATGGGCTGGGGGGGGTTAAGACTGGTAATGGGCTGTGGGCTGATGGCTGTCTGGAAATAGGGTGATGGGGGTTAGGATTGCTAATGGGCTATGGGGGGGGGTTAGGACTGCTAATGGGCTCTGGGGGCGCTAGGACAGGAAAAGGGCTGATGGGGAGGGGTTAGGACTTGAGGTGGGCTGATGTGGTTAGGACTAGTAATGGGCTGTGGGCTGATGGGGGGGTTAGGACTGGAAATGGGCTATGGGGGGCTCACTGGAAAAGGTCTGATGTGGTTAAGACTGGAAGTGGGCTGATGGGGGGTTAGGACTGGTAATGGGTTATAGGGGGGGCTTAAACTGAAAATGGGTTGATGGGGGGCTAGGACTGGTAATGGGTTGGGGGATTGCTATGACTGGAAATGGACTGAGTGGACGGGGAGGCTTGAACTGCAAATAGCTGATGGGGAGGGAGCTTGGAATGGAAATGGGCTGTGAGGGAAGGGAGCTAGAACTGAAAATGGGCTGATGGAGCAGCTAGGATAGGACTGGAAATGGGCTGTTGGGGGGAGCTAAGATTGGAAATGGGCTGTGGTGGGGGCTTGAATTGAAATGGACTCATGGAGGGGCTAGAACTGGAAGTAGGCTCATGGGGGGGCTTGGACTGGAATTGGGCTGAGTGGAGGGGAGCTAGGATTTGACATGGGCTGATGGTGGGCTAGGAAATGACTAGAAATGGGCTGATGGGGGGCTAGGATTGAAAATATGCTGATGAAGGGACTCAGACTGAAAATGGATGGGGGAGCTAGGACTGGAAATGGGTTGATGGGGGGCTAGGACTGGAAATGGGCTGATGCAGGGACTAGAAGGGAATGGATGCTGGGTGAGACTGGAACTAGAAGGGAGCTGATGTTGGGGGAGGATTAGAATGGGATGGGGCTGGGAGAGTAAAATGGAGAGGGGAAAAATATTTTGTGTGGGAGGGATGAAAAATCTACAATTGGCCGGGTATTGGGAGAGTAAGTGGGGATTGAGGATGGAGGGGTAAAATTTGTGTGGATGAAATAAGAATGAGGAAAGAGCAAAAGAATAAAGATTAGTATGTTAAAGCAGATGTAGAGAGAGAGGATGGAAAGAAAACTAGAAGAGAGAAGAAAGGACAAATGGACAGCAGACGATGGAGAGTTAGCAGAAAACATGAAGAAACCAGAAGAAAGTGGCTGGAGCAATTGCAACTGAAAAAAAATGCACAAAAGGTAGAATATATCTCTTTATTTTGAATTTATTAACTGGAATATGAAAGCTCTGGGAAATGTGCATCATTAACGTCTGCGCTTTGTTTGGT
This sequence comes from Ichthyophis bannanicus, assembly GCA_033557465.1. NCBI lineage: Eukaryota > Metazoa > Chordata > Amphibia > Gymnophiona > Ichthyophiidae > Ichthyophis > Ichthyophis bannanicus. Next base: position 408,089,457 of record CM066034.1, on the reverse strand, counting down.
ACAAGAGGAAATTGATTTATAGTTTTATTTCTACAGTGTTGTTGTACATTCCAAGTTTGGCTTTTGGGGTTCCCAGTTTAATTATTGCCTTCCTGTTTCTAAATTGCGATTCCTTGTTTGGTGATGGTCTATGTTCTGCATGTGTAACTGAGCTGAGGTATTCTGTTTATGTAATTCCTATTTGACATTGCCACTTGTTCTCTTTCCCCAGTATTCTCTGAAATGTACTGGTTTAATATTTGCAGTGTTTCCTTTTGATAGGTAGGGTCTGGTGCTTTGTGAGTCCTGGTAATGCTGTCAGGATACAGCGGGTTTGCTATGGGTTCTAAATGGGCAGCGTTTGTAGTAGTTCCTAATGTGCCTGGCGGTTGGCACTGGATTATAGTAATGTAGAAATCTTTTAGTCTTTCTTTATCCATACACTCATTAAGAGACATGTTTACTAAAAGTTAGTGTATGGTAACATTATGCAAATATTTATGCAAATAAGGCCACTTATGCAAATGAGGCCCCGCACCGAGTCTCCGCACATGGCCCCGCACCCCCCTTGGGCCGCCCCTGCACAGGAGGTCGCCTAGCCCTGTTTGCCCACCAGTGGCCACCCATTACAGGGGACAACTGGGTCTTAAGCATAGTCCAGAAGGGCTACTTGCTTCATTTTCATCAGTTGCCTCCTCCCTATTTTCCAGGAGAGCCTCCAAGGCCTCCTCTCCATACAGCCCTCCTCCTGCAGGAGCTCCAGGGTCTGTTTCGAGACCAGGCGGTGGAGCCTGTGCCTCCTCACCTCCAAGGTCACGGGTTTTACTCCAGGTACTTCCTAGTACCAAAGAGAACAGGGGATCTCGGGCCTATTCTCGACCTCAGAAATCTCAACAAGTTCTTACAGAAGGAAAGGTTCAAGATGCTTACTCTTGAAACCAGCAGGGAGATTGGCTATGCTCTTTAGATCTAAAGGATGCGTACACTCACATCCTTATTCATCCAGACCACAGAAAGTACCTCAGGTCCATTGTGGGAGGAAACCATTATCAGTACAGGGTGTTGCCATTTGGCCTCACCTCTGCCCCCAGAGTCTTTACCAAATGCCTAGCAGTGGTGGCGGCCTACTTGAGAAATCAGGGTATCTTTGTCTTCCCCTATCTGGACGGCTGGCTCATCAGGGGTCAGACTTGCCAGGAGGCCAGACAAGCCACCCTCCGAACGATTTCTCTGCTACAGCATCTGGGGTTTGTCATAAACTTCGCAAAGTCCACTTTGCTCCCCTCCCAAAACTTAGTTCATAGGGGCAAGACTCTCTGCAGGCAAAAGCTTTCTTGCCAGTAGACAGAGCCCAAAGACTGATGACCTTGGCAAACCAGTTTCTCAGCAGGTCACTGGTCTCCACCAGGCTCTGCCTGAGGCTTCTGGGCCACATGGCTTCGACAGTGCATGTCACCCCATGCCAGGCTTCATATGAGGCCTGCGCAATGGTGCCTCAGAACTCAGTGGTCGCAGATCACAGGGAGCCTCAGAGACAGAGTAAGGGTGTCCAGACCATTCCTGCACTCCCTACGTTGGTGGCTGCATCCCCCCAACTTACTGGAAGGGATGCCTTTTCAGCCACCTGGGTTCACAGTGGTATTGACCACCGATGCCTCTCTACAGGGCTGGGGAGCACACTGTCTGGACAAGAGCACTCAGGGCCTGTGGTCTCCCTGGGAGTCCCAGTAGCAGATCAATCTACTAGAGCTTTGGGCTATTCGCTTAGCCCTCAAGACTTTCTCTCAAACCCTGGCTCACCAGTCTGTTTTAGTGTAGACAGACAATCAGGTAGCTATGTTTTATGTGAACAAACAGGGAGGCACTGGGTCCAGGCTTCTTTGTCAGGAGGCGCAGGACCTTTGCTTGTTTGCTCTCCGGCACAACATGTTGCTCAAGGCGGTTTATCTCCCTGGCCAAGACAATTACCTAGCAGACAGGTTGAGCAGAATTCTGCAGCCACACGAGTGGCAGCTCCATCCCTTGGTAGTGCAGAAGATCTTCCTGAGATGGGGACTTCCATCCATAGATCTCTTTGCAAGTCCCCTGAACAGACAGCTGCCCCAGTTCTGCTCCAGGCAACCGCATCCTCTGAGACTAGCAGCAGATGCTTTTCTGATATCCTGGTCCCAAGGCCTCCTATATGCGTTTCCTCCCACGCCTCTGGTGGCCCGAACCCTGTTCAAAGTTCTGAAGGACCAGGCCTTGGTCCTTCTGGTAGCCCCCAGGTGGCCGAGACAACCTTGGTTCCCACTTCTGCTTCAGCTAGCAGTGGACACTCCACTACCTCTAGGGTTGCAGCCCGACCTTCTGTCTCAAGACCAGGGGTCTCTTCTGCACCCCAAACTCAAAGCTCTCAATTTGATGGCCTGGAAGCTGCAAGGGTAGTTTTGGCTCCTTGGGGCCTACCTCCTGAAGTTGAAGAGGTCGTCCTGGCCTCTAGGAAGCAGTCCACTAGAAAAACCTATGCTCTGAAGTGGAAGAGGTTTTCTGTGTGGTGTCAGCTGCGTACAGAAGATCCTTTCTCCTGTACTATACCAGTGGTGCTTCAGTACCTGCTACATTTATCCAATCAGGGCCTTAAGTCCAATTCTGTTCGGGTCCATCTCTCAGCTCTAGCAGCTCACCACTGACTGGTGGAGGGAAACGCCATATCGGTTCACCCCTGGGTGTCCCGTTTTCTCAGAGGTTTGCTCTTGTTCAAGCCTCCTCTCTGTCCTCCAGCCCCTGAGTGGGAGCTGAATGTGGTCTTGCAGCAACTGACTCGCCCACCTTTTGAGCCGATGGCTACTTGTCCTCTCCGCTTCCTTTCCTGGAAGATACTCTTCCTAGTAGCCTTAACCTCAGCCAGACGGGTGAGTGAGCTTCAGGCCCTAGTCTGTGACAGGCCTTACACCCGCTTCTATAGGAACAGGGTAGTCCTTAGGACTCTTCCAAAGTTCCTCCCTAAAGTTGTCTCCTCTTTCCACCTCAACCAGGAGGTGGTTCTTCCAACATTCTTCCCTAGGCCTCATGCAAGCCAGGCTGCAGCAGTCCTGCATACCCTGGACTGTAGGAGGGCCTTATCCTTCTACCTTGACCATACGAAAGGACATAGAAGGGCTACTCAGCTCTTCATCTCTTTTGACCCTAATAATTTGGGGTTACCTGTGTCCAAGCGTACCTTGTCCATATGGGTGGCTGACTGTATCACCTGGGCTTACAGGGCGGCTGACCTTCCCTTGCAGGGTCGGGTCACGGCCCATCGTGTCAGGGCAATGGCTGCCTCAGTAGCTCATCTCCGCTCTGTACCATTGGCAGACATCTGCAGGACTGCAACTTGGTTCTCAAGCCAGACTTTTGCAGCTCATTACTGCCTGGAGAGGGAGTCCCGTAGGGACAGTGCTTTTGGCCAGGCAGTACTCCGGAATCTCTTTGAGGTTTAGGCAACTCCTGCCCTCCAGCCCTCCGTTGGGCTACCGGTGGAGGTAATTTCAGTGAAAAGCTTTTCTTTGATGCTGGGACTAGAGGGAGTTCTCTTGTTCAACCTGGGTTCCTTGGTAGCCCAGAGCTTGGGAGTCACCCATATGTGAGGACTGACTTCCTGCTTGGTCCTGGAGAAAGAGTAGTTACTCACCTGTAACAGGTGTTCTCCAGGAGCAGCAGGAATCAGTCCTCACAACCCTCCCTCCTCCCGTGGGAGTTGCAGTTGTACATAGTTTATTTTACATTTTTGTGTGCTGTTTTTTAGCTATGTCATTGACTGAGCAAGATGGCACCTTTAGGCGGGAAGGGGACCGCGCATGCGTGCAGTATTCCCAAAGTCTTTCATAGAAAGCTGGGGAAATGCTCCGCAGGGGCTCCATCGACGTCGATGTCACCCATATGTGAGGACTGATTCCTGCTGCTCCTGGAGAACACCTGATCTCCAGGAACAAGCAGGAATGAGTCTTCACATATGGGTATCGTCGGTACCGACGGAGCCTGCGCAGGAACGCTCCCCAGCATCCAAAAGGAAAGCTTTTGGGAGCATCCCACAGCGCCGGCGCGCTGCCTTCCCGCCTTTCCTAACCGCCTCTCTCCAGTTCTTCTTTTCCGCGGAGCCAGCAGGTCGTGTTTCCTGTCACCGCTGAAGAATTTCTTATTTTCTTTTATTTTTCTTTAGCCGCGTGTCTGCCTTCTCGATTCCGGACCAGTACTACCAGTCTTTTTTCTTTCTTTAAAAAAAAACAAAAACCTTTTACTCTCTTCAGTGCATTTTTTCTTCTGGGGCCTTAGGCCTACAGATATATTTTTCCTCATGGAAAAACCCGCCTCCATTTTTAAAAAGTGCACGAAGTGCAGTAGCACTATTTCTGTCACCGACACCCATGACTGGTGTCTAAAATGTTTAGGTCCTGACCACTCCATTGCGGATTGTGAGTCCTGTTCCATGATGTCTAAAAGAGGGTTACAGAATCTGGCAGGCAAGCTCAGTGTCCTGTTTCCCTCCGATGCAGCTTCTGTGGCATCGACGTCTTCCAGGGCTGCTTCTTCATCCCATGGATCTCAGGTAATCAAACTTAAATCTGGCCGGTCCTCAAAGAGTTCATCTCCCTCCAAGTATCGAGATGCCCCCGGGCTTACTCTTGAGTAACCCACACCAGCAAAATTACCCCGGCGGGAGGCTCCGGCTTCCAAAGCACTACCTATGGGGTCACAGGTTGACATCGATGGCTCGGCCTCGACCGATCACCTGTTACAATGTTCTGGGGTACCGGTGGTCTCCACCGGTACCGACATCCAGACATTGGTGGCGTCTATGGATCAGAATATCCTGATCATGCAGCGTGCCATCACGGCATTCATACAAGCTGCGACGCTTACGGTACAGCAACAAACCCCGTTGTCGGTACCCGTACCGATTCCGGTACAGGATCCGATTCCGGTTCCGATACCAGTACCGCTTGCATCGACATCAGCATCGACGGCAGCGGTACGCTATCCAGGGATGCCCATCAGTACCGACACGGTACCGATTACTCCCGATGTCGATACCTCCCGGTACCCGTATCGGGCTCTGCGAGAGCATCCAGACAGTCGATACTTCGATTCCTCTGAAGACTCTGATTCTTCAGAGGCCTCAATTGAAGCATCGGGGATCCTTCCTCAGGAACCCTCTTCTCCAAAAAGGAGAATGTCTCCTCCTGAAGATTTGTCTTTTCAGGACTTCATTAGGGAGGTGGCCAAAGGCCTGTCCATCTCAGTGACCTCTGAAACTGAACCTAGAGCCAAAAAATTAGATATCCTTCAATATCCTAAGGCTCCTAAAGAGGCAGCCACCTTACCAATACATGAGATTCTTTATGATCACATGTTGGGCATATGGGAGACTCCTCTTTCCACCTCCCCTCATTCCAGAAGGTTGGACACCATGTATCGTGTTCCTCCTTGTCCTGGTTTTCATAAGACTCAGCTTCCTCACCACTCCATTGTGGTAGAGTCTGCTGTGAAAAAGATCAAGAGTACAAAAAGGCATTCCTCTGCTCCTCCAGGAAGAGAATGCAGAACCCTAGATGCCTTTGGCAGGAAAATCTTCCAGGCCAGTATGCTTGTAGCCAGAATCAACTCCTACAGTCTCTATATGGGGATGTTTCTGAAAGAAGTTACAGATCATCTGCAAACCTTATCTCCTTTTATGTCAGAAGATAAGAGAGAAGAATATATCACCTAGCTTAAACATGCACAGGATGTATCCAAGTTTTCCAACCGTGCAACCTTTGACTCTTTTGAGGGGGCCAGTAGAGCCTCGGCTATTGCCATAGGTGCACGCAGAGTTGCTTGGTTGCAAGCCTCTGATTTGGAATCCTGGGTACAGGATGGTCTAGGTAACCTTCCCTGTATAGGCGAAAACCTGTTTGGCAAAGATTGGCAAGCAAAGGCCAACTAGATGGATGCTGAAAATTCTGCTTTAGATAGACTTTCAAAGTCTACTACTGCTCCTTTTAAAAAGAGGTTGTTCAAAAAGGGATCTTTCCCAAAGAAAGGGGAATTTTCTTCTTATGGTCAGGCCTCTTCTCAAGGTCGTTTTGCTACAAAGAGACAGCAACAACCAAAACAGGCCAAAACCCAGGCTGCGAGGACTGCTATGGCCCAACAGCCTCAGCCTCCTCAGGGCCTTTGACTTTCCACTAGAGAACTTAGCCTTTCTGGCTCTAGAAAATGCAGAGCCTCTCACCATCCCAGGAAGGTTAGCTCACTTTGCTCCCAGATGGGAACAAATCACAGCAGAGCAGTGGACCCTCTCCATCATAAGGGAAGGGTACAAACTTCATTTCTTAAACCTTCCTCCTCACACCATGGTGAAACAGTTCAATTCTCCAACATCTCTCCTCAACCTTCTAGGTCAAGAGATTGCTACCCTTCTTGCCCAAGGGGCAATAGAAGAAGTACCCCTTCTTCAACAGGGCTCAGGGTTCTACTCCCCCTATTTTCTCATTCCAAAGAAAACAGGGGGCTACAGACCCATGTTAGATCTCAGAGAACTGAACAAGTTTCTGTGCAAGGAGAAATTCAAGATGACTTCTCTCGGAACTCTCCTTCCCTCCAGAGTCAAGACTGGCTTTGTTCTCTATATCTCAAGGATGCGTACACCCATATTCTCATCCATCCAACACACAGAAGATTCCTTCGCTTCCTTTACCATGGAAAGCACTACCAATACAAAGTGCTTCCTTTCGGTCTGACCTCTGCTCCAAGAGTGTTCACAAAATGCATGGCAGTAGTAGCTGCATTCCTACGCGCTCTAGGAATATTCGTATTCCCATATCTGGACGACTGGCTCATCCGAGCTCCATCCCAGTCAGAGGCCCAGACTTCCCTAGCCTGCACAAGGCGTGTTCTTCAGTATCTGGAACTGGTAATCAACGTTCCAAAATCCCATCTTACTCTTACTCATTCTCTAGAGTTCATAGGGGCCTTACTGGATACCACAACTGCAAGGGCCTATCTTCCCCAGGCCCGTTGCCTACGCTTGGTGCAGTTAGCCTCCTAGATTCAGTTAAAATCCCATTTAACTGCTCGAGAGATGTTGCAACTTCTAGGCCACATGGCATCCACGGTGCATGTGGTTCCCTATGCTCGCCTTCACATGAGAGCAGCTCAGTGGACCCTATCCACCCAATGGACCCAGGCATCAGGTTGCCTGTCAGACAAAATAACAACCTCCAGTCGCCTATTTTGGTCCCTCCACTGGTGGAAGTCCACTCAGAATCTGTTGCTGGGGTCCCCCTTTCAACAGGTGTTACCCCAAGCAACCCTTACAACAGATGCCTCTCCAAAGGGTTGGGGGGCTCATCTACGAGATCTCTCGACCCAGGGCATCTGGTTTCCACAGGAGACATCTCTTCATATCAACCTCTTAGAGCTCAGAGCAATCTTTCTGGCTCTCAGTCTTCCACACGCTGCTCAGCTACAAGACAGTCCTCATCCACATGGACAACCAGGTAGCCATGTTCTACGTGAACAAGCATGGAGGGACTGGCTCTCTGTCGCTTTGCAACGAAGCTCTGAGATTGTGGGCCTTCGCCAGAGAGCATCAAATCCATCTCATGGCAGTGTATCTTCCAGGGGTTCAAAGCTCTTGGGCAGACAGACTCAGTCAAGTTCTGCTTCTGCACGAATGGTCCCTCCATGGGGACCAGATACCCAGGATTTTTTGGATTTGGGGTATACCAGACATAGACCTGTTTGCAAGTCCGTGGAATGCCAAACTTCCCCGGTTCTGTTCCAGGATTCCATGTCAGGGAGTTCAGGCCAGGGATGCCTTCCTCCTTCATTGGGGGCAAGACTTCCTCTATGCCTTTCCACCTATTCCCCTCATCCCCAAAACTCTGTTCAAGCTTCAGAGAGACAAGGGGTCTATGATCCTCATAGCACCACTTTGGCCACGCCAAGTGTGGTACCCTCTACTTCTGCATCTCTCTCAAGCTCCCTCCCTAGACCTGGGGTCTGCTCCAGATCTCCTCTCCCAGGAGGAGGGAACCTTGTGGCACCCAAATCCTCAGTCTTTTCATCTCAGGGCCTGTTTGCTGAAGGCCTAGACCTTCAAGATTTACACCTTTCTCAGCAGGTGAAGGATATCCTTCATGCTTCCAGAAAGCCTTCCACCAGACGTTCATATGCTTTTAAATGGAAAAGGTTTTCCATTTGGTGTGCATAGAAGGGTCTCAACCCTCTTGCAATACCTTTGAATTCTTTACTAGACTATTTGCTGCATTTATCCCATGCAGGCCTTAAAACAAATTCAATCAGAGTCCATTTGAGTGCTATTGCAGCATCCCTTAATCCTCTCAATGGACAACCTATTTCCTCTCATCCTCTTATAGCAAGATTCATGAGAGGCCTTCTTTTGACTAAACCTCCCATTAGACCACCTCCAGTGGCATGGGACTTGAATCTGGTTCTTGGCCAGCTTATGAAGCCACCCTTTGAACCCTTAGCCACTACCTCCTTGAAATTCCTTTCCTGGAAGGTTATTTTTCTCATTGCAGTCACCTCAGCTCGCCGTATCAGTGAGTTGCAAGCTTTAGTGGGTAATCCTCCTTATAGAAGGTTCCATCATGACAAGGTAGTCCTCAGAACTAATCCACACTTTATGCCTAAAGTGGTCTCGCCTTTTCATCTGAACCAGGAGGTGTATTTACCTGTCTTTTTTCCAGGACCTCATGCATCAAGTGCAGAGAGGAATCTTCATACCCTGGATTGTAAAAGAGCACTTGCTTTCTACTTACAAAGGACACAGCAACATAGAAAGTCCTCGCAACCTTTTGTTGCTTTTGATCCTCCTCATTTAGGACTTCCAGTCTCCAAGAGAACTCTGTCTAATTGGATTGCTCAGTGTATTTCCTTTGCCTACCAGAGCAAGAATCTTTCTCTGGAGGGCCATGTCACAGCTCACAATGTGAGGGCCATGGCAGCCTCTATGGCTCATCTTAACTCTGTGTCCATAGACCAAATCTGTCGAGCAGACACCTGGGCATCGGTTCATACCTTCGCAGCCCATTACTGCTTGGACAAGGACTCCCGCCGGGATGCCTTGTTTGGTCAGGCTGTTCTCAAACACCTGTTCCATACCTAATCAACTCCTACCCTCCATCCCTGACTGGATGCCTGAGATTCATGGATGCAGGTGGAGCCCTTCCCAGGGACTCACAATCTGGGTGATCTCCCAGGCATCTCTAGCTGGGGAGTCCCCATATGTGAAGACTCATTCCTGCTTGTTCCTGGAGATAGCCCAGTTACTTACCTGTAACAGGTGATCTTTGGGAACAGCAGGAATAAGTCTTCACATCCCACCCACCTCCCCTAGGAGTTGTATCTCTCTATCTATCTTTCCTTTCCTCTCTCTCTTTTGTCTCAGCTTTAAAACTCGAACTGGAGAGAGGCGGTTAGGAAAGGCGGGAAGGCAGCGCGCAGGCGCTGTGGGATGCTCCCAAAAGCTTTCCTTTTGGACGCTGGGGAGCGTTCCCGCACAGGCTCCGTCGGTACCGACGATACCCATATGTGAAGACTTATTCCTGCTGTTCCCAGAGATCACCTGTTACAGGTAAGTAACTGTGCTTTACAGGTGAGTATCTACTCTAAACTGGACCCTTTCCATTGTTCGAGAGGGGTACAAACTTCATTTTCATAGTATGCCCCCTCCCATCATAACAAGACAGTTCAATTCTCAGGGTCCCTCCACCACTCTCTTGTCTCAAGAGGTCACCTCACTATTGGCTCAGGGAGCAATAGAAGAGGTACCCATATCTCAACAGGGCATGTGTTTCTACTCCCCCTACTTCCTCATTTCAAAGAAAACAGTTGGATACAGACTCATACTGGACCTCAGAGAGTTAAACAAGTATCTGTTCTGAGAAAAATTCAAAATGATCTGCCTCGGAACACTTCTCCCTTACATTTAGAGCCAGGATTGGCTATGTTCTCTAGATCTAAAGGATGCACACACGCATATCCTTATCCACAGAGATCACAGAAGGTTTCTTCAGTTCCTTTTTCAGGGAAGGTATTACCAGTACAGGGTTCTTCCTTTCGGACTGGCTTCTGCCCCAAGAGTCTTTACAAAAGGCATGGCAGTAGCAGCAGCATTCCTAAGAACTGTAGGAATATTCATCTTCCCCGAGCTGGTACCAAAGACTGGCAGATTTTCAGGTATTGATAACCCTTCTTTTATTGGCCCCAACACGTTTTGGCCACCGGCCTTCTTCAGGGGGATATGGGAGGCAAAAACCTCAAAAACAAATATAATATAAAAATGAAAACATATCATAATAAGGAAATTACACCATGTAAATAATAAAATAATGCATATATATAAACGCTCATTTCAAAGTAAAAAAAATAAAACTGAGGATAAAATATGATAATATAAAGAATAATTAAAAGTACACACATGCAATGAATTACATTAAAAAGTGTATAAATTCATTAAAAAAATGTGTAAAGGCTGACACATTCGGGTGTCCATGTGAACTTAGAATATATGTAATTAAAAACCTAACAAGAACACTTTGTGTATAAGTTGTGTCTCAGTATAAATCCATTGTGACATCAAATTTCATCATAAATGTTACATATAACTTATGAACATATAAAAGCTAATGTGTATTGTATAAAACACATATTGTAGAAAATAAATAATAAAAAAAGAATAAAATAAAATAAAACCATAGAAAAGTGATAAATCGGTGATGAGGAGGACATATATTAAAATGTAAAGATACCTTTAAAATCCTGACTGGGTGTATAAGGCAAATTTGTCACTTAAAATCCTGACTGTATAGGACACTATGGGGCTTGTTTACAAAGCCGCAGTAGCGGTTTCCGATTGTTATTGGAGCTGCGGCCCCATTGATTTCAATTGGGCTGCGGCTCCGATAACGATCGGAAACTGCTACCGCGGCTTTGTAAACAAGCCCCTATGTCACTAAAAAGAGAGAACCGAAGCATAAAAATCAATGGTTAGCTAAAAGGGGTACCACTGAGAGAGATGGGACTATACCTAAAGAAAAAAGGACAAATCAAAAACTCTGTATATCTAATACCTAAGGGTTACAATTACCCATCTAAAAATGTTCCTAAAAACTAAAAAATAGACAGTAGAGCATGAATAAGATAAATAATGAAGAACCATGTAAGGGAACATATCATTGTCTTCTTTCATGAATTGTAATATGTCAAAGAAATGTTATGGACAGTCTTCTTAAAAATAATTCCTGGTTGAATGTATGTGTGGGTTAGAGAACTAACATCAATGGTTGCCCCCATAGGGACACAGTCGATGCAAGCTGTTATTTAAAAAATGTATCGTGGGCTCGTTCTAGTACAAGAAGTTGGGGTTTACATAGATGATACATTAAAAACTTGAACCATTTTATAATGCATATTGAGAGAAACAGGATTGTATGTCTGGCAAAGGTGGGGATCTTTTTAATACATACATTGATGCAATGATGCTAGTAAAATGGCTTTTTTGATTTATTCCCTTCTTTTTACATGCCGTTTATTCGTTTACCCCAAATATGTTTTTTTACAATATTCTCTTCAATAATCTTTGCGTTTTTTCAATATATATGATATTACAATACAATGGAGAACCCCTTCATATATTTATATTTTGTATGGTTACAACATGATATAACCTTTCATTCTCCAGGACCAAGCAGGAAGTCAGTCCTCACTTATGGGTGACGTCGGCGCCGACGGAGCCCTCGCGGAGCAATTTTCCCCAGCTTTCAAAGAAAGCCTTTGGGAATTGCAGCGCGCATGCGCGGTCGTCTTCCCGCCCGAAGGTGCCATCTTAGCCAGTCTTCTTTTTTCCGCGGAGCCCTGCAGACGTCCCCGTCTTGTCCCCGCGAAAAAGTTGATTTTCCTCTTTCTTTTATACTTTTTTCTTTCGGTTCGACGCCGATCGTTTTCCCGCCCGGACTCGCGACGCCGGTCCTCGAGTCCTCTAGCGTTTTTTTTCGGTTTTTCTGACTTAGTCAGCTTTCATTTTCGTTTTCCCTGGCAGCCCGGTCCTTTGACCTCGCAGGGGCCCTTTTTCCCCCGATGGCTGCCAGTGGCTTTAAGCGGTGTGGTCGGTGTGACCGAAATATGTCACTAACCGACACACACGACTTTTGCCTCCGCTGCTTGGGCCCGGATCATGAGGAACTGATCTGTGGGCCCTGCAGCAAACTGTCCTCGAAGGCGTTGAGAAGTCGGCGGCATCAGCGCGAGAGAATCTTCGCTGACCCCAGCCGTACCCGGACCTCGTCGGAGGCCTCCGTGTCAAAGGGCTCCAGCTCGGACCGTCGCCGGAGCTCCTCCGACCGGGGTTCTCCCTCCGGGGACCATCGTCGGAAGGAAAAACCCGCGAGGGCGGCGTCGGTGGACGCTCCTGGCTCCGCGAGGGCCAGGTCGCATAGCCCCGACAGCCGCCCCGGGTCCTTGGAGAAGGAACATCTCCCGAAGCGACCTCGCCTGGAGTCGGAGATGCCTGCCCGGGTAAGTCCTGTAGTCCTTCTGGACTCGCCTCCGCGACAGCCGACGTCGGGCCCGACGCCGTCGGGGCCCGAGTCGGGGGCTGCTGGGTCACCTGAGCTCGGACTCAGGTTGACGGCCTTGGAGAGCAGACTGTCTGCCTTCATGGACCAGCAGCGGGCACTGCTCGCTGGCCTCGCTGGCGCCGCTGCCCCGACCGCCGGGACGTCGACGTCCAAGTCGACCCCGGAGACCGAGCCGATCCTCGAGTCAATGAGAACTCGAGTCGATCCTCGGTCGAGGTCACCCTCGGCCTCCCGTTCGGGACCGAGGTCGCCGACGCCGACTCCCTCGACGTCGGGGCGGCTGGCGCCGCACCCTGCCCGGGCCGACCCCACCGAGTCCTCGTCGGAGTCGGTCTGGGAGTCTGAGGAGGAAGAGTCACCTGATTCTTTCCGGACTCGGTGTGTCCCATCGGACTCACCGGGGTCCGAGCCTCGGAAGCAGTCCCCCCCGGAGGATGCCCGGTTCTCGGACTTCGTTAGGGATATGGCCAAGGCTTTGGCCTTCCCTGCGGATCCCGAGGAGGAGCCTCGAGCCGAAGAGCTCGACGCCCTCCAGTATGACTCTCCCGCGAGGGAGCACTTTACTGTGCCGGTTCCTCCTATGCTGGAACGACTACTCTTCCGCATGTGGGAGAGTCCGGCCTCCTCGCCGGTCCTGAGCAAGCGGGTCGATTCTATCTATCGGGTCCGCAAGAGCCCTGGCTTTCAGAAGGCACAGCTGCCACACCATTCCATGGTAGTGGAATCGGCCATGCATCGTCTTAAGAGCCAGAAGATGCACTCCTCGGTGCCTCCTGGAAGGGAGGCCCGTAACCTGGATGGCCTTGGCAAGAAGTGCTTCCAGGGCTCTATGCTCGCATGTCGTGTCCAGACTTACCAGCTCTACATGGGCATGTATCTCCGGGATCTGGCTAAAGAGCTAGCCGGATTCTCCGCTGGTCTCTCCGAGGAGCCCTTGCGGAGGTTCCTAGCCTTGTCCACGGGCATTCGGGAATGCTCAAAGTTCATGTCCCGAGCAGCCTATGATGGCTTTGAGGCCTCGGCTAGAGTGGCCGCAGCCGGCATCGGTGCCCGCCGACAGGCTTGGCTTCAGTCGTCGGACCTTGAGCCCTGGGTACAGGACAAGTTGGTCGATGTCCCCTGCCGAGGCGAAAACCTCTTTGGCAAGCCCATGGCGGAAAAGGCTGCACAAATTGAGACTGAGACTCTCACCAGGACCAGGCTTTCTAGGAAGACCTCCGCCCCTTCCCAGAAAAAGAAGGGCTCGGGAAAAAAGTCCTTTTACCCGAGGAAGGCGGCTGCCTACAAACAGTACCCCCATTATCAGGCCCCTGCAGCTCCCCAACAGGGCCAGCAGGCCAAGGGACGGGGTAACGGGTCCCGTAGGCAGCAAGCCCCCAAGCCTGCACCACCAGCCCCTGCTCAGCAGGGTGGGGGTTTTTGACTCGCTCAGCATAGCCTCTCCCCCCCCGCTGGTTCCTCCCAGCACCGGAGGCCGGCTGGTTCACTTCGGCCACAGGTGGTCCAGCATCACCGCAGATGCCTGGGTACTTCAGGTCGTGCGAGAAGGCTACCTTCTCCACTTCCATCAGGTCCCTCCCTCCTATTTTCCGGGAGAACCTTCGCGCCCCCCTCTGCACAGGGAGTTGCTCCTTCAGGAGTTAGCAGGTCTTCTGCAGGAACAGGCGGTGGAACCGGTGCCCCACCACCTGAGAGGTCAAGGCTTTTATTCAAGGTATTTTCTGATACCAAAGAGAACAGGGGGCCTCAGACCCATCCTGGACTTGCGCAACCTCAACAAGTTCCTTGTGCGGGAGAAGTTCAAAATGCTTACCCTTGGAATCCTTCTGCCCTACCTCCAGCAGGGAGATTGGCTATGCTCCTTGGATCTAAAGGATGCCTACACGCACATCCTCATCCACCCAAGCCACCGCCAATACCTAAGGTTTGTGGTGGCAGGAAATCATTACCAGTACAGAGTACTGCCCTTTGGCCTATCCTCCGCACCGCGAGTCTTCACAAAATGTCTCGCGGTCGTGGCGGCCCATCTCCGGCTTCACGGCCTCTATGTCTTTCCATACCTCGACGACTGGCTCATCAGAGCAGCGTCCGCTCAGGAGGTCGCCAACGCCACGCGCCGCACGGTGACTCTGCTGCAGCACTTGGGCTTTGTCATAAACTTCGCAAAGTCCACTTTGCTCCCCTCACAGGATCTCGAGTTCATCGGCGCAAGGCTGCACACTCCTCGGGCACGAGCGTACCTACCGCTCGACAGGGCGCAACGGCTCATGGACCTAGCCGACCGCTTTCGCAGCCAGCCCCTGGTCTCCGCCAGGCGCTTCCTGAGACTGCTCGGCCATATGGCTTCCACCGTCCATGTGACCCCCAATGCCCGCCTGAACATGCGGTCTGCTCAATGGTGTCTCCGCCAGCAGTGGCGACAAGCCACAGGCGGCCTGGCGGACCTGGTGCGCGTCTCCGAGCCGCTGCTCTCGTCTCTCCGGTGGTGGCTCCGGCAGCCGAACCTGATATTCGGCATGCCTTTCCAGTCACCTCAGCCGACCCGGGTGCTGACCACCGATGCATCCCTCCTGGGCTGGGGAGCGCATTGCCAAGAGGCACGTACTCAGGGCCTCTGGACCATGTGGGAGTCTGCTCAGCAGATCAACTTCCTGGAGCTCAGGGCGATCCGCCTAGCTCTCAAGGCCTTCTCCCACCTGACTTCCCAACAGTCCGTCCTTGTCCAGACGGACAATCAAGTTGCCATGTTCTACGTGAACAAGCAAGGGGGCACGGGCTCCTTCCTCCTCTGCCGGGAGGCACAGAAGCTCTGCTCTTGGGCCGTCAGTCACGGCATTCTCCTCAAGGCAGTTTATCTCCCGGGCCAAGAAAATTGCCTTGCAGACAAACTCAGCAAGGTCCTCCAGCCGCACGAGTGGCGTCTGGATCCCTTGGTAGTTCAGAAGCTCTTCCTCAAGTGGGGTCTCCCCACGGTGGATCTCTTTGCCAGTCCTCACAACCGGCAGCTTCCTCCTCCTCGCTTCTGCTCTCGTCAGCCGCACCCCCTTCGGGTGGCGGCGGACGCCTTTCTGATCTCGTGGTCGGGGAGCCTTCTGTACGCTTTCCCTCCCATCCCGCTGGTCTCTCGGACTCTTTTCAAGGTTCTCCGAGACAAAGCCTTCATGATCCTGGTGGCCCCTCGCTGGCCCAGGCAGCCGTGGTTTCCGCTCCTGCTGCAACTGGCGGTGGAGGATCCAATCCCTCTGGGGTACAACCGGATCTCCTCACTCAGGATCAGGGGTCCCTTCTGCACCCCAACCTCAGGTCTCTCAACCTCATGGCCTGGCTGCTGAGAGGGTAGTCCTTGCTCCCCTTCTCCTGCCGGCGGAGGTGGAGGAGGTCGTCTTAGCTTCGCGACGGCCTTCTACCCGCAAATGCTACGCCCTTAAATGGCGTCGCTTTGCAGTCTGGTGTACCCAACAGTCTCAGGATCCCTTCTCCTGCCCGGTGTCGGTGATCTTGCAGTACTTGCTGCACCTCTCTAATCTGGGACTTAAGTCCAACTCCGTCAAAGTTCACCTCAGTGCTCTTTCAGCACATCATGTGCCAGTGGACGGCAGACCTCTCTCCAATGACCCTCTCGTAGCGAGGTTTCTCCGAGGTCTCCTTCTACTTAAACCACCTCTGCGCCCGCCAGCGCCTGACTGGGACCTGAATGTGGTTTTGCAGCGGATCACCTGTCCGCCTTTTGAACCTATGGCTACCTGTTCTCTACGTTTTCTGTCTTGGAAGACACTGTTCTTGATAGCCCTCACTTCCGCTAGGCGCGTAAGTGAATTGCAGGCCCTCGTGTCTGATCCCCCCTACACTCGATTCTACAAGAATAGGGTAGTCCTACGGTCTCACCCAAAGTTTTTGCCTAAAGTGGTCTCCCCTTTTCACATGAATCAGGAGGTGGTACTTCCAACCTTCTTTCCCAGACCACACTCCAGCCGAGCTGAGACGGTCCTCCATACCCTGGACTGTAGAAGGGCATTGAACTTCTACCTTGACCGTACGCGGGAGCACCGTAAAGCTGCTCAGCTTTTTGTGTCTTTTGACCCCAATAAATTGGGGCTCCCGGTCTCCAAGCGTACTCTGTCCATCTGGGTGGCGGACTGTATCTCTTGGGCTTATGGGGCAGCCGGTCTCGCCTTAGAAAGTCGAGTCACGGCTCATTGCGTTCGGGCAAAGGCCACGTCAGTGGCTTACCTCCGCTCTGTTCCGCTGGCAGACATCTGCCGGGCCGCTACTTGGTCTTCGAGCCAGACTTTTGCGGTCCATTACTGTCTCGAGAGGGAGTCCCGTAGGGACAGTGCTTTCGGACAGGCAGTCCTCCGTAATCTCTTTGAGGTCTGAGCAACTCCTACCCTCCATCCCGGATGTGGGCTACCGGTGGGTGATAATTCAGCGAAGATTCTATCCTTCTGTGCTGCTGAGCTAGAGGGAGCTCGTTTTTGTGCTTAGGGTCTCCGGTAGCCTTGAGCTTGGGAGTCCCATAAGTGAGGACTGACTTCCTGCTTGGTCCTGGAGAAAGCGTAGTTACTCACCTGTAACAGGTGTTCTCCAGGAGCAGCAGGAATCAGTCCTCACTACCCTCCCTCCTCCCCTTGGAGTTGCAATCGTCTGCTTATGTTCTTTTTGCAAATTTTTATGCTGTCTTTTTTAGCTATGTCATCTGACTGGCTAAGATGGCACCTTCGGGCGGGAAGACGACCGCGCATGCGCGCTGCAATTCCCAAAGGCTTTCTTTGAAAGCTGGGGAAAATTGCTCCGCGAGGGCTCCGTCGGCGCCGACGTCACCCATAAGTGAGGACTGATTCCTGCTGCTCCTGGAGAACACCTGTTACAGGTGAGTAACTACGCTTCTTCTGCACTTCGGGAAGTTGCCTTTTAAAGGTAGCAGTCAGTGCACAGACTCTCTCTCATTCATGGATGACGCATGTCTGCTACACAGCGCATAGCAGTGAGTCCCGATCCAATTTTTCCTCACAGCGTTTTTATTCATTTTCATATCAGTTTGAAACAATTTTTTACTGTTTTTCATAGATTGATTTGTGAGTCCTGCTTAAAGTTCCTGTGATTTGGGTTTCTCAGTTTTGTTGGACGGTAAAATAGCGTTGTTTTAAAAAAAAAAATTCTTACCTTTGTTAGATGCACAACTCTGTTTTCTCCAACATATTCCTTGAACAAAGATACATTTTACAATGGCTTAAGTTTTCAAAGTATCATCTATACAAGCCCTGAAAGTTTTTTGAATTAGAAAGAGCCCATGATATACATTCTTTGAATAAGAGCCTGCATCGACTGTGTCCCTACAGGGGTAATTATAGACGTTAGTTTTTTAACATACATATACAATTGATTAGGCATCACTATTAGGGGAATGTCCATAACACTTTTTTGACATATATTTGTTGAAAGAAGTTTTTAACTTTATAACATTTTTTAACGGTAGCACTTTTTCTTGTTCATAGACGAGGAAATTTGCTACACAACACATTGTGGTGAGTCCCGATATAATTTTTTTACAGCTTTTTCTTCTTTAATCTCTTCACAGTATTTTATTCATTTTTAAACTACTTCAAAACATTGTCTATTGACTGTCTTTCATTGATTATGGTTTGTGTGTCGTGCTGAAATGTTACTAACAATTGGGATTTTTTAGTTTTGACGGACGGAAAAAACAGCATTGTTTTCAAAGATCCCCACCTTTGCCAGATGTACAATTCTGTTTCTCTCAATATACATTATAAAATGGTTCAAGTTTTTAATGTATTATCTATGTAAACCCCAACTTCTTGTACTAGAACGAGCCCACGATACATTTTTTAAATAACAGCTTGCATCGACTGTGTCCCTACGGGGGAAACCATAGATGTTAGTTTTCTAACACACACATACGTTCAACCAGGAATTATTCTTAAGAAGATGGTCCATAACATTTTTGACATATTACAATTGATGAAAGAAGTTTTTAACTTTATACTTATTCATTAATTTCTTCACATAAACGCTTGGCTTATCAGTGCCTTCATATTTGCATCCAATATGTCCTTAAGACATGGTTCTTCATTATTTATCTTATTCATGCTCTACTGTCTATTTTTTAGTTTTTAGGAACATTTTTAGATGGGTAATTGTAACCCTTTGGTATTAGATATACAGAGTTTTTAATTTGTCCTTTTTTCTTTAGGTATAGTCCCATCTCTCTCAGTGGTACCCCTTTTTCTCCAGGACCAAGCAGGAAGTCAGTCAGTGATAGGAACCCCAAGGACAAAAACCGAAAAAAGAAGTCCGGGCTCGATACCGGTGTACCGGGCCCAAGTGGGAAAGGGAAACCGGCATCGAACCGAAGAAAAAAACAGTTCCACTACCAAAATCAACTTTTTTCTCGAGTGAACACGAAACACGTCCGTCGGGCTCCGCAGAAAAAAGAAGACTGAGCAAGATGGCACCCTTGGGCGGGAAGGGGACCACGCATGCATGCTGCAGTCCCAAAGGCTTTCTTTGAAAGCTGGGGAAATGCTCCGCATGGGGGCTCCGTCGGCGCCGACGTCACCCATATGTGAGGACTGATTCCTGTTGCTCCTGGAGAACACCTGCTACAATTGAGTAACTACTCTTCCCTAGCCATTGATTTTTATGCTTTGGTTCTCTCTCTTTAGTGACATAGTGTCCTATACAGTCAGGATTTTAAGTGACAAATTTGCCTTATACACCAGTCAGGATTTTAAAGGCATCTTTACCTTTTAATATACGTCGTCCTCATCACCTATTTATCACCTTTCTATGGTTTTATTTTATTTTATGCTTTTTTTTATTATTTATTTTCTGCAATATGTTTTATACAGTACACATTAGCTTGCATTTTATATGTTCATAAGTAAGTTACATTTATGATGAAATTTGATGTCACAATGGTTTTATACTGAGACACAACTTATAGACAGTGTGTTCTTATGTTTTTAATTACATATATTCTCAGTTCACATGTACACTTGAATGTGTCATCAGCCTTTACACATATTTTTTAATGTATTTATATACTTTTTAATGTAATTCATTGTATGTGTGCACTTTTAATTCTTTATTTTATCGTATTTTATTCTTAGTTTTATTTTTTTTACTTTGAAATGAGTGTTTATATATATATGTATGATTTTATTAATTATATGGTGTAATTTGCATATTATGATATGTTTTCATTTTTATATTCTATTTGTTTTTGAGGTTTTTGTCTCCCATATCCCCCTGAAGAAGACCGGTGGCCGAAACGCGTTAGGGCCAATAAAAGAAGGGTTATCAATACCTGAAAATCTGCCAGTCTTTGGTGCCAGCTCTTTTTTGTCACTACTTGGTTGCTGCAGGTACTCTGTGCTCTGTATTGTTTGGTATATTCGTCTTCCCCTACTTGGACGATTAGCGCATCCGAGCACCAACAGCTCCAAAAGCTAGCTTCGCTCTCTCCCGCACAATGCACATTCTGCAATATTTGGGTTTGGTCATAAACCTTCCAAAATTTCACCTCGCCCCTTCATAGTGGCTTGTCTGAACACAAGGCAGTCAAGGGCTTTCCTGCCACAATCACGTTGTCTTCGAATATTTCAGTTAGCATCTCAAGCAGCACTAAAAACCAGGTTAACTGCTCGAGAAATGCTTCAACTGCTGGGTCATATGGCATCCAGTGCACATATGGCTCCCTATGCTCAACTCCAAATTCGAGCAGCCCAGTGGACCCTATCTTCTCAGTGGACACAGGCTTCAGGTCGCCTGACAGACAAAATCAGAAATTCCACACATCTCATTTCGTCCCTAAAGTGGTGGCAGTCACTGGAAATCCTTCTCGTAGGCTTTCCTTTCCAGAAGCCACTGCCCCAAGCTACCTTGACAACAAATGTGTCCAAGTTGGTCTGGGGGGCTCACTTAGACAATCTCTCCACACAGGGTCTTTGGACCCAACAAGAGGCTTGCCTTCATATAAACATTCAAGAACTTGGAGCTACCTTCTATGCTCTGCAGGTCTTTCAAACCCACCTCAGCTACAAGACGGTTCTAGTCCAAATTGACAATCAAGTAGCCATGTACTACGTGAACAAACAGGGTGGAACAGGTTCTCAAGCGTTGTGCAACGAAGCTTTACGCCTCTGGGCAGGGGCAGCCCAAGGGGGGTGCGGGGCCATGTGCGGAGACTCGGTGTGGGGCCTCATTTGCATAAGGGGCCTCATTTGCATAAATATTTGCATAATGTTACCATATACTAACTTTTAGTAAACATGCCTCTTAATGAGTATATGAATAAAGAAAAACTAAAAGATTTCTACATTACTATAATCCAGTGCCAACCGCCAGACACATTAGGAACTACTACAAACACTGCCCATTTAGAACCCATAGCAAACCCGCCGTATCCTAACAGCACTACCAGGACTCAACAAAGCACCATATCCTATCTATCAAAAGGAAACATGCAAATATTAAACCAGTACATTTCAGAGAATACCAATACATGACCTACTGGGGAAAGAGAACAAGTGGCAATGTCAAATAGGAATTATATAAACAGAATACCTCAGCTCAGTTACACATGAACAGAACATAAACCATCACCAAACAAGGAATCACAATTTAGAAACAGGACGACAATAATTAAACTGGGAAGCCCAAAAGCCAAACTTGGCATATACAACACTGTAGAAATAAAACTTTACATTAATTTGCTCTTGTACTAAACAAAGCGCAGACGTTAATGATGCACATTTACCAGAGCTGACATATTCCAATTAATAAATTCAAAATAAAGAGATATTTTTCTACCTTTTGTGCATTTTTTTTCAGCTGCAATTGCTCCAGCCACTTTCTTCTGGTTTCTTCGTGTCTTCTGCTAACTCTCCATCGTCTGCTGTCCATTTGTCCTTTCTTCTCTCCTAGTTTTTTTTCCATTCTCTCTCTACATCTGCTTTAACATACTAATCTTTCTCCTTTTGCTCTTTCCTCATTCCTATTTCATCCACTCAAATTTTACCCCTCCATCCTCAATCCCCACTTACTCTCCCAATACCCGGCCAATTGTAGATTTTTCATCCCTCCCACACAAAATGTTTTTACCCTCTCCATTTTACTCTCCCAGCCCCATCCCATTCTAATCCTCCCCCAACATCAGCTCCCTTCTAGTTCTAGCCTCACCCAGCATCCATTCCCTTCTAGTCCCTGCATCAGCCCATTTCCAGTCCTAGCCCCCCATCAGCCCATTTCCAGTCCTAGCCCCCCATCAGCCCATTTCCAGTCCTAGCAACCCCCCAACCCAATACCAGTCCTAGCCCCCCCATCAACCCACTTCGTCCTACCCCCCCCATCAACCCACTTCGTCCTACCCCCCCCATCAACCCACTACCGGTCCTAACCCCCCTCACCCCATTTTCAGTTTAAGCCCCCCCTATAATCCATTACCAGTCCTAACCCCCATCAGCCCATTTCCAGTCAGCCCTCCATAGCCCATTGCCAGTCCTAGCCCCCCCATAGCCCATTACCAGACAGCCCCCATCAGCCCAAAGCCCATTACCAGTCTTAACCCCCCCCATAGCCCATTACCAGTTCTAACCCCCCAACAGCCCACAGCCCATTACCAGTCCTAACCCCATCAGCCCACCTCAAGTCCTAACCCCTCCGCATCAGCCCATTTCCTGTCCTAGCCCCCCCATAGCCCATTATCAGTCCTAATCCCCCCATAGCCCATTACCAGACAGCCCCATCAGCCCAAAGCCCATTACCAGTCTTAACCCCCCCCCCATAGCCCATTACCAGTTCTAACCCCCCCAACAGCCCATTACCAGTCCTAACCCCCTCCATAGCCCATTACCAGTCCTAAGCCCCCTCCCCTCATCGGTTCAAGGAACATTTAAAAAAAAAAAAAAAAAGCTGGCTGCTACTGCTGCCGCCGCAGCAAAATGGAGTGTCCCGTGGGGCCCCCTCTGCCCGGCTGAGTCCCTCCCTCCCTCCCTCCCTCTGCGACGTCTGAGCCCCTCTGTGCCGGCTTTCAGATACGCAAAGGGAGAGTGTCTCCCTCGCGTCTCTGTTAAGCCCGCAGGGGCTGATGGGAAATTTCCCATCTGCCCCTGCAGGCTTAACAGAGACGCAAGGGAGACACTCTTCCTTCACGTATCTGAAAGCCGGCACAGAGGGGCTCAGCCATCGTAGAGGGAGAGCTCAGCCGGGCAGAGGGGGCCCCGCGGGACACTCCATTCTGCTGCGGCGGCAGCGGTAGCAGCCAGCTTTTTTCTTTTTTTAACTTAATTTTGAAAAAAAACAGAATGTTTTTTGCGCGGGGCCCTGTGCAAAAAACAATCTCCAGGAACAAGCAGGAATGAGTCTTCACATATGGGTACGTCGGTACCGACGGAGTCTGCGCGGGAACGCTCCCCAGCGTCCAATCAGAAAGCCTTTGGGAGCATCCCACAGCACCTGCGTGCTGCCTTCCCGCCTTTCCAACTGTCTCTCCTCAGTTTTCGTTTTTCCGCGGAGCCGGCAGGACGTCGTCCTGTCACCGCAGAAACATTTTTCTTTAATTTTTTAATTCTTGTTTTGTTGTGGTCGCGGCTGTTTTCCCGCCGCCACCGGGACCACCGGTGGGGTTTTTTCTTTTCTTTTTCTCAGACTGAGGGAGAGTTTTCCCTCAGTTTCTGTCTACAATTTTTTGGGCCTATAAGGCCTCTCCATCATGGAGCCTTCTTCTCCTAAGAAGTGCCTTCACTGTGGAAATACAGTTTTCTTTTTAGACTCCAATGACTGGTGTCTAACCTGTTTGGGTCCTGACCCTTTTTCCCCTGAACCGTCAGGCTACAAAACTGTGAGTAGAGATTCTCTCTTTCGGGTTTCCCTCTATACCGTTTTCCCTCCCTATGGCAGGGCACCGGCCATTTCTTCTCTACAGGATCAGGTAACCCACAAACAGTCTGTTAAGACTAGCCAATCCTTGAGTGGTAAGTCTCATGCTAAGCATGCTGAGGGCCCCGGCCTTGCCCTCAAGACCCCATTGGCATTAAAACCCCGGCGGGAGTCTTCGGGCTCCAAAGCATTTCAGGGGTTTCAGGTTGTTCCTGGGGCTCACCCCTCACAGAACATACCTGAGCCATGCTTGGTGGTGGCATCCGCTTCGAGCTGTATCGATACCCCGGCATCGGCACTGGTGTTGAGTAATCCGCTCTTCACCAGGGATCGTCATCTGGCGTTCTCGGTACCTTCGGGACCGTCTGAAACGTTCCAGATTGACTTTCCAGTATCGGCAGTACCGTCGATACCACCACCGACGTCGGTACCCTCTAGGCATGCATCGATAGACTCGCTTCCTTCGATACCGAGTCTCGAATCGATTTCTAGTCTAGAGGACTGGGTACCGACGTGTCTCGGAACCGATGTTTACCGATTCCGTATGCACGGTACCGAGGATAATCACCAAGGGTTTTTAGTTACCTCGGTACCGCTTGAGCAGCCTCCGATGACTGCTTCAGTGTCGGTTTCGCTTCCGATTCCGACACGACTACCGGTATTGGTATCGATGCCGGTACCTGCAGTATCATCGGAACCAGCTCCTTCCCTGCTTTTTTCACCTGGATCGCTCCCCTCTATACCTAGTTTGGAGTCGATACCTGGCATGGATGATGCACTACTGACTGTCTCAACTCATAACTGCCAGTTCCAGTGTTCATCCATTACAAATCCTGTTCTCCTAGGACAAGCAGGATATGTGTCGTGCGGAAGTGCTCTCTAGAGCTCAGATTTCTCTGAACATGGGTAGGAGGTCCCACCTCCCCGGCCCGCCCCCAGCCAGATCAGTCTTTTTTCTTCCGCCTTTGCCTCAAGACGGAATTGCTAGCTCTCTACAAAAAAATATGCCCAAACCGGGTTTTAAAAAGTGCTTGCAATGCAAAAGGAAGATGAATGCTGCAGACACTCACCAATCCTGCCTTCGATGCCTCGGGGCAAGACACAGCGTCCAGGACTGCCCCAGCTGTGCACGGATGTCGCCCAGAGTGAGGGAGTTCAGGGGCCATACTTTGAAGGATTTCCTTTCCTCCTCGCAGCCCGCGCCTGCAGCAGCCTCCTCGACAGCAGTTCCCAGCTCTTCTAAAGACCTTCGGGGTACAGCGGCACGGGATGTGCTCTGTAGAGCCTCCATCCCCGGCCATGCTGCACAGGACTCTGGCGCATCTCCCGGACATCGCACGGACGCCACCACGAACTCCTCTACTAATCCGGTGAGCTCGCCTGCTTCAGAAAATCCCGGGGTAGCTTCTGGGCCATGCGGCTTCCCACGCGGTCCCTCCAGCTCCCTCCAAGATGGCGCCGTCCACACTGTGCTCCAGGGTGCCGCCTCTGACTCCGCCCCTGGACACGCCTCCTCCTCTCAGATTGGCCGTGACCAGGTCTGACCCTCCCGCGCCGACGCTGCTTCGCCCACCCGGGGCAGGGAATCCCCTGATTGCGCTGAAATTCGGGCCAGGGAATCCCTCCGCCGCGCCGAGCTGCCTCGAGCCTACAGCAGCCCCAGCACAGAACATCGGCGCGGGAGAGAGAAACGGCGCGATCGCACAAAGGAGGCAAGTGGAAAGCACAGCAGCAAAAAGAAGCACCTGGACAGGAGAGACAGGTCCAATGACCGCGGACATGACAAACGTAAGCGGTCCAGCTCCAGCAGGGGAAGCTCGTGTGGCAGCGCCTTCCAAGGCCATAGGAGAAGCAGGCACTGCTCTCACTCCAGCTCTTTCTCCTCAAGGAGACACAGGAGCAGCCGCTCCTCTGAGAACAGCACCTCAGCCGCAATCTTACAGCTGCTGGCACGCCTGGTGGACCAGACTGCGCCAGCACAGCTCAACGAGAGGTCCGCCTCCAGAGAAGCCTTACCTGCAGCCCTGCCCAGCCCGGTGGAGCCAAGGACTCTACAGGCACCCTCCTACACGCCTCGTAGGTCCCCCTCACCTGAACAAGTCTTAACCTCTGGCGAGAGCGAGGAAGAGGGAGAGGCCCCCGACTCTCCCATCTCCAAGACGACGCCAGAGGATACAGAAGAGACCCAGCGTCCGTTGCCACCGGAGGACCTCACCTATCCCAAATTCCTGAGGAAGGTGATGAGCAAGCTCGGCCTTCTCACCGAGGACACCGCAGGCGAAAAGGATCCAGAGGTTATGAAGTACCTAAGTGACCCCAGACCGGCTGTAGCCCTACCGCTTCACCGAAAGCTTCAGGACAAACAGTCAGCGCTATGGCAGTCACCAGCCTCCGGCCACGCCTGCTCCAGGAAGCTGGACAATAAATACCTCCTCCACCTGGCTCCGGGATTCAGTAAACCTCAACTCCCGCACCAGTCTATAGTGGTGTCGTCTGCACTAAAGAAGGTGAAATCCTCGCGCACACAGACCAATCACCCACCAGGCCGGGATCCGAAGCTCCTCGACGAAGTGGGCAGGAAAACCTACCTAGGGGCGATGCTCAGCGCCAAAGTGGCAGCGCACCAGTTCCAACACATCCTTTTCCAGGATACTCTCCTAGCCGAACTCAAGAGCCATCTCGCAGCACTACCCAAGGACGCGCAACCGACAGCCTCGGCTACATTACAAGACCTTGCCGAATGCAGCAAACATCTGATGAGCACGGCCTTTGATGCCTTCGACTCAGCCATAAGGACGGCTGGCACAGCCATTGCGGCCCACCGCTGGGCATGGCTGCGAGCATCCGGCCTCAGGGAGGACACCCATGATAAGATCGCGGACTCGCCCTGCACGGGCGAATCGCTCTTTGGCGACAAGGTGGCGGACACTGTGAAGGGCCTTAAAGAGGATTGCACCACCTTGCAAACACTGGCTGCGGACGGACTCGAACGCTCCTCATCACAAAAAGGGAACTATTACCGCAAGCCTTTCTCTTCCTCCAAGAAGTTTTACAACTCTAATCGGAGATGGGCAGCACCTAAATACAAACAATCCTACTACCCCGCCTCCTCCTCCTTTCAGAGGCAGCAGCCGAGGGAGCGCAACAAACAGAAAAGGCAAAACTCCCAGCAGTCGGGAAAAAACACCACCTCCTTCTGACAACTCGCCTCGGCCGGGGCCCTCAGGAACCCCAGCATATCTGCCGGTGGGAGGCCGCCTATCACGATTCATGCAGGCTTGGCAGGCGATCACCACGGACAAGTGGGTCCTTCAGATCATCCAATCAGGCTACCGCCTACGCTTTGCCGCCCCACCGTGGCAACACTCACAGCCTACCAGCCAGACCCCACCGCACCTAACAGCACCACTGTCGGAGCTTCTGCGAAACCTCCTCTCTGCTCGTGTGATAGAGAAGGTGCCCCCCGGGGAGATCAACACTGGCTTCTACTCCCGGTACTTCCTTATACCCAAGAAGTCCGGTGGTCTCCGTCCGATACTGGACCTCCGCAAACTGAACATGTTCATCATCAAAGAGAGGTTCAGGATGTACTCCCTCAACGCCATCCTACCTCTTCTAAAAGCTGGATACTGGATGGCGACCCTGGACCTGCAGGATGCATACTCCCACATTCCAGTCCACGAATCGCACAGGAAGTTCCTGCGCTTCATAGCGCTGGGAGTCCACTATCAGTATCGAGTTCGGGCTCTCCCCAGCGCCCAGGATCTTCACAAAGTGTGTAGCGGTTGCCGCATCGCACCTACGCAAGCAAGGCTTCGCCATCTTTCCCTACCTGGACGACTGGCTGCTTTCGGCACCCTCGGCCTCCGAGCTAAAGAAGACCGTGCGATTAACAACAAATCTACTACGCCAACTGGGCTTCCTCCTCAACAAGGAAAAGTCCCGCCTCGACCCGGCACAGAGAATAGAATTCATCGGGGCAATAATCGACACCTGTGCCTCGAAAGCTTTCCTTCCCCAGCAACGGGTAGAGGTAATCATGTCCCTCGCTCGGCAGATGTCCATCTCCAAGATGACCACAGCTCGCTCCATCCTACGCTTATTGGGACACATGGCAGCGACGACTTCGGTGCTGCCTCTGGCCAGACTACATATGCGCATCCTCCAGTGGCATCTCCGGTCCCACTGGAAACAACTCTTCCAGCCGCTCAATACCCGCGTCCCCATCAATGCCAAGGTCGCTGAGGACATCCGCTGGTGGACAAAACGGAGCAACCTCTCAGCGGGCAGGGATCTCCAACCGCGCAGCTACCAACTCGTCCTCACCACAGACGCGTCTCCCACAGGATGGGGAGCACACCTCTCGCAACTCAGCACTCAAGGAGCTTGGTCCAGAGCAGAGTGGTCGCTACACATCAACCGGCTCGAACTGAGGGCGGTCAGGTATGCATTGCAGACCTTCAAGGCCCAACTGGCCGGAAAGTCTGTCCTGGTACAGACAGACAACCAGGTGACTATGTTCTACATCAACAAGCAGGGAGGCACGGGGTCACGTCTCCTATGCAAAGAAGCCCTCCTGACGTGGTACCTAGCCCTGGCCAACAACTGCGTCCTACAAGCGGCTTATCTCCCAGGCGACCAGAACGCCCTAGTGGACAAGCTGAGCAGGCAGCTTCAACCTCACGAATGGACACTCCACACGGAGGTAGCGGCCAGCCTCTTCCGGCATTGGGGAACTCCCCAAGTCGACCTCTTCGCAACAGAGACCAATACGAAATGCCGGGCATTCTGCTCCAAGCACCCATCGCCAAAGAGAATGGCCTCGGATGCTTTCACACTGCCATGGGGAGGTTGGACGCTGGTGTACGCCTTTCCCCCAGTTCCCCTGCTTGCTGCAACGCTACAGCGCATTGTCATGGACAGAGTGCACGCCATACTGATCGCCCCCTATTGGCCACGCCAAATGTGGTTCTCCCTTCTACTTCGGTTAGCCCAGGAGCCGCCGATCCGGCTACCAATGCGATCAGACCTGCTCACCCAGAACGACGGCTGCACCCTGCACCCGAACCTGCAAACTCTGGCCTTGACAGCCTGGAGATTGAGAGGATGAATCTTGACTCCCTCCTATTACCCTTGGAGGTGCAACAGATCATCCTAGCTGCCAGGAGACCATCCACAAGGAAGTCATATAGCCTAAAATGGAAGCGCTTCAGTATTTGGTGCACTAAACAAGGCCTCAACCCAGTCTCTTGCCCAGTGCCTAAGGTCCTGCAGTACCTCTCAGCCCTTTTCAGCATGGGCTTAAAACCACAATCCATCAAGGTCCACCTCGCCGCCATTGCATCTCTGCACGAGCAACGGTGTGGACCCTCCAGGGGTTCCCTCGCGGCATTGCCCATCGTGTCGCGGTTCATGAAAGGCCTCGTGAACCTGCAACCCCCGGTACAGAAACCGGTACCTTCTTGGGATCTCAATGTTGTCCTCTAGCAGTTGACGCAGGAACCCTTCGAGCCACTGCACACCGCGGATGGGAAATTCATGTCCTGGAAGACACTCTTTCTCATCGCCATCACCTCGGCCAGGAGGGTCAGCGAGCTACAGGCACTTGTGGCGCATCCACCGTACACTAAGCTCCTCCATAACCGAGCATCTCTGCGGACCCATCCAAAGTTCGTTCCCAAGGTAGTCTGTGCCTTTCACGTAAACCAGTCAGTAGAACTTCCCACGTTCTTCCCAGCGCCACACTCCTCACCGGAGGAACAACGGCTTCATTCACTGGATTGTGTGCGAGCCCTACGCATCTATATTGACAGAACAGCCGCTGTCAGGTTGGGGACCCAACTTTTTGTGTCATTTGACCCGAACAGGCCTGGACGGCCCGTCACCAAGCGCACGCTCTCCCGTTGGATATCGGACTGCGTGGCTTTTTGCCTTCATAAGGCGGGGTCCCTCCCAGCGAGCAGGGCAGGGGCGCACCAGCTCCGCGCCCTAGCAACCTCGCTCGCCAACCTGCATGAGATCCCGGTGATCGACATCTGCAAGGCCGCCACCTGGTCTGCACAGTCTACCTTCCAGAAACACTACTGCCTCGACCTCCAGGCTGAAGCTGATAGCTCCTTTGGCAGCGCTGTCCTGTCTATGGCTACCTGAGGCCGGTCCGCCCAGCCACAGCTGACTCTATACCTGAGGTCTAAACTACAGTCTAGCCCACACGGTGACTGATACAGAGTACTTGTTTTCTTGCATAGTTATGCTATTATGTTGATGTTTGCTATGTTGCACGCCACCTCATTGTGTTGATGTTGTTTGCTATGCTGCACACCGCCCTATGGTGGATCAATGTGACCTACTCCTGCTGGTTGTGTTAGTATGCCCTGTTTGCACTTGCACTATGGCACCTTGCTGTTTCACATATAATGTTACTTGAAATTGCACGTTTGCACCGGATTGCTGTTTGCACCTTCAACAATAAATACCTTGCCTCAAAGCTAATACTAAGTCTACCACGCTGTTTTGTCATGCCTCCCTCATACCCCACAGCGCATCCTGCTGCTTGGGAGGCACCAGGTGTGGCTGACACATATCCTGCTTGTCCTAGGAGAAAACGGAGTTACTTACCTGTAACAGGAGTTCTCCGTGGACAGCAGGATAGGTCAGCCACACGATCCCACCCACCTCCCCTGTATGAGGGTGGCCTGCACCGGCCTGCGCCCTAGCCAGTAAGGCATAGCTAATCACTCACTGATCTGGCTGGGGGCGGGCCGGGGAGGTGGGACCTCCTACCCATGCTCAGAGAAATCTGAGCTCTAGAGAGCACTTCCGCACGGCGCCGTCGGATGACGTCACCAGGTGTGGCTGACCTATCCTGCTGTCCACGGAGAACTCCTGTTACAGGTAAGTAACTCCGTTTTCTGCACCGGACAGGTACACCCTCCGGTGCCCAGGCTACCTTTTCAAATTTAGCCTGTCCAGGGATGGTTCCCATCGGAGATCCTTCTTTTCAGAAATTTCTCCTTAACATGGCAACCTTCCTTAAAATTCCTATCCCTGGCTATGAGTCTTCTCAGGGGTTTTCTGCAGGAAAGGATAATATAATGCTTCCTTTACATCACTCTTTGCAGAATATTCTTCTGAGGACATGGGAAAAACCTTTAAGGGTTTCTTCACCTCCTACAGCAACTGATCTTCTATATCAGGTGCCCCCCTCTCCAGGGTTTCAAAAGCCTCAACTTCCCCATCATTCCATTGTAGTGGAATCAGCAATGAGGAAGGTAAAAAGCAAGAAAAAACATTCTTCTTTCCCGCCAGGGTATGCATCTAGAACACTGGATGCCTTTGGACGTCAAACCTTCCAAACATCTATGCTGGCAACAAGGATTCTCTCATATATTTTCTATTTGAGTCTATCCCTTCAGGAGATCACTAAGAGATTATCTCTTTTGACTCCTTTTCTATCAGAGCCCAAGGCTGCAGACTATTCCTTACTTCTTAGTCAATGCCAAAATATCTCTTGGTTTCTTTCTCGTGCTTCCCTAGACTCTTTTGAGTCTGTTAGCAGAACTTCTGCTATAGCCATAGGAGCACGTCGTAAAGCCTGGCTCCAAGCATCAGACTTGAGTAGATGGGCACAACAAAGACTGAGTAATACTCCTTGTACTGGAGAAAATCTCTTCAATAAGGAGTCCTTACGTCAGGTTGCTCATTGCTCCACTGACTTTCCTGTTTCTGAGGACCATCCTAAGCCCTCTCCTTCAGCAGGTAGGAAATGCCCTACCAAACCTTCTTTCCCTAGAAGAAAGAGGTTTTCCTCTTCTCCTGCCCATCATTCGGATGTTCCCAAGCAGGGGAAATCTCGCCCTGGTCTGAAGAATCCAAACTCTAGCCAGGCTGAATAAACACAGTAACCATAGGTTTCTGATTAATCTTCTTATAACTACAGTTAACTTCTTTCAGCAGAAGTTTTTTCACTGTTTTTCCATTCAAAACTGTGCTCAGGGATTCCTATTCTCAGGAAATCCATCTACTATTCAGTATGCTGAACTGTCAGGATATTCATGTCTGTAAGTTTCAGAGTTTTTCACCTCTTCAAAGCAGAGATGGCATCCATCTGTCCAAGAGAGGTCAACGCATCTTTGGTAGTAGACTGGCTAATCTACTGAAAAGGGCTTTAAACTAGATTCCTTGGGGATGGGTGAAGAAAGCCCCCAGGTAAGTGAAAGCCCCCAGGTAGGTGATACATTAAATACCTTTATGGAAATGGGTAACAGGGGTAACATATGGAAAGCAGTGTGTATTAATGCCCGTAGCATGGGAAATAAGATCCCTGAGGTTGAAGCTTTGGTGGGAGTGGCTGACTTGGATTTAGTGGCAGTTACAGAAACATGGTTCACAGAAAACAATGACTGGGATGTAACTATACCTGGCTATACTTTATTCAGGAAGGACAGGGTAGGAAGAAGAGGAGGAGGAGTGGCACTATATGTCAAAACTACTATTAAAGCTTTGGAATTACAGAGCTTAAAAGGGAGAGAGGAGGCATTGTGGGTTAAACTAGAAAGAGGGAAAGAGAAATCTATTTGCATTGGAGTGATATACAGACCTCCCTCACAAGAGGAAGAGGTGGACAGAGAGTTAATTGAAGACATACGCAGCATTGCTAGGAAAGGGGAAGTGCTACTGATAGGAGATTTCAATATGCCAGATGTTGATTGGCACATTCCTGCTGCAGTATCATCTAGAAGTAAGGAGATCCTGGATTCTCTACAGGGAGAACTATTCAGGCAATTGGTAACAGACCCCACACGTGAAGGGGCCATACTGGACTTGGTGCTTACCAATGGTGAAAGTGTTTCTGATGTTGTAGTGGGAGATCATTTTGCATCCAGTGACCACCAGATGGTGTGGTTCAGTATTAGGACTAGGGCTGTTAGAATCCATTCCAAGGTGAGGATCTTAGACTTTAGGAAGACTAACTTTGCGAAGATGGGCCAATACCTCAGGGAGTTGTTAGTGGGATGGGAACAGCTGGGGGATGTAGAAAAACAGTGGGCAAAACTGAAAGGGGGTATTTTAAGGGCAACCAACCTTTTTGTTAAAATGGTAAATAAAGGCAAAAGGAACAGGAGACCGCTATGGTTTTCGAAGGAAGTAGCTGAAAAAGTGAAGAAAAAGAGGGAGGCCTTCATGAAATACAAGAGATCACAGAGAGCAGAAGACAGGCATCTGTATTTGGAAAAACTTAGAGAAGCTAGCAAAGTAGTCAAAAAGGCAAAGATTCAAAAGGAGGAGGAAATAGCCAATGCAATAAAATGGGGGGATAAGACATTTTTCAGATATATTAGTGAGAAGAGGAAGAGCAAAAGTGGTATTGTCAGACTCAAGGGTGCAGGGGGGGAATATGTAGAAGCTGATAAGGATAAAGCGGAATTGCTTAACAAATATTTTTGTTCTGTGTTCACAGATGAAGAACCAGGAGCAGGACCTCAGAAAACACCCACAAATAAGAACAGAAGCGAGGGACATCTTGAACTATTTTCAGAAGACTGTGTTCGTGAGAAACTAGCTCAACTTAAAGTAGACAAAGCGATGGGACCGGATGGGATACACCCTAGAATACTGAGGGAACTTGGGGACGTTCTAGCAGCTCCACTGACTGACCTTTTCAATGCCTCGTTGGAGTCGGGAGTGGTGCCAAAGGACTGGAGAGAGGCTCATGTGGTGCCTTTACACAAAAGCGGAAGTAAGGATGTGGTTGAAAACTACAGGCCGGTTAGTTTAACTTCGGTGGTGAGTAAATTATTGGAAACGCTGCTGAAAGAGAAAATAGTGAGGTTTCTGGAGTCCAGCGGATTACAGGATCCGAGGCAGCATGGATTCACCAGAGGCAGGTCTTGTCAGACAAATCTGATTGATTTTTTTGACTGGGTGACCAGGGAGTTGGACCGAGGGAGAGCTCTAGATGTGGTGTATTTGGATTTCCGTAAAGCCTTTGACACTGTTCCTCACAGGCGACTTATAAACAAACTGAGCACCCTAGGGATGGACCCTAAAGTTACTGCTTGGGTTAGAAATTGGTTGGGTGGGAGGCGACAAAGAGTACAAGTAAATGGAGCTCACTCTGAGGAGAAGGATGTTACCAGTGGTGTGCCCCAGGGATCTGTCCTTGGTCCGATTCTTTTTAACATCTTTGTTAGTGATATAGCGGAAGGGCTGTCGGGTAAGGTTTGCCTCTTTGCGGATGATACCAAAATCTGCAATAGAGTAGACACCCAGGAAGGGGTAGATAACATGAGGAGGGATCTAGCTAAGCTTGAAGAATGGTCTAGAATTTGGCAGCTGGGATTTAATGTTAAAAAATGTAAGGTCATGCATTTGGGCTGCAGCAATCCAAGGGAGCAATACAGTATAGGAGGTGAAGTACTTTTGTCCACTAAAGAAGAGCGGGACCTAGGCGTGGTTGTGTCTGATGATCTTAAAGTAGCTAAACAGGTGGAAAAGGCGACAGCAAAAGCTAGAAGGATGCTTGGGTGCATACGGAGAGGAATGGCTAGCAGAAAAAAGGAGGTGATAATGCCTCTGTATAAGTCTTTGGTGCGACCTCATTTGGAGTATGGTGTGCAATTCTGGAGACCGCACCTTCAAAAGGATGTGAACAGGATGGAGTCGGTGCAGAGGGTTGCTACCAAAATGATTAATGGGCTTCATTATAAAGCATATGAGGACAGACTTAAGGATCTTAATATGTACACCTTAGAGGAAAGGCGGGATAGAGGTGATATGATTGAGATGTTTAAATACCTCCGTGGCATAAATGTTCAGGGAGAGAGCCTCTTTCAATTGAAAGCAAGTTCTGCTACGAGGGGACATGGGATGAGGGTGAAGGGAGATAGATTCAGGAGTGATATGCGGAAATATTTCTTTACGGAAAGAGTAGTGGATCCGTGGAATAGTCTCCCAGTGGAGGTGGTAGAGATGAGGACAGTAACTGAATTCAAGAAAGCATGGGACCAACACAGAGGATCTCTAAAGGCAAAAAGTGGACTGTTGTAGTTGTTATGGAAGGACAGACTAGATAGGCCATGTGGTCTTTTTCTGTCGTCATATTTCTATGTTTCTATGTTTCCTGACTAGAAGAGAGGTTTAGCAACTATCACCTGATAGTTTCTCTGTACCAGCATGAATTTTTTCCTTCCAGGGACTTACCATGTGGTAAGTCCTTCTTCAGCTTCTTTCTCTACCCTCTTCCCCAGGGTTTCCCCCGTAAGAGTGGTACCATACCATTGAAAGACTTTTCTTGTCTTTCTTTTCACTATAGAGTTTCTTCTCCTGAGTAAACTCCCTTCTTTATCTGGGCAGCTCTGCAGACAGAGACAGCTTGCTCTCTTTGTTCAGTCTGTTCTCTCTGTTTGTCACAGACTTACTCTCTCTGTTGTCCTATTCAGTAATTGACTACTGGTACTTTTCCACCACTCCTGTATGGCCTTAGTAGTGATTCCAAGACAGTTTTTTTACATCTTTCTTGGATATTCCTTCTCACTACAGGCTTCTTACACTATCTTCTACCCTTGCCATCTCCACTCTCTGGGTTTGGCAACGTAGTGGACGTAGCTGTCAGTTTTCTCCATCAGCCGGTTCTACATCCCAGTTCTCCTGCATAATGCTCTTTGCAATCCTACTGAGAAGCTTTCCACTATGGGCCCTTGCTAGAGAGCATAGAGTTTCTCTTATGGCTATCCATCATGGTTGAAAAAGGCTTCCTCAGTCATCCCCTATGACTGAGGGTTCTTCACACCCTACTATCTTCTTTAAAAAAAAAAAAAAAAGAGTGAAAAGAACATAAGCCTTCTCCACGTGGAAGTCTCAGAGTTATCCCATTCCTATATGGAATATACTTTTCTTGCAGCTTGTCCTCATGGTATCCTAATACTTCAAGGACAGCACATCTTAATCTGTAAAACGCCTGATACCTTCTTTGTCCCTCATGTAGATCAACTTGGTATCTCATTCTATGCGTTTCTGTCCTTTTACCATGCTGGAGTTCCACAGGACTCCGGACTTGCTGTTTACAGACTGATATTATCCTCTGTTTTTTCACATAACCATCCTGGTTATTCACTGGATAGCATTCCTTTACCATCATCTCTGGGGGAATAGATTCTCTATATATCTTCTCAAGTAGGTTTAACCTTCTTGTTCTTATATGAATCTTTTCCCTTCACATCTCCATGTGAATGTCCTGATATGCATAACTCTGTCTGCTCGTTTGCAGGCAGCTATTTTTAAACCTATATATTCAGGTATCTATATCCATATATATATATATATATACATCTCTGTAGATGTACCTGTCTGTCAGCTAAGTGTGCATATGCTATGCCCTTTAGATCTCTATCTATATATATATCTATACATATACACATATATCTACATATATGTGTGTATCTGTCCAGATACTTATAAGTTGATATGTATTTCCATCCTTATTTCTTTGACTGTCTATGCCCATAAAGGTTTCTACCTTCCTGTACGTTTCTGACAGTGGGCTTGCACAGTTTCATACTGTTCCACAGTATGTTTCGGATATTATGCACACAACCACTTCTGTGGTACTGACAGCCCTACCGTATCCTAGGTTTACGTATCCCTGAAGCTCCATGCCCCAATGTCTTCCTACCTCTCACCAGTTAGGAAAGACATGGTGGATCTTCAGTGGATTTCAGATTCAATTCCTCAAACATCTGTCCTTTCTGGGAGTATGGGGTTCTCATACCCTTTCCTCCCTCAAGGACTAAGTCTGTTTGTCCAGATCGGTCAGTCTTCCTCTTTTGCTCCTCTGAATACTTCTGTAGCCAAAAGAGTTTTCAGCTTTCCATGAAGCTTCCCACTGAAGACCTGCTGTGTTTGTGTTACCCCAATTGAATCCTGGGGTCACTTCTCACTTCCAGATGTTGACGACCACCTTCACTCCAGTGAGGTCACCTTGAACATTATTCTACTGGATCCCCAGTATACTCCATCAGCCTCTCTACTTCCGGCAATCCAGTAGGTGAGCGTCATATGGTGCTTGTTCATTTCAATGTTATGGTGATTGTTCATTTCAATATATCTTTTGATAATGATCATACATACAAGGACTCCTTGTGGGTAGTGCTTCCTTAGGATAGCTGTTTTTTCTGCAGCTCCTCTCTTTTCAACTCCTACCCTCCATCCTCAGGATGCCTGGCCATATGAGGTGTAGCATGTTTCAATCTTCAACATGTTGGGGCTCCAGGCATCTTAGCTTGGGAGTCCCCATATGTGAAGACTCATTCCTGCTTGTTCCTGGAGATAGCACAGTTACTTACCTGTAACAGGTGATCTCTGGGAACAGCAGGAATAAGTCTTCACAACCCACCCACCTCCCCTAGGAGTTGTATATATCTATCTTCCCTTTCCTCTCTCTCTCTCTTTGTCTCAGCTATGAAACTGAACTGAGGAGAGACAGTTGGAAAGGCGGGAAGGCAGCACGCAGGCGCTGTGGGATGCTCCCAAAGGCTTTCTGATTGGACGCTGGGGAGCGTTCCTAAGCAGACTCCGTCGGTATCGACATACCCATATGTGAAGACTTATTCCTGCTGTTCCCAGAGATCACCTGTTACAGGTAAGTAACTGTGCTTTCTTGCTCAATGGACGGGCCAGCCCTGCCTCTGGGCCTTGGCCAGGAATTCTTAGATCCACCTTCTAGCGGTGTATCTTCCAGGCACACAAAATCTGTTAGCACAAAACTCATTCGAGTACTTCTGCCACATGAGTGGTTTCTTCATCAAGAGCAAGTCACTCAAATTTTTCAGATCTGGGGAACCCCAAAGATAGACCTCTTTGCAAGTCCTCAGAATGCCAAACTTCCCCGATTCTGCTCGAGAATTCCGTCTCAGAACTGTCAGGCAAGGGATGCTTTCCACCTCCACTGGGTTCAAGACTTCCTCTATGCCTTCCCACCCATTCCCCTCATTCCCAAAACTCTGTTCAAGCTTCAGAGAGATAGGGACCATATGATCCTCATAGCCCCACCCACGACAAGCGTGGTATCCTCTGCTTCTACATCTCTCTCAGGCTAGACCTCTGGAGTTAGGATATGCTCCAGATCTGCTTTCCCAGGACAACGGGATGCTACTGCACCCGAATCCTCAATCTCTACACCTCAGGGCATGGCTCCTGAGAGCCTAGAATTTCAGGATATCAGCCTTTCTCAACAGGTAAAAGATATCCTTCTGGCTTCAAGAAAACTCTCCACAAGGCGAGCCTACTCCTTCAAATGGAAAGGGTTTTCTATATGGTGTTTTAAAAAGGAGTTTAACGGACTTCCGGTGACGTCAGTGGCCCTTATGGCGGCGAGGTAATTGGGCTCCGCCGTCAAAGCCTGATAAATGGTGCTAAAAAACCCCTAAAAGCAGTGAGGCAGAGCTGTATGGCTGTGGCACTGACCTCTGAGTATACCATCTATATATGGAAGGAAAAGCAGACTGAGAGCGGCCCTTAAAATCATCCAGTCGGCGGCGAGTTATGCTGGTGTGGTGAGCCGCGAGGAGGACCGAGAGGCCCTGGTGACAAAGCACTCAGCAGGAGGACCGGAGAGTGCAGCAGCGTGCTCAAAGCCTCGAAGTGAGGTAAATCACGGGAGCAGAAGTGGAGAAACCACCTGAAACGAAGAAGAGGCAGGAGTGAGGTGTGGAGCCAGCAAATCCAGCAGGCGGAGAGTGCAGCCGCGTGATCGCACGGGAGAGCAAGTGGGGCAGGGAAGCGACGGCCCAAAACCAGCGGAGAGAGCGTGTTAGGCCCCATAGCCGGCAAAGTGCAGCAGCAGTGGAGGGGAGAATAGCCAGACTGGAGGCAGAAGAGAACTAAAAGGTAGCAAGGAAGGAGCTTGACACGCGGGAGAAACGGCGCTCCGTTGAGCATTGACGTCCCCGGTGAGACCGCGTGCAGCGGGCTGAGGAGAGCTGACAGATCTGAGCAGTGGAGGACCGGGAGGCCAAACGGAGGACACCAGAGAGGCAGTGCATTTTATGGCGGAGGGGAGAAAGCAGCAGCGGTGTCCCCCAGGTGGAGCCGGCAAAGTTCAGCTTAACTTGGAGAGCTGAGAAGCCCCGGTAAGAGGGAAGTGAGCAGAGCAAAGTGCAGCCTCATAGCAGACAGTGGGGCTCCAAAAGCAGCATTGGCAACCAGCTGAGAAGTAGAGGGAGAGGCCTCCAGGGGACGCAGCTTACGAAGCTTGGGGACCCCACGTTGAATAACATAACAAAAGAATGGAAAAAAATAAAGGATCCTTGGCGGCCCGCAAGAAACTGGCTGATTTTCGCTCCCCTTACGCGGCAGTCAAAGGTGGAAGAGAGGGGGAGAAAGAGAGCCGAGTGCAGGAGGGAGAGCCCAAAGACCTGGGAGAGGAGCTGGAACATGGAGTTAGCCCAGGGGATATCTCT
This sequence comes from Ichthyophis bannanicus, assembly GCA_033557465.1. NCBI lineage: Eukaryota > Metazoa > Chordata > Amphibia > Gymnophiona > Ichthyophiidae > Ichthyophis > Ichthyophis bannanicus. Next base: position 408,050,510 of record CM066034.1, on the reverse strand, counting down.
CACCTGAAAACCTGGCTTACTGAAATGAAGGAAGAGATTAAGACAGAAATTAGCGGGGTGAAGCACGAACTCAGAGTCCATACAGTCACTGAGGCAAGATATTGTGGACATTGGAAATAGTGTTGAGGAGTTGGAGACTCAGATGGAGCAACAAGGGGAGGAAGTGGTAGATTTACAAAAGCGCTGGGGGGCATTCCAGCAGGCCCAAGTGGAGCAGCAGATGAAATTGGAGGATCTGGAAGACAGGTCCAGGAGATGTAACCTACGGATCCGGGGGCTTCCAGAGAAACGTCAGTACCGCAACTGCGAAGAAGTTCTGCAAAAAATTTTCAAATCCTTGCTGTTAGCCGCAGACCTGCAGGGGGAGATGTCGATCGACCGAGCGCACCGGGGCCTGGGCACGATACGCGATAACAAACCTAGAGATATAGTTGTGTGCTTTAGCTCTTTCAAGATTAAGGAAGGACTGCTCCGAGTGGCGAGGAAAGTGCGACAGATAATTTGGGAGGAACACCATCTGGAGCTATTTCAAGATCTCTCTGCAGGAACCTTACAACGCCGACGGCACCTCAAGGAGGTGACCGCGTATTTGCGAAAAGAGGATGTACGATACAAGTGGCTGTTTCCCTTTGGGCTACTGATCACCTGCAAGGGGAAGTCAAGGCGGGTGCAGAACAGAGAGGAGGCATGGACTGTACTTCACGACTTTGGCTTACCTAACATACCAGAAGGGAGAAGTCTTCAGACAGGAGCGCCGGCAGACACTGCGAAGCCCTCCAGTTCACAGAAGACGGTACAGAGATGGCACCGAGTTCCAATGTCGGGGAGCAGAGCGGCGCGATTGAATAGAGAGAGCCCAGGACTACTAGCAGAGGAGAAAGGCGACGGCTGAATGTGTGGACTTTGGGTTACAAAGATGTATCAGTATGTTCTTGGAAGTGGCAGAACTGTGTTGTAGAGGGGGGGGGGGAATGATGTTGTTAATTGCTGGAGGGAGGAAGGAGGGGTTAGACTGTATGGGAGGGGGTGGGAAGGAGGGCGGTGAGGAGGATAGAGGTAGAGGTTCGGAAGGGGAGATGAGGGGGGCTTTGGGTGTTGTGCTGGTATAGGGGGAAGGGGGGAGGGGGAAGGGAAGATAGGCATGGCCGATCACTGGTCACTTTTATGGAAGACGATCCTCTCTCAAGGAGAGGGGGGAGGGTAGGGGGGCTGGGGGGGGAGGGAGGGGGGTTGGGGGGGAGTTGGGGGTTTCAGGATAGAGGGCGGGATTGGGGGGGGAGTGGAAGAACGGGTGAGCTTAAACTAGTCACATTAAATGTGAAGGGGCTTAACTCACCATTTAAGAGACGCAAATTGTACACAGAGTTAGCCCGCCAGAAGGCGGCAATAGTCATGCTTCAGGAAACGCACTTGACACGGGCCACAGAATATCTGGTCAAGCCTAAAGGTTACGGGGGGTGTATCCATGCTTCAAATATTGTGGAAAAGAAGAAGGGAGGGGTTGCTATACTCTTTGCATCTCGATTAAAGATGCAGGTGCAGTCGGTGGTAAGGGATAAGGAGGGGAGGTATGTGTTGGTGCGGGTGAAGGTGGGGAGTGTATGGTACTGTGTAGTGAATGTGTATGCACCGACTGGGGGCAGCGTGAATTCTGGACAAAACTGAACGAGGAGGTGGGGAAACAGGGGGACGGTATCCTTATATGTGGGGGGGATTTTAACCTAACGTGGAACCCAACCCGGGATGCTACAGGGAAACGGGAGGGAAAGAGGGGGGATAGAAAGAGATATCATAACTTTGTGATACAGCACTGTCTAGTGGACGCGTGGCGATTGCAGCACCCTGGGAGGAGACAGTTCTCCAGGACCAAGCAGGAAGTCAGTCCTCACTTACGGGTGACGTCGGTGCCGACGGAGCCCTCGCGGAGCAATTTTCCCCAGCTTTCAAAGAAAGCCTTTGGGAATTGCAGCGCGCATGCGCGGTCCTCTTCCCGCCCAAGGGTGCCATCTTAGCCAGTTTTCTTTTTTCCGCGGAGCCCTACAGACGTACCCGTCGTGTCCCCGCGAAAAAGTTGATATTTCTTCATAATTTATCCTTTTCTTTTCCTTCGGTTCGACGCCGGTCTTTTTCCCGCCCGGACTCGCGACGCTGGTCACGAGTCCTCTTCTTTTTTTCGTTTTTTCTGACTTAGTCAGCTTTCGTTTTCGGTTTTTCCCTGGCAGCCCGATCCTTTGACCTCGCCGGGGCCCTTTTTCCCCCGATGGCTGCCAGTGGTTTCAAGCGGTGTGGTCAGTGTGACCGAAATATGTCACTGACTGACACACACGACTTTTGCCTCCGCTGCCTGGGCCCGGATCATGAAGAAATGATCTGTGGGCCCTGTGGCAAAATGTCCTCCAAAGCGTTGAGAAGTCGGCGGCATCAGCGGGATAGGATCTTCGCTGACCCCAGCCGTACCCGGACCTCGTCGGAGGCCTCCGCGTCCAAAGGTTCCAGCTCGGACCGTCGCCGGAGTTCCTCCGACAGGGGTTCTCCCTCCGGGGACCATCGGCGTAAGGTGAAACCCGCGAGGGCGGCGTCGGTGGACGCTCCTGGCTCCGCGAGGGCCAGGTCGCATAGCCCCGATAGCCGTCCCGGGTCCTTGGAGAAGGAGCACCTCACGAAGTGACCTCGCCTGGAGTCGGAGCTGCCTGCTCGGGTAAGTCCTGTGGTCCTCCTGGACTCGCCTCCGCGACAGCCGACGTCGGGCCCGACGCCGTCGGGGCCCGAGTCGGGGGCTGCTGGGTCACCTGAGCTCGGACTCAGGTTGACGGCCTTGGAGAGCAGACTGTCTGCCTTCATGGACCAGCAGCGGGCACTGCTCGCCGGCTTGGCTGGCGCCGCTGCCCCGACCGCCGGGACGTCGACGTCTAAGTCGACCCCGGAGACCGAGCCGATCCTCGAGTCGATGCGAACTCGAGTCGATCCTCGGTCGAGGTCACCCTCGGCCTCCCGTTAGACCCCACCGAGTCCTCGTCGGAGTCGGTCTGGTAGTCTGAGGAGGAAGAGTCGCCTGATTCTTTCCGGACTCGGTGTGTCCCCTCGGACTCACCGGAGTCCGAACCTCGGAAGCAGTCCCCCCCGGAGGACGCCCGGTTCTCGGACTTCGTCAGGGATATGGCCAAGGCTTTGGCCTTCCCTGCGGACCCCGAGGAGGAGCCTCGAGCCGAAGAGCTCGACGCCCTCCAGTATGACTCTCCCGCCAGGGAACACTTTACTGTACCGGTTCCTCCCATGCTGGAACGACTACTCTTCCGCATGTGGGAGAGTCCGGCCACCTCGCCGGTCCTGAGCAAGCGGGTCGATTCTATCTATCGAGTCCGCAAGAGCCCTGGCTTCCAAAAAGCACAGCTACCACACCATTCCATGGTAGTGGAATCGGCCATGCATCGTCTTAAGAGCCAGAAGATGCACTCCTCGGTGCCTCCTGGCAGGGAGGCCCGTAACCTGGATGGCCTTGGTAAGAAGTGTTTCCAGGGCTCTATGCTTGCGTGTCGTGTCCAGACCTACCAGCTATACATGGGCATGTATCTCCGAGACCTGGCTAAAGAGCTAGCCGGATTCTCCGCTGGTTTGTCCGAGGAACCCTTGCGGAGGTTCCTGGCCTTGTCCACTGGCATTTGGGAATGCTCAAAGTTCATATCCCGAGCAGCCTATGATGGTTTTGAAGCATCGGCTCGAGTGGCCGCAGCCGGCATCGGTGCCCGCCGACAGGCTTGGCTTCAGTCGTCTGACCTTGAGCCCTGGGTGCAGGACAAGTTGGTCGATGTCCCCTGCCGAGGCGAAAACCTCTTTGGCAAGCCCATGGCTGATAAGGCTGCACAAATTGAGACGGAGACTCTCACCAGGACTAGGCTTTCTAGGAAGACCTCCGCCCCTTCCCAGAAAAAGAAGGGCTCGGGAAAGAAGTCCTTTTACCCGAGGAAGGCGGCTGCCTACAAACAATACCCCCATTATCAGGCCCCTGCAGCTCCCTAACGGGTCCCGTAGGCAGCAAGCCCCCAAGCCTGCACCACCAGCCCCTGCTCAGCAGGGTGGGGTTTTTTGACTCCTTAAGCATAGCCTCTCCCCCCCCGCTGGTTCCTCCCAGCACCGGAGGCCGGCTGGTCCACTTCGCCCACAGGTGGTCCGGCATCACCTCAGATGCCTGGGTGCTTCAGGTCGTGAGAGAAGGATATCTTCTCCACTTCCACCAGATCCCTCCCTCCTACTTTCCGGGAGAACCTCCACGACCCCCTCTGCACAGGGAACTACTCCTTCAGGAGTTAGCGGGTCTTCTGCAGGAGCAGGCGGTGGAACCGGTGCCCCACCACCTGAGGGGTCAAGGCTTTTATTCCAGGTACTTTCTAGTACCAAAGCGGACAGGGGGCCTCAGACCCATCCTGGACTTGCGCAACCTCAACAAGTTCCTTGTGCGGGAGAAGTTCAAGATGCTTACCCTTGGAATCCTTCTGCCCTACCTCCAGCAGGGAGATTGGCTATGCTCCTTGGATCTAAAGGATGCCTACACACATCCTCATCCACCCAAGCCACCGCCAATACCTAAGGTTTGTGGTGGCAGGAAATCATTACCAGTACAGAGTACTGCCCTTTGGCCTGTCCTCCGCACCGCGGGTCTTCACAAAATGCCTCGCGGTGGTGGCGGCCCATCTCCGGCTTCACGGCCTCTATGTCTTTCCGTACCTCGACGACTGGCTCATCAGAGCGGCGTCTGCTCCGGAGGTCACCAACGCCACACGCCGCACGGTGACTCTTCTGCAGCACTTGGGCTTTGTTATAAACTTCGCAAAGTCCACTTTGCTCCCCTCACAGGATCTCGAGTTCATCGGCGCAAGGCTGCACACTCCTCAGGCACGAGCGTTCCTACCGCTCGACAGGGCTCAACGGCTCATGGACCTAGCCGACCGTTTTCGCAGCCAGCCCCTGGTCTCCGCCAGGCGCTTCCTGAGACTACTCGGCCATATGGCTTCCACCGTCCATGTGACCCCCAATGCCCGCCTGAATATGCGGCCGGCTCAATGGTGTCTCCGCAAGCAGTGGCAACAGGCCACAGGCGGCCTAGCGGACCTAGTGCGCGTCTCCGAGCCGCTGGCCTCGTCTCTTCAGTGGTGGCTTCATCGGCCGAACCTAGTGCTCGGCATGCCTTTTCAGCCACCTCAGCCGGCCCGGGTGCTGACGACAGATGCATCCCTCCTGGGCTGGGGAGCACATTGCCAAGGGGCATGTACTCAAGGTCTCTGGAACACGTGGGAGTCTGCTCAGCAGATCAACTTCCTGGAGCTCAGAGCGATCCGCTTGGCTCTCAGGGCTTCTCCCACCTGACCTCTCGCCAGTCCGTCCTTGTCCAGACGGACAATCAAGTTGCCATGTTCTACGTGAACAAGCAGGGGGGCACGGGCTCCTTCCTTCTCTGTCGGGAAGCAAGCAAGCTCTGCTCTTGGGCCGTCAGTCACGGCGTTCTTCTCAAGGCAGTTTATCTCCCAGGCCAAGAAAATTGCCTGGCGGACAAACTCAGCAGGATCCTCCAGCCGCACGAGTGGCGCCTGGATCCCTTGGTAGTTCAGAAACTCTTTCTAAAGTGGGGCCTCCCCACGATGGATCTCTTTGCCAGTCCTCACAACCGGCAACTTCCTCGTTTCTGCTCTCGTCAGCCACACCCCCTTCGAGTTGCGGCGGACGCTTTTCTACTCTCATGGTCGGGGAGCCTTCTGTACGCTTTCCCTCCCATCCCGCTAGTCTCCCGGACTCTTTTCAAGGTTCTCCGAGACAAAGCCTTCATGATCCTGGTGGCCCCTCGCTGGCCCAGACAGCCGTGGTTTCCACTCCTGCTGCAATTAGCGGTAGAGGATCCATTCCCTCTGGGGTTACAACCGGATCTCCTCACTCAAGATCAGGGGTCTCTGCTACACCCCAACCTCAGGTCTCTCAACCTAATGGCCTGGCTGCTGAGAGGGTAGTCCTTGCTCCCCTTCTCCTGCCGGCAGAGGTGGAGGAGGTCGTCTTAGCTTCACGACGACCTTCTACCCGCAGATGCTATGCCCTTAAATGGCGTCGTTTTTCCGTTTGGTGTACCCAACAGTCTCAGGATCCCTTCTCCTGCCTGGTGTCGGTAATCTTGCAGTACTTGCTATACCTCTCTAATCTGGGACTTAAGTCCAACTCCGTCAAAGTTCACCTCAGTGCTCTTTCAGCACATCATGTGCCGGTGGACGGCAGACCTCTTTCCAACGACCCTCTCGTAGCGAGGTTTCTCCGAGGTCTCCTTCTACTTAAACCACCTCTGCGCCCGCCAGCGCCTGACTGGGACCTGAATGTGGTTTTACAGCGGATCACCTGTCCGCCTTTTGAACCTATGGCTACCTGTTCTCTCCGTTTTCTTTCTTGGAAAACATTGTTCTTGATAGCCCTCACTTCCGTTAGACGCGTAAGTGAATTGCAGGCCCTCGTGTCTGATCCCCCTTACACTCGGTTCTACAAAAATAGGGTAGTCCTACGGACTCACCCAAAATTTCTTCCAAAAGTGGTATCCCCTTTTCATATCAATCAGGAGGTGGTACTTCCAACCTTCTTTCCCAGACCACACTCCAGCCGAGCTGAAACGGTCCTCCATACCCTGGTCTGTAGAAGGGCATTGAACTTCTACCTTGACCGTACGCGGGAGCACCGTAAAGCTGCTCAGCTTTTTGTGTCTTTTGACCCCAATAAATTGGGCTCCCGGTCTCCAAGCGTACTCTGTCCATCTGGGTTGCGGACTGTATCTCTTGGGCTTATGGGGCAGCCGGACTCTCCTTGGAAGGTCGAGTCACGGCTCATTGCGTTCGGGCAAAGGCCACGTCAGTGGCTTACCTCCGCTCTGTTCCGCTGGCAGACATCTGCCGGGCCGCTACTTGGTCTTCGAGCCAGACTTTTGCGGTCCATTACTGTCTCGAGAGGGAGTCCCGCAGGGACAGTGCTTTCGGACAGGCAGTCCTCCGTAATCTCTTTGAGGTCTGAGCAACTCCTACCCTCCATCCGGATGTGGGCTACCGGTGGGTAATAATTCAGCGAAGATTCTTTCCTTCTGTGCTGCTGAGCTAGAGGGAGCTCTTTTTTGTGCTTAGGGTCTCCGGTAGCCTTAAGCTTGGGAGTCCCATAAGTGAGGACTGACTTCCTGCTTGGTCCTGGAGAAAGCGTAGTTACTCACCTGTAACAGGTGTTCTCCAGGAGCAGCAGGAATCAGTCCTCACAACCCTCCCTCCTCCCCTTGAATTTGCAATCGTCTGCTTTAGTTTTTTTGCACATTTTTATGCTGTCTTTTTTTAGCTATGTCATCTGACTGGCTAAGATGGCACCCTTGGGCGGGAAGAGGACCGCGCATGCGCGCTGCAATTCCCAAAGGCTTTCTTTGAAAGCTGGGGAAAATTGCTCCGCGAGGGCTCCGTCGGCGCCGACGTCACCCGTAAGTGAGGACTGATTCCTGCTGCTCCTGGAGAACACCTGTTACAGGTGAGTAACTACGCTTTTTCTTACTATTCGCCAGTACATGGGTCTTACTCACGTATTGATGCTATTTGGGTTTCAAAGGAGGTGGGGGGAAAGATTACAGGGGCGGAAATGGAGTCCATTACCTGGTCAGATCATGCCCCGGTGGTGGTGAGCCTGCAAGTGGTAGAGGAAGGGAGGGGGAAGAGGTTTTGGAGACTCAATGAGTCCCTGTTGGATGATGTGAGGGTCCAAGAGGATGTGGAGAGGGGAACCCGGGAATACTTTAGGTTTAATGATAATGGGATGGGTATAAGGCGGTGATAAGGGGCGTATTGCTCAAATGGGGGGCGCGGAAAAAGAGGGAACGGGAGGATAGAGAGCGGCTCCTGAGGGAACGACTGCTGGAACTGGAAGAATTGGATGGGCAAGGAAGGGGGGAAACGTATAGGGGACGGGTGCTGCTAGCGAGAGCGCAACTCAATGAGTTGCAGGCGGAAAAGATACGCTATCAGTTGCAGCTTCTGAGGCAGGAGGTATTTGAGGGGGGGAATAAGGCTGGGAGGTATCTAGCGCAGAAGCTGAAGCAGCAGAAGCTTCGCTCTCATATCATGGGGGTTCGAAGGAAGGGCGGAGAATTGGTTACTAAAGATGGGGAGATTAGGGATGCCTTTAAGGACTATTATCAGGAGTTGTACAAAGCAAGAGATCTGCCCCAAACCGGGAGGGTGGAAACCTACCTTGACTCCATAGCTTTGCCTAAGTTGGGAGAGTGTGAACAGGAGGAAATTAATAAACCCATTCGAGCAGACGAAGTAGGGAGGGCAATTAAACAGTTAAAATTAGAGAAAGCTCCAGGATTGGATGGCCTCTCTGCCAGATTTTATAGGAAGTTCGGAGACCTGTTAATTGGGCCTCTGGTGAACTTATTTAACCAACCACGGGAGGGTGGGAAATTAGCGGATTCAATGGGATGGGCGGGTATAACAGTAATTTATAAGGAGGGGAAGGACCCACAAGAGTGTGCCTCTTACAGGCCTATCTCCCTGCTTAACCTGGATGCTAAGCTTTTCGCTAAGATTCTCACCATGAGGCTCAATAAAGTTATTGGAAAACTGATACACCAAGATCAGGCAGGTTTTATTCCTGGTAGACAGGTCGCGGATAATATCCGAAAGATCTTAAACATTATATGAGCTAGCGAGCGGAGCAAGGAAGAAGCGCTCTTACTCTCGTTGGACGCGGAGAAGGCCTTCGATCAGGTGTCTTGGCCTTTTCTTTTCCAGGTGCTGGAGAAGGTGGGGTTGGGGAGGGAGTTTCTCGCTTGGGTGAAGGCGCTATATGTACATCCAAAAGCATGTGTGAGGGTGAATGGGGCCCATTCGCAGTTTTTTGATCAAGGGAGGGGAACGAGGCAGGGTTGCCCTTTATCTCCGCTATTGTTTGCGATAGCAATAGAGCCCTTAGCGCAGCGGATAAGAGAACGGGCGGATATATCTGGAATAAAAGTGGGGCGGAGGGCCTATAAAATTTCACTGTTCGCGGACGATATAATTCTCAGTATGGCAAGACCCCGGGTCGGCCTACCTATAGCTATGTGGGAGCTGGAAGAATATGGCAAAGTATCGGGGTTTACCATCAATTGGACCAAATCGGAAATCTTGAATTTAGCGGTTTCCAGCGAGGTAGTTAATGTACTGGCAAAGAAATATCCCTTCAAATGGGCGCGAGAAAGTATCAGGTATCTTGGCATATGGATTAGCAACAAAACTGACGAGTTATATAACTTGAACTATCGGAGGGTCTTGGGGAAGATAGAGAGGGTTGGTTAGACGGGTGGGGAAGGGGGATACCTATCGTGGTTTGGGCGCATTGCGACGGTTAAAATGATGCTTGTGCCCAGACTGCTGTTTTTGTTTCAGACGCTCCCGATATGGGTTCCGCCGAATAGTTTGCGAAGGATACAATGGTTAGTTAATAGGTTTATATGGGTGCAGAAGCGCCCAAGGGTAGCACTGCGGGTATTGCAAAGGACAAAAGGAGAGGGGGGGCTGGGGGTACCTAATATATGCAAATATTATGAGGCAGCGCAATTAAAAACGATTTATGAGTGGCACAGAGAAACGTTGAAATCTTGGGTACAAATGGAGCATGAGCTGGTGGGGGGGATGGATCTTGAAAGGGTGATCTGGAGGGGGACCAAGGGTCTCGACGTACAGGCACTTAGCCCCATGGTGGCGAATAGCTTGAAAATCTGGAAACGCAATAAGCCTCAGCTTGTTCAAGATAAAGGCTATATACAAGGGATGCCTATTGCGGCCTGTTTCGAACGGGGACAGGGCCCCGGTGAGCAACCTTTACGAAGATGGGCACAAAACAGGCTAGAGTACATTCACCAAGTTATACACTCTCAGGGAATGCATCCGTTTGAAGGCATTAAGGATCTCTATCAGCTGAAAGAGAGTGATCATTTTGCCTATACACAATTAAGCTACTTTGTGAGGCAACCGAAGATATGGAAAGACCTGGGAAAATAGAGGCTGGTTTGAGGCTCTATGCTCAGGCCAGATGGGTCAAAAGGGGGTTTTGTCCAGAATTTACAAAGGCCTCATGGGGACTGGAGAATGCAAGTTACGCTATATTTTGCAATGGGAGGAGGATCTGGGTGTGTGTTGGACGGTAGAGGCTTGGGAGAAGTTACTCCAGACGATTGCTACTGTGTCCATAGCCACGCAAATTAAAGAAAATGCATACAAAGTACTATACCGATGGTATTGGACGCCAGTACATCGTTATCGTGCGGGGAGGGGAAGAGATGACTTATGCTGGCGGGGGTGTGCTGAAAGAGGAGACTGGATGCACATGTGGTGGAAGTGCGACAAGATACAGGTGTACTGGGGGCAGGTAATTGAGGTGATTTATGGCATGACTGGGCATAGTTTGCATAGGAGACCGGAGGCATGCTTGTTGCATCAACTTGAGGATGACCTTTCGAGACGGGAGGAGGGGGTGTTGCATCATTGTATCGCTGTGGCTCGTTGCGAGATAGCTCAGCACTGGGGGGGACAGAGCTTACCACAATTGGCGGGATTTGTGCGCAGAGTGGCTGAGGTGAGTCTGATGTATAAATTAACAGAGTTGAGACGGGGGAAAGGAGGGATAAGTGCGGTATATTGGCAGGGGGTTTGGAGATGGCTGGAGACCTGGAGAGAGGGGGTGGGGGAGGGGGGGTTGGAAGGCGGAGGAGGTCAACGAGTGTAGAGGTATGGCTGTGATGCTCGGTGAGTATGCAGTGGCATGACGAATACAGAAGGTTCAGAAGGGAAGATGGGGGGGGGAGTACGGAGGGGGAAGGATAGGTTACAATACAGAGGGGGGAAGAGGGGGATTGCTGGGGGGGGAAGGAAGGGGGGAGTTTTAGTATAGTATATCTGCATTGTTATATGAGTTCTGCAGACATTATAACTAGGCTGAGGTCTGCTCGTTGATTCTAATGTACGAACGCTGTTTTTCAAATGGTTTGTATTTCTATTATATGATATCAATAAAAAAATCTTAAATGGAAAAAAAAAAAAGGAGTTTAACCCCTTTTCACCACCAGTAGAGCAGTTACTTGAGTACCTGCTCCAGTTATTATCCTCTGGTCTTAAGATCAATTCAATAAGAGTCCACCTTAGTGCCATTGCTGCTTTTCACAAGCCTATAGATGGACAACCTATTTCCTCTCATCCTCTTGTAGCAAGGTTTATGAGAGGACTTCTCTTAACTAAACCTCCCATTAAGCCATCACCCGTGGCATGGGATTTAAATCTTGTCCTTGGGCAACTCATGAAACCGCCCTTCGAACCACTGGCCACTACATCCCTAAAGTTTCTGTCTTGGAAAGTAATCTTTCTAATTGCACTCACCTCTGCGAGACACATCAGTGAACTCCAGGCTTTAGTGGCTGATCCTCCTTATACCAGGTTCCATAAGGTAGTTCTTAGAACTCACCCACATTTCGTGCCAAAGGTGGTTTCGCCTTTTCATTTAAACCAGTCTGTTTACCTTCTTGTATTTTTCCCTAAGCCTCACGCTTCCAATGCAGAAAGGAACCTACACACTCTAGACTGTAAAAGAGCTTTGGCCTTTTACCTGCAAAGAACTAAGCAACATAGAAAATCTTCTCAACTCTTTGTTGCCTTTGACTCTAGTCATCTTGAACTACCAGTTTCTAAACAAACTCTGTCCAAATGGATTGCAAATTGCTTATTCTTTGCTTACAAGAGCAAAGGACTTTCTCTTGAAGGTCATGTCACAGCTCACAATGTGAGAGCAATGGCAGCCTCTATGGCTAACCTTCACTCAGTTTCCATTGACGACCTCTGTAGAGCAGCCACATGGGCATCAGTACATACCTTTGCAGTCCACTACTGCTTGGACAAGGACTCCCGTCGGGATGCCTCGTTTGGCCAAGCTCAAGCTGTTCTCTAGCATCTCTTTCAAACTTAGAACAACTCCTACCCGCCATCCCGGGTTTTGATGCCAGAGATCCATGGGAGGAAGCATGACCCATCTCAACCTGGGTTTTGCAGCTTTCTGGGGTCATCTCCCTGGCATCTTCTAGCTGGGGAGTCCCCATATGTGAAGACTGCATTCCTGCTTGTTCCTGGATATAGCGTAGTTACTCACCTGTAACAGGTGATCTCTGAGAGCAGCAGCAGGAATTGAGTCTTCAGAACCCACCCACCTCCCCTAGGAGTTGTCTCTCTCTCTTTCTCTCTCTCTCTATCTTTCTCTCTCTCTCTCTCTCTCCATCTCTCCTTCTCTCCTTTGTCTCAGCTATAAACTCAACTGAAGAGGGATAGTTGGGATGGCAGCGACGCAGGCACAGTCGGATGCTCCCAAAAGCTTTCCTATTGGACGCTGGGGAGCATTCCCGCACAGGCTCAGTCGGTACGAACGATACCCCATATGTGAAGACTAAATTCCTTTTGTTCCCGGAGATCACCTGTTACAGGTGAGTAACTATGCTTTACCCGAGAAAAGGAGCTGCTTACAAATGCTACCCACATATTTTCAGACCTCCCCAGCAGGCTAAGGGACATGGGCAAGACCCTTGTAAGCAGAAGACTCCCAAGTACCAGGCCCCAACTCAGCCAGGGGGTAGTTTTTGACTTCTTGACATAGCCTTTCTACTCCAAGGAGGACAGCAGCCCACAGGAAGACATCTAATCCTGTATGCCCACAGGTGTCCAGTCATCACCACAGATTCCTGGGCACTCCAGGTGGTCAGGGAGGGCTACCTCCTCCACCTCTCTGACACCCCCTCTTTTATTCCTGGGAGAGCCACCCCCCGGTCTCCCTTTCACCTGGACCTTCTATTGAAGGAACTCGCAAGCCTTGAGTACAAAGCGGTAGAACCAGTACCCCAGATCTCAATGGCAAGGGGTTCTACTCCAGGTATTTCCTCCTGCCAAAACGAACAGGGGGCCTAAGGCCCATCCAGGACCTGCGCAACCTGAACAAGTTCCTGGTGAGGGAGAAGTTCAAGATGCTCTCTCTTGGAACATTGCTGCCTTACCTCCAGCAGGGAGACTGGCTATGCTCCTTGAATCTGAAGGATGTCTATACCCACATCCTCATTCACCCCAGCCACAAGCAGTACCTTTGCTTCATGGCGGGGGATGGTTACTACCAGTTAAGGGTACTATCCTGTGACCTGGCCTTCGGCCCCAGGGTCTTCACCAAATGCCTGGCAGTAGTAGCTGCCTTCCTCTGTCTCCAGGGGGTATTTGTCTTCCCCTACCTCGATGACTAGCTCATAAAAGGAGGCACAACCACAGGTGTAGCAGGCCACAGCATGTACCATCCAGGTCCTGCAACATCTGAAGTTCATGATAAATTCCACGTCCTCGTGACTCAATGTCTGGAATTCATAGGAGAAGTTGAAAGAAGAATACCAGACAGAGGAAAAGATTGAAAGAGCTATAGTCCGAGTTATGCGCAGTTCCAGCCATTGTTTCGGTTAAAGCCTGGCGTTATGTCTCATCCCCTGAAGAACCTCTAAATATAGAGTGAAACGCGGTGATAACGTTTAATGTGAAGCATTGGTAAAATCCAACACGCTGTTTACAACTGAAGTCAAGGCTTTTGAAAAGAGAAAGACAAAGGTTTTTTTTGAGAAGCACAAAAACCGACAAGCTAAGTGTCTATCAGCACATCATTAGAGATTGTTAATTTGTCTTATGAACACTTGGGAAAGAGGGGGTTATTAATTGAAAATTTATTCATTGGAACTAGTCATTGATGTCATAGGCGCCGCTGGTGAATTTGAACTCTCACACCCCAGCGTATAGGCAGCCGCTTGATCTGAGACAGTTCCTGGGAAGTTGCTATCAATTCCTTTTGACTATATCTTTGAAAATATTACCCTCTTATATAATCTGCATCAGAGAGTTTTATTGGAGAAATTTTCATAAAATAGAGTCATTATATTTCTCCGTAAGAGAGACCAAAAGTACTCCTTGGAATTCATAGGGAGCAAGGCTGGACGCTCTCTTCAGACAAAGGCGTTCTTTCCCCTGGACCGGGCATACCATCTCAGGGCATTGGCCAGGGATGTTCAATACCATCCCTTGGTGTCAGCTTGGCTTCTTCTGTGCCTACTTGGACACATGGCTTTGACGGTCCATGTTACCCCGGACGCTCATCTGCACATGAGGGCCACTCAGTGGTGTCTTCGGGACTAGTGGACACAGGCCACAGGCAGTCTCCAAGACAGAGTCTCAGTGACCTGCCAGCTGGTGGAATCTCTGACTTGGTGGCAATGTCCCTGACACCTGCAGGCAAGGATGCCCTTCCAAACACCAAGCCCTTTAAGAGTTCTCACTACGGATGCCTCCCTGCTGGGCAGCTGGTCTCAAGCAGAGGGCAACCAGGCAATCAACCTCCTGGAGTTTCGGGCAATATATTTGGCCCTTCGAGCATTCTGTCACCACCTGAGACACCAGCTGGTGCTGATCCATACAGATAATTCAGGTGATAGTGTTCTGTGTGAACAAGCAGGGGGGCACGGCGTGCAACCTCTGCCGCGAAGCAATGACACTGCTCCTACACAATTCAACAAGGAATACTTCTGCAGACAGTATACCTACCATGCCAGGACAATGCTCTGGCGGACAGACTGAGCAGGATCCGTCATACACACTGTATGGCAGCTGAACGCCATAGTAGCCAACTGGCTTTTTCGGCTCCTGGGGACCCAATGTGCAGACGTCTTTACCAGCCTGGACAACTAACATTTGCATCTCTTCTGTTCCCGGCAGCCCCACCCATCCCAGGTAGCGGCAGATGCATTCCTCATCCCGTGGTCGGACGGCCTCATGTATGCCTTCCCACCCATGCCGCTGATTTCCAAAATGCTCTTCAAGGCTCTTAATGACAAAGCATTGCTCATTCTAGTGGCCTAGGCATCGCTCATTCTGGTGGCCCAGGCAGCCGTGGTTCCTGCTGGTAATCCAGTTGTCAGTGGAGATTGATCTCCCTGGGGACCTCTCTGAGGCTCTTGTCTCAGGAGGGAGGGGGCTCTCTCCTGCACTCAAACTTGGGGTTCCTATCACTGACGGCATGGCTGCTGACAGGGTGACCTTAGCCCCTTTCGATCTCTTGGGAGAAGTGGAAGAGATCCTGCTGTGTCCTCCTGTAAGACCTCTACCAGGAGAGTTTACGTCTTCAATTCTCAGTCTGGAGCATGGAGCAGTGGGTGAACCTGCAGTACTACCTTCATTTCTCGCAATCTGGGCTCAAATCTAACTCCGTGAGAGTGCATCTCAGTGCCCTGTCAGTGCATCACCATCCTGTTGAGGGCAAGCCCCTTTTGGTCCAACCACTGGTGACCCGCTTCTTGAGGGGACTCCTGTTGTCCAAACCTCCAGCAATCAAATAGGACCTCAATGGTGTATTGGCGCAGCTCACTCACCCACCATTTGAGCCTCTAACTGCCACCTGAGGTACCTCTCGTGGAAGTTCGTGTTCCTGGTAGCACTCACCTGCGCTTGCAGGGTCAGCGAGCTCCAAGCCCTGGTGGCAGAGGCACCATATACCAGATTCTATAAGAACAGGGTCGTGCTACGTATGCACCCCAAGTTCCCTCTGAAGGTGGTATCTCCTTTCTACTTCAACCAGTAAGTGGTGTCACCTATCTTCTTCTCAAGCCTCACTCCAGCAGGATGGAGACCGCCCTTCATATCCTGGATTGTAAGAGGGCCCTGTCATTCTACATTCAGCGGACCCAGGGCCATCGGAAAGCTTCTCAGCTTTTTGTTTCTTATGACTCAGTCAGCTGGGGGAAGCAGTGACCAAACGGACACTGTCCACCTGGGTAGCAGACTGCATCAATCTAGCCTACGAACAGGCAGGGCTCATGCTGGATGGCTGGGTCATGGCTCACAGTTTCCGGATCATGGTGGCAAACCTGCGCTCCATCCCATTGCTGGACATCTGCCGAGCTGCCACCTATTCTTCAGTTCATACTTTCGCAACTCATTACTGCCTGGAAAGGGAGTCCTAATGGGACAGTGCCTTTGGCCAGGCGGTGCTCCGTAATCTTTAAGAGGTCTAGGTAACTCCTACCCTTTGACCCTTCTGTGTTTAGGCTACCAGAGTGTTGGTTCCAATCAGACACAGGAGTCATACTGTAGTCTGTATTTGCGGACTCAATAGCTACTGCTCACTGCTCTTCCTGAGGGCAACCGTTGCCTGTTCTACAGGCTTTCGGTAGCCTGTAGCTGGGGAGTCCCATATGTGAGGACTGACTTCCTGCTTGTTCCCAGAGAAAGCGTAGTTACTCACCTGTAGCAGGTTTTCTCCAATGACAGCAGGAATCAGTCCTCACAACCCTCCCTCCCACCCTTGGTGTTGCTCCTTTACCATCTTTTATTTTTGCTGTTTTTTAGCTATGTCGTCTGACTGAGCAAGATGGCACTCTTGGGCAGGAAGAGTACCACGCATGTGTGGTGGCACCTTCCAAAGGCTTTCTTTGAAAGCTGGGGAGATGCTTCCATGAGGGCTCCATTTGCGCCGACGTGACCCATATGTGAGGACTGATTCCTACTTTTCCCGGAGAACACCTGTTGCAGGTGAGTAACTATGCTTTAGGTGGTTTTCTGGGGTTCTTGTTATAATTGACTAAACATCTAGGGTAGGGGTTGGCAAGTCCGGTCCTGGAGGGCTGCAGACCAGTCAGGTTTTCATGATGTCCCCCTAATGAATATTCATGGACCTGTTTCCATACAATGGAAGGCAGTGGATGCAAATAGATCTCATGAATATTCATTAGGGACAACATGAAAACCTGACTGGTCTGCGGCCCTCCAGGACCAGAACTGCCCACCCCTGATCTAGGGGATAGTTATTGGATTACTTTGAAGGTTGTCATGAGAGTTTTATAATTAATGCAGTTCAGGAGAGGTAACCAATGCAACTCCTTTAGAATAGATGTGATGTGGTTAGCTCAAGGTGAGCATGTCAATTCATGCAGCTGTATGTTGCGCGAGCTGAAGCAGATGTCGGGAGCTTTCTGAGAGGCCTTGCAGGATAGCATTACAAAAGTCAAAGTGCGGTAGTATCGCCTGGTAGACTATATGGAAATCTCATGAGGCTCAAGTTGGTATCGTAATTGGTGGAGTGACTCCAGCTTGCTGTAAATGCACTGTTACTTTGTTTAAATGTGGCTGAAGTGTGAGATGCTGGTCAATGGTAACACCCAAGTATGTTAGCTCAGAATTAACCTCTAGGTGTTTTTTAAACTTTTAGCACCTTTTGGGGAAGAAATGATAGATTTCTGGTGAGGAATAGGACCTCTGTTTTCTTGAAGTTGATGCTGAGTTTATGATCTGATAGTCATTGGTCTATGGAATTAAAGCACTTTGTAATGGTTGTGTAGTTTTTGCTTGTGGTAGTGAAAGGAGCATAAACCATAATATCTGCATACTGGTGATAGTAGACATTAAAGATGCCTATGATGTTGCAGACTGGCTGAATATAGATGTTAAATAGTAGTGCAGAGAGTGCTAAGCCCTGAGGGACTCCTTGTGTCTGGGAGAATGAGTTTGAGGTTTTTCGGCCAATTTGTACATATTGATTGCGGTTTGTGAGATAAGAGAAAAACCATTCAAGAGCATGAATTCAAAGCCATGAATTCCTATGTTGTAGAGACGCTGCAGGAGGATGTTGTGGCATATAGTGTCAAATGCCGAGGCAATGTCTAAAAAGATGAGAATGAAGCCTTGATTGTTTTCTATACCCTTGATTAGTCTGTGAGTTAGGGATATTAGTAAGGTTTCCACTCTGTGGTGATTGCAGAAACCATGTTGCCAGTCGATGTGATTTTGTAGTTGGTGGACTATTTTTTCAACTATTTTCGCAATGAATGGTAAGCTGGAAATAGGTCTGAAGAAGCTAGGGATATTAGAGTCTAGGGTTTTTTAGTATTGGATGGATGGAAGCTGTTCAAGTATTTTGGGAAGTATCCTTGGATGAAGGAAGTTGAAATAAGTTTGAGGAGGATTGGGGCGAGCACTGCTCTCGTGATATTGAATCAGATGGTGGTGCATGGATCAAGAAGAAGACATTGTAGCGTTTAGGCTGTGGATTATGCTTTCCAACTGACCTGCAGAGATTGGGCTGAAGGAATGTAGTAGTGTGCTATCAGAGTGTAGATCATTGGGATTTCTTGAGGTTGGAGGAGAAGGTGAGCTGTGTGATGGCATTGGGTATTTTGATTGCAGAAAGTCAGCAAATTCTTGTGGATTCAATGGTATTTGTGTTGAGAGTTTGGCTGCTTTCTCTTGTTAGCCAGTTAACTATCTCATACTAAAGGTAAAAAGGGGACTGTTGTAGTTGTTGATATGGAAGGATAGACTAGATAGGCCATGTGGTCTCTTTCTGTCGTCACATTTCTATGTTTCTATACTACTCTCTAGGTTTGTTTGTCGCTTTCATTATTGATTTGATGTGATGTCTCTTTGGGCTTTGTTGGTCTCGGAATGATATATTTGTAGGGTGAGTAGATTCTTTACTTGATCATCCAATGTGATTCTCCATCTGTGGTCCAGTTTCTGTAGTTTTATTTTTAATTCTTTGAGACTTGGCATGTACCAGGGGCTGTGGATGCGGTGTTGTGGTTTTATATTTCCAGTGGTTGGAACTGAGGGAAAGGCTTCAATAGTATTGATCCATTTTTCTGCTGAGAGGTCAAGGTACAGGGGTTCATCTTCAAGGGGAGAGAATTTTGTCAGTGAAGGTTTGTTGAGGGCATTGAAGTGGTGGTGGTGGATGCTGTGGTCAGCATTTGCTTTTGGAAACGATTGCTGTGGTAGGTGGCAAGTGATGGTGGTGTGATCCGACCAAGGGATTGCAGTGAGCAGAGGGTTGGGGATGGCATAAGTATCAAGGAGTTGGTTTTGGAAGGATATGAGATCTAGAATGTTCCCTTTGTTGTAGGTCGGAGCTTGTATCAATTGGGATAATTCAAGGTGTTCCATGGCTTCCAAAACAGGAAGTAGATTGGCTGAGTGGAATGGATGATAGGTTCAGGTCACCCATTATTGTGAGATAGTTAGATGGGTGGATGTGGATACTTGTGAATTCAAGGATGTTTGCTAATTAGTCAGTCTTGGCTATGTGGGCGCAGTAGGTGACATAGTGATATCTATTTGAAACTAGTAGTAGGTCCATACCATCTTTGGTAATGGATTCTGAAAGCTTAAAAAGTAGGTCGCTTCTTGCCAGAATTTATTTATTTATTTATTTACATTCTCTTATATACCGCACTATTCTGCATCAGTGCGGTTTACATTGAACAGGGCATTATAACTTGGAGATAACTATTTTACAGGGAACATGGGCTATGGAGGGTTAAGTGGCTTGCCCAAGACCACAAGGAGCACCTGTAGGACTAGAAACCCCAGTCCTTCCGGCCCAAGGTTGCTGTCCTCTAGTGGGATTTGAACCTCCGACCTTCCGGCCTGAAGTACCTTGCCCCAACCACTAGGCCACTCCTCCACTCCATGCAGACGCCACTACCTCTGCGGCCAGTAGGAGAGCAGTTGAAAATGTATCCTGGTGGTTTGAGCTGGTTGATTAGAATAGTTTCTGAGTTGGTGAACCAGGATTCTGTTATACAAAGAATGTCCAGATTATTTTCCAGGATGTAGTCATTCCTTGCCGAAGAAGAGTTTATTAGAGTGCATTTTAGGAAGGCTGTGGATTTTGATGATTGATATGTTTCAGATTGTTTTGTTCCCGATATGAACCAGCTTGTTGTAGTTTCTTTGGCGAAGCTTTTGTGGGACATATTTGCTGTAAATTGCGTTGTCCATGGATAACTGGGATAGTATAGTTTGGGGTGTGGCAAAGGGTCTTCCTTAATAGTGTGACTAGAGTAAGGAAGCACTGCTGCTCGTATTCTCACAGGAACAAACAAATGCGAACACACACCACCAATCCTGGCACAACTTCACTGGCTTTGGATCAGGAGTCATGCAAAATACAAGACTATTAACATATTCAAAAATATCCAGAATGAATTAGCTGAATCAGTCCAAGCCCTAATAAAAAAAAAATATTCCCCGAAAACTGCCCGTCAAGAACAAACAAACACGCTGACCACACCAAAGGATTTCTCCAAAGCTAAACAGGGCACTTCAAATAGAGCCTTTTCACTATATGCGTCAAACCTATGGAACTCTCTACCAAACAATATCAGATGCACTAAGGACACTAAAGAATTCAGAAAACTGCTGAAGACATTCCTATTCATTAAACATTTTGGCAACATCACATAATAATAACTTAATATCCATCCATACCAGATCTGGAACTTGACTATGGATCAATGCCAATGATCATACAACATGACTACAAACTGTAAATAGGGTATTTATGTAAAAATTTATGAAAATACACTTACAAGTGATTACAAGTTATAGAGTTTAAAACACCTTGTTGCAATATAAATAGTTGAGTTCAATGATGGCATTTTAATTTGAACCACCAGCTGGTAAAATTGAGTTCAATGTAAACCATCTTGATTTAAGGAAAATAAAATAAATGGTGAGGAAGAGGATTCTCTGAAGACTAGGCATTGTGCTGTTATAGCAGAAAGGGTAGTTAGTTGTATGCTCATCACCTCTGTGTAGGATGATTTGGAATCCAGCATTGGTTATGAGCTGCTGTGTGATTTATGACAGTGTGGGCCACTGTGTGCTGCTGTATTCATTAGCTGCCACTGGTGCTGATGTTCATAGGGCCGCTGTACTGTGCGAAGGAGATCTGAGATGAAGCAGGTGGAGAAGATGCTCTTGCTGTAGGGTGTGTGATTAGGAAGGATTGTGCAGTGGATTGCAGCCCCTAATTATGGGGGGGTATAGCACTTTGTTTGCAGAGCGCTAATTTTGTCAACATTGCTGTGTAGAGGTGTCCCTTGGGTCCCCAAAGTGTGCACCAGCAGCGATGGCGACCTGTTAAGTAGGATCTGCACCAGACAAGAGGTGCCTTCAGTATTCTTTTCTGTTGTAGGCGAGCAAGAAGGTGTGAATGGGGGGCATAAATATACAGCTAGTAGGCTGTGTAGGAGGCAAATAGAGGGATGGTGCTTCAGCTGTTGTTCTTTCTCCAGATTTGTGATGGTGCGTGGATGGGTTGGTGTTTCCGAGCCTTGTCCGGTAAGGAGTTGCTAGTTCCAATGGCTATAGTTGATTTTGGGTGGGTGCAGTTGCAGTGGGAATGGCTCTAGTGTAGAGCTTCAGTCTGTGCCTCTCTTAAGGGCTAGGCCTAAGGGCCCTCTGGCGAGGCCCTAAGGTAGACCTGCCAGGCGCGGTCACGCTCGATGGCGCTTTACATTTAAAATCCTCTCTGGGGACCTGATTGGTCTTGTGCTGGAGAGTGGGGAGGAGTTGTTCTTCTTACTCCTTGCCCGATGCTGATTGGGGCTCTTCTGGCAGTGACAGCTTTCCTCTTTTCTTCGTGCCCGATGGCAGTTTAAATTTTCGCCGCTTTGTCTTAAATGTACTACTTAGTAGCTTTGTTGTGGGTCCCGTAGTCTTCGTACGTTTTGAAAGAATAAACAAATTCATGTTTACTTCTATTCCATTTTCCATTTAGCCCTACTGCTTTCTATCTTCTTAACCTATTTCCAATAGACAGTAAGACACTGACTGCCTCCTGTCCCTTGACTACAATTTATTCAAGTTGCTCATGGTGGACCATGTCAGAGACTTTTATTCACACCTTAAAGTATCAGATGATGAGTTTAGATTTCCTTTAGCTAAATCCATGCTAGCTTTGTCCCATTAATTTTTATTATAATTGTTTGTGCCTTTTTGCCCAGTATTTTATTTTATTTATTTAATACTCTTATATACCGCGCTATTCGACATCAGTGCGGTTTACATGGAACATCAAAAGAGGTTTTACGGTGGGGTTACACCGTAAATTACAGATAACAGGGAGATTAACTTGGATAACATGTTAACTATTTACACAAAAAGCATACCAGAACGTATATACACTATGTACATCATATTGTGGAATGGTTACTGGGTGGTTAAGGATCTGTGTTGGGTGCGGGGTAATTTGGCGTACCTACTTCCGGGTAGCACTTGAGGAAGAGGTGATGCTTCATTGCCTTCCTGAATTTGGTTATCTCCGTGATTGCTCGTATGCTGGGTGGCAGGGCGTTCCAGTTTCTAGGTGCACAAAGACTGAATGCTCTGCGGTTGCCTGTGTACAATGGGTTATTGTTTTGGGGATTACCATAGTATTTATTGCTGTGTGTCGTCTGGTCCTGGTGGGGGGAGTCATGAAAGTAAGGCTCGCAAGTGATGAGGGGGAGAGCACGTTGATGGCCTTGAATGTTAGTAGCAGGATCTTGAAGGTGATCCTACCGTGAACTGGGAGCCAGTGGAGACTTTTGAGGATAGGTGTTATATGGTCACGTCTTGAGGCCCCATTTAGAACTCTGGCTGCAGAGTTCATGGCGAGTTGGAGTGGAGAGAGGGTGGATTGAGGTAACCCTTGCAGAATCGCGTTTGCATAGTCGAGATGTGGAATAGTTAGCGCCTGAAAGATCGTTCTGAAATCATCAGGTTGCAGTAGGGGGCGTAGATGTCTGAGTGTTTTGATTCTAATATATGCTGATTTGACCATGTTGCCGATGTGAGTCTTCATGTCCAGTTTTTGGTCCAGTGTTACGCCCAGGTAATGGATTGTGGACTTGGTTTGCAGTTCTACATCTCTGACTTTTAGATTGGCTGGAGGGCGGAAGTTAGGGTTTCTGGTAATGAACAGCACTTCCGTCTTCTTGTGTTGTATCTGGAGGTTCTGATTTTGGAGCCAGTTTTCCACTGCACTGAAACAGTTCGTTAGTGATGAGAGATCGATCTGGTCGGTTTTGAAGGGTGTGTAGAGCAGGACATCGTCGGCATATCTCATGCATTCAATGTTGAATGAACGTATGAGGTTGCAGATGGGCTGCATGTAGATGTTAAACATTAGGGCTGATAGAGAGGATCCCTGCGGAACGCCTTGTTTCTGGTGGAACGGTTCAGATGTTGAAGTCTCTGTTCGCACAGAGACTTGACAAGATGTTCACTGGTCTGTAGTTTCTTCAAGCCTGTTTTAAAAATTACCATTCTCCAGAAACAAGCAGGAAGTCAGTCCTCGCATATGGATGACGTCTGCTCCGACGGAGCCCACGTGGAGCATTTCCCCAGCTTTCAAAGAAAGCCTTTGGGACCTGCTACTACATATGCGTGGTCCCCTTCCCGCCCAAAGGTGCCATCTTCTCAGTCTCCTTTTTTCCGCGGAGACAAATGGACGCTCGTCCTGTTTCCCTGGAAAAAAAACTCTAAAAAGTATCCTTAAAAGTGTTGTTTTGTTTTGTTTTTTTCCTGGTTTGAGTACCTGTGCCTCTTCCCACCTCGAGCCAGCACCGTTCTTGGCTCTCACTTCTTTTTTTGGACGAGGCTTGCCTCAGCTGGGGTTCGTGCCCTTTTTTGCCCAGGGGTCATCGACTCCGGCCGGGTGTCTCCCACCATGTCTCCTGGTGGGTTCAAAAAGTGTGACTGCTACAGTCAAATCACATCTGTTACAGACACCCACAACTGCTGCTTGCACTACCTCTGCCCGTAACACAACAGTACCACCTGTGCCAGACCGTGACTCTGAAAACCAACAAGAAAAGGTTGGGGTTGCAGGAGAGGATGTTCCTGCAGACTGACTCAGCCCCGGCTTCCCTGCTGCTGAGCCCCAAATCGAGCATCTCCCGCAAGACCCGGGCATCTTTGGAGTCCTGCGGCGGTGGCTCTTCTGTAAAGACTTCTGACCCCAGGAAGAAAAAGAAAAAATCCTTAAGGCCAGTTTAGGTTCCACCAGTGAAACCCGGTAAGGTCCCATGGTGGGACTGGTGACTCCGAGCAGCACCTCCTTAAAGCCTCTAAGAAGGAGTCCTGCAGATGTGGGAGACCCCAGGCTCTGTGCCGGTGGTCAGCCAACACCTTGATGCTATCTACTATGTCAAGAAAGGGCCCTGGCTTCCAAAATTCTCAACTTCCACATAACTTCATGGTCGTGGAGTCATTTATGCAAAAAATTAAAAGCCAGAAAAACTACTTTTCTGTTCCCCCAGGAAGAGAGGCCCAAGCCCTCGACGCCCTTTGACGCGAGTGCTTCCAGGGATCCATGCTGGGCTGCTGGATTGCAGGCCTATGAGTTGTACATAGGTATGAACCTCAAGAGTCTCATCCAAGAACTAGCAGGCTTTTCCGCAGGCCTCAATGAGGAACCCCTTCAGAGGTTCCAAGACCTGACAGCTGGGATCCGGGACTGTTCAAAGTTCCTATTCTGCGCCGCCTATGACAACTTTGAATCAGCAGCCTGGGTAGCAGCTGTGGGCATCCGGGGCCCGGTGCCAGGCCTGGCTGCAGACCTCTGACCTCATGCAATGGATGCAAGAGAAATTGATTGATTGACGTCCCTTGCATCAGAGAAAACTTGTTTGGCAAGTCCATGGCCAACAAGGTGGCTGAGATAGAGGCAGAGGTCGTGATCAGGCAGAGGCTCTCGAAGACCTCGACCCTTCCCCAGAAGAAACCATCAGGGAAAAAGCCCCCCTTTTCTGAAGGAAAAGGGATGTTTTCACCAGGGTCTTTACCAACACTTCTCGGGCCAACAGGAACAGGGCCCCCAGCCCAAGAACCAGGGCCATGGGCAGAGGAGCCAAAGGCTCAGAAGCCTCAGCCTCCAGCTCCCACCCAGCCTGGGGGGAGCTTTTGACTCCCCCGGGCAAGGCCTCCTCTCCCCCGGGAGACCCACCCCAGCCCACATGGCTGACACTCTTCGCCCACAGGTGTACCAGGGTCACCACGGACCAGTGGGTCCTACAAGTGGCAGAGGAAGGCTATCTCCTCAGGTTCCAGCAAACACCCCCTGGGTTCTTACCAGGAGAGCTGGTGCAGCCTCTCCTTCACCAGACCTTGCTCCTCTAAGAGCTCACAGGCTTGCTCAAGGATAAGGTGGTAAAACCTGTACCCAAGCATTCCAGGTATTTCCTTGTCCCCAAAAGAACTAGGGGCCTCAATCCCATACTAAATCTGCGAAACCTGAACAAGTTTCCGGTGAGGGAGAAGTTCAAGATGCTCTTCCTTGGAACTCTGCAGCCCTACCTCCTCCAGGGAGACTGGCTGTGCTCCTTAGACCTAAAGGATGAGTATACCCACATCCTGATCCACCCCTCCCACTGACAGTGCCTAAGATTCGTGGTGGGAGGAAAGCACTACTAATACAGGGTACTTCCATTTGGTCTGGCCTCTTTGCCAAGAGCCTTTAGAAAGTGCCTGGTGGTTGTGGCCGCCTACATGCGCCTCCAAAGGGGCCTTCATCTTCCCCTATTTGGACAACTGGCTCTTCAGAGGCAGCACAGCCCTCGAGGCCAGCCAGGCCGCAGGGCGCACAATCCTGCAGCACCTAGGGTTCGTCATAAACTACCCCAAATTCCACCTCTCTGGCCCAAAACCTGGCGTTCATAGGCACCCAGCTGGACATGTTACAGGTCAAGGCCTCCCTTCCAAAGGAGAGGGCACTTCACCTCGTGCAGCTAGAGAGAGGTATAGACTCGCTGGTTGGTAACAGCTCGCCGCTGCCTCCTCCGGTTGCTGTGCTACATGGCCTCAACAGTTCAGTCACGCTCTTAGCCTGCTTGCACATGTGGGCAGCGCAGTGGTGCCTCTCATCCCAGTGGACTCCGGTCATGGGCAGGTTGCAGGACAGAGTCAGAGTCACTCGCCAGCTGGCAGACTCCCTCAATTGGTTGCAGTCCCTGTGCCACCTCCAAACAGGGATTCCATAGAGTCCTGACCACAGACGCCTCCTTCCTGGACTGGGGGACGCACTGCGGAGACCTCCCCACTCAAAGCTGGTTGCAGGAGGAGTTGCTCTTACAGATCAACCTTCTGAAACTCAGGACCATCATCCTGGCTCTGCGAGCATTCCACCATCTCCTGTGTAACTGTCTTGTGCTGATCCAGACGGACAACCAGGTCACAATGTTTTATGTAAACAAGTAGGGGAACACAGGTTCGTACTATCTCTGCCAGGAGGGGGTGGTTCTCCTTTGCAGTGCACCATGGAATGCTCCTACGGGGCAGTACACCTTCCAGGTTAGGACAACTGCTTGGCAGACAAACTCAGCAGAGTCCTACACCCACATGAATGGTGCCTGAACCTCAGGGTGGCGCAAAGACTCTTCTGCCTCTGGGGCAGGCTCGTGATGGACCTGTTTGCCTTCCCAGACAACACGCAGCTGCCCTGCTTCTGCTCTCTTCAGCCACACCCAGGGAGAGTGGCAGCGGATCACTTCCTGATCTTGTGGTCCGAGGGCCACCTCTATGCCTTCCCCACAGACTCCTCTAGTGGCCAAGACCCTCTTCAAGGTCCAGAGTGAGTAGGCATCAGTGATTCTGATCACCCACAGATGGGCTCAACAACCTTGATGCCCTCTGCTGCTTTTCCTGTCTGTGGCATCCCCAGTCCCACTGGGTTGGGATCCAGACCTCCTGTCCCAGGTGAAGGGCTGCTTCTTGCACCCCAACCTCGGGTTGCTAACGTTGACAGCGTGGCTGTTGAAAGGGTAGCCTTGGCTCCATTCCAGTCTCCCTTGGGAAGTCGAGGAGATCCTCCTGGCCTCCCAAAAACCCTCCACCAGATGAACATATGCCTTCAAATGGAGAAGATTCTCCGTCCAGTGTGTATAAAGAGAAGAGAACCCTTTCTCCTGCCACATGCAACTAGTACAGCAGTACTTATTGCACCTCTCCCTTGCCAGCCTGAAGTCTAATTTGGTGAGGGTACACTTGAGTGCCATAGTCGCTTACCATCATCCTATAGAGGGAGAAGCCAGCACCTGGTCTCCAGGTTCCTCTGGGGTCTCTTGCTAACGAAGCCCCTTCTCCGCCACCCTGTGGCGGAATGGGACCTTAATGGATGATTTCCCAACTCACCAAACTGCTGTTCGAGCCCCTGGCCACCTGCCATTTGTGATACCTATCCCAGAAAGTGGTTTTTCTGGTGGCCATCACATCCGCTCGGAGAGTGAGCGAACTCCAGGCCTTGGTGGAGGATCCGCCATATACAGGGTTCTATAAGAACAGGATAGTGCTCCACACACACCTCAGATTCCTCCCCAAGGTGATATCGCCTTTCCTCCTCAACCAGGAGGTGGTCCTCCCCACTTTTTTCCCATGGCCTCATGCCAACAGGAACTCATATTGCATATGCTAGACTGTAAGCGGGCCCTGTCCTTGTATCTGCAGCGGACCCAGGCCCATTGCAAAGTGCCTCAGCTCTTTATGTCATATGACCCCAGTAGACTGGGGCTCCCAATAACGAAGCGGACTCTGTCAACTTGCGTGGTGGATTGCATTGCCATTGCCTATGAGCAAGCTGGCCTCCCCCTTGAGCACCAGATCACTGCACATCCTGTGCGGGCTATGGCCACGTGGGTAGCTCACCTCTGCTCGGTGCCGGTGATGGAAATCTGCAGGGCCGCCACATGGTCTTCGCTTCATATATTTGCAGCTCACTACTTCCTGGAGAGCGAGTCCCGCATGGACAGTATCTTTGGCCAGGCTGTAATATTCTCGGGGTGCAGGCAACTCCTGCCCTCCGACCTTTCTGTGTTCAGGCTACCGGAGTGATAGGGTTGCTGGACGCTAGGGTCTTGCAGAGTCTCTCAATGGGGACTCACTACCTGTAACTCACGGCTACCTGATGGTCACCATTGGTGCTGTCATGGTTAGGTCCTCACAACCAAATAAGGTCTAATTTTCTGAATGAGTTACTGTAGTACTAGGAATAGTTCGTCCAAACTTCAACTTCTAGAATAAGTGTTGTATTAACACTGATATTAGGTCTCAGATTCGACTAACACTTTTTTCAGGACTTACGTCCTTTCTTACGGTGCTGTCAATAACATCAATGACCTCCAGTGTTTCTTAAATTCAAGGTGTGATAACGATGCTGGTTTTCTATCTTTTCTTTCTTACAAAAACCCCCCCAAAAAAACAAAAAACTTTTCTTTCTTCAACTGTGCATTTGCGGTTGGGGCCTTAGGCCTGAACATTTTTCTCCTCATGGAGAAGCCCGCTTCCGGGTTTAAAAAGTGCACGAAGTGTGGCGGTACTATTTCTGTCACCGACACCCATGATTGGTGTCTAAAATGTTTGGGTCCTGACCATTCCATCACGGATTGTGTGTCCTGTACAATGATGTCTAAAAGAGGTTGGTAGAACCGAGCAGCCAAGCTCAGTACCCTGTTTCCCTCTGATGCAGCCTCGGTGGCATCAACGTCTTCCAGTGCTGCTTCTTCCTCCCATGGATCTCAGGTAACCAAACATAAATCTAGCTGGTCCTCGAAGGGCAAATCTCCCTCTAAGCATCGAGATGCCTCCGGGCTTGTCCTCGAGGAATCCGCACCTGCAAAATTACCCCGGTGGGAAGTTCCGGCTTCCAAAGCATTGTCTATGGGGTCACAGGTTGACATCGATGGCTCGGCCTCGACAGAACACCTGTTGCCATATTCTGGGGTACCGGTGGCCTCCACCGGTACCAACATCCAGACTCTGGTGGCTTCGATGGATCAGAAGATTCTGTCCATGCAGCGCACCCTAACGGCGTTTATGCAGGCTTCGACGCCTTCGGTACCCCAACAATCTCCGTTAACCGCACTGGCATCGTTTCCGGTGCCGGTACCGATTGCATCGACATCGGCTTCGGTGTCGACTGCAACGGTACCCTGTCCTAGGATGCCCATCGGTACTGAACTGGTACCGCTTACTCCCGATGTCGATCCCACTCGGTACGCGTATCGGGCTTTACAGGAGCATCCAGACAGGCGATACTTCGATTCCTCCGAAGACTCTGATGAGTCGGAGGCTTCTGTCGAGGCACCGGTACTTCTTCCTCAGGAGTCTGATTCTCCAAAATGAAGAATGTCTCCTCCAGAAGACTTGTCTTTTCAGGACTTCATTAGGGAAGTGGCTAGGGGCCTCTCCATTACAGTCAGAGCCTAGAACCAAGCAATTAGATATTTTGCAATACCCTAAGGCTCCTAAAGAAGCAGCCACCTTACCTATTCATGAGATTCTCTATGATTTCATGTTGAGCATGTGGGAGACTCCTCTTACTACCTCTCCTCATTCTCGTAGGTTAGACACCATGTACCGTGTCGTTCCTTGTCCTGGCTTTCATAAGTCTCAGCTTCCTCACCACTCTATTGTGGTAGAGTCTGCCATGAGGAAAATAAAGAGTGCAAAGAGACACTCATCTAATCCTCCAGGACGTGAATGCAGAACCCTTGATGCTTTTGGCAGAAGGGTTTTCCAAGCTAATATATGCTTGCTGCCAGAATCAACTCCTATAGTCTCTATATGGGGATGTTTCTAAAAGAAGTCACAGATCATCTGCAGACTTTAGCCCCTTTTATTTCAGAAGATAAAAGGCAGGAATTTCTCACTTGGCTTAAACATGCCCAAGATGTTTCCAAATTTTCCAGCCGTGCAGCCTTTGACTCTTTTGAGTGTGCAAGCAGAGCCTCGGCTATTGCCATAGGTGCACGCAGAATTGCTTGGTTACAAGCATCTGATTTGGAACTCTGGGTCCAAGATGAATTGGGAAATCTTCCTTGTACAGGTGAAAACCTTTTTGGCAGGGATTGGAAAGCAAAGGCCACTCAGATGGATGCTGAGAACTCTGCCTTGGATCGACTTTCAAAGTCTACCTCTGCTCCTGCTAAGAAAAGATTGTTCAAAAAGACACCTTTTTCTAAAAAGGGAAGATACTATCCTGCTTATGGTCAGCAGGCATCTTCTGCAGGTCGTTTTGCTGCAAAGCGTCAGCAACCACCTAAACAGGCCAAATCAAAGGCTGCCAGGCCTCCCACGGCCCAGCAGCCTCAGCCTCCTCAAGGCCTTTGACTTGCAACTAGAGAACTTAGCCTTTCTGGCTCTGGAAGAACCAGAGCCCCTCACCATTCCAGGAAGGTTAGCTTACTTTGCTCCCAGATGGGAGCAAATCACAGCAGAGCAATGGACCCCCTCCATTATAAAGGAAGGGTACAAGCTTCATTTCTTAAACCTTCCTCCCCACACCATGGTGAAACAGTTCAATTCTCCAACATCTCTCCTCAACCTTCTGGGTCAGGAGATTGCTACCCTTCTTGCCCAAGGGGCAATAGAAGAAGTACCCCTTCAACAGGGCTCAGGGTTCTACTCCCCTTATTTTCTTATTACAAAGAAAACAGGGGGCTACAGACCCATTTTAGATCTCAGAGAATTGAACAAGTTTCTATTCACAGAGAAATTCAAGATGATTTCTCTTGGTACTCTGCTGCCATACCTTCAGAGTCAGGATTGGCTTTGTTCTCTAGATCTCAAGGATGCGTACACCCATGTCCTCATCCATTCAACACACAGAAGGTTCCTTCGGTTCCTTTTTCAAGGAAAGCACTACCAATACAGGGTGCTTCCTTTCGGTCTGGCCTCTGCACCAAGGGTGTTCACAAAATGCATGGCAGTAGTAGCTGCATTTCTGCGCACTCTAGGAATATTTGTTTTCCCATATCTGGACGACTGGCTCATTCGAGCTCCATCCCAGTCAGAGGCCCAGATTTGTCTAACCTGCACAATGCGTATCCTTCAGTATTTGGGACTGGTAATAAACATCCCAAAATCCCATCTCACCCCTACTCAGTCCCTGGAGTTTATAGGGGCCTTGCTGGATATCACAACTGCAAGGGCCTATCTTCCTCAGGCCCGTTGCCTACGCTTGGTGCAGTTAGCCTCCCAGATACAGTTAAAGTCCCATTTAACTGCTCGAGAGATGTTACAACTATTAGGCCACATGGCATCCACCGTGCATGTGGTTCCATATGCTCGCCTTCACATGAGGGCAACTCAGTGGACTTTGTCAACCCACTGGACTCAGGCATCAGGTTGCCTGTCAGACAACATAGCAAACTCCAGTCGCCTATTTTGGTCTCTCCAGTGGTGGAAGTCCCCTCCAAATCTGTTGCTGGGGTCCCCTTTTCAGCAGTCGCTACCCCAAGCAACTCTGACAACAGATGCTTCTCCATTGGGTTGGGGAGCTCATCTGCAGGATCTCTCCACCCAAGGCATCTGGTCTCCACAGCAGACTTCTTTGCATATCAATCTCTTGGAACTCAGAGCAATATTCCTAGCTCTCAGAGTATTCCATTCCCTGCTCAGCTACAGGACAGTCCTCATCCATACGGACAACCAAGTAGCCATGTTCTATGTAAACAAGCAGGGCGGGACTGGCTCTCTGTCGCTTTGCAACAAAGCTTTGCGACTGTGGGCCTTCGCCAGAGAGGATCACATCCATCTTCTGGCAGTATATCTTCCAGGCATTCAAAACTCTTGGGCGGACAGACTCAGTCGAGTTCTGCTCCCACACGAGTGGTCCCTCCACATGGACCATGTAGCCAGGATTTTTCGAATTTGGGGAACCCCGACCTCTTTGCAAGTCCGTGGAATGCCAAACTTCCCCGGTTCTGTTCCAGAATTCCGTCTCAGGGAGTTCAGGCCAAGGATGCCTTCCTCCTTCACTGGGGTCAAGACTTCCTTTATGCCTTTCCACCAATTCTCCTAATTCCCAAAACACTATTCAAGCTTCAGAGAGATCGAGGGACCATGATCCTCATAGCTCCACATTGGCCACGCCAAGTGTGGTACCCTCTACTTGTGCATCTCTCTCAAGCTCCTTCCCTGGACTTGGGCTCTGCACCTGACCTTCTGTCCCAGGAAGGGGTAACATTGTGGCACCCAAACCCCCAGTCGCTCCATCTCAGGGCTTGGTTGCTGAGGGCCTAGACCTTCAAGATTTTCATCTCTCTCAGCAAGTCAGAGATGTTGTTCATGCCTCTAGAAAGCCTTCTACTAGGCGTTCCTATGCTTTCAAATGGAAAAGATTTACCATTTGGTGTTCAGAGAAGGGTCTAAACCCTCTTGCAATACCTCTGAATTCTCTACTAGAGTATCTCCTGCATCTATCCCATGCAGGCCTGAAAATGAATTCAGTAAGAGTCCATTTGAGTGCTATTGCAGCGTCCCTCAAGCCTCTCAATGGACAACCTATTTCCTCTCACCGTCTTATAGCAAGATTCACGAGAGGCCTTCTTTTAACTAAACCTCCCATTAGACCACCTCCAGTGGCATGGGACTTAAACCTGGATCTTGGCCAGCTTATGAAGCCACCCTTTGAACCTTTAGCCACCACCTCCTTGAAATTTCTTTCTGGAAAGTTGTTTTTCTCATTGCAGTCACCTCAGCACGCCGCATCAGTGAGTTGCAAGCTTTGGTGGCTAATCCACCTTATACAAGGTTCCATCATGATAAGGTAGTCCTCAGGACCAATCCACACTTTATGCCTAAAGTGGTCTCGCCATTTCATCTGAACCAGGAGGTATATTTACCTGTGTTTTTTCTGGGACCTCATGCATCAAATGCAGAGAGGAATCTTCATACCTTGGATTGTAAGAGAGTGCTCGATTTTACTTACAAAGGACACAGCAACATAGAAAGTCCTCTCAACTCTTTGTTGCTTTTGATCCCTCTCATTTGGGACTTCCAGTCTCTAAGAGAACTCTGTCCAATTGGATTGCTCAGTGCATTTCTTTCACCTACCAGAGTAAGAACCTTTCTCTGGAGGGCCATGTCACAGCTCACAATGTGAGGGCCATGGCAGCCTCAATGGCTCATCTAAACTCTGTGTCCATCGACCAAATCTGTCGAGCGGCCACCTGGGCCTCGGTTCATACCTTCACAGCCCATTACTGTTTGGACAAGGACTCCCACCGGGATGCCTCATTTGGTCAGGCTGTCCTCAAACACCTGTTCCATTCCTAATCAACTCCTACCCACCTACCCTGGTCGGATGCCAGAGATCCATGGGGGGAAGTGGAGCCCTCTGCAAGGGCACACAACCATGGGGTCTCTCCCTGGCATCTGCAGCTAGGGAGTCCCCATATGTGAAGACTCATTCCTGCTTGTTCCTGGAGATAGCACAGTTACTTACCTGTAACAGGTGATCTCTGGGAACAGCAGGAATAAGTCTTCACAACCCACCCACCTCCCCTAGGAGTTGTATCTCTCTATCTTTCCTTTCCTCTCTCTCTCTTTGTCTCAGCTTTAAAACTCGAACTGGAGAGAGGCGGTTGGGAAAGGCGGGAAGGCAGCGCGCAGGCGCTGTGGGATGCTCCCAAAAGCTTTCTTACTGGACGCTGGGGAGCGTTCCCGCGCAGGCTCCATCGGTACCGACAATACCCATATGTGAAGACTTATTCCTGCTGTTCCCAGAGATCACCTGTTACAGGTAAGTAACTGTGCTTTCCTGGATGGCAGTTCCTAATGTGAAACCTTGCATCATGTAAACATAGTTTAGGTTGTTCTTTCCTAGGTACATAACTTTGCACTTGTCCATATTAAATTTCATCTGCCAATTGAACTTCAAGTGTTTGAATTTATCAATGTCCTCTTGCAATTTTTCACAATCCTCTTGAGTTTTAACAACCTTTAATAATTTTGTGTCATCTGCAAATTTGATTACCTCATCCATTATTCCCATTTCCAGCTCATTTACGGTATGTTAAACAGTGGACCCAGCACAGATCCCTGGGATGCTCCACTATTCAACTTTCTCCATTGGGAAAATTGACTATTTAGCCCTACCCTCTGCTTTCTTTTTTTCTTTTTTAATATAGTTCTGTTTGTTGAAAAAAGTGGCATTTTATATTATTTTGTTTAGAACCCCCTCCCAATCACTTAATTAGCAACCAAGATCTTGGCATAAGCATGTTTATGGGAATACTGGGGAGCAGTGGATGCTCTTACACCACTCCCACAGCGAACCATTATGGCAAAAGTAAGTTAGTTCTCTCTCTACCTAGTTGTACTCAGCATAAGTATTACCCTCACTTTATCGAGCGGGGTCCTCTGTGACACACCCAGGTGGCATGACCCCACCAGCTCCTACTCTCCATCCAAACTGACAACCTATATTGAAAGTAATTGGCTGAGAGTTGAGGGCCAGTATATCAATGTAAGATCCCCAAACAGACAAGAACGTCTCCCATTTCTTAACTGTGCCTTTAACCTCCATGTGTTCCATCAATATTAATCGATAGAGGCCTGCTTGCCATTCCCAGTGGGTTGGGGTGGTGGCCTCCTGCCAGTGACGCACCAGAATCTGTTTACCTATCATGCAGGAATAATGGCCAGTAGACATGCCCCTTGCTCCCTTGGGTCTAGTGGGAGACAGCTCATCAAATGTGTGTCGCTGTCTACTGTACAGCTTGCCCCATCAGTGTCTCCAAGTACCGATGTATCTGGGAACAATATCTGGTTAAGCATCGGCAGGTCCACTACATGTGGAGTGGAGGAGTGGCCTAGTGGTTGGGGCAAGGTACTTCAGGCCGGAAGGTCGGGGGTTCAAATCCCACTAGAGGACAGCAACCTTGGGCCGGAAGGACTGGGGTTTCTAGTCCCACAGGTGCTCTTTGTGGTCTTGGGCAAGCCACTTAACTCTCCATAGCCCATGTTCCCTGTAAAATAGTTATCTCCAAGTTATAATGCCCTGTTCAATGTAATTTCAGTTTGTTCAATGTAAACCGCACTGATGCAGAATAGCGCGGTATATAAGAGAATGTAAATAAATAAATAAAATGTGGCCCAAATCAGCTAGGGGCCTTACAACATAGACAGGTACTACTCGTGGCTATCCCACCTTGGAAAGATCGGTAGGGAGAAAACTGTGCCCTGTATAATGTCCTAAATTTCAGCCCCAGCAGTCTAGCCTCTCGGATCAGCGTGGGTATGTGCGCAACTGCCCAAATCAGGGCCCCAGCCTCCAGCCACACTCCCTATTTCCATCTCCCAAGCTCCCCCCAATCCTGAAATATCCCATGTCGGGCTCCAATGCTGTACTTTATGAACAAATTGAAACACAGATTTACACACTCCATCCCCCCCAAGTCAAAAAAACTGTATCACCTGTGCCGAAGTTTCAGCTCGCAAAGCCTCATTTGGGATGGAACGAATATAACGTCGTACCTGCAAGTACCAGAATATATGGCAAGATTTTAGCTTAAACGCTTCCTGGAGTGCCCAAAAAGTTTTAACATGTCCCATCATGTCAACTAGGTGTCCTAGACTGTAGAGTCCATGGCCAGCCCAGTCTCTAAACATCGAATTCTCACTCCCCGGTATAAAACATGGATTCCCCTGCAGAGATAAGAAACTAGTGTGAGCTGGTGATATCTGCCATTTAGAGCATAGGTATTTCCAAACACCCCGAACAGGACAAATCAAAAGACTCTGGGTAATATGTGAAGGCAACTCTCTGCTATCTAGATGTAACATGGCCATTAAAGAATAGGTGCCACAAACTCCTCTTCTAGCTTGCGTGGCTTGAAAATTTGAAAAATTGAGCCTGATCAAGCCAGTCCCGCAGGTGATGGAGATGACAAGCATGGGCATATGTCACATATACCCCCCCCCCCCCCGTTCCCATGGGCCCCGCATCCTATGTAGCACCACTTGGGCCCTCCCTCCACCACAGAAAATGGTGTAGGGCGTTGTCCAGCTGCATCACCTCCCTGTGTAACAAGCGTACTGGCAATAGCTGTATGGTAAAAAGGAGTTTGGGAAATAAGACCATACGAAAGACTGGCAAGATGACCTATCATAGATAGTGGCAAAGCCATCCAATTATGTGTTTTGGTGTGTATATGACTGCAAACAGCCTTATGGTTCAAGTGATGTAATAGCTTTGGGTCACTGGGTAACTGAATCCCAAGATGTTGGAATGTCTGACCTACCTATTGAAAGGGAAGTCTGTACTCCACTGTGCCCACAGGTGTCTGGAAACATTCAGAGCCTCTTTTGTCCATGTTTTTTTGAAGTTCCTAAATCCGTCTAAAATGAGTGAACTCGGCTAGCAAATTTGTCAGAGGTCTGTGGACATGTAAGATGTACCAGTAAGTCATCCACGAAAGCCAAGAGTAAAAAGTCCAATTGTCCAGTGTGCACTCCACAAACCCCAGGCCAAGTCACCACCCTCTGTACAAAGGGGTCCAAGAATAGGATAAAGAGGAGGGGGGAGGACAGAGGGCAGCCCTGTCAGGCCTCCCACTCAAGTTCAAACTGTTCAGAGATAACTCAGTTTATGATCATTACCGATGGTCTATCATAAAGGGATTTTACCATCCAGATAAAAGGGTCTCCCAGACCATATCTGGATAGAAAATTGAAAAGATATTCCCAGCTCACCCAATCGAAAGCCGCCTCTGCATCAAAGCTTACTAAGAGTGATGGAATATTGTGAGTATGTTGCCACTCTAATGAAACAATGATCTGTCTCATGTTGGTGACTGCAGAGCGGCCTCGCACAAATCCAACCTGGGATGGGTGTATAAGATCTGGGAGCAACGGTTCCAATCTGTTAGCCAAAATTTTGGCCCAAAGTTTTAAATCCAATTTAATAAAAGAAATGGGATGATACAACCGTGTCTTTTGGAGATCCTTGCCTGCTTTAGGTATTAAAGTGATATGTGCATATTTGGTGCCCCACCAGAATCCCCTTGCCTCCACACACTCTTGATATAGCCCTACAAGTGGACCAATCACCTGGTTGTGCAACAGTTTGGTGAATTCAGCCGTGAATCCATCAGTACCCGGGGCCCAACACTGCAGTGCACGGTGGATAGCTAGTGCTACAATTTCTGCCATGATATGGGCTTCCAAGTGAGCAGCCTGTTCTGTGATTTGCGGCAAGGAAAGGTTGCAAAAATAATTTATCACCGTCAGGTGAGCCTAGATCTCATTGGTATAACTTCTGAAATGTCTCTCGAAACAAACCCTGAATAGAAGGGGTTGTTTTGTGCACTTGCCCAGTAGCATCCCTAAACCGATGAAAGGAATTTAACCCCCGAGGACTATGCAAACATTGTGCAAGAAGCTTACCCGTCTTATCCCCATCTCGGTACAATTGATATTTGTAATAAAGGAGGGAATTCTTATCTTGTTGGTGGAGGAGCTCATTCAGTGCAGCCTGCAGTTCCAAGAGGCTAGCCCTGGAGGACTCTTCCGGGCTTCGGGCATACTATTTCCGGGCTCTCACCACCTGTCGTTCCAAGCGCAGAACTCTTGCATTAATAAGTTTTCTCCTTCTTGCCATGTAGGCAATTATTTTCCACCATAGTACTGCCTTCACAGTCTCCCAATAGAGCTCAGGGGTATACCTGTGCTGGGCATTAAGTTGTTGATAATCCTTCCACTTTTCCAGCAAGGTCCTGCGAAATTGCTCATCCTGGCAGACCTCTAAGGGGAAACACCACACACAGGCCCCTGCCTGTGCCACATCTATCCAAATTGGGGTGTGGTCTGAAAGCTCCATTGGGTCTATATGCACATCCTCCACTCGCGAGAACAATCCCATTGTGGTGAGCATATAGTCTGTGCGCATTCGACTCATGCTCAAGAATCGTGCGTATAGTCCCTCTCGGTGGGATGGAGCAACCGCCATGGGTCTACCATATCTAATAGTCGTCTGAAACCCTGCAGTAATCAAGTAACTTTAACATGCGTGTTTTGCCTGCCCTACGAGGTATCTATCGAAGGGTCCAGTATTCCTTTAAAATCTCCCTCCACCACTGCCAGATCTATAGAAAACCGCTCCATTTTGGAGGCTATCTGGGTGTAAAACAGAGCATCAGGTGAATTTGGCCCATATATATTACACAACCCTAGCGGTCATCCATCCAGGTCCCCTGACAACATATCAGCCCTGAGGGTCTACATAGGCTTTCTGACACACATACCAGACCTGCTTATGAATCAAATTTACCACCACGCCTTTACAGCCTTGAGCAGACACTCCAAAAACTTGACCTACCCAATTCCTCCACAGCTTTGCATGTTCTAAGACCATCTGATGTGTCTCCTGGCAGATGACCATATCACACCCATGCCCCGTCAGGGCTTGCAAAATCTTTGCGCGTTTCATGAGATCACGCTCAGCCTGTGTCAATAACACCTGTGGCCTTTACCCATAAATATATTGCATGAGTTTGGAAGGGTCCTCCCCAGCCTAGGAATCCCCCTGTCACTACCCGCCCAAGCATGTTGGCAGAGGATGCAAAGCGTTCCCACCCTAACTCCCAACCCCACCCCTGCATCACCCCCCTCCCTGTCCCCCTCTCACACATATATTCTTCCCCTGGTTCCTCCCATACCACCACCAACCTCCTTGGGGGTTTTATCATGCATAAGGGTTCCCCCAACATGCCATAGAAGATGATTCCCCCATCACTCACTAAATAACCACCAGCTCCCCTGCTTCCATACCTCTCCCATACCAGTTGTCAGCATCTCCATACATTTTTCCATCATTGAGCCGACTCCAACAGGACTGAATGATATCTGCTTTGTTCCCAAATCTCCCATTGGCATCCCCAGCCCTGCCATTAGTCCCTCATTAGAGGCCCCATCACTAATGGTGTTTGGCTTAGACCAATTGCAGGCTCTCCTCTCCTCCCTATAACAGATAATCTACCCTCAACAGAATCCCCATCCATCACAAAGTATATTTTCAGAAATGTTCAAAGTCATGCTCTCTACAAGAGCAACAAATCGTAGCTAACTATAGTACCATATAGTGTGGGACGCAAGCTTATGAAAATAAGCAGTTAACATTTAACCTTTATAATACTACAGCATATACACAAGTGTTAGGAGGTGCTCCCTGTGTCCAGTAATATTGTGTGTCCTACTGAGACCATCCGGCCCCACTTGTTCCAGGGTCCTGCTGGGACAGATCACCAGTGTATACAAGGCTCAATCTCTGAGCCGCCTGGGCTGTGTCCTTTTAGTCTTTTAAGTCCTGATCCCCAAAAGGCAGTCCTCTGACTTGTAGAAGCACGCTCTTACCATGCTTTCTGGTCCAACTGGCCTCAAGAAGCCAAGCTATTCGAGAACTGCATGGCTTCTGCAGGTGTCCCAAACTGCAGTTGGTGGCCCTGAGCTTGGCAGGATATTGAAGGGAGAAGTGTAGACCCTTGGTCATCAGCTGTCCACAAACCGCAACAAAATCCCTCCTCTGTTTGCTTACCAATGGCAAATAGTCCTGAAAAAACAAAATGTCCATAGACAGGTGAGCCATGTGCTTCCAGGCTTGTGCTGCCTGCAGTACAGCTTCCTTTTGCAGATAATTGTGAAATCTTGCAATGACAGCTCTGGGCCTACTCATTAAACC
This sequence comes from Ichthyophis bannanicus, assembly GCA_033557465.1. Lineage (NCBI taxonomy): Eukaryota > Metazoa > Chordata > Amphibia > Gymnophiona > Ichthyophiidae > Ichthyophis > Ichthyophis bannanicus. The sequence goes on along the minus strand of CM066034.1, from coordinate 408,011,147 downwards.
CTTCCCACCTGAGGTCTACTCTGTATACATGCTCAAATTATTTTCCCGCTATGCTCAGTCGTCAGCAACAGAACCCCCAGCCAGGTTTCCAAATAGCCACGGATCTCTCTGTCCTTTACAGATTCGGCAACTCCTATAAAACTTAAGTTTTTGTGCTGTCTGTGGTTTTCTAAATCCTTTATCTTTTCACTCTGCTGGCGGATCAGATCTTCATACTGTTGAATGGTTTGAGTGTGTTTACGTTGCTGATCTTCCACATCCGAGATCCTTTGTTCGGCCTGAGCCACACGGCCGCCGACATCACCTGCATCAGCTGAGAAGATAGCCCGAGTCATCACCTTCATTAAGCTGGTTGTGGCTGCAGCGGCCGTGCCTGGCATCCCCAGCTCCGCCATCTTGGGTTCCGGACTCAGTCCTCTTCTTTCATGCAGTTTTCGCAGCCATCCACGGGTCTCAACCTCTCAGGGAAAAACTCTCCAGTTGTGTCTCGCTTCTTCAAGCTAATCGTGGGGTTCCGTGAGCAATGGGGACAGCATAACGTTAAAATTTGTAATTTTTTGGGAGATTATCCCAGAGCAGAGTAGAAACACGTTCTCCCTGCTCACCACATCACGTGACCCCCTTCCTCCCCCCTGCTTTCTTTTAGCCATTTTCTGATCCACATTAGTATACTGCTTCCTATCCCATGACTTTTTAATTTGGCCAAGAGTCTTTCATGAGGGACCTTGCCAAAGGCTTTCTGAAAATGCAGATACACTATATCACCCGACTCGCCTTTGTCTACATATCTATTCACACTTTCAAAAAAACCATCATAGATTAGTAAGACAAAGACCTTCCTTGGCTAAAGCCATGTTGGCTGTCTCCCATTAAGCCATGACTAGCTACATGTTCAGTAATTTTTTTTCTTTATAATGGTTTCTACCATTTTTACCAGTACTGATGTCAGCTCACCGGTCTGTAATTTCCCCGAATCACTCCTGGAACCCTTTCTAGAAATTGGCATTATATTGGCCGTCCTCCAATCTTCAGGTATTACAGATGTTTTTAATTATAGTTCACAGATTAATAGCAGGTCTGCAATCTCATATTTCAGTTCTTTCAACACCCTTGGATGTATACCATCCGGTCCAGGTGTTTGCTACTCTTCAATTTATCAAACAGTTGTAATTCATCTTCCCGGTGTATCTATATTTCTTTCAATTCTTCTGCAGCATCACCTTTTAATACCATTTCAGTCATGGGTAACATCCCTACATCTTCCTCAGTAAAGACAGAACTAAAGAATTCATTCAGTCTCTCTGCTATGGCCTTGTCCCCCCTTTTCCCTCTCTGTCATCTAATGGTCCAACTGACTCTCAGGGTTTTTGCTATGAATGTACTTGGGAAAAAGTCTTTATTCCTCAAAACCTGTCCCACACTTCTAGGTAGTGTGCCTCTTCCAGCAGCTTGGAGTACTTATGAAGCTGGCACCTCCCACCAGCCTCAGTATGCTCAATCTCCAAGCAGCTGGAGGAGTTAGTGAGCCAGGGTGCTGCACTCGTTGAAGGGACAACTAAGGAGCATAGTTTTATTCATTTTCTTTTATTTTCTTTCATTTCCTTAGTCTTCCTTCCTTGGCTGGTTTGTTTTGTTTTGGTTTAAAGCTTAAAAAAAAAAAAGCAAAGAAGAAAAAAGGAAATGGGCATAGGAGAGAGATCCCCTTCCCCCCCCCCATGTACTCGGGGGGGGGGGGGGCTTGGGCTTCACTAATACCCGGACTACTGGTGACTCCTGAACCCGTTACCGGATGAGGAGCCGCTGCGCATGCACAGACAAAGCTGCAGCCAGCATCCCAGTCTCTCCCTCGACGCCAATGCCAGTATTTGGTGGCTGAGCGCAAGGTGGGGAGATGAAGTAAGTAGAAGGCCCGAGGCACAAAACAGGGGTAGCAGGTAAACAGCCTCAAGCTCCGGCTGTGTATGTGTTTGTGTGTGTATACTTTCGACTGCCGGTGTCTGTCAGAAAGAGTGTAGAGAGATCCTCTGGATGCCCGGCCTGCTTAAGAGCATGAGAAACCGCGTGGCTGGCAGTTCTGTTAGCTGCGCTGGAAACAAGAATCCGCCATTATCATTGCTGCTGCTGCAGATAGCTTCCCGCAGGGCTTTTTCACTGGTAGAGACCCACTGCCGGGGTTTAAAAGCAAAATAAAAAAATCCTGCACTTCCCTCCCGAAACGTAGTGGTAGGAGAAGGCAGAAGTATTGAGACCTTGTTTAAATTTAGATTTAAATTGAATTTGAGCTTTGTTTTCTTTTGGTTCATTTTGGTTTAAGTGGGTTGGTCTGCCTTTGCAGCCCAGGAGATTTCTTAGAAATCAGGGGCCATAAAAGGGCCAGTCCACGGTGTCAGACGGCTGCCTGGGTGAGAATGTTCACAGTCTTGGCAAGTGCATATATCAATATGATTTGCAAGGGATTGTGGGAAATGCAGTTCATTCACACCAGACACAGCTGCTCACAATAATTAGTTGTGCTTGAGTGTAAAGCCAATAAGATATTTATTTATGGGGTTATTTCTCCCAACACAGATATGCTTGGTAGCACATAAAACAGGATACTTGCTTTCAGTGTTAAACTTGGAAAAACAAAATCAGGAAAACAGTTGAACTTGTCAGGCAATCAAAGCAAAAGAATAAAGACCTGGTTGGTAACAAACTGGTCTTTTCTGTAGGCTTTAGCTAATATTTTCTTAGCAGTGTTTCAAACAACAAGCAAAACCCACAAAGAAGGGAAAAACTGTTCTTTTCAGGTTAACTTCTTATATCTTCACACATAGACTCAGAAGTGATTCCCTCAGAGCTCACAAGCAATTAGGTAAGGCTCAATTGCTAGCAGTTATCCAGCTGAAACCCCTTAGCTGGCTTGCTTTCTACTGCGTGACCCAAAATCCTACTCAGGAGCTTTTCTGAGTAGATTAAAGAACAAGTTTGTATTTCTTTGTGATGGTTGCTGTACTTTATAACAGTAAATTACCAAAGGAGTTTAGACAGAGAGCAATCCATGTATTCACAGCCTGTATCTAAGACCGCTCCCCCTTCTTCAACAATCATGGGTTCAATATCATGGATTGGCACAGAGGAATTTCTCAATGCAGCACTCTCAGGAGAATACTTGTTTCCCTGCTGTCTTTCAAGGTTATAGCTAGGGCATAGATCAGTGTTCATACCTGAGCTTCCATTGCTGTTAGAGTTCCTCTCTAAATAGCCTGGCCAGTATGTAGTCCAGTTCTTATGTCCAGCCTTCCAATCCAGATCCCTGGACACTGGATCTCTCTTCACATACCTTCTGGCACGGGTCCCTTCCACGTGCAGCCGTCTCCCTCACAGGTACCGTCTGGAGATTCCTAGCTCTGCAGCACCATTCCTCTGGCTTTCCCCAGTCCAATGGTGTATGCTGGCCTTTTGAATGTCTCCCAGTATACGTACTGCTCTGGACTCCTTTAGGCCTCCCAAATGCTTTCCTCTTCTTTCTTCCAAAGGGTTTCTTGCCCTCTCTGTCCGTCCGCACTGGCTTCTGCTTCTGATGATCCTCCAGATGATGAAGATGTCCAAGCTGAGGATCTCCAAGCTGAATCTGAGGATGAGGATCTCCCAGATGAAACTGAGGATGAGGATAATTCTCTGTAGAATAAACTCTACCTTTATTCTGCTTTGATGAGTGCTCCACCCTAGCACAGCGCAGCTGTGCTGAATCAGGCCCTGCCCTTTGAGATGAGTGCTTAGGGATTACCTCATAGCCCTCCTGATTGAACACACGTTTCCCCACTTCAGCTCCTCTAATGGCTGTTGGAAACCTGGTGCATTCTGGGACTGGTAGTCTTTTATGGGAAAATTCTGTTTTCTTATTCCTACCAGAACTGACAGGTTGCTTGTTCAGAGTCACTTCACCTTTACTATAGCTCCTTCCTGAGCTATGATAAGCTTCCTTATCACAACGGGCATACCGGCATGCCTGCCAGACTGCAGTGCCTGGTATACAGGGCCCGTTGGGGGACAGTTTCTGACACAGGCATTTGCCGCGGTTGCACGCAAGAGGCCACATCTATAGAGCAATACTCACAGGATAAGGCAGGAGAGGACTGGAGTCTCTTACCAGCTAGGGAAACTCAGGACTCAGTGGGCCATGCGCTTCCACCACTAGAGCCGGCGTCCTGTTCCCCAATCCTTCCGACACCCTGTACATCTAGAGGACTGGGAGATGTGGCTGTCCCGGGTGATTTTTCACTGGAATTCGTCCTGCTTCTACATAAGGCGTTCTGCATGAGCCAGCAGCAGTCTTCGGCCTGCTCTGCGCCGGAGCGGGGCACGAAGAGGACAGTGGACACGAGAGAGTGCAGAACGCTGGCAGCCACTTTAAAGAAGACTGAGCCCTTGTCTGAAGAACCAGATGGAGAGGACCTGGACATGGAGTTAAATGTGAATGGTGATGAATTAGAAGAAGGAGTGATCCTGCAACAGGAGGAGCAGGCATGGATTGTATGGGTGTTCTGCCAGAAAGAGTTGCCAACGCTGATCATGGAGTCCTTGAAGGCCCTTAATATGCCCACTAGCCTCCCGGTGGAGAATGAGGCACTAGAGGACTCACTGCTCCAGGCGGTGTGGAAGATGTAGAAATTTTTCCCTGTGCACAGAGTGGTCAAGCAGATGATCCAAGATGAATGGGAGCTGCCGGAGGCTGGCCTTATGGGGAGGTCGGACCTTGCCGAGTCTGTACTTGTTGCCAGAGCAGGAACACGAGTTGCTTTGCTCTCCTAAGATGGATGTGGCGGTTTCGGCAGTTACCAAGAAGACGACGATCCCGGTAGAAGGTAGCGTGGTGCTCAAGGATGTCCAGGACAGGAAGTTGGACATCTTGTTAAAACAAGCCTTTGATATCGATGCCCTCTTGCTGCAGACTGCCATTTTTGGGGCTTGGGTAGCCAGGGCCTGGCTACACTGGTTGCAATGGGTTCAGCAGCTGGAAGAACCGGCGACTGATCAGTCAGGTGACGCAGCCAAGTTGGAATTGGGAGCTGCCTATCTCGCGGATGCCCACTACGATCTCAGGGAACTTTCAAAAAGCATGGTCTTGGTGGTAGCAGCTTGCCGCTACCTGTGGCTGCGGAACTGGGCTGCAGACAGTTCCTCCAAGTGCCACCTTAGCAAGCTCCCTTTTAAGGGAAAATTTATGTTTGAGAGGAAGTAGACAAATTGGTCAAGGGCTTAGGAGAATTGAAAGGGGATGTCTGCCCTAGGATAAGCATAGGCGGATTGATTCTCGTTCATGGCCTGGCTCTTGAGAGGTCGCGGTTGAAGAAGAAAAGGTTACTCTGGTCCCGTGATCGCAACCCTGCTGAGGGCATGGAAGAGGTCCACCTGTCTAGCATATATCTGGGTCTGGCGCATCTTTGAAGTGTGGTGTAGAGACAGGCAGTCTCACCTGTCGACTGCATCCATCCCAGAAATCCTAACGTTCTTACAGACCGGTATTGAGAAGGGCTTGGCTGCTAGTTCCTTGAGGGTACAACTGGCGGCGATCTCCTCTTATTGTGGAAGGGTCCAAGGGGTAGCGTTGGATACGCACACGGATGTAGTGTGATTCCTGAAGGTGGTGGCCTGCCCACCCTCCGTGGAGGTAAGTGGTCCCGCCTTCACCCTCCACGGAGGCCAGTGGTCCTGCCTTGGGATCTCAATTTGGTGTTAGTGGGGCTTACCAGAGAGCCCTTTGAGCTGCTGAGCTGGTCTTCATTGAAGGACCTGACACTTAAAATAGTGCTTCTTGTAGCGATATGCTTGACGTGCAGAATTTTGGAGCTTCAGGCCTTGTCTTCCCAGGAGCTATTCCTTTCTTTCTCAAAGGGGAAGATGGTCCTGCGACCAATGCCTTCCTTTTTGCACAAGGTGGTCTCCGCCTTTCATTTGAATCAGGTGGTATCTCCAGGAACAAGCAGGAATGTAGCTCACATATGGGTATCGTCGGTACCGACGGAGCCTGCGCTGGAACGCTCCCCAGTGTCCAATTAGAAAGCTTTTCGGAGCATTCCTCAGCACATGCGCACTGCCTTCCCACCTTTCCAACTGTCCCTCTTCAGTTCTTCGTTTTTCACGGAGCCAACAGGACCTATTCCCTGTCACCGCACAAAATTCCGTCTTTAAAATTCTTTTTTGTGGTCGTATTTGCCTACCGCACGACGCCTACCGGTACCGCCGGTTCTTTTCTTTTCCAAAAAACAAACAAACAAACCTTTCACTGTTTCTTTTCAGAAACTTTCCTGTTTTGGTGCTAGCCTTATAAAAAAAAAAACCCTCTTTTAGCAAAAAGAGGAAGTTTTTTCCTTCCTATATCCATCAGACTCAAGCTCCAGGCCAGCTTGCTCAAAAGGGACAAACTAGACAACAAAAGAAACCAAAAGGCCAGCTCTCCAGGTTCAGCCCCCTCAAGGGCTTTGACTCCTTCCTAGAGAGCTTTGACTTCCTGCCTCTGAGGGGTCCTCAACCCCCCAATATTCCCGGCAGGTTATGCCACTTTGTCAACAGATGGCATCAGATAACAGCAGAAGATTGGACTTTGTCCATTGTAGGGGAGGGGTACAAACTTCATTTTCACAGCTTACCCCCTCCTGCAATTTTAAAGCAGTTCAACTCGCAAACCTTGGCAGACAATCTGCTAGATCTCGAGGTCTCCACACTTCTTGCCCAAGGGGCAATAGTGGAAGTACCCATTCTTCAACAGGGTGCAGGGTTCTACTCCCCCTATTTTCTTATCCCAAAGAAAACAGGGGGACACAGACCCATTCTAGACCTCAGAGAATTGAACAAATATCTTTTTCGAGAAAAATTCAAGATGATTTCTCTGGGAACTCTTCTGCCATACCTTCAAAGCCAGGACTGGCTTTGCTCTCTAGACTTAAAGGATGCATACACTCACATTCTTATCCATCCAGATCACAGGAAATTTTTACGTTTCCTTTTCAGGGGAAGACATTTCTAGTACAGGGTTCTTCCTTTTGGTCTGGCTTCATCTCCAAGATGCATGGCAGTAGTAGCTGCATTTCTACGAACCCTGGGAATCTTTGTCTTCCCCTACTTAGAGGACTGGCTCATCCGAGCCTCCACAGTGACAGAGGCCAGCACTGCACTGTCTCATACAATGTGAATCCTCAAATACTTGGGATTGGTAATAAGCTTCCCGAAATCTCAACTAGTTCCTTCCCAATGCCTTTAATTCATAGGAGCCTGTCTGGATACCAGGCAGGCAAGGGCTTTCCTTCCACAAGCCCAGTGTCTTTGCATAATGCAGTTAGCTTCCCAAGCAGCAGGCAAATCCTTCCTCACTGCTCGGGAGCTACTGCAGTTACTGGGACACATGGCATCCACGGTTCATGTAGTCCCATATGCTTGCCTCCACATGCGAGCAGCTCAGTGGACCCTCTCCACACACTGGACACAGGCCACAGGTCATTTGTCGGACAAAATAACAGTCTCTCAATGACTAATTTTGTCCCTCCAATGGTGGCAATCATTAGAAAATCTGACAGTAGGGTCTCCTTTCCATCAACCCCTCTTTCAGGCCACCCTAACAACAGATGCATCTCAGGTGGGTTGGGGAGCACACCTGAATCATCTCTCTACCCAGGGCACCTGGACTCCACAGGAGGTTGGTTTACACATAAACCTCCTGGAGTTAAGAGCAATTTATTTAGCTCTTCGAGTGTTCCATGCCCAGCACAGCTACAAGACAGTCCTAGTCCAGACCGACAATCAGGTAGCCATGATCTATGTGAACAAGCAGGGTGGGACAGGCTCTCTGTCGTTATGCAACAAAGCTTTATTTATTATTTATTTATTTATTACAAATTCTTATATACTGCGCTATTTAGAATCAGTGCGGTTTACATTATAACAACATTTGCTTTAGAACAATTTCTTTTGCTCACATTATAACAGGGATTGTAACTTGGAGGTAACAGGGTAACTATATACAGATCAAACAAAGGAGCTTATAGATTATTTAGGTTATATTATGTAATAGAATCGTAATGTAGTAATCGTAATGTTCTTGATGGTGGATTCTTTGTAATGCACTGGGGGTTATGTTGTTGGTATGTCAGAAGCTGTGTGGGTGAGAAAAGGTGTTGCATGTGAGTGTACTAGGTTAGTGTGGGTAAAATAAAGGCAGAATAGGTGATGTTTAATAGCTTTTCTGAATTGCGAGAGGTCAGTAATTGATCTTATATGAGGTGGGAGATTGTTCCAGCACTTAGGAGCATATAGTGTAAATGCTCTGTTTCTAGTTGTTTGGGTACATTTGATGGACTCAGGTGGTATAGATAGCGTATTGTTGGTTGTTGATCATCTTAGTCTGTTCGTGGGGATACTTGTCAGGCGTGATGAGAGGGATGTGGAAGATATCCAGTTAATTGCTTTAAATGACAGGATTAATGCCTTGTAGGTGACTCTGCATTGTACTGGTAGCTAGTGTAGGTCCATAAGTATGGGAGTTGTTCTTTTCTAGAGATGCCGGAGAGAACGCGGGCTGCTGTGTTCATTGCCATTTGAAGAGGATTGAGAGAGCTTTTAGGGAGTCCATGTAGGATGATGTTGGCATAATCAAAGTGTGGCATTACTAGTGTCTGGAATACTGTTCTGAAGTCGTCCGGTGCTAGTAGAGGTCTTAGATGTCTTACTTAGTTTCTGTATTTTGTTGTAAATGGACTTGGTTGTATTCTTTATATGCTCTTTAAAGTTAAGCTGCTGGTCTATTGTAATCCCCAGATATCGTATTACAGACTTGCATGGGAGCTAAGCGTCACGGACTTTCAATGAAGCGGGGGGAGAGAAGTCTTTGTTCCTGGTTATGAAAAGGACTTCAGTTTTTTTTAAATTTATGCGAAGATTCTGGGATAGGAGCCAATCAGTAATTGTATTGAAGCATTCAATAAGTGGAGCAAGGTTTGGCTGCTTAATTTTAATTGGGGCGAAAATCAGTACATCATCCGCATATATAAGACTGGAGATGTTAAAAGAACAGATGATATCACAAATGGGTTGCATATAAATGTTAGAGTAGAGCCGACAGGGATGATCCTTGGGGTACTCCTTGTTGCTGATGGAATGGTTCCAATGTTGAGGGACCTATCCGTACTTGCTGCCAGCGGTTCATGAGATAGGATTTGCACCATTCCCAGGCAAGGCCTTGAATTCCCTTTTCCTGGAGACAGGAGAGGAGTTGTACATGGTTAACAGAATCGAATGCAGCTGCTATATCAAGAAATATGAGCGCGAACCCATTCTCAATTTTGTCAATCCCTCTGGATAATGTATTGATGAGTATAGTGAGTAGAGTCTCTACACCATGTGACTCACGGAATCCATGCTGAGAAGGGTCAAGAAGGGCTGATATGTCAATATGTTGTTGTAGTTGCATTTGAACCACCTTCTCTATGAGTTTGGCTAGATAGGGTATACTTGAAATCGGGCGGTATGAGTCTGTCTTTGCTGTGTCAAGTTTGTTGCTTTTCAGGAGAGGTCGTATGGAGGTTTGTTTCAGTATTTCTGGTAATGTTCCTGTTGAGAAGGAGAGTTCCATGATGTAGACTAGAGTTGAGCTAAGTTCTATATGCATCGATCTGATACAATAGGCAGGACAAGGATCATTTGGAGCCGTAGTGGTGTTAAGGTTGGTAATAAGGTCAGCAATGTACTTCTCTGTCGGAGAGGTGAATTTTGTCAATTGCTGAAGTATCTGGGGGAGGAGGCACGGTGTGGAGCTTTGCATAAAATTTGTTTTTATAATTTTAGATTGTAAGTACTCAGCGAATGACTGGGGTTGGATAGACACTGTTTGACTGGAGGAAGGTGTCTTAGTGCTTTAGCAATGCTAAAGAGGTCTCGTGGTTTATTTAATGATCTAAGGAGGATATCTGTATGGTGCTCTCTAATTTTTTTGTAGACTTTTTCATGGTGTTGTTTCAGGGTGTTCTCATACTCTGATTTGTCAGATGTGGATCGAGATTTGCGCCATTTTCTTTCTTGCCTTCTTAGAAGCTGAAGCGATGTACATAGTTCAGCAGAGAACCAAGGGGCTGGTTTTCTGTTTCGTGGTTGTTTATTGGATGCTGATGATTTTTTGGAGGAAGGTAGATGTGAACAAGAGGTAAGGGTGGAGTTCCATCTATGGATCATTTCATCGAGATTCTGTGCTGGTTGACGGAGTGTTGGAAGAGTGTTGTTGAGGAAATCATCTCTATCCAAGGATTTGAAATGAGATTTTTCTCCTGAGGAGATTGAGTTTTCTTGGTTGGTTGGAGTTTGGGTATGCTGGCATGGGATTTGGAAGGAGATCACATTGTGGTCTGACCATGGAACCGGTGTGGATGATAGGTAAATATTCTTGATTAATTCAGATTGAGGAGCAAAGATGAGATCAAGGGTGTTTTCCCTTAAGATGTGTTGGAGAGTTCACCAGCTGGGTATAACCAAGGTCCTTCATTGTATCGAGGAATGTATCGGAGTAACTAGGCTGCAATGAGGCGAGGTTAAAATCTCCAAACAGCCAATTAGGTTTGCTTGGGCTTCCAGGGTTACATGCAAAGTCTATAATGTTGGATAAATCTTCTGGAGGTGAAGAAGGAGCTCTGTAAATAAGATTTATGTTAATATATTTGTTAGAGATAGATATTGTGTCCATGATACTCATTGAGGCTAGTGATTGGAGCTGGAGATTACTCTTTGAAAGAATGAGGACTCCTCCTCCTTTCCGGTTGCTTCTATGACAAGCGTGTATCACGTAGCCGTGGGGGATGAGTTGATTTATGATGACGGTATCTGTATCTGATAGCCAGGTTTCTGTGACATGAGGATATCAAGGTTCTGAGTGGTGATAAGATCTGTGATGGCTGGCCATTTTTTTCGAATAGATTGTGCGTTGATGAGAGCACATTTAAGTTGTCTTGAATAGGAATGTTTTTAGATTCTGGATTAAAGGAATTGTTAATGGAAATATATAGTAAGTGTGAATGCCTGATATGATGTGCATGTGATTGTGTATGGTGGGAGCTGTTACTGTTTCTCCTTCACAGGCTATGTAGGATAGGGATGTAGCTATGTGTGGGTGATAAGGCTGAAGTGTTTTGGATGATGTCTGCTAAGAGGTAAAAGCTAAATATAGCAAATAAGGATATAGCCATGTTAGGGTGATAGGCTAGAAGCAATAGTATATTAATTCAATTACAGTGATAAGTTACTGGCAACAGTATTGAGATATACAAGCAGTGATAAGTTACTGGCAACAGTACAATGGAGACTAGCACTAATGAGTCTACTGGCAACAGTATCGAGATATACAAGCAGTGATAAGTTACTGGCAACAGTACAATGGAGACTAGCACTAATGAGTCTACTGGCAACAATATATAAATTAAGTGGCAAAGAGATGCAGTGGCTATACTTGTGAGGCTATACTTGCGATAGACAGCAGGGGATAAAACAATTGTCTGAAGGGAGATGTTAGCTCAGGATCCTGTTGCGTGGAGTCTGTTTGCTGGCGTCAGTCAGTTCGTAGGAGAAAGGCTGAAGTTACGGCTGTGTCGTTGGTGAGAGAGCTCAAGCTCGGGGGAGCTCACGCTGTTAGATCGTTGTTAGAGAGTCCAGGATTAACCGGCCATTAAGCTGCCTGGGCCAACTGCCTAAGGGCCACGCCAAAGGGCTCTCTGGCGAGGCCCTCAGGCAGTTGGCCCGCCAGGCGCGGGCGCACCCGACGGCGCCTTTCTTTTAAAAGCTGCGTTGGCTGCCCCGATTGGGCAGCAGAAGATGGAGGTGCGGCTCCGTATCCCCGGCTGGCTCGATCCCGGCCGGGAGAGCTATGACTGTGGGCCCTCGCCAGAGAGTATGAAATTCACCTTCTAGTGGTATATCTTCCAGGTATTCAAAACCTTTGGGCAGACAAACTCATTTGAGTACTGCTGCCTCACAAGTGGTCTCTCCATCTAGACCAGGTGGCAAAGATATTTCATTTCTGGGGCACTCCAGACATAGACCTCTTTGCAAGTCCACTGAATGCCAAACTTCCCCAGTTCTATTCCTGGATTCTGGCTCACAATTGTCAGGCAAGGGATGCCTTACTCCTTCACTGAGGTCAGGACTTCCTTTATGCCTTCCCACCCATTCCCCTCATCCCCAAAATACTCTTCAAGCTTCAGAGAGACAGGGGTCACATGATTCTCATAGCCCCACGATGGCCACACCAAGCATGGTATCCCCTGCTTCTACATCTTTCTGAAGCTACACCTCTGGAGTTGGGCATGCTCCAGATCTCCTTTCCCAAGAGGACGGGACGCTATGGCACCCGAGTCCCCAGTCCCTGCATCTCACGGCCTGGTTGCTGAAGGCTTAGACCTCCAGGATTTCAACCTGCCCCAACAGGTAAAGGATATCCTTCAGGCTTCTAGAAAACTTTCCACCAGAAGATCTTATGCCTTCAAGTGGAAACGTTTTACTATATGGTGCTCGAAGAAGGGATTAAACCTTCTTGTCATACCTTTAGAATCGATACTAGAGTATCTCCTTCACTTATCAAATTCTGGACTAAAGACCAATTCGGTAAGAGTCCATCTTAGTGCAATTGCAGCTTCTTATAAGCCTCTGAATGGACAACCAATTTCCTCTCATCCACTCATATTCAGATTTATGAGAGGTCTTCTGTTAACCAATCCTCCCATTAAGCCACCACTGGTGGCATGGGATCTAAATCTAGTTCTCGGGCAGCTCATGAAGCCGCCTTTTGAGCCTTTAGCCACTACAACTCTTATGTTTTTGACTTGGAAGGTCATCTTCCTAATTGCAATCACCTCTGCACGCCACATTAGTGAACTGCAAGCTTTAGTGGCTGATCCTCCTTATACTAGGTTTCATCATGATAAGGTTGTTCTTAGAACTCATCCACACTTTATGCCAAAGGTGGTTTCGCCTTTTCATTTGAATCAATCTTCCTGTATTTTTTCCGAGGCCTCATGCCTCTAATACAGAAAGAAACCTTCATACTTTGGATTTTATAAGAGCCTTAGCCTTTTACCTACAGAGAACACAGCAACATAGAAAGTCCTCGGAACTTTATATAGCTTTTGACTCTAGTCATTTGGGACTTCCAGTCTCCAAAAGAATTTTATTTAAATGGATTGCCCAATGCATATCCTTTGCTTATGAGAGTAAGGGTCTTCCTCTTCAAGGCCATGTCACAGCTCATAATATGAGAGCCATGGCAGCTTCCATGGCTAATCTCCACTCCGTGTCTATTGATGACATTTGTCGAGCAGCCACATGGGCTTTGGTACCCACCTTCACAGCCCACTACTACCTGGATAAAGCCTCCAGTCGGGATGCCTTCTTTGGCCAAGCTGTTCTTCAAAATCTCTTTCAGACCTAATTCAACTCCTACCCACCAAGCCTGGTGGAATGCCAGAGATCCATGGGATGAAGGATGCCTACCTTTCTAGGGCGGCACCTTCCTGGAGCTATCTCCCTGGCATCTTCAGTTAGGGAGTCCCCATATGTGAAGACACTACGAGGAGCAGCGCTCTTGCAACGCCGACCAGGGTACACAGAAAGCAAGAGACAAAATCAGGGATGGATGGTAAACGGATGTTTATTCATGAAGAACCCCAACGCGTTTCGGCGCGTACGCCTTCTTCAGGGGGTACACAGCTAAAAACATAAATACAGTCAAATAAATATACATATGAAATAAAATTAGGATCAAAACCCCATATAAATATATTTATATATACATGTAAAAACATAACATGATTAAAAGTAAAATACACATAATAAAAACTATGTTCCAAACGCAGGACAAGAGACAAAAGAAGAGTGCCAATAATAAACAAAGAAGATAAAAATGCAATATTATGTACCATAGAAATGTTTAGTACCGATATAATTTAACAATCCAACTTATCATGGAATAAGAAGGTCCTTAGAAAGCAAACTGAAAAAACAAATATAGCACCCTTATACATTTAAAGAATATATATAAATCACTACATCATAATGTGTTATACTAATGGCAGAAGCCTGTCAAACATATAAAGCACAGAAAATGTATAATATATTAATGGTTAAAAAGATAAATAATAACAAAGGAGCTAACCTGAGTCGGGAGACTCGGTTCACAATTACCATCAACCTGCAAAGTCCCGACGAAAACCACTGCATATAACACTGAAAGTAAAGGGAAGAGGCTTTATGCTTTATAATGTTTAAAATAAAGTAAGTAAGATCGTACTGACTATTTGATATTCTCAAAGCTTAAGGATGGTGTACAATGATCCTACCTTTAAAGTTTAGAAAAGCACCGTCAGGAATCTGCTTCGGAGACATGCAAGGGAAGTCTGACTGATTAAACTGCCAAATTATAACAACGCCGATATTCGCGCCAAAAGGGAAGGAGTATGCGCGGTGGGTAGAGCAGCCATTCATGAAAAAGTGCAACACCACCACTGAGGTTTAAAGAGCATGTTTTCTCGTGTCGTCTCACTGGAAATTGCCGACAATGTACGTGTGCTGCTGATAATATTCAGAGTCATGCTACACCTAAAAACTATAACATAAATGTAACCATGAAACCAATGATAAAAACATTAATAAACCAAACTATTTAAAATAATCAAAATCAGATCTTTAAAACCAAACTATCACGGAAGTAAAACCTGGGGCGTTAGAACGACACCACTCCAATCGGTTTGAGCCATCCGGTTCCCTATTTTCCCCTGCTCCCCCACCACCTCCCCGCCCACAGCAGAGTCCAAGGAAGGATTTTCGCAGGGAGACGACATGGAAAGGAGGTGGCAGAGGCATGCCTCACAAATCACCAAACAATTGGCAGACCAAGCCCAAAGACCCACCACCCACACAATTTCAAACACAAGGGAGGGGGCGCACATGAGATTCAACAGCCAAGAGGCAGTTAGACTGGGACCTTTAAGCAGTGTTGTGAACCTCTCCAGTTACCCACTTTCAGATGAGGAGATTAAAGTCTTAGAAAAAGGATTGTCCTTTGTACCAACTAGACAACATGATAAATTCACTACTCATGTAGAGCTGTATAAATTCTTTCGGAAACTGAAAATAGTAGACTACTTTAAAACGTCAGAAAACCCAATTCTGATTGTTCAGTTGTAAAAAATCCCTCAACATGGGTACCTCCCAATGTTAATGCCATAATAACCACATATGAACAGGTAGTTCTATCCAAAGTAAATCAATTGTATCAAACAAAGATCACTCGTGCGTATTACAATTTTACAGCCTCACAAAAAGCAGCCTTAAAAAGTTTGCAATCTAATAACGATATTATAATAAAACCAGCTGATAAGGGTGGAGCTATTGTGGTCCAGGATAGAGAAGCTTACATTAAAGAAACATTACGGCAACTGAATAATAAAGAATTCTATCAGAAGATTTATGATGACCCTAAACAAGTTCTACAACAAAAGATAGATACCCTATTGTATATAGGTAAGGAAGCAGGCCACCTCACTCCTCATGAGATTTTTCTTAACGGTTCCTCATCCGGTTATACCTACTATATATATGGTTCCTAAAATCCACAAATCACTTCAGAATCCACCGGGACGTCCGATAGTATCTGCCATTGGATCTTTATTAGAACCTCTATCCAAATTCCTGGACATCTTTCTGAGACCCTTTGTATCACAAATGCCATCTTATGTACACGACTCCACACATGTTATTAATATTTTACAGGGATTTAAAGGATATCACAATGACCTTCTGCTGGTTACCCCTGATATCAGTTCACTGTACACGAACATTCCTCAACAAGCAGCTATAGAAGTTCTAACAAACACTTTGATTCAAAGGGAAAAACTCCTACCGGTTCACACTCCTACCTTTTTTCTAACACAACTAGCAACTTTGGTTATGATGGAAAATTATTTCAATTTCAGAGGAATTTTTTACAAACATATCAAAGGGGTAGCCATGGGCTCATCCATGGCTCCGGATGTCGCTAATTTATATGTAGCCCAATTTGAAAAACAATACTTATCATTCCATCCGTACCAAACAAATATTCTCTTATGGAAGCGATATATTGACGATATCCTTATAATTTGGGAAGGCACTGAACAGTTGTTACACAACTTTTTTATTTGGCTTAACACTTTGGACCCTAATTTGCAATTTGAAGGGACTTTTAGTTCCAACAGTATTTCATACTTAGATAAAATGATTAAGAAAGACAATGATGGATTCATAACAGACCTTTATCAGAAACCGACGGACCGTAATACTTTATTACAATATGACAGCTGCCACAATATGTGTCTCAAGAATAATTTGCCAACTAGTCAATTTCTCGAAATAAGAAGGCTATGCACAACAGACACTGATTTTGAATTTCAAGCGGTTAAGATGCATAAAAGATTCATGGATCGTGGCTATTCACAGAAATGCATCAAAAAAGCATATTTAAGAGCTTGTGCAACAGAATGCTCTTCTTTACTGAAAAAGAAAGATCGGCAGAAAAACACAGACAAAATTGTTTGTGCCCTCACATTTACACATTTTTCTAGAGCAATTGTGAACATCCTGAGACAATGGTATCTCTTACAATCTTTACCTTGTTTCACTTCTAAAGAACTAATGATAGCATATAAGAGAAACCCCAATTTGGCTAACATTTTAGTACCATCAGCCCTTAAGAGAAGTAACCCTGAACCAAAAGTTAAAGGTCATTTTAGTTGTGGCAGCTGTTCAGTGTGTCTTCATACTATTACTGTTAAAAACGCTTTCACTCATCCCATTTCTCAACATAAAGTGTACCTTCAAAATTACACAAATTGTAAGACGTCTAATGTAATATATTTAATCCTTTGTCCCTGTAATTTGGTTTATATTGGAAAAACAATAAGAGAGGTTTGTACACGCATCATTGAGCATCGTAGTTGCATTCAGAGGAAAGTGTTAGATAAACCTCTAGTCTCACATTGGGTCTCAGCAAATCACAAAATTAGTGACTTAAAGTATGTAGTTTTAAAAAAAGTAATGCTACATTGGAGAGAGGGTGACATCAATAAGGCTTTATTAAAACTGGAACAAAGATTTTATTTATTTATTTATTTATTTATTTAATTGGATTTTTATACCGCCTTATCATACAATCAAAGCGGTTTAACAAGAGAGAAAATTAGTAATAGATATGCCATACTGGGTCAGACCAAGGTCCATCAAGCCCAGTATCCGGTTTCCAACAGTGGCCAATCTAGGTCATAAGTACCTAGCAGTTTCCCCAAGGGACACAGGTTCCACAATGCTTGTATTGGTTCAAGCATTGATATCCTGGGTCACTTCTTAATAATGGTTTATGGACCTTTCCTCCAGGAACTTGTCCAAACCTTTTTTAAACCCAGCTACACTAACAGCCTTTACTACATCCTCCGGTAACAAATTCCAGAGTTTGATTACACGTTGAGTGAAAAAATAATTTCTTTTATTAGTCTTAAATAGTTTACCCTGTAGCTTCATTGCATGTCCCCTAGTCTTTCTATATTCTGATAAGGTAAACAATCGATCTACGTTTACCCGTTCCACTCCGTTCATTAATTTATAGACTTCTATCATATCTCCCCTCAGCCGTCTCTTTTCCAGGTTAAAGAGCCCCAACCTTTTTAGCCTTTCTTCATAGGAGTATCCTTCCATCCCCTTTACCATTTTGGTGGCTCTTCTCTGAACCTCTTCTAAAATCGCTATATCCTTTTTAAGATACGGCGACCAGAATTGCACACAAAATTCAAGGTGCGGTCTCACCATGGAACGATATAGAGGCATTATTATATCTTTTGTTTTATTTTCCATTCCTTTCCTTATCATACCTAGCATTCTATTTGCTCTCTTGGCCACCGCTGCACACTGGGCCGAGGGTTTTAACATGGTATCCACAATGACGCCTAAATCTTTTTCCTGGGTGGTGGTTCCTAATGTGGAACCTTGCATCATGTAACCATAGTTTGGGTTGTTCTTCCCTAGGTGCATAACCTTGCACTTATCCACATTAAATTTCATCTGCCATTTTGATGCCCAGTCTTCCAATTTATCAAGATCCTCTTGCAATTTTCCACAATCCTCTTGGGTTTTAACAACTTTAAATAGTTTTGTGTCATCTGCAAATTTGATAACCTCACTCGTTATTCCACTTTCCAGGTCATTTATGAATATGTCAAAAAGCAGCGGACCCAGCACAGATCCCTGGGGTACACCACTATTCACCTTTCTCCATTGGGAAAACTGGTCATTTAGCCCTACCCTCTGCTTTCTATCTTTTAACCAGTTCCTGATCCACAATAGTACACTGCCTCCTATCCCATGACTCTTTAGTTTTGCCAAAAGTCTCTGATGAGGGACCTTGTCAAAGGCTTTCTGAAAGTCCAGATACACAATATCAACCGACTCACCTTTGTCCACCTGATTATTCACTCCTTCAAAAAAACATAACAGATTAGTAAGACAAGATCTTCCTTGTCTAAAGCCATGTTGGCTGTCTCCCATTAGGTCATGACTCTCTACATGCTGAGTAATTTTATTCTTTATGACGGTGTCTACCATTTTTCCTGGTACTGACGTCAAGCTCACCGGTCTGTAGTTTCCCGGATCACCCCTGGAACCCTTTTTAAAAATTGATGTTACATTGGCGATCCTCCAATCTTCAGGTATTAGAGATGATTTTAATGATAGTTCACAGATTACTAATAGCAGGTCTGCTATCTCATATTTCAGTTCTTTCAACACCCTTGGATGTATACCATCTGGCCCAGCTGATTTGCTACTCTTCAGTTTATCTAATAGTTGTAATACATCTTCCCGATGTATCGATATTTCCTTCAATTCTTCCGCACTTTTAAATACCACTTCAGTCATGGGTAACATCCCTACATCTTCCTCAGTAAAGACTGAAGCAAAGAATTCATTCAGTCTCTCCGCTATTGCCTTGTCGCCTCTTAGTGCTCCTTTAACCCCTTTATCATCTAATGGACCAACTGACTCTCTCTCACAGGTTTTTTGCTACGAATGTACTTGAAAAGGTCTTTACTTCGCGTTTTTGCTTCCGCAGCAAGCTTCTTCTCAAATTCTCCCTTTGCCTGCCTTATTAATGCCTTGCATTTGACTTGCCAGTGCTTGTGCTGTTTCCAGGTTTCATCGTTTGGCTCTTTTTTCCATTTCCTGAAAGATGCTTTTTTGGCAACAACAGCCTCTCTGACCCCACCTTTATACCATGCTGGCAGTTTTTTGGACTTACTTCCACTTTTCTTAAAGCGTGGAATACAGCTGGTCTTCGTTTCCAAGATAGTATTTTTCAACAACAGCCAAGCCTGATGTACGTCTTTAACCTTTGCAACTGCTCCTTTTAGTTTTTTCTTAAATGTTTTCCTCATTTTATCATAGACTCCCTTTCGAAAGTTAAAAGGTAGTACTGTGGATTTCCTTACTATCCCTCCTCCACTAATTAAATCAAAGGCGATCATGCTATGATCCCTATTGCCAAGTGGCCCCAACAACCTTATCTCTTGCACTAGATCTGGTGTTTCACTAAGGACTAGGTCTAATATGGCTTCCCCTCTGGTCGGTTCATGAACCAGCTGCTCCAAGAAGCAGTCATTTATTTCATCTAGGAATTTTATCTCCCTAGCATGTCCTGACGTGACACTGATCGAGTCGATACCGGGGTAGTTGAAATCACCCATTATTATTACTGCGCTGTAACTTTTGTTAGCTTCCTTTATTTCTTTGAGCATTTCATCATCCATTTGGTCATTCTGCCCAGGCGCTCGATAGTACACCCCCACTGCCATTGCCTTCCCCCTTTTATATGGAATTTCAATCCATATAGATTCTACAGCAGATTTTGTTTCCTGCAAAACTTTAATCCTTTCTGACTCGATGCCCTCTCTAACATAGATAGCAACCCCTCCACCAATTTGATCAGCTCTATCATTACGATATATTTTGTACTCAGGTATCAGTGTCCCACTGGTTGTCCTCCTTCCACCATGTCTCTGATATTCCAATCATATCTAACCTTTCATTTAGTGCTATATATTCTAACTCTCCCATCTTATTTTTTAGACTTCTAGCATTTGCATACAAGCATTTTAGAGAATATATTTTATTCATATTAATTTGGCTATTGTTAGACATGGGTAATTTGGGATCTTTAAGCTCTGTCTGCTCCATACTTGAGGGCATTTGGGCTACTTTACTCTTTTGTGGAACCTCTCTGCTTTTGGTAGTATCCTTCAAAGATACATTCTTCCGAACCATCCGCTCTTGGGCGACTGTCGGCTTTCCCCTAATATCTTGTTTAAAAGCTGCTCTATCTCCTTTTTAAAGGTTAATGCCAGCAGCCTGGTTCCATCCCGGTTAAGGTGAAGCCCATCCCTTCGGAAGAGCCCCTCCTTTTCCCAGAATGTTCCCCAGTTCCTAACGAATCCAAAACTTTCATCTCTGCACCATTGTCTCATCCACGCATTGAGACTCCGGAGCTCTGCCTGACTTTTGGGTCCTGCGCGTGGAACAGGAAGCATTTCGTAGAATGCTACCCTGGAAGTTCTGGATTTCAACTTCCTACCTAAAAGCCTAAATTTAGCCTCCAGAACCTCACTACCACATTTTCCTATGTCATTGGTACCGACATGTACCAAGACAGCAGATTCCTCCCCAGCACTATCTAAGACCTTATCTAGGTGGCGCGTGAGGTCCGCTACCTTCGCACCAGGCAGGCATGTTAACAGGCGATCCTCACGTCCACCAGCCACCCAGTTATCTACATGCCTAATGATCGAATCACCAACTATAACAGCTGTCCTAACCCTTCCCTCATGGGCACATGGCCCTGGAGAAACTTCCTCGGTGCTTGAGGGTTTTACATCACCTGGAGGACAGGTCCTAGTTACAGGATCACTTCCTGCCACACCAGGGTGATGCTCTCCTGTCATGTGACCTCTCTCCTCCATGGCAACAGGGATGCTGCCAGACTGGTGGTGGGACTTCAGGACTATATCCCTGTAGGTCTCGTCTATGTACCTCTCTGTCTGTCTTATGCTTTCCAAGTCTGCTACTTTAGCCTCTAGAGAACGGACTCGTTCCCTGAGAGCAAAGAGCTCCTTGCACCTAGTTCACACGTAAGACCTCTCACCAACTAGGAGAAAATCATACATGTGACACTCAATGCAAAAGACTGGAAAGCCCCCATCCCGCTGCTGGTAATTTATGGGAAGATGAGTACCTCTTTGATTGGGTTTCGCATCTCTAATTTTTAGGAAGAGCATACACAGATATGAATAAGAATTCATTTTTTCAACATTTTTTATAAAAATACCTTTAATTAAAACATTTTTAAGAAACCAATGTACTCAATTGGTAATTCGGTCTCTAATAGAAATAGTTCTAAATTTGTTTTAGTTATAAGAGCGTTGGATTCTAATACAGTTGTATAAGAAGTATGGTTGCGTTATCCACATTGAGTGCTTGGCTTAGAGTATTTCATAGTTAACTTTATATCAACCCCCCTTTTTTTTGGATTGTTTTTACTGCACTGCGGCATTGTAACATTGTACCATTATTGATGTTTAACAGCGCAGTGCTTTGGTTGAAACAATAAGATGCATAGTCTCCTAGATTTGTAATTTGCCCATTCGGAAAGGTTTTTGTTCTCTAGCTTTGTTTACCTTTTAGCCTTCTCCAGGTTGTTGCACTGGAGTAGTTTTATCACGTTCAGGATTTCTATGCAGGGTTTTAAAGTATAACTACCGACAGCGCCCTCAGTTGCCACACACTCAGATGACGGTATATAGTAGTCTTTATATATAGAAAAAGGGGCCTGTTCTTGGGGCAATAGCAATTTTTATTGCTCCTAAATGAGTATTAAATAGCAGTACACATACACATTATAGCAGTATATAAAAGGATCTCTCTGTACCATACACTACCGTTGTTGAATATCAAAATCAAACTATATCGTTGCAGTGACTTTTAGAAAATAATTAGTCTGGAAATAGAACCTAATAGCAAGACAGCCGCAGGATTGTTCTAACGCCCCCAGTTTTACTTCCGTGATAGTTTGGTTTTAAAGATCTGATTTTAATTATTTTAAATAGTTTGGTTTATTAATGTTTTTATCATTGGTTTCATGCTTACATTTATGTTATAGTTTTTAGGTGTAGCATGACTCTGAATATTATCAGCAGCACACGTACATTGTCGGCAATTTCCAGTGAGACGACACGAGAAAACATGCTCTTTAAACCTCAGTGGTGGTGTTGCACTTTTTCATGAATGGCTGCTCTACCCACCGCGCATACTCCTTCCCTTTTGGCGCGAATATCGGCGTTGTTATAATTTGGCAATTTAATCAGTCAGACTTCCCTTGCACATCTCCGAAGCAGATTCCTGACTGTGCTTTTCTAAACTTTAAAGGTAGGATCCATTGTACACAATCAGGGCCGGCCCGTCCATTGAGCGAGAATGTTTTTTGCACAGGGCCCCGCTTTTCAGGGGGCCCTGCGCAAAAAACATTCTGATCCAACATTAAAATTTAAAAAAAAAAAGTCCCATCAGCCCCCGCGGGCTTAACAGAGCAGCGAGAGAGAAACTATTCCCTCACGCTCTGAAAGCCGGCGCGTGTGACTGGAGGCAGCTGAGAGAGGTGATACCGGGGAGGGCAGGCTCTGCTGGGCAGGGGGGGCCCCGCGGCACACTCGATTCTGCCGCGGCGGCCCCGGCCCCGGCAGAGGCAGCGACAGCTTTTTTTGTAAAAAAAATTTCGCGGGGGGGGGGGGGGTTAGGAGTGGTAATGGCGGTGGGCGGTGGGGGGGGGTAGGACTGGTGATGGGCTGGGGGGGGTTAGGAGTGGTAATGGCTGTGGGCTGTTGGGGGTGTTAGGACTGGTGATGGGCTGGGGGGGTTTAGGAGTGGTAATGGCTGTGGGCTTTTGGGGGGGTTAGGACTGGTGATGGGCTGGGGGGCGTTAGGAGTGGTAATGGCTGTGGGCTGTTGGGGGGTTAGGACTGGTGATGGGCTGGGGGAGGTTAAGCAGTGTTAATGGCTATGGGCTGTTGGGGGGTTAGGACTGGTGATGGGGGTTAGGAGTGGTAATGGCTGTGGGCTATTGGGGGGGTTAGGACTGGTGATGGGCTGGGGGGGTTAGGAGTGGTAATGGCTGTGGGCTGTTGGGGGGGGGTTAGGACTGGTAATGGGCTATGGGGGGCTAGGACAGGAAATGGGCTGATGGGGGGGTTAGGAGTGGTTATGTGCTGGGGGGGTTAGGAGTGGTAATGGCTGTGGGCTGTTGGGGGGGTTAGGACTGATGATGGGCTGGGGGGGGTTAGGAGTGGTAATGGCTGTGGGCTGTTGGGGGGTTAGGACTGGTGATGGGGGTTAGGAGTGGTAATCGCTGTGGGCTGTTGGGGTGCTTAGGACTGGTGGGCTGGGGGGGGTTAGGAGTGGAAATGGCTGTGGGCTGTTGGGGGGGTTAGGACTGGTAATGGGCTATGGGGGGCTAGGACAGGAAATGGGCTGATGGGGGGGTTAGGAGTGGTGATGGGCTGGGGGGGTTAGGAGTGGTAATGGCTGTGGGCTGTTGGGGGGGTTAGGACTGATGATGGGCTGGGGGGTGTTAGGAGTGGTAATGGCTGTGGGCTGTTGGGGGTTAGGACTGGTGATGGGCTGTTGGGGGTTAGGAGTGGTAATGGCTGTGGGCTGTTGGGGGGGGTTAGGACTGGAGATGGGCTGGGGGGGGTTAGGAGTGGTAATGGCTGTGGGCTGTTGGGGGGTTGGTACTGGAGATGGGCTGGGGGGGGGGGTTAGGAGTGTGGTAATGGCTGTGGGCTGTTGGGGGGTTAGGACTGGTTATGGGCTGTTGGGGGTTAGGAGTGGTAATGGCTGTGGGCTGTTGGGGGGGTTAGGACTGGTAATGGGCTATGGGGGGCTAGGACAGGAAATGGGCTGATGGGGGGGTTAGGAGTGGTGATGGTCTGGGGGGGTTAGGAGTGGTACTGGCTGTGGGCTGTTGGGGGGGTTAGGACTGGTGATGTGCTGGGGGGGGTTAGGAGTGGTAATGGCTGTGGGCTGTTGGGGGGTTAGGACTGGTGATGGGCTGTTGGGGTTAGGAGTGGTAATGGCTGTAGGCTGTTGGGGGTTAGGAGTGGTAATGGCTGTGGGCTGTTGGGGGGGTTAGGACTGGTAATGGCTGTGGGCTGTTGGGGGGGTTAGGACTGGTAATGGGCTATGTGGGGCTAGGACAGGAAATGGGCTGATGGGGGGGTTAGGAGTGGTGATGGGCTGGGGGAGGTTAGGAGTGGTGATGGGCTATGGGGGGGCTATGGGGGGCTATGGGCTATGGGGGAGCTAAGTCTATATGGGCTGATGGGCTTAGGACTGGAAGTGGGCTATGGGGGGGCTTAAACTAAAAATTGGGTGATGGGGGATTAGGACTGGAAATGGGCTGGTGGGATTAGGACTGGGAGTGGGCTATGGGGGGCTAGGACTGGTAATGGGTTGGGGGGGTTGCTAAGACTGGAAATGGGCTGGGGGATTAAGACTGGAGGTGGGCTGATGGGGTTAGGACTGGTAATGGGCTATGGGGGGGGTTAGGACTGATAATGGGCTATGGGGGGGCTGGGACAGGAAATGGGCTGATGGGGAGGGGTTAGGACTTGAGATGGGCTGATGGGGTTAGGACTGGTAATGGGCTGTGGGCTGATGGGGGGGTTAGGACTGGCAATGGGCTATGGGGGGGTTAAGACTGGTAATGGGCTGTTGGCTGATGGGGGCTGTCTGGTAATGGGCTATGGGGGGTTAGGACTGATAATGGACTATGGGGGGGGGGGGCTAGGACAGGAAATGGGCTGATGGGGCGGGGTTTGGACTTGAGGTGGGCTGATGGGGTTAGGACTGGTAATGGACTGTGGGCTGATGAGGGGGGTTAGGACTGGCAATGGGCTATGGGGGGCTGACTGGAAATGGGTTGATGGAGGTTAGGACTGGAAGTGGGCTGATGGGGGGTTAGGACTGGTAATGGGTTATAGGGGGGGCTTAAACTGAAAATGGGGTGATGGGTTAGGACTGGAAGTGGGTTGATGGGGGGGGCTAGGACTGGTATTGGGTTGGGGGTTGCTAGGACTGGAAATGGGCTGATGGGGGGCTAGGACTGGAAATGGGCTGATGCAGGGACTAGAAGGGAATGGATGCTGGGTGAGGCTGGAACTAGAAGGGAGCTGGTGGTGGGGGAGGATTAGAATGGGATGGGGCTGGGAGAGTAAAATGGAGAGGGGAAAAATATTTTGTGTGGGAGGGATAAAAAATCTACAATTGGCCGGGTATTGGGAGAGTAAGTGGGGATTGAGGATGGAGGGGTAAATTTTGAGTAGATGAAATAGGAATGAGGAAAGAGCAAAAGGAGAAAGATTAGTATGTTAAAGCAGATGTAGAGGGAGAATGGAAAAAACCCCAAGAAGACAGAAGAAAGAACAAATGGACAGCAGATGGAGAGTTAGCAGAAGACACGAAGAAACCAGAAGAAAGTGGCTGGAACAATTGCAACTGAAAAAAAAATGCACAAAAGGTAGAAAAATATCTCTTTATTTTGAATTTATTAACTGGAATATGTCAGCTCTGGGAAATGTGCATCATTAATTTTTGCGCTTTGTTTAGTACAAGAGGAAATTAATTTATAGTTTTATTTCTACAGTGTTGTTGTATATTCCAAGTTTGGCTTTTGGGGTTCCCAGTTTAATTATTGTCTTCCTGTTTCTAAATTGTGATTCCTTGTTTGGTGATGGTCTATGTTGTGCATGTGTAACTGAGCTGAGGTATTCTGTTTATATAATTCCTATTTGACATTGCCACTTGTTCTTTCCCCAGTAGGTCATGTATTGTTGTTCTCTGAAATGTATTGGTTTAATATTTGCAGTGTTGCCTTTTGATAGTTAGGGTATGGTGCTTTGTGAGTCCTGGTAGGGCTGTTAGGATACGGCGGGTTTGCTATGGGTTCTAAATGGGCAGTGTTTGTAGTAGTTCCTAATGTGCCTGGCGGTTGGTACTGGATTATAGTAATGTAGAAACCTTTTAGTCTTTCTTTATCCATATACTCATTAAGAGGCATGTTTACTAAAAGTTAGTGTATGGTAACATTATGCAAATATTTATGCAAATGAGGCACCTTATGCAAATGAGGCCCCGCACCGAGTCTCCGCACATGGCCCCGCACCCCCCTTGGGCCGCCCCTGTACACAATCCTTAAGCTTTGAGAATATCAAATAGTCAGTACGATCTTACTTACTTTATTTTAAACATTATAAAGCATAAAGCCTCTTCCCTTTACTTTCAGTGTTATATGCAGTGGTTTTCTTCGGGACTTTGCAGGTTGATGGTAATTGTGAACCGAGTCTCCCGACTCAGGTTAGCTCCTTTGTTATTATTTATCTTTTTAACCATTAATATATTATACATTTTCTGTGTTTTATATGTTTGACAGGCTTCTGCCATTAGTATAACACATTATTATGTAGTGATTTATATATATATTCTTTAAATCTATAAGGGTGCTATATTTGTTTTTTCAGTTTGCTTTCTAAGGACCTTCTTATACCATGATAAGTTGGATTGTTAAATTATATCGGTACTAAACATTTCTATGGTACATAATATTGCATTTTTATCTTCTTTGTTTATTATTGGCACCCTTCTTTTGTCTCTTGTCCTGCGTTTGGAACATAGTTTTTATTATGTGTATTTTACTTTTAATCATGTTATGTTTTTACATGTATATATAAATATATTTATATGGGGTTTTGATCCTAATTTATTTTATTTCATATGTATATTTATTTGACTGTATTTATGTTTTTAGCTGTGTACACCCTGAAGAAGGCATACGCGCCAAAACGCATTGGGGTTCTTCATGAATAAACATCCGTTTACCATCCATCCCTGATTTCGTCTCTTGCTTTCTGTGTACCCATATGTGAAGACTACATTCCTGCTTGTTCCCTGAGATAGCGTAGTTACTCACCTGTAACAGGTGACCTCCGGGAACAGCAGGAATTTAGTCTTCACAACCCACCCACCTCCCCTAGGAGTTGTCTCTCTATCTCTTTGTCTCTTTCCTCTCTCCCTCTATCCTTTCACTCAGCTACAAACTTAACTGAAGAGGGACAGTTGGAAAGGCGGGAAGGCAGCGCGCATGTGCCGAGGGATGCTCCCAAAAGTGTTCCTATTGGACGCTGGGGAGCGTTCCCGCGCAGGCTCCGTCGGTACCGATGATAGCCAAATGTGAAGACTAAATTCCTGCTGTTCCCAGAGATCACCTGTTACAGGTGAGTAACTACGCTTTCACTTTCTGAATTTTCTAAAATTGTATTGAGGGACGCTTTAGATATGTCATACAACCTGCTTTGAACTGTAAGGAAACCTCTTTTTAAAACTATGCTAAAAACAATGGGATTGCTTGCTGCTTGAGAAATTTTAGTGGTCCTCCATTACAGGATTTGGGTATAAGTTCCTTATGAGTTTCTATGCTTTGTTGATACTACCTTTTTAATTTTAATGTGTCAATACATTGTGTACTTTTTTGATTCAGTGCATGCAAAAGAATTACATAAAATAGTTTATATATGATAATCACTACATTCGCTGAGTCATCTGATATGAGAGAGTAAATTTTCCAAATGGATTTCTTAAATCCATTATATAATACTAACACAGATTCCATACTGTCCTGCTAGACCAGTCCGGACTAGTGGGTTGTGTTCCTCTACCAGCAGATGTGGAGACAGAACATCCAGAGGCATCCTATGACATCATTGTGCTATTAACCTGTGCCACTAGGGGCATAAACAAGTAATTCCAAGTCATACTGCTAGACCAGTCCAGACAAACGGGTTGTGTCCCCCTGCCAGCAGATCTTGGAGACAGAGAATTCTACCAGAGCTCTGATAGGCTGGACTCTGGTGATATGGTCCTACCCCTAGGGGTCTCCCTCAGTATTTCTCTGTCTCCAGCAGATCTGGTTGCTTTTGTTGTTTTTCCCTCAAAATCTTTAAAATTATTTAGAATCCCTTTGGGGACTGATATTTCCACTTGCCTGTTGCTGCCAGTATAGTTTCACTGTGCACCAGGGTGTTTGCAGCTGAGCTCCTGTTTCTGACACAGTAGAGCTCGCTGACAGGAAGAATCCCCAGCATCTGGCCATGAGGGCTTGTTAGCTGGACGAAGGCCTCCCTAAAATCAGGTTTCTCTATATCTTGATGCTCCTGGATGCACCCAGATTTCACAAGAGGTGTTACTCTGGGTTTCCCAGCAACTTGATTCCCTAGATAAACTTGTGGAGCTCCTGAGCCTGGCTTCAGTAGAGCTCCCGATTTTCTTTAAGCAGCGCTGAGTCTTTGCCTCGAGAGCTTAGACAGCAGGAGGATCAGGTATCAATTTCTGAGAGAAACTGTAAGTAACCTGTTTTTCTTACTTGCTTCAGCTGCCCTGGATTTATTTCAACTGCATCGGGACCGGCTGTCTCTGACCTGATTCCTTCATTTCTGGTTTCATCAGGATCTGTTAAACTGGGGTTTGAAGTTCCTATTTTCTTCATTTTTATTTCCTGGATGCACCCAGAGCACACAAGAGGTGTTTCTCTGGGTTTCCCAGGCTTCCCTCCTTAACAGCTGTATTTTCTGTAATCTGCACTACAGCAGGGTTAGAGCTCCTGATTTCACTGTCTGTGCAGCTCCCCTTCTCTCCAGAAACACCTTCCAGCCCCTGCCATGAGGGTCTAAGTGGCTGCAGAGGGATCAAACTCTAATTTCCCTACCTTTCAGTCACTGTAATTACCTTACACTGACTTTGAAAGTTTCTCTTCTCCTCCATGGGAACTCAGCTCCTCTGTACCAGCACAATGAATAACTGACAGTTTCCTTCTCCCCTCCGTTTCTGGTGATTCAGGGTTCATCAGGATTTGAATTTTTAAGTTGCTAGCAGCACTCCTTGCCTCTTCCCCAGCAATTTTGCTGCATTTTTAAGATTTTTAGAGCTTAGGAAACTTTTATTTTGCATTTTTTCTGTGCCGGCGGCCATTTTGAAAATCAGGAGGGATTTCTCTTCAGTGTTTTTTTTTGTTTTGGAGGGAGCAGCTCTGGGCAGCCATTTCAAAACATTTAGACATGCTGTGAAGGCACAGGGAGTTTCAAAATCCCTTTTCTTTGAAGAGTCTTCTGTTTCCCTAAGCCTACCTTGATTTTTGTTTACAAAAAAAAAAGAAAAAGGTTTAAGCCTCTGCAATGCCTGTTTCTCTGCACAGCTGTATTATATGTAATAATAAGAAAAAGGAGTTAATAGATTGCTTGTGTTCCACCTGCATGCTGCATCCAGGAGAATATTCTTCCTCCATTCCCACTGCGCTGCCAGCTGGGGACATCAGCGCCTTAACTCCTCCCTCCTTAGAGCCCCTGCAGCAGGATCTTCCTGCAGAAAGGACTCGGTCAGCTCCCATTTTGCTTCCACAGCCGCTGGAAGCCACGGCAGCCTTGGCTGACAGTGAGTTCCTGACGCTCTTCCACCAGGCATGGCACCTGTGGCGTTCTGAGTCTTTTGGTATACCTCCAGCACCCGCCCGGTAGCACACAAGGATATGGTGGGGTCTCGCAAGCGGTCCTGAAAGTCCTCAGACCTTAAAGCAGTATGTCTTTCCGGGAACGTTGCACGTGGCTTGCGGGACACTACGGATATTCCAGAAGACTTTAAATTATCGGAAGTGAGCCCTGCCTCATTGGAGAAAGAAGATGGGGAATATTCTCCGTCTGATTCTTCGCTGACAGTTCACAAGGGCTCTCTAGATATCAGACGTTTTCGGAAAGAGGATTTGCCTGCCCTAATTACACAGGTGATGGAGTCGCTATGCCTAGTTGACACGCCTGATCCTCAGAGTTCTCAAACCCTGTTGCAGCCGGATCCCATTTTACAGGGCATTCATAAGCCTTCCAAAGCTTTTTCCTTTCCAGCCGAGTTACAGCATATGGTATCTCGAGAGTGGGACTCTCCAGAGTCCTCTCTACGTACGGCACGCGGTATTGGTCAGTTATACCCTTGGTCTCCTTCTGACTTGGACCGTTGGCTGACATACCCGAAAGTTGATGCGTTAGTGACCGGGGTCACCAAGCATACCACAATTCCGGTTGAGGGCGGAGCGGCACTCCGCGACCAGCAAGACCAAAAAAGTTGAGAGTCTGCTAAAGACGGGTTTTTCATCGTCCGCTCTTTCCCTTCAAGCAGGGGTGTGCAGAGGTCTAGCAGCATGGGCCTCCCTTCGATGGATTCAGCAGCTTCCAGGTGATCCCGAGTTGGCTCGTTTAGAATCCATCGCTGCATTCTCTGATCTCTTGCGGCTGTCAGCTCGCTCCGTAGCACCAGTGACAGTAGCTCGGAGATGGCTCTGGCTGTGTCAATGGGCAGCGGATGTTGATTTGTTCAAAGACTCCAGCATTTAGATGCCATTCGTCCAGTTCCACCGTTGGAAAGAGGACTAGGCCGTCACTCTGTCTATTTCGTGGTGCTAAAAAAAAAAAAAAAAAAAAAAAAGACGGCTCCTTTCGTCCTATCTTGGATCTCAAAGGTGTCAATCGCAGTCTGCGGGTACCACACTTTGGAATGGAGACTCTGTGATCCATTATTCAAGCGGTACGCAAGGGGGAATTCTAGCTTCCCTCAATCTCGCAGAAGCATTCTTTTACATTCCCATTCGAGAGGGGCATCAGCGACCCGTTCGATTCGCGGTACTCGTTCAACATTTCTAATTTCGTGCGATGCCCTTCGGTCTAGCTTTGGCGCCTCGAACCTTCTCCAAGGTAATGGTGGTAGTAGCTGCGGCCTTGTGCAGCTGCGGCATCAGAGTTCATCCTTATCTGGACGTCTGGCTCATTCGCGCAGACTCTCTCCCCGAGGCTTGCCGCACAGTCTCGGTGGTTGTTGCCTTTCTCGAAAGCCTCGGCTGGGTAATCAACCGCAACAAAAGTTGTCTTCAGTCGTCCTAGGAGATCGAATTTTTGGGGGCTTGATTTGATACAGCATTAGTTTGGGTCTTTTTGTCAATGCCTCGATTCCTCAAGTTAACTTTTCAAGTTCGCAGTCTCCTAGCACAGGTCTCGCCTCGAGCATGGTGTCCAGAGGATTGTCAAGTTCGATTGCCTCTACTACCAGCGGTGAGACTTTGCCTCCGTTGGTGGCTCCGGCCCCGCAGTCTCGTCTCCTTCGAGGGTTTCCCTTGGAGACTCCGCGTTGGGTGTTGGTAACGACAGACGCCAGTCTCTCCGGTTGGGGAGCGCATTGCGGCTCGCACTCGGTGCAGGGGATTTGGTCTCCTCGCACTCGGCGCAGGGGATTTGGTCTCCTCGGGAGGCCCGGTGGTCCATCAATCGCCTTGAGACGTGAGCGGTGTGCTTAGCCTTGCGAAAATTTCAGCCTCTTCTGTGGTGTCAGGCGGTTAGAATTCTGTCCGACAACGCTACGCCAGTGGCATACCTCAACCGCCAAGGGGGCACGAAATGTCCAAGTGTATCAAAGGAAATGAGTCTTCTCCTTCCGTGAGCGGAGAGGCATCTGCAGGCGATCTCGGCGCAACACATCGCGGGGTAGACAATGTAAAAGCCGATTTCTTCAGCCGACATGCTCTGGATCCGGGGGAGTGGGCTCTGGCGCCAGAGTCCTTTCAGTCCATTGTTCGACGATGGGGTCTACCGGCAATGGATCTCATGGCTACGGCACAGAATACCAAGGCACCGATCTACTTCAGCCGTTGAAGAGACAACGGGTCGCACGGGATAGATGCACTGTTTCAAGCGTGGCCAACCCATCTCCTTCTGTATATCTTTCCTCTCTGGTCCATGATCGGCAAGATTCTCCAAAGAGTCAGGGAGCTTCGCGGCCCGGTGATCCTGGTGGCACCGGATTGGCCTTGCAGACCGTGGTATGTGCATCTCGTCTGGCTATCTTGGGCGTCTCCTCTATGCTTGAGGGCGTTCCCAGGGCTCCTGCTCCAAGGGCCGGTGGAAATGGGGAAACCCAGCTCCTTACTCGCTTATGGCCTGGCTCTTGAACGCCGCAGGTTAGTTCAGAAGGGATATTCGTCGAGTGTGGTGGCGACAATGCTTAAGGCATGGCGGTCTTAGACGTTGCTGGCTTACGCTCGTGTGTGGCGTCTCTTTGACTCTTGGTGTTCGGTACATTACATCTCGCCCTGGCGTTGCAACATTCCGAATATTCTTTCCTCTCTGCAGGCCGTTCTAGATAAGGGTCTGGCGCTCGGGACCTTGCACATGCAGGTCGCCGCGCTAACTTGTTTTCGAGGGCCGATGGGGCGTTCTCTCGCCTCGCATGTGGACGTTTCGCGTTTTCATAAAGGGGTTCTGACGTTACGGCCCCTGATACGTCCTTTAGTTTCTTCTTGGGATCTCGCTCTCGTTCTCCATGCCCTTGTTGCTCCTCCCTTTGAGCCCCTGAAGGCATGTTCCCTTAAGGATTTAATGCTAAAGACAGTTTTCCTAGTGGCCATAACCTCGGTACCTCGGATTTTCGAACTTCAGGCGCTCTCTTGTCGAGACCCCTATCTCTCGTTTTCTTCGGCGGGAGTTTCTCTTCGAACTGTTCCATCCTTTTCACCTAAGGTGCTTACCCCGTTTCATGTCAACCAGCCTCTTTTCTTGCCTACCTTTGAAAGAGAGCAGTGTTCCGGTCACCTTCGTCAATCGCGTGCTGTGGGCCTGAAGAGAGTGTCTTATCGGTATCTTAAGATCACGAACGCCTTCCGTAAGACCGATCATCTTTTTGTCCTGTTTGCAGGCCCTCGACTGGGGTCCACAGCCTCCAAATCCACCATTTCTAGATGGTTGCGAGGAGCTATTGAGGCAGCTTATATACTGCAAGGCAAGCAGGTTCCAGCAGGGCTCTGAGCTCACTCCACTCGGGTTCAGGCTTCGTCTTGGGCCGAGCGGTCTCAAGTAGCCCCCCTCGACATTTGCCAGGCGGTGACTTGGTCGTCGTTGTCCACGTTTGTCCGTCACTATAGATTGGATGTTCACGCTCGGCAGGAGGGTCAGTTTGGAGCTGCAGTGCTGTCGTTGGCATTGACCCCCCCTTGAAAGCAGGTAGCTTGGGTACTGCCCGTTTGTCTGAACTGGTCTAGCAGTATGACTTGGAAGGAGAAATTTCACTTACCGTTAATTTCCTTTCCTGGAATACTGCTAGACCAGTCCAGGACCCACCCTGCTGTCAGTTACGGTGCTGCTAGTGCAGTGAAGCCGCTGGCCTCTGTTCTTTCCTTGTCAGTATACCTCACCATGGGGGGCCGATTGGCTGCGTTATTGGTCTTAGCAGCCTTCAGTTCTGGGGATACTTTCAGCTCCCTTGTACATAGTTGAATTAAACGTCCACTATGGGTGGTCTTATGGTTTAGTTGCGTTATATGTTTGGGTTCGCTTTACAGACAATACTGAGGGAGACCCCTAGGGGTAGGACCATATTTATTTATTTATTTATTTATTTACATTCTCTTATATACCGCGTTTTTCTGCATCAGTGCGGTTTACATTGAACAAATTGAAATTACATTGAACAGGACATTATAACTTGGAGATAACTATTTTACAGGGAACATGGGCTATGGAGGGTTAAGTGGCTTGCCCAAGACCACAAGGAGCACCTGTGGGACTAGAAACCCCAGTCCTTCCGGCCCAAGGTTGCTGTCCTCTAGTGGGATTTGAACCCCCGTCCTTCCGGCCTGAAGTACCTTGCCCCAACCACTAGGCCACTCCTCCACTCCATATCACCAGAGTCCAGCCTATCAGAGCTCTGGTAGAATTCTCTGTCTCCAAGATCTGCTGGCAGGGGGACACAACCCTGATCTAGCAGTATTCCAGGAAAGTAAATTAACGGTAAGTGAAATTTCTCCTTCTGTCTCCAGCAGATGGTAGATGCAAGTTTTTCATCTCTGATGAAATCTGGAAAAATAAGATTGAAGAAGGAAAGATTGATTTCGCTCGTAAACAACCACACTTATTGGTGATTACAGCATAACATGGGAGGCTCCACTAGAGATGTCTTTTGAACCAGTGTTCTCTTCGGATGCCATAAGGAGGGGAGAATTGGTTCAATTCCTTACCCTTATCCTGCTAAGGGCCTGTTGAACAGCCAGAAGATCAGAAAAGAAGTTTGGAAAGGATTTTTCAGCCTTGCACAACCTCAGGGCCCCCCTCCCTTCTGCTTCCTCCTGCTCTGTCCCGAAGATGTGAAGAAGGCTCTTTGGAGGTATTTGACTTGTAGGTCTGGCAACAGGGAAGTAGCACTGAGTTAAGCATGTCTTTTCCTGCTTTGAGGGACTCCTTGGGGGTGGCTACCAAATTAAGTTTGTCAGACTTTGTGTGGGGGGCTCCCGTACTCGTCCGCTGGTGTGTGAGTCTGGTTTGGTCATATGGGGTTTGGCTCTGGTGTTTCCCATCTTGTCCAGGTGCCTACATGCTTAGTTTGTGGTTCCTGCACTTTGCTGCTCCTCCTCCACACCCTAACCAGTCCACACTGGTAGTGCAAGGTTGCTTCTCCATGTGGCCCTAGTGCACGTGGTTACTTGCAGGTGAGCGTGGTTACTGCTGTTGCATCCTTGTGCCTGCTGCTGTTCTTCACACAGCATGCCTGGATTCTACATTGCCTGACTGCCTGTGGTGGTGGAAATTCATATGCAGGCTTCCAAGAAGTGCTGCCTGGTTTGCAGAAAGCAAAGAGTCTCGTTGTTGCTGGATTCTGGTACTTGCACCTTGTATGGAAGCTACAGCTGTGCCCCTTGCAGCAAGGAGACATGGGTGCCCTTGCCTTATTTTGCTGCAGGAGATGACAGATGATGCTGTCACAAAGGATGATTGACAGGCTTTGAGCTCTAGCGCTTGCTCCCCTAGTTGCTCCCTTCCTCATAAGGGTGCAACGGCTGCTTTTTACCCTGACTATGGGGGCCATATGCCAGACAGGGAGCTCCTGGTGTTTGAGTTATACTCCCTTGTGTTTTCTTTTCTACAAAAGGCTTGATCGTTTTTAGTGTGGCAACTCAGACCCTGGAGTATCCGGGTCCCCTCATCTTTCCACTTGCTTGGAGGAGGGGCAGGATCTGGCTTGAGCGCTGCCTTCTCAATGGAGATTGGAGTCTGGAGATTCGGATCTACTATCCTTTGATCAAGAACTGGAGCTCAGTTCTGATGCCTTGGGCAATTATTCCATCTTGGAGGGCAAGATGTCTTCTCTTTCAGAGGATCTTGACGAATCTGACTTTATCGACCTGTTCAGGAAGGATGAACTAGCGTCTCTGATTGCTTAAGCGTCATCTGCTCTGCGTTTGACTGACCCTCAGGCAGCAAAACAAGGGCCGCAGATACATCTCCTCCAGTGAGGGGTTTGGAAGTCTGCAACTGTATTTACTTTCCAGATGATATTGAAAGCATGATTCGTACAGGGTGGGATTACTCTAACTCCCCAGTTAAGGGGCTGAGGGTTTGTTAAAGCCTTATACCCTGCCATAGGAGGGGACTGCACTACGTGGTTCAGCACACCGAGAGTGGATGCATATGTCACAAAGCAGGCCACTATCTCTGTGAAGGGTGGAACAGCCCTAAATGACCCCCTGGATCGTAAGATGTACTCTCTCTTGAGGAATTGATTCTTAGCTGTTATCCTCCAGTTGGCGCTGTGTGCAGGTCTGATGGCTCTAGCTCTTCTCCAGTGGATTCTGTCTCTCGCCCCAGAGCATATTGCACCTCTCTTGAGGTGGGCAAAAGTCTTATGTCAGATGCTGCATATGATCTCGTTCACTTGGCGGCTACAGACATTGTTTTGCCAAGGGTGAAGCAACGTTTGTTATGGCATCTCCACTGGAACGTGGGTATGTGTTAGTTCCTGTTTGATCCAGCTAGCCTTTAAAGGGCAGCACTTGTTTGGCACAGACTTGTAGAAACTGGTTAAGGTTTTGGATGAGTCTGAACCTCATTGCCTCTCGGAGGATGATCAAGGCAGCCAGAGAAGCAAGGGCGTCTCCTTCTTCCACTTATGACGGTTTTCTCATTCATGCTACTCAGACTCCTGGAGTTCCTGGGACTCCTGTAGATAGCACCCTGGAAGGCCCTCCTTTTTGTCCCTCTTCTGGTTTTCGGTCTTGGATTTAGTCCTTTGGTGGGAAACTTGCAGAAATGCCACCAGTTGAGGACCCATTCCAGGGCACCTCCAGTGGGTGTCAGGCTGTCTTTTCTACCAGAAGTGGGCTCAGGTCACCAAGGATTACTAGTTAGCCACCATGCAGCTCGGCAATGTTCTGGAATGCAGAGTGTCTACCCTGGACACTTTCATAGTCTCCCCCTGTGGTTGTGCAGCCAAGCAAATTGCTATTCAGAACATGCTAGAAAGGTTGCTCAGTCTGCAGGTAGTGGTTCAGGGTTCTCCCTGCCAAGTGGGTCAAGGGCTGATACTCCCTCCAGCATAAAAAGGCATTCCTTTCCGTCAAGTCTCATTCTCAAGGGAGTTGACACTCACCTATGTTCCTTACACTTGTGCATGGTGACCCTGCGGTCAGGCACTACGCTGTGGGACATTTCTTGCGTGTCTGGATTTCGCCAAAGCTTATTTCTATATCCCTATCTGGGAGGATCAACAGTGCATCTCTGTTTCATTGTGCTTGGCCTTATTTTCATTTCAGTTTTCCACTTTTTCTTTTGGACACTCACCCACCCTAATGGCATTCTCAAACATCATGGTGGTGGCAGCCACTGCATTGTGGCACCAAGGGAGCTGTGTTCACCCATATCTAGATGACTGGCTTATACAGGTCATTTCTCAGTCTGAAGCGTCTCGGGTTGTGACTCGTATGGTACAGTTCCTGAAGAATCTCAGCTGGGTGATCAATAGAGGAAAGAAACACTTGAAGCCTTCCCAATCGCTGGAATAACTGAAAGCAAATTTCAACATTTGGATAGGCAAAGTCTCTGCCTGAGGACAGAGTGAAAAATGTGTTGGCTCAGCTGGCAGCCTTCTGATCTCAGCAGACTCCTTTTGGGGTTTCTCTACAGCTTCTCAGTTTTGATGGTGGCAGTGGCGGCGATCAAAACGGTATAAGGACATAAGAACATAAGATATGCCATACTGCGTTAGACCAAGGTCCATCAAGCCCAGTATCCTCTTTCCAACAGTGGCCAATCTAGGTCATACATACCTAGCAGTTTCCACAAAAGACACAGGTTCTGCAGTGCTTGTACTGGGTCAAGCATTGATATCCTGGGTCCCTTCTTAATAATGGTTTATGGACCTTTCCTCCAGGAACTTGTCCAAACCTTTTTTAAACCCAGTTACACTAACAGCCTTTACTACATCCTCTGGTAACAAATTCCAGAGTTTGATTACACGTTGAGTGAAAAAATATTTTCTTTTATTAGTCTTAAATAGGTTACCCTGTAGCTTCATTGCATGTCCCCTAGTCTTTCTATATTCTGATAACGTAAACAATCGGTCTACGTTTACCCGTTCCACTCCGTTCATTAATTTATAGACTTCTATCATATCTCCCCTCAGCCATCTCTTTTCCAGGTTAAAGAGCCCTAACCTTTTTAGCCTTTCTTCATAGGAGTATCCTTCCATCCCCTTTACCATTTTTGTGTCTCTTCTCTGAACCTTTTCTAGTAACGCTATATCCTTTACGGCGACCAGAATTGCACACAATATTCAAGGTGCGGTCTCACCATGGAACGATATAGAGGCATTATATTATCTTTTGTTTTATTTTCCATTCCTTTCCTTCTGATACCTAGCATTCTATTTGCTCTGTTGGCCGCCGCTGCACACTGGGCCGAAGATTTTAACATGTTATCCACAATGACGCCTAAATCTTTTTCCTGGGTGGTGGTTCCTAATGTGGAACCTTGCATTGTGTAACCATAGTTTGGGTTGTTCTTCCCTAGGTGCATAACTTTGCACTTGTCCACATTAAATTTTATCTGCCATTTTGATGCCCAGTCTTCCAATTTATCAAGATCCTCTTGCAATTTTCCACAATCCTCTTGGGTTTTAACAACTTTAAATAGTTTTGTGTCATCTGCCTATTTGATAACCTCACTCGTTATTCCACCTTCCAGGTCATTTATGAATATGTCAAAAAGCAGTGGACCCAGCACAGATCCCTGGGGTACACCACTATTCACCTTTCTCCATTGAGAAAATTGGCCATTTAGCCCAACCCTCTGCTTTCTACCTTTTAACCAGTTCTTGATCTACAGTAGTACACTGCCTCCTATCCCATGACTCTTTAGTTTTGCCAAAAGTCTCTGAGGGACCTTGTCAAAGGCTTTCTGAAAGTCCAGATACACTATATCAACCGACTCACCTTTGTCCACCTGTTTATTCACACTTTCAAAAAAACATAACAGATTAGTAAGACAAGATCTTCCTTGTCTAAAGCCATGTTGGCTGTCTCCCATTAGGCCATGACTTTCTACATGCTGAGTAATTTTATTCTTTATAATGGTTTCTACCATTTTTCCCGGTACTGACGTCAGGCTCACCGGTCTGTAGTTTCCCATATCACCCCTGGAACCCTTTTTAAAAATTGGTGTTACATTGGCGATCCTCCAGTCTTCAGGTATTAGGTGTCCTGGGTGCAAGCTCATATGAGGCTGCTTCAGAGGTCTTTGAGAACTCTGTGGTCTCCAAGGTCTCAGAAGTTTGAGGTCAGGCTTCCCCTCAAGCCTGCAGTTGTAGCATCTGAGGGAAGGGTATGTCATGGGGCGTTGAATTGTTGCTTCTCCTCTCGATGGATGCCAGCCTGCTTGGCTATGGGAGTGTATTGTGAGAACTGGACGGCTCAAGGGAGCAGCCGGGAGTTAGCATAGCCCATCAGCCATCTCGAGGCCCATTCATTTGGTCTTTTCATACTTACAGACCTTAGTCAAGAGCAGAACGGTCTGGCAGTACTCTGACAAGGCTACAGCAGTGGCATATGTCAATTGGCAAGGGAGACACAAAGAGCTACAGAGTGGCCCTGAAGATGATTCTTCTGTTCTCCTGAGCAAAGAGGAACTTGCGAGCTTTATCAGCATAACACATCGCTGGAGTTGACATTGTAGAGGCAGACTTCCTCAGTTGAGACTCTCTCAATCCCTGGGCGTGTGAACTGCGTCAAATGGCATTTTCTCAAATTCTGCACCTCTGGGGTCGCACCGAGATGGATTTGATGGCGACAAGGTCCACCGCCAAAATTTGCAAATTCTTTGGTAGCCACAGAGAAGCTTGCTGCAAGGGTGTCAACGCCCTACTTCAGTCTTGGCCAAACAATGCCTGCTGTGTGTTTCCTCTGTGGGCATTTGTTGGTTGTATGCTTTGATGCATTGAGTGGCATCCATGCTGGGCTGTCTTGGTGGTGCTGGATTGGCCACAGAGGCTGTGGTTTGGAGATCTAATGCGGCTCCTTCA
Source organism: Ichthyophis bannanicus (assembly GCA_033557465.1). Lineage (NCBI taxonomy): Eukaryota > Metazoa > Chordata > Amphibia > Gymnophiona > Ichthyophiidae > Ichthyophis > Ichthyophis bannanicus. The sequence continues at coordinate 407,971,589 of CM066034.1, read as the reverse complement.
GGAACTTCCTCTGTGTCAGCAGCTGCCCAGAGGGCTGTTAAATCAAGGGCTGGTCCTTCTGGATGACCTGGTTCCCTCCCTGCTTACAGCTTGACTCTTGAGAGGCATCATTTAGCATGTAAGGACTTTACCTGCCATACTTTCCATGTTCCTCAAGGTAAGGAGGGGTTCTACCAGTTTGACCTGTGTGTGCACATGCTGTCCTTTTTTTCAAATTTCATATTTATCATTTTACAATAAGTCCAAGCATACACGCTTGCATAGAAATAAGATGTACAGACTCGAAAACCTCATTGATAAACACAATAAAAAAAGAAAATAAAATTAAAGGAAATGGCAAAAACTGCCTGTCTCCCTCTAACAAAGCCCACCATAGAGGGCGAAACCAAGTGAATAGGTAACAACAAACCATGTGAAGAAAAACAAACGGGTGTCTAACATTTTATTGCAATGGGGACTGGTCCGTCTCAGCTGAGCGATGCGCGTTCAGAAAAGCCAGCAACTGGGATGACTCAAAAGCTACATAAGTAGACTGCAATTTAATCATGCATTTACATGGAAATTTCAAAAAGAATTGAGCACCCAGCTGCAAAGCCCTGGGGCGGAGCAGCAGAAAATCTTTCCTTCTCCTCTCTTGACAAATCAGGAAAAACTCAAACAGGTAATCCTTTAAAAATCATACGTTTCTGAAAATACATTCATAAAAAACAGTCCCAATCAGAAGAGAGGGCAAATGTTACCAATAAAGTAGATGGAAAAACAGATTCAGAGACCGAGGGTTTCAACATAATGGAGACATCCAGTGAATCAATTTGCTCAGTACCAGGAATCGTCCCACCACCACCCCCCTTCTTAACAGACAGAAGATAATACAACTTAGTCATTGGTGGATGGGATTCTACTGGCACCCCAAGAACATCAATTAAATACTTCTTAAACATCTCTTTAGTACTAATAACAGTTGACTTTGGAAAATTTATAAGGAGAAGATTTTGATATCGTGATAAATTCTCCAAAATTTCAATCCTTGCTTTTAAAGCCATAGCGTCCTTCTGAAAAGATAAACCCCCATCTTCAACCTGAGAAACCTTCTGTTGTAACTCAGTTACTGAAGACTGCAAAGCAGAAATTTCCAATGTATGTTGTTGCAATAAGTTAGTATGAGACTGTGCAGTCACTTGAGGAACCAACAATTCCCCAAGCCTGACAATAGCAGTCCAGATAGTTTCTAAAGTAGACTGCTGACCTCTCAAACGAAAAGGTTACCAAAGTGTCTGCCGCTCCAGCACCGGCCTCCGACATCTGTTGCTCCATTGCTGGATCCCCAGAAGCAGGAAGGACCTCAATCCACCACCGTGGTGATGAAACTCCTGAATGGTAAGGCGGAAAAGAAGAAATCTCTCCTCTGCTCTGCCCAACAGTCAACCCTCCGGTTGAAGCACGCTCATCCATCTGGGAAGGCTGAAAATCTGTTGACTCTGCCGGGCTCTGTACCAGGAACAGATCCTTCGGAGGATGCCACTGCACTGGAGGAGAGATGTCAGACCCCGAGCTAACCCCCAAGCTACTCAACTCCGACGGAACGGATATAGGACTCTGCTCCGCCGGTTCTCCTGATGCTGCAAAGAAAACAAAAAGGAATCCAATGGGCCAACTGCCCGAGCTCCAGGTAAAGGGGACGAGGCTGCCGGGGTAAGGGAGGGTTTCTGTACCCTTTTAGCCTTCCGCTTTACCATTCAGTAAATCGTTGCAGTCACTGACACCCGCTGAACTGCTATCTTGACTCTCTCCACACTCACCTGGCAGCAGCCTACCTGCTGTCTCTTTGAGCATTGGTGGCATGAGTTGTCAGATTGAACCTTATACAGCGGATTTGCCATCCTTGCATACCTGCCAACAGGACGATCTAGACAAAGGTCTTCCCTTAAACTGCAGGTTACTACGTGATACTGCTTTTGGGGACCAGTGGCATGGTGCTCCATTGCCTTGCCCAGATGTGTCTATTTCTTTCAGGGGGGTATGACACCTTTTTCCTTTCCTGCATCTCTGCCTAGGGCTCTGGTCCTTGATGTTGTAGCCCATTGAGCCCTTGAGGCGGGCTGTGCTTCAAGATCTTTTAAACTGTCATTTAGGTCGCCTATATTTGGCAAGACGTATCTCTGAAATGCAGGTGTTGTCCTGCAGGGACCGTTACTTAACATTCTCTGAGGAGGCCATGAGCATTTGGAACATTCTGTCAATCTTACCCACGGGAGGTATCTTCTTTCCATGTGAGTCAGGTAGTTTTCCTGCCCTCCTTTTCCAAGGAACCGTGCTAGGGGAAGGACAAGGACTTTTGCCTGATGGATATAAGGAGCGTGCTTCTCTGGTAATTGAAAGTTAAGAAATCCTTTCACATGTCAGACCACCTATTTTGAGCTGTTGGTGGGACTGCAAGTAGTGGATGCATCCACCAAGTCTACTCTAGGGCGTTGGAGCAAGGAGTCTATTTCCCCAGCGTATATGGTGTGGAACCAGCTAGTTCTGGATGGATTACATGTGCATTCGGTCGCAAGCATCCCATGGGCTGAACATAACCCCCTCAGACATTTGTCAGGTGGCAGCTTGGGCATTACTTTCCACTTATATCGAGAACTACTGCTTGGATGTCTGTGCTCAAGGGGACACGGTCTTTTGCTCAGAGGTTTTAAAAGCTGCTGTGCCTTCTTTCTGCTCAGTGGAGTTATAGCTTTAGTACATATCAGCAGAGAGGTTCCAGTAAAGACAAAAGTAGCCCAAATGCCCTTGAGTACGGAGCAGACGGAGCTTAAAGATTCCAAATTACCTCTGCCTACTGATAGCCAGATAAATATGAATAAAATACAGTCTCTAAAATGCTTGTATGCAAATGCTAGAAGTCTAAAAAATAAGATGGTAGAGTTAGAATATATAGCACTAAATGAGAGATTAGATGTCATTGGTATCTCAGAGACATGGTGGAAGGAGGACAAGAAGTGGGACACTGATACCTGGGTACAAACTATATTGTAATGTTAGAACTGATCAAATTGGTGGAGGGGTTGCGCTCTGTTCGAGAGGGCATTGAGTCACAAAAGATTAAAGCTTTGCAGGAAACAAAATTTGCTGTAGAATCTCTATGGATTGAAATTCCATGTAAAAAGGGGCAGGCAATGACATTGGGGGTGTACTATCAACCGCCTTGCCAGAATTAACAAATGGATGATGAAACGCTCAAAAAAAAAAAAAAAAAGGAAAGCTAACAAAAGTTACAGCACAGTAATAATAATGGGTGATTTCAATGATCTTGGTATTGACTGGGTCCGTGCCACGGCAGGACATGCTAGGGAGATAAAGTTTCTAGATGAAATAAATGACTGCTTCTTGGAGCAGCTGGTTCACGAACCGACCAGAGGTGAAGCCATTTTGGACCTAGTCCTTAGTGGAACAACAGATCTGGTGCAAGAGGTAAGGGTGTTGGGGCCACTTGGCAATAGTGATCACAGCATGATCGCGTTTGATTTAATTAATGGAGGAGAGATGGTAAGGAAATCCACAGTACTACCTTTTAACTTTCGAAAGGGAGACTATGATAAAATGAGGATAATAGTTAAGAAAAAAACTAAAAGGAGCAGTTGCAAAGGTTAGACTAACATCAAGCTTAGTTGTTGTTTAAACATACTGTCTTGGAAGCCCAGACCCAGCTGTATTCCACACTTTAAGAAAAGTGGAAAGAAGTCCAAAAAAATGCCAGCATATTTTAAAAGGAATGTCAGAGAGGCTGCTGTTGCCAAAAACGCATATTTCAGGAAATGGAAAAAAGAGGCAAATGAAGAAAACTGGAAACAGCACAAATACTGGCAAGTTAAATGCAAGGCATTGATAAGGCAGGCAAAGAGAATTTGAGAAGAAGCTTGCTGTGGAAGCAAAAATGCGTAATAAAGACTTTCAAGTACATTTGTAGCTAAAAACCTGTGAGAGTCTGTTGGACCATTAGATGATAGAGGGTAAAAGGGGCACTAAGAGGGGACAAGGCCATAGCAGAGAGACTGAATGAATTCTTTTCTTTGGTCTTTACTGAGGAAGATGTAGGAATGTTACTCATGACTGAAGTGGTATTGAAAGGTGATACTACATAAGAATTGAAGGAAATGTCGATAAACCGGGAAGATGTATTACAACTATTTCATAAACTGAAGAGTAGCAAATCACCTGGACTGGATGGTATACATCCAAGTGTGTTGAAAGAACTGAAATATGAGATTGCAGACCTGCTATTAGTAATCTGTGAACTATCATTAAAAGCATCTGTAATACCTGAAGATTGGAGGATGGCAAATGAAACGCCGATTTTTAAAAAGGATTCCAGGGATGATCCTGGAAACTACAGACCGGTGAGCCTGACATCAGTACTGGGAAAAATGGTAGAAACTATCATAAAGAACAAAATTACTGACATGTAGATAGTCATGGCTTAATGGGAGATAGCCAACATGACTTTAGACAAGGAAGATCTTGTCTTACTAATCTGATATGTTTTTTTGAAGGTGTGAATAAACAGGTAGACAGTCGGTTGATATAGTTTATCTGGACTTTCAGGAAGCCTTTGGCAAGATTCCTCATCAGAGACCTTTGGCAAAACTAAAGAGTCATGGGATAGGAGGCAGTATACTATTGTGGATCAGGACCTGGTTAAAAGATAGAAAGCAGAGGGTAGGGCTAATGGTCAACTTTCCCAATGGAGAAAGGTGAATAGTGGAGTACCCTAGGGATCTGTGCTGGGTTTGCTGCTTTTTAACCTATTCATAAATGACCTGGAAATGGGAATAACGAGTGAGGTTATCAAATTGGCAGAAGACAGAGCTATTTAAAGTTATTAAAACCCAAGAGGATTGTGGAAAATTGCAAGAGGGTCTTGATAAATTGGAAGACTGGGCATCCAAATGGCAGATGAAATTTAATGTGGACAAGTGCAAAGTTATGTAACTAGGAAAGGACAACCCCCAAACTATGGTTACACGATGTAAAGTTCCACATTGGGAACCACTATCCAGGAAAAATATTTGTGTCATCATGGATAACATGTTAAAACCCTCGGCCCAGTGTGCAGCGGTGGCCAAGAGAGCAAATAGAATGCTAGGTATCATAAAGAAAGGAATGGAAAAGATAATCTCCAGGAACAAGCAGGAATGAGTCTTCACATATGGGTACGTCGGTACCGACGGAGTCTGCGTGGGAACGCTTCCCAGCGTCCAATCAAAGAGCTTTTGGAAGCATCCCACCACGCCTGCGTGCTGCCTTCCCGCCTTTCCCAACTGCCTCTCCTCAGTTTTCGTTTTTCCGCGGAGCCGGCAGGACGTCGTCCTGTCACCGCAGAAAATTCTTATTTTATATTTTTAGTTTTCTTGTGGTCGCGGCTGTCTTCTCGACGCCACCGGTTCCGCCGGTGTTTTTCTTTTCTTTCATGTAAAATTTTCCTTTTCAATGGGATATTTTTTCTTCATAGTGTCCCACGGGGTCTTAGGCCTTTCAGGCCTCCCCTATTTTTCCTTCATTGAACTGCCAGACACTTTCTCCACGAAATGTTCAGACTGTGGCGGTACAACTTTATTTTTAGACCTTCGAAGTCGGTGTCTAACCTGCTTGGGTCCTAACAGTTTGGTGAGAAGACATCTTCAACATCGAGAATCCCTCGATACACGGTTGCCCTCCAACTTCGGGACACCGTCCCCTTCTTCTTCCACTTTGATTCAGGTAACCCACAAACAGTCTGTTAAGACTAGCCAGTCCTCGAGTGGTACATCTCATGCACAGCATGTAGACAGCTCCGGCTTTGCCCTCGATGGCCTCCTGGCTTCAAAACCCCGGCGGGAGTCTTCGGTCTCTAAAGCGTATAAGGGGTTTCAGGTTGTTCCTGGGGTTCACCCCCCACAGAACATACCTGAGCCGTGCACGGTGGTGGCATCCGCTTCAAGCGGTACCGATACCCCTGCATCGGCACTGTTGTTGGATGAAACACTCCTCACCAGGGATTGTCATCTGGCCTCCTCGGTGCCTTCGGGACCGATGGATACGTCCCAGATTGACTTTCCATTATGGTTCCAACACCGATACTGCCACCGACGTCGGTACCCTCCAGATGTGCATCGACAGCCTCGCTTCCTTCGATGCCGAGTCTGGAATCGATCTCCAGTTTGGAGGACTGGGTACCGACTCGCCTTGGTACCGTCTTGCGGCGGTACCGAAGGCTTGGTTCCGATGGCTCGGATCCGCAACTCTCGGTTCCCCTGAGGCCGCTTGAGTTGCCACTGGTAGACCTTCATTCACCGGTATCGGACACGGTACCGAAGTCGGTACCGATGTCTTCATTACCCTTACAGTCGGTGCCTTCCATGCTTCGCTTCTCAGGCTCCTTGCCCTCGATGCCAAGTTTGGAATTCATTTCTAGTCTGGAAGACTGGGTACCAATAGGTTTTGGTACAGACACCGATCGATACCGATGGCTCGGTACCGAGGATAGCAGCCGGAGGTTTTCGGTTCCCTCGGTACCGATTGAAGTGTCACCGATGACTACTCCGATGTCTTTGTCAAGCCCGACTCCGACATCGGTACCGGTATTGACTTCAGTACCGGTATCCACAGTAGCATCGTGGCAAACTCCTACCATGCTTTTTTCAACAGCATCGCTCCATTCTATACCAAGCTTGGAGTCGATACCTGGCATGGACAATGTGGTAAGGACGGTTGCTGCTCCTGACAACCAGTCCAAGCAACCATCCCTTAAGCATTCCACACTGCAACCTGCAGGATCTTCTATTCCTATATATTTGGATAACTCTGTGGGTGCTCAGGTTAGTTCTTTAGATCTAACCTGTCCAAGGGAGATTCCTTTTGGGGATCCCTCTTTTTGGAGTTTCCTCCTGGATATAGCAAGTTCCCTTGCCATTCCTATTCCAGGACATGATCCTGCACCAGGCTCTGTTTCTACCAAAGCAAAGGACAACATAATGCTTCCTTTGCATCATTCCTTGCAGGATCTCCTTCTAGGAATGTGGGAAACACCTTTAAGGGTACCCCGACCATCCAGAGAAACTGATCTCTTTTATCAGGTGCCCCCCTCTCCAGGGTTTCAAAAGACTCAACTTCCTCATCATTCCATAGTAGTGGAATCAGCAATGAGGCGGATAAAGAGTAAGAAAAAGCACTCTTCTTATCCGCCAGGTCGTGAGTCTAAGACACTAGATGCCTTTGGACGTCAAACCTTCCAGACATCTATGCTTTCTGCAGGAATTCTCTCATATATTTTTTATACGAGTCTTTCTCTTGAGGAGGTCACAAAGCAATTACATCTTTTGACTCCTTTCCTTCCAGTTTCCAAGAGTACAGACTATTCCTCGCTGCTTAAGCACATCCAGAATATCTCTTGGTTTCTTTCTCGTGTTTCCCTAGACTGTTTTGAGACTGTTAGCAGGACTTCTGCTATAGCTATAGGGGCACGACGTAGAGCCTGGCTCCAAGCTTCAGATTTGGCCAAGTGGGAAAAACAACGACTGGGACATACTCCTTGCACTGGAGAAAATCTTTTCAACAAGGAGTCTTTACGTCAGGTTACTCAGTTGTCCACTGATTTACCTGTTCCTAAGGGTTCTTCTACACCACCTTCTGTCCCAGTAAGTAGGAAATGTCCTACCAAACTTTCTTCCCACAGGAGAAGGAGGTTTTATTCCTCACTTGTCCACCATACAGATGTTCCCCTACAGGGGAACCATCGTCCTGGTCTGAAGAATCCAACCTCTCACCAGGCTCAGCAAACCCGGCCTCTGCAGGGTCTCTTATCAGTCAACATCAAATGCTTGTGACCCTTGGGGTTAGAATCTACAGTTGTTTCGTCTCAACAGAGGCGATCCTTTACTCATTCTAACTCCTACACATGGATCTCTTTCCAAAAGACATCCATTTTTTCTATGAGCTCTCAGAATGTTCATGCCTTTAAGTCACAGGTTTCTCCTCTTCTCCTGCCAGAGAAAGAGGTCTGATCACTATCAAATGATAGTTCCTGTGCCAGCATGTACTTTTCCTTTCTATAGACTTACTACTTTGTAAGTCTTCTTCAGCTCTATCCTCTTCAGCTAAGATTATTGAAAAAACAGTTCAACAGCAACTTCAAGAACACATTGATGATCACGCACCTTTGGATGACACCCAACATGGTTTTCGACCGAACCATGGTGTAGAAACTCTAATGATTTATCTGTTCGACAACATCCTCCGTACTATAGACAACATTAAGTATGGCATATTAATGATTTTCATTGACATCTCTGCTGCATTTGACTCTGTAGATCACAAAAAGTTACTGGACAGACTAGAGGAGATTGGGTTATATGGTACCACCTTAAAATGGTTCCACTCTTATTTAACTGAGAGACATATTCAAGTAAAGATAGGTCACAAAACATCTCAACCTATAAAAGTTATACAAAGGGTTCCACAAGGATCTGCACTTTCTTCTTTGTTGTTCAACATTTACATACAGCCAATCTGCAACATTCCGACGAAAAATGATATTAAATATACTATTTACGCAGATGACATTATGATATTTACACCTGTCTCAATTGATAACCCTGACTATTCTAGAATTATAGATTGTCTTTCACAAATGTCTACATGGTGTAAACACAACAACATGGAAATTAATTTCAGTAAGACTGAGGCTCTTTTCATCTCTCGTAACCCTGATTTCACACATCCATCTGACATCATGATAGAAAACTCAATAATACCTATAAAATCAGAAGTAAAATATCTTGGTGTTACACTGGACAATCAAATGAATCTTAAGGCACATATAAGTAAAACAATCAGAAATGCTTATTACAGGATGAAAATTATCAGAAGACTAAGGCCCCTCCTAGAAACCGTTTACTTTCGTAATGTTTGCCATGCATTAATTATCCCCTTATTCGACTTCTGTAATCCTATTTACCTTGGTCTAACAAAGCAAGCACTCAAGCCATTACAGTTCGCTCAAAACACCACTGCACGAATAATTTTTGGATTGTCGAGTCAAGAACATTTATTTAGACAGTTTTGTATACCGCCTTATCCTTCAATCAAAGCGGTTACAACACAATTGGGGGATACATTTAACACATGGGGATATGAGACACATACACTAATACTTACAGGGAACATGGGCAATGGAGGGTTAAGTGGCTTGCCCAAGATCACAAGGAGCATCTGTGGGACTAGAAACCCCAGTCCTTCCAGCCCAAGGTTGCTGTCCTCTAGTGGGATTTGAACCCCTGACCTTCCGGCCTGAAGTACCTTGCCCCAACCACTAGGCTACTCCTCCCCATTAAGAACATATAGCACCCATTATGAAAGAACTTCACTGGCTACCTATAGCATCTCGCGTAAAATATAAAACTATAATATACATTTTCAAGATCAAGCAACACTTGTCAGCAAACAGCCTAATCTCTCTCATTCAGACGGACATCAGCAAAAGACCAAGAAGAAAAAGTACTTCCAACAGAGTCAGCACTTTTAGTGACTTTAGAACATCACGTAAGGACACTTCAGTAAGGGCATTCTCTTTTGCTGCCCCAACTATTTGGAACACTCTCCCAAGTGATTTGAGAGCAGCAATGGACCTCAAAGACTTTCGAAAGCAGCTGAAAACTATGCTGTTTATAGAACACTATGGTCATGTAAAATAATCAATTCATTTAATAGGAATGACCAATTTTATAGAAGGATGTAATATAGCTCATGTTGTATAATAGTACACAATGTATATAGTTCAATTTTCTCAAAAGCACTACATTTTAATATATCAAATTATGAATCTACATTCGCTGCTTGTTTACACTTTCACCTCTATTGTATGTTTTTGTTAAACCGCTTTGATTATATGATAAAGCGGAATAGAAATACCATTAAATAAATAAATAAATAAGAGCGGAATTACTTACTGGAGGGTTTTTCTTCAGCCTCTCTAGGTTTGTCACTTTCCAGTGCGGAGTTTTCCTCCCTGGGTTTCCTCCCCTGTCTCAAATTTATTTAAGGCAGTTATCAGACATGTCCAGAGTTTTCTACTCCTGTTCTGTCTGTTCTTTCTGGTTTTAAACAGTAATATTGTTTCTGCTGTCTTGCTAGCAGCTGCCTCTGCAGGAGCCTTAATATTTGGTCCCCTGGTTCTTGCCCACAAACAACCAGATTTGTCCTCCTCTAACATTCTATCTGGTTTTAGTAGTGGCTCCAAGTCAGTGTTTTTCATCTATCTTGGAAATTATCCCACTACAAGCTTTCTGGGTTGGTCTTCTTTTCAGCCATCTCCATTCCCCTGGATTTGGCAGCATAATGGACTGAGATACTGGCTCTTGCAGCCAGTCCTATCTCCTCTGTCTCCTGCATCATGCTCTCTGCAATTCTACAGAGAAGCTTTCCACTATGGGACCTTGCTAGAGAGCATGGGGGTTTTCTCCTACAGCTATCTTAGATAGTTAGAAAAGGCTTTTCAGTCATGTCTCCCATGACTAGAAGGTTCTCCCTTTTACTATCTCCTTTTGCCATAAAGGACATAGGCCTTCTCTTCCCTAAGGGCTTAAGGAGTTGCCAATTCCCTGCTTTGGTTCATAGCATTCCCATTCGGGGATATGCTCTTTCTCCTTGCAGCTCGTCCTTATGGTAAGAACGCGTGATACATGGTACCTCATCCTTATCTGTCTTCTGTCTACTTACCATGCTAGAGTCTTGGACGACTCAGGACTTGCTGGCTACAGATTGATTTTATCCTCTGTTTTCATATAACCATCCTGGTTATTTCACTAGCTAGCATCCTTGCGGATCATAACCAGGGGGAATAGATTCTCTATATATCTTCGCAAGTAGGTTGCACCTCCTTGTTGTTAGATGAATCTTTCCTTTCCACATGTCCTATGTGAATACCATGTTGTAGGCATATAGCTGTCTAATTACAGACACCCATAATTAGGCCTACATATTCATATTTATCTTTGTGTGTATTTTATGCCCTTCCATATCTCACTATAGATATATTCTTATATGTCTATTCATATATCTATATTTATATATATAATATATATATATATATATATATATATATCTGTTGAGATATTTCATTATGGATAGATATGTCTCCACATATTTATCTATCTCACTGTCTATGCTCATATAGCTATCTGTTTTTGACAGAGGGGTTTTACCCATACCTCTGCTATTCATCAGGTTTGGGATTCTACACACACAACCACTCCTGTGGTAGTCAACAATTTTTATACCATAACCTAATGGGTTTAGGTACCTCTGAAGCTCTCCGTACCTAATATCTCTCCTAGCTTACCCCAGTTAGGAGAGATATTGTGGATCTTCAGTTACTCACAGGCCTTAACGCCTCAGGCATTTGTCTTCACCCTGGGATACAAGGGGTTCCCATACCCTTTCTCCCCACAGGGACTGTGCCTGTTTGTCCAAATCGGTTAGCCTTTCTCTTTTTGCTCTTAAGAGTGAGTTACTCTGCCGCCAAAAGAATTTGTTTTTTACCATACAGCTTTCGCTGCAGGCCCACCGTTTTTGTACTACCCCAGTTTTTCCTCCTAGGGGTGCATGTTACCTTTCAGGATTCTGACCTCCTCTGTTTTCCTAGAAGGTTTATTCACTTTTCAGTGAGGTCCTCTTCACGGTTCCTCCACTGGCTTCCCAGTAGATCCATGAACCTCCATACTTCTATGAAATCCTGTTAGCGGAGGTTCATATTGCAATATTCTATGCAATATCATTAGTCCTGTGCTAGGTTAGCTGTTCCACAGCATCTTCTTTCTTCAACTCCTACCCTCCATCCTCAGGATGCCTGGTGTTGTGGGGGATAGCATGTTCCAACCTATGACATGCTCGGACTCCAGGCATCTCAGCTTGGGAGTCCCCATATGTGAAGACTCATTCCTGCTTGTTCCTGGAGATAGCACAGTTACTTACCTGTAACAGGTGATCTCTGGGAACAGCAGGAATAAGTCTTCACAACCCACCCATCTCCCCGGGAGTTGTATCTCTCTCTATCTTTCCTTTCCTCTCTCTCTCTCTCTCTCTCTTTGTCTCAGCTTTAAAACTTAACTGAGGAGAGGCAGTTGGGAAAGGCGGGAAGGCAGCACGCAGGCGTGGTGGGATGCTTCCAAAAGCTCTTTGATTGGACGCTGGGAAGCGTTCCCGCGCAGACTCCGTCGGTACTGACGTACCCATATGTGAAGACTTATTCCTGCTGTTCCCAGAGATCACCTGTTACAGGTAAGTAACTGTGCTTTATAGTGCCTCTGTATCGTTCCATGGTGCGACTACATCTTGAATATTGTGTGTTATTTTGGTTGCCATATCTTAAAAAGGATATAGCGATATTGGAAAAGTTACAGAGAAGAGCCACCAAAATGGTAAAGGGGATGGAAGGATACCCCATGGAGAGAGGCTAAAAAGGTTAGGGCTTCTCAACCTGGAAAGGAGATGGCTGAGGGTTGATATGATAGAGGTCTATAAATTAATGAATGGAGTGGAACGGGTAAACGTAAATCAATTGTTTATGCCATCAAAATATAGAAAGACCAGGGGATATGCAATGAAACTACAGGATAACCTATTTAAGACTAATAAGAGAAAATATTTTTTCACTCAATGTGTAATCAAACTCTGGCATTTGTTACCGGAGGATGTAGTAAATAAGCTTTTAGTGTAACTGGGTTTAAAAAAGGTTTGGACAAGTTTGTGGAGGAAAGGTCCATAAACTATTATTAAAAGGGACCCGGGATATCACTGCTTGACCCAATGGAAGCATTGTGGAACCTGTGTCTTTTGGGGAAACTGCTAGCTACTTATGACCTACATTGGCCACTGTTGGAAATGGGATACTGGGCTTGATGGACCTTGGTCTGACCCAGTATGGTGTATCTTATGTTGTGATGTAAATCCCACTTGTCTGGACTGGTTTAGCACGATGATAATGAAAGGACATTATCTGCTAAGTGAAATATCACCTTTTATGAATCCTGCTAGACCAGTACAGAACCTGCCCTGGAATCTGTTCTGGTCTGCTGTATTCTCGGTGGTTGGCCATGTGGCCAAACCTTCTGTTGAGGCTGCTTCTGTATACACTATTTCCCAGATTATAAGTTGCCCCTGTGTATAAATTTCAGTGGCATAATTTGGCGTTTTTATATGTCAAAGTATAAGTCGCTCTTGTGTATAAGTCAAGAGTACAAAAAATAAATCGTGAGATAACATTTTTTCACTCATTCCACATCAAATTGTTCTGTATCACTCTCAGGAAAGCTGTTGAAGTTCTCATCTTCGGTGTCACTATGAAATAGTTCTGCAATTTTAGGCACCAGTTGGTAGTCGTTGTCTTCATCTTCATGATTATCGGGGCTCTTTAGGATCTCAGCATTCACAAAATCTGGTTTGAATATTTTATCGCTACCCCCCACCATGCTGTCGCAACCCACCTGGTAACTTCTACAAAAGTGGCATGATACATACGGATGGTAGCTATGAAACTTTTTTTTCCATGGCACTTCCAGTTTTCCTTTAGGCAACACAGCACAGCTTTGAATCTTCTGTTGACGGAAATGTTAAGCGGTTGAAGCTTTTTTTTTTTGTTATACTACCAGGTATAATTTATTTATTTATTTATTTTATTTACATTCTCTTATATACCGCACTATTCGGCATCAGCGCGGTTCACATAGAACAAAAAGTCTCAGTACAATAACATGCATGAGTTTACAGATAACAAGGGAAGGAACTTGGATAACAAGGGAAGCTATTTACAGTCTATTTACAGATATAATACTACAGCATGGCTACAAGTTATTAGGAACAGGTGCTAATAATAATAACCGGGACAGTGTTCAGAGATTTTGTCTTTGTCTCTAGTGAAATGGGCTCTCATGCTATCCATAAGTAGTTCTTTCTTGTAAAATCCATCTGGCTGCTTACTAAAGCAGCGCTGCAGCCATTTCAGCATCATGTTCTCATCCAACCATCCTTTCTTATGCACATAACAGTAATGTTGGTTGGTAGAGTTTCACGTGGCATTGTTTTCCTTTTGAATATAATCATAGATGGCAGCTTCTTTCCACTTGCACAGCAGGCCAGCACCATTTTAAAGAGTGTTTCTTCATTTCTGGTGGTTCTAATATTTATTGTTCTAACCCCATTTTGACTGATCATTCTCCCTAATGAGATGTCAAAGGCTAAGGGAACCTCATCCATGTTGATGATGAAGTCCGGTGTCACTGTGTGCATGCTCATTTCTATGTTTATGAATTTCCTGAAATTCTGTACTTTATCCAAGAAATCGGGGGGGGGGGGGGGCTGCTGACACATGGTTCTTTGTCTAATGCTTAATTTGTTTCTTATCATAAATTGGTAGCACCACGAATGACCAACCTTGAATCACTCGATATTTATTTCCCTGGTGATATGAACTGCTTTGAATTGCACCTGCACAGTGGACAGTCCATGACCCTGGCCCCCCCCACTCTGACAAACTGGAGCAGACGTGATTCTAATTCAGGCCACTATGCTTTGCAGCCACGATTTTGCTGCCTTGCTGCGTTTATCAAGGTTAGTTTTCCCTACGTCTTCCTCTAATCTAACTAATTTCTCATTTATTGTAAAAAGTTGCTCGGCATCTGTTACCATGTTCTTCTGCGTAATTTGAATTCCGCAGTGTATGAGTTCTGCACCTTCATTGTTGCTGTTTCCCATAGGGTTAAAAATAACATTTGTGTTGTAACTGAAATTCGTCTGGTATGCCATTGTGTATGCTATGTGGTATGCTATTTGCGAGTATAGTCCAAATACATACCAGTCTGCTGATCGGAGGGTCTGCTTGCAAGCGTTGGGTGCAGAGTGGAGGTCCCAGGGAGAAAGACCATCCACTGCGCAGTTGCGTGTATTTATATCCATTTCGAGGGGCATGGTCCACCATGTAGATTTGTTAGATGAGTTGTTGCATTGTATAGGTCTGCCATAGGTTTCTGATATTTAAAAAAAAAAAAGTGACTTATAATCTGGGAAATACGGTAGTTATGCTTCCTGTAATGTTGAATCTTATGTTCACTGAGGTTGTTCAAGGTTAAAGATTCCTGACCATATGCTTGGCTTATGCCCTTAGAGATACAGGCTGTTAATCGCTTGATGATGCTTATAGGAAGCCTCAGGAAGCTTTCTCTTTCTTCACATTTCCTGGTAGGGAAACACAATGCACTAGTCTGGACTGGTTTAGCAGGACTCGAAGAAAGGACGTGGTCAGGTAAGTAAAATGTCACCTTAATGTTCAGGTATAGAATAGTTGTTAACATTAAAATATTTGTGTGGACTTTTCACTGTAGATTGAAGGACAAGGCCATGGAGCTGTTTTTGACTGCAAATTTTCATCAGATGGACAACATTTTGCTTGTACAGATTCTCATGGACACCTGCTGATTTTTGGCTTTGGATGCAGTAAGCCTTATGAAAAGGTAATAGTCTGGCTATCTAGGATATTCTTCAGTCTAAGAATATAAGAAATAACGTGTTTTTGTTACTTTTGACTACAAATTTAGACCTTGCTGTTCAAACATAAAGGCCCAGAGTTAATTTAAATTGTAAAATATTGTATCCCCCTCCCCCAGCTCTATGGACAAGCAAGGAAATGCAGGCATGCTGAGTGTTATCTGATATGCCCTCCCTGTGTCAGAAATGCCATCCATAGCTATGGAAAAACCTTGAGGTCTTCCTGAACTTGCATGGGATCTTGTGTGCTGCATCTTACTACCTACCAGGCCAACTCCTCCATTAGGTAAATTAGGTGGTTGCCTAGGATGGCAAACGTTGGTGAGCAGCAGGGCAATTCCTGCCAGCACTTCAGCACAGCAACGGGCTTTAAAAGACCCACGTGTGTGCATGCAGTCATGGTCTTCCACTCCTGCCTGCCCCCGCCCCCCCCCAGCCCATGACAGGAAGTTCCATCAGGGGTGTGAGGGCAGGAGCAGAATGCCATAAATGCACACACGCCTATGGGTATTTTAAGACACACCTCAGTGCTGAAGTGGTGGCTGTGCTGCCGTTTCAGGCAGGCCGCCCCCTCCCCTGGCTGAGAAGATAAATGCTAGGGGCCTGCCAAGGTGGGGAGGGAAGGGAAGGGGCTGCAAGGTGGGTCCTGCCTGGAGTGGCAGGAACCCTTGGTTCGGCCCTGCTACCACCTTTCCTACAGTATGTCATCTGCTGACCTTGCCACATGTGAACTCAGGAGTTCTCCACAGAAATAAAAGGAAGTTTATTAAAAAAAAAAAAAAAAGGCTCGGCATGACCTCTGTTTCTACAGTAGTCCCAATCTGACTGGGACAAACAGAGAAGGCTGCCAGTTTAAAGTAATAAAACAGTTCAGTTGTCTTTCTTTTTCCTCCCTCCCCTAGTCAAATGGGCCCAGATTTGGCACTCACAGGAGAAGGCTTGGGATGGAAGACAGCCTCAGACTGGCAGCGTCAGTGGCCTCTGACTCAGTCACCACAAGGGAACAGCTAAAACATAAAGGGGAAAGTCTCTTAAAGCTTCTAATGCTGACTAGGGACACTGTCTCACCATTGTGGTAGTCTCATTCCTTCCCTAATGGATGAAAATGAAACTTACAGGACTGTTATGTTGGGCTGGCCCATGCTCCATATACTGAGATATTCAGAGTCGGAGCACTCTCTGCTGCCCATGAGACTGTCAAACACCAGCCTAACCCCAGGAGAAGAAAAGTGGTAAGAAAAAAAGATGATAAAGTGAATCACAAAATGTCCACTACCTGTTTTGGAGACACCATGTAAGATTCTATCTCCAGGAGCAAGCAGGAATGTAGTCTTCACATATGGGTGATATTTGTACTGATGGAGCCCGCACAGGAATGCTCCCCAGTGTCCATTTGGAAAGCTTTTGGGAGCACTCCACTGTGCCTGTGCGAATGCCTTCCTGCCTTCCCATCCTTCTCCTCAGTTCTTCATTTTCTGTGGAGCCAGCGGGAAGCAAATCCTGTCACTGCAGAAAAACTGTCTTTTTGTGGATAGCATCTGCCTTCCCATTGACGCCAGCACCGTTGTACACATCGTCGCTTCCTCTGTCCTTTCTTCTTTTTACTTAATTTCCAAAAAAAAAAAGATTTTCAGGTGCCTCTATGCGATCTTAGGCGTTAAGCCTACCATACCCTCGATGACGGTATTGAGAAATCATCTAGTGATTTCAAAAAATGTGCCAGCACTATATCAGCGACTGACACTCATAACAGGGGCTTAAAATGCCTCGGCCTAGACCACCAGCCAAAAGATTGTCCCCTTTGTCAAAAGATGACACAGAGAGGCCTACAGAACCAGGCCTCTAAACTTGGGACACTCTTACCCTCGGACACGATATCTTTGGCTTCCACATCATCAAGGGCCTCATCCTTCTCCCATGCGTCGCAGGTATCGGCAAAGTCCAAGCACAAATCTGCATCAAAGAAGGGAAAACCTTTCAGAGGTAGATCTCCTTCCAAGCATCGAGAGCCCTCAGTCATTGCATTGGAGGATGATCGACCTGCCAAACAAACCCCAGCGGGAGGCTCTGTTCTGCAAAGCCATCAAGGGGTCCCAGGATGCTCCTGAGGCTTCGATCTCTGGTGAGCTACTGGTGCCATGCTCAGACGGTGGTGCAGGTACCTGCCTTCGATACTCAAGCATCGGCAACATCGATGGACCCGCACATATTGGCAATCAAGTGGAGCTTGGCAGCCCTCCTGGCAGCCTCTGTACCTATAAAACTGTTGGTGCCACGCACTGCCCCTCGGTATTGATACCGACAGTGACACTGGTGGCAGGTATGCCCATGCAGATGGTATTGACATCACTGCTACCCATGCTCTCTCTGGAGTCTATCACTGATACCGGTACCCAGCCCAGGCAGCTTACCGAGGCCGATACCTCAGAGCATTGGTACCGGCATCGAGCTTCGGTCGAGCACCGTGCCCATTGATACTTAAAGTCCTCCGATTCCAATGTTTTGTATGCAGAGTCACTCGATTCCTGGGGGCCCCGGGACCGTCCCTCAGAGCCTTCCCTGCTACAACAGTGACATATGTCACCCCCGGAAGACATGTCGTTCCAGGAAGTCATTCGAAACCTAGCTAAAGTCTCTCCATCACCGTAACATCAGAAAAGGAGTCAAGGGTGCAGGAATCGGAGATCCTCTAATACCCAGTAGCACCCAAGGAGGCAGCCACTCTGCCGGTGCACTGCATCCTGCATGATCTTATGCTCTGTATGTGGTAGACTCCTCTTACAGTCTTGCCTTAGAATTGTCGACTTGATACCATGTACCGAGTACCGGAGTGTCCAGGCTTACAAAAGCTGCAGCTTCCACACCACTTCATGGTGGTTGAATCGGCAATACGCAGAATCAAAAGCTTGAAGACTCACTCCTCAAATCCTCCGGGTAGGGAATCAAGGACTCTTGATGCTTTTGGATGGCGATGCTTCTAGGTATCTATCCTTTCGGCCAGGATTAATTTCTATATTCTCTACATGGGAATGTTCCTCAAGGAAGTATCCAAGGATCTTGAGGCCTTTGCTCCTCTCCTCCCAAATGACAAGAGGGTGGACTATCTTGCCCTAGTCAAGCATAGCCAACATGTATCCAAATTTGTCAATAGGGCCAACTTCAATGCCTTTGAATGTACAAGCAGAGCCACGGCCATATGCATCGGGGCCCATAGAATTGCATGGCTTCAGGCCTCAGATCTTGAACAGTGGGTTCAAGATAAGCTGGGCAATATACCCTGCACAGGGGAGAACCTCTTTGGTGAAGACTGGCAAGATAAGGCCTCTCAATTAGTCAGAGTACACTTCTCTAAAGATAATATCCAGAGTCATAGCTGACCCTGCTAGGAAGAAGACATCTGCAAAGAAGTCTTTCTATAATAAGTTCTTCGTTTCTTATCCACCTGCTTCTCAGTATCTGGGTCAGGCCCCACAAAAGAGGCAGAAGCCTCCTAAGCAACAGAAGAAACCACAGGTGGCTAAATCTCAAACAGCTCCGCAGCCACAGTCGGCGCCTGTTTTTTGATGCTTTCATAGAAAACATTGCCACCCTTCCTCTGGAGGAACCGCAACCCCTGTACATAGCAGGCAGACTGTGTCACTATGCCCACAGATGGCACCTCATCACTTCAGAGCAGTGGACACTAACCATAGTCCAGGAAGACTACAGACTACATATACAGACTCTGCCTCCCTCCAAGGGGAATTCAAATGCAACCCCCACCCACTGCTCTCCTATAGGACGAGGTGTCCTCTCTTCTGTCTCAGTGTGCCATATAAGAAGTCCACACATCTCAACGGGGTGGGCTTCTGTTCTCCGTACTTTCTCATCCCAAAGAAAACGGGAGGGTACAGATCCATTCTGAACCTCAGAAACCTCAACAAGTTTCTAGTATATGAAAAGTTCAAGATGATCTCCCTTGGGACTCTTCTTCCCTACCTCCAGAGTCAAGACTGGCTCTGTTCTCTAGATGTAAAAGAAGCGTACACATATATCCTCATCCACCCGGGACACAGGAAGTTTCTACGCTTCACTTTTCAAGGAAAGCATTACCAATAGAGAGTCCTCCCCTTCGGATTTCCCTCAGCCCCAAGAGTCTTCAAAAAGTGCATGGTGGTTGTAGCCGTATACCTAAGAACTCTGGGGATATTCGTTTTCCCTTACTTAGACAACTGGCTAATAAAAGCAGACACCTCCCAAGAGGTACTGCTCTCCTTGCATCATTCCATCATGGTGCTGCAACACTTGGAACCACGTACTCTCCTTCACCTTACTCCTGAAAACCCCTACACAGCAAGCCAAAGGAGAAAACAAAACAAGAAAATTCAAAACCTACCACAAAGAGACCTTCCTACAGGAAATAATGCCACAAATACAACAAGAATGCAATGGCCTAGATGAAACCATAAACAAATGGAACTCTACCCTATTCAAAGCTGCATCAGCGCCAAACAAGGAAAAGATGCACACTCGCAGAAAAAACAATTCTCCCTGGTACTCAAATGAACTTCGAGAAGCAAAACATTTGCTCAGAAGGCTAGAAAGAAAATGGAGACAAACCAAGTCACATGATGCAGCACTCCAATACAGAACCGAACAAGCCTGCAACACCACCACACAAACCTAATCCTGAAATCAGCCAACAAGCCAAGAGAATTATTCAACATAGTGCAACAACTCACAAGAGAGACTCCACTCCACAGTGGACATCAAATAGACCCCAAGAATTCGCAAACTACACGATGAACAAGAATGCAAATCTGGCACACACCATGCCCAACGCAGAATACAACCCAACAATGATGGAATACCACCAGACCTGGAATGACTTCTCTATACCAACAGCACAGCAGATAGAAGACATTATGGGCACCCTGAATACGACAACCTCACCAACCAACCCATGCCCAGTAGAATGGATCAAGGCTTCCAAGAACCAACTAAGCCACCACCTACACCAGGGGTCTCAAACTCAAATTGCTTTGAGGGCCGAATGAGGACTTGTAAAGTAACCCGGGGGCCGCATAAGACACGGGGCCTCATTTGCATAAGGGGCCTCATTTGCATAAATATTTGCATAATGTTGCATAATGAGTGCATGGATAAAGAAAGACTAGAAAATTTCTATGTTACTATAATCCAGTGCCAACCGCCAGGCACATTAGGAACTACTACTAACACTGCCCATTTAGAACCCATAGCAAACCCCCCGTATCATAACAGCACTACCAGGACTCACAAAGCACCAGACCCTACCTATCAAAAGGCAACACTGCAAATATTAAATCAATACATTTCAGAGAACAATACATGACCTACTGGGAAAAGAGAACAAGTAGCAATGTCAAATAGGAATTACACAGAATACCTCAGCACTGTAGAAATAAAACTATAAATTAATTTCTTGTACTAAAGCACAGACATTAATGATGCACATTTCCCAGAGCTGACATATTCCAGTTAATAAACTCAAAATAAAGAGATATTTTCCTACCTTTTGTGCATTAATGTGCTGGGGGGTTTAGAACTGGTAATGGTTCTGACCCCCCCCCTCCAGCCCCACAGCACATTACCGGGTGCTAAACCCCCCAGCACATTACCAGTTCTGACCCCCCAGCCCACTGGTAATGTGCTGGGGGGTTTAGAACTGGTAATGTGCTGTGGGGCTGGGGGGTTCAGAAATGGTGATGGTTCTGACCCCCAGCCCACAGCACATTACCAGTTTGTACCCCCCCCAATCAATCATAAGCAGCAGATGAAAAAATAACAGCCCCCCCCATCCCATCCATCCATCCATTCTCCCTCCCTCCCTCAGCAAAAATCACACCCCCCCCATCCATCCATCCATCCTCCCTCCCTCCCTCAGCAAAATTCACAGCCCCCCCCCATCCATCCATCCTCTCTCCCTCAGCAAAAATCACAGGCCTCCCTCAGCAAAAATCACAGCCCCCCCCCCATCCATCCATCCATCCATCCTCCCTCCCTCCCTCAGCAAAAATCACAGGCCTCCCTCAACAAAAATCCCAGGCACCCCCCCCCCCCCCGGCAGAGCCATCCCTCCCTCCCTGCCTCAGTCCCTCTCCTCTTCAGCTTAGAACCGCGAAGGGAGAGTTCCTCCCTCGGGACTCTGTTAAGCCGGCTGAGGCTTATGGGAAATTTCCCCTCTGCCCCCTCGAGCTTAACAGAGTCGCGAGGGAGAAGCTCTCCCTTCGCGGCTCTGAAAGCCGAAGAGGAGAGGGACTGAGGGAGGCAGGGCTGGCTTAATTCTGGGCAGACTGCTTCCTTACCTGCCGCGGAGAGCTGTGCACCCTGGCGATCCTCAAGCAGGCGATCCTTCCTCCAAGCAGGCGATGCTTCAAAGCGCTGGTACCTCGTGGCTGCTCAGACTGCTTCTGGGCCCGGCCCCCCCCCCTCCTCCTTCTTCTCCTCCTCCTGCCTGTCGCTGATTGGTGGAGGGCAGGCGCGTGACGCGGTCATGTGATACCAACACCATGCAGCCCCGGGAATCACGCTAAGGAAAACAGTGAGTAAAAATAGCAGAAAGGATACTCCGTGGCGTCGCGGGTTGCGGGCCGCACAAAATGCTCTCGCGGGCCGCGTGTTTGAGACCCCTGACCTACACAAAATCGTGAAGGAGTCCCTTCAACAAGGACATCTCCCACAGATTCTAAAGCAAGCTACGATACGACTGATCCTCAAAGGCAACTCGCTAAACACCTCTGATCCGAAATCTTACCGTCCAATCTCAAGCCTGCCATTTATCTCAAAAATCATCGAGAAAGTAGTACAAAGACAACTGCAGGATCACGTGGACCTTCATGCTCCGCTAGACATGCACCAATATGGCTTCAAACCACATCACAACGTAGAAACTCTACTTACCTACCTCTGACAACCTCCTGAGAGGACTAGATAATATAAAGAATGATTTCCTACTAATTTTCATCTATCAATATGGGTGACTGTAAATCTTCCCCTTATTTCAATGACATAAAGCTTAAATCATAGAGGTCTCAGACTTAATTGGCTCTGCCACAGGGACTCATGTCCGTTTTAAAGCAGATTGCCCATTTGCATCAACGACCTCTAAAACCACAGTAGGTAATATGCCTCAGGTGACTGTTCAAAAATTAAAGTATCTAACATAAGTTCTAAGGCTGTACTTATCAGGATGGCCTGAGTTAACCCACTGATATGGACTGTTTAAAGATCCCGACGCCCTTTATAGGTACCAGTAACTGTTTGGAGTTTTGACCCTATCGTTCGGTAAAAGACCAGTTTTTGGTACTAATTTTCATCGACATCTCAGCTGCCTTTGATACGGTATCACACTCCATACTTCTACAGCGCCTCCAAGAAATTGGACTACACAATAACATACTAAAATGGTTCACCTCCTACCAATGTTCCTTCTAATTTTCTGTAGGCTGTGTGCGCATAAAATATAAGCTGTGCAGCTTTTGAAGGAAGGTTAAATTCTTGTGCACCACATAACGACACTGAGTTATATACTTTAAAATTTGACTACACGTCAGAATACAGTATGTACACCACATTGATTGCACTAGAAAATATTGTAGAACTTCCAGCCCGTTAGAAGAAGCTAAAAAGCAGGAAACAGGAGCAGTGCTGAGATGTAAACAAGAGCACATGGCTTCTGGTTCCCACAGAAACCAAGCACAAGGGAAAGGGATACGCCCGTGCTACCACTTAGAGAACGAGTCACAAGTTGATGCAGCACACCTGTTAGGGGGAGGAGTCAAGCTCTACCCTAGAATTCACTCTAATAAAGAGGTCACAGTTGAGCCTATGGAGTTAGGCAAAGGTGAGGTGGGTCACGAAGGTAATGAGAAGCAGTGAAGAGAGCAGTGAAAGGAGAAGGACAGAGTCTCCGTGGCAGGGTGAAACGGAGCTTCCCTTCAGGAAGAGAACAGAAACCCCAAGGGAAGGATACAGCAAAGGCAGTCTGGATTACCTGCCGTATTCTGGGGAGTACAGAAAAGAAAGAAAGTCAGGAAGGCAATTGAAAGCTTCTGTGCACAGCTCAGGTTGGGAACCTACAGCCAGTTCAAAGCCACAGAGAAAACCTCTACCAGCTAGGTTTAAAGGTAAGCCTAAAGGCTGGGGTGCTAATGATTACAGTGATTTCATTTACCCAGAGAGTTGGGGCTGTAAAGAGAAGGACTGTACTGAGAATGCTTATCTGAACCAGTATTTAATTCAGGAGTATCACAAGAAGCCTGGAGCAGTAAGGAAAGGCGTGGCACCAGGGTTGCAGTTACAAACATTTCCTGTTACAGAGGAAGAATTAATGGACATTGAGCCAGAGCATGTAAATAATAAGGAAGAAGTAATGGACTGTACGATAACTCTTTCTAATGAGATAATATCATTACGCTGAGTTTATGCTTTAAAGAGAGAGGCAGCATTGCTTGGAGTTAAAAGCATACAGCTGTGAAGAAACAGAACTGTTACCTTGAAATGCTGGAAACTAATGTGTTTATGCTGAAGTAAGCCTTTATGTTGAAAACCTTTAATTTGTCCTTATACCAGAAAGTACCTGGTTTTGTGTTACCTTATTTCCTGGTTAAAAATCCAACCCCGGGAGGGGAAATAAATCCTTTGTTTGCTTGAACCACTTTTGAATCCACAACTGCTCCTCATTGGTCAGTGAGGGGACTACATCTCCCAAGAAGCTCTGCTTTAGGATTTGTGAAAGTAGCTGTTCAGTGGGGAAAAACCACTCGCTTAAACCCTACCTATTGATACTGGGGGTTTTAAAGGAGAGTTGGTCACAGCGCGCACACGCGCACAGCTTAGAGGGAACAGTGCCTCCTACCTAAGCAACCGAACACAGCAAGTCAAATGCGGAGAGAGAAAATCAACCCAGTTTCCCACTACACAAGTAATACCACAGGGATCGGCCCTATCATCAATATTATTCAACATATATATCCAGCCCATATGCAGTATCATCAGACAACACAGCATACAATATCACCTATATACAGATGATATCATGGTGTACTCCCCAATTGACCTGAGCGCCCCTGACATAACCTCAATGACCAAGTGCCTCGAACATATGAACACCTGGCTCGCCAACAATAACCTCAAGGTGAACTTTGATAAGACTGAAGTAATGTTCATTTCCAGGAGCACAACATTCAACCCACCCCAAGAAATCAACATACTTCACAGGACAGTAACAACAAAGGACGAAGTAAAATATCTAGGCATCACCCTAGACAAGAGCCTGAATCTCCAATACCACATAAACAAGACTGCAGCGAAAGCATACCGCCGTTTAAAGATCATCGGAAGACTCAAGCCAATCCTCAGCCAAGAACATTTCTGCACCGTATGCCAAGCAGTCATCACCCCCATACTGGACTACGGAAATTCATTATATCAGGGCTTACCCAAGCATACTGTCCACCCACTTCAACTGGTTCAAAATACTGCAGCGCGTATAATCACAGGCACAGCCAAATACAAGCACATAACACCAGTACTCCAACAGTTGCACTGGCAGTTGTACGGGCAAGATTCAAAACAACACTAATCATTTTCAAAATTATATACCACTGCTCAGCAGAAGTTTTACAGACCATAATAACCAAAGACACAAGCAGCAGACCCAGGTAAACCCAAGGCAGCAATAGACTCCGCACTCCCGCTGGATACCACAAGACGAAACAAGCAACGTCCAAAAGAGCGATCTCATTCTCGGCGCCAGACCTATGGAACTTTCTCCCTGAAGAACTAAGAGCACAAAAAGACCTCAAGGACTTCCGCAAATCCCTCAAAACCCACCTGTTCGTGGACTCATATGAACAAGTACCATAACTCTCAATCACCACAACCCTGCCTATACGGCCACCAGACACCCTGCACATACGACTGACACCTGGGAATCAACTCCCAATAGTATATGGTATGTCCTGTCATCCCCTCTGTTGAATGTAGACCCCATGTTATGTTCCTAACCACTTTGATTGAAGGATAAGGTGGTATACAAAACTGTCTAAATAAATAAATAAAAGTCCCACCTCGCGCCAACTCAAAAAATAGAGCTTATTGGAGTCCTACTAGACTCCAATCCAGGGCACCCCTGCCCCAGCTCCGCTGTGCCCGTCTAGTCAAATTAGCATTCCAGACGCTTCTATGAGACCATCTGACAGCCCGAGAGATGCTGCAGCTCCTTGGGCACATGGCCTGTACAGTACATGTCGTTGCATATGCCTAGCTACATATGCGGATAGCCCAGTGGACTCTGGCCTCCCAATGGAAGCAGGCCTTGGGCCATCTCCGTGACAAGGATCCAAGTCACTGCCCATCTAACCACATCCCTTCAGTGGTGGTGGTCTCTAGAAAATATGCTTGTAGGGTCACCTTTTCAGATGCCTCCATGTCAATGCATCCTGATGACAAATGCCTCCAAACTGGGTTGGGGAGTTC
The DNA here is from genome assembly GCA_033557465.1 of Ichthyophis bannanicus. Lineage (NCBI taxonomy): Eukaryota > Metazoa > Chordata > Amphibia > Gymnophiona > Ichthyophiidae > Ichthyophis > Ichthyophis bannanicus. The sequence continues at coordinate 407,945,522 of CM066034.1, read as the reverse complement.
GCCTGAGCAACCTGACTACACAGGGGCTCTAGACAACGCAAGAGTTGAAATTCCAGATCAATCTCATGGAACTTTGGTTTATCTCGAATTCCCTCAGGGTGTTTAAACACCACCTCAGGACACAACAGGTCCAAGTCAAGATAGACAATCAGGTTGCCATGTTCTGTGTGAACAAGCAGAGAGGAACAGGCTCCTGGACTCTCTGCGAGGAGGCGCTACACCTGTGGTCCTTTGCTATTGCTCACCAAATACCTCCTGGAGAAGTCCAATGTCTTGGCAGACAAGTTGAGTTGGATCCTTCTTCCCCACAAATATTCTCTGCATCTGGACACAACGTCCTACATCTTCCAGATCTTTGGAACCCCAGACATAGATCTGTTTTTGACTCCCCAAAATGCCAAGCTTCTTCACTTCTTCACAAGAACTCAGACATCCACCAACCAACCAGTGGATGCCTTCCACCTACAATGGGGTCGGGGTCTGCTTTATGCTTTCCCTCCTATACCCCTTATTCCCAAGGCACTTTTCAAGTTTGTCGGACAAGGGCTACATGATGATACTCATAGACCCCACTGGCTGAGGCAACCGTGGTTTCCTCTGCTACTGTGTTTGACTTCTGCAACCTCTGCAATTGGGATCTGCGCCCGATCTCCTCTCCCAGGACGACTGCTCACTACTCCATCCCAATCCACAGTCTCTCCATCTCACAGCTTGGCTGTTGAGAACATAGCTTCTAAGGCCTTGACCTTAGCCCAGAGGTTATGGAGATCCTTTTGGTTTCTAGGAAGCCCTCTACCAGACGTTCATATGCTTTCAAGTGGCAGAGATTTTTTATCTGGTGCTCTCAGAAGGATCTCAATCCCTTTTCTGCTCAAGTGGAGTCCCTCCTCGAGTATCTCCTCCATCTGTCATCCACAGGTATGAAGACCAACTCGGTGAGAGGTCACCTCAGTGCAATTGCAGCCTCTTACTACCTACTGGATGGATAGCCATTCTCCTCTCAACAGCTAGGGGCTCGTTTCATGAGAGGTCTTCTCCTGTCCAAACCACCCATTAAGCCACCTCTGGTAGCTTGGGACCTTAACGTCGTCCTAGCACAGCTTCTCAAGTCGCCTTTTGAATCATTGACCACTGCTTCACTAAAGTTCCTGTCTTGAAAGGTAATCTTCCTAATTGCTCTCACTTCCTTCCGCTAGACGCATTAGTGGGCTTCAGGCTTTAGTGGCGGATCCACCCTATACTAGGTTCCACCATGACAAAATTGTTCTTAGGACTCATCCACACTTTATGCCAAAGGTGGTGTCTCCTTTTCATTTAAACCAGTCAATTTTCCTTAGTCTTCTTTCCCAAACTGCATGCTTCTCGAGCGGAAGCAACCCTGCATGCTCTTGATTGAAAGCATGCGTTGGCTTTCTATCTCCAAAGGACTCAAGAGCACTGCACAGCCTCGCAGCTGTTCATCTCATTTGATCCTAGTCACTTGGGTCTCCCTGTATCTAAATGCACACTCTCTAGATGGATAGCAGACTGCATTTCATTTACCTATGACAAAGCAGGACTGTCTCTTGAAGGGCATGTCACTGCTCACAGTGTTCGTACCATGGCAATCCTACATTCAGTTGCCATTGACGAGATATGCAAAGCAGCAACTTGGTCTTCTGTCCATACCTTTTGCTGCCCATTATTGTCTGTACAAGGACTCCCATCGGGATGCCATGTTTGGGCAGGGGGTACTCCAGCACCTCTTTCAAACTTAGAGACTACTCCTACCCTCTGTCCCAGACTTTGAGGATACCAGAAATACATGTGGTATCCATGACCTCATCAGACCTACTCTGAGGCGAAACTCCTCTGGTTCTGAGGTCACTTCATCTGGGAGCTAGGGAGTCCCATATGTGAAGACTACATTCCGACTTGTTCCTGGAGATAGCGCAGTTACTCAGCTGTTACAGGTGATCTCCGGGAACAGCAGGAATTTAGTCTTCACAACCTGCCCTCCTCCCCTAGGAGTTAGAGGGTTTCTTTTTCTCTCCTTTCTCAGCTACAAACTCAACTGAGGAGGAGGAGTTGGGAAGGCGGGAAGGCATATGTGAAGACTAAATTCCTGCTGTTCCTGGAGATAACCTGTTACAAGTGAGTAACTAAGCTATCTCCAGGAACAAGCAGGAATAAGTCCTCACATATGGGTACGTCGGTACCGACGGAGCCCGTGCGGGAAAGCTCCCCAGCTTCTTAGAATAGAAGCTTTTGGGACCTCCCACTGCACATGCGCACTGCCTTCCCGCCTTCCTGAACAGCTCTCCTCAGTTTCTCTTTTTCCGCGGAGCCAGCAGGTCGTGTTCCTGTCACCGCTGAAGAAATTGTTATTTTATTTGTTTCTTTAGACCGCGTACCTGCCTTCCCCATACCGATACCGGTATCGCCGGTCTTTTCTTTCTTTCTTTAAAAAATTATAATTCTTTTTTCTTATTTTTTAGCTTTTTGGTCACTTCAGAGAGGCCTCTCGGCCTACTCAATTTCTCCTCATGGAGAAGCCAGCCCCTGGATTTAAGAAGTGTACCAAATGTAATGCTGTTATTTCAGTCACAGACACCCATGACTGGTGTCTGAAATGTTTGGGGCCTGACCATTCCATACCGGACTGCCCATCTTGCTCCCACATGTCTAAACGTGGGCTGCAGAACCGGGCCAACAAATTCCAGAATACAGCATCACAGTCATCCAGGTCTTCTTCTCCGGATGGATCTCAGGTAACCAAACCTTCTGTGGGCAAGTCCTCAAAGAGCAAATCTCCTTCAAAGCATCGAGAGGCTCTTAGCTTAGAACTTGAGGACCCTGCCCCAGCCAAACAACCCCGGCGGGAAGTCCAACTTCCAAAAACGCCAATTCAGGGGTCTCAGGTTGATATCGATGCTACGGCCTCGACAGATCACCTGTTAGCCTGCTCTGGGGTACCGGGTCACTCCGGTACCGACATCCAGGCAGCTATGGCGTCCATGGGCGATACTGTACAGTCCATGCAGCAGGCCGTCATGGCTTTCATTAAAGCTGCAACGCCATCGGTTCCGCTTTCAGCGGTTCCGGGCCCGATACCGGTATCGTCCGCCATGCCGGTATCGAGGCCGTCCACCTCTAAACGCAAGTCGGTACCGTATGGGCTTTCGCTCCATACCGGTTCCATACCCGATACGCCCGATATCGATACCGATCGGTACGCGTATCGTGCGTTAGAGGAAAGCACCGATTCCTCTGAGGATTTTCACTCCTCTGATGATTCTGCTGAGTTTTCACTCAACTTACCTGAGGAGCCCTCTTCTCCTAAAAGGAGAATGTCCCCTCCAGAGGATTTGTCCTTCCAGGACTTTGTTTTAGATATGGCTACAGCCCTTTCTATTACCACATCCTCTGAAAAGGAACCCAGATCCAAAAAACTGGATATTTTGGGATACTCAAAGGCCCCTAAGGAGGCAGTTACCCTGCCTATCCATGAAATCCTTCAAGAACAACTGATGGATTTCTGGGAAAATCCTTTGACTTTGTCTCCTTATTCCCGTAGGTTGGACACCATGTATAGGGTCCCTCCTTCTCCTGGTTTCCAAAAGACTCAATTGCCCCACCACTCTATTGTGGTGAAGTCTGCAATGAAGAAGATTAGGAGTACCAAAAGGCACTCTTCCACCCCTCCAGGACGGGAATGTAAGACTTTGGACTCTTTTGGTAGGAAAATTTTCCAGGCTAGTATGCTTATAGCCAGGATTAATTCCTACAGTCTCTATATGGGCATGTTCCTGGAGGAACTTGCCAAAAAGGTGCGGCATTTTGCCCCCTTTATCCCTGAGGATAAAAAGCAGGGATTCCTTTCCCTAGTGAAACAACTCTTAGAGGTTTCTAAGTTCTCTAATAGGGCAGCATATGATTCCTTTGAGGGAGCCAGTAGGGCTTCGGGCATTGCTATTGCAGCCCGACGTCTTGCTTGGCTCCAGGCCTCTGATCTGGAACCTTGGGTTCTAGATGGCTTACGGAATCTGCCCTGTACAGGTGAGAACTTATTTGGGGAAGAGTGGCAAATCAAAGCCACCCAGATGGATGCTGAAAATGCTACCTTGGAAAGACTTTCAAAGTCCACTTCAATTCCTACTAAGAAAAAGTCTTTTAAAAGGCCTTACTATAAGAAGGCCAGAGTTGCTTCAAATACTGGCCAGCAGTCTTCTCAACCTCGCTATACTGCTAAGCGTCAGCAATCCAAACAAGCACGAGCTAAGCCTGCAGCAGCTACTGTAGCTCAGCAGGCTCCAACCCCTCAGGGGTTTTGACTTGCTCCTAGGGAACTTGCCACTTCTGGTTCTAACACAACCAGAACCTCTCACCATACCCGGAAGGTTGGTTCACTTTGCTCCCAGATGGGAACAAATCACAACAGAACAATGGACCCTCTCTATCATTCGAGAGGGTTACAAACTTCATTTCTCCAGCCTTCCTCCCCATCATATGGTGAGACCATTCAATTCTCCCCCATCTCTCCTAACCCTGTTGGGTCAAGAGGTTTCCTCTCTTCTTGCCCAAGGGGCCATAGAAGAGGTTCCTCTTCCTCAACAAGGGTCCGGTTTCTACTCCCCTTATTTTCTCATTCCAAAGAAGACAGGGGGATTCAGACCAATCCTAGATCTGAGAGAATTGAACAAATTTCTCTTCAAGGAGAAATTCAAAATGCTGTCTCTCGGCATTCTCCTTCCTTACCTCCAGGGTCAGGACTGGCTTTGTTCTCTAGACCTACAGGATGCGTATACACATATACTCATCCATCCATCCCACAGAAAGTATCTTCGCTTTCTGTTTCAGGGAAAACATTTCCAATACAGAGTACTCCCCTTCGGTCTAGCCTCTGCTCCAAGAGTATTCACAAAATGCATGGCAGTCGTAGCCGCATTTCTAAGAGGCATGGGAATCTTTGTCTTCCCATATCTGGACGACTGGCTCATCCGAGCTCCAACTCAGTCACAGGCCCAGATTTCCCTGGACCACACAAGGAGCCTTTTGCAGTATCTGGGACTGGTAGTAAACCTTCCCAAGTCCCAACTCATCCCTACTCAATCTCTAGAATTCATAGGGGCCCAGTTGGACACCATCACTGCAAGGGCCTACCTTCCACATGTTCGAGGCCAGCGCCTCCTGAGTTTGGCCTCCCAAGCTCAGTCCAGCACTCACTTGACAGCCAGGGAAATGCTACGCCTACTGGGTCATATGGCCTCCACAGTGCATGTGGTGCCCTATGCTCGTCTTCATATGAGAGCAGCTCAATGGACCCTGGCCACTCAGTGGACTCAGGCGTCAGGAGCGCTCTCAGACCAAATACAAACCTCCGATCGTCTGTTTTGGTCCCTCCACTGGTGGACTTCCACCAAGAATCTGTTGTTGGGGGCTCCATTTCAACCATTGCTACCCCAAGCAACCCTCACAACAGATGCCTCCCAAACAGGGTGGGGAGCCCATCTGCAAACTCTCTCCACTCAGGGCACTTGGTCTCTACAGGAGACCACCCTTCATATCAATCTTCTGGAACTGCGAGCAATTTACCTTGCCCTCAAGGTCTTCCACTCCCTCCTAGCCAACCTCACTGTCCTAGTTCAGACGGACAATCAGGTGGCCATGTTTTACATAAACAAACAAGGAGGGACGGGCTCTCTGTCGCTTTGCAACGAAGCTCTAAGACTATGGGCCTTCGCCAGAGAGCATCAGATTCACCTGCTAGCAGTGTATCTCCCAGGAGTTCAAAACTCTCGGGCAGACAGGCTCAGTCGAGTTCTGCTGCCACACGAATGGTCCCTACATTTGGACCAAATAAACCGAATCTTTCAGGAATGGGGGACCCCGGACATAGACCTCTTTGCAAGTCCGTGGAATGCCAAACTTCCCCGGTTCTGTTCCAGAACTCCGTGTCAGGGAGCTCAGGCTACGGACGCCTTTCTCCTGAATTGGAATCAGGCATTCCTATATGCCTTTCCACCCATTCCTTTGATTCCCAAGACTCTGTTCAAACTCCAGAGGGATCATGGAACTATGATCCTCATAGCTCCACGCTGGCCACGCCAAGTGTGGTTCCCTCTACTTCTACAGCTCTCCCAGGGATCCTACTTGGATCTGGGAGCTGCGCCAGACCTCCTGTCTCAGGAGGAGGGGACTTTGTGGCACCCAAACCCCAAATCCCTTCACCTCAGTGCTTGGTTACTGAAGGCTTAAACCTTCAAGACTTTCATCTTTCCCAACCAGTGAAAGATATCCTTTCTGCCTCTAGGAAACCCTCTACCAGGCGTTCCTATGCTTTCAAATGGAAACGTTTTTCCATTTGGTGTGCTCAGCAGGGTCTTGACCCTCTGGCACTTCCTTTGAATTCTCTTCTTGATTATCTCCTGCATCTCTCCAATGCAGGCCTCAAGACGAATTCGGTAAGAGTCCATTTAAGTGCTATTGCAGCATCCTTGAAACATATAAATGGACAACCTATCTCCTCTCATCCTCTTGTTGCAAGATTCATGAGAGGCCTGACTCTCACTAAACCTCCCATCAGACCACCCCCGGTCGCATGGGATTTGAATCTAGTGCTCGGTCAACTTATGAAGCCACCTTTTGAGCCAATGTTTTCCACCTCCTTGAAATTTCTTTCCTGGAAGGTCATCTTCCTCATTGCAGTCACTTCGGCTCGCCGCATCAGTGAGCTGCAGGCTTTAGTGGCTAATCCACCTTACACAAGATTTCATCATGATAAGGTGGTCCTTAGGACGAATCCCCACTTTATGCCTAAAGTGGTCTCGCCTTTTCATCTTAATCAAGCATGCATCCAATGCAGAGAGGAACCTTCATACTCTGGATTGTAAAAGAGCTCTCGCTTTTTACCTTAATAGGACTCAGCCACATCGAAAGTCTTCTCAACTTTTTGTGGCCTTTGATCCTTCCCATTTGGGACTTCCAGTCTCCAAGCGTACACTTTCCAATTGGATTGCTCAGTGTATTTCTTTTGCTTACCAGAGCAAAAACATTCCTCTGGAAGGCCATGTCACTGCTCACAATGTGAGGGCCATGGCAACTTCTATGGCTCATCTGCACTCTGTTTCCATAGATCAGATCTGTCGAGCCGCTACCTGGGCCTCGGTTCATACCTTCACAGCCCATTACTGTTTGGACAAGGACTCCCGCCGGGATGCCTTGTTTGGCCAGGCTGTCCTCAAGCACCTGTTCCATTCCTAAACAACTCCTGCCCACCTTCCCAGAATGGATGCCTGAGATCCATACGAAGATGGCGAACCTTTACAGGGGATCCCATGCATCTAAGCTAGGGAGTCCCCATATGTGAGGACTTATTCCTGCTTGTTCCTGGAGATAGCACAGTTACTTACCTGTAACAGGTGATCTCTGGGAACAGCAGGAATTAGTCCTCACAACCCACCCACCTCCCCTAGGAGTTGTATCTTTTATCTATCTATCTTCCTGTCCTCTCTCTGTTGACTCAGCTATAAACTCGAAACTGAGGAGAGCTGTTCAGGAAGGCGGGAAGGCAGTGCGCATGTGCAGTGGGAGGTCCCAAAAGCTTCTATTCTAAGAAGCTGGGGAGCTTTCCCGCACGGGCTCCGTCGGTACCGACGTACCCATATGTGAGGACTAATTCCTGCTGTTCCCAGAGATCACCTGTTACAGGTAAGTAACTGTGCTTTATAGTTTGATACCTCCTTATTTGAGAAGATGTGCGCATTGGTATGTTCTGAATAGCTCTTTCTGTTCTGAAGATACTTATCTGTTGGTTATTCCAAGAGCATTTTTGTACAGGCATCTTTGCTTTGGAACTCATTGTCTCTGTTATTGTGCAGGACTACTGATAAAAAACATAACGTAAGAAATGCCATATTGGGTCAGACCAAGGTCCATCAAGCCCAGTATCCTTGTTTCCAACAGTGTCCAAACCAGGTCACAAGTACCTATCAGGTTCCCAGAAAGGTACACTGGTTCCACAATGCTTATCCTGGGGGAAATAGAGGATTTTCCTGGTCCTCTTTAATAATGGTTCCTGTTCGGTAATCCAGTTTAGTCCTCCAACATCGGGTAGTGCCCCTCCTCCTGCAGCCTGGAGACTGGACCAATCAAGTCTTCTGTAGTATATATGCAGACGGAGCTCCCAGAAGCCCCCAGTGTGTCCAGTCTCCTTGCAGCTTGCAGACTTCTGTGCCCTTTCTGGGCACACTAAGTGACACTTGAAGGAGCAACACTAGTTAGTTAGTTCTTTTGGGGTTTTATTTTGGGTCCTTTATTTACCATTTCTTTGCTAGGTAGCTGTATCTTTAAAAAAAAAAAAAAAAAAAAAAAAAGGAGCATTGCCACAGGGGACATCCTGGGGGAAGCCAGACCTGCATTGGGCTCCTGCCTTCCTGCCTGGGAATATCTGAAACCTGGGTTGAGCTCTCCCCAGGACTGTTCGGGGAAGAGCCATACCTGCTACAGCATTGCCTGTCACTTGGAGGAGTTGGCTGAGTTCCTTGCTGTTCCCTGAGCTGGTAGGAATTTTCCTTGCTTTATCTTTTCAGCTCTGTTGTTTTTTGCATTGTCAGAGGCTCTGTCGGCTCCCCTGGCTTCCGAATTGCACTTTTTCCTGATTTTTTTCGCTTGCCCTGTATTAGAGGGTCGTTTTCTTTCTTTTCCATATTATTTGGTTACCTTTGTATTTTCGCGCCTTTTTTTATTGTGGGTGAAAAAGTGCGGCGGCCATTTTGGATTTCTAAAGTGTGCTTTTTAAGGGCACTTTTTAACACTTGTGCACGGGTTCCCCTGGCATTTTTGGGGTTTCTTTTGCTGGCGATTTTGCTCAGGGCACCCCTAGGATTCTGGGGAGTATTTTGTTTTCTGTAAAAAAAAAAAAAAAGTTTTAAATTTAAAGCTGTACTGATTTGAATAAGGTTAGTCCCTTTGCTGTGGGCTTCCCTGTTCCTGTTTCCTTCTTTCACCCTGGAAGCAGGTTGCCTTAGCATGGCTACCAAACCTCAATGTGTGATTTGTGGGTCCCGCAGAGGTACAATGACTGACTCTGGCATCTGCAAGAGCTGTGCTGCAGTTTCTTTAGACCTGGAATGTCTTCTCCCACTGCTGTTTGCAGCTCTGTGGTAACTCGATTGATTTTTCTTGATTTTTCAGCGATTTTAGGCATTTCTCTCATGCCTGCAACCCTCCCACCTTCTTCTGTGACTTTTTAAGTTAATTCCTTAGCTTTTGGGGGTTTTAATTCACTCTTTTGGTGTTTTATTTTTACTGGTGGCCATTTTGAATAGCTAATGAGCCTCGGTTTTTGGCGGGAAGCCAGATTACTTCTCTGCTGGCTTCTAAAAGCTATATTGTTTCAGTTTTTTTCCACAACACTTGCTAGATGTCAGTTGTGCAGAGGTTACTTTTTTCTCTGCCTATGTATGAACATAATGGATAAAAAGTACAGAAGGCATGGATAGAGAACAGTATGCAATTCAGAGCCACAGTACAATGCTGAGTCACTGACGAAGGGTGCAGGGCTCATGGGTTCCATTCCCCACTGTGCCCAACAAAGAAGGCTGGCTGAGGCATTACCTATTATGGGGAATATTGTTAAATGCCTGTTCCTGCGGGACGCAGTTATTTCTTTTTAGTTCTCCCTGTGCCTTATTCAGGTTTACGCTGCATAGGCTGTCAGAAGAAACACAGGGACCTCAGGCATCAGCTCTGCTCTTCCCCCAGCATCTTGCTTCCCCTAGCATCTTGCTTCCCCTGAGGAACTTGGGAACTCCGGAGCTTGGCTTCGGGGGAGCTCTCCATTGGCTTTACGCTGCACTGAGTCTTTACCACGAGAGTTTGGATACCTCCAGGAAGTTCAGGTATCATTTTCTGTAAGTAAACTGTGAGTACTCTGTTTTTGTTTTTTCTTCCTTGCCTCAGCTGCTCTGGGATGCTTTCAGCTGTATCCGGACCGGCTGCCCCTGAGTTTGGAAGTGCCTACTTTGACTTTTTAGTCCACAAACTGCAGCCGGGTTACTTTGTACGTCCTACTGATTATTGTACCTGTCTTATTCAATATACCATTTGGTTGAGGTTTTAAGTCAGGGTTTTGGATCCTGACTGTTTTGGGCTCGGCCTAATTAAGCATGCTCACTGTAATTTTCCTATGGCTGGATTGAGCTTCTACATCCCTCCCCAGAAACACCTTTCAGCCCCTACCATGGAGGTCTGAATGGCTGCGGAGGGATCCCACTCTGATTTCCCTACTTTCAGTCACTGTAATTGCCTTACCCTGACCTTGAAAGTTTCTCTATGCCAGCACAGTGAATGACTGACAGTTCCCTTCTCAGTTCTGCGAATACCTGACAGTTTTTCGGTGCCAGCGGCTGTTTTGTTTTTCTCTTCAGTGTTTCTTTTTAGAGGAAACAGCTCTAAACAGCAGTTTCCACACACTTAATCATGCTGTGGAGGCACATGGAGTTTCAAAATCCTTTTCTTAAACAGTCTTGGGTTTCCCTGAGCCTTCCTTGCTTTTTGTTTTAAATGCAAAAATAAATAAATAAATAAATAAATAAATAAATGAAACCCCACACAAGAAGAGGAAAGGTGGTTTAAGTCTCTACAATGCTTTTTTCTCTGGCTGTATTATATGTGAAATGTAATCAGCCGAAGGGTACATTAATAGCTTGCTTGTGTTACACCTGCACGCTGCATCCCGGAGGCTTTCCCCATACCCACTGCGTTGCTAGCTGGGTCCCTCAGCACCTTATCTCCCCCCTCCTCAGAGCCCCTGCTGCAGGATCTTCCACAGCCGCTGCAGACCACATTACACATTCCCATCCGGCCGTCTCATCAACGGTTTCTCCACTTCGCTCTTCCGTGGGGCCACTTCCAATTTCCGGCCATGCCGTTTGGTCTCGCCACGGCCCCCCGCACCTTCACAAACGTGATGGTAGTGGTCGCGGCGGCCTAGTGCAAAGAGGGCATCCTGGTCCATCCGTATCTCGACAACTGGTGGATTCGGGCAAAGTCCAGTCGGGAGTGTGTACACGTCACGAGCAGGGTGGTGGCTCTGCTGCGGTCCCTCGGCTGGGTGGTAAAAGAATGCAAGAGTTGTCTGTGCCCAACTCAGGATCTCGAGTATCTGGGAGTGAGCCTCGACACAGCACGGGGCTTGGTGTGCCTACCGGAGCGCCGCATTCGGTCTCTTGTCCGACTCTTCAGGGGGATGCCCGCTCCGTCTGCATGGTGATAGCTACAGCTCCTCGGTACGATGGCAGCAACTTTGGAGGTGGTGCCCTGGGCGCGCTTCCACATGCGCCCGCTGCAGAGTGCTCTGCTGCGCCATTGGTCCAACCAATTCGACTCGTTGAACAGGAGATTGACTTGCCCAAGGGCGGTTCGCCGATCACTCCGGTGGTGGCTCTCCTCCGAGAACCTGGCGCGGGGGATTCCCTGGAGCCTCCACTTTGGGTTCCGTTCACAACGGATGCCAGCTTAACCGGCTGGGGGGCTCACTGCGAGACCCGCTTCGCTCAAGGGGAATGGTCTCCCCTGGAGACTTCTTGGTCGATCAACCGCCTCGAATTGCGGGCGGTGCGGCTAGCCCTCTTGGCCTCAAAGCCCTAGTTCTCGACCGGCCGGTGCGAGTCCTCTCGGACATTGCGACCACCGTAGCTTACATCATTCGCCAAGGGGGCACCGGCAGCATGGCCCTGGAATCAGAAGCGATGGCCTTGGTCAATTGGGTGCAGTCTCATCTTCCGGCCATCTCGGCAGCGCCTATTGCAGGCGCAGACAATGTTCAGGCCGATTTTCTCTGCAGAGTGCGGGTGGACCCCGGAGAGTGGGAGCTAAACCCACAAGTTTACGCGCAAATAGTTCGTCTGGGGGGGGGGGGCGCCCTTCATGGATCTCATGGCGACATTTCAATCGGCCGAGACAGGACGCTTCTTCAGCAGGCAAAGGGAGCGCATGTCCGAGGGGCTCGACGCTCTCATTCAGCCGTGGCCAACGTCCGGCCTTCTTTATGTCTTTCCTCCGTGGGTTCTGATTGGCCGGGTTGTTCAGCGCATCGAGGGCCATCGGGGTCGAGTGTTACTGGTGGCCCCGGACTGGCCTGGGTGGCCCTGGTATGCCGATCTGGTCCGGCTGAGCGACGGCATTCCTTGGCTCCTATCCACGCTGCCGAATCTTCTTTTTCAGGGACCCTTGCGGATGCCCCAAGTGGGTCGATTCTCGCTTACGGTTTGGCCATGGAGAGGGCTCGGCTGAAAAAGAAGGGTTACTCCCCCCGCGGTGATTTCTACCCTACTGCGGGCGGGGAAAACGTCCACTTCTCTTACTTACGTTCGGATTTGGGGGATCTTTGAAGACTGGTGCTCCCGGCGTGGAGTCCGGGCGGCGACGGTTTCCGTTTCCGCCGTTTTAAGTTTCTTCAGGTTGCTTTTGATAAGGGCCTTGCGGCTAGTTCCCTGAAAATCCAGTTGGCGGCTATCTCGTTATCGAGGCAAAGTTTTAGGCCGTCTCCGCGGTTCTTATCCGGACGTACGTCGTTTTCTTTCGACTGTTTTTCATTTGCAGCCCTCCCGCAGGATTTTCGTTCCTCCGGGGGACTTGAATCTAGTGATGCGGGCCCTGGTTCGTGAACCTTTTGAACCCCTGAGTAGGGCGTTTCTGAAAGATTTTACGCTGAAGACGGTTTTTCTTGTAGCCATCTGTTCGGCACGGCGTATTTCAGATCTACATGCGTTGTCCTGCCGAGAACCTTTTTTGTCTTTTTCCCCGGTCCCTTCCTTTTTGCCGAAGGTGGTTTCCCCTATTCATGTGAATCAGGCAGTGTTTCTTCCAGTTTCTTCCCACTCTGTCGGGTCGGCGGACAGAAGTCTTCACCGTCTCGATGTGGGTCGTGCACTTCGTCGTTATTTGAAGGCTACCGAATCTTTTCGGAAGACTGACCGGCTATTCGTGCTCTTCGGTGGTGCACGTAAAGGGGAAGCGGCGGCTAAGGCCTCCGTTGCAAGATGGCTCAAGGAAGCGTTCGCGTCTGCGTATCTGTTGCAGCAGCGGTCTGTTCCGGAGGGGCTACTGGATCATTCCACTAGGGCTCAGGCGACCGCTTGGGCGGAGTATAGCCTAGTTCCGCCAGCAGATATCTGTAAGGCGGCCACCTGGTCGTCTCTGCATGCTTTCAGTACACACTATCGTTTAGATGTGTCAGCGGCTCGGGATTCCTCTTTTGTTCGGCGGTTCTGTGCGCCGGATGGCAAGGTCCCGCCCGGTCTTAACTGCTCTGTTACATCCCGATGTTGGAGGACTAAACTGGATTACCGAACAGGAAATGGAAATTACACTAACCTGGTAATTGTAGTTCCTGGAGGGTCCAGTTTAGTCCTCCTTCCATCCCGACTATCTGTTATAAAAATGCGGCGCGCTTTCTGAACGGTGGATCATAAGACGGTTCCTCTTGCCGTTCGAACCTTTTTTGCAGCCGCGTTTTTGGCTATGGCTCTTTCTTTCTCAGGTGTTCAGTCAGCTCCTGAGATTTCTGATACGGAGCTGTATTTTGATTTCTGGGGCGTTGATTCCAGCGCAATACAGTGTTCTGACTTCCTCGTTTGGGGAGAAAGTTGGATATTTTTGTGGGGGGGAAACAAATTGTTCTTTAATTATGTCATTTTCATTATGTCATTTTGTATATTAATCTAATGTGTTGCTTCGTTAAGTATGCTTTGTTACTAGTACACTGGGGGCTTCTGGGAGCTCCGTCTGCATATATACTACAGAAGACTTGATTGGTCCAGTCTCCAGGCTGCAGGAGGAGGGGCACTACCCGATGTTGGAGGACTAAACTGGACCCTCCAGGAACTACAATTACCAGGTTAGTGTAATTTCCATTTTATGGACCTTTCCTCCAGGAACTTGTCCAAACCAGTTTTTTTAAAGCCATCTGCACTTACAGCTTTTACTACATCCTCTGATAACGAGTTCCAGAGTTTTATTGCACATTGAGGGAAAAGATATTTTCACTGGTTAGCCTTAAAGGTGCTATATTATAACTTCATTGCGTGTCCCTTAGTCTTTCTACTTTTTGATGGAGTAAACCAGTGTTTTTCAACCTTTTTTGTGCAAAGGCACACTTTTTTCATGAAAAAAATCACGAGGCACACCACCATTAGAAAATGTTAAAAAAATTTACCTCTGTGCCTATATTGACTATATATAAAGTAATTCTCTTGAATAGGAATCAAACACACACCAACCCCCCTCCCCTGCTGGTTCACTCCCCCCACCCCCCCCCCCTCCACTGCTGGTTCACTCACCCACCCCCCTGTCACTTACTCACCCCTCCTGCTGGGTCACTCACTCACTTACCCCCCCCCCCTCCCCTGCTGGTTCACTCACACCATCTCCCCCCCCCCTTTGCTGGTTCACTCACACCACCCCCCCCCCCTCCACTGCTGGTTCACTCACACTCCCCCCCCCCCTTGCTGGTTCACTCACACGCACACACACCCCCCTCTGCCCAAGCCGCTGCTTCTGCTTTGTACAGAGCAGCGGCTGCACTACACTTACATTGAAAAGTAAAGAGAAACTGTGTCAGGAGCCCTCCGGTCATCGCAGAGCCCGAGGAAGTGATGTCATGGGGGCGGGCTCCTCACAGGCTGTCTTTCCTTTTCAAGTTAACTTTATTGCAGCTAAAGTTAATTTGAAAAGGAAAGACAGCCTGTGAGGAGCCCGCCCCCATGACATCACTTCCTCAGGCTCTGCATGATCGGAGGGCTCCTGACACAGTTTCTCTTTACTTTTCAATGTAAGTGTAGTGCAGCCGCTGCTCTGTACAAAGCAGAACCAGCGGCTGCACTGCTATAGGGAATCGCGATCGCATTCGCGCCGCGGACTTCGGCACAAAAGCCGGTTTTTTGCTCTGGCCGCTCCCGATCTTGCGGCCAGAGCAAAAAACCGGCTTTTCAATGGCCGGTTTTACAACTGTGCTGGCAGCCGGCCTGGCCATGGAAAAACCGGCCAGGCCGGCTGAAAACCGGCCGGTTGGCAACCCTAATTTGTGAGCCGAGGCCACACGTTACGGATGAAATTGGAATTTTTCCCACGGCACACCAGACAATATCTCACGGCACACTAGTGTGCCGCGGCACAGTGGTTGAAAAACGCTGGAGTAAACAACTGATTTAAATTTACCTGGTCCACTCCATTCATTAATTTATAGACCTCTATCATATATTCCCTCAGCCTTCCCATTTCCAAGTTGAAGAGCCCTAATCTTTTAAGCCTTTCCTCATAGGTGTATCCTATCCCCTGTACCATTTTGGTGGTTGTCCTCTGTACCTTTGCTAATTCTGCTATATCCTTTTTAAGCTATCGCGACCAGAATTGCACAAAGTATTCAAGGTGCAGTCGCACTATGGTTTTAATCTCAATTTCTTTCCTTATGATTCCTAGAATTATATTTGCTTTCTTGGCTACTGCTGCACACTGGGCAGAGGGTTTCAACATATTATCCACCATGACTCCTAAATCCTTTTCCTGGGTGGTGCCTCCTAATGTGGAACCTTAAATCTTGTAACTGTTTGGCTTGTTCTTTCCTAGGCATATAACTTTGCACTTGTCCACATTAAATTTCATCTGCCATTTGGACATCCAGTATTGCAATTTATTAAGGTCCTCTTGCAATTTAACAACTCAAAATAATTTTCTCATTTGCAGATTTGATTTACCTCCCTTGTTGCCGTTTCCAGATCATTTATGAATATTAAAAAGCAGTGGGCTGTTGGGATATTTTAGGAATAGGTCTGCTTTAAGTTTTGCCTTATGTGCTGTTGGTGACTGTAATTAATCCTGCTGCCTGTGGCTTGCACGAGCACCTTGCATGAATGGCACAAGAAGACAGAGCAAGTGGGCTTTTCCAGGAACAAGAAGGTGTCTGTGGCCTAGTACAGTCTGGAAGAAACCTCACTCTGCATAGAAATATGCGGTGTTAGGCCCAGAAAGCAAATACAGGCCAGGCCAGAAAATAATTAACAGAAAAATAATTAAAAGAAAATTCTCTAGCCCTGAAGAATGAATGCAATCAGTGCCGGGAAATAGAAGACCATAAGTGGGCCCCAAGGAATGCAGGAGAGATGCTCTCCACAGCACAGATAAGGAAGACCTTGGAATACAGCTGCAGACCCTAAGACATAATCATGAGGGAGGGGGTCCCATCTGGAGAGCTTTAGCAAACTTCTGCAAGCAGCACTCTGACTTTTTGCAGAAGGCTCTAAGTTTTGTAAATGGCTTTGCAACAGATTTCTGCACACGGAACAAGACTCAGTGCAGGAGTTGCTACAGAGAGGGATATATAAGAAGGCAAGCCACAGAGCTCGAGGCTGGAGCGGCCTTCTCTTTCCCCGATGGGAGGGAGAATGTTGCTCGCTCTCAGATCCCTAAGACAGACCTTGTTCCTGTGCTTATGGAGTTTGCTTGTTTAAATAAAGAGGTTTTTTGCTGACAAGAAACTGTGATCTGAGTTCTTTTTGGTTTTTCCCCTGGTGCACGGGTCCCATGTGCCCAGGCAATCTTGGTAAATGTTAAGGATGCTTTTGTAGGTAAGAACCCGCCTACAGGGCCCAGCACAGATCCCTGAGGCACCCAACTGTTGAGAAAATTGGGAATTTAGCCCTTCTCCCTGTTTTGTATCTTTTAAGCAGTTTCAGATTCACAGTAGTACACTGCCGCCTATCCCACGACTTCTTAATTTTGCCAAGAGCCTCTCATGAAGGACCTCGTCAAAAGCTTTCTGAAAATCCAGTTATGCCTTTATCTTTCTGTCTATTCACACCTTCGAAACAAAATATAACAGATTAGTAAGGCAAGACCTTCCTTGGCTAAATCTACATTGACTTTCTCCCATTAACCTATGACTTATCTACACGTTCAGTAATTTTTTTCTTTATAATTGTATCTATCAGTTTGCCTGGTACCGACATTGGGCTCACTGGTTTGTAGTTTCCCGGATCACCTGTGGAACCCTTTTTTAAAAAATGGCATTTTATTAGCTGTTCTCCAGTTTTCAGGTACTACAGATGTTTTTAAGCATTGGTCACAGTTCACTAATAGTTCTGCAGTCTCATATTTCAGTTCTTTCAGCACCCTCTGATGTATGCCATTCAATCCAGGTGATTTGCTACTCTTTCGTTTATCAAATAGTTGTAATACATCTTCCCGGTTTATCAATATTTCTTTCAATTCTTTCCTTGTATCACCTTAAAAATACCATTTCAGTCATGGATAACTTCCCTACATCTTCCTCAGTAAAGACCAAAGCAGAGAATTCATTCAGTCTCTCAGTTATGGCCTTGTCCTCCCTTAGTGCCCCTTTTACTCCTCTGTCATCTAATGGTCCAACTAACACTCTCTCAGGATTTTTGCTAGGAATGCAGTTGGAAAAAGTCTTTATTATGCATTTTTGCTTCCATGGCAAGCTTTTTTTCAATTCTTTGCCTGCGTTATCAGCTCCTTGCAACTAACTTGCCAGTGCTTGTGTTTCCTGTTTTTGTGATTTGGCTCTTTTCCATTTCCTGAAGGATGCTCTTTTGGCTACAACAGTCTCTCTGACCTCACCTTGAAACCATACTTGGAGTTTTATGGCCGCCTTAAAGCATGGAATACATGTGGTCTTACAAGATTATATTTTTAAACACGCACGCTTGATGGAAACCTTCAACCTTTGCAGCTGTTCCTTCTAGTTTTTCTTCATTTTATCATAATCTCCCTTCTGAAAGTTAAAAGTTAGTAGTGTGGATTTCCTTTCCATCCTCCCTCCTTTTATTAACTCAAATGCGATCATGCTATGATCACTAGGCCAAGTGGCCCCAATAGCTATCTCTTGTGTCAGATCCTGTGTTCCTCTAAGGAATAGGTTCAAAATAGCTTCCCCCTTGTCTGTTCATGAACCATCTGCTTCTAGATGCAGTCATTTATTTCATCTAGAAACTGTCTGTCTAGCTTTTCCTGCTGTGACATTGACCCAGTCGATACCGGGGTAATTGAAATCACACATTCCTCATCGTCTCTCCGGGCCAGTCCAGGTACAGTTGGGTAGTCAATCCCTTCTAGCAGCTGAGGACTGAATGCTGAAATGTTTTGCTGGCAGATTCAATAGCTCCCTCTGGTGTCAGAAAGTCAGTCTTCAGTCCTCAGCAGCTAGAGTGGACGTATCTCTGGCAGGCTCCCAGGAGAGACGAAGTGGATCAGTCAGGTTTAGTTAGTGTATAAAAAAAAAAAAAAAAAAAAGAAATTCATAAATAGTCCCATAGGAGGAAACCTTTCAAGCTTTAAGGCTTGGACAGCAACAGGCAGCTTAACTATTTCCTATTTGAATACAGGAACCTTGCTCCCTGGCCCTAGCAGGGCGTCATAGCAGGTGGTTTCCTTGTCTCCCCCAACGGGGGGAGTAATCGGGGACACGATTGCTTCAGCGGTCCTTATTTTAATTTAACTTTTTTTTGTTTTTGCTATTTTCAGAGGCAGTGCCTGCTTCCACGGATCCGCTGAAGCTGCTTGCGGGTTGTCAGGAGCTGGGGGCCTCAGTATCCTCTTCCCGCGCTGGTTCCCCGAGTCTCATTTTCACTAGCAGCGGATCTCTAGAGACTATGCCTGTCTGCCTTTGCTGGAGGTGAGTTGACATTTCTTCTTGATCTCGTGGGCTTCGTCGTTCGTGCAGGTGTTCCCTGGTCCGTTTGCGTTTCGGCGGGATTTGGCGGGCAGCCATTTTCTGAGCGCCGGGACCTTGGTTTCTGCTTCCCTGTCCTCCGGACATTTCATCGGGCCGGGGGCGTCAATTTTTGTTTGCTTTGTGCATTCGGGTGTTTTTCCGGATGGAGCCTTCAGTTTCGGGGGATTTCGCGGGTGAAAAACCGCAGGGGAAGAAGCTGTCCCAGGCTGCGGCAGCTTCTCTTCCTTCTGATGTCGCGTCTGTTCCCGTGCTTTTGCAGCGCTCGGGTAAACGCAAGTCTAAATCTCACAAGGAGATTTCAGTGCCAGGCCCCGCTCAGCCTTTGTCCTCTGCTTCTCAGGAAACCCTAGCTTTTTTCCAGCCTGAGTTTATTTTGGCTTTACATAGAGCCTATTTATTGAAATTGTCTCCTCCTATGGTGGATGTCTCTGTAGGGGATCAGAGCCCTTCCATTCAGAGGGAACTTAAATCGAGCGACCCGGTTGAGGGCCCCTCGACTCAGTTGCCTAGGGGGGGCCTGTCTCCAGATGGCTGGAATCCTCCATCCCTTGTTTCCCTGCTACCTGAGGAAGGGGAACTCTCCTCAGAGGGGGGTCTGGACTCTTGGCCCCAAGAGTTAGAGGACAGGGAACTGGGGCCGGGAGAGGATCCTAATGTCTTTAGAGTATTTCGGAAGGAGGAGCTCGGGGCGCTGATCGTTCAATCGCTGGCATCGCTAAATATTGTGCCTCCTTCTTTGCAACAGGAGCCTCTCGAGGATCCCTTATTGCAAGGGTTTAAAGCAGAACAGCGCTGCTTCCCTATGCACAGAGTGATTAAACAAATGATTGAGTCTGAGTGGGAGTGCCCGGAGGCTAGCTTACGGGGGGGGGGGGACGTTCCATTGCCCGCCTTTACCCGATTCCTCAGGAGGAGAGGGAGTTGTTGAAGATGCCTAAGGTCGATGCTCTTGTGTCTGCTGTTACCAAAAAGACCACCATCCCGGTGGAAGGAGGTGCGGCCCTGAAGGATGTTCAGGATCGAAAGTTAGAGGCGTTTCTTAAGCAAGCTTTTGATGCTAATGCCTTAGCCTTACAGGCGTCGGTTTGTGGGGCGTTTGTGTCCCGGGCCGCTGTTCGCTGGAGTCAGGGTGAGCAGCCCGCCCTAAAGCAGGAGGATGCTTCTCCGGAAGACGCTAAGCTGGAATCGGCGGCGGCTTATCTTGCGGATGCATTTTATGATTTGATCAGGATTTCTGCTAAAGCCATGGCCTCTGTTATAGCGGCTCGGCGTTTTCTTTGGTTGCGTAACTGGGCGGCAGATACTTCCTCTAAATCCTGTCTCAGTAAGCTTCCGTATAAGGGCAAGCTGCTGTTTGGAGAAGCTTTGTTGAAGATCGTGAAAGATTTGGGTGACTCCAAAGGCGGTCGTCTTCCAGAGGATAGGCCTAGAGGGGCTAAAGCAAGTACTATGCAGAGGGGGCACAATAGAGAGGTTCATCGATTTTGTGGTTCTTGGTTTGTGCCTTATCAGAGGGGTCGTTTTCCTTCCAAGGGTCAGTCCTTTCGGGGTGCCCGGGGGTTTAGCAGAGGATTCTTCAGTTCTCAGCAACAGCCCTCTAAGAAGCCGCAATGAAGGAGAGCTGGTCCAGGCGGAGATTCCGGTAGGAGGACGTTTGCAGGAATTTGTCTCCGCCTGGGCCGCCATAACCTCCGATCTCTGGGTCCAGGAGATCATCTGCGACGGCTATGCTCTGGAGTTCGCGGTGCCGGTGGCGGATGCCTTTGTGTTCTCTCACTGGGGTACTCGGGCGAAGAGACGGGCGGTCACGGACACCCTGCAGCGCTTGTTGCATCTGCGGGCGGTGGTTCCCGTTCCCCCCGACCAGTGCGGTGTCGGTCGATACTCGATTTACTTTGTAGTACCCAAGAAGGAGGGATTGTTTCGCCCGATCCGCGATCTCAAACACGTCAACCGTTGCTTGCGGGTGCCCCATTTTTGCATGGAGACCCTCCGGTCTGTTCGAGCGGTGAGACCGGAAGAGTGGCTCTCTTCCATAGATCTTACGGAGGCCTACCTACATATTCCCATTCGCCTGGAACATCAGGGCTTTCTGCGCTTTGCAGTCCCCATGGGACATTTTCAGTTTCGGGCCTTGCCGTTTGGTCTCGCAATGGCTCCCTGCACCTTTACCAAGGTTATGGTAGTGGTGGCGGCAGCGCTTCGCAAAGAGGGCATCCAGGTCCATCCATATCTGGACGATTGGCTAATTCGTGCGGGTTCTCGGGAGGAGTCCGTCGCGGCAACGGCTCGGGTGGTGCAGTTCCTGGAACACCTCGGTTGGGTCATCAACCGGACAGAGTCAGTTACTTCCGACGCAACGGCTGGTTTACCTCGGAGCGGTTTTCGACACAAAGGAGGGTTTGGTTCTTCTGCCGCTGGAAAGGGGGCAGAAGTTGATAGCCCAAGTGGATGCTTTCCTGCAGCTCCGGGCGCCATCGGCGTGGCGGTATCTGCAACTGTTGGGATCGATGGCTGCCGGCTTGGATCTCGTACCGTGGGCCAGGGCGCACATGCGTCCTCTGTAGCACGCCTTACTCTCCAGATGGTCTCCGCAGCTGCATCCGCTCTCTCAAAGCCTTCCCTGTGCGGAGGAAGTTCGCCTCGGTCTACAATGGTGGCGGCTTCCAGCTCATCTTTATGCGGGTGTGCCACTACAGGATCCAGAGTGGATTCTGGTCACGACGGACGCCAGTCTGTCTGGCTGGGGGGCCCATTGTCTGTCTCAGGTAGCGCAGGGAACGTGGTCGTTGGCAGAGAGCGGATGGTCTATCAATCGTCTGGAGCTGAGAGCGGTTCGTTTGGCTCTTCGCTTCTCGGCGCTAATCTCACACCGGGCGGTTCGGGTGTTTTCCGACAATCTGGTCACTGTGTCCTACATCAACAAACAGGGCGGCACCGGCAGTGTTCCGTTGCTTCTCGAGAGCGGGATCCTTCTGCAGTGGGCGGAATTGCATCTGTCGGCCGTTTCAGCGGCTCATGTAGCTGGAAAGGACAATGTTCAGGCCAATTTTCTCAGTCACCATCGCCTGGATCCCGGGGAGAGGGAGCTGAATGCGGCCATCTTCCATGACATTTCCCTTCGCTGGGGTCAGCCGGTGATGGATCTCATGGCGACCCTCTCCAATGCCAAAGCTTTTCGGTTTTACAGCAGGCGCCGGGAACACATGTCGGAGGGCCTGGACGGTTTGGCTCAGTCCTGGCCGGAAGACCAGCTTCTGTATGTGTTGCCCCCTTGGCCGTTGATAGGTCACGTCATTAGGAAAATCTCTCTTTACAGGGGCAGGGTGATTCTCATTGCTCCAGATTGGCCCAGGCGACCTTAGTATGCGGATCTAGTGCGGATGCTAGTAGCTCCTCCTTGGCGGTTACCCTCTCGAATCAATCTCTTGAGTCAGGGTCCAATCCTTATGCCTCAGGTGGATCGATTCTTGCTTACGGCTTGGCTCTTGAGCGGGACCGGTTGCGGCATAGGGGGTACTCGGAATCGGTGATCTCTACGATGTTGAGGTCCCGGCGTCGTTCGACCTTATCCTACATTAGAGTTTGGTGCGTTTTTGAAGCGTGGGCTCGGGACCGGAATATCGCCCCCCATTCCGCGGGCTTACCGGACCTCTTAGCGTTTCTTCAAGGGGGTCTAGATAAGGGTTTGGCTCTTAACACCCTTAAGGTACACTTGGCGGCCTTGGCGTGCTTCCGGGGTCGGGTGCAGGGCTGGTCTCTTGCGTCGCATCCAGATGTGCAGCGCTTCCTTCGAGCGGCGAAAAATATTCGTCCGCCTCTTCGGCGGGTGGTTCCGCCTTGGGATTTGAACTTGGTGCTTGAAGCCCTCACCGGTCCGCCTTTTGAATCGCAGCCGTCCGGTTGTATAAGAGAGTTTACTTGGAAAACGGCCTTCCTGGTGGCTCTCTGCTCGGCTAGGAGAGTCTCGGAGTTGCAGGCGCTTTCCTGTAGAGAGCCGTATCTGCGTTTTTCAAAGGAAAAAGTCGTTCTACGGCCTGTTCCCTCTTTTCTGCCGAAAGTGGTTTCCGGCTTCCATCTTAATCAGGTCGTTTTGCTTCCTACGTTTCCGTCCCCCGACGAAAGGCGGGATCGGACGCTTCGAAAGTTGGATATGGGGCGTGTTCTTCGAAAGTACCTTCGGCTTACAAAGCCGTTTAGAAGATCGGATCGGTTGTTTGTGTTATTTGGGGGTCCGCGTAAAGATTTGGCGGTGACCAAAGCTTCTATTGCCCGATGGGTTAAACGAGCGATAGGTACAGCTTATGAGGCGCAAGGCCGGTCGCCTCCGCGGGAGCTTAGGGCTCATTCGACTAGAGCTCAAGCGACTTCTTGGGCGGAGATGACTTTGACTCCGCCAGTGGATATCTGTAGAGCGGCGGCCTGGTCTTTGCTACATACTTTCACGAAGCACTATCGGTTGGATGTGCAAGCCCGGGAGGATGCTGCGGTAGGTGCTTCAGCCATTTTGGCAGGGCTCGCAGGACCCTCCCTAGTTTAGGTACTGCTTTGGTACTGCCCAACTGTACCTGGACTGGCCCGGAGAGACGATGAGTAAGGAGAAATTAGGCCTTACCTGCTAATTGTCTTTCCTTGAGTTCTCTCCGGGCCAGTCCAGTTCTCACCTCAGTGTTCTGCGAGCGCTGGTTCGCAAGGAGTTTCTTAGGGCATTCAGGTTTTTCGTGCGGTTTTTGGGCGCATGTCTGCGCTACTGTGCCCTGTTCGCGCTTGGAAGAGGATATTGATGTGTTCACGTTCCAGGAGGGGGGTACTCTTTGTTTTTGGAATTCCGGAGCTGCCCTGCTACGGTTGATGAGAGGGTGCGCTTTGGTTCTACGTCATTCTGAGTTGCCCGTTGGTTTGGTTCCATTTTTAGATATTTTTTATTTTCTTAGTTAGCGGCCGGTGAATTCTCTTCCTACTCTTCTTTGACAATAGTTAACTGACTTTCTGACACCAGAGGGAGCTATTGAATCTGCCAGCAAAACATTTCAGCATTCAGTCCTCAGCTGCTAGAAGGGATTTGACTACCCAACTGTACCAGGACTGGCCCGGAGAGAACTCAAGGAAAGACAATTAGCAGGTAAGGCCTAATTTCTCCTTATTACTGTGTAGTAACTTTTGTTAGCTTTTCTGATTTATTTCAGCATTTCATTGTCCATCTGTTCATTTGGTCAGGCATACATTAGTACACCCCCCACCTTCCCCCTTTTACATGGAATTTCTATCCATAGAGATTCTACAGTGTAGTTTGTTTCCTGCAATACCTTTATCCTGTGTGACTCAAGGCCCTCTCTAGCATAGAGCGCAATCCCTGTACCAATTCGATCTACCCTATCTTTACGATATAGTTTATATCCAGGTATCATGGTATCCTGTTGGTTGTCCTCCTTTCACCAAGTCTCTGAGATACCAATTATATCTAACCTTTCATTTAATGCTATATATTCTAGCTCTCCCATCTTATTTTATAGACTTCTAGCTTTTGCATACAGGCATTTTAGAGAATGCATTTTATTAATATTAACAATTTGGTTATTAGTTGACAGGGGTAATTTGGAATCTTTCAGCTCTGTACTTAGATATCTGGGTTACTTTTATCTTTATTGGAACCTCATCAGGATGCCTTAACTTCCCTCTCTTGCTAGTATCCTTCAAGCATATATCCTTCTGAACCATGTGCTCTTGGGCGACTGCTTTTCTCCATTATCTAGTTTAAAAGCTGCTCTTTCTCCTTTTCAAGGGTTAATGCCAGCACTCTAATACCACCCCGGTTAAGGTGGAGCTCATCCCTTTGGAAAAGCCCCCCTCCCCTTTCCCCAGAATGTTGCTCATTTCCTTATAAATCATAAACCACCTTCCTTGCACCATTGTCTCATCCACGCTTTGAGACTCCGGAGCTCTGCCTGCCTTTTGGGTCCTGCACATGGAACAGGAAGCATTTCTGAGAATGCTACCCTTGAAATTCTGGATTTCAACTTCCTACCTAAAAGTATAAATTTGGCCTCAAGAATCTGCCTTCCATACTTTTCTATGCCATTGGCACAAACATGTACCAAGACAACAGGCTCCTCCCCAGCACTATCTAAAAACCTGTCTAGGTGGCACGTGAGGTTTGCCACCTTCGTACCAGCAGGCATATTAATAGGCTCTTCCCACGTCCACCCAGCTATCTACATGCCTAATGATGGAATCACCAACTATATCCAGTATCCTCTTATTGGGCACATAGCCCTGGGGAAACTACCTCTGTTTGAGAGTGTATTACATGTCCTGGAGGACAGGTCCTAGTTACAGGATCACTATTAGCACACACCAAAGTGATGCTCTCCTTTCAAGTGACCTCTCTCTCCTCCAGTGCAACAGAGAGCCTGCCAGACTAAAAGTGGGACCTTAGTACTATGTTCCTGTAGATCTTGTCAATATACTTCTTTGCCTCAGCTGCTCCAAGTCATCTTCTCTAGCCTCCAGAAATCAGATTCATTCCTTGAGAGCCAAGAGCTCCTTGCATGTAGTGCACACATAAGATCTCTTGCCAACTGGGAGAAAATTGTATATGTAACACTCAAGGCAAAAGGCAGGATAACCCCCATCTCACTGCTGAACTGCTGTCTGCATGTTAGTTTTAAAGATTTGTTTAGATACTTAATTTGTTCTTTTAAAGATGCTAGGGGAACTTATACCAGTATAATTATACCTAATAAATTTAAGGGTCTTTGTACCCCTCAATTAATTTCAGGGCCTTAATGAATCTATTCCTGATGAAGATAACTAACTAAACCTGAAAGTAAATTTGGCCACCTCTTTCCCTTTAATTGGTTTAAGAGCCTATAAATCTAAAATTATGCCTGGGGTGGGTGGAGGGAAAGAAACACTTAGTAAAAGATGGCTTGCTACACAGTGACCTGACCTGTGCTTCTAAGGTAATCTGTTAACAGTTTCCTAGAGGGAACCTTTCAAATTACCCCTTTGATTCATCACTTGGTATTAACACCTATTTAAAACAATTTTACAAATCTCTTGCCTCCTAAATGGAAGGCCTTTTTGTAAAGGTCTCTAGAAACCATTTCTTTCTTTCTTCTCAAAGAACATTTACCATATTCTACCTTCTATGATAAACTATATCTGTTTTAGATTTAAATGAAAACTCTCTGGTGATGATAAGCCCTGACCGACTTAACAAAAACAGTGAATTCTAAAATAAACAGGTTATCTCCAGGAACAAGCAGGAATGTAGTATTCACATATGGGATATCGTCAGTACCGACGGAGCCTGCGCGGGAACGCTCCCCAGCGTCCAATAGGAACGCTTTTGGGAGCATCCCTCAGCACATGCGTGCTGCCTTCCCGCCTTTCCAACTGTCCCTCTTCAGTTCTTTGTTTTCCATGGAGCCGACAGGATCCATACCCTGTCACCGCAGAAAATTCCGTCTTTAAAATTGTTTTCTTGTGGTCGCGTTTGCCTGCTGCACGACGCTTACCGGTACCGCCGGTTCTTTTCTTTTCCAAAAAAAAACAACCCCTTATACTTTAAGCTGTTTCTCTTCAGAAACTTTTTTTTTTTGGTGCTAGGTGCCATTTTTGGCAATAGGCCCCATATTCCTAAAACATGGAAAAAACAACTAGTGGTTAAAAAAAAATGTACTAATTGTGGCGGTACTATTTCTGTCACTGACACCCATGATTGGTGTCTTAAATGTTTAGGGCCTGAACATTCTCCATCTGAATGTCTCTCCTGTATGGGATGACTAAAAGAGGAAGACAAAACCGGGCTGCAAAGTTCGGTACGCTCTTTTCTTCGGATGCCAGATCCATTGCATCAACATCTTCAAGGGCCGCCTCTTCCTCCCATGGATCTCAGGTAACTAAACATAAAAGCCGGCCCTCAAAGGGTAGCTCTCCTGCTAAGCATCGAGAGGCCATTGGCATTGCCCTTGAGGGAACCACACCGGCAAAGCAGTCCTGGTGGGAGGCTTCGGCTTCCAAAGCATCAATGGGGCTCCAGGATGTTCTCGAGGCCCCGACCTCGCAAGAACTACCTGTGCCATGCTCAGGGGTTCCAGCCGTTTTCAACGGTACCGATACCCAGGCATCGGCAGCGTCGATAGACCAGAGGTTCCTCGCTATCGAACGCAGCATCGCAGCTCTTCTCTCAGCTGCGGTACCGTTGGTCCAACGGCACCGGTATCGACACCGATGCCGGTACCTACACCCCCTGCAACCAGTCTGCTCCCCCCTCCGGAAGTGACATGGCCGCGTTCTGCGAGGTACCCTGCTCACTCCTGATAAGTTCTCAGTGCCAGCGGCGCTCGTCACTGCGTCGCGCGACAGGGGCGCGCACCGAAGGAGCACGCTCTGAAGGAACGCACCTAAGGAGCACGACGTGCTCCTTAGGTGCGCTCCTTGGGGCTGCTCCGGCAGCGTAGGCCCTCTCTTTAACTCGCTTCTCTTTCTTGGCACGCTGCTAACCCTCTGCCTGCCTACGGGGTCCACAACGAACCCTCCACTCACCCCATCTCTGCTCTCTGCCTGTGCGGTGACCCGCCTGGCCCAGGTACATTCTCCTCTTCCCATCTGCACTTCCTCTTCCTCCTCTGCTTTTCACTTAATGGCCCACATACCCGTGGTGTGGGGTCGCCGCCTGACCAACACCACCACTTCCCGGCTCCGTTGCTATTCCAATCTCCGCCTCTGTCTGCCCTCCATTTGTGCCCCCTTCCCCTCCCTTGTCTCATCTTCCTCCCCTCCACTCCCTTTCAAGCTAGGCCTTTTAAACTGCTGATCCCTTAGATCTAAAATCCTTCTCATTCAGGATCTCATCACACGATCCTCCGTTGACCTCACCCTCCTCACCGAAACTTGGCTGAAGGACGGAGAGGATGCCCTTCTTGCCCGCTGCCTTCCTCCTGGTTTCTCTGCTGTCTCAGTCCCTCGTACTGGCCACTCTGGTGGCGGCGTAGCTGCTATCTTGCATCCCTTCCTCACCTTCACTCAGATCTTTTCCCCCCTACTGCATTACCCCGAAGCTCTTTTACTCCATCTTCACACCTCACCCCCAACGCACATTCTTCTCATTTACTCCCTCCCAGCCCTCCGTCCTGAGCTCTGGGACTCTTCTCCTAACCATCTCGGATCTTTCCCTTGCTTTCCCTCACCTTCTCATTGCAGGTGACTTCAATCTCCATCTTAATCCCCCTTCCTCCTCCAGAGATCACATCTTCACCTCCCTCCTTCAGGACCTGTCCCTCCTGAAACATGTCCCTTTCCCTACTCACACAGCTGGCCATACTCTCGATCTTCTTTTGACTTCATCCTCCTCCACTTTACTTCTCCACAATTTGTCCTCTCTACATCTTCCTTGGACTGACCAGTTATGCCTTCTCACCTCCTGCTCCCACCTGATGGCACCGTCGCTGCCTCCCCCCTCTCCAACTTCCCCCCCTCTTCAATACTCCCGTCTCATTACCCCACTCACTATCCAGCATTTTCCCCCTGCAACCGAACTTCTCCCCCCCCCCCCCCCCCGAATTTCCTTCCCTTTCCCCCAACTCTCAAGTTTCTCTCTGGTCCTCTACACTCTGCCACCCTCAACCATCTAGCCCCTCTGCGGCCCTGTCCACCAAGAAATCGCCCTACGCAGCCCTGGTTCCACAGCGGTCTCCGCTTACTTCGCACGCATCTCCGCAGGGCCGAACGTCTATGGCGGAAGGCCCCTTCCTCAATTACTCTGTCTTCCTTCAAAGCACATCACTCCCTCTACCGCTCCAAACTGCACCTTGCCAAACAAACCTATTTTTCCAATGCCAATCCTAATGCCTCTAATCAGACTCATCACCTCTACTCTACCCTTAACTCCCTCACTTCTCTCCATCCCACCCCTTCCACTGCATCAACTCAGTTTTATCCCCCTCCTCCACTTCTAGCCTCTTACTTCAGTAACAAGATCTCCTCCCTAAGAGCCTCCCTTCCTTCCTGTCCTCCTCCCATTCATTCTCCCCCCCCCCCGTCCCCTCACCCCCTCCTTCCTCTCACCTCTCACACCCTCCTTCCTCTCACCTCTCACACACTTGGACCTCTTTCTCCCTAATTACCACAGACGAACTTCACCAACTCATTTCCTCATCCAACAAGACATCTTGTGCCCTTGATCCCATTCCCTCTTCCTGGATACTTACACCGTCTTTGGCACTTCTTCCCCCTGTCCTCACTATGTTTAACACGAGCCTTTCCACAGGGACCTTTCCTCACTCTTGGAAGCACGCCCTAATCCGCCCCATCCTTAAGAAACCCTCACTTGATCCTACGGTTCCAGCCCACTATCGCCCAGTCTTTAATCTCCCGTTCCTGTCTAAACTTCTCGAAAAAGTCGTTTTTGCACAGCTTTCTCATCACCTCGACTCCACCAACTTCCTCCACCCCCGTCAGTCAGGATTCCGTCATGGCCACAGCGTCGAAACCATTCTACTTGCCTTCACTAATGCCCTGCATGTTGCTCACGATCGCGGTGACATCTCGGTGGCGGTTGCCCTTGACTTGTCTGCTGCCTTTGACCTTGTTGATCACTCTCTTCTTCTTCGCCTACGCGAAGCAGGTCTCCACAGCACGGTCCACCACTGGTTCCACTCCTTTCTTTCCTCTCAGTCCTGTGCAGTTCTTTCCTCCTCTCCCTCTATTCCCCCTTCCGAGCCTTTCCCTCTACCTTGTGGGGCCCCTCAAGGCTCTGTACTTGCTCCTCTCCTCTTTAACCTTTTTCTGGCTCCCCTTGCATTATTAATACAACAAACCGGGATCTCCGCCTTCTGTTACGCGGACGACATAGTTCTCCTCCATCACACCTCCCCTTCACAGCCAGACCTCTCTGCACTTAACTCCTGTCTTTCCACTGTTGCGCACTGGCTGACCCAGAACTGCCTCCACCTCAACCTAACTAAAACCATTGCAATCTGGTTCTCCATGGCAGCCCATCTCCCTCTCTAGCTCCTTCCTTTTCAGGCTCAACTATACCTCTGGTCTCCACTTTCCGCTACTTAGGTGTGCTCTTCGACTCTGACCTTTCTTTTCACGCTCACGTCTCACATATCACTAAGACCTCTTCTTTATTCGCAAAATTTGCGCGATTCGCCCCTTCCTCACTTCATCTGCCCTCACTACACTGTTACTGTCACTAGTCATGTCATGCGTAGACTTCTCTAATTCTGTGTTCACCGGTCTCCCTAAATCCCAACTGAATAGACTTCAGAGGATCCAAAATACCGCTGCTCGCATTGTTACTCCTCCCAACGGGATCACATATCACCTTTACTCTTTTATCTTCACTGGCTACCCATTTCCTTTCGCTCCCGATTTAAGCTACTCACCCTTGTTCATAAGGTACTTCACTCTAGCACCCCTCAATACCTGGCAGACCTCATCACATTCCACACTCCCAGACACACTCCTCGCTCATTTCATCTCAACCGCCTCGTTCTTCTCCCCCCCTCCCTTGCACATCTTCACTCCACTCGCTCCTCAGCCTTCATCTCCAGGAACAAGCAGGAATGAGTCTTCACATATGGGTACGTCGGTACCGACGGAGCCTGTGTGGGAACGCTCCCCAGCGTCCAATCAGAAAGCTTTTGGGAGCATCCCACAGCGCCTGCGTGCTGCCTTCCCTCCTTTCCCAACTATCTCTCCTCAGTTCTTCTTTTTCCGCGGAGCCAGCAGGTCGTGTTCCTGTCACCGCAGAAGAATTTCCTTATTTTTTCTTTATTTCTTTTCTGTCGCGTCTGCCTTCTTCGACGCTGTACCGGTACCGCCGGTCTTTGTTCTTTTCTTCTTGTAAAAACAAAAAACAAAAACTTTTTTCCGTTCTTTTTCTTCAGGTGCACTTCAGTTTTGGGCCTTAGGCCCAAAACTTATTTTTCTTAAATATGGAGAAGCCTGCCTCAGGTTTTAAAAAGTGCACAAAATGTGGCGGTACTATTTCCGTCACCGACACCCATGACTGCTGTCTAAAATGTTTAGGTCCTGACCATTCCATAACAGATTGTGTGTCCTGTTCCATGATGTCTAAAAGAGGTCGGCAGAACCGAGCAGACAAGCTCAGTACCCTGTTTCCCTCTGATGCGGCTTCGGTGGCATCGACGTCTTCCAGGGCTGCTTCTTCCTCACATGGATCTCAGGTAACTAAACATAAATCCAGCCGGTCCTCGAAGGGTAGATCTCCTTCTAAGCATCGAGTTGCCTCTGGCCTTGCCCTCGAGGATTCTGCACCGGCAAAATTACCCGGCGGGAGGCTTCGGCCTCTAAAGCATCATCATCGGGGTTCCAGGATGATCTCGATGACGTGGCCTCGACAGATCTCCTGGTGCCATGCTCTGGGGTACTGGTGGCTTCCACTGGTACCGACTTCCAGGCATTGGTGGCGTCGATGGATCAGAGGATTCTGTCCATCGAACGCAGTCTGGCGGCTTTCCTTGTGGCATCGACGCCCGTGGTACCGCAACAGACAATTCTGCCGGTACCGGCTCTAGCATCGCCATCGGCACTGATCCCGGTACAGGTGGCATCAACATCGGCATCGGTGTCCGCTATACCGGTATTCTGTCCTCTGAAGCCCTCCGGTACCGATACCCTGGTACCAGTGATTCCCGATACCGATCCTGGTCGGTACGGGTATCGGGCTTTGCAGGAGCATCCGGACAGACGATACTTCGATTCCTCTGAGGATTCTGAAGAATCCGTCGATGCAGTGATGCTTCTTCCACAGGAGGAGTCCTCTCCTAAACGAAGGATGTCTCCTCCAGAGGATTTGTCTTTTCAAGACTTTATCAGAGAGGTGGCTTGGGGTCTCTCTATTACAGTGGCACCTGAATCAGAGCCCAGAGTCAAGGAGTTAGATATTTTACAATATCCTAAAACTCCTAAAGAGGCAGCTATCTTACGTATTCATGAGATTCTGTATGATCTCATGTTGAGTATGTGGGAAGCACCTCTAACCACCTCTCCTCATTCTCGCAGGTTGGATACCATGTATCGTGTCCCTCCTTGTCCTGGTTTCCATAAAACTCGACTTCCTCACCCCACTCTATTGTGGTTGAGTCTGCAATGAGAAAGATTAGAAGTGCCAAAAGACATGCCTCTAATCCTCCAGGATGTGAATGTAGAACCCTGGATGCTTTTGGAAGAAGAGTCTTCCAAGCTTCCATGCTTGCTGCGAGAATTAATTCCTATAGTCTTTACATGGGAATGTTCTTAAAAGAAGTCACTGACCATTTGCAGACTTTGTCCATTTTTGTCTGAAGATAAAAGGCAGGAATTTCTCACTGGGCTCAAACATGCCCAGGATATCTCCAAATTCTCCAACCGTGCAGCTTTCGACTCCTTTGAATGCGTAAGCAGAGCCTCAGCTATTGCCATAGGTGCACGTAGGATTGCTTGGCTTCAAGCATCTGATTTGGAGATCTGGGTTCAAGATGAATTGGGAAATATCCCTTGTACAGGTGAGAACCTGTTTGGTAAGGATTGGCAAGCAAAAGCCAATCAGATGGATGCTGAAAATTCTGCTTTGGATAGACTATCCAAATCTACAGCTGCTCCTGCTAAGAAAAGGTTGTTCAAGAAAACACCTTTTTCTAAAAAGGGAAGATTCTATCCTGCTTATGGTCAGCGGGCATCTTCTGCAGCTCAGTTCCCTTCCAAACGTCAGCAGTCCTCCAAACAGAGCAAAGCAAAGGCTGCGAGGCCTGCTGCAGCCCAGCAACCTCAGCCCTCTCAGGGCCTTTGACTTTCTGCTAGAGAACTTAGCCTTCCTGGCTCTAGAAGGACAAGAGCCCTCCACCATTCCAGGAAGCTTATGTCACTTTGCTCCCAGGTGGGGGCAAATTACAGCAGATCATTGGACACTCTCCATCATAAGAGAGGGGTACAAGCTTCATTTTTCAAGCTTGTCCCCTCTCACAAGAGTGCACCAGTTCAATTTTCCAACCTCCCTCCTCAGTCTGTTGGAGCAGGAGGTTGCCACTCTTCTTGCCCAGGGGGCCATAGAGGAAATGCCCTTTCAACAACAGGGCACAGGGTTCTACTCCCCCTATTTTCTTATTCCAAAGAAAACAGGGGGCTTCAGACCCATCTTTGATCTCAGAGAGTTGAACAGATTCCTAGTCAAAGAAAAATTCAAGATGATTTCTCTAGGAACTCTGCTGCCATACCTTCAGAGTCAGGATTGGCTTTGTTCTCTAGATCTCAAGGATGCGTACACTCATGTTCTCATCCATCCATCTCACAGAAGGTTCCTTCGGTTCTTTTTTCAGGAAAAGCACTATCAATACAAAGTGCTCCCTTTTGGTCTGGCCTCTGCACCAAGGGTGTTCACGAAATGCATGGCAGTGGTTGCTGCTTATCTCCAGGAACAAGCAGGAATGAGTCTTCACATATGGGTATCATCGGTACCGACGGAGCCTGCGCGGGAACGCTCCCCAGTGTCCAGAAAGAAAGCTTTTGGGAGCATCTCACAGCGCCTGCGCGCTGCCTTCCCGCCTTTCCCAACCGCCTCTCTCCAGTTCTTCTTTTCCGCGGAGCCAGCAGGTCGTGTTCCTGTCACCACTGAAGAAGTTCATTATTTTTCTTTATTTCTTTGGTCGCGCGTCTGCCTTCTTCGACGTCGGACCGGTACTGCCGGTCTTTTCTTCTTTCTTCTTTAAAAAAAAAAAAAAAATACTACCGTTTCCCACTAATGTGCATTTTTTCCTTTGGGCCTTAGGCCTAGAAAAAATTTCCTCCTGGAAAAGCCCGCTTCCGGGTTTAAAAAGTGCACGAAGTGCAGCGGTACTCTTTCTATCACCGACACCCATGACTGGTGTCTAAAATGTTTGGGTCCTGACCACTCCATCACAGATTGTGAGTCCTGTTCCATGATCTCTAAGAGAGGTCGACAGAATCGAGCGGCTAAGCTCAGTACCCCGTTTTCCTCTGATGCAGCTTCGGTGGCATCGACATCTTCCAGGGCTGCATCTTCCTCCCATGGATCTCAGGTAACCAAACTTAAGTCCAGCCGGTCCTCGAAGGGTAGATCTCCCTCTAAGTATCGAGATGCCTCCGGGCTTGCTTTCGAGGATCCTGCACCGGCAAAATTACCCCAGCGGGAAGCTCCGGCTTCCAAAGCTTCATCTATGGGGTCACAGGTTGACATCGATGGCACGGCCTCGACCGATCATCTGTTGCCATGTTCTGGGGTACCGGTGGTTTCCACTGGTACCGACATCCAGACATTGGTTGCGTCGATGGATCAGAATATTCTGACCATGCCGCATGCCATTACGGCATTCATACAAGCTGCGACGCCTCCGGTACCGCAACAAACTCCGTTGTCGGTACCGGTTCCGGCACCGGCACCGATATCGGTTACGGTGCCGGTACCGATTGCATCGACATCGGCTTCGGTGTCGACTGCAGCGGTACCCTGTTCTGTGATGCCCATCGGTACCGAATTGGTACCGATCACTCCCGATGTCGATACCACTTGGTACGCGTATCGGGCTCTGCAGGAGCATCCAGACAGGCGATACTTCGATTCCTCCGAAGACTCTGATGAATCAGAGGCTTATGTCGAAGCATCGGTACTCCTTCCTCAGGAGCCCTCTTCTCCAAAAAGAAGAATTTCTCTTCCAGAAGACTTGTCTTTTCAAAACTTCATTAGGGAAGTGGCCAGGGGCCTCTCCATTTCAGTGGCCCCTGAACCAGAGCCTAGAGCCAAGAAATTGGATATTTTGCAATATTCTAAGGCTCCTAAAGAGGCAGCTACTTTACCAATTCATGAGATCCTTTATGATCACATGTTGGGCATATGGGAGACACCTCTCACTACCTCCCCTCATTCTCGTAGGTTGGACACCATGTACCGTGTTCCTCCTTGTCCTGGCTTTCATAAGACTCAGCTTCCTCACCACTCTATTGTGGTAGAGTCTGCTATGAAGAAGATAAAGAGTGCAAAAAGACACTCATCTAATCCTCCAGGAAGAGAATGCAGAACCTTGGATGCTTTTGACCGGAGAATTTTCCAGGCCAATATGCTTGCTGCCAGAATCAACTCTTATAGTCTCTATATGGGGATGTTTCTAAAGGAAGTTACAGATCATCTGCAAACTTTATCTCCTTTTATCTCAGAAGATAAAAGGGAAGAGTTTCTCACCTGGCTTAAATATGCCCAGGATGTTTCCAAGTTTTCCATCCGTGCAGCCTTTGACTCTTTTGAGTGTTCCAGCAGAGCCTCGGCTATTGCCATAGGTTCACGCAGAGTTGCTTGGTTGCAAGCTTCTGATTTGGAACCCTGGGTCCAGGATGGATTAGGAAATCTTCCTTGCACAGGTGAAAACCTTTTTGGCAAGGATTGGCAAGCAAAGGCCACTCAGATGGATGCTGAGAATTCTGCCTTAGATAGACTTTCAAAGTCTACTTCTGCTCCTGTTAGAAAAAGGTTATTCAAAAAGGCTTTCTTTCCCAAAAAGCGGAAATATCATCCTGCTTATGGTCAGCAGGCATCTTCTGCAGGTCATTTTGCTGCAAAGCGTCAGCAACAACCTAAACAAGCCAAGCCTAAGGCTGCAAGGACTGCTGCGGCCCAACAGCCTTAGCCTCCTCAGGGCCTTTGACTCACATCTAGAGAACTTAGCCTTTCTGGCTCTAGAAGAACCAGAGCCTCTCACAATTCCAGGAAGGTTAGCCTACTTTGCTCCCAGATGGGAACAAGTCACAGCAGAGCAATGGACCCTCTCCATCTTATGGGAGGGGTACAAGCTTCATTTCTTAAACCTTCCTCCTCACACCATGGTGAGACAGTTCAGTTCTCCAACATCTCTCCTCGACCTTCTGGGTCAGGAGATTGCTTCCCTTCTTGCCCAAAGGGCAATAGAAGAAGTACCCCTTCTTCAACAGGGCTCAGGGTTCTACTCCCCCTATTTTCTTATCCCAAAGAAAACAGGGGTCTACAGGCCCATATTAGATCTCAGAGAATTGAACAAGTTTCTATGCAAGGAGAAATTCAAGATTTCTCTCGGTACTCTCCTTCCATACCTTCAGAGTCAGGATTGGCTTTGTTCTCTAGATCTCAAGGATGCGTATACCCATGTCCTCATCCATCCAACACACAGAAGGTTCCTTCGGTTCCTTTATCAAGGAAAGCACTACCAATACAGTGTGCTTCCTTTCGGTCTGGCCTCTGCTCCAAGAGTGTTCACAAAATGCATGGCAGTAGTAGCTGCATTTCTACGCACTCTAGGAATATTTGTATTCCCATATCTGGACGACTGGCTCATCCGAGCTCCGTCCCAGTCAGAGGCCCAGACTTCCCTAGCCTGCACAAGGTGTGTTCTTCAGTATCTGGGACTTGTAATAAACATCCCAAAATCCCATCTCACCCCTACTCAGTCATTAGAGTTCATAGGGGCCTTGCTGGATACCACAACTGCAAGGGCCTATCTTCCTCAAGCCCGTTGCCTACGCTTGGTGCAGTTAGCCTCACAAATTCAGTTAAAATCCCATTTAACTGCTCGAGAGATGTTACAACTGTTATGCCACATGGCATCCACCGTGCATGTGGTTCCTTACGCTCGCCTTCACATGAGGGCAGCTCAGTGGACTCTGTCCACCCAATGGACCCAGGCATCAGGGTGCCTGTCAGACAAAATAGCAACCTCCATTTGCCTCTTCTGGTCTCTCCAGTGGTGGAAGTCCACTCAAAATCTGTTGCTGGGGTCCCCCTTTCAACAGTCACTAACCCAAGCAACCCTTACAACAGATACCTCTCCAAGGGGTTGGGGAGCTCATCTACAAGATCTCTCCACCCAGGGCATCTGGTCTCCACAAGAGACATCTCTACATATCAACCTCTTGGAGCTCAGAGCAATTCTTCTAGCTCTGAGTCTTCCACACCCTGCTCTGCTACAAGACAGTCCTCATTCACACGGAAAACCAAGTAGCCATGTTCTACGTGAACAAGCAGGGTGGGACTGGCTCTCTGTCGCTTTGCAACGAAGCTTTGAGATTGTGGGCCTTCGCTAGAGAGCATCAAATTCATCTCGTGGCAGTGTATCTTCCAGGGGTTCAAAACTCTTGGGCAAACAGACTCAGTCGAGTTCTGCTTCCACACGAATGGTCCCTCCTTGAGGACCAGATAGCCAGAATCTTCCGAATTTGGGGAACCCCGGACATAGACCTGTTTGCAAGTCTGTGGAATGCAAAACTTCCCCGGTTCTGTTCCAGGATTCCGTGTCAGGGAGCTCAGGCCAGGGCTGCCTTCCTCCTTCATTGGGGGCAAGACTTCCTCTATGCCTTTCCACCCATTCCCCTAATTCCCAAGACACTGTTCAAACGTCAGAGAGACAAGGGGTCTATGATCCTCATAGCACCACATTGGCCACGCTAAGTGTGGTACCCTCTACTTCTGCATCTCTCTCAAGCTCCCTCCCTGGACTTGGGATGTGCTCCAGACCTCCTGTCCCAGGAGGAGGGAACGTTTTGGCACCCAAATCCCCAGTCTCTTCATCTCAGAGCCTGGTTGCTGAAGGCCTAGACCTTCAAGATTTGCATCTTTCTCAGCAGGTGAAGGATATCCTTCATGCTTCCAGAAAGCCTTCCACTAGACGTTCCTATGCTTTTAAATGGAAAAGGTTTACCGTTTGGTGTGCACAGAAGGGTCTTAACCCCCTTGCAATACCTCTGAATTCTTTACTAGAGTATTTGCTGCATTTATCCCATGCAGGCCTTAAGACGAATTCAGTAAGAGTCCATTTGAGTTCTATTGCAGCATCCCTTAAGCCTCTCAATGGACATCCTATTTCCTCTCATCCTCTTATTGCAAGATTCATGAGAGGCCTTCTCTTAACTAAACCTCCCATTAGACCACCTCCAGTGGCATGGGACTTGAATTTGGTTCTTGGCCAGCTTATGAAGCCACCCTTTGAACCCTTAGCCACTACCTCCTTGAAATTTCTTTCCTGGAAGGTTGTTTTTCTCATTGCAGTCACCTCAGCTCGCCGCATCAGTGAGCTGCAAGCCTTGGTGGCTAATCCTCCTTATACAAGGTTCCATCATGACAAGGTAGTCCTCAGGACTAATCCACACTTTATGCCTAAAGTGGTCTCACACTTTCATCTGAACCAGGTGGTGTATTTACCTGTCTTTTTTCCAGGACCTCATGCATCAAGTGCAGAGAGGTATCTCCATACCCTGGATTGTAAGAGAGCGCTCGCTTTTTACTTACAAAGGACACAACAACATAGAAAGTCCTCTCAACTCTTTGTTGCTTTTGATCCCTCTCATTTGGGACTTCCAGTCTCTAAGAGAACTCTGTCCAATTGGATTGCTCAGTGCATTTCTTTCGCCTACCAGAGTAAGAACCTTTCTCTGGAGGGCCATGTCACAGCTCACAATGTGAGGGCCATGGCAGCCTCTATGGCTCATCTGAACTCTGTGTCCATCGACCAAATCTGTTGAGCGGCCACCTGGGCCTCGGTTCATACCTTTACAGTCCATTACTGCTTGGAGAAGGACTCCCGCTGGGATGCCTTGTTTGGTCAGGCTGTTCTCAAACACCTGTTCCATACCTAATGAACTCCCACCCCCCATCCCTGGTTGGATGCCTGAGATCCATGGGGGGCAGGTAGAGCCCTTCTCAGGGACTCACAACCTTGGGGATCTCCCTGGCATCTCTAGCTGGGGAGTGCCCATGTGTGAAGACTCATTCCTGCTTGTTCCTGGAGATAGCACAGTTACTTACCTGTAACAGGTGATCTCTGGAAACAGCAGGAATAAGTCTCCACAACCCACCCACCTCCCCTAGGAGTTGTATCTCTCTATCTATCTTTCCTTTCCTCTCTCTCTCTCTCTTTGTCTCAGCTTAAAACTCAAACTGGAGAGAGGCGGTTGGGAAAGGCGGGAAGGCAGCGCGCAGTCGCTGTGGGATGCTCCCAAAAGCTTTCTTTCTGGATGCTGGGGAGCGTTCCCGTGCAGTCTCCGTCGGTACTGACGATACCCATATGTGAAGACTTATTCCTGCTGTTCCCAGAGATCACCTGTTACAGGTAAGTAACTGTGCTTTCTGCGCACCCTAGGAATATTCGTCTTCCCTTACCTGGACGACTGGCTCATTCGAGCTCCCACTCAATCAGAGGCCAAGACTTCTCTCACCTGCACAATGCGTATCCTTCAGTATTTAGGGCTGGTAATAAACATCCCAAAATCCAATTTAGTCCCTACTCAGTCCCTGGAGTTTATAGGAGCGTTACTGGATACCACAAGGGCAAGGGCCTATCTTCCCCAGGCTCGTTGCCTTCGCTTGGTGCAGTTAGCTTCTCAAGCAGAGTTGAAACCCCTAGTAACTGCTCGAGAGATGTTAGTTACTAGGCCACATGACATCCACCGTACATGTGGTACCATATGCTTGCTTTCACATGAGAGCAGCTCAGTGGACTTTATCCACCCATTGGACCCAGGCAGTAGGCTTCCTGTCAGACAAAATAGAAAACACAAGTCGCCTCATTTTGTCCCTCCAGTGGTGGAAGTCCCCTCAAAACCTGTTGCTGGGGTCCCCCTTTCAACAATCTCTACCACAAGCAACTCTTACAACAGATGCTTCTCCAATGGGCTGGGGAGCTCATCTTCAGGACCTCTCCACCCAGGGCATCTGGTCCCCACAGGAGACTTGTCTACATATCAGTCTCTTGGAACTCAGAGCAATCTTCCTTGCTCTACGAGTTTTCCACACCCTGCTCAGCCACATGACAGTCCTTATCCACACGGACAATCAGGTAGCCATGTTCTATGTAAACAAGCAGGGAGGAACTGGCTCTGTCGCTTTGCAACGAAGCTCTTCGACTGTGGGCCCTCACCAGAGAGCATCACATTCATCTTCTGGCAGTTTATCTTCCAGGTATTCAAAACTCTTGGGCGGACAGACTCAATCGAGTTCTGTTTCCACACGAGTGGTCCCTACATATGGACCAAGTATCCAAGATTTTTCGAATTTGGGGAACCCCGGACATAGACCTCTTTGCAAGTCCGTGGAATGCCAAACTTCCCTGGTTCTGTTCCAGAACTCTGGCTCAGGGGGCTCAGGCAAGGGATGCTTTCCTCGTTCACTGGGGTCAAGACTTCCTGTATGCCTTTCCACCCATTCCACTAATTCCCAAAACCGTGTTCAAGCTTCAGAGAGACATTGGCCACATGATTCTCATAGCTCCACATTGGCCACGGCAAGTGTGGTACCCTCTGCTTCTACATCTCTCTCTAGCTCCCTCCCTAGAGTTAGGGTCTGCTCCAGACCTCCTATCTCAAGAGGACGGAAGGTTATGGCATCCCAATCCCCAGTCTCTGCATCTCAGGGCTTTGTTGCTGAAGGCCTAGATCTCCAGGATCTTCATCTGTCTCAACAGGTGAAAGATGTTCTTTATGCTTCCAGAAAACCTTCCACTAGACGTTCGTATGCTTTCAAGTGGAGGAGGTTTGCCATCTGGTGTTCTCAGAAGGGTCTTAACCCCCGTGCTATACCTCTGGAATCGTTGCTGGAGTATCTCCTTCATCTGTCTAATGCAGGCCTTAAGACAAATTCAGTAAGAGTCCATTTGAGTGCTATTGCAGCTTCCCTTAGGCCTCTAAATGGACAACCTATTTCCTCTCATCCTCTTGTAGCAAGATTCATGAGAGGCCTCCTTTTAACAAAGCCTCCCATTATACCACCCCCGGTGGCATGGGACTTAAATTTGGTTCAGGGTTAGCATATGAAGCTGCCTTTCGAACCTTTAGCTACCACCTCCTTGAAATACCTTTCTTGGAAAGTTATCATTCTCATTGCAATCACATCTGCACGTCGCATCAGTGAATTGCAAGCACTAGTAGCTAATCCACCTTATACAAGGTTCCATCATGACAAGGTGGTCCTTAGGACTCATCCACACTTTATGCCTAAGGTGGTCTCCCCTTTTCACCTCAACCAGGAGGTCTACCTACCTGTCTCTTTTCCAGGACCTCATGCATCAAGTGCAGAGAGGAATCTTCATACCCTGGACTGTAAAAGAGCTTTGGCCTTTTACTTACAAAGAACACAGCAACATAGAAAGTCTTCCCAACTCTTTCTTGCCTTTGATCCTTCTCATTTGGGACAGCCAGTCTCCAAGAGAACACTCTCTAACTCGATTGCCCAGTGTATTTCTTTCGCTTATCAGAGCAAGAACCTTTCTCTGGAGGGCCATGTCACAGCTCACAATGTGATAGCCATGGCAGCCTCAATGGCTCATCTGAACTCTGTATCTATCGATGACATCTGTCAAGCAGCCACTTGGGCCTCGGTTCATACCTTACAGCCCATTACTGCTTGGACAAGGACTCTCGCCGGGATGCCTTGTTTGGTCAGGCTGTTCTTAAACACCTGTTCCATACTTAATCAACTCCTACCCGCCATCCCTCATGGGATGCCAGAGATCCAGGTGGGGAAGTGCAGCCCTGTTCCAGGGACACACAACTTATGGGCTCTCTCCCTGGCATCAAAAGCTAGGGAGTCCCCATATGTGAAGACTCATTCCTGATTGTTCCTGGAGATAGCACAGTTACTTACCTGTAACAGGTGATCTCTGGGAACAACAGGAATAAGTCTTCACAACCCACCCACCTCCCCTCGGAGTTGTCTCTCTCTTTCTCTCTCTCTCCTTTCCCTCTCTCTCCTTTCCCTCTCTCTCTCTCTTTGTCTCAGCTCTAAAACTTAACTGAGGAGAGACAGTTGGGAAAGGCGGGAAGGCAGCACGCAGGTGCTGTGGGATGCTCCCAAAAGCTTTCTGATTGGACGCTGGGGAGCGTTTCCGCGCAGGCTCCGTCTGTACCGACGTACCCATATGTGAAGACTTATTCCTGCTGTTCCCAGAAATCACCTGTTACAGGTAAGTAACTGTGCTTTCTTTGCAGGCCTGCCCTTTGGAACTCACTCCCCTCCTCCCTCCGACTTGAGCCCCACCACCCTACTTTCAAGCACGCGCGCTGAAGACCCACCTCTTTTCCCTAGCCTTCGACCTCCCCACCCCCTCTGTGTGATCTCAGTTGCTGTACACTGTTCTGTGTTCTTCCTCTCTCCTGCTTTCCTGTTGAAATTGTAACTTCCCTTTCCTCCGCTTTGGCCTTGTGCCTACTTTAAAGTTTCATTTTTGTATATTGTAAACGGCTCTGTTCCTTCCAAAGGGCGGTATATCAAATAAAATAAAAATAAACATACAGACACCGGTACTGGTACCGACGATACCGGTACCGGCCCCTGTGGGAATTCTTCCCACGCCATCTTTGGCTGGAATTGACAGATCGGTACCGGATCAACTCGGTACCAACTTCGATTGATACCGGGACTGTGCTTTGCATGAGCATCGTGGCCAGTAATACTTTGAATCTTCCGATTCCGAAGACTCTGACAATTCTGCTGGTACTAGAGGATTTCTTCCAGAGGATCCCTCTTCTCCCCAACACCTCTGACTACATCTCCTCACTCTAGGAGACTTGATACTATGTATCGAGTTCTGCCATGTCCTGGATTTCAAAAGACTCAGCTGAGTCACGAAATTCTCCTCGGAAGACTGAAAGAGAAGGGCATCTGCAACAGTGCGCTAGAATGGTGTAAATCTTATCTGGATGGAAGATGGCAATATGTGAAGTCTGGATCAGAAGAGTCAAAACCTTTCCATCAAAAGCAAGGGGTACCTCAAGGCTCCTCATTATCTTCCTTATTATTCAATATTTACATGCACCCCATCTGCAACATCATAAGATCATTCAATGTGAACTGTTTGATATATGCAGATGACATTCTCTTATACACGCCGTTCTCCACAGCTCACATGGATCTGGCACCGCTTATAGACTGTTTCAATGCGATCTCAACATGGCTCCAATCACAGAACTTATGCTTTCAACATAAAAAAACAGAGGTGCTTTTCATCACCAGAGACCCCAACTTTACTCCCCCATCCCATGTCAGTGTCAAGGAAGCTGACTTACAAACTAAAGAAACAATAAAATACCTCGGAGTTACTTTGGATCAACGTCTGGATATGAAACACCACATAAGCAACATAGTCAAAGCCGTTTATTTCAAAATCCGCTCACTCAAGCACCTACGCTCCCTGTTGGACCCAGACGATTTCCGGACCATATGCCAAGCGCTAATCCTGCCACACTTTGACTTTGCAAACGCCATCTTTCAAGGTCTCCCCCAATCCACACTAACCCCCTTACAGTTGGCCATGAATTCCGCAGCAAGGGTCCTCTATGGAGCCTCCAGAGGCGACCACGTGACTCCCATTCTCAAGCAACTTCACTGGCTACCTATCCATGGGAGGATCATCTTTAAAACCCTATTCCTATCATTCAAGGCAATCAAAGGTATTTCATCCTCCTCACTCACAGATCTTATTCACATGGTCCCCCCCAACAGATCCAGAAGAGCAACAGCCGTAAACCTTCTAACAACCCCAAAGGCATGGACAAAGTGCAACATGACAACCACAAGCAGGGCGTTCAGTTTCTATGTCCCCAAATGCTGGAATGCTCTACCCCCTGACATTAGGGCCATTGCCGACCTATATCAGTTCAGGAAGGCACTCAAATCCCACCTTTTCCTCCAATACTACCCAACCAGTAATTGAACCTAGATATCCCCTCTGAAGAAATGACCCACTCAGAAAGACCCTTACATTTGTTATGTGATTTTTACCTAACCTTGTTCCGTGTAAATATCTTATGTATATAGTTAAACCCTGTTATCCAAGTTTGCACTCCTGTTCGATGTAAAACCAGACAGCTTGTTGTTATGGTCATTGTGTTATGATGTAAACCGCGCTGATGCCGAATAGCGCGGTATATAAGAAATTGTAATAAATAAATAAATAAACGCAGAATGTCATCTCCAGAGGACATGTCTTTTCAGGATTTTATTTGTGATATGGCCAAGGGACTTTCAATCAAGGTGGCTCCTTTAGAGGAACCCAGAGCAAAGGAATTGGAAATTCTCCAATATCCTTAAGCTCCAAAGGAGGCAGCCACTCTGCCCATCCATGAAATTCTGCATAACTTGATGCTCTGAATGTGGGAGACACCTCTGACTACATCTCCTCACTCTAGGAGACTTGATACTATGTATCGAGTTCTGCCATGTCCTGGATTTCAAAAGACTCAGCTGCCACACCATTCAATGGTGGTGGAGTCAGCCATGCGTAGGATGACAAGTGCAAAGAGGCATGCATCCAATCCTCCAGGTCGTGAATGCAGGACTCTGGACGCTTTGGGGCACCAAACCTTTCAGGCTTACATGCTTTCAGCTAGGATCAGTTCATATATACTGTATATGGGAATGTTCCTCGGGGAAGTTACAGGAGATTTGGAGCTTATGAGCCCATTTCTCCCAGATGACAAGAGACAATACTTTTTTGCTCTAGTTAAGCATGCTCAAGATGTCTCCAAGTTTGTAAATTGTGCAGCCTTTGACTGCTTTGAATGCATCAGCACAAACCTCTGCTATTGCCATTGGCGCACGACGGATTGCCTGGCTTCAGGCATCAGACTTGGAGACTTGGGTACAGGACAAGTTAGGTAACATTCCTTGCACAGGAGAGAATCTCTTCGGCAAGAACTGGCAGGAAAAGGCTAATGAGTTAGATGCTGACAATACTACTCTTGATAGATTGTCAAAATCTACAGCCACTCCAGCCAAAAAGAAGTCTTATAAAAAACCCTCTTTCATCAAAAAGAGGAAATTTTATCCTTCCTATACCCAGCAGAGTCAATCTCAGGGTCAGGTTGCCCAAAAGGGACAAACTAGGCAGCAAAAGAAGCCAAAATTCCCCAGAGCCCAACCAGCTCTGCAGGTTCAGCCCCCTCAAGGGCTTTGACTCCTTCCTATAGAGCTTTGCCTTCCTGCCTCTGAGGGATCCCCAACCCCCCAATATCCCTGGCAGGTTATGCCACTTTGCCAACAGATGGCATCAGATAACAGCAGAAGATTGGACTTTGTCCATTGTAGGAGAAGGGTACATGCTTCATTTTCACAGCATGCCCCCTCCTACAATTCTAAATCAATTCAATTCTCAAACCTCCGCAAACAATCTGTTAGATCACAAGGTCTCAGCACTTCTTGCCCAAGAGGCAATAGAGGAGGTAC
This sequence comes from Ichthyophis bannanicus, assembly GCA_033557465.1. Lineage (NCBI taxonomy): Eukaryota > Metazoa > Chordata > Amphibia > Gymnophiona > Ichthyophiidae > Ichthyophis > Ichthyophis bannanicus. The sequence goes on along the minus strand of CM066034.1, from coordinate 407,900,583 downwards.
CCATTCTTCAATGGGCTGCAGCGTTCTACTCCCCCTATTTTCTTATCCCAAAGAAAACAGGAGGACACAGACCCATTTTAGACCTCAGAGAATTGAACAAATACCTGTTTCGAGAGAAGTTCAAAATGATTTCTCTAGGAACTCTTCTGCCATACCTTCAAAGCCAGGATTGGCTTTGCTCTCTAGACTTAAAGGATGCATGCACTCACATTCTGATCTATCCAGATCACGGGAAATTCTTACGATTCCTTTTCAGGGGGAAAGATTTCCAGTACAGGGTTCTTCCCTTTGGTCTAGCTTCAGCACCAAGGGTATTCACGAAATGCATGGCAGTAGTAGCTGCATTTCTACGAACCCTGGGGATATTCGTCTTCCCTTACTTAGACGACTGGCTCAATCGAGCTCCTACAGTTGCAGAGGCCAGCACTGCACTGTCTCGCACAATGCGAATCCTCCAATACTTGGGTTGGTAATAAACTTCCCAAAATCCCAACTTGTTCCTTCCCAATGCCTGGAATTCATAGGAGCCTGTCTAGATCGCAGACAGGCAAAGGCTTTCCTTCCACAGGCCCGGTGTCTTCGCATAATGCAACTAGCTTCTCAAGTAGCAGGGAAATCCTTCCTAACTACTCAAGAGCTACTACAGTTGCTGGGACATATGGCATCCACGGTTCATTTAGTCCCATATGCTCGCCTCTACATGCAAGCAGCTCAGTGGACCCTTTCCATACAGTGGACATAGGCCACAGGTCATTTATCGGACAAAATAATAAACTCTCAACGACTAATTTTGTCCCTCCAATGGTGTTAATCTCTCGAAAATCTGACAATGGGGTCTCCTTTTCATCAACCCCATTTTCAGGCCACCCTAACAGATGCATTGCAGGTGGGTTGGGGAGCACACCTGAATCATCTCTCTACTCAGGGAACCTGGACTCCACAGGAGGTTGGTCTGCACATAAACCTCCTGGAATTAAGAGCAATCTATTTAGCTCTTCGAGTATTCCACGCCCAGCTCAGCTACAAGACAGTCCTAGTCCAGACGGACAATCAAGTAGCAGTGTTCTGTGTGAACAAGCAAGGCAGGACAGGCTCTCTGTCATTATGCAACGAAGCTTTACGACTGTGGGCCCTTGCCAGAGAGTTATCAAATTCACTTTCTAGTGGTATATCTTCCAGGCATTCAAAACCTTTAGGCAGACAAACTCAGTCGAGTACTGTTGCCTCACGAGTGGTCTCTCCACCTGGACCAGGTGGCAAAGATATTTCATCTTTGGGGCACTCCAGACATAGACCTCTTTGCAAGTCCACTGAATGCCAAACGTCCCCGGTTCTGTTCCAGGATTCCGGCTCACAATTGTCAGACAAGGGATGCCTTCCTCCTTCACTGGGGTCAGGGCTTCCTTTATGCCTTCCCACCCATTCCCCTCATCCCCAAAACACTCTTCAAGCTTCAGAGAGACAGGGGTCACATGATTCTCATAGCGCCACTATGGCCACGCCAAGCGTGGTATCCCCTGCTTCTACATCTCTCTGAAGCTACACCTCTGGAGTTAGGCATGCTCCAGATTTCCTTTCCCAAGAGAACGGGATGCTATGGCACCCGAATCCCCAGTCCCTGCATATCACAGCCTGGTTGCTGAAGGCGTAGACCTCCAGGATTTCAACCTGTCCCAACAGGTAAAGGATATCCTTCAGGCTTCTAAGAAACTTTCCACAAGAAGATCTTATGCCTTCAAGTGGAAACATTTTACTATATGGTGCTCCAAGAAGGGATTAAACCCCCTTGGCATACCCTTAGAATCGATACTAGAGTATCTCCTTCACTTAACGAATTCTGGTCTAAAGACCAATTTGGTAATAGTCCATCGTAGTGCAATTGCAGCTTCTTATAAGCCTCTGAATGGACAACCAATTTCCTCTCATACACTTATATCCAGATTTATGAGAGGTCTTCTATTAACCAAACCTCCCATAAAGCCACCACCGGTGGCATGGGATCTAAAACTAGTTCTCGGGCAGCTCATGAAGCAGCATTTTGAGCCTTTAGCCATTGCAACCCTTACGTTTTTGACCTGGAAGGTCATCTTCCTAATTGCAATCACCTCTGCACATCGCATTAGTGAACTGCAAGCTTTAGTGACTAATCCTCCTTATACTAGATTTCACCATGATAAGGTTGTTCTTAGAACTCATCCACACTTTATGCCAAAGGTGGTTTGGCCTTTTCATTTAAATCAATCAATCAATCAATTTATTTTCCTGTATTTTTTCCGAGGCCTCACTCCTCTAATGCAGAAAGAAACCTTCATACTTTGGATTGTAAAAGAGCCTTAGCCTTTTACCTACAGAGAATACAGCAACATAGAAAGTCCTCGTAACTTTTTATAGCTTTTGACCCTAGTCATTTGGGACAACTGGTCTCCAAAAGAACTTTATCTAAATGGATTGCCTAATGCATATCCTTTACTTATGAGAGTAAGGGTCTTCCTCTTCAGGACCATGTCACAGCTCATAACGTGAGAGCCATGGTAACTTCCGTGGCTAATCTCCACTCTGTGTCTATTAATGACATTTGTCGAGCAGCCACCTGGGCTTCGGTACACACCTTCACAGCCCACTACTGCCTGGATAGAGCCTCCCATCGGGATGCCTTCTTTGGCCAAGCTGTTCTTCAAAATCTCTTTCAGACCTAATTCAACTCCTACTCACCAACCCTGGTGGAATGCCAGAGATCCATGGGAGGAAGGATTCCCACCTTTCTAGGGTGGCACTTTCCTGGGGCTATCTTGCTGGCATCTTCAGCTAGGGAGTCCCCAGATGCGAAGACTACAATCTCCAGGAACAAGCAGGAATGAGTCTTCACATATGGGTACGTCGGTACCTTCGGAGTCTGCGCGGGAACGCTTCCCAGCGTCCAATCAGAAAGCTTTTGGAAGCATCCCAACATGCCTGTGTGCTGCCTTCCCGCCTTCCCAACTGCCTCTCCTCAGTTTTCGTTTTTCCGCGGAGCCGGCAGGACGTCCTCCTGTCACTGCAGAAAATTCTTCTTTTATTTTTTAGTTTTCTTGTGGTCGTGGCTGCCTTCCCCGACGCCACCGGTACCGCCGGTGTTTCGTTTTTTCTTTTCTTGTAAAATTTTTTCCTTTTTAAGGAATATTTTTTTCTTCCTTAGTGTCTCACGGTTCTCAGGCCTTCTAGGCCTCTCCATTTTCCTTCATGGAACCGCCAGCCACTTTCCCCAAGAAATGTACAAACTGGCGGTACAACTTTATTTTTAGACACTCACAATTGGTGTCTAACCTGCTTGGGTCCTGACCATTTTCCTCCGGAGCCCTCGGGCAATAGTATTGTGAGAAGAAGTTTTCAACATCGAGTTCCCCTCAACACGCGGTCCCCCTCCAACTTCAGGGCACCGACCATATCTTCTTCTACATAGGATCAGGTAACCCAAAAACAGTCTGTTAAGACTAGCCAGTCCTCAAGCGGCAGTTCTCATGCACAGCATAGAGATGCCTATGGCCTTGTCCTCGAGAATCCACTGGCTTCAAAACCCCGGTGGGAGTCTTCGGCCTCCAAAGCCTGTGTGGGGTTTCAGGTTGTTCTTGAGGTACACCCCTCACAGAACATACCTGAGCCATGCCCGGTGGTGGCATCCGCTTCGAGCGGTACCGATACCCCGGTATCGGCACTGGTGTTGGATGAAACATTCCTCACCAAGGATCGTCATCTGGCGTCCTCGGTACCTGCGGGGCCGGTGGATACTCTCCAGATCGATCTTCCAGTATCGGTACCGACACCGATACTAGTACCGACGTCGGTACCCTCCAGACGTGCATCGATAGATTTGCTTCCTTCAATGCCGAGTCTGGAATCGATCTCCAGTCTGGAGGACTGGGTACCGACTCGCCTTGGTACCGACTCCCGTCGGTACCGAAGGCCGGTTCCGATAATTCGGATCCGCAACTCTCGGTTCCTCTGATACCATTAGAGTTGCCACCGGCTGGTCTTCATCCATCGGTATCAGATACGGTACCGAGGTCGTTACCGATATCCACAGTATCATTGCTGTCGGTACCTTCCATGCTTCTCTCGTCAGGCTCGCTTCCCTCGATGCCGAGTTTGGAATCGATCCCTAGCATGGACGATCTGTTACCGGCTGTCGCTGGTTCTGACCTGCAGTACCAGCGACCACCATCTAAGGATCCCATACTGCACCATTCAGGATCTTCTATTCCTATATACTTGAATAGATCCCTCGGTGCCAACGCTAGTTCTTCATCAGATCTAGCCTATCCAAGAGAAGTTCCCTCTGGGGATCCTTCTTTCCAGACTTTCCTCCTGGATATGTCAAAATCACTTGCCATTCCTATTCCTGGACAAGATCCTACACAAGGGGATACAGAATACCTCTCTGTTCCTAGCAAAGCAAAGGAGAACATAATGCTTCCTTTGCATCATTCTTTGCAGGATCTCCTTCTACGAATGTGGGAAGCTCCTTTAAAGGTACCCCCACCTTCCAGAGCAACTGATCTCCTATATCAGGTGCCCCCCTCTCCAGGTTTTCAAAAGACTCAACTTCCTCATCATTCCATTGTGGTAGAATCAGCAATGAGGCGAGTGAAGAGTAATGAAAAGCACTCTTCTTGTCCGCCAGGTCGTGAGTCTAAGCACTAGATGCCTTTGGACGTCAAACCTTCCAGACATCCATGCTTTCAGCAAGAATTCTCTCATATATTTTTTATATGGGTCTATCTCTTGAGGAGGTCACAAAGAAATTACAACTTTTGACTCCTTTTCTTCAAGAGCCCAGGAGTAAAGACTATTCCTCACTGGTTAGTCATACTCAAAATATCTCTAGGTTTCTTACTCGTGCTACCCTAGACTCCTTTGAGTCTGTTAGCAGGACTTCTGCTATAGCTATAGGGGCACGACGTAGAGCCTGGCTTCAAGCTTCAGACTTGGACAAATGGGCACAAGAAAGACTGGGAAATACTCCTTGCACTGGAGAAAATCTCTTCAACAAGGAGTCTTTACTCCAGGTTACTCAGTTATCCACTGATTTTCCTTTTTCCAGAGGCTGTTCTACGCCTTCTTCTTTCCCAGTAGGTAGGAAATGTCCTACCAAACTTTCTTCCCCTAGGGGGAGAAGGTTTTACCCATCATCTGCCCATCATACAGATGTTCCCAAACAGGAGAAACATCGCCCTAGTCTTAAGAATCCACAACCTCAACAGGGTCAGCAAACCCAGCAGTCGCAGGGTTTCAAATAGATCATTGTCCCTCTTGGTTGGTGGTTAGGGTGGCAGTCTGCTTCTTTTCACTGGCAATATCTGCACTAAATTTATCCTAACCTACCTAGATATCTCTTCATGAGACATCTTTTTTCTAAGAGTCTTTATGATGATCATGCCCATACTTAACAGTTTCCTCTTCCTCTTGAAGGAAAGAGAGGTAACAACTATCAATGGACAGTTGTTTCCCTGTACTGGCATGTATCATCTCACCTGTCAGAGACTTCCTCTATAGTCCGTCTCTTGCAACTCTGTCTTACCTCCCTCTTTCTACAACATTTGGTTGTAAGAGTGGTTCTTTTACACTGGTAAGCTCCTATAGTCCTCTACCTGTTCTACTGGGGGATTCTCCCTTCTGGAGTTTTTTTTCCCCCTTGTTACCTTAGGGTAGCTCATCAGACAATAGGAAGTCCTATCAGGACTGTTTCTTTTTCCCAATCTAAAAAAAGGAAGAGGGAAAAGAAATTTTTCTATGCTGCCCTGGTAGTTGCTGCAGATACAGCAATTCCTAGTGGTTAAGCCACTGGTTGTGTTCTCTAGGTTATTAACCTTGTTTGGGTAACCCTATTATCACAGTCTGGTTGGTTAACTTCTATTCTTTGCCTTGGCAGAATAGCTGGTCACCTGCTGGCTTTCCACTGTCAGCTTTTTCTTCTAACCAACCTGCAGCATGCTCTCTGCATCTCTACAGAGTAGCTTTGCACTATGGGCCTTTGCTAGAGAGCATTATTATCTTGCCTAGCAGATAACCCCAGATGGTTAGGGGGAGGGGGTTCCCCCAGTAATATCTGGCGGGTATTCCCTGCCCTTTCCATCTTATCGTAAATCTCTTTTGAGGCATAAGCCTCAGGCCTTTCATTACGTGAAAGCCTAAAGGAGGGCCAATTCCCTGGCTTGGCCCATATCTCCTTGAGTCTTCTCGTCAGAGATAAATTTCTCCAATGGCAGCTAGAGGATGCCTAATACCCATCTTGCCCTCATAGGCGGATCACTAGGGTATCTTCCTCCAGAGGCCTCCTCTATCCAGTCTCCATACTGCAATTCTGGAGATATCTGGACTTCCTGTCTGCAGACTGACGTTATCCTCTGCAATTTTCACGTAGGCCATCCTGGTTATTCAAGAGCTCAAATTCTGCAAAGAATTCAGCCGCCGCCTTGTCAGGGAGACCTTTCCTCTGACTCCGCCAGTCATAACCAGGAAAAGAGGGTTCTCTATTTACCTATTCAAGCAGGTATCAACCTTCTTGCTGTCAGATGAATCTTCCTCTCTCCCTATATCCCTAGAGGGGATGGGGTTCTATAGACATCTCTCCATCCATATGCCTGGAGACATGTTGTCTATATGCCTACCTATTTCGTCTAGGTATATATAGATATATATAGATACATATATATCTATATCTGAGTGTCTTCTGCCCATACATATCTCTTTATAGATATATGCATATATACCCTATATGTGTATATATTTCAATATATATATATATATATTTATTTATAGATATGAGATATATTTTTAGATAGATCTGTATCCATCTACTTATCTATCTGTCTGTTAGGTTCAGATATCCTTACATTCCTATATGGTCCTGACAGATGGGCACTACCCCTATCAATGCTGTGCCAGCATACTTAGGGGGCTACACCTATAACCACTCCCTGTGGTAATTAACAAACTTTTTCCTTACCATAACCTTTTCAGGTTAGGTACTCCTGAAGCTCTCCATGTACCCTTTTTCTTTCCTAATTGACCCCATTTAGGAAAGATATTGCGGAGCTTCAGTTGCTCTAAAGCTTAGCGCTCCTGAGTCTGTCCTTACTTGCTTATCAGATACAAGGTTCTCCATACCTTTTCTTCCCTACATGGACTGATTCCAACCCCAGTCCAGTTGGGTCAGACTCATTTTTTTTCTTGGTCCTAGATTTGTACTATTTTTGGACCAAAACAGCTTAAGCTTTCTTTAATAGTACCTTCTGCGTCTCCGCTGAAGCTCTACCTCTCATACTACCCCAGTTTTCCCCTTGGGCTATTTCTCACCCTGAAGAGTTCTGACCTCCACTTGTTTTTATTCTACTTTATTACCTCTACATCTCAGTGAGGTACCCCTTGAGCACATTCACTGGCTCTTCTATCAGATCCATATGTAGCTCAGTGCACTTGTGCAATGCCAACAAGGGAGGCCCAGATTACAATATTTCACTACTAAATGCCCTCGATACAGGGTCTTCCCCTTTTGAAGCTCTGTTTTAGCCAGCTGTTCCACAGCTCCTTTTCTGTATTCAACTCCTACCCTCCATCCCCAGGATGCCTGAGGTCCTGAGGAATAGCATGGCTCGTTCTAGACTTGCAACATGCTAGGACTCCCTCTGGGCATCTGAGCTTGGGAGTCCCCATATGTGAAAACTCATTCCTGCTTGTTCCTGGAGATAGCACAGTTAATTACCTGTAACAGGTGATCTCTGGGAACAGCAGGAATAAGTCTTCACAACCCACCCACCTCCCCTAGGAGTTGCATTTCTCTATCTCTATCTTTCCCTTCCTTGCTCTCTCTCTTTGTCTCAGCTTTAAAACTTAACTGAGGAGAGGCAGTTGGGAAGGCGGGAAGGCAACACGCAGGCATGTTGGGATGCTTCCAAAAGCTTTCTGATTGGACGCTGGGAAGCGTTCCCGCTCAGACTCCGTCGGTACCGACGTACCCATTTGTGAAGACTTATTCCTGCTATTCCCAGATATCACCTGTTACAGGTAAGTAGCTGTGCTTTCCTGCTTGTTCCTGGAGATAGCACAGTTACTTACCTGTAACAGGAGATCTCCGGGAACAGCAGGAATTTAGTCTTCACAACCCACCCACCTCCCCTAGGAGTGTCTATCTCTTTGTCTCTTTCCTCTCTCCCTCTATCCTTTCACTCAGCTACAAACTTAACTGAAGAGGGACAGTTGGAAAGGCGGGAAGGCAGCATGCATGTGCTGAGGGATGCTCCCAAAAGCTTTCCTATTGGATGCTAGGGAGTGTTCCCGCGCAGGCTCCATCGGTACCGACGATACCCCATATTTGAAGACTAAATTCCTGCTGGTCCCGGAGATCACCTGTTACAGGTGAGTAACTACGCTTTATCAGCTTCAACCCAAAAACTTTTCTTCTCCTGAAGATTTATTGGATTTCAATGCAGATAAATACAAGTGCAAATATCTTCCCAGCAGTAGTAGTCCCTCTTGGTAATCTTACAGTAGTTACACCAGGCTTTAAAAATGCATCTTTTTTTTGTCAGGTTTTTGGAGGAAATGAAGATTATATTTTAAATTGTTGTTTTGTGGTGTTTGTCTGAATAGGGATTGTGATAATGGTGGCTGAATATTGGAATATTGTAAAATTTAGGGGGAACGTGGGGATGTGGGTTGTACAGCAGTTTAAACATATGAATGACTAAATAACACAATCCAGAGTGGGCAAAAAAAAGTCCACAGCAGAGCTCAATTTACCCAACCAAAACTCCCACCACCAGAAACCTCACTCTGCTCTCCTGACAGTGGATCATCATCCATGGAAAGTTGTGAGCACTGTCTACACCTGGAGGCTTAAGAGATTCTCCAGGAACAAGCAGGAAGCCAGTCCTCACTTATGGACGACGGTGGCCTTTGGGATTGCTGCCATGCATGTGTGCTCCTCTTCCTGCCCATGTGTGCCATTTTGCTCTGTCTCCCTTTTTCTGCGGAGCCCTTGGGACGCATGTCTTCATCCCTTGGAAAAAGTGTTTCATTTTTTGGCCTTAGGCCTATTACTTTTCCTTTTGCACCGGTACTCTACCTGTCCTTCCCCTGCTCTATCCTTTTTGAGGAATTAGGGGACGTTTTTCCTAGCATTTTTTGCCTTCAAGGCACCCTTTTTTTCTCCCAACTGCTGGCCTTGTGGGTCTTCGACCTCGCGGGGGCCATTTTTGCCCCTATGGCCACCGGATTCAAAAAATGCAATAGATGCTCCAAGAACATGTCACTTAAGGACACCCATGACTGCTACCTGGGGTGTCTCGGGACCGACCATGATCCGGAGCTCTGTTTGCTTTGTAAGAAAATGTCCTGCTCAGTCGTAAGCAGAAGTCCAAATACTTTTTCAGAAAGGCCGCCTCAGAATCCCCTATGGCGCCCTCGGTCATCTCTCCTCTGGTGGGATCCCTCTCCTTGGCCCCGCGCTCAAGGCGGCTTTCTGACCAGGGGACCTCTGAATTGGAGCGGCATAAAAAGAAGGCGGCCTCGAAGTCGCTGTCAGGGGCCTCCGACAAGCACGAGTGCTCTCGTGCTCTGTCGCTTAATCCCCATTGGCGTTTCTGAGAGTCTGACAAGGAGCGGCTCACCAAGGTACCTCGTACAGATGCGGAGGCTTCTGGCGATAGCACGTCTGCTGAGGGCTGTCCCGGCGAGAACCCCCTCTCCTCCTTGCCCCCTTACTCGGTGACCCCGGTGTCGGCGTCGCAGGGCCCCATGCCCGTGTGGGAGTCCCGCATGCTGGTGCTTGAACTCAGCGTTTCTGCATTTATCACGTCCCAGCAGGCGCTTACAGCCATCTTCATTGGCCCGTGCCTAGAGACCGAGGTTCCCTCGCTTGGGATACCGAAACCCACCCAGGAAACCCCCGAGAGCCGTGGGCCTCGTGAGGGTCCTCGGCACCGGTCTCGCTCGCCTTCCCTTTCCTCGGGGGCGAGATCCTCCAGGGTTTCCAACTACAAGCAGGCCTCGGCTGCGGGACGGGGTGACCAGCCGGGATTGGATTCCTCATCTGACTTCTCGGACTGGGAGTCCAATGGGGATACCTCTCCGGAAACCCGTACCCTTCGGGCCCTTCCATCAGACTCCTACCCACCCGCATTTCAGCGACATTCTCCACTCAAGGACACCACCTTCCTGATATTTGTCCAGGATATGGCATGGGCTCTCAACCTGGTGACCCAGGCTGAGGAGGAACCTCGAGCTGATGAGCTCAACATTCTTGAGTATGAGTCCCCACCTTGGGAATCTCTTACTGTCCCTGTTCCTCCCATCATGTCCAGGCTGCTACGCCACATGTGGGAGGCACCTGCCTTGGTTTCCATTGTGAGTAAGTACCTCAACGCTATTTACAAGGTCCAGCACGCCCCAGGTTTAGAAAAACCCAGCTTCCTCACACATCCATGGTGGTGGAATCAGCCATGAATGAAGAAACAAAAGAGCCCGAAGTCACATTCTTCGGTTCTTCCGGGCAGGGAGTCGAGAGCCCTTGACGCCGTAGGCTGCAAAGCCTACCAGGGGTCAATGCTCTCCTGCCCTATTCAGGCATACCAGTTATATACGGGCATTTTCTTGCATGACCTGGCCAAGAAACTCGGGGGTTTCTCTCTAGGCCTCGAGTGCGAACCCCTCAATAGGTTCCAGACCCTGTTAAAGTCCGTCGCAGAGTGCACAAAGTACATCTCCTGTGCCGCCTACGATGGCTTCGAATCCTCAGCTCGAGTGGCGGCAGCTGGCATCATGGCCCGTCGCCAGGCATGGCTCCAATCTTCGGATTTGGAGCAGTGAGTACAGGAGAAGCTCCTGGACATACCCTGCCTCGGTGAGCAGCTTTATGGCAAACCAATGGAGGACAAAGCCGCTGAGATAGAGACGGAGTTAGTCACTCTAACCCATCTCTCTCACAAGACCTCCACCCTCTCTTGAAAGAAATTGCAAACTAAAAAGCCTTTCTTTCTAAGGAAGGGCCTACCCTACCGGGGCTACCCACCATACCCACCCACTCCCACGCCGACAACTGCGACACAAGGGAAGTCCGGGTCCCAGGGTCATCGGAAGTGGAAAGGGCCCAAGGCCCAAAACCTGGTACTGCCTCAACCCTTGCAAGGGTTTTGACGCCACCCGCATAGTCTTTCACCCACCCCCCCCCCCCTGACATCACAGCAGCCAGTGGGGGGATGCCTGTCGTCCTTTGCCCCTCAGTGGGCTTCCATCCCCTCGGACACCTGGGTCCTCAGGGTAGTCTGAGACTGCTATCGCCTCCCCCTCCCTTCTCCCTGGCGGAGCCTCCTCGACTCCCCGTGCATCAGGTCTTCCTGAAGTGGGAACTAGTCAACCTCCTCGCCCAATGGGCGGTCGAGGGGGTGCTGGCGCACTTCTGAGGTCAGGGATTTTATTCCCGGTACTTCCTCGTCCTGAAAAAGACAGGGGTGGGGGGGGGGGTCTGCGGCCCATCCTTGATCTCTGAAAGCTAAACAAGTTCTTTGTGCAGGAAAAGTTCAAGATGTTATCCCTTGGTGTTCCGCTGCCCTTCTTACGGCAGGGCTACTGGCTATGCTCCTTAGATTTAAGATGCTTACGCCCACATTCTGATCATCCCAGGCACAGGCAGTACCTGTGCTTTCAGGGTGCCGGGGGAGCACTTCCAGTACAGGATGCTCCCCTTTGGCCTTGCGTCCGCCCCGTGGGTCTTCACAAAATGCCTCTCCGTGGTCGCCGCCTCTCTCAGGCGACAGGGCGTACCAGTCTTCTCCGTACCTCAACGATTGGCTCGTCACGGGATCCTCTGTCATGGAAACCTGCCTGGCGGCGTCAAACATGATCCTCCTGCTCGAGCGTCTGGGCTTCTTGGTCAACTATGCCAAGTCCCACCTTGAACCAATGCAGATCCTAGAATTCATCAGTGTGTGCCTCAACACTCGGTGAGTGACCGCTTTTCTGCCAGAAGATTGCGCTGACCGCCTCCAGGCCCTGGCAGCCCAGATCCAGGATCACGCCCCCTCTGCTCCTTCGCCTTCCGTCGGGGGATGACCCTCAGGGCAGTCTACCTCCCGGGCCAGGAGAATGTCCTTAATGACAAACTCAGTAGATTCTCCACCCTTATGAATGGCGGCTGGATCTAGGGGTGGCGGGCTGGCTGTTCCATCAGTGGGGAACTCCGACCATGGACCTATTTTCCAGCCTGTCAAATGCACACCTTCTCTGCTTCTGCGGCCCAGTACCGTACCCGAGCAGGGAAGGCCTGGATGCATTCCTTCTTAGCTGGTCTTCCGACCTGCTCTATGCATTCCCTCCTACTCCTCATCGCGAGGACCCTCCACAAAGCTCAGCAGGAACAAGCGTCAATGATACTCATAGTCCCCTCATGGCCTTGGCAGCCATGGTTTCTGCCCCTGCTGTCGTTGGAACTTCCAGTCCCCCAGGGCCATGCCCCGGGCCTGCCATAGCAGGAGGAGGGGCAGATACTACACCCAAACCTGGCCTCGTTATCCCTCATAGCCTGGCGACTGAGTGGATCTCCCTAGCCCTGCTGGACCTCCCGGAGGAGGTCAAGGAGGTCCTCCTTGCATTGAGGAAAACGTCGATTAGACGGGCTTACGCCTTCAAGTGACGATGCTTCTCGATCTGGTGCTCCGAGCTCAGGATCGACCCATTCTCCTGCTCCACTTGGTGGGTCCTTCAGTATCGCCTCCATCTCTTGAAGGAAGGCCTGAAGTTGAACTCTGTCAGGGTGCACCTGAGTGTCATCTCGGCGAATCACCCCCTCGTCAAGGGAAAACCCCTCTTGGGGGCAGCCCTTGGTCTCCCGCTTTATGCAGGGTCTTTTGCTCTCCAAGCCTCCCTTGCAGCCACCTCTGGCGGACTGAGACCTGAACATAGTGCTCATGCAGCTTACGTGTTTGCCCTTAGAGCCGATGGCAACATGTTTGCTTCGGCACCTGTCCTGGAAGGTGGTCTTCCTGGTGGCTCTGACCTCGTCCTGCCGAGTCAGTGAGCTCCAGGCTCTCATGGCTGAAGCCCCTTGTACTAGATTCTATAGGAATAGGGTGGTCCTCTGTACCCACCTCAAATTACTGCCGAAAGTTGTCTCAGATTTCCACCTCAATCAGGAGATATTTTTGCCGACTTTATTTCCGAGACCCCATGCCGACGAGGTGTCGGCGGCTTTGCAAACACTCGACTGCAAGAGGGCACTTGCCTTCTATATGGGGTGCACCCAAGCTCATCGCAAATCTGGCCGACTCTTTGTGACTTACGATCCTAATCGACTGGGGCAGGCAGTCACTAAACACACCCTCTCTATTTGGGTGGCGGACCGCATCGCCTTCACTCATACGAAAGCGGGTGCCCCTTTGGATCAATGAGCCACCGCACACGCTGTCTGAGCCAAGTTGCCTTCGGTGGCCTTGCTGCATTCAGTGCCGCTGCTGGATATCTGCCGGGCGGTGACCTGGTCTTCAGCGAAAACCTTTGCTGCACAATACTGCCTGGAGAGGGAGTCCTGTTGGGACAGCGCCTTCGGCCAGGCCGTACTCCGTAATCTTTTAGGGGTATAAGCAACTCCTGCCCTCCAACCCTTCTTCACTGCTACCAAGGGCTTCGCCCTGAGGAATCGGGCTTCTGCGGTTATCGGCTTCGCCTTGCGAAGTCGTTTTTTGGTTACGCTTCGCCGAGGCGTGTTTTGGTTACAGGTTCGGTAGCCTGTAGCAGGGGACTCCCATAAGTTAGGACTGACTTCCTACTTGTTCCTGGAGAAAGTGTAGTTACTCACCTGTAACAGGTGATCTCCAGGAACAAGCAGGAATGTAGTCTTCACATATGGGTATCGTCGGTACTGACGGAGCCTGCGCAGGAATGCTCCCCAGCATCCAATAGGAAAGTTTTTGGGAGCATCCCACAGTGCCTGCGTGCTGCCTTTCCACCTTTCCCAACTGTCCCTCACCAGTTTTTTGTTTTCCGTGGAGCCGACAGGTCGCACAACCTGTCACCACAGAAAAATTCTTCTACTTTTTTTTTGTGGTCGCATCTGCCTTCCCTCGACGCTATACCGGTACCGCTGGTGGTTCTTTTCTTTTTTCCAAAAAAACCCTCCCTTTCTTTCTGGAGTCTTTTCCAGTAATTTTCTTCTCGGGTGCCATGCGCCATTTTGGGCACTAGGCCCAACTTTTTCCCTCAGAATGGATAAACCCGCTTCGGGTTTTAAAAAGTGTTCTAAGTGTGGCGGTACCATCTCCGACACCCATGAGTGGTACCTAAAATATTTAGGTCCTGACCACTCTATTTCAGAGTGTGTTGCCTGTGGGATGATGTCAAAAAGGGGCCGGTAGAACCGAGCTGCTAAGCTTAGCACCCTTTTCCCCTCCGATGCAGCCTCCGTGGCATTGACGTATTCCAGGGCTTCATCTTCCTCCCATGGATCTCAGGTAACTAAACATAAATCTAGCCGGTCCTCAAAGGGTAGATCTCCTTCTAAATATCGAGATGCCTCTGGCGTTGCCCTTGAGGGACTTTCACCCTCAAAATTGCCCCAGCGTGAGGCTTCGGCTTTCAAGGCACTAACGGGGCTCCAGGATGGTCTCTAGGCTTAAACCTCGGCAGAACTACTGGTGCCATGCTCTGGGGTTCCGGCCGCTTTATCTGGCTCCGATACCAAAGCATCGGCAGCGTCGATAAACCAGAGATTCTTGGCTATTGAACGCAGTCTGGCGGCTCTCTTCATGGCCTCGATGCCCCGGAAACCGCTTCAGATAATTCAACTGGTGCTGGCACCGACTCCGGTACCGGCACCAACTGCATCGACATCAGCAGGTATTCTACTGGGACCGAGTCATGCGTTTCTATCCGGCATCAACAAGTCAGTACCGGACCACTCCGATGCCGACTCTGATCGGTACCGGTACTGTACCTTGCACGATCACCCGGATCAGAGATACTTTGAATCCTCGGATGAGTCTGAAGACTCTGAAAGCTCTGCTGATACCAGAGTACTTCTTCCCGAGGATTCCTCTTCCTCTCAGCATAGGATGTCTCCCCCCAGAGGATATGTCCTTTCAGGATTTTATCCGAGATGTGGCCCGGGGTCTTTCCATCACAGTGGCTCCTGAAAAAGAGCCTAGGGCAAAGGAATTAGAAATCCTACAATACCCTAAAGCTCCCAAGGAGGCATCTACCTTACCTATTCATGAGATCTTGCATGATCTTATGTTAAGGATGTGGGAAACACCTCTGACCACATCTCCTCATTCTCGAAGACTGGACACCATGTATCGAGTTCCTCCTTGTCCTGGGTTTCAGAAGACTCAATTACCACACCATTCCATGGTGGTGGAATCAGCCATGAGATAGATAAAGAGTGCAAAAAGGCATGCATCTAATCCTCCAGGACATGAGTGTAGGACTCTTGACACCTTTGGACGTCAATCCTTCCAGGCTTCCATGCTTTCTGCTAGGATCAGTTCCTATATCTTGTATATTGGAATGTTCCTTAAGGAAGTCACAGGAGACTTGGAGCTTATGAGACCTTGCCTTCCTGATGATAAAAGGCAAGATTATCTTGCTCTTGTTAAACATGCTCAGGATGTTAACAAGTTTGTGAATCGTGCAGCCTTTGACTGCTTTGAGCAGAACCTTTGCTATTGCCATAGGTGCACGTAGAATTGCTTGGCTCCAGGCATCTGACTTGGAAATCTGGGTACAGGACAAACTGGGGAATATACCTTGCAGAGGAGAGAATCTCTTTGGCAAGAATTGGCAGGAAAAAGCTAATGAGATTCATGCTGACAATATCACTTTGGATAGATTGTCCAAATCTACAGTTGATCCTGCGAGGAAAATATCCTCTAAGAAACCATTCTTCAGTAAGAAGAAAATTTTTATCCCGCCTATACCCAGCTGGGACATCGTTCAGATCAGTCTGCCCAAAAGGGACAGCAGCAACAACCTAGGCAACAAAGGAAGCCAAAAGCAGATAAGCCCCAACCGGCTCAGCAGATTCAGCCTCCACAGGGGCTTTGAGTCCTGTCTAGAGAACTTTGCCTTCCTGGCCCTAAACTGCCAGGAGCCCTCCACCATTCCAGGAAGGTTATGTCATTTTGCCCCCAGATGAGATCAGATAACAGCAGAAAATTGGACTCTGTCTTATTGTAAGAGAGGAGTACAAGCTTCATTTCCTCAGCATGCCCCCTCCTACAATAGTAAGACAGTTCAATTCTCAGACCTCTCTCAGCGTCCGGTTTCGTGAAGAAGTCACTATGCTCCTTGCTCAAGGGGCAATAGAAGAGGTGCCCATTCCCCAATGGGATACAGGGTTTTACTCCCCCTATTTCCTTATTCCAAAGAAAACAGGAGGACACAGACCCATTCTAGACCTCAAAGAATTGAACAAATTCCTGTTCAGAGAGAAGTTCAAAATGATTTCTCTAGGAACTCTGCTGCCATACCTTCAGAGTCAGGATTGGCTTTGTTCTCTAGATCTCAAGGATGCGTACACTCATATTCTCATCCATCCAACTCACCGAAAGTTCCTTCGATTCCTGTTTCAAGGGGAGCACTACTAATACAGGGTTCTTCCTTTTGGCCTGGCTTCTGCACCAAGGGTGTTCACAAAATGTATGTCTGTGGTAGCAGCATATCTCAAGGAACAAGCAGGAATGAGTCTTCACATATGGGTATCGTCGGTACCGACGGAGCCTGCACGGGAACGCTCCCCAGCGTCCAGTAAGAAAGCTTTTGGGAGCATCCCACAGCGCCTGCGTGCTGCCTTCCCACCTTTCCCAACCACCTCTCTCCAGTTCTTCTTTTCCGCGGAGCCAGCAGGTCATGTTCCTGTCACCGCAGAAGAATTCTTTATTTTTTTGTGTTGCGTCTGCCTTCGACGTCAGACCGGTACCGCCGGTCTTTTCTTTTCTTTCTTAAAAAACAAAAAAACTTATCTTTCTTCACCTGTGCATTTTCGGTTTGGGCCTTAGGCCTGAACATATTTTCTCCTCATGGAGAAGCCCGCTTCTGGGTTCAAAAAGTGCACGAAGTGTGGCAGTACTATTTCTGTCACCGACACCCATGACTGGTGTCTAAAATGTTTGGGTCCTGACCATTCCATCACGGATTGAGTGTCCTGTACCATGATGTCTAAAAGAGGTCGGCAGAACCGAGCAGCCAAGCTCAGTACCCTGTTTCCCTCTGATGCAGCCTCGGTGGCATTGACGTTTTCCAGGGCTGCTTCTTCCTCACATGGATCTCAGGTAACCAAACATAAATCTAGCCGGTTCTCGAAGGGCAAATCTTCCTCTAAGCATCGAGATAACTCCGGGCTTGTCCTCGAGGATTCCGCACCAGCAAAATTACCCCGGCGGGAAGTTCCGGCTTCCAAAGCATTGTCTGTGGGGTCACAGGTTGACATCGATGGCTCGGCCTTGACCGATCACCTGTTGCCGTGTTCTGGGGTACCGGTGGCCTCCACTGGTACCGACATCCAGACTCTGGTGGCGTCGATGGATCAGAAGATTCTGTCCATGCAGTGCACCCTAATGGCGTTTATGCAGGCTTCGACGCCTCCGGTACCGACTCCGGCACCGTTCCCGGTGCCGGTACCGATTGCATCAACATCGGCTTTGGTGTCGACTGCAACGGTACCCTGTCCTATGATGCCCATCGGTACCGAACCGGTACCGCTTACTACCGATGTCGATCCCACTCGGTATGCGTATCGGGCTTTACAGGAGCATCCAGACAGGCGATACTTCGATTCCTCCGAAGACTCTGAGTCGGAGGTTTCTGTCGATGCACCGGTACTTCTTCCTCAGGAGTCTGATTCTCCAAAACGAAGAATGTCTCCTCCAGAAGACTTCTCTTTTCAGGACTTCATTAGGGAAGTGACTAGTGGCCTCTCCATTACAGTGGCCCCTGAGTCAGAGCCTAGAGCCAAGCAACTAGATATTTTGCAATATGCTAAGGCTCCTAAAGAAGCAGCTACTTTACCTATTCATGAGATTCTCTATGATCTCATGTTGAGCATGTGGGAGACTCCTCTTACCACCTCTCCTCATTCTCGTAGATTAGACACCATGTACCGTGTCCGCTTTCATAAGTTTCAGCTTTCTCACCACTCTATTGTGGTAGAGTCTGCCATGAGGAAAATAAAGAGTACAAAGAGACACTCATCTAATCCTCCAGGACGTGAATGCAGGACCCTTGATGCTTTTGGCCGAAGGGTTTTCCAAGCTAATATTCTTGCTGCCAGAATCAACTCCTATTGTCTCTATATGGGGATGTTTCTAAAAGAAGTCACAGATCATCTGCAGACTTTAGCCCCTTTTATTTCAGAAGATAAAAGGCAGGAATTTCTCTCTTGGCTTAAACATGCCCAAGATGTTTCCAAATTTTCCAACCGTGCAGCCTTTGACTCTTTTGAGTGTGTAAGCAGAGCCTCGGCTATTGCCATAGGTGCACGCAGAATTGCTTGGTTACAAGCCTCCGATTTGGAACTTTGGGTCCAAGATGAACTGGGAAATTGTCCTTGTACAGGTGAAAACCTTTTTGTCAGGGATTGGAAAGCAAAGGCCACTCGGATGCTGAGAACTCTGCTTTGGATCGACTTTCAAAGTCTACCTCTGCTCCTGCTAAGAAAAGGTTGTTCAAAAGACAACTTTTTCTAAAAAGGGAAGATACTATCCTGCTTATGGTCAGCAGGCATCTTCTGCAGGTCGTTTTGCTGCAAAGCGTCAGCAACCACCTAAACAGGCCAAGTCAAAGGCTGCCAGGCCTCCCATGGCTCAGCAGCCTCGGCCTCCCCAGGGCCTTTGACTTGCAACTAGAGAACAAAGCCTTTCTGGCTCTGGAAGAACCAGAGCCCCTCACCATTCCAGGAAAGTTGGCTTACTTTGCTCCCAGATGGGAGAAAATTACAGCAGAGCAATGGCCCCTCTCCATTGTAAGGGAAGAGTACAAGCTTCATTTCTTAAACCTTCCTCCCCACACCATGGTGAGACAGTTTAATTCTCCAACATCTCTCCACAACCTTCTGGGTCAGGAGATTGCTACCCTTCTTGCCCAAGGTGCAATAGAAGAAGTACCCCTTCTTCAACAGGGCTCAGGGTTCTACTCCTCTTATTTTCTTATTCCAAAGAAAACAGGGGGCTACAGACCCATATTAGATCTCAGAGAATTGAACAAGTTTCTATTCAAAGAGAAATTCAGGATGATTTCTCTTGGTACTCTGCTGCCATACCTTCAGAGTCAGGACTGGCTTTAGATCTCAAGGATGCGTACACCCATGTCCTCATCCATCCAATGCACAGAAGGTTCCTTTGGTTCCTTTTTCAAGGAAAGCACTACCAATACAGGGTGCTTCCTTTCAGTCTGGCCTCTGCACCAAGGGTGTTCACGAAATGCATGGCAGTAATAGCTGCATTTCTACGCACTCTAGGAATATTCATTTTCCCATATCTGGACGACTGGCTCATTCGAGCTCCATCCTAGTCAGAGGCCCAGATTTCTCTAACCTGCACAATGCGTGTCCTTCAGTATTTGGGACTGGTAATAAACATCCCAAAATCCCATCTCACCCCTACTCAGTCTCTGGAGTTTATAGGGGCCTTGCTGGATACCACAACTGCAAGGGCCTATCTTCCTCAGGCCCGTTGCCTACGCTTGGTGCAGTTAGCCTCCCAGATACAGTTAAAGTCCCATTTAACTGCTCGAGAGATGTTACAACTATTAGGCCACATGGCATCCACCGTGCATGTGGTTCCATATGCTCGCCTTCACATGAGGGCAGCTCAATGGACTTTGTCCACCCAATGGACTCAGGCATCAGGTTGCCTGTCAGACAAAATAGCAAACTCCAGTCGCTTATTTTGGTCTCTCCAGTGGTGGAAGTCCCCTCCAAATCTGTTGCTGGGGTCCCCTTTTCAGCAGTCGCTACCCCAAGTAACTCTGACAACAGATGCTTCTCCAGTGGGTTGGGGAGCTCATCTGCAGGATCTCTCCACCCAGGGCATCTGGTCTCCACAGGAGACTTCTCTGCATATCACCCTGCTCAGCTACAGGACAGTCCTCATCCATATGGACAACCAAGTAGCCATGTTCTATGTAAACAAGCAGGGCGGGACTGGCTTTCCACCCAGGGCATCTGGTCTCCACAGGAGACCTCTCTGCATATCAATCTCTTGGAACTCAGAGCAATATTCTTAGCTCTCAGTGTTCCACTCCCTGCTCAGCTACAGGACAGTCCTCATCCATACGGACAACCAAGTAACCATGTTCTATGTTAACAAGCAGGGCGGGACTGGCTCTCTGTCGCTTTGCAACGAAGCTTTGTGACTGTGGGCCTTCGCCAGAGAGCATCACATCCATCTTCTGGCAGTATATCTTCCAGGCGTTCAAAACTCTTGGGGGGACACACTCAGTCGAGTTCTTCTTTCACAAGAGTGGTCCTTCCACATGGACCAGGTAGCCAGGATTTTTCGAATTTGGGGAACCCCGGACATAGACATCTTTGCAAGTCCGTGGAATGCCAAACTTCCCCGGTTCTGTTCCAGAATTCCGTGTCAGGGAGTTCAGGCCAAGGATGCCTTCCTCCTTCACTGGGGTCAAGACTTCCTTTATGCCTTTCCACCAATTCCCCTTATTCCCAAGACACTATTCAAGCTTCAGAGAGATCAAGGGACCATGATCCTCATAGCACCACATTGGCCACGCCAAGTGTGGTACCCTCTACTTCTGCATCTCTCTCAAGCTCCTTCCCTGGACTTGGGCTCTGCACCAGACCTTCTGTCCCAGGAAGAGGGAACTTTGTGGCACCCAAACCCCCAGTCGCTCCATCTCAGGGCTTGGTTGCTGAGGGCCTAGACCTTCAAGATTTTCATCTCTCTCAGCAAGTCAGAGATGTTGTTCATGCCTCTAGAAAGCCTTCTACTAGACGTTCCTATGCTTTCAAATGGAAAAGGTTTACCGTTTGGTGTTCAGGGAAAGGTCTAAACCCTCTTGCAATACCTCTGAATTTTCTACTAGAGTATCTCCTGCATCTATCCCATGCAGGTCTGAAAACAAATTCAGTAAGAGTCCATTTGAGTGCTATTGCAGCGTCCCTCAAACCTCTCAATGGACAACCTATTTCCTCTCATCCTCTTATAGCAAGATTTATGAGAGGCCTTCTTTTAACTAAACCTCCCATTAGACCACCTCCAGTGGCATGGGATTTAAACCTGGTTCTTGGCCAGCTTATGAAGCCACCCTTTGAACCTTTAGCCTCCACCACCTTGAAATTCCTTTCTTGGAAAGTTATTTTTCTCATTGCAGTCACCTCAGCATGCCGCATCAGTGAGTTGCAAGCTTTGGTGGCTAATCCTCCTTATACAAGGTTCCATCATGATAAGGTAGTCCTCAGGACCAATCCACACTTTATGCCTAAAGTGGTCTCACCTTTTCATCTGAACCAAGAGGTATATTTGCCTGTCTTTTTTTCCAGGACCTCATGTATCAAATGCAGAGAGGAATCTTCATACCTTGGATTGTAAGAGAGCTCTCGCTTTTTACTTACAAAGAACACAGCAACATAGAAGGTCTTCTCAACTCTTTGTTGCTTTTGATCCTTCTCATTTAGGACTTCCAGTCTCTAAGAGAACACTGTCCAACTGGATTGCTCAGTGTATTTCTTTCGCCTACCAGAGTAGGAACATTTCTCTGGAGGGCCACGTCACAGCTCACAATGTGAGAGCCATGGCAGCCTCATCTAAACTCTGTGTCCATTGACCAAATCTGTCGAGCGGCCACCTGGGCCTCGGTTCATACCTACACAGCCCATTACTGTTTGGACAAGGACTCCCGCCGGGATGCCTCGTTTGGTCAGGCTGTCATCAAACTCCTGTTCCATTCCTAATCAACTCCTACCCACCTACCCTGGTCGGATGCCAGAGATCCATGGGAGGAGGTTGAGTCCTTTTCAAGGACACACAACCTGGGGTTTCTCCCTGGCATCTGCAGCTAGGGAGTCCCCATATGTGAAGACTCATTCCTGCTTGTTCCTGGAGATAGCACAGTTACTTACCTGTAACAGGTGATCTCTGGGAACAGCAGGAATAAGTCTTCACAACCCACCCAACTCCCCTAGGAGTTGTATCTCTCTATCTATCTTTCCTTTCCTCTCTCTCTCTTTGTCTCAGCTTTAAAACTCGAACTGGAGAGAGGCGGTTGGGAAAGGCGGGAAGGCAGCGCGCAGGCGCTGTGGGATGCTCCCAAAAGCTTTCTTACTGGACGCTGGGGAGCGTTCCCACGCAGACTCTGTCGGTACCGACGATACCCATATGTGAAGACTTATTCCTGCTGTTCCCAGAGATCACCTGTTACAGGTAAGTAACTGTGCTTTCTCCGCACAATGGGAATATTCATCTTCCCTTACTTAGACGACTGGCTCATCCGAGCCCCTTCAGAGCCAGAGGCCAGGATGGCTCTGTCTCGCACAATGCGCATCCTTCAGTATTTGGGACTTGTCATAAACTTCCCAAAGTCCAACCTTGCTCCCACTCAATTCCTAGAGTTTATAGGAGCTCTTCTGGATACCAGACAGACAAGGGCCTTCCTTCCACAGCCCCGCTGCCTTCGTATTGTGTAGCTAGCTTCCCAAGGAGTGCTAAAACCTGTAGGCGGGTTCTTACCTACAAAAGCATCCTTAACATTTACCAAGATTGTCTGGGCACATGGGACCCGTGCGCCAGAAGAAACAAAACAAAAGAAACTCAGATAACAGTTACTTGTCAGCAAAAATTCTGTTTTTATTTAGTACAAGCAAACTCCATAAGCACAGGAAAAAAGTCTGTCTTAGAGATCTGAGTGTGGGCAAACGTTCTCCCCCCCTTGAGCAGTGAGAGAGAAAGTCATGCCCCCTAGCTCTGTAGCTTGCTCTCTTATATATCCTATACCCTCCGTAGCAATTTCTGCACAAAGCCTTAGTTCCGTGTGCAGAGATCTGCTATACTTCCTACAAAACGTTGTAGAGCCGTCTGCACAATTTTGAACCTTCTGCAAAATTCTGCCAGCGCTGCTTGCAAAAATTAGAGTACCGCTTGCAGAAGTTTGCTAAAGCTCTCCAGATAGGACCCCCTCCCTCAAGATTTTCATGGCCTGAGGCTGGTGCTTTAAGGTCTCCAAAAGTCTTTGCTTATCTGTGCTGTGGACCGCATTCCTCCTGCATTCCTTGGGGTCTGCTTATGGTCTTCTACTTCCTGGCACTAATTGCATTCTCTCTTCAGGGCTAGAGAATTTTCTGTTCATTATTTTTCTGTTAATTATTTTCTGGCCTGGCCTGTTTTTGCTTCTGGGCTTAACTCCGCATACTTCTATTCAGAGTAAAGTTTTTCCCAGACTGTACCAGGCCACAGACACTTTCTTGTGGCATTTTCTGGATAGCCCACATGCTCTGTCTTCTTGTGCCATTCATGCAGGGTGCCCGTGCAAGCCGCAGACAGGCAAGATTACAGTCACAGACAGCACATAAGGAAAACCTAAGTAGACCTATTCCTAAGCCAAAATATCTGAACATTCCCCAAAGGGGTTGCAAAGGGAATCCAGGCAGTTGCACTAAGGGCATCCAAACGGGTTTTGGTCATGGGATAAGTGGAATTGATGTACTGATATGAAGCCTGGATAGCATCATTCTCAGCTACATAGGAATCCCAAGGGCTTGAGTCAGGAGAAAAATTACGCTTAAATCTGTGGAAAAGGGAGTGGGCAGCAGAATGATGGGTAGCATTAAGAGGGATTAAAACAGAAAAAGAGAAAGTTTTAACTAAAGCACATGGCAAAAGGTTGGCGGTTTGATACAGGGTATGTCCACATAACCAGTAATGACCAACCACCACCTCAAGGGATGAGGACAGAGTCCACCTATGGGTCATATGATAACCAGAATACAAAGAGCCACCATTTGGGGAGCTCTTCGACATTGTCATGTAAAATGAATTCGTAGGCATATAACAGGACCTGTAAGGGGCGGGGGACACTCTACCCAACGAAACCATTACAGTGCCGTTGGCATACATGGGGCCAATGTTAAAACTGTTATTCCAGTATGTGGCATCTACAACAAAATCAACTACAGAAGTATTTTTCCATAAGTTACGGGAGCGCAAGAGAGTACAGTAGGGTAAGGTTAGTAAAGTTGGGACCCCTCCATAGAGGTAAGGTAGTATGGGCGCGTATATGCCATGAAGCATTTTGCACATTATAGGACATGTTACACCTAGCAGAGAAAGAAACAGAGGCATTAGAGAATAAACAGTAGACATAAGTCTGAGATTCTGGCGTAAAGACTGGTATGGGTTCATTAGAAGCATTCTGGGAGCGCCAAGATTGGTTACACTGTATGGGTTGAAAACAACCAGGGGTTCTGTCGTCATTGTCCCAACACCGGCACTCGTCCCATGATCTCAGAGAACGATACCGAGGAGACAACAACTGGGGCGTACCCAACCCCTTTAGGCAAAGGGAGTACATATAATACAATCAGAGACATTTAATAAAGAAACAATCTGCAACACTGACTGCTTCCACGAGTTCTGAGAAACAACAGGAACAGCCCGGGGTACCCACAGTAGCGGCTGGGTAGTCAGATTAATCTGGTTTTGCTTCTGGAGGTACAAGGCCTGCTGTCCATTCGGAGGTAGACACCGGATAAAAAGAACAAGAACAATTGAAAGTCCCAAAAGAAAACTCAAAGGTAAAGGAAACATGGTACTTATCTGACTGGAGGGGAGAAAATCCAAACAGTATAAAAGGAGCCATATCACAGAAGATCAAGTGATCAGCAGAAGGTCCAATGTCCAAATAAGAGTTCAGTTCAAGGCAAGGAGTGATTGCGGGCTGACAGGAAAAAAGCAAATGGTCCATCCAGATGAAATAACTCAATAATCAATACAAGGACAATGGAGGCACAAAGGAGAAAACACATGGTGGCCCAAGGGACAGGTTTTGCAGCAATCATCATGATCTAGTTTGAGGCAGGGTTTGATTATAAACTCGTAGAAGGAAAGCAAATTCTCCAGCAGGATGAAGGAATTGAATAAGCAATACCACCACAATAGAGATAAAGAGAAGTAAGCACAGGGATGCCCCAGGAGAGAGTGAGTAGATAGCAATCATTCTGATCAACGGAGCAGCCTCATGGTGTAAGTCTTAGTTAGAGCAATGAGATTGGTCACGCAGGTGAGACAGCTGGGACAGCTTTCAGATGACTGACATGTATCCAGGTGTCTGCGTCGTTCAGGTGAGCAGCGAAAGGTGAGGCAGCATTAACAATGTGAGGTCCTGAGAAAGTAGGGCAGTCCCAGGATGTGCGAACACAATTTCTCTTTATAAACAGTGGTTCCTATTGGAAAACAAGGTGACAAAGGTGAACTGGACACAGACTGTACGGTTGCTACACGGTCAGCAATTTCTTGAAGTGCGATTCGGAGTCCTGCAAGGTGAGAAGAGACTATCATGGACCGGGAGCAATGACTGCGAAAGCTGAGATGTGTGCATGCGCCGACCAGTGGCCATTTCATGAGGCGTCAGATGCAGCCGCTTGATGGGGCTGTTGCATAGCTGGAACAAACACATTGGTAAAGCCTGTAACCAGGTCATGTGACCAGAAGCACAAATCTTTCTGAGTTGGGTTTTCAAAATGCCATTACATCTCTCAACAAGACCATTGGAAGTAGATTTATACACAGAAACATAGGAGGCAGTGCACTACTGTGGATCAGGAACTGGTTAAAAGATAGAAAGCAGAGGGTTGGGCTAAATGGCCAATTTTCCCAGTGGAGAAGGGTGAATAGTGGTGTACCCCAGGGATCTGTTCTGGGTCCGCTGCTTTTTGACATATTCATAAATGACCTGGAAAGTGGAATAAC
This sequence comes from Ichthyophis bannanicus, assembly GCA_033557465.1. Classification (NCBI taxonomy): domain Eukaryota; kingdom Metazoa; phylum Chordata; class Amphibia; order Gymnophiona; family Ichthyophiidae; genus Ichthyophis; species Ichthyophis bannanicus. Next base: position 407,874,643 of record CM066034.1, on the reverse strand, counting down.
GAGTGAGGTTATCAAATTTGCAGATGACACAAAACTATTTAAAGTTGTTAAAACCCAAGAGGATTGTGGAAAATTGCAAGAGGATCTTGATAAATTGGAAGACTGGGCATCAAAATGGCAGATGAAATTTAATGTGGACAAGTGCAAAGTTATGCACCTAGGAAAGAACAATCCAAACTATGGCTACACAATGCAAGGTTCCACATTAGGAACCACCACCCAGGAAAAAGATTTAGGCGTCATTGTGGATAACATGTTAAAACTCTCGGCCTAGTGTGCAGCAGCAGCCAAGAGAGCAAATAGAATGCTAGATATCATAAGGAAAGGAATGGAAAATAAAACAAAAGATATTATATTGCCTCTATACCGTTCCATGGTGAGACCGCACCCTGAATAGTGTGTGCAATTCTGGTCGCCGTATCTTAAAAAGGATATAGCGATATTAGAAAAGGTTCAGAGAAGAGCCATCAAAATGGTAAAGGGGATGGAAGGATACTCCTATGAAGAAAGGCTAAAAAGGTTAGGGCTCTTTAACCTGGAAAAGAGACGGCTGAGGGGAGATATGATAGAAGTCTAAAAATTAATGAACGGAGTGGAACAGGTAAACGTAGATCGATTTGTTTACGTTATCAGAATATAGAAAGACTAGGGGACATGCAATGAAGCTACAGGGTAAACTATTTAAGACTAATAAAAGAAAATATTTTTTCACTCAACGTGTAATCAAACTCTGGAATTTGTTACCGGAGGATGTAGTAAAGGCTGTTAGTGTAGCTGGGTTTAAAAAAGGTTTGGACAAGTTCCTGGAGGAAAGGTCCATAAACCATTATTAAGAAGGGAGCCCAGGATATTAATGCTTGACCCAGTACAAGCATTGTGGAACCTGTGTCTTTTGGGGAAACTGCTAGGTACGTACGACCTAGATTGGCCACTGTTGGAAACAGGATACTGGGCTTGATGGACCTTGGTCTGACCCAGTATGGCATATCTTATGTTCTTTTGTTCCATTTAACAGGGAGATGCTTAGTGATTGCAGAGACAAGAGCATTGCGGAAGTGAGAACCATTGTCAGAATATATTACTTTAGGAATACCAAATCGGGGTATTATCTGTGTTAGCAGAACCTGCACAACCTCTTTGGCAATTTCTTTATTGCAGGGAAAAGTCTCAATCCATTTAGACCAGGGTCAAACCCACATCAAAAGGTACCGCTTTTGAGCACATCTGTGGATCATGTCAGTGAAATCTACATACCAGGATTCAAAAGGACCTCTCAGAACCGGAAGGTGGCCCTTGGCTAGGGCTTTTCCCCCGGCTGAGAATTCAGGATACACACGGTACATTTTGCAACTAGTTCCTGAATGTGTTTTTTCATGTTAGGGCACCAAAAAGTATCCTCTAGCATCCCATAAACATGTGCAGCACTAGAATGGTAGACATCATGTATGAGACTTGTTAGGCGTCTTAGTGCTACAAAGCAGATACAAAGTTTCCCAGACGGGTGCACCCACATTTTCTTGACTTGAGTACAACCCAGTCTCTCCCAGTTTCCTATCTCATAAGCGATGGCATCATTTTGATAGTCAGGTCAGGCACTGGATAGGTCTGCGATCGAGTAACAGGTAAAGTTAGTGGTGCAGTTTTCGTCACTTCTTTGGCTAACCGATCAGCTAAAGCATTGCCGGTTTGAAGAAAAGAGTCCCCTTGTGTGTGTGCAGGAACCCACTCACAACACAAAAACAAATTATTGAGCCTGCATTTCTCTAGGCACTCATAGATTTGATATATTTCTTCAAGATGTGATACAGTGCTGGCTGAAGAGGTAATGAAGCCTCTTTGTGACCATTTTTGATGGAGTACCGTTAGTACTTGGGCTGCATAATGTGAATAAGTGAAGATGACAAGGTTCTGCTTTTCCTGATACAGCAAAACAGCTAAAATTGCACAGAGTTCAGCACCTTGGGCGTTGTAGTCACTTTGTAATTGGTACTCTAATACATCCAGAATATCACCACAGGGAGATATCTGCACTGCACTGAAACCAGAGCAAAGAGATGTCTCAGAACCATCAGCAAACCAGATAACTGAGTCTAAAGGCATTTCTTGAAACCGTAGAATAGAGTCTGTAAGAGCGAAAGAAGGGACCCTGTCTCCTTCCTCTCCAGCAGTGACAGAAACTAAGTTCTGTAAATAGGCAAAAGGATGACTTGCGGGAATGGCTTCAGGAGGATGTGACTGCGCAAAAGAGTAGCACAAACCTGATGCACTCGACGTGGGGTGAAATGCAGAGTATCACTACTTAATAATGCCTCCACATCACCGGTACAATGCACCGTGAGCTGTAGTGGGTGGAAGGTATTATAAGTCTTTCGGACTGCCTCACTGGTAGCTACTAATCCCTTCTCAATTTCAGGTAGCACCAATTTGGTAACTGAGAAAATTCCTGACAAGTAAGATATGATTTTACCATTGTCCCGATAAACCACAGCCGCCCACGTATATGATGTCCGTGGAAGGTAATCAAAAACATTTCTTTGGAATAGTCAGGGAGACAGAGACTTGGCAAGTTTGACACATCAGTCAAAAGAGACTGAAGCAAGGTCTGATCAGGGTCAGACAAGCTGATAGCAGCAGACCCTTTAACCCCCCCTTTCAAGTATTTGCGAAAGGGATGTGTGCGCTGACTGTGACTGGGGACCCAATTTCGGCAGAAGTTGATCATGCCGAGGAGTGATCGTAATTCCTTAACAGTTTTAGGTAGCTGCAGTTACAAACAGTGTTGTTTGGTCTTTTCTGTGAGAGACAGCACTCCCTCACCTACCAAGAACCCCAGGAAAGTGACTTCGGTTTGGCAGATCTGTGCCTTGTCCATGTTAGTTTGGTAACCACTTTCCTTGAGATAACAAATAAGCCTGTCTGTGAGGGTTAAGTTTGTCTCAGCTTCGGTAGTGGAGAGCAATAAATCATCTACATACTGCAACAGGGATGCCTCAGAGGGCAAGTCAGCTCTGAATGATTGTAGGTCTGCTACCAATGCTTGGGAAAAAATGGAAGGGCTTTCCACATATCCTTGGGGTAGTCTGGTCCACTGATAGTGTTGGCCCTCATAGGTAAAAGCCAGGAACCACCGAGATGCAGGCTCTACAATAATTCCAAAAAAAGCATGGGAAAGGTCCAAAACAGTGTGGTACTTGTACAAGGTAGTTGTTAGCAATGTAGCAGGATTTGAAACAACTGGGAACTGGGGTTCAACAACACTATTGAGTGCTCGTAAGTCATGAACTATACGCCACTTCCCATTAGGCTTTTTTACAGGGAACAATGGGGTGTTGTAAGGAGAGTTGCTGATTTCAATGATGCCATGCTGTAACAGTTCCTGATTCTCTTGGCGAGATCCCTGAAGGGCATCTGGTTGGAGGGGATACTGTGGAATCTTTGGTGATTTGCAACCAGATTTAATATGAATGGAAACAGGTGGATGCGACTTGACCCGCCCATAGGGGCTGAGGAGTAGTGACCGTTCTGGGCCCTTCTCTCCAAGTGGGCCATAGGTAAATTGGACCTGTAGTTTCACCAACAAATCTCGCCCCAACAAATTCATAAGGCAATGTGGGGCAAATAGAAAAGAATGGCAAATCTGCTGATCTCCTACTCTCAGGGAAACTGGCGTGGTCATGTAAGATGTAAGGGGTTTACCATCAAAACCATTGGTAGTCATTTTCTTTTTGCTTAGCTGACAGTCGTGTGGTAAAGCAGTTAACACAGAAGAAGTAGCTTCCGTATCTAGTAACATTTCGGTAGGCTCATCATTAAGGTATACCGTGATTATGAGTTCCTGGTATGTGAGCCTTGCCTGCAAAAGACAAATTCTCAGTCATTGTTGTGGTGAAGGTCCAGAACCTCGGGGAGAATTCCACACAGGGAAGCGTCTCCGGTCCTGGTAGCCTCCTTCACGACGGGGAAACTTACAGGCCCCCTGGAAGTGACCATGCTCACCACAATTCAAGCATTGTGGTATAGGGTCCCGGTTGGAGTTATATCCAGCATAAGGACCTGAGGGTCCCCTTCTATTTGGAAAAGACTGTGGGCAGGAGGAACGACTATATCCTCCATTATTATAACAGCTCAGGTCGGGATCTCGGTCTCGTGGATCAGCCTCGTAAGGATCAAAGTATTCAAGATCATCGATCTTATTCTGTTGCTCCCTAATCTTTTGTTTAAGTCGTTTAATGAGTTCCTCATCATCACTCTCATTGTCCTGAGCTTGCGACTTGGTGAAAGTTGATGGCTCTTTAGCTTCTTGTGAACCTTTAAGTTGAAGGCTCAAAAGACAACTAACTGGGCTTTGTGTGGTAGCCAGGTTAACTGTTCATTTTAAATTAAATCTCTCTCCCCAGAACCTGCTGTGTGTTAAACTTTTTTTCCTGTCCTAGCCTGCCTGAGTGAATCCTCCCCCTCCCCCCCCTGCTGAGGTATTGTGTAGCCTTCTTCCTGTTTCCTCCACGTGTGCATAGTCTGTTTTAGTCTGCTTTTCTCTGATCAGAGAAGAGCAGTGCTTTTTACAGTGCTCTGCTAGAGAAGTGGATATTTGTCTCCTGTGACACCTTGCTGTGAGTTCTAGCTGTTTATTAATTATTTATTGTTTGTCTGTTTATTTAATTATTTATTGTTTGTCTTAGTGGTGTGCTAGTTCAGCCTTCTCAGCTATAACTTACCTTGCCTCTCTCAACTAACTGGGCTTTGTGTGGTACCCCCTTCCCCCCTGCTGAGGGTTCAGGACAGGGTACCTTGTAACTGCCCTCTTTAATAGGACTGATCTCCCTCCCTCCCTCCCTCCCTCCCTCCCTCCCCAGCACCCACCCACCCCTGGGGTAATTGTAGTTTTATAGGTACTTGCACATCTTAGAGGAAAGGGGCTGCTCTCAGGTGCAGCTCGTTATCCAAATCAGTCATACACAGAGGACCTGAGATTAATTATTTAAGCTTCAGGTACACAAGGTGTATTAGGGGTATTAGATATACTTTTATTGGTATAAGCATCCACACCAATCCTTATTATATACAGAATTTAAAAGACCTAAACACAAGCTTTAAACTAAGATGCAGACAGAAGTCCAGCAACGAGATGGGGGTTCTCCGGTCTTTTGCATTGAGTGTCACATGTATGATTTTCTCCCAGTTGGTGAGAGGTCTTACGTATGCACTAAGTGCAAAGAACTCTTTGCTCTCAGGGAACGAGTCCGTTCTCTAGAGGCTAGAGTAGCAGATCTGGAAGACATAAGAAAGACAGAGAAGTACATGGACGAGACCTACAGGGATATAGTCCTGAAGTCCCACCTCCAGTCTGGCAGCATCCCTGTTGCCATGGAGGAGAGAGGTCACGTGGCAGGAAGTGATCCTGTAACTAGGACCTGTCCTCCAGGTGATGTAAAACCCTCTCGCACCGAGGACGTTTCTCCAGGGCCATGTCCCCATGAGGGGAGGGTCAGGACAGCTGTTATAGTTGGTGATTCAATCATTAGGAATGTAGATAGCTGGGTGGCTGGCGGACGTGCGGATCGCCTGGTAACATGCCTGCCTGGTGCGAAGGTAGCGGACCTCACGCACCGCCTAGATAGGATCATAGATAGTGCTGGGGAGGAGTCTGCTGTCTTGGTACATGTTGGTACCAATGACATAGGAAAATGTGGTAGGGAAGTTCTGGAGGCTAAATTTAAGCTTTTAGGTAGGACGTTGAAATCCAGAACTTCCAGGATAGCGTTCTCCAAAATGCTTCCTGTTCCAAGTGCAGGACCCAAAAGACAGGCAGAGTTCCGGAGTCTCAATGCGTGGATGAGACAATGGTGCAAGGATGAGGGTTTTGGATTTGTTAGGAACTGGGGAACATTCTGGGGAAAGGGGGGGGCTCTTCCGAAGGGATGGGCTTCACCTTAATCAGGATGGGACCAGACTGCTGGCATTAACCTTTAAAAAAGAGATAGAGAAGCTTTTAAACTAGAAATTAAGGGAAAGCCGACAGTCACCCAGGAGTGCATGGTTCGGACAAAGGTATCCTTGAAGGATACTACCAAAAGCAGTGAGGTTCCAAAAGGGAGTATAGTAGCCCAAATGCCCTTGAGTAAGGAGCAGACAGAGCATAAAGATTCCAAATTACCCCTGCCTACCAACAGCCAGATTAATATGAATAAAATACAGTCTCCAAAATGCTTGTATGCCAATGCTAGAAGTCTAAACAATAAGATGGGAGAGTTAGAATATATAGCACTAAATGAGAGGTTAGATATGATTGCACTCTCAGAGACATGGTGGAAGGAGGATAACCAGTGGGACACTGTGATACCTGGATACACACTATATCGTAATGATAGAGCTGATCAAATTGGTGGAGGGGTTGCGCTCTATGTTAGAGAGGGCATTGAGTCAGAAAGGATTAAAGTTTTGCAGGGAACAAAATTTGCTGTAGAATCTCTCTGGATTGAAATTCCATTTATGAAGGGGAAGGTGATGGCAGTTGGAGTATACTATCGACCGCCTGGCCAGAATGAACAAATGGATGATGAAATGCTCAAAGAAATCAAGGAAGCTAACAAAAGTCACAACAGAGTAGTAATAATGGGTGATTTCAATTACCCCGGTATCGACTGGGTCAGTGTCGCAGCAGGACAAGCTAAAGAGATAAAGTTTCTAGATGGAATAAATGACTGCTTCTTGGAGCAGCTGGTTCATGAACCGACCAGAGGGGAAGCCATACTGGACCTAGTCCTTAGTGGAACGCCAGATCTGGTGCAAGAAATAAGGGTGTTGGGACCACTTGGCAATAGTGATCATAGTATGATCATGTTTGATTTAATTAGTGGAGGACAGATAGTAAAGGCATCCACAGTACTACCTTTTAACTTTCAAAAGGGAGACTATGATAGAATGAGGAATATAGTTAGGAAAAAACTAAAAGGAGCGGTTCCAAAGGTTAAAGACTTACAGCAAGCTTGGGTGTTATTTAAAAATACTATCTTCGAAGCCCAGACCAGCTGTATTCCACGCATTAGGAAAAGTGGAAGAAAGTCCAAAAAACTGCCAGCATGGTTTAAAGGTGAGGTCAGAGAGGCTGTTGCTGCCAAAAAAGCAATCTTCAGGAAATGGAAAAAAGAGCCAAATGATGAAAACTGGAAACAGCACAAGTACTGGCAAGTTAAATGCAAAGCATTGATAAGGCAGGCAAAGCGGGAATTTGAGAAGAAACTTGCTACGGAAGCAAAAACACGAAATAAAGACTTTTTCAAGTACATTCGTAGCAAAAGGCCTGTGAGAGAGTCAATTGGACCATTAGATGATAGAGGGGTAAAAGGGGCAGTAAGAGGAAACAAGGCTATAGCAGAGAGACTGAATGAATTCTTTGCTTCGGTCTTTACTGAGGAAGATGTAGGGATGTTACCCAAGACTGAAGTGGTATTTAAAGGTGATACTGCAGAGGAATTGAGAGAAATATCGCTACACCGGGAAGATATATTACAACTATTTGATAAACTGAATAGTAGCAAATCACCTGGACCGGATGGTATACATCCCAGAGTGTTGAAAGAACTGAAATATGAGATTGCAGACCTGCTATTGGTAATCTGTGAACTTTCATTAAAATCATCTGTAATACCTGAAGATTGGAGGGTCGCCAACGTAACACCAATTTTTAAAAAGGGTTCCAGGGGTGACCCAGGAAATTACAGACCGGTGAGCCTGACGTCAGTACCAGGGAAAATGGTAGAAACCATCATAAAGAACAAAATTACAAAGCATGTAGATAGTCATGGCCTAATGGGAGACAGCCAACATGGCTTTAGACAAGGAAGATCTTGTCTTACTAATCTGATATGATTTTTTGAAGGTGTGCATAAACAGGTAGACAAAGGTGAGTCGGTTGATATAGTGTATCTGGACTTTCAGAAAGCTTTTGACAAAGTCCCCCATCAGAGACTTTTGGCGAAGCTAAAAAGTCATGGAATAGGAGGCAGTGTACTATTGTGGATCGGGAACTGGTTAAAAGATAGAAAGCAGAGGGTAGGGCTAAATGGCCAATATTCCCAATGGAAAAAGGTGAATAGTGGAGTACCCCAGGGATCTGTACTGGGTCCGCTGCTTTTTGACATATTCATAAATGACCTGGAAAAGGGAATAACTAGTGAGGTTATCAAATTTGCAGATGACACAAAACTGTTTAAAGTTGTTAAAACCCAAGAGGATTGTGGAAAACTGCAGGAGGATCTGGATAAATTGGAAGACTGGGCATCCAAATGGCAGATGAAATTTTATGTGGACAAGTGCAAAGTTATGCACCTAGGAAAGAAGAACCCACACTATAGTTACACGATGCAAGGCTCCACATTAGAAACCACCACCCAGGAAAAAGATTTAGGAGTCATCGTGGATAACATGTTAAAACCCTCCGCCCAGTGTGCAGCGGCGTCCAAGAAAGCAAATAGAATGCTAGGTATCATAAGGAAAGGGATGGAGAATAAAACAAAGGATGTTATAATGCCTCTGTATCGCTCCATGGTACGACTGCACCTTGAATATTGTGTGCAATTCTGGTCACCGTATCTTAAAAAGGACATAGCGTTATTAGAAAAAGTACAGAGAAGAGCCACCAAATTGGTGAAGGGGATGGAAGGCTACTCCTATGAAGAGAGGCTAAGAAGGTTAGGGCTCTTTAGCCTGGAGAAGAGACGGCTGAGGGGAGATATGATAGAAGTCTATAAATTAATGAATGGCGTGGAACGGATAAACGTGGATCAATTGTTTACGCTATCAGAGTATAGAAAGACTAGGGGACATGTAATGAAGCTACAGGGTAAACTATTTAAGACAAATAAGAGAAAATATTTTTTCACTCAACGTGTAATCAAACTCTGGAATCTGTTACCGGAGGATGTAGTAAGGGCTGTTAGTATAGCTGGGTTTAAAGAAGGTTTGGACAAGTTCCTGGAGGAAGGGTCCATAAACCACTATTAAAAAGGGACCCAGGATATCAATGCTTGACCCAGTACAAGCATTGTGGAACCTGTCTTTTGGGGATAGTGCTAGGTACGTATGACCTAAATTGGCCACTGTTGGAAACAGGATACTGGGCTTGATGGACCTCGGTCTGACCCAGTATGGCATGTCTTATGTTCTTATGACAGGCCTGTGCCTGTTTAAAATCTTTTTCAGGCTTTAGGGTTTCTTCTTCTAAAGCACGAATATAGTGGAAAATATGGGCCTGCTGCCTAGGCCATAAGTCAGTCTCGAGACCAACTACAGATTTAAGCTTTGCTGCTACTGAAGGAGGTAAGGTGTTGCAAAGAGTCTGGAAAAACATGGATGACATACTTGGGTCATCATATGGGACTTCCATCTGTGCTTCCTACAAATCCTGAAACTTCGCGAGGTATGCACTGATATCCTCGCCAGGTTGGAAACGCATAGTAGTAAGGGGAGTCAAACTGCGTTGCGTTGGATAAGTTTCCCGTAGAGAAGCCCAAATTTGTGGACGGTAATCATTAAAGGATGCACCGTCAAACTTATTGGTAGTTACATTGACTTGCTTAAGGCCTGCCCCTGTATAGATCTGGTTTGTGGCATTATTACCAAGTATCTTTGCAAGTAAAGCTTTTACATCTCCTAGGGCCAGACTGTATCCAGCTGTTACCCTTTCAAACTTCTGAATCCATGCTCCATCCCCTCGGCTTAAGGGAGGTAAACTTGAAGCAATATTTGTCATGTCAGTAAAATTCCACGGAGCATATTTCTATCCGTTAGCTTAATGTTTCCCATCATACATACTACTATGTTTGGGCTCCTGTCCCTCATATTTCTCCCAAACTCTTAGGCCAGCTTCCATGTAGGTGGGGTCCCAGCCGGGATCTCCGACACCGCCACGGATACAAAGGCGAGCCGTATTAAGATGTACTGTATCAAGTGAGCCTGTTGGAGGCCACTGTAACATTTGAGGCTGTTTGTTTTTCATCCAGCTGTACATATTTGCACTCCATAGGTAAACATAATAGCCATTACCACCTTCTTGTTCAGCTATGAATGACAAAATGTCTTTATCCTTACTTTGGGCAAGCATCATGCTCGGGGAAGGGATCAATAGGAAAAGTGGTTATACCACTTGCGCCATTCGGCGTTTCATTTGGGGTCGTATCTGACTTAGCAATTACATGGGACCTGAGGACCATTCGGGATTTCTGCAGCTGCAGGGTGACCTTCAGACACCCTTCATCAGCAGCCGTACCATCAGTTTGAGCTAGGTAGTCAAATTTAACTAGGAGATCATTGTAATATTTACGTAGGCGTGCACCCTGTAATTTTAATTGGTGCTCTCGCTGCTCAAACTCTTGGTCCAGGCGTTTCTTTGTTGTACTCAGTGCCTCCTTTTCTATTGCTACTTCAACCCTAGTTTGTTCAACCTGGGATCGTACTTTATCTAATTCTGCGAGAGATTCTGCATAACCCTGAGGGTCAACAGATTCTGGAGGTGCAGATGGTTGCAAATTTATGTGATCTATTTTTGCCCATGTACCACTACCCTCTCTAGATGCATCATCAATAGCATCTATAATCTCTTTGTCAGGGACGGAGGGGGGTATAGGCACCCATTTAGGTTGCAATACTGGGTCAGAGTATCCAATGGTTGCCATGGTCTTATTTTCTGACGCGCAGTAAGGTGGTGGAGGGGCCGTTGTTGTAGGTGCCGGGTCAGGACCCGCTTGCATCCACAGAGAAACATGCCTTAGGTGTTCTAATTGGGCTTTCCCACATTTGCGGAAAAGAATGTGTTCCCTAATTTTCGCTAAAATGAGCGGATCGAATGATGCTCCCGCTGGCCAGGCGAGAGTAGAATCGTTTTTCGCCCATTTCTTCCATTTCTTAGAACAATCTTTTATTGAGGATTCCAACAAGGTGTTCTGTTTAATGAGGCAATCTATGGGGTTAGGACCAGGCTCAGTCCCTTTTGTACTATCTATCCCCTCGTTGGATTTTTTCTTAAACATCCCTCTTAACTGTCCCTCTTCCTGTAATCTGTAAGCCTGGTGTTTTCACTGTTTAGGGACACTGTAATTACAGGAAAGATCCTGTAAACAATTTGGCTTTTACCAATATGAAAATCGAACCTCTGTATCTGCAGAGGAGCTGGTAAATTCGCTGGTAACTTTGCCTCTTTTACTTTTTTTTTTTTCTCCAAAAACCTCTTTATGTACAGAGGGACGAAGGTACAAAAGCCAGGATTTAAACAGCCACTCAAACCTTACGCTTCGCCCAAACCTGGCCGTCCCTCTCGCGAGAGCACGGAAACGCAGATAAGGACACACAGGCGCTTCGTACTGCAAGATACATACAGTCTCACGCATACACCAATGAATCCTGGAGATTTAAAGACCTAATGTCTGGGCAAAAACTTCCTTTCCCCAATATTTACAACTAGGTACAAAACAATGCAAAATTCTCTACATAGCAGCATACAACCTAAAAGACATATATACAGATGTGAATTCACTACTCACCCACCGGATGAAACAGTCAAGTCTTCTGTCCTCGCTGGGTAGACAGGAAAGCAATACTCACCACTGAAGTTTTCTTAGGATCCCAAAGCTCTCATTTGCCCTGTTTCCTCGTCGTCCAGGCAGACAGGACCTGTTTTCTCGTCGTCCAGGCAGATGGCACACTCTCTGACCAAAAAATTAATGAGCCAGAGAAAACGCTGGGCAATTTAGAGTTTAGGAGTTTTAAAAAGCAAAAATAACCTCGGGAGGCCTGTTCGGGCGCCAATTGTAGGCGGGTTCTTACCTACAAAAGCTGTGGACCGCATCCCTCCTGCATTCCTTGGGGCCCACTTATGGTTTTCTACTTCCCGGCACTAATTGCATTCTCTCTTCAGGGCTAGAGAATTTTCTGTTCATTATTTTTCTGTTAATTATTTTCTGGCCTGTCCTGTATTTGCTTCTGGGCTTAACTCAGCATACTTATATCCAGAGTAAAGTTTTTCCCAGACTGTACCAGGCCACAGACACTTTCTTGTGGCATTTTCTGGATAGCCCATATGCTCTGTCTTCTTGTGCCATTCATGCAGGGTGCCCGTGCAAGCCGCAGACAGGCAGGATTACAGTCACAGACAGCACATAAGGCAAACCTAAGCAGACCTATTCCTAAGCCAAAATATCCCAACAAACCTCACCTCACTGCTCGGGAAATGCTACAATTGCTAGGCCACATGGCATCCACCGTGCGTATGGTTCCTTATGCTTGCCTCCATATGAGGGCAGCCCAGTGGACCTTATACACTCAGTGGACTCAGGCCTCAGGTTGCCTGTCAGACAAAATAGCAAATTCAGATCGCCTTATTTTGTCCCTCTAATGGTGGCAGTCACCCAAAATCCTTCTGGTGGGGTCTCCTTTTCAGCAACCCCCACCCCAAGCCACTCTAACAACAGATGCTTCACAGGTGGGTTGGGGAGCCCACCTGCATTGCCTCTCTACCCAGGGTACCTGGACTCCTCAGGAGGCCTATCTCCATATCAACCTCCTGGAGCTCAGAGCAATTTTCCTTGCTCTTCGAGTATTTCACACATAGCTCAGGTACAAGACAGTCCTTGTTCAAACGGACAATCAGGTAGCCATGTTCTATGTGAACAAGCAGGGCGGAACAGGCTCTCTGTCGCTGTGCAAGGAAGCTTTGCGACTATGGGCCCTTGCCAGAGAGCATCAGATTCATCTCCTTGTGGTGTATCTTCCAGGTATTCAAAACACTTGGGCAGAGAAACTCGGTCGAGTTCTGCTTCCACACGAATGATCTCTCCATGCAGACCAGGTGGCCCAAATTTTTCAAATTTGGGGAATCCCGGACATAGACCTCTTTGCAAGTCTGCTGAATGCCAAACTTCCCCGGTTCTGTTCCATAATTACGGCTCGAGGTTGTCAGGCCAGGGATGCTTTCCTCCTTCATTGGGGACAGGACTTCCTGTATGCCTTTCCACCCATTTCCCTAATTCCCAAAACCCTCTTCAAGCTTCAGAGAGACAGAGGTCATATGATCCTCATAGCTCCACGTTGGCCACGGCAAATGTGGTACCCTGTGCTCCTACATCTCTCTCAAGTTCCGCCTCTGGAGTTAGGATCTGTTCCAGATCTTCTTTCTCAAGAGGACGGGATGCTGTGGCATCCCAATCCCCATTCTCTGCATCTCAGGACCTGGTTACTGAAAGCCTAGAACCTCACGGTCTTAACCTTTCCCAGCAGGTAAAGGATATCCTTCATGCTTCCTGGAAGCCTTCCACAAGACGCTCTTATGCATTTAAGTGGAAAAGGTTTACCTTATGGTGCTTGCATAAGGGTCTTAACCCTCTTGCGATACCTCTGGAATCATTACTGGAGTACCTCCTTCATTTATCAAATGCAGGGCTTAAGACCGATTCAGGGAGAGTCCATTTGAGTGCTATTGCAGCTTCTTTCAAGCCTCTAAATGGACAACCTATTTCCTCTCATCCTCTCATAGTGAGATTTATGAGAGGCCTTCTTTTAACTAAGCCTCCCATTAAGCCACCACTGGTGGCATGGGACTTGAATCTGGTACTTGGGCAGCTCATGAAACCGCCCTTTGAACCATTAGCCACTTCCTCTTTGAAATTACTTTCCTGGAAGGTTATCTTTCTCATTGCAGTCACATCAGCATGTCACATCAGTGAATTGCAAGCGTTGGTGGTTGATCCTCCTTATACAAGGTTCCATCATGATAAGGTAGTCCTTAGGACTCATCCAAGCTTTATGCCAAAGGTGTTGTCACCCTTTCATTTAAACCAAGCGGTTTACCTTCCTGTATTCTTTCCAAGGCCTCATGCCTCAAATGCAGAAAGGAATCTTCATACTTTGGACTGTAAAAGAGCTTTGGCCTTTTACTTGCAAAGGACACAGCTACATAGAAAATCCTCTCAACTCTTTGTTGCTTTTGATCCTAGTCATTTGGGACTTCCAGTCTCCAAAAGGACACACTGCGACTGGATTGCACAGTGTATATCTTTTGCCTATGAGTGTAAACCTTCCTCTTGAAGGCCATGTCACAGCTCACAATGTGAGAGCCATGGCAGTCTCAATGGCTCATCTTCACTCTGTGTCTATACTATACTATGCTATACTGGGTCAGACCAAGGTCCATCAAGCCCAGTATCCTGTTTCCAACAGTGGCCAATTTAGGTTATACGTACCTAGCAGTTTCCCCAAAAGACACAGGTTCCACAATGCTTGTACTGGGTCAAGCATTGATATCCTGGGTTCCTTCTTAATAATGGTTTATGGACCTTTCCTCCAGGAACTTGTGCAAACCTTTTTTAATCCCATCTACACTAACAGCATTTATTACATCCTCTGGTAACAAATTCCAGAGTTTGATTACACATTGAGTGAAAAAATATTTTCTTTCATTAGTCTTAAATAGTTTACCCTGTAGCTTCATTGCATGTCCCCTAGTCTTTCTATATTTTGATAACTTTAAAAAAATCGATCTACGTTTACCTGTTCCACTCCATTCATTAATTTATAGACTTCTATCATATCTCCCCTCAGCCGTCTCTTTTCCAGGTTAAAGAGCCCTAACCTTTTTAGCCTTTCTTCACAGGAGTATCCTTTCATCCCCTTTACCATTTTGGTGGCTCTTTTCTGAACCTTTTCTAATAATGCTATATCCTTTTTAAGATACTTCGACTAGAATTGCAGACAGTATTCAAGGTGCGGTCTCACCATGGAACAATATAGAGGCATATCTTTTGTTTTATTTTCCATTCCTTTCCTTTTGATACCTAGCATTCTATTTGCTCTCTTGGCCGCCACTGCGCACGGGGCTGAGGGTTTTAACATGTTATCCACAGTGACGCCTAAATCTTTTTCGTGGGTGGTGATTCCTAATGTGGAACCTTGCATCGTGTAACCATAGTTTGGGTTGTTCTTCCCTTGGTGCATAACTTTGCACTTGTCCACATTAAATTTTACCTGCCATTTTGATGCCCAGTCTTCCAATTTATCAAGATCCTCTTGCAATTTTCCGCAATCCTCTTGGGTTTTAACAACTTTAAATAGTTTTGTGTCATCTGCAAATTTGATAACCTCACTCATTATTCCACTTTCCAGGTCATTTATGAATATGTCAAAAAGCAGCCGACCCAGCACAGATCCCTAGGGTACACCACTATTCACCTTTCTCCATTGAGAAAATTGGCCATTTAGCCCTACCCTCTGCTTTCTATCTCTTAACCAGTTCCTGATCCACAATAGTACACTGCCTCCTATCCCATGACTCTTTATTTATTTTATTTATTTATTTAACTTTCTTATATACCGCGCTTTTCTTCATCAGTGCGGTTTACATCAAACACAACTGTCCAGGGCAGGAGGTCTGCACTGGATTTACAATATAACGTGGGGACTTGTAACAGGGTACAAAAACAGGATAACTATATACATATATATATAGGTATATTACAGCTTATGTTCAATAATAACTCAGTTGTGTCCTATTGGCTCATCTGTGTAATGGTTGATGTTAGGGTGAAGGTGTTGCTACTTGTCGGGGGGATCCGGGTCTGGCGGGTTTGATTTCAATCTAACGTGGTCGTTACTCGTGGGTCGTTTATGTGGGTCACTGGGCGTGATTCGCTGTGGAGCGTGAACCTGATCATTGTAGTACTGTATGAATAGATGATGTTTAAGTGCCTTTCTAAATTGGGAGATAACCGAGATAGCCCTGATGACGGGGGGTAGGGCATTCCAGAAGGTAGGTGCATAAAGCGAAAAAGCTCTGGCCCTGGCTGCTTGTGAGCATTTCGTGATATGCCTTGGTAAGATCAATGTATTTATAGCGGCTGATCTTCTCGCTCTGTTAGGGGGTGTCTTCTGGATAAGATTTATGATTGATGTAGAGGAGCAATTGTTCAAGGCTTGTTCAAGGCTTTAGTTTTGCCAAAAGTCTCTGATGAGGGACCTTGTCAAAGGCTCTCTGAAAGTCCAGATACACTATATCAACCGACTCACCTTTGTCCATCTGTTTATTCACACCTTCAAAACAACATAATATATTAGTAAGACAAGATCTTCCTTGTCTAAAGCCATGTTGGCTGTCTCTCATTAGGCCATGACTATCTACATGCTGAGTAATTTTATTCTTTTTGATGATTTCTACCATTTTTCCCGATACTGACGTCATGCTCACCGGTCTGTAGTTTCCCAGATCACCCCTGGAACCCTTTTTAAAAACAACAGATGCATCACAGGTGGGTTGGGGGCACACCTGAATCATCTCTCTACTCAGGGAACCTGGACTCCCCTGGAGGCTCTAAGAGTATTCCATGCCCAGCTCAGCTAAAAGTCAGTCCTAGTCCAGATGGACAATCAAGTAGCCATGTTCTATATGAACAAGCAGGACGGAACAGGCTCTCTGTCGTTATGCAATGAAGCTTTACGACTGTGGGCCCTCGCCAGAGAGCATCAAATTCACCTTCTGGTGTTATATCTTCCAGGCATTCTAAACCTTTGGGCAGACAGACTCATTCGAGTACTGCTGCCTCACTAGTGGTCCCTCCACCTAAACCAGGTGGCAAAGATATTTCGTCTCTGGGGCACTCCAGACATAGACCTCTTTGCAAGTCCACTGAATGCCAGACTTCCCCAGTTCTGTTCCAGGATTCAAGCTCACAGTTGTCAGGCAAGGGATGCCTTCCTCCTTCACTGGGGTCAGGACTTCCTTTATGCCTTCCCACCCATTCCCCTAATCCCCAAAACACTCTTCAAGCTTCAGAGACAGGGGATCGCATGATTCTCATAGCACCACGATGGCCACGCCAAACGTGGTATCCCCTGCTTCTACATCTCTCTCAAGCAGCATCTCTGGAGTTAGGGCATGCTCCAGATCTCTTTTGTCAGGAGAACGGGATGCCATGGCACCCGAATCCCTAGTCCCTGCACCTCACGGCCTGTTTGCTGAAGGCTTAGACTTCCAGGATCTCAACCTGTCCCAACAGGTAAGGATATCCTTCAGGCTTCTAGGAAACGTTCCACAAGAAGATCTTATGCCTTCAAGTGGAAACGTTTTACTATATGGTGCTCCAAGAAGGGATTAAACCCCCTTGTCATACCCTTAGAATTGATACTAGAGTATCTCCTTCACTTTTCAAATTCTGGTCTAAAGACCAATTTAGTAAGAGTCCATCTTAGTGCAATTGCAGCTTCTTATAAGCCTCTGAATGGACAACCAATTTCCTCTCATCCTCTCATAGCAAGATTTATAAGAGGCCTTTTCTTAACCAAATCTCCCATTAAGCCACCACCGGTAGCATGGGATCTAAATCTAGTTCTCGGTCTGCTTATGAAGCCGCCTTTTGAGCCTTTAGCCACTACAGCCCTTACGTTTTTGACCTGGAAGGTCATCTTCCTAATTGCAATCACCTCTGCACATCGCATTAGTGAATTGCAAGCTTTAGTGGCTGATCCTCCTTATACTAGGTTTCATCATAACGTTGTTCTTAGAACTCATCTACACTTTATGCCAAAGGTGGTTTTGCCTTTTCATTGGAATCAATCAATTTATCTTCCTGTATTTTTTTGGAGGCCTCATGCCTCTAATGCAGAAAGAAACCTTCATACTTTGGATTGTAAAAGGGCCTTAGCCTTTTACATACAAAGAACACAGCAACATAGAAAGTCCTCTCAACTTTTTATAGCTTTTGACCCTAGTCATTTGGGACTTCTAGGCTCCAAAGGAACTTTATCTAAATGGATTGCCCAATGCATATCCTTTGCTTATGAGAGTAAGGGTCTTCCTCTTCAGGACCATGTCAGAGTTCATAATGTGAGAGCCATGGCTTCTTCCATGGCTAATCTCCACTCGGTGTCTATCGATGACATTTGTCGAGCAGCCACCTGGGCTTCGGTACACACCTTCACAGCCCACTACTGCCTGGATAAAGCTTCCCGTCGGGATGCCTTCTTTGACCAAGCTGTTCTTCGAAATCTCTTTCAGACCTAATTCAACTCCTACCCACCAACCCTGGTGGAATGCTAGAGATCCATGTGAGGAAGGATGCCTGTCTTTCTGGTTTGGCACCTTCCTGGTGCTATCTCACTGGCATCTTCAGCTAGGGAGTCCCCATATGTGAAGACTACATTCCTGCTTGTTTCTGGAGATAGCGTAGTTACTCACCTGTAACAGGTGATCTCCGGGAAAAGCAGGAATTTAGTCTTGACTACCCATCCACCTCCCCTAGGAGTTGTCACTCTGTCTCTTTGTATCTTTCCTCTCTCCCTCTATCCTTTCACTCAGCTACAAACTTAACTGAAGAGGGACAGTTGGAAAGGCGGGAAGGCAGCGCGCATGTGCTGAGGGATGCTCCCAAAAGTATTCCTATTGGATGCTGAGGAGTGTTCCCGCCTAGGCTCTGTCAGTACCGATGATACCCCATATGTGAAGACTAAATTCCTGCTGTTCCCGGAGATCACCTGTTACAGGTGAGTAACTACGCTTTCTCCGGGGGACAGCAGGAATTAGTCCTCACAACTCTCCCTCCTCCCTGTGCAGTTGTTTTCTTTTTTTATGCTTGATCATGCTATGTTATCATATTGATGTAAGATGGCACCCTTGGGCTGGAAGGTGACCACGCATATGCAGTCTAACTCTCAAAGGCTTTCTTTGAAAGTTGGCGATTGAATCTGTGCGAGCTCTGTCAGTGCCAATGTCACCCTTATGTGTGGACTGATTTCCTGAACACGTGTTACAGGTGAGTCACTATGCTTTATGGGTTATTAAAATTAGCTTTAGCAGCCTTTGTGAGGCTCCAAAGCAGTTTGCAAAATATTTTTAAAATATGGGAGGAAAAAGAAGACAAATGGCCATGACCAGAAGAGGCTAAGTTCACAAGCTAGCTCCATTCCCCCTAGGCAGTCATTTGTTGTTCCAGGCTGCCTTTAAAAAAAAAATGGAAAAATTCATCAACGGTCTGGCTACCATTAACTATTTAGTGTATGCTTGGCTGTAAACCATGTAAATGCATTTCAGATATCAGGCCCCGTATTCTTTTGGGCTATAATTCTTTGAGAATGCTATTCTAATATCCCATGTACCTTCTCACCTGCTTTTCATGGGCATGCATTAGATCATGTGAAATCTGGACGAGTTCTGGACTTCTCTCTCCAGCCTTCAGTTGTTTGCTTTATGTGGTTCTTGCTTGTTACAAAGTTTACCCACAGGCTTCCCACAATGTCTTGGTATCTCAACCTAATCATATCTCAGCTAATGAAAGCTGCTTCTGAGCCTCTGGATACCTGTGGACCGATGTTTCTGACCTGATAGGTCTTTTTTTAATGGCGGTCACTTTAGCATGCAGTGTTATAACAGATTCACTGTATGCCAAATATCTTCACCTCCCAGTCCTGGAGGGAAGCTGTCAGGATTTCAGGATGTCCCTAATGAATATGTATGAGATATATTTGCATCATTGCCTCCATTGCATTCAAATTTATCTCAAGCATATTCTTTAGAGATATCCTGAAAATCTCACTGGTTTGCGATCCTCCAGGGCTGGAGTTGGAGATCCCTGCAGTGTGTTAACTTTAGAGCATTAGGGTAGTTTTGTATACCCATCTTAAATTCCTGCCTAAAGTTCTGTTGGCTTTTCATTTTAATTGGTCAATAGTCCTTCCAATTTTTTTTCCGAAGATCCTATGCTCACAAAGGAGACAGTGCATTATACAATTTGGACCAAAAGAGAACCTTGGTCTTCTATTTAATGCCTATAGACAGTCCACCCAACCTTTTGTTTGGTTTTACCCCAATAGTTTAGGGGCTGCCATCAACAAACATAAGCTTTCAGTTTGCTTATGCCTAGGCTGACTTGACACTTTAGGGGGTCACGTCTTGACTTATAATGTCCGAACCATGGTTGCATCGGTGGCTCATTTGAGGTGAGTGTTCTTGGAAGAGATCCACAGAGCCATAACGACAAGTTCTGTCCACACATTCACATCTCATTACTGTTTGGAAATGGACTCTTGACATGAGAGCTGGTTCGGCCAATCCAGAATCTGTTCATGGAATAGAATCTCACTCCTTCCCCCCCCCCCCCCCTCCTTCCCCAGGTCCAGTTATTTTCTAGTCTAGGTTGCTGCTGCTTTTTTTTTTTTTAAATAACACTCCAAAGTGACTAATTACCACAAAACATATAGGGTTTTCCAGTGTCAGATAATTGTGATGCTATTCCAACCCCCCCCCTTTTGTTTTTCTTATGAGGCAGCCTGTAGCTGGGGAATCCCATAGGTGAGCACTTATCCTGTTTTTCCATGGAAAAAACAGTTGCCTATAGCAAGTATTCTCAATGGACAACAGAAGTGCTCACAACCCTCTCTCCTCCCCTTGGAGTTGCATTCTACTATCAGTTAATAACTGAGGGGTTTAGGCATGGCAGCAGTAAGTGGGAGTAAGCGTGCAGGTGCTATGGAACCACTCCAAAAGCTGGAAGAGGTTTCATGAATGGGACTCCGATGTTACACTTTTGTGAGGATTTATTCTGCTATCCATGGAGAATACCTGCTGCAGAAAAGTAAACAACAATCTTCACGTGCCTCCACTTCCTCTGAAAATAGTACTAATTTTTGACTACCCTCTGGTAGTTTTTATGCAGTCATGATGGATCAATGGGTGTTCAAAGTAACAAGCCAGGGCTACAATATCATTTTTGTCCTGTTAGCATCAAATGACCAGAAGCCACCTAATGGTATGCAAACCATGGAAGACATTTTACACATGAGTTTGTGGTCAAGGCGACTTTGATCATAGATTGGCTTTAATGTGTCCGTGTCTCATTTTTGCCTTATGGCTCAGATTGCTCTTTTAATAACGTGGTTCTTGTGCTCTTGACAACAAGCATTTTATTATGGTCCGTTTTTATACTTCGTATAAGAAAAAGTGCTATGCTCATTAATAGGATATTAGAGGTTTGTTTTTTTTAAAATTTATATTTATTGAAATTTTATATTCTGACAATACAGTATCAGAAGACAAAAAAAAGTAGCAATAGGAAACCATCACAAAATAATCATGATCCCAAGTACTTCAGCCCACATCACGGGGATAAACAAAAAGGAAAAAATATCCCAAGAGAACAAAGTCAGGAACACCTAACAAGGATCCCTGACTAACATCATAACCCAACCTACAGATTCCCTCCAACAAAGAAACATATTAAACAGCATAAAAAATGTAAGAAAACCCTCAATGCCTTTTTTCCCCTTTCTAAAAGCCATCTATCTAAATCAGTGGAAGACATAAAGATAAACTTATCCTGATCCTTAGTAATTATACATTTACAGGGATAGCGGAGAAAAAAGGTAGCCCCAATAGCGACGATTCGTGCTCTATAAGCAAGAAAAGCTTTCCTACGAAGTTGCGTTGACCGAGACACATCGGGAAAGATGGAAATCATCTCACCACAGAACAAAAGATCCTTCTTCTGAAAATAAGCCTTGAGGACTAAGATTTTATCTTCCTCAGAGGACAAAGTAACTAACAAAGTCGCCCTAGTGGGAATAATATCCTGTGTGTCCTCCAAAAAAGCGGTTAAATCAAACGCAACAGGTTCCTCCAAAACAGCTAAATCGTCGCCATTGGTATGTGTAGCCACCTTTTGAAGAAAGATAATAACATTTAAGTAATGGTAAGGTATCTGCAACAGACAGTTGCAATATGTCTTTCAAATATTTTCTGAAGAGAATCGAGGGAGAAAGTAAAGAAATACAAGGAAAATTTAACAACCGTAAATTTTTACACCTATGCATATTCTCTAGATTTTCTAATTTCTGAGAAAAAATCACGCTATCCTTGACACTGACAGACTGGAAAGAAGACAATGCTTTAACCTGAGTATCTAAATTTGCAAAACTGGAGGACAGATTCTTTACTTGCAAGTCCACAGACTGAAACTTGCAGATTACATCTTTAGTGAATTGGCAAAGTGAGGGAACAGTCTCCATCAAGACATGTTCAGTTCTTTTAGCTACATGCCATATATCCACCAAAGAAATTGAAGACCCCGAGGGACTTTCAGCCGAAAAAAACGGCTCCTTCCAGTTTACAGATTTGGGCAGAACACCGATTTCCAGAGGCTCCGAGGAAAGAGAAGGCACTTCTGAGAGTTCCAAAAAACCCGGAGGCAAAGGCGGAGTACGCTCCACCGAACTGAGGCTAGCACCCTCGACGGAGGGGACAGAAGAAACAATACCTGATTTCACAGGAACCGGCGTCGACACCACATGCCTGTCCATAGGGCCCTCTGTCGTCTCCGTAGCACTGGTCTTTTTCTTTCTTTTACCCCCAGGCATATAGGAGAACTACAAACTCGCTCCTAAGGGGCTCCCAAGGGGCGTGTCCTGCCCCTTTCGATACGCCCCTTAGGATACGACCACTGCAGACGCCGACGGCAGACACCGAAGCAGCACAGCCCAGCTTTATCCGGGAAAGAAGGAGGGGCAATCAGGGGGCTTTCGGTGACGTAGATGGAGCTGCCCCGAAGAAGCCGGCAAGCTGCACAGACCAGGTGGACTCACCCCCTCCGCAGAAAAACAGCAGCGGTAATCACTCCCCAGGATATTAGAGGTTTTAATTGAAGAGCCCATTAAATGCAGTATCTAATTTTTCTGTCACAATGGATATTTTGTCTGACATTGGCCATAATGTTTCTTTTTTTTTTTTTTAAACCTTCACATTTGTTTTTCAGAAGTGTTACTATTCTTTGTATTAGCGGCTTCAGTCACATTTATATGTGTCTGTGAAGTCCAATGCCACCACACACCGATCAGGTAATGTTTTTCTTTCTATTTCAGTACTCACTTCTGCTTCCAATTGTCGTCCTCATTCTCTTGGTCTCTGTTATATGTAATCTTATGGTGTATATTTTCACAATTTGTCCTTCTCATTCTCATGGTCTCTTTTAAATGTACCTTTCATTAACTTTTTTACGTTTAATATCTTGATTTCAAGATATTCCTTTTAGCGTATTTTAAAATATTTATTTAACTTATGATTTTCTCTGATGCATTATGTTCATGGTATAGCGTAATTATGTATTTATTAATGTGTTGATTTTTAACCTTTTAGTGTTAACAATACGTTATTATGTTAGCCTGTTTTTATATACTTGTTTTAATTGTTTTTTATCATTATATTTATTTATTTTATTATGTTTTTAAATGTTTCCTTAGCGTGCCCTGACAACCCCTGACAAAGTATAACATGAAACACGGTCCTGTGTTGGGTTTAGGCCACTTGTTGATTACACAGGTACACTACCAAAAAACTGCCTCCAGTTTTGCAACTGATTCCTATAGATTTTGGGGTGCTGAATCCAGGAAAAATAGCCAAAATGTTCCATCACGTCACGTTTTCTTGCAAAATTAGATTTCTTACCCATATAAGGTATGTTCACATAATTTCTTTTTAGCCGACTGCAGTTTATTTTCTTGGCCCAAAATAGAGGTTGTAATGGTTAACTAACTAGAAACACTCCCTCATGATATTTTAGAGTGTTTTGTATTCATTTTATACATTAACAGGACAATTGGGAGGCGGGGGGCTAAATCCAGTACTCGCGCTGGCGCATGTTCTTTCCTGTTCGCCTCGCCTCGTTCGCTCGCTCAAACACGGTGGTTGCGACATGAACGTTCCTGTCAAATTTCAGTTTCTTGCAAGTTCATTATTACCTTTTGTTTGCTCAGTCGTAATCCAGCTTTATTCCGAAGTGGTTCACTACAGTTGTAGTTTGCAGTGCTGTGTATTTGTGATGGCTCACAGAGCCAGAGGTTGCGTCAACTCTCCGGACAGTTTTTGTTTTATTTGTGGGGAATATACCGTGAAAAAGCGGCAGAGGAACATTTCTGCATTTAATAAAAAAGTATATTTCGCCTATTTCGGTTTGAAGTTAGGCGATCAAGACAAACCTGGGCTCCTCACAAAGTGTGCAAGACATGTGAGGAAGATCTACGCTTATGGATGAAAGGTAAAAAACAAGCATTTCGTTTCGGAATACCTATGATGTGGCGTGAACAAAGAGACCACAGCAGTGACTGCTATTTTTGCTCTTGCATTGTGAAGGGATACAACTTAAAAAATAAGAACGTAATAAGTTACCCCAACCTTCCCTCAGCAATTAGGCCTATGCCTCATAGCAACGAAGTACCTGTGCCTGAACCACCAAAATCTTTGGATCATATTTGTGTGGACGGTTCTGATCATGATGAGACTCATCAGATGGCTTTTCCCGATGAGTCCAGTACTTCCGAGTTTGAAACTGAACCAGATCCGAAACCTGAACTTTTCTCTCAAGCTGAATTGAATGATTTAGTCCGGGATTTAGGACTCCCAAAAGATGCTGCCCAACTGCTAGGTTCTCGGCTTAAACAGAAAAATCTATTGTCACCAGGAACAACTTTTTATTGGTACCGCAAACCGCGAGACACAATTTTTGAAGTATTTCAGCAAAGAGGAAGATTTGGTATTTTGCAACGATATATACGGAGTGATGGAAAAGTTTAAACTCAAGTATGATCCTGCTGAATGGCGGCTGTTCATTGATTCGTCAAAAGACAGCATAAAAGGTGTTCTTCTTCATAATGGCAACACATTCGCTTCAGTTCCTATTGCTCACTCTGTTATTCTCCAAGAAAAATACGAGAATTTGGCCCTGATTCTTCAGAAGATTCGTTATGATGAGCATAAGTGGATGATTTGTGGAGACTTTAAAATTCTATCCATGCTATTAGGGCAGCAATCCAGTTTCACCAAATATCCCTGCTTCCTTTGCTTGTGGGATAGCCGGGCCCGCGACCTACACTGGGGGAAAAAAGACTGGCCAATTCGGGAGTATTTGAGACCCGGTGAGAAAAATGTTCTTCATGAGAGCTTGGTACCTCGTGATAAAATTCTATTACCACCTCTCCACATTAAGTTGGGTCTCATTAAACAATTCATCAAGTCCCTTCCAAAAGATGGTGAGTGCTTTCAGTACCTTTGCTCAAAGTTCCCCCGACTTTCTGAAGCAAAGCTAAAGGAAGGAGTGTTTGTTGGCCCTGATATAAGGAAACTCATTTCAGATGGAGCATTCGCTGAAACGATGTCTGAGAAGGAAAAAGAAGCCTGGGATTCCTTCAAGGATGATGTTCTCAAATTCTTGGGGAACAGGCGGGATGAGAACTATAAGGATATTGTTGCCAGGATGCTCAATGCCTTCAAAGAACAAGGCTGTAACATGAGCCTGAAAGTCCATTTCTTGCACTCCCATGTGAACTACTTTCCCGAAAACTTGGGGGCGTACAGTGAAGAACAAGGTGAAAGGTTTCACCAGGACATCAAGGACGCAGAGAGAAGGTACCAAGGAAGATGGAACACCACTATGATGGCTGATTTCTGCTGGTTTCTGCTGCGGGAAACCCCAGATGAAAAATACGCCAAGCAGCGCACCAAGAGAAGCATTCGGGGGAAGAAGAAACGGGCCCACCAGGAGATTGATTGACCCAAGAATGACTTTAAAATCTAAACTGTGTTGACAAATATCGTGTTTTTACTAAACTTTGAAATAAAAATTTGCTAGTTATTACCACAGTGTCGGATCTCATTTATTAGAATTTTATTTTCACACCATCGGGTGTTTGTCTTCATGTATTGCAATGGTGCGGTTTGCGTTTTCTATTCTTACATACATACCTGTACAACATTTTTTGCACATTTCTTTGCTTTGCTTTGTGTCTAACCTCGCTCTTATATGCTCAATGTTTGTGCACATGTATGTGGCTGTTTTAGTGAAAATCATTTTTATTCATTTTTCAATCAAACACAGACAGAACATAGGCACAGAACGTAGGCCATACCCTCAGGCTCGCATCAAACCACCTGTGAGTACAGATCATATGTCCCAACAGGAAAACTACAAAACTCTACATGTAATACACTACACAAAACTATACAACATATTCACTCAGCTGGGTTCAAACTAAACATTGGGGAGCCCACAGAAATCTCTTGCAAGCCCGCTAGTCCCCCCACCCCCCAACCTCCCTCCCCCCCCTTATACATCCCCTCCCCCCCCCCCCCAAGCCCCTCGGGAAAAATCCAGACCCCAGTTATGGGGTGGTTCTTCTCCCCACCCGGGGCCCGCTCCGGCAGACCAGTGTGTTCCTGGGCATCCGAGGGACCCTACCCCCCCTCACCCCCCCCCACCTCCTAGTACCGCCAACATACTGAAATCTCGCTACTCCTATAGACGACCCTTATACCCCCCGGCCATCTAGAACCCAATGCCTTACGCGAGCCGGGAGGCTCCGGAGATGAGGGCCCCATCCCACCAGGAAGGCATCCCATCGCTCGGGGTGGTTCCACGCCCTATACCGTTCCACCCATAACAACCCATGCAGCCGAGTCCGCCACAGCCCATACATCGGGCCCCGGGGATCCAACCAGCTATGCAGTATGGTCATACGGGCAGTCACAAGTACCCTGCGTAGCCACGCCCACTCTATTTTACCCAAGTCCACCCCACCATCCCCAGGCCAAATATCCAGTACCAAATTCAGGGGAGTCAATGCCAAGGATATGCCGAAACACTTATCTAAGTACCCCACAACTTTACCCCAGAAGATCCTCACCTGGGGACAGTGCCAAAACATATGGCCGAGCGTGGCATCCACCAGCGCACATCGCGGACAGCCATTCGTGCGTGCTGTTCCCGCCCGCCAGGCCCTATTTGGCGCAAAATACAACCGCCGGATCAAGCGGTATTGCATATTGCGGTGATCCACAGCGACAAGCAATTTAGGAATTTGTGCAATGGCCTGCCCAACGTCCACCCCATCCACCACTTCACCTAAATCCCTCGTCCATGCCTCCGCTATAAGGCCTCCTCTGGCCCAGAAGACTCAAGCTCCAACAAAGCCTGATGCAAGCGCGACACTGTCATCCCGACCTCTCCCCCAAGCAACAGTTCCTCCAACCGGGAACAAATGTCCCCCCGCAAGGAATCTGCTGGCAATGTGCCAATATAACTCCGGATCTGAACATAGGGGAACACATCCCTATCCGTCCAGGGATACTGGAGCCTTAAGCCAGCCAGAGGCTCAATGGTTCCTTCTCCCGTTACTACCTGCTCAATTGTGGTAATGCCCATCTCCTCCCATCTCACATAGCTAGCTTCCGTCAGACCCGGCACAAAATCAGCGTTGCCCCGCACCGGAAGGTATGGGGTACAGTACGCCGAGAGCCCCATTTTCTCACAAACATACCGCCAAGCCCTCACCACAGGATATAATAGCACACACCATACCTGCCTATCGACATCTCTCTGACGCCTCATGTGCAGAACGTAACTAACATGCAAGGGGGCAACCAGGGCCCCGAGCATCTTTAAGGGCGTGTAATCCCCTATCCCCCATAACCAGTCTCGAACATGCCGAAGAAGACATGCTCTATTATATGATTTAAGATCAGGGAACCCCATACCTCCAGCAGACCACGGTCTCTGCAGCACCGCCAAACGCACCCTAGGCCGCCGGCCTCTCCATAGCAGGATATTGATCTGTTTCTCCACAAGAAGGAGGTCGTTCCGCTTCAGCATTAGCGGCAAAGTCTGTAAGGTGTAAAGCCACTTTGGAAACAGCGTCATCTTGAAAAGGGCTATCCGACCCCCTAAAGACAAAGGCAGATCTTTCCACCTCTGCACCCGGTCAGTGAGATGCTTCAGTAACGCAGTAACATTAATCGGATAAAGAGCACGCAAGTCCCTAGGCAGATAAATTCCTAAATACTTGAACCGGTCTCCCGCCCATTTCAGCGGAAAGGCACCCGGCCACTTCTGGGGCAAAGCAGCATCCAAAGGCAATGCCTCAGATTTGTCCAAATTTAACCTAAACCCAGAAAACGCACCATAACTGCGAAATAGCTGCAGCAAAGCTGGTAACCCTTCTACCGGATCTTGGATATGCAGGAGTAAGTCGTCAGCAAAAGCCGCGACCCGAAATTCGGTACTCCCAATCGAAATCCCCCGGAACGCCGTAGAGGAGCGAATGTAACATAATAAGGGTTCCAACGTCAAGACAAATAAGAGAGGCGAAAGGGGACAACCCTGCCGGGTACCTTTCCGAATCTGGAACTCGGGGGACATGTTCCCATTAACTAAAATCGCTCCACGAGGATCTGCATACAGTAACTTCACTGCCTCCACGAAAAAACCGGAGATTCCCACCGCATCCAGCACCTGGTACATAAACCCCCAAGCCACCAGATCGAAAGCTTTCTCAGCGTCAAAACTTATTAACAGGGAGCGCTGGCCGCCTTTACAACTAGCACACATGGACGCCAATACCCGCTGCAGACTATACGCAGCGTGCCTGCCTCACACAAAGCCCACCTGATCCGGCTGTATTAAGTCCGGCAGGAAACCTGCCAACCTCTCCGCCAAGACCTTCGCTAAGATTTTAATATAGACGTTCAACAGCGAGATAGGCCGGTAAGAACTGGGCAAAAGAGGATCTCTACCTGGTTTAGGTAGAACTGTGACAAGGGCCTTATTCGCTTCAAAGGGGAACACCCCTCGGCGGATCAAATCCGCATAATACTCCACTAAAGGGACCACCACCTTATCCTCCAAAACTTTATAGAACTCCCCTCGGAGGCCGTCCATGCCAGGAGCCCTCCCCCTCTTTAAGTTGCGTATCGCTCTCTGAACCTCCTGAACGGATACGGGCCCATTCAGAACCGCCACCTGCTCCTCCGACACTTTCGGCAAGTTACAGGCTCGTAAGAAATCCCGACCTTCCCCCGAGTCAAGACTGTCCTCACCATATAAATGCTGATAGTAATTGCAAAACACCTGCTCAATATCCTCTGCCTTAGTACGCAGAGTCCCATCCTCATGCCTAATTGCCCCAATATGCCGGGGTCCCCCATCTACTCTCACCAGAGAGGACAGCAATTTACCAGCTCGGTTGCCATGCCGATAGAGCTGGTATCTATAGTACATCAAGGATTTCCTCGCCCGATGATACAACACAGTCTCCAACTCGGTTTGTACCTCCTTTAACTGCGCCTTTGCCGCCCCGCTCCTACAGCGGGCATGCCACTGTCTGACCTTGGACAACTCTTTTTCTAAGTGCAAGATTCGAGAGTTCATTCGCTTCCGTTTCTGGCTGTGGTAGCTAATAATCTCCCCTCGCATCACCGCCTTTACCGCCTCCCAAAATAGGACCGGATTATCCCCATGCTGGGCATTATGTTGAGAGTATTCCGCCCATCTTTCCCGTATAAAGGTCACAAAAGCAGCATCGCCCTCAAGATCCAAGGGATAGCGCCAGTTCCACCCACTCCCTCGGTCAGACTGCCGCAGCACCAAAACCACCATAGCATGATCGGAAAGAACCGATGGCCCAATGTCCGCCCGATCCACCCACCGGAAGAAGTCCGCTGATAGAAGGAAATAATCGATTCTCGACCATGTCCCGTGCGCCCTGGACAGATGAGTGTACTCCCTATCACCCGGATGCAGAACCCTCCACACATCCACAAGGTCACATCCCTCACACAGCCCGCGAATGCACCGGGTACTCCGCTGGTCCCTCGTCGCAGCCGCACCCGACCTATCCAAAGAATCGTCCATAACCGAGTTGAAGTCACCTCCCTACACCAGGTGATAGTTCCCTAAGGAGGACAGCATCCGAGTTATGTGAACATAGAGCCGAGCATCATAGCCATTGGGCGCGTAAACCGACCCCAGGACCACCCGCTGGCCAGCAAGCGTACCCCAAACAAAAACATAGCGGCCCTCAGGGTCAATAACCACCCTCTCCTCCACCCACCCTACCTGTTTAGCGAGAAGGATAGCCACACCCCTTTTCTTCCCCACCGCCGGGGCCCCATATACTTTACCGACCCACCCCCTGCACAGCTTCCCATGTTCCGCAGAGGATTGGTGTGTTTTTTGTAACATGGCTATATCCACCCGCTTCAACTTCAGCTATTGCAACACCCTGTACCTCTTCATGGGGGAGCCCAAACCGCATACATTCCAAGAAGCAAACTTCAAGGTCCTACCCATGATCAATAGGCCACTGTATCCTCACAAAGCAGATTTTATTGCCATCTTTGAGGCGGCTTCCCCCCCAGCCCAGGGTCCCCGTCTCACAAATATCCTCCCTCCACCAGTGCCAACACCCATCGAGCAGCGAAATTACATCTCTAAGTGCCCTTCTCCCCCCTCCCCCCCCCCCGCCCTTCATCCCAGCCCGTCCTCCCCCCCTGAACATGAACACCCTTCCCCCTTTGGTCCCCCAACCCCTCCCCTTCTCCCCCTTCTCTCCCGTCACTCCTCATCCCGTCCCTTACCTCCTGGTACCCCCTTCCAATGGCAGCAGGGCGTACCCCAAATAGGATTAACTAGTCAAACCAACACAAAACGTTCCCCGCCCCCCAGACCAACCACCCCCAACAGACAGAGTATCAAAACAAGGCAACACTGCCCGTGCATATCCGAAACCCATAAAAAAAAAAAATAGCAGAGCCAAAAGCACATGTTCAACAACAAATTAATACACCCCCCGTAGAAATCCTCCCCTATAGGAGTGCTGCGGGTGCCGGAAACTGCCAATGGCGCCAAAGCATCCAGCCCGGAAGGCCGCCTCTTCGAGCCATCCCTGAGGGCCTGGTAACCCCAGGCAGGCAGGCTCTAAACCTACTGCCTTCGTCCCCTGAGCTGGGTATAAGGGCCGCAACAGCAGCTCAATTCCGGGCAATGCGGCAACCCCAGTCCGAGCAGCTCCGCAGCAAAGGTCGGCAGCGGCATACTGCCCGAAACAGGACCCCCGATATAAATCACCTCCCCAGTACCCACCCAAACTCTCTCTCCCCCCCTTACTTTGGAAACAGAGCAGTACACATACAACAGGCAATGTAACAGGCATATAACAAGTAAAAGCAAATGTAATTTACAACCTACGCACAGTAAGGCAGCATCAAAGGAGTGGCAGACATTCAATAAAGGCAGAGAGCAATAGGCAGTAAAGCTCCCCATGCCTGCACCCTCCCGCCGCTCTCCTGCAGCCCACCCCAGTCCACCGAAGCAGCCCAGCCTCCAAAAAGTGTTCCCCATTAGGGGGCCTGAGCCCCATCAAGTCGCTCCAAAAAGTGCTGGGCCTCCTCCGGGCTAGATAGATACTGCAGGCGGCCTTGATACTCCACGCGTAACTTCGCAGGATATAACAGTGCAAACCGCACATCTCGGTTGGCGAGTTGTCCACACACCGCAGTAAAGGCCCTCCGTTGCTGGCTGACTAGGACGGAGTAATCCTGAAAGACCAGGATCTGATCCCCCCCCCTTCCAGCTGTCTTCGCCTGCCCCTAGCCGCTTTCAGCACCTCCTCCTTCTGCCGAAATTCCAGGAACCTCGCAATAACCACACGTGGCCGGCGGGCGCCGTCCATCCTCCGGCCCAGTCGGTGTACTCTTTCCGGCTTAAGCGGGCATGTAATGGCGTCCGGGAAGGTCTGCGCAATCCAGGATTCCAGATGTCTCGCTAGCATGGAGTCCGCCACACTCTCCGGGATACCAACGAAGCGCAAGTTCTTTCGCCGGCCTCTATTCTCGAGATCGTCAATGTGTGCACCTTGCTGCTTCACCATGCTCTCCAAGGCCGTCACCCTTTCTTGCATGGTACGGCAAGAATCCTCCACATCGGAGACCCGGGCCTCAACTTGCTCCATGCGCCCTGTAAAATCACCGATGCTCTGATTGACCTGGGAAATTTGTTCAGCCAGCGAACAAAACCGAGCATCTAGTGCAGTCACCTCCGCCGAGCTCACTTCTTCTACCAAGACCCGGGTCCGGCCTTCGCTGGGACTGGTCGGTACTTCCGCTGCCATCTTGACCTCCGTGGGCCGTCCTTTCTCCTTGCGGACACTTTTCGAGGCCATACAATCACCCTGGACGATCAGAAGATTATATGCCGCTCCCGCACACCTCCACTGCCAATATCTAAACCACCTGGGAGTGCACAGGGTAGTATCGATAGGTTTGTATAGCAGAAGATTGGGGTTCTCCCCGGAGCTGGTCTATTCACACCCTACCAGCTCATTGCCACCGGAAGTCTCTGATGTATGTGGCTGTTTTAAGTGCAGACAATTTTGCTACCATCACAGTGTGTTTTGTTGACATTATTCTTATGTGCTGCCTTGTTACAATTTTCTTTATTCTTATTTGAATAACTACTAAACAATTAGTATAAAGAATTCATCCAAGAAACTTTTATCTCGATCGCACTCAATCTGAAACGTTCACCTCAAACTGCTAACCCAATGTAGCAAAAAATCTGTACGTGATGGAGCAAATTGGTTACCAGATTTGGATTCAGCGCACCAAAAAACTTAAAAATCAATCGAAACATTAGAGACAGTTTAAAAAAATTTTTTTTTTTAGTGTACCTGTGTTATACAATAAAGGTGTTGTGTGCGAACCTGCCTTTTGTTTTTGGTTCTGTCTCATGCAAACCAACACTGCCACATTCTAGAAGGAAATTGAAAAGGCCGCCTTTGAACAGTGGTTGAGGGTATTATTTCAGACACTACATAAAAAAAGGAAAAGTTCAAGATTAACTCTGGGCACCTTCCTGCTGCTACTTCAATAGATTAGTTAGCTCCTCTAGATCTGCAAGGTGCCTACAGCTATATTCTCATCCAAACCTCATACTGGAAATGGTTTACGGAAACTTCGCCCCTCACATTTCGCCCCCGAGGAAACATCGCCTCTCACATTTCACCCCTGCACATCTCGGCTCCGGAAAAATTCGTCCCCACACATTTCGTCCCCGGGAAATTTCGCCCCCGAAGTAGACAAATGTATTCAGAATATTACCATCGTTCATGTTTTAGCACCACCTTCATTTGCGAAGGCGCTAACTGAAGAACGTTGGCGCCCAACACAATCCAATTTGCACACATGCCTAATTGGCTAATTTTTCATGTTTTTCAGTTTTTGCACAAACTTTGTACGTTGCGCAAATACTGATTTTTTTTGTTGCACAGCATTATCTTGGATCCACCACTGAAAGAAAATTACCGTTTAAAATTCAAAATTATACGAAATGCCTCGTAAGTAAACAATCAGGTTCCTGTTGTCAAAATCTTGAACAATACGTCGAACTCTAACAGAAATCGACAGAAATTTTTTGTTTCTCGTATTGTTTGGGTTTCCTGCAACCGGTTGAGCAATTTCGTAGTCATGCAAACCTTGCTGCCTTTTCAAGCACTGGATAAAACGGTATATATTGGGATAGAGCATGCCACAGGTTTCTTGGAAGCTACGATGCCACCCTTCGATATCCTTGTTTGTTCTGTGCCGACCGTCCAGAGTTCTTTGGTATACGTTACAGAAATGTGTAGGAAATGGAGGCATTTGACGACCAGTACGCTGCCTTCTTCCGATGTACGTATCTTCAAAATAATTGGCAATAGGCATCGCCTCAGCAGGAAAATTGGGCTTTCTGTTAATTCTTCGAAGGCATCAACCACGTTTTCGGGAGTGACAAATGCCAAGGCAGGGATCATTCGTACCCAGCTTGCAAATTTGTGATCGCCGGACATGTATATAAGGGTGAAGCGAATATCTGCAGTCAATATATATATCTGCAGATATTCACTTCACTCTTATATACACGTCCGACGATCTTGGCAACCAATAGGCTGCAAAACTTTCCCTGCCATCATTTATGATTGGCTGATCATCGGCAACAAGAGATAAACAATAATAACTACACAATGTCAAATGTATTAGAACTTCGGGGGCAAAATTTCCCGGGGGCAAAATGTGCAGGGGCAAAATTTCCTGGGGGCAAAATGTGGGGGGCGAAGTTTCTGTATCCCACTGGAAATATCTGTTCAAATCTTCTGACTGGCATTTCCATTGTGGTGACCAATTGACAACACCCAGAGTTTTCTTGAAATTTCTAGCAGTCCGTTGCCTCTGATGTACACAGAAAGGGTCTCTACTTAGACTGACTGATGCCAGGCTGCACATTTCATGAAGCCCAGACCACTCTTCAGACCACTATGCTTACACTACAGGCTCTTAAGTTTTTTCAAGAAGATCAAACCTTCCTTAACTCCTTCGCTCTTACATTTGATGAAGAACATAAAATATACCATATTGGATTAGACCAAAGGCCCATCAAGACCAGTATCCTGTTTCCAGAACTACCTGTCAGGTTCCCAGATGCCATGCTGCTTGTCCCAGCGGTAAGTAGTGGAGTTCTCCGGTCCTCTTTAATAATTCTTCCAGGAACTTGTCTTTTACTACATCCTCTAGTAACGAATTCCAGAGTTGATTATGTATTACATAGTAACATAGTAAGTGACGGCAGATAAAGACCAGCATGGTCCATGTAGTCTGCCCAGCAAGATGGCAAGAGTAGGTGCACCTGTCGCTCTGTGCAGGCCACCCCTCCCCATGTTTTTGTTTTTGTTTAGGGGTGAACCCACCACTCCATGTAGGACACCCTTATTTGTTGAGACGCTAGATAGCTCAGAAGTTAGATGGTACCATTTAATCTCCAGGAACAAGCAGGAATGAGTCTTCACACGTGGGAGACGTCGCCGACAGAGCCCGCACGGGAATGCTCCCCAGCATCCAATCAGAAAGCCTTTGGGAGCATCCCCCGCGCCTGCGCGGTGGCTTCCCGCCCTTCCTACTGCCTCTCCCCAGTTTTTCGTTTTCCGCGGAGCAGGCAGGACGTCCCTCCTGCCACCGCAGAAAGTTTTTCCCTTTGTTCTTGTTTCTGTAGTCGCGGCTTTTTCCCACCGACTGTGGCACCTCCATGCCCCTTTCTTTCTTTCTTTTCTTTTCAATTAAATTTCATTTATATTTGGTCGCCTGAAGGGACCCTCTCCTTTGGGCGCCGAGGCCTACCGGGCTTACAGCATGGAGCCGCCTTCTCCCCAGAAGTGCCCTCACTGCGGGGACCTAATTTTCCAATTGGACTCCAATGCCTGGTGCCTCTCCTGTTTGGGGCCTGACCCTTCTTTCCCAGATTCCCCTGGGCTACAGTGTTGGGAGAAGACCCTCCCTTTTTCGGATATCCCTCGACGACGTCTTCGCGCTCAACGCGCGGTCGTCGGGTTGTTCTTCTCTCCAGGATCAGGTATCCACACAACAGTCTGTTAAGACTAGCTGAGTCTTGAGGGGCGAGTCTCATGCGCGGCATGGCGACAGCTCCAGCCGACCCCTCAAGTCCCCCTTGGCTAATATACCCCGGCGGGAGTCCTCGGGCTCCAAAGCATTTACGGGGTTTCGGGATGTTCCTGAGGTTCGCTCCTCACAGAACATTCCCGAGCCATGCCCGAGGGAGGTACCCGCTTCGAGCGGTGCCGATTCCCCGGCATCGGCGTCGAGTGTTCCACTCTTCGCCAGGGATCGTCAGCTGGTGTCCTTGGCGCCTCCGGGGCCGATCGACTGGGTCTGACCTCCCTACATCCCAGCCATGCTCGGGTGTGGAATCCGCTCCGGGTGGTACTGAGACCCCAGCATCGGCGTCGGTGTCGAGCGCTCCGCTCCTCACCGAGGATCGTCGGCTGCTGTCCTCGGCGCCTCCGGGGCCGATCGACTCGGTCCAGCCTGGCGTTCCTCCATCACTGCCATGCGTGGGGGTGGTACCCGCTACGAGCGGTACCGACCCCTCGATGTCGGCATCGGTGTCGAGCGTTCCGCTCCTCACCGGGGATTGGCGGCTGCGGTCCTCGGCGCCTCCGGGGCCGACCGACTCGCGCCGGTATGGCGTCCCTACGGGGGTAGTATCCGCTTCGGGCGGTGCCGACCCGTGGGCGTTGAGTAACCCGCTCCCCACCGGGGATCGCCAGCCGCTGCCCTCGGCACCTCTGGGGCCAATCGGCTTGACACAGTCTGGCCCTGCGTTCCGGCCATGCGCGGAGCGGTACCCGCTTCAAGCGCGCCGGCGTCGATGGTTCCACCCCTCACCAGGGATGATCTCCTGGCCTCACTACCCTCGGAGCCGCTCGCTTCGACCCGAGCTGGGTCGCCGGTATCCCAGCCCTGCGCAAGGGTGGTACCGGTTTCGAGCAGCACCACTCCTCCGGCGACGGCAGGGGCGTCGAGCTCAAGGCAACAACCTTCCCTGGGGACCTCTGGGTGTGTCGACCAGCACACGGGCGACCCCACGGCATCGACGCGGCCGTCGAGGGCCCCGCCCTTTCCTAGAAAAGGGGCCTCGGGGTCTTCAATCGCCTCGATCCCACCGCAGGGGCTTGGCACTTCCCCCCCCCCCCGCAGGGACTCATCGTCGGGTGACCTGGGTCCCCTCGGGGACGGGCCGTATGCCCCAGCAGGCTTTCCCTCCGGGTAGGACGGGTTCGAGAGGGGGCCCGGCATCGGGCAGCGCCCGCTGATCGGCGCCGGCGTCAGATGACCCCCTCTCCACCGAGCTCCGTCCTCGGGGGCCCTTGATGCTCGCGGCACCGGTCGGCGCGGTTCCGATCCGCGCTCCGGGATCTCCACCACCGGCGCGGTCGCTCCCGCCGGGGTCCTCGAGGAGGGAGTCAATCTCCTCACGGTTCGATGCCCAGCCTGGAGTCGTCGTCCAGCCTTGAAAGCCTGGCCACTGCACGTCTCGGGATTGGCCCCTGTCCCCACCCGCAATGCAGAGCAGCTGGCCCCTGCCCTCCGGCAGCCGCGGATTCGCTCCAGTCACGGGGGGAAGCGCCGCCCCCGGGTTTGGGGCCGAGGCCGATTCCTGCGGCGCCGTCGGTGCCATCGACCCCTTCGATGCCTAGCTTGGAATCAATTCCAGGAGCCGACGACGCCATGTTGACTGCCCCGATCCGGGTCGGTAGGTCCCCTCCTCTGCCCAGCGGGCATCGGCCCGAGCGGCCTCTTAGTGCCCTAGTGGCCTCTCCCGCCATAACCCCTCTGGCAGAGCCGCCTTTTCAGGATTTCCTCCTTGAAATGGCGGACTTGCTGGCCATCCCTATCCCGGACCCGAGCCCAGCCCTGCGGAACAGGCAGCCGTGATGCTTCCTCTGCATCCCTCCCTGCAGGATCTCCTGCTGGGGGCTTGGCGGTCGCCTTTGAGGGTTCCGGCGCCGTCGACTGCGATGCAGGCTCTGTACCGGGTGCCTCCATCCCCGGGGTTTCGGCAGCACCAGCTTCCACATCGGTCCATTGTGGTGGAATCGGCGCTGAGGAAGGCCGGAAGCAAGGAGAAGCATGCTTCTCACCCTCCAGGCCGCGCCTCGAAGACGCTAGATACTCTAGGATGTCAAGCCTTCCAAACGTCTATGCTGGCGGCCGGAATTATTTCATATATATTTTATATGAGTCTGTTGCTTCGGGAGGTCACCGAGAGGTTATCTCGGTTATCCCCCTTTGTATCTGCAACCAAGGCCTTTGAATATTCCCTGCTTCTTTATCACTGCAGGAATATCTCCGGATTCCTTTCTCGTGCTTCTCTGGACTCCTTCTGGTCGGTCAGCAGAGCCTCTGCTGTTGCCATTAGAGCATGCCGTACAGCATGGTTGCAGGCGTCCGAGTTGTGTAGACGGGCACAGCACAACCTGGGTAATTCTCCCTGCGACGGAGATCACCTCTTCAATAGTGAAGCCTTACTTCAGGTCGCACAGTGCTTCGCTACCCTTCCCAGAGTTAGCAGCCAGCCTAGGGCCCGGCCCCCCCCCCCCGGCGGTGGTAAACGCCTCTCCAGACCCCCCTTCCCTAGGAAGAGGAAATATCAGCCCTCCGCCCACCCTCCAGGCGCGCCCAAGCAAGGGACCTCTCACCCCGGGTTGATGTCCCCGGGCCCGCGCCAGGACTCTCATACTAAGCATTTTTAGGCTCAGGTGGGCGGCTGCCTGCACTTAACCTCCTTACCAGAAGTTTAAAATCGAGCTCTACCCTGGGGCTCGTTCAGTTGACGAATGGTTTGGGGACTTATCTAGGGGTTCAGGTATTCTCCTCCGTGGGAAAGGGAGACCACCTTACTCCGTGATAGCTATGGCCCACGGTCACCCTACTTACTCTTCGGTACGTCCCCGAACCCCTCTCAGCCAGTATTCCCTTGCTGATTGCTTCCATACCGGAATTCCCCTTCCAGCCGCTATAGTCCCCCAATACTTACCAGGGACTTATACCCTCATGTCCCCCGATTGTGCGGGGGACGAGTTCTGCATGCAGGTCCTGGGGACACATATAGGGCCTCCAACCCCTGAGGCGTTCTACCGGACTGATGCTATCCTCCGTCCCCCACGCTACCACTCTCTTAGCTCGCCGATCTGCCCTTGCCCTCCAGAAAAGATCCCTCCTCTGACGGATCTTGAGGCCACCTCTCCAGGTGGACGTTCTGGGGATTGATGGCAGATCCGCCTTACCAGGGTGCTGCTCATGGAGGTAGGCCCCCCGGCGTACCTGCGTTAGTACCGTAGGGGGCGTCCCCATGTCCACCGTCTTAGATATACTAGATATCACCTGCTTGATAGGCGCCTATTGGGGGATGCCCACAGTACCTGTGTTCTACTGCCTTTTTCCCCCTATGGCCGGTACTCACCCCCCCCCCGGGGGTCCGGCCAGTCCACCTGCCTATTCCTCGATCGGCCCGCGGACTGGTGGTACCCTACTGCTGTGAAGTCAACAGCTCCTTTTTTCAGTTAGGTCCTCCTCCCGGAGGTCCGGACCCTTGTCTCCCTATCTCTCGCTAGGGCAGACTGTGTACTCCTTCTGCTCCGGGGTACACCTCTACTCTTCTCCGGGATAGGCTCTCTAGTTCGGCCTGTCTTCCACTGTTAGTCCTCTGAGTTATGGACTCTACTCCTAAGGGAGTGCTCAGCTTGCATTAAGCCTCCTGGAAGACCTGCCGTCCTTCTCCTGACCCAGCTGACGCCTGGATCTCATGGCCTTCTGGATTTGGAACTTCCTCCTCGCTGCGGTAAGGTTTCCTTGATGACCTCGCTACTGCATCTGCAGTGCCTTCATCACAGGACTACTTCCGACTACCCGGTGGGTAAGCTATACAGGGTTCTATACCATTAATTCTTTAAAACTTAATGGCCGGTAAGCTCTATATGGTACTAGTTCATTTACTCATTAAATGCTTAATGATACTCTTCATGCACCCCTCTGCCTACTCTCCCGTAGCCTGGGGGTTCTTTTTGCTGTATCTTAATGGTACCTGTTCTGCACTCTAAAGACTTTCCTCTGTAGTCTTTAGATTCGCTGTTCCTCTACAGCTTCCTGTATTCAACTCCTGCCCTCCATCCCTCAGGGGATGCCGGGGATTCAGGTTGGGCAAATGCCATCCCGTCCTGGGCTGTGCTTATGGGATCTCCCTGGGCATCCTTAGCTAGGGAGTCCCCACGTGTGAAGACTCATTCCTGCTTGTTCCTGGAGATAGCACAGTTACTTACCTGTAACAGGTGATCTCCGGAACAGCAGGAATTAGTCTTCACAACCCGCCCACCTCCCCTAGGAGTTGTATCTCTATTTTCTCTATTCCTTCCTCTCCTCTCCTTCTGGCTCAGCTATGAAACTCAACTGGGGAGAGGCAGTAGGAAGGGTGGGAAGCCACCGCGCAGGTGCGGGGGATGCTCCCAAAGGCTTTCTGATTGGATGCTGGGGAGCATTCCCGTGCGGGCTCCGTCGGCGACGTCTCCCACGTGTGAAGACTAATTCCTGCTGTTCCGGAGATCACCTGTTACAGGTAAGTAACTGTGCTTTTTGCTTTTATCCTGTTGCTGTAAAGGGATCCACTGTGTTTGTCCCATGCCGTTTTGAATTCCATCACCGTGTTTGCCCCCACCACTTCCATCGGGAGGGCATTCCAAGCATCCACCACCCTTTCAGTGAAGAAATATTTCCTGACATTGCCTTTCAATTTACCACCTTGCAGCTTCATGTTATGCCCTCTAGTTTTACAGCTTCCCCGTCTTTGGAAGAGCTTTGTTTGTTCATCATTTCTCTTTAAGTATTTAAAGGTCTGAATCATATCTCCCCTGTCCCTCCTCTCCTCCAAAGTGTACATATTTAGGTCTTCAGTCTCTTCTCATAAGGCTTCTGATGCAGGCTCCAAATCATTTTGGTCGCCTTTCTCTGAACAGTTTCCAGTCTTTTTACATCTTTTGCAAGATATGGTCTCCAAAACTGAACACAGTATTCCAAGTGAGGCCTCACCAGTGACTTGTACAGTGGCATAAGTACCTCTTCCTTTCTGCTGGTAATCCCTCTTTGTATGCAGCCCAACATCCTCCTGGCTTTTTCCACCGCCTTGTCGCACAGTTTTGCCACCTTGAGATCATCAGAGATAATCACACCAAGGTCTTTCTCCTGAACCGTGTATACCAACCTCTCACCCCCTATCGTGTACTTTTCCCTTGGATTTCTGCTACCCAAGTGCATGACACTGCACTTTTTCACATTAAATCATAGTTGCCAAGCATTAGACCAGTCTTCCAGCTTTTATAGATCTTTCCTCATGTTAACCACTCCCTCGGGGGAGTCCACTCTGTTGCAAATTTTTGTGTCATCTGCAAAAAGACAAACTTTTCCATTCAGTCCTTCAGCAATATCACTCACAAATATATTGAACAGTGCCGGGCCCAGGACCGAACCCTGAGGCACCCCGCTAATCACCTTCCTCTCATCCGAGTGAGCTCCATGTACCATCACCTTCTGTTGTCTGTCAGTCAACCAATTTCTAATCCAGTTTACTATCTTGGGACCCATCCCCAAGCTACTGAGTTTATTGACAAGCCTCCTATGAGGAACAGTATCAAAGGCTTTGCTGAAATCCAGATAGATGACATCCATTGCATGCCCCAGATCTAGTTCCTTGGTCACCCAATCAAAGAACTCAATCAAATTTGTTTGGCAAGACCGTCCTTTGGTAAAACCATGTTGCCTTGGATCTTGCAACCTGTTGGTTTTGAGAAAGTTCACTATTCGCTCTTTCAGGAGCGCCTCCATTACTTTTCCTGCCACCGAGGTAAGGCTCACGGGCCTGTAATTTGACACTTCTTCCCTGTCACACTTTTGTGTAGAGGTACAACATTAGCCATTCTCCAGTCCTGAGGAACGACTCCTGTTTCCAAGGATCTGTTGAAGACATCCTTTAACGGTCCTGCAAGAACCTCTCTGAGCTCTTTCGGTATCCTGGGATGTATCCCATCTGGTCCCATGTCTTTGTCCACTTTCAGTTTAGCAAGTTGTTCTAACACCTCATCTTCTGTGAATGGTGTGGTATCTACTTCATTCCTATTTTTATATTTGGGAGTCACAGCTGGTCCATCTCCAGGATCTTCTTTAGTAAAAACAGAGCAGAAGTATTTGTTTAGCAATTTTGCTTTTTCAGTGTCACTTTCCACGAGTCTTTTCCCAGCACCTCTGAGTCCTGCAATTCCAACTCTGATCTTCTTCCTTTCCTGAATATACCTGAAGAAAGTTTTGTCGCCACCTTTAATATCTTTAGCCATCTTTTCCTCTGCCTTTGATTTTGCTATCCTTATTTCTCTTTTTGACTCTTTGAGCTTGATCCTGTATTCATTTCTGTGTTCTTCTGTTTGCAAGCTTTTGAATTTTGCGAAAGCTGTATTTTTTGCCTTTATTTGAGCAGCCACCTCTTTGGAAAACCAAATAGGTTTCCTTCTCCTCTTGTTTTTATTTATTTTTCTTACATATTTATCTGTTGCCTCTTTTATTGCCGCCTTTAGTTTAGTCCATTGCAATTCCACTTCCCTTGTCTCCTTCCACCCCGTCATCTCCTCCTTTAAGTACTCGGCCATTTTATTGAAGTCAGTGTTTTTGAAGTTTAGGACTTTGAGCTTGCTATGATTGGCCTGTACCATAGCTTTTATCTCAAACCACACCGTGTGATGGTCGCTGTTGCTCACAGGGGCACTCACGCAGACATTTGACACATTATCACTGTTGGTGAGCACTACATCCAGTGTTGAGCTTTCCCTGGTTGGTTCCATCACCATTTGTCTAAGTAATGCATCTTGGAGAGCATCCACAATTTATTTGCTTCTTTCCAGATGTGCAGAAGGAGTAATCCAATCCACATCAGGTAGATTAAAGTCACCCAATATGATTGCTTCCCCCTTTGTTGCTATCTTGGCAATATCTATAATCAATTCGTTCTCTCTCTCTTCAATTTGAGTCGATGTCTGTAGACTACAGCAATATGGATGACAGTGCCATCTCCTCTTTCCAACGCAATCCAGAGCGCTTCTTTTCCCCATGTTTATTTATTTTTATTTTTTATTTATTACAGTTTCTTATATACCGCGCTATTTAGAATCAGCGCGGTTTACATCATAACATAACGACCATAACGACAAATTGTCAGGTTTTACATTGAACAGGAGTACAAACTTGGATAACCGGGTTAATTATATACATGTTCCCTGCATTTCAATAGCTTTAATACTGCTTTTGACATACAAGGCTGCTACTCCTCCTTTTCCATTTTCTCTGTCTCTTCTGAATAGATTATAGCCAGCTGTGGCTATATCCCAATCATGCGATTCATTAAACCACCATCTGTAATGGCCGCGATGTCCAAATCCATTTCCACCATTAGGGCTTCCAGGTCTGGAATTTTTTTTGCTAAGCTTCGAGCATTTGTGCTCATTGCTTTCCAGCATTTATCTGGCTTGTGTGTATTTTGCATTGATTTTATTCTGCCCACTTCTTCCCACTTGTTTTTGATGTGTGGTTTAAGAGTGTGGCTGTTTCTGATGATCTGCTTTTGCAGGGGTTGGCATGCAGATGTTTATTTATTTATTTAACACTCATTTATATACCGCATCTTCCAGAGCTCAGTTGCGGTGTACAATTAACAACAATTAACAAAGCGCAGTTTGTTTTACATAGAACATCTTAAATTTTACATAGAACATCTTAAGTTAAACAAAGCAAAGTGTAATAAACTAAACAGTATATTTAAGCTAGAGCAGTGTGAGTAACAATTTACTAACAAAATGTGATGTCTAAAACAGCATAAGACAGTACATAACATATACAACTATATACATGAGGATGTATTTGGGCATAAGAGCTTGGGTCGTCGTTTCGTTTAAGCTATATGTGTTGTCCATTTAAGTGGTAGGATTGTACTTGATGTGGTCGGGTACCTGTTTAGCCTTTATCTAAGTTGAGTGCTAGGTTTTCCATGGTATTATAGTGTTCAGTGAATAGATACGTTTTCAATTTTTTACGGAACTCCATGATCTCTGTTAGTGATCGTAGATCCTCTGGTAGAGAATTCCAAATGGTTGGAGCTATGTGTGAAAAGGCTCTATTTGTTAATTTATGTGCTTTTAAGAAGTCTTTCGGAGTCTTTAGTTTATTTAATTGTCCTTTTCTGTGAGTAGG
Source organism: Ichthyophis bannanicus (assembly GCA_033557465.1). Classification (NCBI taxonomy): domain Eukaryota; kingdom Metazoa; phylum Chordata; class Amphibia; order Gymnophiona; family Ichthyophiidae; genus Ichthyophis; species Ichthyophis bannanicus. The sequence continues at coordinate 407,831,187 of CM066034.1, read as the reverse complement.
CTTAGATGGTTCTTTGCATATTAGATTACATAGTGTAGTCGGAGCCATGTCATTTAAGGCTTTGAATGATGTTATTATTATTTTGTATATTATCCTGCTTTGTATTGGTAACCAGTGAAGGGATGCTAGTATTGGTGTTGTGTTGGAGTGAGTTTATTTTTAATATAATTCTAGCTGTTGCATTTTGGGCTAGTTGGATTCTTTTAATGTTTTGTTTTGAAATGCCCATTAGTATTAGGTTGGCGAAATCAAAGTGAGGGGTTATGGTAGCCTGTATTATATTAATAAAATCTTGTATAAATACTAGTGGGCGTAGTTGTTTGAGGATTTTAAGTTTGAAATAAATTTTCTTTATAGTATTTCTAATGTGGGTTTCCATTGTAAGGTGTGTAACTATGATAACCCCTAGATATCTTATTTCGTTTTTTATTTTAATTTCTTGGTCTTGTAGTGTTATGTGGGTTGGAGGGATAAATGATTGATTTTTTGTTACGATTAGGACTTCTGTTTTAGCATGGTTTATGTGGAGGTTTTGAGTTTTTAGCCAAATTGTGATTTCGTTATAGCAGTCTGATAGGAGTTGTAATGGTAGGTTAGGGATCGTAAATGGAATGTACATCATGATATCATCCGCATAGAGGTGATATTGTACTCCAAATTTTTTAAAGATATTGCAGACTGGTTTTATGTAAATATTGAAAAGTAGGGCTGATAATGCTGAACCTTGTGGCAAACCTATTTCTTGTTTATATGTAGTGGAGGTTTGATTACCTATTCTTATATTTTGCGTTCTGTTATTTAAATAGGAGGTGAACCATTTATGTACTGTAGAGTTTATGCCTATCTGACGTAGGTTGTTGAGCATTATTGAGTGATGTACACTATCAAAGGCTGCTGATATGTCAATGAAAAGGAGGATGAATGCCTGTTTATGATTGTCGATTCCTCTTAGGAGAGTATCGATTAATACTGTTAGAAGTGTTTCTACTCCGTGGCGTGGCCGAAATCCATATTGTTGCTCATCAAGTGGGTAAGATGCGTCTATATATTCCTGTGTCTGTAATTGCACTACTTTTTCAATTATTTTGGCCAAAAATGGTATGCTAGAAATGGGCCTGTATGATACTGGAGATGTTTTGTCTAGATTGCAATTCTTTAGGATTGGGCGTATTTGTGCATGTTTGAGCGAAGGTGGGAGGTAACCTTGGGTTAATGAGAGGTTGACTATTGGGAGAATGTAGGATAGTAGTATTGGCAGTGTGTTTTTTATCCAAGATACTGGGCATGGATCTAAATAAGAAGTTGTGGTATTGAGTCCGGAGATGATAGTTTTTAATGTCACTTTTGAAATGGGGTAAAAGTTTGACCATTCATCTACAGACTGGTGAGAAGTGTTAAAGGTATCTAAGGGTATTGAAGGTTTCTTTGATTTGTTTTGATAGTGATTAGCTAGGGTTTGTACTGAGATGTCGGTGATTTCGTTGCTAGAAGTTTGAGCGTTATTGATTAGATTTCTAACAATGGAAAATAGCTCTCTAGGTCTATTATAAGATTTTGATAAGGTTGCTGCGTAGTAGTTTTTCTTTGTGTTGTCTAATGTTTCCTTATATTTTGTGAGATGGTTATTGTATATTTCTTTGTGTATTGTCAACTTAGATTTTCGCCATTTAGTTTCAAGTTTTCTTAGTTCTCTTTTCATTTGTTTTAATGTGTTGTTAAACCATGGTGTACTGTTTGTTTTAGTGTGTACCCTCTGTTTATTTGTGTAATTATTTTTAGCTGCATTGTTGATAGTTTCATACCAGTTGTTAACCGCATCATCCAAATCTGATGTGGATGGTAAGAGGTGGGGGATAGTTGAATCCAGGAATTCAGTTTCATTAAATTTTTTAAATTTTGAAGTAGGGCCACTTTTTGTGTAATTTTTGACGCTAGTGGTAGGATATATGAGGTTTATTTTGATAATATAATAATCTGACCAAGGCGTCTCTGTGCATTCTATGGAATTTGAGTTGACTAGCTTGAAGAATGTATCAGGAAGAAAAACCAGATCAAGTGTTCCTCCTCTGATATGTGTTGCGGTGTTTATTATTTGATGATAATCTATATCTGATATAGTGTCTAGGAATAGTTTGGAGTCCAGTGTTGGTAGTGATGGAAGGTTAAAATCGCCTAGTATGTTTATGGGGTTTTGTTCGGTAGATGAGCTAAGGAGTTCAATAAGAGAATCCAGGCAATCTGGTCTTTGGTCTGGAGGTCTATAAATTAAACAAATTCTCATGTGGCTGATTTTTATCAATAATGTGTCTGTTATTAGAGATATTTGATTGGATTGATTTGGCATTTAATATCTTTTTCGTCGTCATTAGTACTCCTCCGCCTCTTTTATTGGATCTATGTTTGTAAAATATGTCATAGTTTTCATTATCAAGTTGATTTAGGTAGACTGTATCTGTTTCAGAAAGCCAAGTCTCTGTGACACATAAGATGTCTGGTTTTAAGTCTGTTATCAGATCATTAAATATAGGGAGCTTGTTTTTCATTGATCGTGAGTTGATAAGGATGCATGATAGGGAGGATGAGTTGTTGGCGCAGATTTCCTTGCATGTTTGAAGTGAGTTTGTTTCTTTTATGTGTATTAGTCTATGATAGTTTATTTTTGGGTGGTTGTACGAGTGAGTGTGTCCAAAATGACAGTCATTTCGGGTATGTGTGTGTATTATAGGAATGGCCATATGATTTTTGCTATTTAAACTTAGTGATAGGTCGATTATTATTATCGCTAATAATATGCAAGTGCAGGATATTCTTAGAAGCATGATGTTAGAGTGTGACATTTTAATATCTGACTCAGTGGTATGTTAGCTGGGGTCTTGATAACGTGGGTACCTGGCTAAAGTGATAAAATCTGGTAGAGTTAATAAGTAGTAGGTTACTAACAACAGTAGGAAGGACAGTTATTGGCTAGTGTGGAGAAAGTAGAAAAGGTTTACAACAGTAGGGCAATCAGCTGTTACATATTAGCAGGGTAGTAATGAGGTGAGTTACTGACAATGGTGATAGATCTGATGTGAGTGGGTTACTGGCAACAGTAGTAATCTGAAGTGGGTTACTGGCAACAGTAATAAATCTGAGAGGAGTTACTGACAACAGTAAATCTGAGGTGAGTCACAGACAATAGTATTAAATCTGGAGTAAGTTACTGACAACAGTAATAGGTCAGATGTGAGTTAAAAAGCAATACTGATTGCTAAGAATGCTAAAGAACAATGCTAAATTCAGAATACTAAGTACTACATACTAGTCAATACTAAATTCAGGCAGTGTAGTTTAAATGCATTAATGCTGACAACAGTAAGGTGTTCCTATATAAGTAATGCTGACTACTGTATTCAAGTTAAGTAGTATAATATGATTAGTACTTCTATGCAGATAAGGATTGGAATTGTTGGTAACAGTATGTTATTAGGTTACCGAGGTAGAACGTTAAGATTTAATATTTAGTATAGTCCGGCAAACCTCATCTGTTCACGATAAGTCTGAGTTAAGATGGGTTACTGGCAACAGTGATGAATCAATCACAGTTAATCAAAAGTGGGTTACTGTCAACAGTAATAAGTCTTACACAGTTAAGGGAAAGTGGGTTGTTGGCCACAGTAATGAACACTAACACAGTTGGGAGGAAACGTGTTATTAGTTACTAATACAGCTCTGGTGTCATTTTGGTAATACTTGCAGTTCAGAGTAGGAGTCCAAGTAGAGGTAGATTTCTTATTGTTTCTGTGGTGTTAAGCTCTATGGAAGTGCCACCGCATAAGGGCCACGCCAAAGGGCCTTCTGGCGAGGCCCTCAGGCGCGGGCCCGCAAGGCGCGGGCGCGCCCTGTCGGCTTGGTTTTTAAGGCCTGCTGCCTCGTGCCCCGATTGGGTGATGCTGCCTGGTGGGAGTCTCTGGCCTGCTCGATCCCCGCTGGGAGAGCTCTTCATGAGGCCGGAGAGTAGGAAAAGGGCCGCGCGCCCTGTCGGCTTGGTTTTAAAGGCCTACTGCCTCGTGCACTGATTGGGTGATGCTGCCTGGTGGGAGTCTCCAGCCTGCTCGGTCCCCGCCGGGAGAGCTCTTCACGAGGCCGGAGAGGAGGAAAACGGCTGCGTGACCTGTCGGCTTGGTTTTTAAGGCCTGCTGCCTTGTGCCCCGATTGGGTGATGCTGCCTGGTGGGAGTCTCCGGCCTGCTCGATCCCGCCGGGAGAGCTCTTCATGAGGCCGGAGAGGAGGAAAAGGGCCGCGCGCCCTGTCGGCTTGGTTTTTAAGGCCTGCTGCCTCGTGCCCCGATTGGGTGATGCTGCCTGGTGGGAATCTCCGGCCTGCTCGATCCCCGCCAGGAGAGCTTTTCACGAGGCCGGAGAGGAGGAAAAGGGCCGCGCGCCCTGTCGGCTTGGTTTTTAAGGCCTGCTGCCTCGTGCCCCGATTGGGTGATGCTGCCTGGTGGGAGTCTCCGGCCTGCTCGATCCCCGCCGGGAGAGCTCTTCACGAGGCCGGAGAGGAGGAAAAGATGTTGACCTTCCACATCCGTCACCCCCTATTCCTAGTTTAAATGCATATCCACATACTGCCTGAATTTTTCACTTAGGTTTCTTTTCCCTGTGACAGAGAGATGTAGTCCATCAGCACAGTATAGTCTCTCGTTGGTCCATCTGTTGCCCCAGTTGCCAATAAATCGGAATCCTTCTTGTTTGCACCAGGTCTGGAGCCATGTATTAAAGCTGTTAATGCGATGCAGCTTTTTTGTCCCCTTACCAAGAACAGGTAGGACTTCTGAGAATGCAACAGTGTTAACAATGGGCTTGAGTATTGAATGAAAACATAATTTCTCTGATTAGTCTTAAATGTGCTACATTGAAACTTAGTTCTTCTACCTTTTGAAGGAGTAAACCGATCTACGTTTACCCATTCCACTCCATTCATTATTTTATAGACCTCTATATCATCTCACTCAGCTGTCTCCTTTCCAAGTTGAAGAGCCCTAAGCTTTTAAGCCTTTCCTCTTTGGGATATTCTTTCATCCCCTTTACCATTTGGGTTGCTCTTTCTGTATCTTTTCAAATTCTGCTATATCCTTTTTAAGGTATGGCGACCAAAGTTGCACGCAATATTCAAGGTGCAGTTGGACCATGGAGTGATACAGAGGTATTATATATAACCTTTGTTTTATTCTCCATTCTTTTCTTATGATTCCTAGCTTTTATGTGCTTATTTGGCCGTGACTGAACACTGGACAAAGGGTTTCAATGTATTCTCCAGGACCAAGCAGTAAGTCAGTCCTCACATATGGGTGACGTCGGCGCTGACGGAGCCCCCATACGGGGCATTTCCCCAGCTTTCAAAGAAAGCCTTTGGGAATGCAGGCACGCATGCGCGGTCCCCTTCCCGCCCAAAGGTGCCATCTTGCTCAGTCTTCTTTTTTCCGCAGAGCCCTATGGACGTGTGTCCTTGTCACCCATGGAAAAACTGGATTTTCCTGCATTGAGACGAAATTTTTCTTCAGTTCGACGTCGGTTCCCTTTCCCGCCTGGACTCGGTACACCGGTGCCGAGCCCGGATCTCTTTTTTCGTTTTTTGTCCTAAAGAGACTGCGTTCGCGCCAATTTTTCTTTTCCCTCGCAGCCCGATTTTTTGATCTTGCAGGAGCTCTTTTTCCCCCGATGGCTGCCAGTGGCTTTAAAAAGTGTGATCGGTGCAAGAAACTGATGTCTCTCACCAACACACATGACTGCTGCCTCCAGTGCCTGGGGCCTGACCACGATCCTATGGTCTGTAGTCCCTGTGGCAAAATGTCCTCGAAGGCATTGAGGAGCCATCAGCACCAGCGTGAGAAGATCTTCTCCGATTCTGCATCTGGTTGGGTCCAGACTTCGTCAGAGTCCTCGACGTCTCGGGAGTCTGACCCCAAGCATTGTCAGGGCTCCTCTGAGAGGGAGTCCCCCTCGAGGGAGCACCGAAGGAAGAAGAAACCCGCGAGGGCGGCATCGGTGGACGCTCGTGGCCCCTCCAGGGCCAGGTCGCATAGCCCCGATCGCCATCCCCGGTCTTCGGAGAGGCCTGCAAAGCATCCTCGTGTAGAGTCAAAGGCCCCGAGTCACGTGAGTACTGTAGTCCTCGTGGACTCTCCTCCGGGGGAGCCATCGTTGGGCCCGACGCCGTCGGAGCCCGATTCGGAGGCTGCTGGGTCTCCTGAGCTTGGACTCAGGTTGACGGCCTTGGAGAGCAGATTGTCTGCCTTCATGGAGCAGCAGCGGGTGCTGATCGCCGGTCTCACCGGCGCAACTGCCCCGACCACCGGGACCTCGATGTCCAAGTCGACCCTGGAGACCGAGCCGATCCTCGAGACCATGTGATCTCGAGTCGATCCTTGGCCGAGGTCACCCTCGGCCTCCCGTTCGGGAACAAGGTTGTCGATGCCGGTACCCTTGGCGTCGGGGCGGATGGTGTCGGTGCCCACCCACTTGGAGCCGCTCGATTCCTCTTTGGAGGAATCGGCATGGGAGACTGAGGAAGAGGAGTCCCCTGACTCCTTCTGGATTCGGTGCGTCCCTTCGGACTCACCGGGATTCGAACCTCGGACAAGGTCCCCCCCCGGAGGATACCCGGTTCTTGGATTTCATGCGGGACTTGGCCAAAGCCTTGGCCTTCCCGGCGGACCCCAAGGAGGAGCCTCGAGACGAGGAGCTCGAGGCCCTGCAGTATGACTCTCTTGCCAAGGAGGCCTTTACTGTACTGGTTCCTCCGATGCTGGAGCAGTTGTTCTTCCGCATCTGGGAGGCGCCAACCTCGATGCCGTTTCTAAGCAAGCAGGTTGATTCCATCTATCGAGTCCACAAGAGCCCCGGGTTCCAAAAGGCACAGCTACCACACCACTCCATGGTTGTGGAATAAGCCATGCATCGCCTGAAGAGTCAGAAGATGCACTCCTCGGTGCTTCCTGGCAAGGAAGGCCTGAACCTGGATGCCCTCGGTAGAAAGTGCTTCCAGGGCTCTATGCTTGCTTGCCGCGTCCAGACCTACCAGCTGTACATGGGCATGTACCTTCGAGACCTGGCAAAGGAGATTGCCGGGTTCTCTGCTGGTCTGTCCGAGGAACCCTTGCAGAGGTTCAAGGCCTTGTCTTCTGGTATTCGAGAGTGCTCAAAATTTCTCTCTCGAGCAGCCTATGATGGATTTGAGGCTTCGGCCCGAGTAGCAGGGGCTAGCATCGGTGCACGCCGCCAGGCCTGGCTACAATCCTCGGACCTCGAGCCATGGGTACAGGACAAGTTGGTCGATGTCCCCTGTCGAGGTGAAAACCTCTTTGGCAAGCCCATGGCGGAAAAGGCTGCCGAACTCAAGACCGAGACTCTTATCCGGACAAGGCTGTCCAGGAAAACCTCTGCCCCTTCTCAGAAGAAGAAGGGCTCGGGGAAAAAGACTTTTTACCCGAGGAGGACCACTGCCTACAAAACCTACCCTCCACTACCAGGCCTCTGTAGCTCCCAAACAGGGCCAGCAAGCCAAGGTGCAGGGTCATGGGCCCCATAGGCAGAAGGCTCCCAAGCCTCCTACTCCGGCTCCTGCTCAGCAGGGAGGGGGTTTTTGACTATGCCAGCATAGCCTCTCCTCCTCTCCAGGGCACAGGAGGTCGGCTGACCCTGTACGCAGACAGGTGGCCAGCCATCACAGGGGATACTTGGGTGTTAAGCATCATCGAGAGGGGCTATCTGCTCCACTTCACCCAGATACCCCCCCTCCTACTTTCCAGGGGAGCCTCCAAGACCCCCTCTGCACAGAAACTTACTCCTTCAGGAGTTGGAAGGTCTGCTACACGACCAGGCGGTGAAACCGGTGCCTCACCACCTGGAAGAACGGTATTCAAGAGTAAATGACCAATAATTTCAAACAATACCGTGAATCCCCCTCTCAACACTTCACCATATTTTTGTTGGGTATAAACCGCAAGAGGAAGAGAAAACACTCGACCTCACACGCAGTACATGCCCCTTTTTTTATTCATTTAAAAGGTTCTCATGCCATAATCTCAAAGCTGATATAAAGAGTACACTTATCCAGTCCATCGCACGACGTGCACATTTCGAGGCCAAAAAACCTTTGTATCAAGTGCTCTCAATGTATTGGAGTGTGACCAAACTTTCTTCAATCACCAAAAAATGCCGAACAAGCAGCTGTTGAAAAGAGAAAAGCTTGCTCAAGAATCGGCTTCTTCATAAGGGTTATCCCCAGGGGGTAATTTCCCGTGCATATCGCAGGGCTTTGTATTCTCATAGAGAATGTTTTTTTGATCCCGATTTTATTCAGGCCCGGTCTGGTAATAGATCAGAGGGTTATCTAACCGGCATTTTGCCGTATACGAGTCATTCGAATCAGGTGGCCGATCTTTTGAGGAAATATTGGCCTGTACTATCGGTATACCACTACTTTAGTAAGCTTTTACGGATTACCTATTCTCGGGGGAGAAATTTATGTGATGTTTTGGTGAAATCTGCTGTTTCTGTGGATCGACCCAGTTATCCGACCGTGAGGTCGGGGTCCCACTTACCGTGTAATCAATGTGGCTGTTGTGACACAACTGTTGCCGGGTCTGTATGGTCTGGGTCGGGTCGAAATTTTTATCGAAGATGGCAGACTACGTGTATTTCCACCTTTGTTGTGTACTTGCTGGAATGTCCTTGTTCATTACGATATGTGGGGAGTACTACGAGAGCGGTAAGGATTTGTTTGGGCGAGCATGCCTCAAGGCTCTGCCAATCTGTATTGACGGCCCCAGTAGTGCAACATTGTCTCGACCAACATCACTTGTTTGAACATTTGAAATGGACAGTGATTGATCATGTCCCGTTGGATCCTAGAGGCGGGGACCGTACGGCTAAGTTGCGTAGATTGGAACAGCGTTGGCTATTTACCCTACGGACTGTTTCCCCGCTGATCTGAATCGTGAAACTGACTGGTTGGGGCTCTGATGGTTCCTTTTAGGCTAGTCTTGATTTGCCTTTCACTATAGGGATCCCTGGGTTGAGTGGGGAAGCCCCTTGCAGTGATTGGTGTTCTCAAGTTAGTGGGCGTTTCTGTGGGCAACCTATCCTGAGCAAGCTTTTCTCTTTTCAACAGCTGCTTGTTCGGCGGTTTTTGGTGGTTGAAGAAAGTTTGGTCACACTCCAATACATTGAGAGCACTTGATACAGAGGTTTTTTGGCCTCGAAACGTGCACGTCGTGCGATGGACTGGATAAGTGTGCTTTTTATATTTATATCAGCTTTGAAAGATTAGATTATGGCATGAGAACCTTTTAAATGAATAAAAAAAGGGGCATGTACTGCGTGTGAGGTCGAGTGTTTTCTCTTCCTCTTGTGGTTTATACCCAACAAAAATATGGTGAAGTGTTGAGAGGGGGATTCACGGTATTGTTTGAAATTATTGGTCACCACCTGGAAAGGCAAGGATTCTACTCCAGGTACTTCCTGGTACCAAAAAGAACAGGAGGCCTCAGACCCATCCTCAACCTGAGAAATCTGAACAAGTTTCTGGAGAGGGAAAAGTTCAAGATGCTTACCCTTGGAATCTTACTGCCCTACCTCCAGCAGGGAGATTGGCTATGCTCCTTAGACCTGAAGGATGCTTATACTCACATTCTCATCCATCCAAGTCACAAGCAATACCTCAGATTTGTAGTGGGAGGGAACCACTTCCAGTACAGAGTGCTTCCCTATGGCCTCACCTCCGCCCCCTGGGTCTTTACAAAGTGCCTGGCGGTGGTTGTGGACTACCTCAGGAACCAGGGGATCTTTGTGTTCCCTTACCTGGACGACTGCCTAATCAGGGGCCAGTCTCCGCAAGAGGCCAGGCAGGCCACCTTCAGAACCATATCCCTGCTTCAGCACCTGGGGTTCGTTGTAAACTTCCCAAAGTCCACTTTAGTCCCCTCACAGGACGTGGAGTTCATAGGGGCAAGGTTGGATACCATCCATGCAAAGGCCTATTTGCCTGTGGACAGAGCTCACAGGCTGATGAAGTTGGTTGGCCAGTTTCAGGCGAACTATCTGGTCTCTGCCAGACTCTTCCTCCGGCTCGTAGGTCACATGGCTTCCACAGTGCATGTCACCTCAAATGCCCGTCTGCTCCTGAGGCCGGCTCAGTGGTGCCTCAGGGCACAGTGGGTACAGGCCACAGGAAAGTTGTCAGACAGGATAAGGGTGTCCAAACCCTTGGTGGACTCCCTACGCTGGTGGAGGCATCTCCCGAACCTGGTCGGGGGATTTCCTTTTCGAGCCTTCCCACACACTCAGGTGCTAACAACCGATGCTTCCCTGCAAGGCTGGGGAGCACATTTCCAGGGGACCCGCACCCAAGGCCTGTGGTCTCCATGCGAGGCCGCCCAGCAAATCAACCTGTTGGAATTGACAGCCATTCGGCTAGCCTTACGGACTTTCTCTCGGGTCCTCTCTCACCAGTCTGTCCTAGTTCAGACGAACAACCAGGTGGCTATGTTCTACGTGAACAAGCAGGGAGGCACAGGATCCTGACTCCTGTGCCTGGAAGCACAAGCTCTTTGCTCCTGGGCTATCAATCAGGGCATGACCCTCAAGGCAGTCTACCTCCCAGGCCAAGAAAACTACCTGGCGGACAGGCTAAGCAGACTCCTGCAGCCTCACGAGTGGCAGTTGGATCCTCGGGTGGTCCAACAGATCTTTCTGAAGTGGGGACTTCCAACCATGGATCTTTTTGCCAGTCCGCTGAACATGACATGTATCACACAACTTTGTGAATCTTGTTTTATCTTATTTATAGATAGAATTGCCCGTAACGGTTTTAACGGGTCTGACTGTGGGCTCCCAAAGCAATGAACTTATAACTTATAACATCATTTAAACATTATCCCGTTGAGTTATAAGGGTCATTGATGCAAAAAGGGCTTTAATCCCAAAGTTATAAGTTCATTGCTTTGGGAGCCCACAGTCTGAGACCCGTTAAAACCGTTACGGGCAATTCTATCTATAAATAAGATAAAACAAGATTCACAAAGTTATGTGATACATGTCACTTTCAGCATAGATTCAGAGTATATCATTTTAATATCGCTATACACTACTCTGAAAGAGAAGACCATTATTTAATTTGTGTAGTCCGCTGAACAGGCAACTACCCAAGTTCTGTTCCAGACAACCGCATCCTCTGAGGGCAGCGGCAGATGCATTCCTGATCTCCTAGTCAGAAGGCCTGCTGTATGCTTTTCCTCCCACACCTCTGGTGGCCTGGACTCTATTCAAAACCCAGCAGGACTGAGCCACGGTGATCCCAGGTGGCCCAGGCAGCCATGGTTCTCTCTTCTGCAGTTGGCGGTGGATGCTCCACTTTCTCTGGGGCTGCAACCCGACCTTTTGACTCAGGATCAGGGGTCCCTCTTGCATACCAACCTCAAATCCCTCAATTTGATGGCCTGGCTGCTGAAAGGCTAGTCCTTGCTCCTTTGTTCCTACCAAAGGAGGTTGAAGAGGTGGTGGTGGCCTCCAGGAAGCATTCCACTCGGAAGGCCTATGCTCTGAAGTGGCATAGGTTCTCCACTTGGTGTTCTCAACAGCAGGATGATCCCTTCTCCTTCTCGGTCCCAGTGGTACTCCAATACCTGCTCCACTTGTCCAACCTGGGACTTCAGTCCAACTCTGTCCGGGTTCACCTCAGTGCCCTCTCAGCTCACCACTCGCCGGTGGATGGACAATCCCTCTCGGGCCACCCTCTGGTGTCTCGCTTCCTCAGAGGCCTGCATCTGCTCAAGCCCCCTATTCGTCCACCGGCCACTGAGTGGGATCTCAATGTGGTCTTGCAGCCAATGACTCGCCCACCTTTTGAGCCGATGGCTACCTGCCACTTACATTTCCTATCCTGGAAGGTGTTGTTTCTTGTGGCACTCACCTCGGCTAGGCGTGTGAGTGAGCTTCAGGCCCTGGTCTCCGATTGGCTGTATACCAGGTTCTATAAGAACAGGGTAGTCTTGAGGACTCATCTTAAGTTCCTTCCCAAGGTGGTGTCCTTCTTCCACCTCAACCAGGAGGTTGTACTTCCGACGTTCTTTCCCAGGCCGCACACCAGTAGGGCCGAAACTGTCTTGCATACCTTGGATTGTAGAAGGGTGCTGTCCTTTTACCTAGAACGTACGCAGGGGCATAGACGGGCTTCTCAGCTCTTCATTTCCTTTGACCCTAATAAATTGGGGTTGCCTGTCACTAAGCGTACGTTGTCCATCTGGGTGGCAGACTGTATCGCCTGGGCGTACAGGGCAGCTGGCCTCTCCCTGGAGGGTCGAGTCACGCCCCACCGGGTCAGGGCGAAGGCCGCATCAGTAGCTCACTTCCGTTCTGTTCCGTTGGCAGACATCTGCCGGGCCGCTACTTGGTCTTCAAGCCAGACTTTTGCGGACCACTACTACCTTGAGAGGGAGTCCCGTAGGAACAGTGCTTTCGGGCAGGCGGTACTCCGTAATTTCTTTGAGGTTTAGGCAACTCCTACCCTCCGGCCCTGCTGTTGGGCTACCATTCAGGTGTGGTCTCCGAGAAGATGCTCTCACAGTTGCTGAAGCTCTAGAGGGAGCTCTATTTTTCAGCCTGGGTTCCTGGTAGCCAAAAGCTAGGGAGTCACCCATATGTGAGGACTGACTTCCTGCTTGGTCCTGGAGAAAGAGTAGTTACTCACCTGTAACAGGTGTTCTCCAGGAGCAGCAGGAATCAGTCCTCACGACCCTCCCTCCTCCCCTTGGAGTTGCAGTTGTATATAGTTCATTTTCTTTTTCGTGCTGTCTTTAGCTATGTCATTGGACTGAGCAAGATGGCACCTTTGGGCGGGAAGGGGACCTCGCATGCGTGCCTGCATTCCAAAAGGCTTTCTTTAAAAGCTGGGGAAATGCTCCGCATGGGGGCTCCGTCGGCGCCGACGTCACCCATATGTGAGGACTGATTCTTGCTGCTCCTGGAGAACACCTGTTACAGGTGAGTATCTACTCTTTATCCCCAGTAATGCCCAGATCCTTTTCCTCTATGGGGATTCCTAATGTGGAACCTTGCATCGTGTAACCGTAGTTTGTCATTCTTCCCTAAGTGTATAACTGTGCACTTGTTCACATTAAACTTTATCAGGGATTTAGATGCCCAGTTTCCCAAGTTTTCAAGATCCTCTTGCAATTTTTCACAATCTTCTTGTGTTTTTTTTTAAATTTATATTTATTAAATTTAAACAGTTACAATAAGCATCTTATAAGAAAAGTAAATTCATTTAAAGTAATAAAGGAAATCTCAAGAAACAAACAATTTAAAGTAATACAATCTTCTTGTGTTTTAACAACTTTGAATACTTTTGTTTCATCTTCAAATTTATTCATTTCACTCGTTATTCCTATTTCCAAGTTGTCTATAGATATATTAAAAGCAGTGGGCCCCGCACAGACCTCTGCGATATTCCACTGTTCATGTTTCTCCATTGAGTAAATTGATCATTTATCCCTACTGTCCATTTTCTGTTTTTTAACCTGTTCTTAATCCACAATAGTACACTGTCTCCTGTCCCTTGACTTTTAAATTATTTATTTATTTCTCATTCTTATATACTGCCTTATCTGACAAGGCGGTTTACAATCAACAGAACAAATTACATCGAACATATTTAACTATGTACAATAACAGTTAACTGTAAAACTATTTACATTGGTTGATCTAACAGGACTAGGGGATGCAATTAATAATTCAGGACTTTAAGTGAGAAGGCTGAAGGGGAAATGTGTATTAGCTGAATTGAGCAGGATGAGCGACAGTAAGGGTGGGATATGAAGTGGTGTTAAGGCACCTTCTGATATGTGGTAAAGTATTCTGGGTGAGAATGACCATACTGCTCATTTAAAAGGAATGTCTTTAATCTTTTTCTGAAATCAGTAAGGTCTTTTATTTCTTTTATAGCTGGTGGCAAGGCATTCCAGAGTGTTGGGGCATAATGGGAGAAAGCTTTTTTGTTTGTCATTTTGTTTGTCTTACGGAAGTCATCTGGATGACAGTGAATTTTGTGTACAGCCCTTTCTCAGTCTGGAATTTGGAGTTTTGGATATTAATGTGATGATGTGTGATGGTGCTATGTCATGTAACAGTTTAAATATAGTAACCACGTTTTTGTATTTAATTCGACTGGCTATTGGGAGCCAGTGAAGACTGTGTAGAATTGGTGTGATGTGATCAGTATTAGATGCATGCATTAATACACGTGTGTCTTTGCATGCATTAATGTGTGTGCAAGTTGTAGGTGTGCTAGTGTTTGCATTGGGAGACTATGGATGATACTATTACAATAGTCTAAATGGGAATCAATCATTGCTTGAATAGCTGATGGTTCGAGGAGTGGTCTTAGTCGTTGGAGCATTTTGGTTTTTCTCTTTATGGTTTGTGCGGAATTAGTTGTGTGCGTTGAGTGTTAGGGTCCTATCAATGTTAACTTCCAGGTATTTTATCTCTTCTTTTACTGTGAAATTTGCTCTTCCAAGGTGTATCTAAGGTGGTGGGGTGAATTCTTTATCTCTTGTTATGAATATGGCTTCTGTTTTTACTGATGTTTGTTCTCAGGTTGTTAGAGGCAAGCCACTCTGAGACTTCGTGGTAGCATGCCGTGATTTGCTCTAGATTACGTTTTAAAGTACTGACTGGGAAGTACATCATGATATCGTCAGCGTAAATATGGTAGAAGACTTTGTATTTTTGGAAGATTTTGCATATTGGCTGAAGGTAGATATTAAATAGAAGGGCAGACAGGGCTGACCCTTGGGGGATTCCCTGGTTTTTACTAAAGGGTTGGGATGACGTTTGGTCAATTTTTACTTGTTGGGTGCAGTCGTTCAGATATGAGTTGAACCAGGCCAGGGCTATTCCGCAGATTCCAATTTGTTGGAGTCTTGCTAATAGCATGCTGTGATTAATAGAATTGAAAGCTGCTGTGATATCTAGGAAAATCATTGACTGCATTTTTGGGTTTTTCAATACTTTTGGTGAGTATATCAAATAGTGCTGAGTAGGGTTTCTACTCCATGGTGTGTTCTGAAGCCATACTGTTGAGCATCAAGGGGAGAGTTTGACTGTAGGTGGTCCAGTAGACTGTTTTGAACTGTTCTATTACTTTTGCTAGGTACGGTAGACTAGATAATGAGCTTGGTTGTAGTTTGTCTAGCTTATTAGATTTTAATATAGGACGTATAGTTGCCTGTTTAAGGGATTTTGGCATGTAGCCTTGAGCTAAGGAAAGGTTTATAATCTTTTGTATTATTGGAGCTAGGGCATTATGCAACATCTTTACCCAGGTAACAGGGCATGGATTTCTTGGGGATGTGGTTGTGTTTATTGTAGTGACAATCTTCTCCAGTTGTGCTATGGAGATTGTTGAGAGTGAGTTTAGTTTTGGGGAATCAAGGGAGGGTTGTAATAAGGTGTTTGGTCTTTCCTCAAGAGCCTCTCATGAAGGACCTTGTTGAAGGCTTTTTGAAAATCCACTATATTGGCTGGCTCACTTTTATCTACCTGTTTATTCACACTTTCCAAAAAAAAATTAGTGAGACAAGACTTTTTTTTGGCTAAATCCATGTTGACTTTCTGCCATTAAATCATAACTGTCTACATTTTCAGTAATTTTATTCTTTATAATGGTTTGTAGCATTTTGCCTGGTATTGAAAGTCAGGTTCAGCAGTCTTTAGTTTCCTGGATCATACCTTGGAGCCATTTTAATAAAAATTGGCGTTAGATTGGCCATTCTCCAGTTTTCAGATACTAGAGATGATTTTAATGATGGTTCACAGATTACTAAAAGTAGGCCAGCACTGTAATATTTCAGTTTTTTCAGCACCCTGGATGTATGCCATCCATTCCATTTGATTTGCTATTTATCAAATAGCTGTATTGCATCTTCCATATTTATTGAAATTTGTTTCAATTCCTCCAATACATCACCTTTAAATGTAATTTCTGCCATGGGTAAGGTTTCCTACATCATGTTCAGTGAAAACTGAAGCACAACTTTGTTCACTTTCTCTGTTATGGCCTTGTCCTTTTAGTGCCCCTTTTTTACCCCTCTGTCATCTAATGGTCCAACTAATTCGCTTACAGGTGTTTTGCTACAAATGTAATTGAAAACGTTTTAATGCTGCGCTTTTGCTTCCACGACAAGCTTCTTTTCATGATTAGTAGTAGTAAATGAAATAAATGATTGCTTCATATAGCAGCTGGTTCAGGAACAAACACAAGTGGAATTTATTTTAGACCTAGTGAAACGCAGGATCTTGTGCAAGAGAACAGTGTTGGGGCACTTGGCAATAGTGGTAATAACATGATTATATTTGATTTAATGGAGGGAGGATAGCAAGGAAATTCCATGTATAGCATTTATCTTTCAAAAAGGAGACTGATAAAATTAGGAAAATGGTTGAGAAAAAACTGAAAGGAGCAACTGCAAAGGTTAAGTGTTTATATCACGACTGGTCATTATTTAAAAATACTATTCCATGCTTTAAGAAAGGTGGAAGAAAGACCAAACGCAGCCAGCATGGCTTAAAGGTGAGGTTAGAGAGGCTGAGAGAATCTTGCAAAAAATAGAGAGTGTCAAATGGTGAAAAAAGGAAACAAATACTAACAAGTGAAATATAAGGCATTGATAGAGAGAAATTTCATTTAGAGAAAGAGAGAATTTCATTTAGAAATTCTCCGGGAACAAGCAGGAAGTAATTCCTCACATATGAGTGATGTTTGCACCGACAGCCTGCGCAGAAGCATCTCCCCAGCTTTCAAGGAAAGCCTTTGGGAGATGCACAATGCATGCTTGGTCCACATTCTGCCCACGGGTGCCATCTTGCCTCAGTCTTCCTTTTTCCATGGAGCCCTATGGACGTTGTCCTTTTTTCCCCAGAAAAAATCTGATTTTTTTGTAGTTCAATTTTGTCTGGTTTGCTTACCGGTTCCTTTCTGCCCCCGGGTCAGTTCGCCTCAGTTCGTCTATCCATTTTCGACTTTTTTCATTGAAGTCTGCCTTGATCTGCGTTCGTAGTACCCTTTTTCAGCCGAAGGTCTCTGACCCCTGCCAGAAGGCAGGGACCCCCTGTTTCTGATGGCCTCAAGTGGTTTCAAAAAGTGTGACTGGTGTGGCAAAGTTATGTCACTTACTGATCCACATAACTGCTGCCTCTGATGCCTTGGCTGTAGTACGATGACTCAGACTGCGAGCTCTGCAGAACAATGACCCCAAATGCCTTAAAGAGCTCTCATCCGCAACAGGAAATTTTTTTCATAAGTCCGACTCCACCTCGGAGTCTCCAGTAGCACCACGTGCCAGAGCATCCTAAGAGTCCCGTGGCCACAGTTCCTCCGATCGGACGTCCCCGGACTTGGAGCTTAAGAAGAAGAAACCCTCGAAGACCGCCTCGGAGGACGGATCCAGGAAGAAGGTGAAAATCCACCACCAAGTCCTGTAGTCCCAGGCGTGAGTCCAAGGAGTCGGGGCAGGAGCGACCCTCCAAGTTGCCCTGCAAGGAGTTGTCTGTCCTGCCGACCAGCCTCTGGCTTCCAAGGCCATCCTCATCGAGGATTGCCCCTTGACAGTACTGACACCGAGCCTGAAGTCCTTGGTGCCTGCGTCGAAGGCTGCAGAGCCCCTACTATTGACATGGAGACCAGAATTGCAGCCCTAGGGAGCAGTATATTTGCCCTAGTGGCCATGTAGCGGGTGTTTGTCCATCTCTTCTGGTTCATCTGCCCTGATGGGACCATTACCGGTGAGTGCCTGCGTCTGACTCGTACTCCAACTTTGAGTCCGAATGGGAGACTGATGACGAAGAGTCCCCGGACACAAAGCGACACCGTGATATGCCCTTGGACCTGTCTCCCCTGGTGAGCTGACACCGCTCACCACCAGAGGACATTGTGTTCTTCAAATTTGTGAGATTTATGGCCAAGCCTCTCACAATCGAGTCAGAGACTGAGGAGGACCCGCGAACCTGGGGAATTGGAGATACTCCAATACGAGGCACCCCCAAAGGAAATCCTTACAGTTCCAGTCTCCTCGATCCTCGACTGCCTCCTCCAGATGTGGGAAACACTGGCATCTGTACCATTTGTCAGCAGGCGCCTTGACACTGTGTGTACCGGGTACGCTGGAGCCCAGGATTCCAAAAGCCCAGCTCCCCCACAACTCGATTGTCATGGAGTCAGCTATGCCCCAGCTTCAAAGCCAACAAACACACTCATCTGTACCGCCTGGCAGAGAGGCCCGAACCCTCTATTCTCTCATCCGGAAGGCTTTTCAGGGCTCGATGCTGGCATGCCAAATCCACTCATACCAGTTCTACATCAGTATGTACCTGAAGGAATTGTCGAGGCAGCTTGGGGGATTCTCGGCAGGCCTTGATGGAGACCCTAACCTCACTGGTATAGGAATGTTCGAAGTTCCTGTTCTGAGCAGCCTATGATGGCTTCGAGTCATTGGCTAGAGTGGCCGATGCAGGCATTGGACACGACGCCAAGCATGGCTGCAGTCGCCTGATGTAGAACAATGGATAAGAGGACAAGCTGATCGATGTCTATTGCACAGGTGAGAACCTGTTTGGGAAACCCATGGCAGACAAAGCAGCGGAGTTAAAGGTTGAATATGTGACTAGGACCAGGCTCTCGAAAAAGACCTCGGTGCAACCCCGAAAGAAAACCCTGGGGAAAAAGCCCCCTTTCCCAAGGAAGAAAGGGGGGTTCAGTACTACTCTGTACTTCCAAGCGTTCTCGGGCCCACAGCAGGCCCCGCAACAAAAAGGCCAGGGACATGGTTCCAGAAAACAAAAAGCCCCGAACTCCCAGGCCCAGCCCAGTGGAGGCTTTTGATTGTCTGGATGCAAACACCAGGGGGTCCTCTGCTGCCCACAGGGTGGGCGCCTAGCCCTGTTTGCTCACAGGTGGGCAGCCATCACCATGGATATCTGAGTGTTACAGGTGATCAAGGAGTGTTACCTCCTCCACCTACATCAGGCACCGTCCCCATTCTTCCCAGGAGAGCCCAGCAGGCCTCTCCTTCACCAGACCCTGCTCCTCACTGAGCTAGCAGGACCACTCCGGGACATAGCATGGAGCCATTCCCAAAACACCTCTGGGGCACCAGCTTCTACTCCAGGTACTTCCTCATCCCCAAGAGGACTGGGGGCCTCGGGCCTATCCTGGAATTGCGAGAGCTCAGCAGGTTTCTGGTCAGAGAGAAGTTCAAGATGCTGTCCCTTGGAACACTGCTGCCATTCCTCCAATAGGGAGATGGGCTTTGCTACTTGGACCTAAAAGATGCCTACACTCATTTCCTAATCCACCCTAGCCACAGAAAATACCTCCGTTTCATGGTGGGGGGACAGCAGTACCAATACAGGGTACTGCCCTAAGAGCTGGCCTTGTCTCCAAGGGTCTTTACAAAGTGCCTTGCAGTGGTTGCAGCCCACCTCAGATTTCACAGGGCCTTCATCTTTCTCTACTTGGACGACAGGCTCATAAAAGGGGACACAGCTGCAGAGGCACAATTCGCCATCAGACACTCCATAAACGCCCTGCGGCACCTAGGGTTTTGTCATAAGCTACCCCAAATCCCACCTCACTCCTGCTCAGAGCCTAGAGTTCATAGGGGCGCAGCTGGACACCCTTCAGGCAAAAGCCTTCCTCCCTCAGGAGAGGTCAGTACGCTAAAGCAAACTAGCCGCAGAGGTGCAGTGTACAGGACGCTACCCGCCTGACTTCTCCTCTGCCTGCTGGGACACATGGCCTCCACGGGACCCCAGTGCCTGCCTACAAATTAGAGCAGTCCAGTGGTGCCCTCGGCTCTGTGGACCCAAGCTACAGGCAAGCTCAGGGACAGGGTGCACGTGACCCACCAGCTGGTGGACTCCCTTGTATGGTGGCAGAATCCAGGTCACCTTCAGGCCGAGATGCCCTTACAGGCACACACCCCCCAGAAAGTCCTCAGCATGGGACGTCTGTCTAATGGGCTGGGGAGCACTTTGCGGGAGCCTCCAGACACAAGGCTGCTGGTCCCAGAGGGAATCCGAAATGCAGATTAACCTGCTGGAAATCAGGGCCATAATCTCCAGGAACAAGCAGGAATGTAATCGTCACATGTGAATGGTGTCGGTACCGACGGAGCCTGCACAGGAACGCTCCCCAGCGTCCTATAGGAAAGCTTTTGGAAGCAGTCCACTGCACCTGTGTCGCTGACTTCCCACCTTCTCAACTCCCTCTCTTCAGTAATTCATTTTCAGCAGAGCCAGCAGGAAGCAAATCCTGTCATCGCAGAAAAAACATTTTTGTGGATAGCGTCTGCCTTTCCGTCGACACCGGCACCATCTGACATTGCTGATTCCCCTATTCTTTTTTATTTTCTTTCTTCTTTTCTTATTTTGTAAAAAGAAAAAAAACCACACCTCAATAAACCCACTTGAGCGTTGATGCCCTTTTAGGCCTTCAGCCTGCTATACTCTTCATGTTTCAGAGTATGAAGAAACCAATTAGTGGTTTCAAAAAATACACTGTGTGCCAGCACCATTTCGGCAACTGACACACATGATGGTGTCTAAAATGTCTCGGCCCAGACCACCAGCCAAAGGACTTTCCACTTTGACAGAAAATGACCCTGAGAGACTTAGAGAACAGGGCCTTTAAATTAGGTACACTTAGAAACATAGAAATATGACGACAGAAAAAGACCACATGGCCTATCTAGTCTGTCCTTCCATAACAACTACAACAGTCCCCTTTTTACCTTTAGAGATCCTCTGTGTTTGTCCCATGCTTTTTTGAATTCAGTTACTGTCCTCATCTCTACCACCTCCACTGGGAGACTATTCCATGGATCCACTACTCTTTCCGTAAAGAAATATTTCCGCATATCACTCCTGAATCTATCTCCCTTCACCCTCATCCCATGTCCCCTCGTAGCAGAACTTGCTTTCAATTGAAAGAGGCTCTCTCCCTGAACATTTATGCCACGGAGGTATTTAAACATCTCAATCATATCACCTCTATCCCGCCTTTCCTCTAAGGTGTACATATTAAGATCCTTCAGTCTGTCCTCATATGCTTTATAATGAAGCCCACTAATCATTTTAGTAGCCACCCTCTGCACTGACTCCATCCTGTTCACATCCTTTTGAAGGTGCGGTCTCCAGAATTGCACACTATACTCCAAATGAGGTCGCACCAAAGACTTATACAGAGGCATTATCACCTCCTTTTTTTCTGCTAGCCATTCCTCTCCGTATGCACCCAAGCATACTTCTAGCTTTTGCCGTCGCCTTTTCTACCTGTTTAGCTACTTTAAGATCATCAGACACAACCACGCCTAGGTCCCACTCTTCTTTAGTGGACAAAAGTACTTCACCCCCTATACTATATTGCTCCCTTGGATTGCTGCAGCCCGAATGCATGACCTTACATTTTTTAACATTAAATCCCAGCTGCCAAATTCTAGCTAGATCCCTCCTCATGTTATCTACCCCTTCCTGGGCGTCTACTCTATTGCAGATTTTGGTATCATCCGCAAAGAGGCAAACCTTACCTGAAAGCCCTTTCGCTATATCACTAACAAAGATGTTAAAAAGAATCGGACCAAGGACAGATCCCTGGGGCACACCACTGATAACATCCTTCTCCTCAGAGTGAGCTCCATTTACTTGTACTCTTTGTCGCTTCCCACCCAAACAATTTCTAACCCAAGCAGTAACTTTAGGGTCCATCCCTAGGATGCTCAGTTTGTTTATAAGTCGCCTGTGAGGAACAGTGTCAAAGGCTTTACTGAATCTAAATACACCACATCTAGGGCTCTCCCTCGGTCCAGCTCCCTGGTCACCCAGTCAAAGAAATCAATCAGATTTGTCTGACAAGACCTGCCTCTGGTGAATCCATCCTGCCTTGGATCCTGTAATCCGCTGGACTCCAGAAACCTCACTATTTTCTCTTTCAGCAGCGTTTCCAATAATTTACTCACCACCGAAGTTAAACTACCCGGCCTGTAGTTTTCAACCACATCCTTACTTCCGCTTTTGTGTAAAGGCACCACATGAGCCTCTCTCCAGTCCTTTGGCACCACTCCCGACTCCGAGGCATTGAAAAGGTCAGTCAGTGGAGCTGCTAGATCGTCCCCAAGTTCCCTCAGTATTCTCGGGTGTATCCCATCCGATCCCATCGCTTTGTCTACTTTAAGTTGAGAGAGTTTCTCACGGACACAGTCTTTTGAAAATTGTTCAAGATGTCCATTGCTTCTGTTCCTATTTGTGGGTGTTTTCTGAGGTCCTGCTCCTGGTTCTTCATCTGTGAACACAGAACAAAAATATTTGTTAAGCAATTCCGCTTTATCCTTATCAGCTTCTACTTTTTGCCTATAAGGCAGTATCGTTGGCATCTACTTCTTTGAGGGCCTCTTCATCCTCTCCTGGATCTTCGGTATCCTCAAAGACCCAAGCACAAGGCTGCATCAGTGTCTACTGGCACCCACAGAGAAAGATCTTGCTCTAAACATCGAGATCCCTGGGAGTGGCCTTAGAGGTGGATCGGCCTGCTAAACAAGCCCGGCGGGAGGCCTTGCCCTCTAAAGCTATCGAGGGGTTCCAGGATGCTCCCAAAACCTCGATCTCTGGAGAGCTGCTAACATGCTCTCAGACTGTTGCACAAATACTCGCCATCGATACCCAAGCATTGGCAACCTCGACAGACCAGTGTATACTGGCCATCGAGCATAATTTGGTAACCCTACTTGCAGCCACTGGTTCCAGGTGCAACATCGCTCCCACCCATGCCCTCTCTGGAATCCCCTTACTAATACTGGTGCAAGGCACAAACAGTGCACCGAGGCTGAAACATTGGTACCAGCATTTATCTTCTGGTGCCCACCGTACTCGTCGATACTTCAAATCCTCAGATTCTGATTTGGACTCACTCGATTCACAAGGGCTCCAGGACCTTTCTTCAGACCCTTCTCCACCTTCAACAGCGGCGCATATCTCCGCCAGAGGACATGTCTTTTCAGGAATTTATTTGAGACCTAGCCAAAGGTCTCTATCACGGTGACATTGGAAAAAGGGCAGAGGAACTGGAAATCCTCCAATTCCCAATGGCATTCAAGGAAGCAGCCACCTTAATGGTGCACCGCATCCTTCATGACCTTATGCTCTGTATGTGAGAGATGCTTTTCACAGTCTCACCTCCAAGCAGACGTCTCGATACCAGATACCGGTGTGTCCCGGCTTTCAAAAGGCACAGTTTCCCCACAATTCCATGGTGGTTGAATCAGCTATGCGCCAAATCAAGAGCTCAAAGACTCCTTTCTCTAACCCACCCGGTAGGGAATCGAGAACATAAGAACATAAGATATGCCATACTGGGTCAGACCAAGGTCCATCAAGCCCAGTACCCTGTTTCCAACAGTGGCCAATCTAGGTCATAAGTACCTAGCAGTTTCCCCAAAAGACACAGGTTCCTCACTGCTTGTATTGGGTCAAGCAGTGATATCTCGGGTTCCTTTTAATAATGGTTTATGGACCTTTCCTCCAGGAACTTGTCCAAACTTTTTTTAAACCCAGCTACACTAACAGCTTTTACTACATCTTCCAGTAACAAGTTCCAGAGTTCGATTACATGTTGAATGAAAAAATATTTTCTCTTATTAGTCTTAAATAGGTTACCCTGTAGCTTCATTGCATGTCCCCTAGTCTTTTTATTTTCTGATGACGTAAACAATCGATCTACATTTACCCGTTCCACTCCATTAATTTATAGACCTCTATAATATCTCCCTTCAGCTGTCTCTTTTCCATGTTGAAGAGCCCTAACCTTTTTAGCCTCTCTTCATAGGAGTATCCTTCCATCCCCTTTACCATTTTTGTGGCTCTTCTCTGTACCTTTTCTAATAACGCTATATCTGTTTAAGATACGGTAACCAGAACTGCACACAATATTCAAGGTGCGGTTGCACCATGGAACGATAAAGACGCATTATAAAATCCTTTGTTTTATTTTCCATTCCTTTCCTTATGATACCTAGCATTGTATTTGCTCTCTTGTATGCCGCTGCACACTGGGCCGAGAGTTTTAACATTATCCATGATGACGCCTAAATATTTTTCCTGGGTGGTGGTTTCCAATGTGGAACTTGCATCGTGTAACCATAGTTTGGGTTGTTTTTTCCTAGGTGCATAACTTTGCACTTGTCCACATTAAATTTCATCTGCCATTTGGATGCCCAGTCTTCCAATTTATCAAGATCCTCTTGCAATTTTCCACAATCCTGTTGGGTTTTAGCAACTTTAAATAGTTGTGTGCCATTTGCAAATTTGATAACCTCACTCATTATTCCATTTTCCAGATCATTTATGAATATGTCAAAAAGCAGCGAACTCAGCACAGATCCCTGGGGTACTCCACTATTCACCTTTTCCCATTGAGAAAATTGGCCATTTAGCCCTACCCTCTGCTTTCTATCTTTTAACCAGTTCCTGATCCACAATAGTATAGTATATCCCATGACTTTTTAGTTTTGCCAAAATGAGGGACCCTGTCAAAGGCTTTCTGAAAGTCCAAATACACTATATCGACCGACTCATCTTTGTCTACCTGTTCACACTTTCAAAAAAACATAACAGATTAGTAAGACAAGATCTTCCTTGTCTAAAGCCATATTGGCAGTCTCCTATTAAGCCATGACTATCTACATGCTGAGTAATTTTGTTCTTTATGATGGTTTCTAGCATTTTTCCCGGTACTGACATCGGGCTTAATTGTCTGTAGTTTCCCAGATCACCCCTGGAACCCTTTATAAAAATTGGTTTTACATTGGCGATCCTCCAATCTTCAGGTATTACAGATGATTTTAATGATAGTTCACAGATTACTAATAGCAGGTCTACAATCTCATATTTCAATTCTTTCAACACCCTTGGATGTATACCGTCCGGTCCAGTTGATTTGCTACTCTTCAGTTTATCAAATAGTTGTAATACATCTTCCCGGTGTAGTGATATTTCTTTCAATTCTTCTGCACCATCACCTTTAAATAGCACTTCAGTCATGGGTAACATCCCGACATCTTCCTCAGTAAAGACAGAAGCAAAGAATTCATTCAGTCTCTCCGCTATAGCCTTGTCCCCTCTTACTGCCCCTTTTACCCCCTCTATCATCTAATGGTCCAGCTGACTCTCTCACAGGTTTTTTGCTACGAATGTACTTGAAAAAGTCTTTATTATGCGTTTTTGCTTCTACAGCAAGTTTCTTCTCAAATTCTCTCTTTGCCTGCCTTATCAATGCCTTGCATTTAACTTGACAGTGCTTGTGCTATTTCCAGTTTTTGTCATTGGCTCTTTTTTCCATTTCCTGAAAGATGCTTTTTTGGCATCAACAGCCTCTCTGACCTCACCTTTAAGCCATGCTGGCAATTTTTTGGACTTCCTTCCACTTTTCTTAAAGCTTGGAATACAGCTGGTCTAGGCTTCCAAGATAGTATTTTTAAACAGCAACCAAGCTTGATGTAAGTCTTTAACTTTTGCACTACTCTTAGTTTTTTTTAAACTATTTTCCTCATTTTATCATAGTCTCACTTTCGAAAGTTAAAAGGTAGTAATGTGGATTTCCTTACCATCCCACCTCCATTGATTAAATCAAACGTAATCATGCTATGATCACTATTGCCAAGTGGCCCCAACACTCTTATCTCTTGCACCAGATCTGGTGTTCCACTAAGGATTTAGTCCAAAATGGTTTCCCCTATTGTCGGTTCTTGAACCAGCTGCTCCAAGAAGCAGTCATTTATTTCATCTAGAAACTTTAACTCCCTAGATATACTGCCGTGACACTGACCCAGTCAATACCGGGGTAATTGAAATTGCCCATTATTATTACTGTCCTGTGACTTTTGTTAGCTTTCCTGATTTCTTTGAGCATTTCATCATCCATTTATTCATTCTGGCCAGGCAGTTGATAGTACACCCCCACTGCCATCGCCTTCCCCTTTTTTCATGGAATTTCAATCCATAGAGATTCTACAGCAAATTTTTTTTCCTGCAAAACTTTAATCCTTTGTGACTCAATACCCTCTCTAACAGAGCGCAACCCCTCAATCAATTTGATCAGTTCTGTCATTACGATATAGTTTGTACCCAGGCATCGCAGTGTCCCGCTGGTTGTCGTCCTTCCACCATGTCTCTGAGATACCAATCATATCTAATTTCTCATTTAGTGCTATATGTCATGACTCTCCCATCTTATTTTTTAGACTTCTAGCATTTGCATACAAGCATTTTAGAGACTGTATTGTAGTCATTAATCTGGTTATCGGTAGGCAGGGGTAATTTGGAATCTTTAAGCTCTGTCTGCTCTGTACTCAAGGGCATTTGGGCTACCTTTGTCTTTATTGGAACCTCTCTGCTGATGTGCCCTAACTTCATTTTTTTGGTAGTATCCTTCAAGGATACATTGTTCCGAACCATGCACTCTAGGGCGACTGTCGTCTCTCCCCTATTATCTAGTTTAAAAGCTGCTCTATCTCTTTTTTTTTTTTTTTTTTAAAGGTTAATGCCAGCAGCTTGGTTCCATCCCGGTTAAGGTGAAGCCCATCCTTTCGGAAGAGCCCCTCCTTTCCCAAGAATGTTGCCCAGTTCCTAACAAATCCAAACCCCTCATCCTTGCACCATTGTGTCATCCACGCATTGAGACTCCGGAGCTCTGCCTGCCTTTTGGGTCCTGCACGTGGAATGGTTAGCATTTCGGAGAACGCTACCCGGGAAGTTCTGGATTTCAACTTCCTACCTAAAAGCCTAAATTTAGTCTCCACAGCCTCCCTACCACATTTTCCATTGTTGGTACTGACATGTACCAAGACAGCAGACTCTTCCCCAGCACTATCTAAGATCTTGTATAGGTGATGTGTGAGGTCCACTACCTTCGCACCAGGCAGGCATGTTACCAGGCAATCCTCACGTCCACCAGACACCCAGCTATCTACATGCCTAATGATTGAATCACCAACTATAAAAGCTGTCCTAACCCTTCCCTCATGGGCATATGGCCCTGGAGAAACTTCCTTGGTGTGAGAAGGTTTTACATCACCTGGAGGACAGGTCCTAGCTATAGGATCAATTCCTGCCACACCAGGGTGATGCTGTCCTGTCACGTGACCTCTCTCCTACATGGCAACAGGAATGCTGCCAGATTAGAGGTGGGACTTCAGGACTAAATCCCTGTAGGTCTCGTCTGTACCTCTTTGTCTTCCTTATGTCTTCCAAGTCTGCTACTCTTGCCTCCAAAGACTGGACTCGTTCCCTGAGAGCAAAGAGCTCCTTGCACCTTGTGCACACGTTAAACCCCTCACCAACTGGGAGAAAATCATACATGTGACACTCAATGCAAAAGTCTGGAAAGCCCCCATCTCGTTGCTGGACTGTTGTCTTCGTTTTAAGGTTGTGTTTAGATATTTAAGTTCTTTACTTACTGAGGGTTACTGGGGATACTTATACTAATAAAACTACATCTAATATGTTTAATATAGTAACATAGTAACATAGTAAATGACGGCAGATAAAGACCAGCATGGTCCGTCCAGTCTGTCCAGCAGTACGGCAAGAGTAGATGCACCTGTCGCTCTGTGCAGGCCACCCCCCTCCCCCCCCATGTCTCTGTCTAGGGGTGAACCCACTACTCCATGTAGGACACCCCTACTTGTTGAGAAGTTAGATGGTTCAGTTTATAATGTACTTTGTTCTCCTGAAATTTAATTAATCTCAGGTCCTTAATGTATACTGATGAGAATAAACAGCTGCATCTGAGAGTGAATATGGCACTTCCTTTTCTTTAAGAGGTTTAAGCACCTATAAAGCTACTATTATCCCAGGGTGAGTGGGTGTCGGGGAGGGAGGCAGGGAAAGAAGACTTATTAAAAGTTGGCTGCTACACAGTACCCTTTCCTTTGCTTCTAAGGTAATCTGTGACCAATCTCCAGGGGGAGTCCCACAGCCCTTGCTTAGATAGAGGGCGTCTTGGGTTCTAAATCTAACCAGAAAGCTCTCCTCTGTGTTTTAAATTTAAACTGAAAACTCTTTGCTGCTACTAGGCCATGACCGATTTAACAAATACACTGGGTTCACAGATTAATCAGCTTTATTCTAAATAATTCCTTTCTCCCCAAGATTTAGAAAACTTCCCAGAAGTAATACTTACAATTGCAGATCTCTCCCCAGAAGTAGCAGTCCCCTTTTGTACGCCTTCAGCCCCCGATGCCTTTGGGCTTCGATACCTCCGGGCCTCCATGCTCTCAGCTAGGATCAATTCCTATATACTTTATATGGGAATGTTCCTAAAGGTGGTCTCCAGGGATCTCAAAGCATTTACTCCTCTCCTCCTGGATGAAAAATGGGCAGACTATCTAGCCCTAGTTAAACATAGCCAATATGTATCAAAATTAGTCAATAGAGCTACCTTTGATGTTTTTGAGTGCACGAGCAGGGCCTCAACAATTTGAATCAGTGCACATCGCATTGCATGGCTTCAGGTCTCAAATCTTGAACATTGGGTTCAAGATAAGCTGGGCAACATACCTTGCACAAGGGCAAATCTCTTTGGCAAAGACCGGCAAGATAAAGCTGCTTAATTGAAGTCTGAAAATACTACTCTGAAGAGACTGTTCAGAGTAACAGCTGAGCCTAATAAGAAAAAGACTCCTGCAAAGAAGTCTCTTTACAATAATAAGAAATTCTTCTTTTCCTATTACCCTGCATCTCAATATAAGGACCAGGCCTCATAGAAGAGGCAACAACCTCCTAAACAGCAGAAGAAGCCACAGGTGGCTAACTTTCTGCCAGCCCCACAGCCATAGGCTGCGCCTGGTTTGACTAGTTCCTAGAGAACATTGACATCCTGCCTCTGGAGGATCCCCAACCTCTCCCTATAGCAGGCAAACTGTGTCACTGCACCCACAGATGGCACCTAGTTACCTCAGACCAGTGGACACTCACCATAGTTCAGGAGGGGTACAGACTTCACCTGCAAGCTCTGTTCCCATCCACAATTAAAGGGGAGTGTCAAACACAACCCCCGCTCACTGCTAGGTCACAATATCCCAGCAGTTAGTGGGCTTCTACTCTCCCTACTTTCTCATTCCAAAGAAAACCAGAGGGTACAGGTCCATTCTGAACCTCAGAAACTTCACCAAGTTTCTAGTCCACAAAAAGTTCATAATGATCGCTCTCGGCACTATTCTTCCCTATCTTCAGAGTCAGGACTGGCTCTGTTCTCTAGATCTAAAAGAAGCGTACACGCATATCCTCATCTATCCAGGAGACAGGAGGTATCTACGCTTAGTCTTTCAGGGAAAACATCAATATAGAGCCCTTCCCTTCGGACTTACTTCTGCCCTAAAAGTCTTCACAAAGTGCATGACAGTTGTAGCCGTAAATCTACGAACTCTAGGGATATTAGTTTTCTCCTACCAATACGACTGGCTAATAATGGCAGACACATCTGGCTAATAAAGGCACACACAAGAGGTGTTGCTGTCCATGCATCGTGCCATAACAGTACTACAACACTTGGGATTTGTCATAAACTTCCCAAAATCCCATCTCACTCCAACTTAAAGACTAGAGTTCATCAGAGCCCTGCTAGACACCCAACGGTCCAATTCATTTCTTCCCCAACTCCATTGTACTCATCTAGTAGAACTAGCGTCCCAGACTCTCTTAGGAGACCATCTGACAGCCTGAGATCTGCTGCAGCTTCTTGGGCACATGGCCTCCATAGTACATGTCGTTCCACATGCCTGACTACATATGCAGATAGCCCAATGGACTCTGACCTCCCAGTGGAAGCAGGCCTTAGGCTGTCTCGGGGACAGGATCTAAGTCACTGCCAACTTAACCACATCCCTTCAGTGGTGGTGGTCTTCAGAAAATTTGCTTGTAGGGTCACCTTTTCAGATGCTTCCACGTAAATGCACCCTGATGACAGATGCCTCCAAGCGTGGCTGTGGAGCCCATATGGGCAACCCGATTAACAGGGACTCTGTACGGTACAGGAGTTGCAACTTCAGGTCAATCTCCTGGAACTTTGGTCTATCGTCAGTGCCGTCCAGATGTTCCAACACCACCTCACAGCGCAACAGGATGGACAATCAGGTTGCCATGTTCTATGTGAACAAGCAGGGGGGAATGGGCTCTTGGGTACTCTGCGAAGAGGTGATCCACCTCTGGTCCTTTGCCATTGTGCATCAGATACACCTCCAAGAAGTGTATCTATTGGGAGAATCCAGTGACTTGGCAGACAGACTGAGTCACATCCTCCTTCCCCATAAATGATCTTTCCATCCGGTCACAGTGTCCTACATCTTCCATACTGGGGAAGTCCAGATATAAATCTGTTCGCAACTCCGCAGAATGCCAAGCTTCCTCGTTTCTGCACAAGGACTCCCACATTCCCCATCCAACAGGTGGATGCGTTCCACCTTAACTGGTGTTAGGGCCTACTTTATGCGTTCCCTCCGATACCCCTTATTCCCAAGACACACTTCAAGCTTCAGTCCGACAGGGGCTCCATGATTCTTATAGCCCCTCACTGGCCGTGGCAACCATGGTTTCCGCTGCTGCTACATCTGTCAGCCTCATCCTCTCCGATTGGGGTACGCGCTGGATCTCCTCTCAGGACAATGGCTCACTACCCCATCCCAATCCACAGTTGCTCTGCCTCACAGCTTGGCTCAGGAGAGCATAGCCTTACAGGGCTTTGACCTTTCTAATGAGGTTAATTAGATCCTCTTAGCTTCTAGAAAGCCCTCCTCCAGACGTTCATATGCTTTTAAGTGGCATTGATTTTTGGTCTGGTGTTCCCAGAAGGATCTCAATTCTTTTTCTGTTCCAGTGGAGTCGCTCCTTTAGTATCTCCTCCACCTATCTTCGACAGGTCTAAAGACAAATTACCATTTCGCGTCCACATAATTGTTTTGTAACTGAAAATTATTTTCTGTGATTTTTTTATTAAGATTATAGCTAAATGATGCAGAATATAAAGTTTTTTTGAAAAAAAATTATTTCTAAGAAACAGTATAACTCCAGGAACAAGCAGGAATGTAGTCATCACATATGGGTATTGACGGAGCCTGCGCGGGAACGCTCCCCAGTGTCCAATTAGAAAGCTTTTGGGAGCATCCCACAGTGCCTGCGAGCTGCCTTCCTGCCTTTCCCAACTGCCTCTCTCCAGTTCTTCGTTTTCTGCGGAGCGAGCAGGTCGTGTTCCTGTCACCGCAGAAAATTTTCTTTCTTTTTTATGGTCGCGTCTGCCTTCCTCGATGCTTTACCCGTACCGCCGGTTTTTTTCTTTATTTTCTTTAAAAAAAAAAAAAAATTTCTTAGTACTTTTTTTCCCATTTTTTCCAGGTGCATGCGCCATTTTGGGCCTTAGGCCCAAGATTTTTTCCACAATGGAAAAACCCTCTTCGGGTTTTAAAAAGTGAACCAAGTGTGGCGGTACCATCTCCGTCACCGACACCCATGAGTGGTGTCTGAAATGTTTAGGTGCTGACCATTCCATCTCGGAATGTATGGCCTGTGCCATGATGTCCAAGAGAGGTTGACAGAACCGAGCTGCCAAGCTCAGTACCCTGTTTCCCTCGGATGCAGCTTCGGTGGCATCGACGTCTTCCAGGGCCTCGTCTTCCTCCCGTGGATCTCAGGTAACTAAACATAAGCCTAGCCGGTCCTCAAAGGGTAGATCTCCTTCTAAGCATCGAGATGCCTCTGGCATTGCCCTTGAGGATTCTGCACCGGCAAAATTGCCCCGGTGGGAGGCTTCGGCTTCCAAAGCATTATCGGGGCTCCAGGATATTCTCGAGGCCTTGACCTCGGCAGAACTACTGGTGCCATGCTCTGGGGTACCGGCGGTTTTCTCCGGTACTGACATACAGGCATTGGCAGCGTCGATAGACCAGAGGGTTCTGGCTATTGAACGCAATCTGGTGGCTCTCCTTGCGGCATCGATACCCTCGGAACCGTGTCAGACAGTTCAACCGGTACCGGCACCGACTCCGGCACCGGTATTGGTACCGGTACCAATAACATCGGCATCGACATCAGTGTCCGCATTGCCGGCACCCAGCCATGCAATACCTTCTGGTACCGTTCCCCTCGGTACCGACTTAGGTCGGTACGGGTATCGGGCTCTTCAAGAGCATCCCGACAACAGGTACTTCGAGTCCTCAGAGGAATCTGAGGATTCTGACAGTTCTGCCGATGCGGGCATACTTCTCCCAGAGGAGCCTTCCTCCCCTAAATGCAGGATGTCTCCTCCAGAGGACATTTCTTTTCAGGATTTCATCAGGGAGGTGGCTCGGAGTCTGTCCATTACTGTGGCCCCTGAAACAGAGCCCAGAGCAAAGGAGTTGGAAATTTTACAATATCCTAAAACTCCTAAGTAGGCAGCTACCTTGCCCATCCATGAGATCTTGCATGATCTCATGTTAAGAATGTGGGAGACACCTCTTACCACCTCTCCTCATTTTCGTAGACTTTATACTCTGTATCGAGTCCTTCCTTGTCCTGCTTTCCAGAAAACTCAGCTTGCTCACCACTCTATTGTAGTGGAATCAGCTATGAGAAGGATCAAGAGTGCAAAGAGGCATGCCTCTAATCCTCTGGGACGTGAGTGCAGAACTTTGGATGCTTTTGGACGTTGTGTCTTCCAAGCTTCCATGCTTTCTGCCAGGATCAGTTCCTATAGTCTATATATGGGAATGTTCCTGAAGGAAGTCATAGGTGATTTAGAGGCTTTGAGTCCTCTTCTTCATGAAGATAGAAGACAGGATTTTCTCACATTGGTCAAACATGCCCAAGATGTTTCTAAATTTCTCAACCGTGCAGCTTTTGACTGTTTTGAGTGCATAAGCAGAACCTCTGCCATTGCCATAGGTGCACTTAGAATTGCTTGGCTCCAGGCATCTGATCTGGAGTTCTGGGTACAAGACAAACTGTGAAATATTCCTTGTACTGGTGAGAACCTGTTTGGTAAAGATTGGCAGGAAAAGGCCAATGAGTTGGATGCTGACAACTCCACCTTGGATAGATTATCCAAGTCCACAGCTGATCCTGCAAGAAAGAAACCTTTCAAGAAACCATTCTTTTCTAAAAAGAAAAGATATTATCTTGCTTATTCTCAGCAGGGACATTCTGCAGGTCAGCTTGTCAGGAAAGGTCAGCAACCACCCAAACAAAAAAAAGCAAAGACTGCTAAGCTTCAGCCGTCCCAGCAGTCTCAGCCTCCACAAGGCCTTTGACTTTCAGCTAGAGAACTTAGCCTTCCTGACTCTCATTGGACCAGAGCCTTCCACCATTCCAGGAAGGTTGTGTCACTTTGCCCCCAGATGGGGGCAGATAACAGCAGAGCATTGGGGACACTCCATCATAAAAGAGGGGTACAAGCTTCATTTTTCGAGCATGCCCCCTCCCACAATGGATAAGGCAGTTAAATTCTCCGACCTCTCTCATCAACCTGTTAGGTCAGGAGGTCACTATGCTTCTTGCCCAAGGGGCAATAGAAGTACCCATCCATCAGCAGGGTACAGGGTTTTACTCCCCCTATTTCCTTATCCCAAAGAAAACAGGGGGATACAGACCTATCTTGGACCTCAGAGAATTGAACAAATTTCTTGTCAAAGAGAAATTCAAGATGATTTCTCTAGGAACTCTGCTGCCATACCTTCAGAGTCAGGATTGGCTTTGTTCTCTAGATCTCAAGGATGCGTACACCATGTTCTCATCCATCCAACTCCCAGAAGGTTCCTTCGGTTCCTTTTTCAAGGAAAGCACTACCAATACAGGGTGCTTCCTTTCGGCCTGGCCTCAGCACCAAGGGTGTTCACGAAATGCATGGCTGTGGTAGCAGCATTTCTCCGCACTCTAGAGATATTCATCTTCCCCTACTTAGAGCCCCAACAGAGTCAGAGGCCAGGACTTCTCTATCCTGCACAATGCGTATCCTTCAGTATTTGGGTCTGATAATAAACATCCCAAAATCCAATCTAACTCCCACTCGGTCTTTAGAGTTCATAGGAGCTTTGCTGGATACCAGAAAGGCAAGGACCTATCTCCCCCAGGCCCGTTGCCTTCGCATGGTGCAGTTAGCTTCTCAAGCAGTGCTAAAGCCTGATCTCACTGCCCGAGAAATGCTACAACTACTAGGCCACATGGCATCTACTGTGCATGTGGGTCCCTATACTCGCCTCCATATGAGGGCAGCCCTGTGGACTTTATCCACTCAATGGACCCAGGTATCAGGATGCCTGTCAGACAACATAGCAAACACATGTCGCCTTATTTTGTCCCTCCAGTGGTGGAAGTCCACTCAAAACCTGTTGCTGGGGTCCCCTTTTCAACAACCCTTACCCCAGGCAACTCTCACAACAGATGCTTCTCCGATGGGTTGGGGAGCTCATCTGCAAGACCTCTCCACCCAAGGCACCTGGTCTCTACAGGAGACTCATCTACATATCAATCTCTCGGAGCTCAGAGCAATCTTCCTTGCTCTTCGAGTGTTCCACACCCTGCTCAGCTACAAGACAGTCCTCATTCATATGGACAATCAAGTAGCGATGTTCTACGTGAACAAGCAGGGGGGAACAGGCTCTCTGTCGCTTTGCAACGAAGCTTTGCGATTATGGGCCCTCGCCAGAGAGCATCAGATTCATCTCCTGGCAATGTATCTTCCAGGCATAAAAAACTCTTGGGCAGACACTCAGTCGAGTTCTGCTTCCACATGAGTGGTCTCTGTATGCAAACCAGGTGGCCAAGATTTTTCAAATTTGGGGAACCCCGGACATAGACCTCTTTGCAGGTTTGTGGAATGCCAAACTTCCCCGGTTCTGTTCCTGAATTCCGGCTCAGGGGGCTCAGGCCAGGGATGCTTTCCTCCTTTACTGGGGTCAAGACTTCCTGTATGCCTTTTTGCCCATTTCCCTAATTCCCAAAACCCTATTCAAGCTTCAGAGAGACAGAGGCCGTATGATTCTCATAGCTCCACATTGGCCACGGCAAGTGTGGTACCCGGTACTTCTACATCTCTCTCAAGCTCCCTCCCGGGAGTTAGGGTCTTCTCCAGATCTCCTATCTCAGGAGGATGGAATGTTATGCCATCCCAATCCCCAGTCTCTACATCTGAGGGCTTGGTTGCTGAAGGCCTAGATCTCCATGATCTTAACATCCCTCAGCAAATAAAGGATATCCTTTATGCTTCCAGGAAGCCTTTCACAAGACGCTCTTATGCTTTCAAGTGGAAAAGGGTTTACCATATGGTGTTCGCAGAAGGGTCTTAACCCTATTGCCATACCTCTGGAATCATTACTGGAGTATCTCCTTCATATATCCAATGCAGGACTTAAGACTAACTCAGTGAGGGTCCATTTGAGTGCTATTGCAGCTTCCTTCAAGCCCCTAAATGGACAACCTATTTCCTCCCATCCTGTTATAGCAAGATTTATGAGAGGTCTTCTGCTAACTAAGCCTCCCATTAAGCCACCTCCTGTGGCATGGGACTTAAATTTGGTTCTTGGTCAGCTCATGAAGCCACCTTTCGATCCCTTAGCTACTACCTCCTTGAAATTCCTTTCTTGGAAGGTTATCTTTCTCATTGCATTCACATCAGTATGTCACATCAGTGAATTGCAAGCACTAGTGGCTGATCTACCTTATACAAGGTTCCATCATGACAAGGTAGTCCTTAGGACTCATCCATGCTTTATGCGTGGAGTGGAGGAGTGGCCTAGTGGTTAGGACAAGGTACTTCAGGCTGGAGGGCCGGGGGTTCAAGTCCCACCTGGGGACAGCAATCTCAGGCCGGAGGGACTGTGATTTCTAGTCCTATAGGCACTCCTTGTGGTCTTGGGCAAGCCACTCAACCCTCCATTGCCCATGTTCCCTGTAAGTATTAGCGTATGTGTGTCATATCCCCTCGTGTTAAATGTATCTCCCAATTGACCGCTTTGACCCGGTGAAAAGCGGGATATAAATACAGCTAAATAAATAAATGCCAAAGGTGGTCTCGCCCTTTCATCTAAACCAAGCGGTCCACCTACCTGTGTTCTTTCCAAAGCCTCATGCATCAAATGTAGAAAGGATCCTTCATACTTTGGACTGTAAAAGAGCTTTAGCCTTTTACTTACAAAGAACACAGCAACATAGAAAGTCCTCTCAACTGCAAGGCATTAATAAGGCAGGCAAAGGGAGAATTTGAGAAGAAGCTTGCTGCGGAAGCAAAAACGCGAAGTAAAGACCTTTTCAAGTACATTCGTAGCAAAAAACCTGTGAGAGAGAGTCAGTTGGTCCATTAGATGATAAAGGGGTTAAAGGAGCACTAAGAGGCGACAAGGCGATAGCGGAGAGACTGAATGGATTCTTTGCTTCAGTCTTTACTGAGGGAGATGTAGGGTTGTTACCCATGACTGAAGTGGTATTTAAAGGTGCGGAAGAATTGAAGGAAATATCGATACATCGGAAGATGTATTACAACTATTAGATAAACTGAAGAGTAGCAAATCACCTGGGCCGGATGGTATACATCCAAGGGTGTTGAAAGACCTGAAATATGAGATTGCAGACCTGCTATTTGTAATCTGTGAACTATCATTAAAATCATCTCTAATACCTGAAGATTGGAGGATCGCCAATGTAACACTAATTTTTAAAAAGGGTTCCAGGGGTGATCCGGGAAACTACAGACCGGTGAGCCTGATATCAGTACCTGGAAAAATGGTAGAAACCATCATAAAGAATAACATTATTCAGCATGTAGATAGTCATGACCTAATGGGAGACAGGCAACATGGCTTTAGACAAGGAAGATCTTGTCTTACTAATCTGTTATGTTTTTTTGAAGGAGTGAATAATCAGGTTGACAAAGGGGAGTTGGTTGATATTGTATATCTGGACTTTCAGAAAGCCTTTGACAAGGTCCCTCATGAGAGACTTTTGGCAAAACTAAAGAGTCATGGGATAGGAGGCAGTGTACTATTGTGGATCAGGAACTGGTTAAAAAATTGAAAGCAGAGGGTAGG
The DNA here is from genome assembly GCA_033557465.1 of Ichthyophis bannanicus. Classification (NCBI taxonomy): domain Eukaryota; kingdom Metazoa; phylum Chordata; class Amphibia; order Gymnophiona; family Ichthyophiidae; genus Ichthyophis; species Ichthyophis bannanicus. The sequence goes on along the minus strand of CM066034.1, from coordinate 407,794,052 downwards.
GTTAAATGGCCAATTTTCCCAATGGAGAAAGGTGAATAGTGGTGTACCCCAGGGATCTGTGCTGGGTCCGTTGCTTTTTGACATATTCATAAATGACCTGGAAAGTGGAATAACGAGTGAGGTTATCAAATTTGCAGATGAGACAAAACTATTTAAAGTTGTTAAAACCCAAGAGGATTGTGGAAAATTACAAGAGGATCTTGATAAATTGGAAGACTGGGCATCAAAATGGCAGATGAAATTTAATGTGGACAAGTGCAAGGTTATGCACCTAGGGAAGAACAACCCAAACTATGGTTACACGATGCAAGGTTCCACATTAGGAACCACCACCCAGGAAAAAGATTTAGGCGTCATTGTGGATACCATGTTAAAACCCTCGGCCCAGTGTGCAGCAGTGGCCAAGAGAGCAAATAGAATGCTAGGTATGATAAGGAAAGGAATGGAAAATAAAACAAAAGATATTATAATGCCTCTATATCGTTCCATGGTGAGAGAGCACCTTGAATATTGTGTGCAATTCTGGTTGCCGTATCTTAAAAAGGATATAGCGATTTTAGAAAAGGTTCAGAGAAGAGCCACCAAAATGGTAAAGGGGATGGAAGGATATTCCTATGAAGAAAGGCTAAAAAGGTTAGGGCTCTTTAACCTGGAAAGAGACGGCTGAGGGGTGATATAATAGAAGTCTATAAATTAATGAACGGAGTGGAACGGGTAAACGTAGATCGATTGTTTACCTTATCAGAATATAGAAAGACTAGGGGACATGCAATGAAGCTACAGGGTAAACTATTTAAGACTAATAAAAGAAAATATTTTTTCACTCAACGTGTAATCAAACTCTGGAATTTGTTACCGGAGGATGTAGTAAAGGCTGTTAGTGTAGCTGGGTTTAAAAATGGTTTGGACAAGTTCCTGTAGGAAAGGTCCATAAACCATTATTAAGAAGAGACCCAGGATAGCAATGCTTGAACCAATACAAGCATTGTGGAACCTGTGTCTCTTGGGGAAACTGCTAGTTAGATATGACCTAGATTGGCCACTGTTGGAAACAGAATACTGGTCTTGATGGACCTTGGTCTGACCCAGTATGGCATATCTTATGTTCTAACTCTTTGTTGCTTTTGATCTTTCTCATTTGGGACTTCCAGTCTCCAAGAGAACACTATCTAACTGGATTGCTCAGTGTATTTCCTTTGCCTATCAGAGTAAGAATCTTCCTCTGGAGTGCCATGTCACAGCTCACAATGTGAGAGCCATGGCAGCTTCAATGGCTCATCTGCACTCTGTGTCTATTGACGACATCTGTCGAGCAGCCACCTGGGCCTCGGTTCATACCTTCATACTGTCCATTACCGCTTGGACAAGGACTCCCGCCGGGATGCCTTGTTTGGTCGGGGTGTTCTCCAACACCTTTTCCATACCTAATCAACTCCTACCCACCATCCCTGGTAGGATGCCAGAGATCCATGTGGGGAAGTGGAGCCTTTCTCAGGTACGCACAACTTCTGGGGTCTCTCCCTGGCATCTAAAGCTAGGGAGTCCCCATATGTGATGACTATATTCCTGCTTGTTCCTGGAGATAGCATAGTTACTCACCTGTAACATGTGATCTCCGGGAACAGCTGGAATTTAGTCCTCACAACCCACCCACCTCCCCTTGGAGTTGTATCTCTCTATCTCTTTTCCTTTCCCTCTCTCTCTCTTTTTGTCTCAGCTTTAAAACTCCTGGAGAGAGGCAGTTGGGAAAGGTGGGAAGGCAGCACGCAGGTGCTGTGGGATGCTCCCAGAAGCTTTCTAATTGGACGCTGGGGAGCGTTCCCGCGCAGGCTCCGTCGGTACCGACGATACCCATATGTGAGGACTAAATTCCTGCTGTTCCTGGAGATCACCTGTTACAGGTGTGTAACTATGCTTTACTGTTGTCATATGACAACTACGGTCCTGAATGGCTGAAAATTAAAAACAGTCTGGCATCAGTTTCATGTATTGCTGGGTGTGATTTCCAGGAACAGCAAGAATTTAGTCTTCACAACCTGCCCTCCTCTCATTGGAGTTGTATGGTTTTCTCTCTTACTCTTCTTTTTCTCAGCTACAAACTCAACTGAAGAGAGGGGAAGGTGGGAAGACAGCGACGCAGGCACAGTAGAGTGCTCCCAAAGCATTTCTATTGGAAGTTTGGGAGTGTTCCCACTTGGGCTGAATTGGTACTGTCATCACCCATATGTGAAGACTAAATTCCTGCTGTTCCTGGAGATCACCTGTTACAGGTGAGTAACTACGCTTTTCTGGTCCTCAAAGCTTTCAGCCTCCAGCTGCAGCACCGCACGGTGCTGATCCAGCCCGACAATCAGGTCACGATGTTCCATGTGAACAAATAAGGGGGAATGGGGTTGTACCCCTTCTTCCAGGAGGCGGTAGTTTTCTGCTCTTATGCCGCATGCAGATGAATGTTCCTGAGGGCAGTCTATCTCCTGGGCCAAGACAATATTTTGGCTGCCAAGCTGAACAGGGTTCTCTAGCCCCTTGAGTGGAGCATGGACCCAGCCATAGTCTCACAGCTGTGGCGGCTCTGGAGCATCCCTGTGATGGACCTGTTTGCTAGCCCCGACGATGCTTTGTTTCCCTGTTTCTGCTCTCACCGACTGCACCCGTCTTGGGTAGCGGTGGATGCATTTCTCATCCTGTGGTCGGAAGGCTTCCTGTACACCTTCCCCCAACACTGCTGATAGCCAAGATCCCATTCAAGGCTCAACATGATAGAGCATTTTTATTGCTGATAGCCCTTAGGTGGTCCAGACAGCCCTGGTTCCCATTGCTTCTTTCCTTACTGATGATACCACCGATTCTTCTGGACTGAGCCCCAGGACTACTCTCGCAGAAGCAGGACACTTTCTTACACCCCATCCTGGGGTCGCTCTCGCTCATGGTTTAGCTGCTGAAAGTGTAGCACTAGCCCCCTTCAACCTTCCATGGGGTGTGGAAAAGACATGCTCCTGGCTTCTCGGAAGGTCTCCGCGAGAAAGGTGTATGCCTTCAAGTGGTGACGTTTCTCACTGTGGTGCACAGAGAAACGGATGAACCTGTTCTGCTCAGGGTACGTGGAACTCCAATACCTGCTCCATCTATTGCAGATGGGACTGAAGTCCAGTTCAATCAGAGTATACCTAGGCACCATTGTTGTACATCCCACTCCGTCGAGGGGAAGCCCCTCTTTGCTTAGCCCCTAGTGTCTCGTTTCCTATGGGGCCTCATGTTGTCCAAACTCACCCTCTGCCCTCCGGCGGCAGAATGGGACCTTAATTTGGTGCTCTTGCAACCCACTAAGCCTCCGTTTGAGCCTTTAGCTAGCTGCCACCTGTGGTTCCTCTCCTGGAAGGTCACCTTCCTGGGAGCACTTACATCAGCTTGCAGAGTTAGCGAGCTCCAGGCTCTGATGGCAGAGCCTCCTTAAATGAGTTTCTACAAGATCAGAGTGGTGCTCTACATACATCCTAAGTTTCTGCCGACGGTGGTGTCCTCATTCCACCTCAATCAGGAGGTGGTACTCCCCATCTGCTTTCCCAGGCCTTATACCGGCAGGGCAGAAACAATTCTCTATACTCTGTATTGTAAGAAAGCCCTGTCCTTCTACCTGCAATGGATCCAGGGCCACCGCAAAACAGCTTTTTGTATCCTATGACACCAGTCGTCTGGGGCTCCTAGTGACTAAGTGAATTTTGTCCACCTAAGTGTCAGACTGCATTACCCTTGCATATGAACAAGAGGAGATCCCACTGGACCCCAGAGTATCACAGCACACAGCGGCATGGCCATTGCTACTTCTGTGGCCAATCTGCCTTCAGTCCTCATGACGGAAATTTGCTGGGCCACCACCTGGTCTTCGATCCATACCTTCGCAGTTCACTGCTGCCTGGAGAGGGAGTCCCAACGTGACAGCACTTTTCACCAGGCTGTACTCCGTAATATTTTCAGGGTGTAGGCAATTCCTGCCCTCCGAGCTCTCTGTTCAGGCTACTAGAGTGCTGGTATTCACTGGATGCTTGGGTCTTGCGAGAGTCTCTCCCTCGGGACTCAACTGCTGCTGGTCATGTTTCTCTCTTTTCAGGTTGCTGTAGCATTTTTCTTTTGGTTGCAGGTTCTCGGTAGCCTGTAGCTGGCAGTCCCATATGTGAGGACTGACTTCATGTTTGTTCCCATAGAAAGTGTAGTTATTCACCTGTAACAGGTGTTCTCGGGGGACAGCAGGAATCAGTCCTCAAAAACCTCCTTCCTCCCCTTGGACTTGCTTTTTGCCATCTTTTATTTTTGCAATCTTAGCTATGTGATTAGACTGAGGCAAGATGGCACCCTTGGGCAGGAAGTGGACCATGCATGTGTGGTTTATCTCCCAAAGGCTTTCTTTGAAAGTTGGAGCGATGCTCTATGCGGTCTCAGTCTGTGCCGATGTCACCCATATGTGAGGACTTTTACTGCTGTTCCCAGAGAATGCCTATTAGATGAGTAACTATGCTTTATCTCCCCAGGATGTCCTGATGTGACAGTGACCCAATCAATACTGGTGTAATTGAAATCTTCCATTATTGCTGTGTTGTAAACTTTGCTAGCTTCCCTAATTTTTGTTAGCATTCCAGCATCTGTCTGTTCACTCTGGGGATTGTAGCACACCCCCACTGCCATTCTTTTCCCATTTTTTCATGTAAATTCTATCCATTGAGATTCTACAGTGTATTTTTTTGCCTTCAAAATGTTTATCTTGTTTGACTTGATGCCCTCTATAACATATAGCACCTATGTAATCTACCTTATGTATTCTCCAGGAATGAAGTCTTAACTTATGGGTGATGGCACTGACGGAGCCTTCGTGGGAATGCTCCCCAGCTTCCATAGGACTTTGGGAAGCTGCATTGTACAGATGTGCATGCCTTCTTGTCTGTAGGAGTCATCTTACCTCAGTCTTCTCTTTTCCGCTGTGCCTTTCAGACGTTTGTTTGGCCTTTGAAAAGCATTGTTCTAATCTTTGCAGTTTTGTTGGTTTTTCCTGAAGTTGTTCAGTATTGTTTTTACGTCAGTGACAGCATCGGTCTTTGATGCTGCATTATTTTTTCAGTTCCTTTTTTCTTTTCAGTTTTTGTCATGTGAGTTTTTCCTTCCCGCACGTCCCCCTAGTTGGCCAGGGCATTGGAGTCTTTTGAGTTGGCGTAAGATTTCTTCCCCAACATATCAAAGCCAGGCAGTGGCTTTAAAAAATGCTCCCAGTGTGCTCTCAACATTTTGGTGACGGACCATCATAACTGGCGCATACCGTGCCTCTGGCCCGACCTTGAGCCCTCCAATTGCACATTGTGTTTGCAGATGACCCATAAAAACCTCAAGAACCAAAAGAAACAATGCAAGTCTGTTTGGGTCATCGGACTCGACGGCATCGTTCCAGGCATAGGCATTGGCATCAACATCCTTGAGAGGCTCCGCCAAGATTTCAGAACGGCGCTCGACCTCATTTGGAACAAATGGGCTATGGTGGCCTTGACTGGAGACTGTCTTTCAAAGAGAGAGGCCCCCCCCCCGAAGGATCGGTCTTCTGCCCCATTGACATCGAAGGACAATGTGGAAAGCCAGGTGAAACCTCATGGGCACTGGCATTGAAGCTCCCCTTTATGCAACTCTGAGGGCAAAGGCCAGGAGCGGCCTAAACTGCCCCAGTGTAAGTTGTTGCTTCCTGAAGCCCTAGAGGACCCTTGGCAGTCTCCTGATGTGATTACCATGATGGAATTCCCAATGCGGGAGCTGGCATTTAAGGCTGAGGCGGCTGCTCTGGTTCCAGCTGTATCTGAGACCGCTCTTGGTTGAGCGCATGCAGGTTTTGGAAAGAAGGCTGGCTGTGTTTTCTTGCATCTCAGGCTGCGAGGCACCCGATGCCCTCGGGTACTTTGTTGCCGATGTGTACCTATAGCCTTTCCTCAAAACTCACGCCCTCCCCAGCAGGGAAGTGGACTTTGGTAGTCCCCCTGACTCAATGTCTGTACCAATGGTGATCTCTCCCACAAGCGCTTCTGGGTTAGACGACCTAGGCACCGTTCTCCCCTCCCAATCATCAGAGGCATTGGGAGGAGGCGTGTCTGTACTTTAGTTTTCTAACTGATTCAGAGTCGGATGATTGGGAGACTGAGGAGGAGTCCCCAGTCTTGGATTGGCATTGGGGACATCCCATTTGATCCATCACTGCCCTATGAGCGTCTCAAGTCCCCACCTGAAGACTTCTCATTCCATGAGTTTGTCAGGGAGATGGTGAAAACTCTCCCTTTCACCCTCGAGGCCAAGGAGGAACAGGTCTGAAGAGTTGGAAATACTGCAGTACCCTTTGCCATCGAAGGAATCGGTGACCATGCCGGTCCACCACATCCTCCAATGCTTGCTCTTCAGAATGTGGGAGAAGCCTTTGATGGTACTCCTGTTCAGCCACTGGCTGGATTCCATGTACAGGGTTGAGAAGAGCCCTGGATTTGAGAAGCCTCAGCTACCCCACAATTTTGATGGTAATGGAGTCAACTATGAGGCATATCAAAAACTCCAAGACTCACTCCTCTGTCCCCCCAGGAAGCAAGGCTCGCATGCTGGATGGGGTAGGGCACAGATAGGCCATGTGGTCTTTTTCTGCTGACATGTTTCTATCTAGTCTGCCCTTCTATATCAAATACTAAAAGTCCATTCTTTTCGTTTAGAGATCTGTGTTTGTCCCATGCTTTTTTGAATTCATATACAATACTGTCCTCATCTCTACTACTTTTACTGGCAACTATTCCATGCATCTAGCACTCTTTACATAAAGAAATATTTCTGCATATTACTCCTACCTCTATCCCCTTTCAACCTCATCCTAGTCCTTTTATAGCAGGGCTCTCTTTCTTTCATTTGAAAGAGGTTCTCATGCTTTTATGCAATGGGGGATATAAACCTCTCTATCATATCTCCTCTATCCTGCCTTTCTTCTAACATATACATATTAACATCTTTACACCTGTCCTCATATGCTTTATAACAAAGACCACTGACCATTTTAGTAGCCACCTTCTGCACCAGTTCCATCATATTTATATCTTTATCTTTTTGAAGGTGTGGTCTTCAGAATTGCACAGAATACTCTAAATGAGGTCACATCACAGACTTATACGGAGATACTATCATCTCCTTGCTTCTGCTGGCCATTCCTCTTCTTATGCACCCCATGCATCCTTCTGGCTTTCGTTTTCGCCTTTTCTACCTGCCTAGCCACCTTAAGATAATCAGAAACAATTGTGCCCAGGGTCCTGCTCTTCATTCATGAGACAGAAGTACTTTGCATGACCCTGTTTTTTTTTTTTTAGCTTTAAATCTCAGCTGCCAAATTCTTAACATTCTTCAAGCCTAGCTAGATTCCTCCTCATGTTATCTGCTCCTTCCTGGGTGTCTACTGCAGATTTTGATGTCGTCCACAAACATGCAAACCACACCCAACAGTCCTTCTGCGCTATCACTAACAAAGATCTTAAAAAGTATTTGATCAAGGACAGATCCCTGTAGGACATCACTAGTAACCACCTCCTCATATTTTGCTCCATTTACCTGGACCCTTTGTTGCCTCCCACTCAATCATTTTCTAACCCAGTCAGTCAGTTTAGGGTCCATCTCAAGGGAGCTCAATTTGTTTATGTTGCCTGTGTGGAACAGTGTCAAAGGCACATCTAGGACTTGGTCCAACTCCCTGGTCACACAGTCAAAGAAATCAATCAAATTTGGCTGACAAGACCCACCTCTGGTAAACCCATACTGCCTCGGATCCTGCAATCCATTGGACTCGAGAAACCTCACTATTCTCTGTTTTAACAGCATTTCCAATAATTTACTCACCACAGAGGTTAGACAAACTGGCCTGTAGTTTTCAATCTCATCCTTTGCTTTTGTGTAAAGGGACCACATGTGCCTTTCCCCAGTCCTCTGGGGCCATTCCAGACTCTAAATAAGTATTGAAAAGTTCTCCAGGACCAAGCAGGAAGTCAGTCCTCACATATGGGTGACATTGACGTCGATGGAGCCCTTGCGGAGCATTTCCCCAACTTTCCATGAAAGCCTTTGGGAATGCAGGCACGCATGCACGGTTCCCTTCCCGCCTAAAGGTGCCATCTTGCTCAGTCTCTCTTTTTCCGTGAAGCCCACCAGAGGTGTGTCCTAGTCCTCCTGGAAAATTGTTAGATTTTTTTCGCGATTCCTTCGCTATTTTTTTCTCCGGTTCGACGCCGGTTCCCCTCCCGATCCCGATCTTCTTTTTTCGTTTTTTGCCCTTCGTGGCTGGTGTTCGCGACCTTTTTTCTTTTCCCTGGAAGGCCGGTCCTTTGACCTCGCGGGGACTCTTTTTTTTTCCCCGATGGCTTCCAGTGGGTTCAAAAAGTGTGATCGGTGTAAGAAGCTAATGTCTCTCACCAACACACACGACTGCTGCCTTCGGTGCCTCGGTCCTGACCACGATCCTAAGACGTGTGGACCATGTGGAAAAATGTCTTCCAAGGCGCTTCGAAGTCGTCAGCACCAAAAGGAAAAGCTTTTCTCTGACTCATCTGAGGCCTCGACATCTCGGAAATCGGATCCCGAGCACCGTCGGGGCTCCTCAGACAGGGGGTCCCCAGACCGGGAACGAAAGAGGAAGAAATGGCTCACGAGGGCATCGTCGGATGAGGTCCCTGGCTCCTCGAGAGCTAGGTCTCAGACCCCCGACTGAGGCCCCGGGCCCGTGGAACAGGAGAAGCCTCCCAACAAAGTACCTCGTGTGGAGCTGGAGTCTGCTGGACACATAAGTCCTGTAGTCCTCGTGGACTCTCCTCCCAGAGAGCCAACGTCTGGGGTCCGAGTCGGGGGCTGCTGAATCTCCTGAGCTGGGTCTCAGGCTGACAGCCTTGGAGAGCAGATTGTCTGCCTTCATGGAACAGCAGCGGGCACTGATCGCCAGCCTGTCTGGCGCATCTGCCCCGACCACCGGGACATCGACGTTGAAGTCGACCCCAGAGACTGAGCCAATACTCGAGACCATGAAGGCTCGAGGTCGACCTCGATCGCGGTTTCCCTCGACCTCCCGTTCGGGACCGAGGGCGTCGACGCCGGTGCCTTTGGCGTCGGGGTGGGTGCTTACAGGCCCCGCACGGTCGGACCCCGATTCCTCATCGGATGAGTCCGCCTGGGAGACGGAGGACGAGGAGTCCCACAAAACTTTCCGGACTCGGTGCGTCCCGTCAGACTCACCGCAGTCTGATCCCCGGAATAGATCCCCCCGGAGGATACCCGGTTCTCGGAGTTCGTCCGGGATATGGCCACTGCGTTGGCTATAGCCGAGGAGCTCGAGGCCCTACAGTATGACTCTCCTCCAAAGGAGGCCTTTACTGTTCCGGTTCCTCCGATGCTGGAACGGCTCCTCTTCCGGATGTGGGAGTCACCGGCCTTGGCACCGGTTCTAAGCAAGTGGGTCGATTCGATCTATCGACTCCGGAGAGCCCTGGCTTTCAGAAAGCACAGCTACCACACCATTCCATGGTGGTGGAATGGACCATGCATCGCCTGAAAAGTCAGAAGATGCACTCCGCGGTGCCCCCTGGCAGTGAGGCCCGGAACCTCGATGGTTTTGGTAGAAAGTGCTTCCAGGGCTCGATGCTTGCTTGCCGTGTCCAGTCTTACCAGCTGTACATGGGCATGTACTTGTGAGACCTGGCCAAGGAATTGGCCGGGTTCTCTGCTGGTCTCTCCGGGGAACCCTTGCAGAGTTTCAAGTCCTTGTCCTCGGGGATCCGGGAATGCTCCAAGTTTGTTCCACGCTGCCTACGATGGCTTCGAGGCTTCGGCCCATGTTGCGGAAGCCGGCAACGCGACTCGACGCCAGGCATGGCTGCAGTCATCGGGCCTCGAGCCATGGGTTCAGGACAAGTTGGTCGATGTCCCTTGCCGAGGTGAGAACCTTTTTGGCAAGCCCATGACCGAGAAGGCCGCACAGCTCGAAACCGAGCACCTCACGAGGACAAGGCTGTCTAGGAAGACTTCTGCCCCTTCTCACTAAAAGAAGGGCTCGGGTAAAAAGCCCTTTTACCCGAGGAAGGGCACTGCCTACATACAGTACCCACAGTACCAGGCTGCCCAAGCTGCCCCTCAGGGTCAGCAAGCCAAGGGGCAGGGTAATGGGCCCCGTAGGCAGAGGACTGCCAAGCCTCCGGCCCCTGCTCCCACTCAGCAGGGTGGGGGTTTTTGACTCCTTAGGCATAGCCTCTCCGTCCCTGCTCTCCCAACCCTGCACAGGAGGTCGCCTTGCCCAGTTTGCCCACAAGTGGCCACTCATCACTGGAGACAGTTGGGTATTAAGCATAGTCCACAAGGGCTATCTGCTACACTTCCAACAACTGCCTCCTCTATACTTTCCAGGGGAGCCCCCAGGGCCTCCCCTGCACACAGATCTTCTCCTTAAGGAGCTCCAAGGTCTGTTGGTGGACAGGACGGTGGAGCCTTTGCCTCCCCTCTTGAAAGGTCACGGGTTCTACTCCAGGTATTTCCTAGTACCCAAAAGAACCGGTGACCTTCGGCCTATTCTAGACCTCAGAAACCTCAACAAATTCCTAGAGAAGGAAAAGTTCAAGATGCTTACTCTTGGAACATTTCTGCCCTACCTCCAGCAGGGAGATTGGCTATGCTCTTTAGATCTAAAGGATGCGTACACTCACATCCTCATTCATCCAGACCACAGAAAGTACCTCAGGTTCATTGTGGGAGGAAACCATTATCAGTACAGAGTACTGCCTTTTGGCCTCACCTCTGCTCCCAGGGTCTTTACCAAATGCCTGGCAGTGGTGGCGGCCTACTTAAGAAATCAGGGAATCTTTGTCTTCCCCTATCTGGACGACTGGCTTATAAGAGGTCAGACGTGCCAGGAGGCCCGACAGGCCACCCTCAGAACTATTGCTCTTCTTCAAAGTTTGGGGTTTGTAATAAACTTCGCAAAGTCCACTTTGCTCCCCTCCCAGAACTTGGAGTTCATAGGGGCGAGGCTGGACTCTCAGCTGGAAAAGGCATTCTTGCCAGAAGACAGAGCCCAAAGACTGATAAACTTAGCAAACCAGTTTCTCAGCAGATCACTGGTCTCCGCCAGACTCTGCCTGAGGCTTCTTGGCCACATGGCTTCGACAGTACATGTGACCCCCAATGCCAGGCTCCATATGAGGCCTGCACAGTGGTGCCTTCGAACTCAGCGGTTACAGGCCACAGGCAGCCTCAGAGACAGGATAAGGGTGTCCAGACAATTTCTGACCTCCCTCAGCTGGTGGCTGCACCCACCCAATCTGCTGCAAGGGGTACATTTTCAGATTCCTGGGTTCACAGTGGTGCTGACCACGGATGCCTCCCTGCAAGGCTGAGGAGCTCATTGCCAGGGCAAGTGCACCCAGCGTCTGTAGTCTCCCTGGGAAGGCGCACAGCAAATCAATCTACTGGAACTCAGAGCTATTCGGTTAACCCTCAAGATTTTCTCTCCCTGGCGCATCAGTCTGACCTGGTTCAAACAGACAACCAGGTAGCCATGTTTTATGTGAACAAGCAGGGTGGAACTGGGTCCAGGCTCTTTTGTCAGGAGGCACAGGGCCTTTGCTTGTTTGCTCTCAGGCGCAACAAGCTCCTCAAGGCTGTGTACCTCCCTGGCCAGGAAAACTACCTGGCAGACAGGTTGAGCAGGATTCTGCAACCCCACGAGTGGCAGCTCCATACTTTGGTGGTTCAGAGGATTTTCCTGAAATGGGGACTTCCATCCATAGATCTGTTTGCCAGTCCACTGAACAAACAGCTGCCGAAGTTCTGCTCCAGACAACCGCATCCTCTGCGCATAGCGGCAGATGCTTTTCTGATTCCATGGTCTCGGGACCTCCTGTATGCGTTTCCTCCCACGCCCCTGGTGACCCGAACCCTGTTCAGAATTCTTCAGGACAAGGCCTCGGTCCTGCTGGTAGCTCCCAGATGGCCAAGACAGCCTTGGTTTCCACTTCTGCTTCAGCTGGCAGTGGATCCCCCACTGCTTCTGGGGTTGCAACCCGACCTTTTCTCTCAGGATCAGGGTTCTCTCCTGCACCCCAATCTCAAAGCTCTCAATTTGATGGCCTGGAGGCTGCAAGGGTAGTTTAGCTCCCTGGGGACTTCCTCAGGAAGTTGAAGAGGTTGTCCTAGCCTCTAGGAAACAGTCCACTAGGAAAACCTATGCTCTCAAATGGAAAAGGTTTTCTGTGTGGTGTCAGCTACGTACAGAGGATCCCTTCTCCTGTACTGTACCAGTAGTGCTTCAGTACTTACTGCACTTATCAAATCAGGGACTTAAGTCCAATTCTGTTCAGGTCCACCTCTCAGCTCTAGCAGCTCACCACTCACTAGTGGAAGGACATTCTCTGTCGGTTCACCCCTTGGTGTCCCGCTTTCTCAGAGGCTTGCTTTTGCTCAAGCCTCCAATCCGTTGTCCTGCTCCTGAGTGGGAGTTGAATGTGGTCTTGCAGCAACTGACTCGCCCACCTTTTGAGCCGATGGCTACTTGTCCTCTCCGCTTCCTGTCTTGGAAGACACTCTTCTTGGTAGCCCTAACCTCGGCCAGGAGAGTGAGTAAGCTTCACGCCCTGGTCTGTGACAGGCCTTACACCCACTTCTGTAGGAACAGGGTAGTCCTTAGGACTCATCCAAAGTTCCTCAGAAAGGTTGTCTCCTCCTTCCACTTTAGCCAAGAGGTGGTTCTTCCAACATTCTTCCCTAGGCCTCATGCAAGCCAGGCTGAAGCAGTTCTGCATACCCTGGACTGTAGGAGGGCCTTATCCTTCTACCTTGACCGTACGCAGGGGCATAGAAGGGCTACTCAGCTCTTCATATCTTTTGACCCTAATAACTTGGGGTTAGCTATGTCCAAGCGTACCTTGTCCACCTGGGTATCTGACTATCACCTGGGCTTACAGGGCGGCTGACCTTCCTTTGCAGGGTCGGGTCACAGCCCATCGTGTCAGAGCAATGGCTGCCTCAGTGGCTCACCTCCGCTCTGTACCGTTGGTGGACATCTGCAAGGCTGCAACTTGGTCCTCAAGCCAGACATTTGCGGCCCATTACTGTCTGGAAAGGGAGTCCCATAGGGACAGTGCTTTTGGCCAGGCAGTACTCCGGAATCTCTTTGAGGTTTAGGCAACTCCTGCCCTCCGTTGGGCTACCGGTGGAGGTTCTGTCAGTAAAAAGCCTTTCTTTGATGCCTGGGCTAGAGGGAGAACTCTTGTTCAGCCTGGGTTCCTTGGTAGCCCAGAGCTAGGGAGTCACCCATATGTGAGGACTGACTTCCTGCTTGGTCCTGGAGAAAGAGTAGTTACTCACCTGTAACAGGTGTTCTCCAGGACCAAGCAGGAAGTCAGTCCTCACATATGGGTGTCATCGACGCCGATGAAGCCCCCAGCGGAGCATTTCCCCAGCTTTCTATGAAAGCCTTTGGGAATGCAGGCACGCATGCGCGGTTCCCTTCCCGCCTAAAGGTGCCATCTTACATCAGTCTCTCTTTTTCCGAGAAGCCCACTGGACGTGTGTCCTGTCATCCCGGATAAAAGTTTGATTTTTTCGGCGATTCTCGCTATTTTTTCTTCCCGGTTCGACGCCGGTTCCCCTCCCGCCGGGTTCGGTACACCGGTATCGAGCCCGATTCTTCTTTTTCGGTTTTTGCCCTTCGTGGCTGGCGTTCGTGCCCCTTTTTTGCTTTTTCCCTGGAAGGCCGGTCCTTTGACCTCGCAGGGACTCTTTTTTTTTTTTTTTTTCCCTGATGGCTTCCAGCGGTTTTAAAAGTGTGATCGGTGTAAGAAGTTGATGTCTCTCACCGACACACACGACTGCTGCCTTCGGTGCCTCGGTCCTGATCATGACCCTAAGACGTGTGGCCCATCTGGGAAGATGTCTTCCAAGCACTGCGAAGTCCCCAGCAGCAGAAAGAAAGGCTTTTCTCCGACTCAGCCTCCGGCCGGGCCCGGACCTCGTCTGAGGCCTCGACATCTCGGGATTCGGATCCCGAGCACCGTCGGGGCTCCTCGGACAGGGGGTCCCCCGACCGGGAATGCAAGAGGAAGAAGCGGCTCGTGAGGGCGTCGGAGGAGGAGGTCCCTGGCTCCTCGAGGGCCAGGTCTAAGACCCCCGACCGTCGCCCTGGGCCCGTGGAACAGGAGAAGCCTGCCAGAGTTCCTCGCTTGGAGCCGGAGTCTGATGGACATGTAAGCCCCGTAGTCCTCGAGGATTCTCCTCCCAGAGAGCCGACGTCAGACCTGGCGCCGCCTGGGCCCGAGTCGGTGGCTGCTGCGTCTCCCGAGCTGAGTCTCAGGATGACAGCCTTGGAGTGCAGACTGTCTGCCTTCATGGAGCAGCAGCTGGCACTGATGGCCAGCCTGTCTGGCGCATCTGCCCCGACCGCCGGGACATCGACATCCAAGTCGACCCCGGAGACCGAGCCGATACTCGAGTCCATGATGGCTTGAGGTCGACCTCGGTCGCGGTCTCCCTCGACCTCCTGTTCGGGACCGAGGGCGTCGACGCCGGTGCCTCCGGCGTCGGGGCGGGTGCTCCAGGGCCCCGCGGGGTCGTATCCTGACTCCTCGTCGGACGAGTCCGCCTGGTTGACGGAGGATGAGGAGTCCCCCGACACAATCAAGACTCGATGCGATCCGTCGGACTCGCCGCAGTCTGAGCCCCGGAGTAGATCCCCTCTGGAGGATATCAGGTTCTCGGAGTTTGTCTGGGATATGGCTACCGCGTTGGCTATCCCGGCGGACCCCGAGGAGGAGCCTCGAGCCGAAGAGCTCGAGGCCCTGCAGTACGACTCTCCTCCGAAGGAGGCCTTTACTGTCCCGGTTCCTCCGAAGCTGCAACGGCTCCTCTTCCGGATGTGGGAGACACCGGCCTCGGCGCCGGTTCTAAGCAAGTGGGTCGATTCGATTTATCGACTCCGGAAGAGCCTTGGCTTTCAGAAAGCGCAGCTACCACACCATTCCATGGTGGTGGAATCGGCCATGCATCACCTGAAAAGTCAGAAGATGCACCTCTCTGTGCCCTCCGGCAGGGAGGCCCGGAACTTCGATGGTGTTGGCAGAAAGTGCTTCCAGGGCTCGATGCTTGCCTGCCGTGTCCAGTCTTACCAGCTGTACATGGGCATGTACTTGCGTGATCTCTCCTTGGAGTTGGCTGGGTTCTCCGCTGGTCTCTCCGGGGAGCCCTTGCAGAGATTCAAGTCCTTGTCCTCGGGGATTCGGGACTGCTCGAAGTTTATCCCGCGCCGCCTACGATGGCTTCAAGGCTTCGGCCCGAGTTGCGGCAGCCGGCATCGCGGCTCAACGCCAGGCATGGCTGCAGTCATCGGACCTCGAGCCATGGGTTCAGGACAAGTTGGTCGATGTCCCTTGCCGAGGTGAAAACCTTTTTGGCAAGCCCAAGGCCGAGAAGGCCGCACAGCTCGAGACTGAGCACCTTACAACTACAAGGCTGTCTAGAAAGACCTCTGCCCCTTCTCACAAGAAGAAGGCCTTGGGTAAGAAGCCCTTCTACCCGAAGAAGGGCACTGCCTACAAACAATACCCTCAGTATCAGGCTGCCCAAGCTGCACCCCAGGGTCAGCAGGCCAAGGGGCAGGGTAATGGGCCGCGTAGGCATAGGACCCCCAAGCCTTCGGCCCCTGCTCCCACTCAGCAGGGTGGGGGTTTTTGACTCCTTGAGCGTAGCCTCTCTGTCCCTGCTCTCTCAACCCTGCACAGGAGGTCGCCTTGCCCCCTTTGCCCACCAGTGGCCCCACATCACTGTGGACAGTTGGGTGTTGAACATAGTCCACAGGGGCAATGCACTGCATTTTCACCAACTGCCTCCGCCATACTTTCCAGGGGAGCCTCCAAGGCCTCCCCTGCACACAGACCTTCTCCTTCAAGAGCTTCAAGGTCTGTTGGTGGACAAGGAGGTGGAGCCTGTGCCTCCCCACTTTCAAGGTCACGGATTCTACTCCAGGTATTTTCTGGTGCCCAAAAGAACCGGTGGCCTTAGACCTATTCTGGACCTCAGGAACCTCAACAAGTTCATAGAGAAAGAAAAGTTCAAGATGCTTACTCTTGGAACACTTCTGCCCTACCTCCAGCAGGGAGATTGGCTATGTTCCTTAGATCTAAAGGATGCATACACTCACATCCCTCATTCATCCAGACCACAGAAAGTACCTCAGGTTCATTGTGGGAGGAAACCATTATCAGTACAGAGTACTGCCTTTTGGCCTCACCTCCGCTCCCAGGGTCTTTACCAAATGCCTGGCAGTGGTGGCAGCCTACCTGAGAAATCAGGGAATCTTTGTCTTCCCCTATCTGGACGACTGGCTCATCAGGGGTCAGACGTGCCAGGAGGCCAGACAAGCCACCCTCAGAACTATTGCTCTTCTCCAAAGCCTGGGGTTTGTAATAAACTTCGCAAAGTCCACTTTGCTCCCCTCCCAGAACTTGGAGTTCATAGGAGCAAGGCTGCACTCTCTGCTGGCAAAGGCTTTCTTGCCAGAAGACAGAGCCCTAAGATTGATAGGCTTGGCAAACCAGTTTCTCAGCAGGTCACTGGTCTCCACCAGACTCTGCCTGAAGCTGCTTGGTCACATGGCTTCGACAGTTCATGTAACCCCCAATGCCAGGCTCCATATGTGGTCTGCACAGTGGTGGCTTCGGAATCAGTGGTCACAAGCCACCGGCAACCTCAGAGACAGAATAAGGGTGTCCAGACCATTTCTAGACTCCCTCAGCTGGTGGCTGCACCCACCCAATCTACTAAAAGGGGTGCCCTTTCAAATTCCTGGGTACACAGTGGTACTGACCACAGACGCCTCCCTGCAGGGCTGGGGAGCTCATTGTCTGAACAAGTGCACCCAGTGCCTGTGGTCTCCTTGGGAGGCTGCACAGCAGATCAATCTCCTAGAACTCAGGGATATTCGCTTGGCTCTCAAAGCTTTTTCTCCTACCCTGGCTCATCAGTCTGTCCTGGTTCAGACAGACAACCAGGTAGCCATGTTTTATGTGAACAAACAGGGCGGGACTGGGTCCAGGCTCCTTTGTCGGGAGGCTCAGGACCTTTCTTCATTTGCGCTCAAGCACTACATGTTCCTCAGGGCTGTGTACCTTCCAGTCCAGGAAAACTACCTGGCCGACAGGTTCAGCAGAATTTTGCAGCCCCACGAGTGGCAGATGCATCCCTTCGTAGTTCAGATGATCTGCCTGAAATGGGGTCTCCCTTTGATAGATCTGTTTGCCAGTCCCCTGAACAAGCAACTGCCCAGGTTCTGCTCCAGGCAACTGCATCCTCTGCGGATAGCAGCAGATGCTTTTCTGATTCCATGGTCTCAGGGGCCTCCTGTATGCGTTTCCTCCCACGCCCTTGGTGGCCCGAATTCTGTTCAAGATCCTTCAGGACAAGGCCTCGGTCCTGCTGGTGGCTCCCAGATGGCCGAGACAGCCTTGGTTTCCACTTCTGCTTCAGCTGGCGGTGGATCCCCCACTGCCTCTGGGGTTGCAACCCGACCTTCTCTCTCAGGATCAGGGTTCCCTTCTGCACCCCAATCTCAAAGCTCTCAATTTGATGACCTGGAGGCTGCAAGGGTAGTTTTGGCTCCCTGGGGCCTACCTCAGGAGGTTGAGGAGGTTGTCCTAGCCTCTAGGAAACAGTCCACTAGGAAAACCTATGCTCTCAAGTGGAAAAGGTTTTCTGTGTGGTGTCAGCTACGTACAGAGGATACTTTCTCCTGTACTGTACCAGTGGTGCTTCAGTACTTACTGCACTTGTCCACTCAGGGACTTAAGCCCAAATCTGTTCGGGTCCACCTCTCATCTCTAGCAGCTCACCACTCACTGGTGGAAGGACATTCTCTGTCGGTTCACTCCTTGGTGTCCCGCTTTCTCAGGAGCTTGCTTTTGCTCAAGCCTCCAATCTGTCCTCCTGCTCCTGAGTGGGAGTTGAATGTGGTCTTGCAGCAGCTGACTCGCCCACCCTTTGAGCCGATGGCTACTTGCCCTCTACACTTCCTGTCCTGGAAGACACTCTTCCTAGTAGCCCTTACCTCGGCCAGGAGAGTGAGTGGGCTTCAGGCCCTGGTCTGTGATAGGCCTTACACTCGCTTCTATGGGAACAGGGTAGTCCTTAGGACTCATCCAAAATTCCTCCCAAAGGTTGTCTCCTCCTTCCACCTTAACCAGGAGGTGGTTCTTCCAACATTCTTCCCTAGGCCTTATACAAGCCAGGCTGAAGCAGTTCTGCATATCCTGGACTATAGGAGGGTCTTATCCTTCTACCTTGACCGTACGCAGGGGCATAGAAGGGCTACTCAGCTCTCGTATCCTTTGACCCTAATAAGTTGGGGTTGAAACATAGAAACATAGAAACATGATGACAGAAAAAGACCACAAGGCCCATCTAGTCTGTCCTTCCATAACAACTACAACAGTCCACTTATAGAAACATGTGTCCAAGCGTACCTTGTCCATCTGGGTGGCTGACTGTATCACCTGGGCTTACAAGGCGGCTGACCTTCCTTTTGCAGGGTCGGGTTACGGCCCACCGTGTCAGGGCAATGGCTGCCTCAGTGTCTCATCTCCGCTTTGTGCCCTTGGTAGACATCTGCAGGGCTGCAACTTGGTCTTTAAGCCAGACCTTTGCGGCCCATTACTGTCTGGAGAGGGAGTCCCTTAGGGACAGTGCTTTTGGCCATGCAGTACTCTGGAATCTCTTTGTTGTTTAGGCAATTCCTGCCCTCTGTTGGGCTACCGGTGGAGGTTGTGTCAGTGAAAAGCCTTTCTTTGCTGCTGGGACTAGAGGGAGTTCTCTTGTTCAGCCTGGGTTCCTCGGTAGCCCTGAGCTGGGGAGTCACCCATAGGTGAGGACTGACTTCCTGCTTGGTCCTGGAGAAAGAGTAGTTACTCACCTGTAACAAGTGTTCTCCAGGAGCAGCAGGAATCAGTCCTCATAACCCTCCCTCCTCCCCTTAGAGTTGCAGTTGTACATAGTCTATTTTTCATTTTTGTGTGCTGTTCTTAGCTATGTCATTTGACTGAGGTAAGATGGCACCTTTAGGCGGGAAGGGAACTGCGCATGCGTGCCTGCATTCCCAAAGGTTTCATGGAAAGCTGGGGAAATGTTCCGCAAGGGCTCCATCGACGTCGATGTCACCCATATGTGAGGACTGATTCCTGCTGCTCCTGGAGAACACCTGTTATAGGTGAGTAACTACTCTATCAGTCAATGGAGCTGCTAGAATGTTCCCATGTTCGTTCAGTATTCTCAGATGTATTCCATCTGGTGCCATCGCTTTGTCTACTTTTAGATTAGCTAGTTCCTTACGAACACAGTCTTCCGAAAATCGTTCAAGATCCCCATTACTTCTGTTACTGTTTGTGGATGTTTTCTGAGGTCCTTCATCTGTGAACACAGAACAGAAATATTTAAGTAATTCCTCTTTATCCTCATCAGCTTCTACATATTCCTCCCCTTCACCCTTGAGTCTGACAATACCACTTTTGCACTCACTAACCTATCTGAAAAATGTCTTATCCCTCTATTTTATTGCACTAGCTTTTTCTTCTTCTTTTTGTATCTTTGCTTTCCTGACTGCTTTGTTAGTATCTAAATTTTTCCAAATATATATGCTTGTCTTTCTCTCTGTGATCTCTTGTGTTTTATGAAGGCCACCCTCTTTTTCTTCTGCTTTTCAGCTACTTCTTTTGAGAACCAAGTGCTCTTCTTTTCCTTTTACATTTCTGTTCCTAAGTAACAAAAAGGTTTGCTGCCTTTTAAATATCCTCTTTCAGTTTTGCCCACTGTTTTTCTGCATCCCCCAGCTGTTCCTATCTCGCTAACGACGCCTTGAAGTATTGTCCCATCTTGCCAAAGTTAGTTTTCCTAAAGTCTAAGATCTTTGCTTTTGAATGGATTTTATCAGCCTTAGTCCTAATACTGAACCACCATATGGTGATCACTGGATGCGAGATGATCTCCCACTGTGACATCAGAAACACTTTCCCCACTGCTAAGCACCAAGTTCTGTATGGCCCCTTCACGGGTAGGTTCTGTTAATGGTTTCTGGAATAGTTCTCTATGTAGAGAATCTAGGATCTTCTTACTTCTAGATGACACTGCAGCAGTGATGTGCCAATCAACATTTGGCAAATTGAAATCACCTATCTAGTAGAACCTCCCCTTTCCTGGTAAAGCTGCATATGTCTTCTATTAAATCCCTGTACAGTTCTTCTCTGAGCAATTTCTTCAAATGGATTAGTTTTGCGCATGCCAATAGGTTCCCCCTGGTGTGGGGTTTTTCTATCAAATAAACAAAAAAACAAACCCAGCCCAAACTATCAGTTTTATCCATTCTCCAGGAACAAGCAGAAAGTCGGTCTTCACATATGGTTGATGTTGGCACCGAAGGAACCCTCGCAGAAGCATCCTCCCAGCTTTCAAAGAAAGCTTTTGAGAAATGCCACCACTAATGCCTGGTCCCCTTCCCGCCCAAAGATGCCATCTTGCTCAGTCTCCTTTTTTATGTGGAGCCCTTCGGACGTTTGTCTGGCTTGTCCCTGGAAAAAAGTTGATTGATTTTCTCTGAGATTGATACTCTCCTCCGGTATCGCATCGGTACTCTCTTGCCCCCTGCTGACCTCATTGCCTCAGCGTTGAGTTCGGTCCATTTTTGTAGTTTTTTCGTTCTTTTCTTTTCTTGGCATTTTCATGCCTTTTTTTCTTCCACTGGCAGCCTGGAGAGTCCTTGACCTTGCAGGGGTACATTTTTCCCCCATGTCTACCAGGGGCTTTAAGAAGTGTGATCGGTGCTCCAAATTTATGTCTTTGACCAACACACGACTGCTGTCTCCGCTGTCTGGGGCCAGATAACGACCTGGTAGCCTGCGGTCTCTGCAAGAGAATGTCCAGTAAGGCCCTCAAGAGCCACCAGCAGCAGCACAATAAGTTTTTCCCCGAGTCCCTGGTGTCTCCGAAAGACAAGGCCTCATCTGAGGCCCCGACATCTTGGGCGGAACCCTCCGATCCCGAGCCTCCTCGTGGGTCCTCAGAAAGGCGGTCTCCCTTGAGGGAACTCAGGAAGAAGAAGGCAGTATTCTTGGATGGTTCCAACTGGCCTGGGGCTCCCTGGGCCCGGTTCCACAGTCCGAGACATTCATCCGAGGCATCGGAGAAGGAGCGGCCTGTGAAGGTCCCCTGGAAGGATCCGACTGCAAATTGATCTCGGACCCCAGACACTGTCCTCTTTGAGAATTCCCCTTCAGGGGAGCCAGCGTCTGGCACGTGCCCCTCGGTGCCCATGCCAAAGGCTGCGGAGCCTTCTGGTCTGGATTCCAGAATGGCGGCCCTGGAGCGCAGTTTGTCGGACTTCATGGACCAGCAATGGGCGCTGTTGTCCAGCACAACCGGTTCATCTGCCCCCACTACCAGGCCCTCGATTTTTAAGATGTCCTTGGAGGCCGAGCTGATTCTCAAGGTCCTTCGGTCTCAAGTCTATCCTTGTCCGAGGTCACGATCTGAGTTCCACTTGAAGGGACCGTGGTCATCCCCGGCAAGTCTGCCGGGCATCAGCCGCAAGGCATTGGGAGCCCCAAGGCCCGCAGAGCAACCCTCCACTGAGTCATAGACGGACTACTCAGAGTGGGAGACGGAGGATGAGGAGTCACCCGATATTCGTCACCACCGCAATGTCCCATCTGGCTCTCCTGTCTCGGACCCTCGATGGGAGCCTCGACGGGGGTCTTTGCCCGAGGATAATGGGCTTCCTTGATTTTGTCAAGGACATGTCCAAGGCCCTGGCATTCCCGACTGAGTCATTGGAGGATCTTCGGGCGGATGAATTGGAAATCCTCCACTACGAGTCTCATCACCAGGAATCACTCACGATGCCCATTCCTCCCATCCTGGAACGACTGATGCTCCGAATGTGGGTGACACTGGCTTCGGTGCTGGTGGTAAGCAAACGGCTTGACTGTATGTATTGAGTCCACTGGAGGCCAGGCTTCCAGAAGTCACAACTGCCACATAACTCCATGGTGGTGGAGTCTGCCATGCGGCAGCTGAAAAGTCAGAAGACGCACTCCTCAGTGCCCCCTGACGGAGGCCCATACCCTGGACGTCCTCGGCAGGAAGTGCTACCAGGGCTCAATGCTCATGTGCCGCATCCAGGCCTACCAGCTGTACATGGACATGTACCTGAGAGACCTGGCAAGGAAACTCGCTGGGTTCTCAGCTGGTCTCTCCGAGGAACCTTTGCAGTGGTCCAAGAACCTGGCCAAAGCAGTCCGTGAATGCTCCAAATTTGTCTCGGGTGGTCTAGGACGGGTTCAAGTCAGACACTCGAGTAGTAGCAGCTAGCATTGGTGTACGTTGCCAAACTTGGCTACAGTCGTCTGGCCTCGAACAGTGGGTTCAGGACAAATTGATCCATGTCCCATGCCAAGGAGAGAACCTCTTTGGCAAACCCATGACTGACAAGGCTGCAGAGATGGAGACAGAGTTCATGACGAGGACCAGGTTCTCAAAAACGACCGCTGCCCCTCCCCAATGGAAGGGCTCAGGTAAAAAGCCCTTCTACCCGAGGAAGGGAGCTGCTTACAGAAACTACTTACCTTATCAGGCTTCCCCATCTCCGCGACAGGGTCAGCAGGCCAAGGGACATGGGCATGGCCCACATAAGTAGAAGGCTCCAAAATCCCAGGCACTGGCTCCGGCCCAGCCGGGGGGGGGGGAGCTTTTGACTCCTTCAGCATAGCTTCTCTACCCCAAGGAGATCAGCAACCCACAGGGGGACATCTGGCCCTCTATTCCCAGAGGTGGGTGTCCATCACCTTCGATTCCTGGGCACTAAGGGTAGTGACGGAGGGTTACCTCGTCCACCTGATTCAAACACCTCCCCCTTATTTCCCGGGAGAGCCCCTCAGGTCTCCCCTCCATCTGGACCACCTTCTGAAGGAGTTGGCAGGTCTTCTAGAGGACAAAGCAGTGGAACCGATGTCCCACGACCTCAAGAGCAAGGGGCTGTACTTCAGGTACTTCTTGAGCCAAAGAGGACAGGGGACATAAGTCCCATCCTCGACCTGCGCAACCTCAACAAATTCCTGGTGAGGGAGAAGCTCACAATGCTCTCCTTTGGAACATTGCTGCCATACCTCCAGTAGGGAGACTGGCTATACTCCTTAGACCTCAAGGATGCTTATACCCACATCCTCATCCATCCAAACCACAGGCAGTACCTGCGGTTTGTGGTGGGGGTAAGGACTTTCCATACAGGGTGCTCTCCTTTGGCCTAGCCTTCACAAAATGCCTGGAAGTCGTGGCTGCCTTTCACCGGCTCCAGGGAACTTTCTTCTTTCCCTACCTGGACGACTGGCTCATAAAGGGAGGCACAGCCTCAGAGGTGCAACAGGCCACCGCACACACTATCCAGGTTCTGCAATACTTGGGCTTTTTCATAAAGTACCCCCCAAGTCTCACCTCCTCCCGACACAGTGTCTGGAGTTCACTGGGGCAAGGATAGACAATCATGGGCTTTCTTATCCAGGGACCGAGCCCATCATCTTGGGTCTCTAGCTGTGGATGTAAAGCACCGTCCGAGTGTGCCTGCCCGGCTTCTCCTGCGCCTCCTTGGGCACATGGCCTCCATGGTCCACATCACCCCAGATACTCGCCTCCACATGAGGGCAGCATGGGCTGCCTCCGCGACAAAGTTTCTGTAACCCCGCCAATTGGTGGACTCCCTTGTCTGGTGGCAGTCGCACCAGCATCTCGAGGCAGGTATGCCTTTTCGGGCCCACAAGCCCCTCGAGGGTCCTCACCATGGACACCTCCCTGCTTGGTTGGGTAGCCTACTACAGAGCTCTCTGCACTCAAGGCATCTGGTCACCAGATGAGGGCACCCAGCAGGTCAATCTCCTGGAGCTCCGAGCCATACACCTAGCCCTGAGGGTCTTCTGTCACCAGCTGCATCACCAGCCGGTGCTGGTCTATACATACAACCAGGTGGCGATGTTCTACATGAACGAACAGGTGGGCACAGGGGTCTCGTACTCTTTGTCAGGAGGTACTGGTCCTCTGCTCATACGCAGTCCAACAGGGTATCTTCCTGTGGGCTGTGTACCTGCCAGGCCAGGACAAACTGCTGGCTGACACTCATCAGAGTTCTCCAATAGCATGAGTGGAAGCTGGACTCCAGGGTAGCCAGTCGGCTTTTTCAGCTCTGGGGGGAACTTGTGATGGACCTGTTCGCCAGCCAAGACAACTTTCAGTTGCCCCGTTTCTGCTCTCGGCAGGCCCACCCCTCCAGGGTGGCAGTGGACGTGTTCCTGTTCTCATGGTCAGAAGGCCTCATGTACGCCTTCCCTTCGACACTGCTGATCGCCAAGACCTTGTTCAGGATCCTCCGCGACAGGACTTCAGTCATCCTGATAGCTCCTCATTTGCCCAGGCCACCATAGTTCCCACTGCTTCTACAGTTCAGTGGAGGCCCCCATCCCCTTGGGGATCATCCCAGGACTCTTATCTCAGGATGGGGTCTCTCTCCTGCACCCCATCCTTGGGCCCCTGTTGCTGATGGCGTGGCTGCTGAGAGGGTGACTCTGGCCTCTTTCAACCTTCTTTTTGAAGTGGAGGACATTTTGCTGGCCTCTCGCAAGGCCTCTACTGGGAAGGCATACACCCTCAAATGGCGCAGGTTCTGTTTGGTGCGCCAAACACGGGGCTGATCCTTTCTCCTGCCTGGCGGCTTTGTTACAGTACCTTCTCTTCCTCTGTCAGTCTGGGCTCAAGTCTAACTCCGTCTGAGTGCACCTTAATGCCCTGGCGGCATACCACCATCCGGTGGATGGTAAGCCCCTCTCAGTCCAACATTTAATGACCTGTTTCCTTCAGGGCCTGCTCTTATCGAAGCCCCCAGTTCTCCCTCCGGCAGCCAAAGTTTATTTATTTATTTTATTTGTGTGTTTTATACCGCTATTTCAGGTAATCACAGCGGTTTACAAATGAACAACAGATATATAAAACAAGTTAGCAGTATAACTGGTGCTGAAACATGGGAACTCAATGTAGTGCTGGGGCCTCGCACGCGCCCACCCTTCGCCTCTTGCTACCTGCCATCTTCGATACCTCTTTTGGAAAGTGGCTTTCCTGGTTGCGCTCACCTCCGCTTGCAGAGTTAGTGAGCTTCAGGCCCTTGTGGCAGAGGCACCTTATACCATGTTCTACAAGAGCAGTGTGGTGCTTCACACGCACCCCAAATTTCTACCAAAGGTAGTGTCGCCCTTCCATCTCAACCAGGAAGTGGTGCTCCCTACCTTCTTTCTAAGGCTTCACTTCAACCGGGCGGAGACGGTTCTTCACACCTTGGACTGTAAGAGGGCCTTGTCCTTCTATATCCAACGCACTCAGGGCCACTGCGAAGCTTCACAGCTTTTCATCTCCTGCGACCCCTGTAGGCTGGAGGAGGCGGTGACAAAACGTACATTGTCCACCTGAGTGGCCCTCACTTATGAGCAGGCAAGGCTCCTGCTGGAAGGCCACGTCACGACGCACCGTGTCAGGGCCATGGTGGCTTTGGTGGAAAACTTGCACTCTGTCCTGATCGTGGATATCTGCTGGACTGCCACCTGGTTTTTAGTCCATACCTTTGCAGCCCATTACGTCATGGAAAGAGAGTCCTGACGGAACAGTGCCTGCGGCCAGGTTGTGCTCTGTAACCTTTTCGGGGTTTAGGCAGCTATTATCCTCTGACCGTTCTGTGTTCAGGCTACTGGTGTGCTGGTTTCATCGGACACAGGGGTCCTACTGTGGTCTGTGGATATGCACTAAATTGCTTCTGCTTGCTACTCCCAGTGAGGGAGCTCCTATTTTTGCTGTGGGCTTTTAATGGCCTGTAGTTGGGGAGTCCCATTGTGAGGTCTGACTTCCTGCTTGTTCCCGGATAAAGCATAGTTACTCACCTGTAACAGGTGTTCTCCGGGGACAGCAGGAATCAGTCCTCATAACCCTCCCTCCTCCCTTTGGAGTTGCTCCTTTACCATCTTTTATATTTGCCGTCTTTTAGCTATGTCATTTGACTGTGCAAGATGGCACCCTTGGACGGGAAGGGGACCACGCATGTGTGGTGGCATCTCCCAAAGGCTTTCTTTGAAAGCTGGGGGATGCTTCCGCGAGGGCTCCGTTGGTGCCGACGTTACCCATATGTGAGGACTAATTCCTGCTGTCCCCTGAGAACACCTGTTACAGGTGAGTAATTACGCTTTATAACTCACACTTTATAACTGAAAGAAAGCTTTAACTCAGCACTCTAGAAAATTCACAGTTCCATCTGAGCAAAAAATTTACCAGCACACACACACACACACAAATTATTAACAGGAGAAAAAGGTCTCAGTATCTTCCAATAATATCCCTCTATACGGCAATTACTTGCCCGAAGGGGAACAATATTGCACCTTACCATCACAGGCCTAAAAAAACTCCCTTTTATTATCACCAAAATCTCAATTACTTTCTCAATCAACCAGCTTTGTTTAAGAATTTTTATTTATATATAAAACTGACAAGCAAGAAGCTTCTAAGCACAACTTATCATAGACTACATGCCTTAGCCATTACCTCTGACACAGATGGTAACGTCTTGCTAACTGACAAGGTTAACTTTCTTACAGCTCCACAGCTTTTCCTGAAATAGGAAAAAATAGCTTTACCGAAGGACATAGTCAAACAACGGGACACACAGTGCTCAAAACTGTATCTCAAAAATGCCAGCTCTTCAGATGGAATGGCCACCCAACAAAGATCCTTGTTTCGCTGAAGAGCCGGCTTCATCAGGGGCGTGACTAAGAAGAGACCAGTTAGAATCACTCCAGTATTTTTTGGTTATAATAAAAGGGAGCTTTTTTTCTGCCTGTGATGGTAAGGTTCAATATGTTCCCCTTCGGGCAAGTAATTGCTGTATAGAGGTGTGTTATTGGGAGTTACTGAGGCCTTTTTCTCCCATTAATAATTTTTTTATGAGAGTGCTGGTAAAATTGTTGCTGAGATGAAACTGAATTTTCAGGAGTGGTGGTGATTTAAGCTTTCCTTTAGTATTAGAGTGTGGATTTTACTGGGTAAAACTGATAGCTTGGACTGGGATGTTTTTTGGTTTATTTTAGTTTTGTGCATACCATTACAGGCGTCAACCTCACTTTTAAGCCAGGGCATAAAGAGTATGATCTCAATCTGTCAAATTTAATTCTAAGGCTCAGCGTAATACTTGTATTTTGCCAAAGAGAGCCTCCTGCTGGAGTTTGTAAGATGTAACATATATGGGTAGTTTGTCAAGATGTGTTTGGAAATTGTTCTTTATCAAGCTGGTGGCACCCAACTTCCTGTGAGGGTGATCTGTATGTCACACCATTGCAAATGGATTTCCCTTTTCCTTTTTCTAGTTTAAGCCACAGTGCCTCCCCTCTCTCTTTTAAGCCCTGTAATTCTTTAGCTTTAATAGTATTTTTTGAATATAGTGCCGCCACTCCTGCCCTTCTTCCTTCCCTGTCCTTCCTTAATAAAGTATAGCCTGGTATAATTACATCCCAGTCATGGTTATTCATGAGCCATGTGTCCATAATCGCCACTAAATCCAAGTCAGCCTCTTCCAATAAAGCCCCTTCTTCTGGGTTTTTATTTCCTATAGTAAGGGAATTTATATACACCAGTTTCCAGATGTTGTCCCTTTTACCCATTTCTACAGAGATATTTAATGTTTCGCTTATCTGGGAGCTTTCTTCACCCATCCCCCAATGAATGTAGTTTAAGGCCCTCTTCAGTAGGTTAGCTAGTCTGCTGTGGAAGTCACTTCGACCCTTCTTGGAGAGAGTGATGCCATCTCTGCTTTGTAGCTTTTGGATAATCATCCCATGGTCCAGGAAACCAAAATACTCTTTGATTCCATCCATGCATTCATCTCCAGGATGTGACCACCTCTGCCTTGGCCTTTACCCTCAACAGGGAAGATTGAGGAGAACACCACCTGCACACCTATCTGCTTCACCCTCTGCCCAGAAACATGAAGTCACTTTTGATATGCTTATAGGGATACCTAGCAGTATCATTTGTGCCAACATGGATGAGCAACATTGGATAATGGTCAGTAGGGTTGAAGAGTCTCTGCAAGCTCTCCGTAACATCTTGTATTTTGGCTTCTGGCAGAGAGCACACCTCTCTGGACATCAAGTCTGGTCAGCAGACGGAAGACTCAGAAGAGAGTCACCAATCGCCACTACCCTTCACTTCCCTTGCTCTAGTTTTTCCCTGTCCTGTGATGTTTTCACGTCCTCCATGTCCAGGGCTGCATATTGGTTCTTCAATTCAAAGACTGTTGGAGTTACTATCGGGGATCAATGCTGGTTGCCCACATCCTTTCATTCTAGATTTACATGGCAATGTATTTTGAAGGACATCATGGGAGACGTCACTGAATTCTGTGCCCTACTGCCCCTGGCACATCTGTAGAAGCTTGGTTACTAAGGGATGGACTGCTCAAAGTATATGAGTAGAGCAGCCTGTGACACTTTTGAATCTGTAAGTAGTGTAGCCACTTTGAGCATTGAGGCTCATCGCCTGACATGGCTACAGTCTTTCAACCTTGAGCAGCGAATACAGGACAATCTTACTTATGTCCCCTGCTAGAGTGAAAATTTATTTGTCATGCCTATGGAAGACAATGTAGGGGACCTGGAATGGGAACAGCTGACCATGAACCAGACTCTGCCAAGAAAAATTCAACAGGAAAGAAGTTGTTCTACCCCCCTAACCATAGATATTATGTGAGTTTACTCTCCTTATCTGGCCCACCAAGGCTCTCAGCCAGGTTAATATAAACACCAGGATAAGTATCAACAGTGCTGCCAGAAGCCCCAGAATTCTCAACCTGCCCCACAGCTGCTACCTGCAGGGGGTTTTGACTCTTTCCTGAGGAGTATTGTCCATCTTCCTGTAACCAGTGGAATACCTCGGCAGGTGGGAGAACGGTTGGTTCACTTTGCTCACAGGTGGCCCATTGTAAGAACAGACCCTTGGGCCCTGAGAATCGTTCAAAGCTAGTATCTATTGCACTTTGCCCAACTGCCCCCCCCCCCATTCTTCCCAGGGGCATATGCTCTCGATCCTCACTACCGAGAGCCTCTACAGCAGGAGGTTCACACTCTCCTGGCTGATATCACCATCAAATTGATGCTTCCAGCACAATCCAGAAAGGGGTTCTGTTCTCGCTACTTCTTGGTCCTCAAGAAAATTGGTGGGTTGAGACCCATACTGGACCTGCGAAACCTCAACTGGTTCTTGGTGAACGAAAAGTTCAAAATGGTCTCCCTGGGAACATTGCTGTCATACCTCCAACAGGAAGATTGACTTTGCTCATTGGACCTAAAAGATGTGTATACTCACAATCCCGATCCATCCCGATCCATCCCCTTCACCGGCAAATATCTCCACTTCATGCTCAACAGACAACATTATCAGTACAGAGTATTGCCCTTCAGCCTAGCTTCCATCCTAAGGGTCTTTACAAAATGTCAGTGATCTTTGCCTCCTTTCTCTGGACCCAGAGAGGAGTCGTCTTCCTCTAATGGGATAACTGGCTGATAAGGGGCACAATGCCGAGCGAGGTCCAGTAGTCGGCATGGCTCACTGTAAAGCTGCTGGAACCATCTGTGTTTTGTGATCAACTACCTGAAGTCTCACATTCAGCCCTCTCAGCAACTTAAGTTCATTGGGGCTGTCTTCAATACCACCCTGGCTGGACCTTCTTGCCTATGGATTTGGCATGACAACTCGTCACTGTAGTCTGTGACATCAACACAGCCATTCCACCACCACACGTCAGATGCTCTGCTTGCGCGGTCACATGGCATCCAAGGTTTACTTCACTCCTTTGTCTCAGTTTTCCAGCATCTGCTTCATTGACAGGTAAAGCTCCATGTTTCACAGTTTTCACCTCAGTGTACTAAGTATCCACAACTCGCTCTTTTTAAACTTCATACGAATTTGTATACAGATTTGCTTTTTTCTCTAAGTTTGGACAATTATGTCTGTGTGATTCTGTCGTTAACATTTTCTCGTGTTTGCTTCACTGACAGGTAAAGCTCTATGTCTTACAGTTTTCACCTCAGTGTACTAAGTATCCATAACTCGCTCTTTTTAAACTTTGTATGTAGTTTGTATACAGATTTGCTTTTTCCTCTGCTAAGTTTGGACAGTTATGTCTGTGTGATTCAGTTTTTTCAAAAGTGAACCGTTTCCCTTTACCTTAGCACATATTATTATTTTATATATGGCTCCTTTCTCTGCTGTGTGCATGTTTTATTATAAGATCTGTTCCCCTCTTCGGTTGACTATTCCATCTTTCCACACACAAGTTTCCTATTGGCGATATACACAATCGGCCTGCACATGATAATTAGCATACATTATCCCTTATCAGCTTCTCAGTTTACCATTTTATGCTGTTTTATGACCGGCTATCTATTACTCTTTAGCGTTTTTAGAGTAGTTACCCTCAGCGATCTCTATGTAACGTTTTATAACATTTTATAATATACCCCAATGTGTTTTTTATCCTTTATAGCAGGCATGTCCAACTTTGAACAGGTCGTGATCTACTTTTTCCAGTCAAAAGTGCCGGTGATCTACCACTATGAAAATTAAGTTTCAAATTAGTTTCAAATTAAATTTTAACCCAATAAAGTTGGAGGATTTCCCCCCCCATTTTTAATAAACCTTCTGTCATTTACTTGGATGTGATCAGCTGTTAAGCAAATTAAGCAAAAGCAAAACAGAGAGACGAAGATCCAGTAAG
Source organism: Ichthyophis bannanicus (assembly GCA_033557465.1). NCBI lineage: Eukaryota > Metazoa > Chordata > Amphibia > Gymnophiona > Ichthyophiidae > Ichthyophis > Ichthyophis bannanicus. Next base: position 407,763,145 of record CM066034.1, on the reverse strand, counting down.
AACTGCGAGGGGAAATGGAAAGTATATTTTTTCTTAAAGTTTTATTGAGTAATAACTTTCTTTAACTGTCTTAATAACTTTCTTTAACTTTTATTGAGTAATTTGTGTTAAATTTAGGTCGATTATTGATCCAGACTGGTCTTGCACAATCTTTAATATTTTGCTCTTGCTCAATAGTGAGAAGTCTGAGCCTGCATTTCATCCACCAGCTTTTTGAAGTTGGTGAATAGTGCATGAGGGCCAGTCTCAGGGAATCCTGGAGAGGTTCATCTGTCATGTTGGAACATTGTGTACTCTTTATCATTTTCAGATGGGAAAACGCAGATTCACACAAATAAGTTGAACCGAAACAGGAGTGTACAACTTCACTGCATCTTCTCAAGTTGGGAGATTTGTCTCTAGGCACTAGCTTCCAAAATGATTCTTGCTCAGCACGGGTCTTGAGAAAAAATGTCATTTTTAAGGGTTAATATTTCGTTTTCAAGAGATGGCTTGTTCAATGAGTAATTTTTACTGATAGCAGCTGCAGTTTCTTTAATATCCACATCTACTTTGGGTATGACAAGTACTCCACAACTGTTCGAATTTTTTGGAAGTCACAGAATGTATTTTTGAATTCCTGGATAACAGAACAGATTTCTGTTACATACTTCTCGTTCTGAAAAACAAAATTTGGATATTGTCCCAGATAGTCCTGCGTATTAGGAAAATGATCAAAAGTGTTGTTTGCAAGGTCAGTCATCATTAGCTCAAATTTGCTCTTGTAGGATGAAACTGTGCTCATCTCGCCAATGCATTTGTTTTTACCTTGTAGTTCAAGGTTCATATCACCTAGTTTGCCTGTAAATTCAGCGAGAAATGCCAGATCACATAACCACTCCTCATCTTCCAACTCTGCTTGGTCATCTCCTCTCTCCTTCAAAAAACTTCTTATTTTGTTCAGCAAATCACGAAATTATTGCAGAAATCTGTGCCTACTTAGCCACTTTACATCTGTGTGCAAAATGATTTCTGCTGCCCCTTCATCAAGAGTAGAATTGAAAAGCTGTCTTTAAAGTGATCTTCCATGAACTGAGTTTACAGTTTTGAAAGTGATGTCCATGACAGTCTTTGTATTGAGTCTCTTGTTTGCCAAAACTTGCTGGTGAATGATGCAGTGGTAAGAAAGGAAATCTGGGAAGTCGTCATGCTGTCTACAGAGAGCTATGAAACCGTTAACCTTATCTGTCATTGCTCTTGCTCCATCAGTAGTGATGGAAACAAGTCTATGCAATGGAAGATTACACTTTGTCACAAAAGAATGGAAAGTACTGAATATTTCCTGACCAGTAGTTCTCCCTTTTAAAGAAATCATTCCAAGTAGTTCTTCTTTAACATTGAAGTCTTCAAAAACCATCTGGATAAAGACTAGTAATTAGACTATGTTTCTTATGTCTGTAGATTCATCCAGTTGGAGTGAGAAAGCAAAACAATTTGAAACATCCTCCAACAATTGTTCAATTGTGTCTCCACACATCTTTTCTATTCGCCGCACGACAGTGTTTCTTGACAATTGTACATCTTGAATAGCAGCTATGATCTCTTTCTTATTTTTAAATCCTTCGAAAAGATTGTCAGCTGCTTCAAGAAAACAATCTTTTACAAATTCCCCTTCAGTGAAAGGTTTGCATTTCTTTGCGATCAGGTTGCTGACCTTGAAAGGATGCTATGGTTGCATTGACCGAATGTGACCTTGGCTTCGCCATCAACTGTTGCTGAGTAGCTGATTTCGATTTAAGTTCTTTGAGCTTCAGTTTACGAGTTTCACTTTTGGGTGGAAAATCAGCATCAAACTTATTGCTATGCAGAGCCTTATTTTTTTTTTTTTTAAATCCTTTATTTCAACTTTTCAAAATCATACAACAAACCAAAACAGTTACATTGCCATACAACTAACAAAACAAAAGAAAGATTCCAACATAAGAATAACTAAAATAAGGTCCAACATCAAATGAGTCCCTTCACCCCCCCCCACCCCCCTGGCTCGCTGGAAGAGCTGATAAATTACTCCTTCACCGACCTCCGTCACTCTCCCTCATCCTAGAACTGTGGAGGGTTAAGATAGACCATTAGTACCATTCCCATATCGAACCTGAGAGTGGGCAATGTATCGATCCAGTAAGGACCACCGTTTAAAATTTAGGTCCCTGCTCTCAGGCTGTGAAGTTTGCTATAAGCTTTTTCAAGCGTAGAATAGTAACAAACCAGGTGCCACCATTTCCCCAAGCTCAAATTCTGGAAATTTTTCCAATGCTCCGGAATCGTCTTGATGGCAATGGCAAACATATAATTCAACAAGAAGCTTTCATCATTCATCCTGCCCTCATGAACCGCTAATGATCGGAAAAGGATCATATCCCTTGTCATATCCATGGGAAGGTTTAAAATGTTAAGCATTTTAGCCCACACGTGCCGCCAAAACCTCTGCACTAAAGGGCAGTCAAAAAACATATGGAAGAAGGTGCCAACCGCCTTCTGGCAGGACCAGCACAGGCCCGTGGGCACCCTTATCCCATTTGGCTAATTTTGCTGGTGTAATAAACGCCCTATGCAGAAAAAAAAAATAAAGATTGTGTGATTGCGGCTGACCGAGACACTCTAGTAATTGGGCCTCATAGAATTTTCCAATAGGGGAAGGGGATCTGACGAGATAAATCAGACTCTCACACCCGTGTCAGCCCTAACAATTTATCGGAAGCATAATCTCTCCACAAGGCATAAAGTTTAAAGGTAACTCCCGGCTGTTCCGAAATATCTTTCAGCCCCTTCAATAATATCCCTTCCGGAACCAATGCGGTCACTCTAATATTAGAGGCGTCTACGCAGTGCTTAAGCTGCACCCATTTAAAAAAACTGGAATCTGGCAGGGAGAACATCCTTTGAAGCGCACCAAAATCTTTCCATCCATTTGCTACCAGCTGGCCTAACGTCCATATGCCACACACTTGCCATTTCTTCCATGCAAACATTTTGCCACGGATTCGGAACTGCGGATTCCACCATAGCGGAAGTTGGTAAGAAGGCAGATCGTCCGCAGCAAGTAAGCGAGCCAGGCTTAAAAAAGTAGCCTGCATAGACCGAATCACTCGCCCAACAAGCGTCCACTCTGGATGCATAGATCCTAGCAAATGCGTCAGGGGATAAGGAGCGGCCATTCGAGCCTCCACCTCGATCCAGGTAGGTCGAGGGTCATGCTCCCCAAGTGCCAACCACCGCGCCCCCTGTTTTAAAAGAAAGGCCTGGTGATAGCCCTGAAAATCAGGGAAATGAACCCCCCCTTCTCCTTGGGGGCCTTTAGTTTTTTAGTGGCTATCCGTGGCGGGCGACCCTTCCACAGAAATTGTATAAGGTTTTTCTCGAGTTTCTTATAAAGTATAGAGGGCAGCGTAAAAGGCATCATGCTGAGTACATAATTAATCTTGGGGGCTAGAGACATTTTAATTACTTCCAACCGGCCCCACCAGGACAATTGAAGGGGGGACCAAGCGGAAGACTTCTGCCGTATTAGTTGCAATAACTCCTCACCATTCTTATGAATCATGGCGTCTACAGATACGTTATACCACGTTCCCAGATATTTAATACTATCCGTCACCCACTTAAAGGGGAAAGGCGTCATCTCTACTGCGGAGGGGTAACAATTTAGTGGGAATGCCACCAATTTGGACCAATTAATCTTGTAGCCAGAAACACTGGAGTAGCCTTCGATCAAGGCCAATACATGCCGGATCTCGGAAGGCTGGGTAAACAGAAGTATATCATCGGCATAGGCAGAAATCTTTACTTGTAAATCCCCCACAGCTACACCCCTTATCTCCTTATTCTGTCGAATGGCAATGGCCAATGGTTCCAAGGCTAGATTAAACAGCAGGGGGGAGAGTGGACAACCTTGCCTAGTGCCTCTATGGAGGGAAAAGGAGCGGGACAGTATGCTGTTCGCACAGATGCGAGCAGATGTGTTAACGTATAACACTTTTGCCTTATTAACAAAACCATCTCCTAATCCGAACCATTTCAGGACAAAAAACAGAAAAGGCCATTCTAATCGATCGAAGGCTTTCTCTGTGTCAAGGGAAAGTGCTACGTACGGACTACTGTCCGTCACTGCCTTCTCCAGCAGGTTGCAGAGGAGGCGGCCATTGTCCACGGTGGATCTCCCAGGGACGAACCCGCACTGGTCCGGATGGACCAGCTCCCCAATAACTGCTGATAGTCTCTTCGCTAATATACTTGCATAGATTTTATAATCTGCATTTAAAAGAGATATGGGTCTATAATTTGCCACTTGGCTGGAATCCTTGCCTGGCTTTTCAAGAACCGTGATAGTAGCCTCAGAGAAATTACCAGTCCGAGCCTGAACCTTCTCTAGCTCCGCAAAATATACCAATAAGTAAGGGGCCAGCTCGTTACTAAAAACCTTATAAAATTCAGAGGGGATCCCATCCGGCCCCGCCGCTTTCCCGGATGAAGCAGCCTTAATTGCCGAGAGAAGTTCATCTTGTGAAAAGGATTTGCCCAGCTGCTGAGCTAAGGACTCCCCTAAGATAGGGTGTGTCAAGTTCTCAACAAAACCGGAAAAATCCGTTGCACCCGTCTTCAACTCCGAAGCGTACAACTGACTATAAAATTTAGAAAATTCACCCACAATCTGATCACTATCCGTTAAGCGCTCGAGACTATTAGTGAGAATGGAGACGATTCTTGACCTAGCTTGCTTGCCGCCTACCCTTCTCGCCAACAATTTACCAGCTTTGTTCCGCTCAACAGTGTTTCTGATGTTGTAGTGGGAGATCATTTTGCTTCCAGTGATCACCAGATGGTGTGGTTCAGTATTAGGACTAGGGCTGTTAGAATCCATTCCAAGGTGAGGATCTTAGACTTTAGGAAGACTAACTTTGCGAAGATGGGCCAATACCTCAGGGAGTCGTTAGTGGGATGGGAACAGCTGGGGGATGTAGAAAAACAGTGGGCAAAACTGAAAGGGGGTATTTTAAGGGCAACCAACCTTTTTGTTAAAATGGTAAATAAAGGCAAAAGGAACAGGAGACCGCTATGGTTTTCGAAGGAAGTAGCTGAAAAAGTGAAGAAAAAGAGGGAGGCCTTCATGAAATACAAGAGATCACAGAGAGCAGAAGACAAGCATCTGTATTTGGAAAAACTTAGAGAAGCTAGCAAAGTAGTCAAGAAGGCAAAGATTCAAAAGGAGGAGGAAATAGCCAATGCAATAAAATGAGGGGATAAGACATTTTTCAGATATATTAGTGAGAAGAGGAAGAGCAAAAGTGGTATTGTCAGACTCAAGGGTACAGGGGGGGAATATGTAGAAGCTGATAAGGATAAAGCGGAATTGCTTAACAAATATTTTTGTTCTGTGTTCACAGATGAAGAACCAGGAGCAGGACCTCAGAAAACACCCACAAATAAGAACAGAAGCGAGGGACATCTTGAACTATTTTCAGAAGACTGTGTTCGTGAGAAACTAGCTCAACTTAAAGTAGACAAAGCGATGGGACCGGATGGGATACACCCTAGAATACTGAGGGAACTTGGGGATGTTCTAGCAGCTCCACTGACTGACCTTTTCAATGCCTCGTTGGAGTCAGGAGTGGTGCCAAAGGACTGGAGAGAGGCTCATGTGGTGCCTTTACACAAAAGCGGAAGTAAGGATGTGGTTGAAAACTACAGGCCGGTTAGTTTAACTTCGGTGGTGAGTAAATTATTGGAAACGCTGCTGAAAGAGAAAATAGTGAGGTTTCTGGAGTCCAGCGGATTACAGGATCCGAGGCAGCATGGATTCACCAGAGGCAGGTCTTGTCAGACAAATCTGATTGATTTTTTTTGACTGGGTGACCAGGGAGTTGGACCAAGGGAGAGCTCTAGATGTGGTGTATTTAGATTTCCGTAAAGCCTTTGACACTGTTCCTCACAGGCGACTTATAAACAAACTGAGCACCCTAGGGATGGACCCTAAAGTTACTGCTTGGGTTAGAAATTGGTTGGGTGGGAGGCGACAAAGAGTACAAGTAAATGGAGCTCACTCTGAGGAGAAGGATGTTACCAGTGGTGTGCCCCAGGGATCTGTCCTTGGTCCAATTCTTTTTAACATCTTTGTTAGTGATATAGCGGAAGGGCTGTCGGGTAAGGTTTGCCTCTTTGCGGATGATACCAAAATCTGCAATAGAGTAGACACCCAGGAAGGGGTAGATAACATGAGGAGGGATCTAGCTAAGCTTGAAGAATGGTCTAGAATTTGGCAGCTGGGATTTAATGTTAAAAAATGTAAGGTCATGCATTTGGGCTGCAGCAATCCAAGGGAGCAATACAGTATAGGAGGTGAAGTACTTTTGTCCACTAAAGAAGAGCGGGACCTAGGCGTGGTTGTGTCTGATGATCTTAAAGTAGCTAAACAGGTGGAAAAGGCGACAGCAAAAGCTAGAAGGATGCTTGGGTGCATACGGAGAGGAATGGCTAGCAGAAAAAAGGAGGTGATAATGCCTCTGTATAAGTCTTTGGTGCGACCTCATTTGGAGTATGGTGTGCAATTCTGGAGACCGCACCTTCAAAAGGATGTGAACAGGATGGAGTCGGTGCAGAGGGTTGCTACCAAAATGATTAATGGGCTTCATTATAAAGCATATGAGGACAGACTTAAGGATCTTAATATGTACACCTTAGAGGAAAGGCGGGATAGAGGTGATATGATTGAGATGTTTAAATACCTCCGTGGCATAAATGTTCAGGGAGAGAGCCTCTTTCAATTGAAAGCAAGTTCTGCTACAAGGGGACATGGGATGAGGGTGAAGGGAGATAGATTCAGGAGTGATATGCGGAAATATTTCTTTACGGAAAGAGTAGTGGATCCGTGGAATAGTCTCCCAGTGGAGGTGGTAGAGATGAGGACAGTAACTGAATTCAAGAAAGCATGGGACCAACACAGAGGATCTCTAAAGGCAAAAAGTGGACTGTTGTAGTTGTTATGGAAGGACAGACTAGATAGGCCATGTGGTCTTTTTCTGTCGTCATATTTCTATGTTTCTATGTTTCTAACATGAAACCTAGCCGATTGTTTTAATAGTAAATGCTCCACATCGGAGCTAAGCACTTCATTGTATTGAAACCTTAGCCTTTGCAATCTAGTCAGAATTCCAGGTTCCTTATGTTGTATCCACAATCTTTCACCTGCCCTGATTTGCATATCTAAGGCCTGTAACCGGGCCTTCTGCTTTTTAGACTCTTTGATACTATAACTAGTAATCGCAGCCCGAAGTGATGCCTTACAGGCCTCCCACCAGGCCCAGCTGGCTGTGTCACCAACCTTATTGCTAGCGAAATAGGAGGCAATAGCAGCCCGCACTTCCTCCTGAAAAGATGGCTCCGCCAGCCACGCCCTGTTGAAAGACCAAGCCCGATCAGGCCTCTCCAACTCAGCAACCTCCACATTCAGCGTTATGGCTGCATGATCTGAGACCGTCCGGCTTAAAATACTTGCTTCACAGCTGCCAGATACCAGTGGTTTAGTAAATCAGGAAAAAATCTATGCGCGAAGAAGATTGATGCATTGGAGAAAAAAAGGAAAAGTCTTTCTCTCCCGGGTGAAGCAACCTCCAGATATCTACCAGGCCACACGCATTCGTCAGAGCAGTGAGCGCTATACTCACTCTAAGGGGACGCTCCACCCTCCAGGGGTTCCTATCTACCAAAGGGTCCCTTACCAAATTGAAGTCTCCCCCCATAATTACATGGGCCCCACTATCCTTCTGGACAACCCCACTTAAAGCACGAAAGAATTCAGGATCGTCACTATTGGGTCCATAAACATTTAGAAGAGACAGCAGTACTTTACCCACCATTAACTGAGAATACACCCACCTCCCGCATGCATCCTGGCTCGTATTCATAAGCTGAGAACCCAGGGAGGACCTCATCAGAGTCACAACCCCATTTTTCTTATCAAGCGCCAGGCAGGATCCCACCAATCTGTAATATTTATCCCCTAATTTTACCGTCTCTTGTGGAGAGAGATGCGTTTCCTGCAGAAAAATAAAATCAGCATGTTGTCGTTTACAGTAGACTAAAATTTTCTTACGTTTTATCGGGGACTTGATTCCCTTCACATTTAGAGAGACAATCCTCAACCCTTTAACCATCCCACCAGGAAATTATAATGCAGAGAAGCTCGGTGAAAGAAAAAAACCCATTACCCCACATCACTGGAGATCCCCAGAGAGCCGACCCCAACCCCCACCCAACATAAAACCAAACACACAAAGGGTCAGACAGCAGGACCACTATTAAAGCATAGGGCAGCCCAGGCCCCTAATTACCCTCACTTCACTTATTCCCCACCACCCACCATACAAAACCGAAACATATGACAGAAAGTTTAGCAGCGCTATCAAGCAGCTCTTCCACATTGATAACTAGTCCAAACAGATAGTCTTTACTAGACGTGCTTCCCCACGCCATACCACCATTCACAGGAGTGAGGACTGGAAAGCAAATTAGCCGCATCTGTGGTGCCGCGCGCACTGCGATGAAAACACCAGATGCAGGCACACTGGGACAGCTCTCCATACATAGCAACCTCCGCCTTCAACAATAGTCCAGAAGGTGCTTAATTTTGTTGCATCATCAGAGCCTCTTGCTCCTCGACAAAATGTTGCAAGGCGCCAAGGTCATCAAACGACTTGGTAGCGTTGTTCAAGGTGACCTTGAACCTCGCCGGGCTGAACATGCCATACCGCACTTGCAAATGTTGTAATCTGGGCCGCAGAGCCAGAAATTGCCTCCTTTTCTCGACCGTGTGCTTACAGAAATCAGCGTAAAAATACACACGTTGCCCCTCATGTTGTAAAGGTTGCCGCGCCTTGGCAGCGGCGAAAATCTGAACACGTGTTGCCGTTCAAGTTGGGAGAGGTCGGGATGCGATGCGCCCGTTCAATTTCCAGCGGGCGAGCAGACTCAATGTTCAAAAGCTTCGGGATGAAACTCTCCAGAAATTGAATTGTGTTACCACCTTCCACACCCTCCCTTAGTCCGACAATACGTATGTTGTTGCGCCTGGCCCTATTGCTCATGTCCTCCAAATTCTCCTCATGCCCCAACGCAGCTTACGAATAGCAGGGGAAAGTCTCTGCAGTTGTTCATCATGACAGCCACTGAGGATTCCATCTTGTCCACCCTGATAGATAGGGACTACAGCTGTGTACTCAACTCCTTCAGGTCCGATTGGAGTTCCACTAGCGACTCCCCGTTAGAGTCTACGCGGCTGCGGATGGCTCTAACCTCCTTTAATAGCTCCCGCATCCCTTCCGACGCTTCCTGTTGCGGCGCCATTTTGTTCGACGAGAGGGATCCGTTTTGGATCTTTTAGACCCCGTAGTCGCGGGGGGAGTGAAGTCCAAACGGGTCTATTTGCTCCCAGCCATCTTCCGACACTCCCGCGGCAAAAGGTTGCCCCTCGGAGGGATGCAGTATTCTTGGAAAGACAGGATTTAGTGTCTGGGGCCTGGGAGAGCAACTCTTACACCTCCATGCTGGGTCCGTGCTGGCTCCGCCTCCTATTCTATGCAGAGCCTTATAATGATGTTCCAGATTACCCTTTTTGGGCAAGGATTCTGGGGCGTTACAAATTAGACAACAGCACTTGTCTTTCACCATGATGAAGAAGTAGTCCATTTTCCCATTCATCATGAAAGTGGTAAGTTTTGCTCTTCTTTGGAACACTCATCTTCGTTATACTGGGGTGGCTGGATGTAAGAAGGCCATATCTGCTAAGTTAGTATAAACACTGGCTGAATCTGGTCCAAAACTGTCACTGTCCCAAAGTATTAAAGATCAACAGGAACTGAAGACCTCTGGATGATGTGCAATACAAGGACTGGAGATGCCAAAACCACACATGCAGTTCTAAAAGTAAAAATAAGAATTCATCATACTGGCACCAATCAAATACCACCAAACAATCATCAAAAAAACTCAAACACCTGTCCAGCAAACCAGATAAAATCAAATACTTCCAAAAGTTCAAATACCACCACACGCGATTTAATAAATTCTGCACACAGTGTAGAATCAACGCAAAGGCTAGGCAAAATAAAATTGCAGAGGCAAGCAAAAGTCACAGTGGTTTGAACCAATTCGAAGGCAAGGCATAGGCAAGTTAGAACAAAATTGGAAAAGCCCGCCAGAATCACCAAATTCTTGACACTTAATTGCGTCTGCCCGAAAACGTTTAATGAAAGCGAACTATAAAGCGACCAACGACCAGCACACGACACAACTAATACGGTAAGTGTATTCAGGTAAAGCCCGGGCAAATGGATATCACCCGGTATATAACACACTTCTAAGGGGTATTGGGGCAGGGGCAGGAATGGGTGATTCTGAGAGGCAAGAAACCAGTTATGATGCCGGGCCTGTGGCGTCTCGTTGCGGGGTGCGGGCAGCGGCCACCTGGGGTACTCAAACTGTTGGCATGAAAACAACAAGCGCCCCCAATAACCTGCAGGCAAGATTCCCGCAGGCAAGATTCCCGCAGGCAGGGAAAAAAGACAGGCAAAGGATCAGCAGTGACGGCAAGCCCTCGGCAGACGACCTGTCGGCATGAGCTCTCTCCTAGCAACGGGGCGAGCTGCTGGAGAGATAGAGCCAAGTGGGGCTGGCGATCTACCTCTCACCCCTCCACAATCTACAAGTAGATCGCGATCTACCTGTTGGACATGCCTGCTTTTATAGTATGGTCACAATTTCATAAGTCTTTTTTGTTTTTGTCTTATGCGATTTTTATTTTTACCATTGCTTTTGCTCTCAAGGATTTGTCTGTTTATACCCAACGGTTTTTGTATTCATGGTCCCATAATGAGTTTGTAACGACTTTCTGCAAACATCATCACTTTTCGTTCATTATTAAGTCTCCACATTAATAACATTTTTTATGAATGTCCACTTGTTCTCCAGCTTATTAGCTTTTCCCAGCGGCGTTTTTCATGTAATCATTTATATATTGTATTGTGTTATGCTTCTATGACATGCTTATAATTTCATATGTACAGTATTTAGATTTATTTTACTGTCATTGTATGTTTCATATATTGCCTTTACCCTTGATTATTTGTCTTTTTACATTTCATATTAATATATTCATAAAAAACCTTTTGGGTTATTATACAAATCCCACACCTATTGTTTATATTACCCTTTCATTTGCTGTTAACATTTATATATGTTCATTGCTATTTATGGTTTGTTTGTTTTTTAACTCTGTGCATATTTATTCTTGTTAGCATGGTTTTCCCTTCCTTTCCTTCCCCTTTTTTATTTATTGGTTACACGTTCATTTTAATCCATCATTTTTAATTTTGTTGGTTTATAACTTTAGATTGGGAAGAGTGGTTCTGTTGCACCCTTTAGGATGGGCACTACGCTTAAGGGTATGTTTACTAAACCGTCTTAATGTTACTGGCGCTAGTTGCAGCGATAATGTGAAGAATGACATATAAGGAGTGGGCGTTCCGGTCCTAAGGTAGCAAGAATCTGTATCGCACGATAGTGGGCGCCATGGCACGTTAGCACACGTTAACCCTAAGTACATGCCAGCGCAGTATTAGAGGCTATAAAGATGTAGCCCACTGGTTACTGCAATGACAGTGGAGGCAGAGGTCATGGGTTTGATCCTGCAGTGGTATAATCTAAAAAGGCTGTCTGAGGCATTTTCTTTTAATTTAAATCAGTGCTGCCAGCAAAAACACCCTCACAGTGCCGTAACCTAAGGTGCCTCATAAGGCGCTTCATAGGTCACATTATAAAGTGCCCTGTCTGCCAAGGAAACCCTATAATGTGCCCTATAGGGCACTTTACAGGGTGCCTTACAGGGCGCCTTAGGCTACAGCACTGTGAGGGTGTTTCTGTTGGCAGCACTGATTGAAATGAAAAGGAAAAGCCTCAGACAGCATTCTTAAATTACACCACTGTGGGATCAAACCCATGACCTCTGCCTCTACAGTCATTGAACTAACTAGTGGGCTACATCTCTTTAGCGTCTAACACACTGCTGGCTGGCTACAGAAAGACTGCAGGTCACCACACAAACTGTCTGCTGTGGTTACCAGGATAGGGTAAACCCACCCGTACCCATGATGCACTGCACATGCAGATCAGCAGCCTACATCTGATCACGAGATGGGGTATGCACCTCTATAGCACCCCGGCCTGGTAGGGGGAACTGACCGTGTGTGTTACTTGCACAGAGTAGCTGCAGACAGTGACATCGTGCGGTTCCTTTGCTCACCCCGAGGGTGAAGTGGGGGGCCCAGCACCAGGTCTGCAGCACATGGCATGGCTGAGATAGGCTGAGCTGCAGGTCCCCATCAGTGCCAGTGTGTGATGGATAGTCCCTGCAGACACACCTAGGGATACACCTGTGTCCATCTGTATTTCCCAGTCATGTCTAGGCCTTGTGGACTATGATGCACCCAGAATAGGGCAATCTCCAGGAACAAGCAGGAATGAGTCTTCACATATGGGTACGTCGGTACCGACGGAGCCTGTGCGGGAACGCTCCCCAGCGTCCAATCAGAAAGCTTTTGGGAGCATCCCTCAGTGCCTGCGTGCTGCCTTCCCGCCTTTCCAACTGTCTCTCCTCAGTTTTCGTTTTTCCGCGGAGCCGGCAGGACGTCGTCCTGTCACCGCAGAAAATTTTTTCTTTAATCTTTTACTTTTTGTTTTCTTGTGGTCGCGGCTGTTTCCCCGACTCCACCGGTACCGCCGGTGGTTTTTTCTTTTCTTTTTTCTAAAACTCAGGGAGTTTCTTTCCCTCTGTTTCTGTCTTGAATTTTTGGGCCTGTAAGGCCTCTCCATTATGGAGCCTTCTCCTAAGAAGTGTCTTAACTGTGGAAATACAGTTTTCTTTTTAGACTCCAACAACTGGTGTCTAACCTGTTTGGGTCCTGACCCTTTTCTTCCAGAGCCATCAGGCTACAATTTTATGAGAAGAAATTCTCCATTTCAAGTTTCCCTCGATGCAGTTTTCCCTTCCAGTGTAAGGGCACCGACCATTTCTTCTCTACAGGATCAGGTAACCCACAAACAGTCTGTTAAGACTAGCCAATCCTTGGGTGGTAGGTCTCATGCCAAGCATGATGACGGCTCCGGCCTTGCCCTCAAGACCTCATTGGCTTCAAAACCCCAGCGGGAGTCTTCGGTCTCCAAAGCCTTTCAGGGGTTTCAGGTTGCTCTCCAGGAACAAGCAGGAATGAGTCTTCACACGTGGGAGACGTCGCCGACGGAGCCCGCACGGGAATGCTCCCCAGCATCCAATCAGAAAGCCTTTGGGAGCATCCCCCACGCCTGTGCGGTGGCTTCCCACCCTTCCTACTGCCTCTCCCCAGTTTTTAGTTTTCCGCGGAGCAGGCAGGACATCCCTCCTGCCACCGCAGAAATTTTTTTCTTTTGTTCTTGTTTCTGTAGTTGCGGCTTTTTCCCGCAGACGGTGGCACCTCCGTGCCCCTTTCTTTCTTTCTTCTCAATTAATTTTCATTTAAATTTCATTTCTTTTTGGTCGCCTGGAGGGACCCTCCCCTCTGGGCGCCGAGGCCTACCGGGCTTACAGCATGGAGCCTTCTTCTCCCCAGCAGTGCCCTCACTGCGGGGACCTAATTTTCCAATTGGACTCCAATACCTGGTGCCTCTCCTGTTTGGGGCCTGACCCTTCTTTCCCGGATCCCCCGGGCTACAGTGTCGGGAGAAGACCCTCCCTTTTTCGGATATCCCTCGACGACGTCTTCGAGCACAACGCGCGGTCGTCGGGTTGTTCTCTCCAGGATCAGGTATCCACACAACAGTCTGTTAAGACTAGCCGAGGCTTGAGGGGCGAGTCTCATGCGCGGCATTGTGACAGCTCCAGCCGACCCCTCAAGTCCCCCTTGGCTACTATACCCCGGTGGGAGTCCTCGGGCTCCAAAGCATTTACGGGGTTTCGGGATGTTCCTGAGGTTCGCTCCTCACAGAACATTCCCGAGCCATGCCTGAGGGAGGTACCCGCTTTGAGCGGTGCCGATTCCCCGGCATCGGCGTCGGCGTCGAGTGTTCCACTCTTCGCCAGGGATCGTCAGCTGGTGTCCTTGGCGCTTTCGGGGCCGATTGACTCGACCGGGTCTGACCTCCCTACATCCCAGCCATGCTCGGGTGTGGTACCCGCTTCGGGCGGTACTGAGACCCCGGCATCGGCGTCTGTGTCGAGCGCTCCTCACTGAGGATCGTCGGCTACTGTCCTCGGTGTCTCCGGGGCCGATCGACTCGGTCCAGCCGGGCGTTCCTCCATCACCGCCATGCGCAGGGGTGGTACCCGCTATGAGCGGTACCGACCCCTCGACGTCGGCGCCGGTGTAGAGCATTCCGCTCCTCACTGGGGATTGGCGGCTGCGGTCCTCGGCGCCTCTGGGGCCGACCGACTCACGCCGGTATGGCGTCCCTACGGGGGTAGTATCCGCTTCGGGCGGTGCCGACCCGTGGGTGTCGAGTAACCCGCTCCCCACCGGGGATCGCCAGCCGCTGCCCTCGGCACCTCTGGGGCCGATCGGCTCGGCACAGCCTGGCCCTGCGTTCCGGCCATGCGCGGAGGCGGTACCCGCTTCGAGCGCGCCGGCGTCGATGGTTCCACTCCTCGCCGGGGATGATCTCCTGGCCTCACTCCCCTCGGAGCCGCTCGCTTCGACCCGAGCTGGGTCGCCGGGACCCCAGCCCTGCGCAAGGGTGGGACCGGTTTTGAGTGGCGCCACTCCGCCGGCGACGGCAGGGGCGTCGAGCTCAAGGAACCGCCATCAACCTTCCCCGGGGACCTCGGGGTGTGTCGACCAGCACACGGGCGACCCCCCGGCATCGATGCGGCCGTGGAGGGCCCCGCCCTTTCCTGGAAAAGGGGCCTCGGGGTCTTCGATCGCCTCGATCCCACCGCAGGGGCCTTGCACTTCCCCCCCCTGCAGGGACTCGTCGTCGGGTGACCTGGCTCCCCTCGGGGACGAGACATAAGACCCGGCAGTTTTTCCCTCCAGGTAGGACGGGTTCGAGAGGGGGCACGGCATCGGGCAGCGCCCGCCGATCAACATCGGCGCCGGCGTCAGATGACCTCCTCTCCACTGAGCACCGTCCTCGGGGGCCCTTGATGCTCGCGGCACCGGTCGGCGCGGTTCCAATCCGCACTCCGGGATCTCCACCACCGGCGCGGTCGCTCCTGCCGGGGTCCTCGAGGAAGGAGTCGATCTCCTCGCTCGGCTCGATGCCCAGCCTGGGGTCGTTGTCCAGCCTTGAAAGCCTGGCCACGGTGCGTCTCGGGATCGGCCCCTGTCCCCTCCCGCAGCGCAGAGCAGAGACCGCTGGCCCCTGCCCTCCGGCGGCCGCGGATTCGCTCCAGTCACGGGGGGAAGCGCCGCCCCCGGGTTCGGGGCCGTGGCCGATTCCTGCGGCGCCGTCGGTGCCATCGACCTCTTCGATGCCTAGCTTGGAATCAATTCCAGGAGCCGACGACGCCATGTTGACTGCCCCGATCCGGGTCTGTTGGTCCCCTCCTCTGCCCAGCGGGCATCGGCCCGAGTGGCCTCTTAGTGCCCTGGCGGCCTCTCCTGCCATAACTGCTCCGGCAGAGCCGCCTTTTCAGGATTTCCTCCTTGACATGGCGGACTTGATGGCCATCCCTATCCCGGACCCGAGCCCAGGCCCTGCGGAACAGGCAGCCGTGATGCTTCCTCTGCATCCCTCCCTGCAGGATCTCCTGCTGGGGGCTTGGCGGTCGCCTTTGAGGGTTCCGTCGACGTCGACTGCGATGCAGGCTCTGTACCGGGTGCTTCCGTCCCCGGGGTTTCGGCAGCACCAGCTTCCACATCGGTCCATTGTGGTGGAATCGGCGCTGAGGAAGGCCGGAAGCAAGGAGAAGCATGCTTCTCGCCCTCGGCCTCGAAGTCGCTAGATACTCTAAGGCGCTGAGGAAGGCCGGAAGCAAGGAGAAGCATGCTTCTCGCCCTCGGCCTCGAAGTCGCTAGATACTCTAGGACGTCAAGCCTTCCAAACGTCTATGCTGGCGGCCAGAATTATTTCATATATATTTTATATGAGTCTGTCGCTTCGGGAGGTCACCGAGAGATTATCTCGGTTATCCACCTTCGTATCTGCAACCAAGGCCTTTGAATATTCCCTGCTTCTTTATCACTGCAGGAATATCTCCGGGTTCCTTTCTCGTGCTTCGCTGGACTCCTTCCGGTCGGTCAGCAGAGCCTCTGCTGTTGCCATTAGAGCACGCCGTACAGCATGGTTGCAGGCGTCCGAGCTGTGTAGACGGGCACAGCACAACCTGGGTAATTCTCTCTGCGTAATTCTCCCTGCGACGGAGATCACCTCTTCAATAGCGAAGCCTTATGTCAGGTTGCACAGTGCTTCGCTAACCTTCCCAGAGTTAGCAGCCAGCCTAGGGCCCGGCTTCCCCCCGGCGGTGGTAAACGCCTCTCCAGACCCCCCTTCCCTAGGAAGAGGAAATGTCAGCCCTCCGCCCACCCTTCAGGCACGCCCAAGCAAGGGACCTCTCACCACGGGTTGATGTCCCCAGGCCCGCGCCAGGACTCTCATACTAAGCGTTTTTAGGCTCAGGTGGGCGGCTGCCTGCACTCAACCTCCTTACCAGAAGCTTAGAACCGAGCTCTACTCTGGGGCTCGTTCAGTTGGAAAATGGTTTGGGGACTTATCTAGGGGTTCAGGTATTCTCCTCCGTGGGAAGGGAGACCACCTTACGCCATGATAGCTATGGCCCACGGTCACCCTACTTACTCTTCGGTACGTCCCCGAACCCCCTCTCAGCCAGTATTCTCTTGCTGATTGCTTCCGTACCGGAATTCCCCTTCCAGCCGATATAGTCCCCCTATACTCACCAGGGACTATACCCTCATGTCCCCCGATTGTGCGGGGGACAAGTTTTGCATGCAGGTCCTGGGGACACATATAGGGCCTCCAACCCCTGCGGCTTTCTACCGGACTGATGCTATCCTCCGTCCCCCACGCTACCGCGCTCTTAGCTCGCCGATCTGCCCTTGCCCTCCAGAAAAGATCCCTCCCCTGACGGATCTTGAGGCCACCTCTCCAGGTGGACGTTCTGGGGATCGATGGCAGATCCGCCTTGCCAGGGTGCTGCTCATGGAGGTAGGACCCCCGGCGTACCTGCGTTAGTACCGGAGGGGGCGTCCCCATGTCCACCGGCTTAGATATACTAGATATCACCTGCTTGGCAGGCGCCTATTGGGGGATGCCCACAGTACCTGTGTTCTACCGCCTTTTTTCCCCCTATGGCCAGTACTCCCCCCCCCCCCCCCCCGGGGGTCCGGCCAGTCCGCCTGCCTATTTCCCGTTCGGCCCGCGGACTGGTGGAACCCTACTGCTGTGAAGTCAACAGCTCCCTTTTTCAGTTAGGTCCTCCTCCCGGAGGTCCGGACCCTTGTCTCCCTATCTCTCGCTAGGGCAGACTGTGTACCCCTTCTGCTCCGGGGTACACCTCTACTCTTCTCCGGGATAGGCTCTCTAGTTCGGCCTGTTTTCCACTGTTAGTCCTTTGAGTTATGGACTCTACTCCTAAGGGAGTGCTCAGCTTGCCGTAAGCCCCCTGGAAGACCTGCCGTCCTTCTCCTGACCCAGCTGACGCCTGGATCTCATGGCCTTCCGGATTTGGAACTTCCTCCTCGCTGCGGTGAAGTTTCCTTGATGACCTCGCTACTGCGTCTACAGTGCCTTCATCACAGGACTACTTCCGACAACCCGGTGGGTAAGCTGTACAGGGTTCTAAACCATTAATTCATTAACACTTAATGGCCGGTAAGCTCTATATGGTACTAGGTCATTTACTCATTAAATGCTTAATGATTCTCTTCATGCACCCCTCTGACTACTCCCGTAGCCTGGGTTTTTTTTTTGCTGTATCTTAATGGTGCCTGTTCTGCACTCTAAAGACTTTACTCCGTAGTCTTTGATTCGCTGTTCCTCTGTTCAACTCCTGCCCTCCATCCCTCAGGGGATGCCGGGGATTCAGGTTGGGCAAATGCCATCCCGTCCTGGGCTGCGCTTATGGGATCTCCCCGGGCATCCTTAGCTAGGGAGTCCCCACGTGTGAAGACTCATTCCTGCTTGTTCCTGGAGATAGCACAGTTACTTACCTGTAACAGGTGATCTCCGGAACAGCAGGAATTAGTCTTCACAACCCGCCCACCTCCCCTAGGAGTTGTATCTCTTTTTCTCTATTCCTTCCTCAGCTATGAAACTCAACTGGGGAGAGGCAGTAGGAAGGGCGGGAAGCCATCGCGCAGGCGCGGGGGATGCTCCCAAAGGCTTTCTGATTGGATGCTGGGGAGCATTCCCGTGCGGGCTCCGTCGGCGACGTCTCCCACGTGTGAAGACTCATTCCTCACGTGTGAAGACTAATTCCTGCTGTTCCGGAGATCACCTGTTTTACAGGTAAGTAACTGTGCTTTCCTGGGGCTCACCCCTCACAGAACATACCTGAACCATGCTCGGGGGTGGCATCCGCTTCAAGCGGTACCGATAACCCGGCATTGGCACTGGTGTTGAGCGATCCACTCCTCACCAGGGATCGTCATCTGGTGTACTCGGTGCCTTCGGGACCGATCGATACCCAGATTGACTTTCCAGTATCGGCAGCTCCGTCGATACGACCCCTGACGTCAGTACCATCTAGACATGCATCGATAGATTCGCTTCCTTCGATGCCGAGTCTAGAATCGATATCTAGTCTGGAAGACTGGGTACCGACGCGTCTTGGAACCGACACGCACCGATTCTGGATGCCCGGTACCGAGGATATTCACCGAGACTTTCGAGTTTCCTCGGTACCGTTTGAACAGCCTCCAATTACTGTTTCGATGTCGGTATCGCCTTCGATTCCGGCTCAGCTACCGGTATCGGTGTCGATGCTGGTACCTGCAGTAACATCGGGACCAGCTCCATCCATGCTTTTTTCACCAGGATCACTCCTTTCTATACCTAGTTTGGAGTCGATACCTAGCATGGACGATACCATACTGACGGTTTCAGGTCATACCCGCCAGTCCCAGTATCCATTCATTAGAGATCCTGTTTTGCACCGCACAAGTACTGGTGCCCAGCCTAGTTCTTCGAGTTTAGCCTGTCCAGGGATTGCTCCTATTGGAGATCCTTCTTTTCAGAAATTTCTCCTGGACATAGCCACATTCCTGGCTATGATCCTACACAAGGCTTTTCTGGGAAAAAAGAAAATATAATGCTTCCTTTACATCATTCCTTACAGGATCTTCTTCTGAAAATATGGGAAACACCTTTAAGGGCTTCCTCACCTTCTACAGCAACTACTCTTCTGTATCAGGTGCCCCCCTCTCCAGGGTTTCAAAAGACTCAACTTCCCCATCATTCCATTGTAGTGGAATCAGCAATGAGGAAGGTAAAAAGCAAAAAGCATTCTTCTTTCCCGCCAGGTCGTGCATCTAGAACACTAGATGCCTTTGGACGTCAAACCTTCCAGACATCTATGCTGGCAACAAGGATTCTCTCATATATTTTTTATATGAGTCTATCCCTTCAGGAGGTCACAGAGAAATTATCTCTTTTGACTCCTTTTCTTTCAGAGCCCAAGGCTGCAGACTATTCCTTGCTTCTTAGTCATAGCCAGAATATCTCTAGGTTTCTTTCTCATGCTTCCCTAGACTCCTTTGAGTCTGTTAGCAGAACCTCTGCTATAGCCATAGGAGCACGACGTAGAGCCTGGCTCCAAGCTTCAGACTTGAGCAGATGGGCACAACAAAGACTGGGTAAAACTCCTTGTACTGGAGAAAATCTCTTCAACAAGGAGTCTTTGCGTCAGGTTGCTCATTGCTCCACTGACTTTCCTGCTTCTGAGGGCCATCCTAAACCTTCTCCTTCCCCAGCAGGTAAGAAATGCCCTACCAAACCTCCTTTTCCTAAAAGAAGAAGGTTTTATTCTTCTCCTGCCCATCATGCCGATGTTCCCAAACAGGGGAAACCTCGCCCTGGTCTGAAGAATCCAAACTCAAGCCAGGAAAATTAACCCTCAATGGGGTTCTAATTGATCTCTTATAACATACAGTTCACTTCTTCTCAGCAGAAGCTTTTTCACTGTTTTTTCATTTAAAACTCTACTCTTGGATTCCTGTTTCCAGGACATCCACTTACTCTCAAGTAGGCTGAGCTGTCAGGAGATTCATGCCTGTGGGTCACAGGGTTTTTCTCCTCTTCCTTCCATGAAGAGAGGTTTCCCAACTATCTCATGATAGTTTCCCTGTACCACCATGAATTTTTCCTTCTACAGACTTACCATATAGCAAGTCTCCCTTCAGCTCCTATTTTTTCTTTTCCCTCTTTTTCAGGGCCTCCCCTGTAAGAGTGCCACCATACCACTAGAAGGCTTTCTTAGCCTTTCTAGTCTTCCTTCCCTTTCCAGTGTAGAGTTTTTCTCTGGAGTTACCTCCCTGCTTTCATTGGGCAGCTCATCAGACATGATCAGGATTTCTCCTCTTGTTCTGTCTGTCCTCTCTGTTACAAACAGAGGAAGTCTCTCTGCTGTTCTATTCAGCAGCTGCCCATGCAGGAGTTCCAGTGCTTTGACTACTGGTACTTTCTATGAGTTCCAGTCTTGTCTTCCACTACTTTCTATAGTCTTAGTAGTGTTTCCAAGATAGTGCTCATCTATCTTGGAAAATCCTTATCGCTTCTTTTCTGTCATCTCCAAATCCCTGGAGTTCGCAGCATAACTGAGGTGGCAGCTTGTTTCCTCCAACAGCCACTTTTATTCTCCAATTCTCCTGCATAGTGCTCTCTGCAATCCTACTGAGAAGCTTTCCACTATGGGCCCTTGCTAGAGAGCATGAGGAGTTTTTCTCTAATTTCTATCCTATATGGTTGAAAAAGGCTTCCTCAGTCATTCCTCATGACTGTAGGGGTTCTTTATACCCTTCTGTTTCCTTTTAATAAAGGACTTAAGCCTACTATATGTGACAGTCTAAAGAGTCATCCAGTTTCTACAGGAAAATCCCCTTTTTCCTTGCAGCTTGTCCTCATGGTATTCTACTCCTTCTTGGACAGCACATATTTAATTAAACAACGCATGATACCCCCCCCCCCCCCTTGTTCCTCAAGTGGGTCAACCTGGTATCTCATCCTATGCGTTTTCTGTCCATTTACCATGCGAGAGTTCTATAGGACTCAGAACTTGCTGTTTACAGACTGATATTATCCTCTGTTTTTTCTCACAACCATCCTGGTTATTTCACTGGATGGCATTCCTGCACCATCCTAGCCAGTGAGAATAGATTCTCTATATATCTCCTCAAGTAGGTTCCACTTTCTTGTTGTTAGATGAATCTTTCTCCTTCACATCTCCCATGTGAATGTTCTTATGAACATATCTCTATCTTCTTAGTTGCAGACATTTATCTTTAGACTTCTCTATACATGTATGTATATATTTCTATATACTTCTCTATAGATACATAAGTCTGTAAGCTGTGTGTGCATATCTATGCCCCTCCAGTTCTCACTATAGACATATATATAAATATATATATATATTATATGTGTGTGTGTATATATAAATATATGTCCCTATGTATATGTGTATCTGTCGAGATGCTTCCTTATAGGTAGATTTGTATTACCATACTTATCTCTCCAACTGTCTATGCTTATAAAGGGTTTTTACCTTTCTATAGTTTCCAGACAGTGGGCTTGCATATCTTCATACTGTCCCTCAGTATGTCTGGGTATTATGCACACAACCACTTCTGTGGTACTGGCAGCTCCTACTTTAACCCTAGGTCTAGATATCCCTGAAGCTCCATGCTTCACTATCTTTCCTATCTCTCAACAGATAGGAAAGACAGCCTGGATCTTCAGTAGATCTGAAGTTTCCACCCTTCAGACATCTATCCTCCTTGGGAATATGCGCTTTTTTCCATACCCCTTCTTCCCTCCAGGACTGGGCTAGTTGTCCAAATCAGTCAGTCTTCCTCTTTTGCTCCTAAATGTTACTAACTCTGTATCCAAAGGAGTTCCCAGCTTTTTCCATAAAGTTTCCTCTGAAGACCTGACGTTTAGGTACTACCCCAGGTGACACCTGGGTCACCTGTCAATTCCAGATTTGGACCTTCGCCTTCACTTCAGTGAGATCACCTTGAACATTCCTCTGCTGGATCTCCAGTAGACTTCATCAGCCTCTCTACTTCCTGCAATCCAGTAGGTGAAGTCCATATTGTGTTTGTTCATGTCAATTTTTTCATTGTAATTGTCATACATACAAGGACTCCTTACCTGCAGTCCTTAGGTTAGCTGTTTTTCTACAGCTCTTCTCTTTTCAACTCCTACCCTCCATCCTCAGGATGCCTGCCCATATGAGGTGTAGCATGTTCCAATCCTCACCATGCTGGGGCTGCAGGCATCTTAGCTTGGGAGTCCCCATATGTGAAGACTCATTCCTGCTTGTTCCTGGAGATAGCACAGTTACTTACCTGTAACAGGTGATCTCTGGGAACAGCAGGAATAAGTCTTCACAACCCACCCACCTCCCCTAGGAGTTATATCTCTCTATCTTCCTTTCCTCTTTCTCTCTTTTGTCTCAGCTATAAAACTCAACTGAGGAGAGACAGTTGGAAAGGCAGGAAGGCAGCACGCAGGCGCTGAGGGATGCTCCCAAAAGCTTTCTGATTGGATGCTGGGGAGCGTTCCCACGCAGGCTCCGTCGGTACCGACGTACCCATATGTGAAGACTTATTCCTGCTGTTCCCAGAGATCACCTGTTACAGGTAAGTAACTGTGCTTATCCTGTGTGGGTGCCATGATCACATGTTATAAGTGAAGGGTGGTGTTTGGACCCCAAAGCTGATTATGTAGCACCACCCAACCCGCCCTTGTGGGTATCTCCCACCAACAGATCCACATTCTACATCTTTGCAATGGTGGCAGTAGAGGGGAATGGCCATCCTACAGGGAGGTCAATGCAGATGTGTACATATCACATAGGGCAGTAGGCCTGGAAAATCTCAGCTGCCCCCCACTCCTATCTGACATTCACTAGCAGAGGGCACGATCAGTCTCCACCCACTGCACCTGCAAGGTGTTCCAGCCATACACATGCTAACTGCAGACAATCCGCTAGCTAGTACATAGTGCATGTTCTTGGAGGAACCGTGTGCACCCAAAAATGGGATGTGAGCGCACACACCAAGCAATTATGTCAGTGATTGGGCCCCAGAAAAGGGAACCCAGAGATATCATGTGAGAGAAATACTATATAGCACTATGGGGTAATCTAGCCATGCCGTGGTCACTGCTCAGTCAGGGTGAGAGTGACCTCCCAGTATGACATGCTGTGGCTACCCTGTCTGTGCAGGTGGTGGCCAGCCACTACAATGTCCCAGCCATTGCCCTATGCCCTGTGCCGATGCTACCTACCCAGGTCGCCCTCTCCAGGCCATACCCACAGTACCTTGCTCCGCATTATGCACATTGGCAGGCTAACACTGGAAACAGTGCAAGCATTGTGGGCTCAGTAAAGTGTAGGCAGCCACATAACACTGAATAGACATACGCACACTACCACACCTATTTCAGCATTGTGCAAATATGGAGGTGGTTGGCAGCCCTGGCCGCCACACCAGTCCTGGGCACAGTGCAGGCATTGCTATGGTACTCAATACTGTTAGGGTTACTCCCCGGAGGAGTTAAACACTGTAAGAAACAAACCTGAAACACACTCCACAGATATCAGAAAGGTTGATATGATGAATCCCTGTCAACAAATTGTGTTCAACTTAGGATTTGTTATCTGACATTATTCGTGGCAACCTTTTGATATATATGGAACGTGTTTCCATGTTTAAGACGGCATTGCTAAGGTATGCAGGTGCTAGTATTTGTAGATGCTGCTGCGCACAGGGCCCAACAGCCTGACTCTCCATGAGCCGCTGCATAGTGGGGCCTGTGGGTGTGGGTGTTTGTGCCCCTTTCGGCCGCTGCTCTAGGGCAGAGGTTCCCAACTCCAGTCCTGGTGGGCCAAACACGGTTCAGGTTTTCATGCTGTCCCTAATGAATATACATGGGTACATTTGCATACAATGGGGGTGGTGCATGTAAATGCATCTCATGCATATTTATTAGGGACATCCTGACAACCTGAATGGTGTTTGGCCCTCCAGGTCTGGAGTTGGGAAACTCTGCTCTAGGGATTGCACATGTTTATGGTGTATGTGCTCTGTAGGGTACAATAGAGGCGTTTATGGCGTGTTACTTTTATCTGCAATAAAAATTCCGTCTTTATTACCATGGTTTAGTAAGGGTAAAATGAGGGGACATGGTCTGCAGGAGCCACAGCTGGGACTTGAACCTGTGACCTTCTGCCCCTGAATATACTGGCTGTGTGTTCTGCACCAAACTGTTGTCACAGAGGCAGGTTATTCACTGGGGATAGCATTACTGTTCATCAGACAGCCCTTGTCTGTTGCACTGCACGCCACCCACCTGAACACGGCTTGGCCTTGGTGTGCTGTGGGCAGATGCCACTTCCCCTCCACCACCAGTACCCCTCCGCCACCATGCTGACATGCCCTTATGCCGGTGGTGCTGATGGTGCGCAGTCCCAGGCCATCCAGTGTGCTAGTAGGCGGCTGCCTATGGTGTGGGGTCTGGGGTAGGGGTGCCTACATTGACATCCGTGCTTCCCCCCAGCACCGCCTGTCAGTTATGTGCCCTTTGGGGTACCTGCTGGGTGATATCCGCTGGGACACTGTGGGTCACACATTCGTGGGCATGTTTGCCCTTGGTCAGTTGCTGGCTTGCTGTTTTTCTGTTTCTGTGTTCCTATGTGCCATCTGCCTGGTCCACCCTTTGCCCTTGCTGCCCCACTGCATGTCCCACCTTCAGCCCCCTGTGCCCCATTTGCAGCCTCACCGTCGTGCCCTCTCGTACTTGGCCACTATGCTGCTGCTGCTGCACATGTATCACTACTATCACTTTTCTTGGTTTCCCTGCCTTTGCTGTACATTGCTGACTGAAATGGTTTCTCTCTCAAGCAAATGTGCCTCTAGCGCCAGGTTTTCACTGGCGCTAATTTTCAGACCTTCATTTTACAGTGTTATTGTGCATGGAGCCTCTCCCCGCCCACTCTCCGCCCATTGACCCCTTCTCTCCACCCCTGGGGAGTCTTACTCCACCCTCTGTGCACCTTAATGCTGCCTCCACTTTTTACTTAAAGGTAGTTGGGTTACTTTTATCTTTATTGGAACATCTCTATCGGGATGTTAATGTCTCTGTTTTGCTAGTATCCTTCAAAAAGACATCATTTCTAACCATGTGCTCTTGGGCGACTGTCTTATTTCCCTCATCTAGTTTAAAAGCTGCACACTCTGCTTTTTGAAGGTTAATGCTGGCAGCCTGGTTCCATCCTGGTTAAGTAGAACCCATCCTTTCAGAAAAACCCCTCCCCCCTTCCCCAAAATGTTGCTCAGTTCCTAACAAATCCAAAACCATCTTCCTTGCACCACTTCATGGGGGAACTCATTAGGCCAGAGAATTTATTCTAGGAAGACTGAATGTGATCAGGGAGTTATGCTACTGTCTACACTGCACAGTCACTTACATGCTGCACTTTTTTCAAAGCCCAAGGCGCATGATGGCCCCAGTTCATATGGTTCCGTGTGCACTGCTACATATGAAGGCACTACAGTGGCACCTTAAATTTGTGTAGCATCAGCATTGTCAGCGTATTTTTGGAGGTCACTTTTTCTTCATTGTACAATTAGGACATGTATATGAGAACCTCTCTCAAAAGACATGAGCATACGCTCAGCCATGAAATGTGTTCTGCACTAGTAACAGAAGACCTCAAACACAGAAAAGATGTCCATTTTAAGACTAACTAGTCTTTGGCGCAGACTCATAACAGGCTGGATTGTACATCTTCATCTATGCACATTGGGATTGTGAACAAAAGTGCAAGGATTGCTCCACATCTTTCTATTGAAGCTTTGTGCTCTTTTACTATACCCTTTCAGCTTTCAGAGAGTAGATTGCAAGCTGTTTAACTGCATCAAGAACTGAGTTTGTGTTACACATTAAAAGCATGGAGGCTTGGACTCACTCAGATTCTGCAGAGAAGCAATCAGGATATGGAGCCTAGCAGACCAGTTATTGGCCAAGCTAAGTTGTCCTTGCGAATGATCTAATGACCTGGTGCCCACAGTATATTCATCTTCTGGGGATCTTCCCAAAATGGACTTGTTTACAACACTATTCAACAGCAAATGTCTCCCCTTTTTTTGCTTCAGAAGATTCTTGTCATGCAGAGTAGTGCAGAATATTTTATGTCCATTGAACCTGGGCATACCCAATGTATTTCCCTTGCTATCCAGAGTCCTTCAAATGGTCATTTGAAACAAAGCTTGTGGTTTTAATAGTGGCTTGTTGGCCATGCCACACTTGATTTCCTGGATGGTTTTGCTAGGAGAAGATCAGCCAGTCTTCTTGAACACAAGAAGACTTCTTAATTCAAGAGTGTTTGACTCCTTCATTGAAACATCAGTCCTAATGTCGATCATGAGCAGCATGGATACTGAGACAAGTAGCTGCGGAACTCCCCACTATTGGAAGAGGTTCAAGAAATTCTTATGGCATCTACTAGAAAGTCTTACTCTTTCAAGTGGACTTGATTCACACTATGTGTGGCTATAAATGATAGGACCTCTGTTGTTGCTTCATACTGATGCTTTTGTCATGTCCACTAAATTGTGCTTGAAGACTCAGATCACTTCCATTTGTTGGCCATTGCAGCCTACTATGAGGGAAATGGAAGGAAAGTTTGCATGCTTCCATCTATTAGTCTCCAGGTTCATGTGAGGGCTGAACATAAAGGTCGCTATCCAGGAGCCAGCATCTCTATGTGATCTTACCATAGTTTTAGGCAATCTTTTTTGCACCCATCAAATTCCTCTCCCAGAAGACACACTTCCTATTTGCGATAACTTCTGCAAGAAAGATCAGTGAGTTTCAGGCTCTGGTTCTGTACCCCCTCAATTCCTTACACCTTGTTCTTTCCAAACAGGAAGGTTTTACGCATCTACCCCACAATGCTCTTGAAAGTAGTTTTGGAATTTCATCTCAGTCTGTATGTCTTCCTTCCAGTTTACTTTCCAAAACCTCACGCATATAAAGCGCAAGAAACTCTTTATGCACTAGATTGTAGGCAGCTTATACTTTTTACTTTCAGGGCACCAAAAGAATCAGGAGCGAATCATAGTTTCTCGTTGAACTTGAACAATCCAGACATGCCAGTCACCTAAGACTTTTCTAGCTGAAAAGCTGACTGCAATGCTTTTTGTTGTTACAATATGCCACTACTCAATGTCAATTAAAGGAATGAAGATTGATAAATCATTCAGCAAGACAACATTCCATAAAACATACAAGAGCTCCAAGGTTGCATAAAAATAGGTAAAATAAGAGGCGAAAGGGAGTGGAGGAGTAGCCTAGTGGTTAGAGCAACTGCCTAGTACCCAGAAGATCAAGGGTTCAATTCTCACTGGCACTCCTTGTGATTTTGGGCAAGTCACTTTACCCTCCATTGCCTCGGAAGAAAAGGCTGGCAATCTACTTCCGGTGATACATTGCCAAGAAAACCCAGAGGTAGCTGGGTCGCTATGAGTCAACACTGACTTGATGGCACTAAAAAAAAAAAAAAAAAAAAGGAGAAAAGGACCTCAGAACACCACCAACCAGCCTTTGAGAATTAAATTCCACCTTGGCTTTATGTTGGAACTTAAACATCACTGATCTTGAAAAACGCCTCTCTTTTTATTATCAATCAATCTTTTTATTGAATTGAATTGAATTGAATTTAGCTTCATTTAATCACATAAATGCCTTCACTTCCACAGAACAAGTGGTTTCAGCTGTTCATGTCTATTCACCAGTTATACGATAATTTCAACCTTCATTAGACAAGCCATAATAAAGACCAACACTTATCTGAATCAACCACTCTCCCAACACTGCATGTGACGCCATCCAAGGCATTTTGCCAATGTTTCCTGGGGGGTGGGGGGGGGGAGATTATAACTTCACAAGCTTCTTTTTGTTGCTGTGAGGGGGAAGGCACCAGACATTAACCATCTAATTTAAAAACCTAAAACCCTCTCAAATTTGCTCCTAAGTTCTACTATAAGTTCCCCTATGCATCCCATATAGTACAAACTCATGCCAAAGAATGCCTACTTCAAAACTTGTCGTGATCAGAGATCTCACATGAACACAACCAGCCAAGCTCTACAAAGGGATTTAAACACACGAAACACAGGCACAGTACTTATCTCCTATTCATACAGGCACGCACCTATTGTTCAGCAAATCACATCACATCGCACTCATCAAGCAAGGCCAAAATATTTCTCTTACCAAGGTCTCTTTTGATGCCTTCAAATCAACAAGCAGAACTTCAACAGTCTGCATTGGTGCTCGCGGAATGGTCTGGTTACAGGCATCAGATCTCAAGCAATCGGTCCAGGATAAACTAGCTAATATGCCATGTACTGGAGAAAACGTCTTTGGTAAAGATTGGAGGAAAAAAGCAGGAGGAATTGAGACAGATCTCACGCTAAAACGCCTTTCAAGGAAAACAGCTGACCCATCCAAGAGGAAGGCTTTTCCTAAGAAATATTTCTATACTAAAAAAGAGATGCTATCCTCCTTACCCGCCTTCTGCTGCCTATCAGCCTCAGCAGAGACAGCAGGGTCCCCGCACCCAAGAGGCCCAGGGCTCCTAAGTCTGAAACAGCTGCACAGCCACAACCTGTGCCTGGCTTTTGACTCCTTCCTAGCGAACATTGCTGATTTGCCCCTGGAGGGTCCCCAGCCCTTACACATACCGACAATTAGAAGGAATGAGTGAGAATCCACGGGCATGCATGGGAAAGGAAGTAACAGAATTTGCAAAACAAGAGAAGAAACTCTTAAAAGAATTAGATCAGCAAGCAAAGAAAAACAAGTGGCAAATGAACAAATAAAGTGTAAAATACAGTGTTATTCCAAGAACCTTTTGTCGATCAAGAACGGACACATGAATGGTTGAGGAGAGGTGAACTTGAAACCGAAGGATAAAAGATTGGTAGTTGCAGCCCAGGACATTGGGTTACAAACAAGATGGTTTACAGTGAGTATTGAAAAAAATGGCAAGACAGACATATGTTGATTCTGTAAGAAAGAGCTGTAAACAGTGACTTATCTCATAGCGGGCAGTGAAGTCCTGATGGTGGGAAGCTCTCTTTGGCATGATGCAGGTATTACACTGAGCATTAGCAGTAAATTTGAGAGACTGAGATCATACTCCACATATCCTGGCTTAGAAATGAGGTTCACAGCTGTCATTGTATCCGCAAAATTAACCCATTTGGAGAAATTGCCCCCAGGCAGACTTTGTCATTATGCCCACAGGTGTCACCTCATAACATCCGAGCAATGGACACTCCAGATTGTCCAAAAGGGTTATCAGCTTAATTTCAAAACCTTACCCCCACCAGCTTCACAGGGGATTATCCTACGCAATGCCTTCAAAGCACTCTTAAAAGAAGAGGTGACCACCCTGTTGTCCCATGGTGCCATAGAAAGAATTCCTCCTCTTCAAGAAAAGATGAGCTTCTACCGTCCATATTTTCTCATTCCAAAGAAAACAGTGGGATTCAGGCCCATCTTGGATCTGAGAACTAAACAAGTTCATGCTCCGAGAAAAATTCAAAATGGTTTCCCTAGAAACTCTTCTACCATACCTCCAGAGACATGACTGGCTATGTTCTCTAGACCTAAAAAAGGTGTACGCGCGTTTACTGATCCAACCCTTGCACAGACAGTATCTGCGCTTCATGTTTCAAGGAAACCATTATCACTACCAGGTTCTCCCCTTCAGTCTAACCTCTGCCCCAAGAGTCTTCACAAAATGCATGGCAGTAGTCGCCGCCTACCTATGCACCTTGGGGGTATTCATCTTCTCTTAATTAAATAACTGGCTGATCAAGGGAAACTCTGCTCAGGAGGTAAGGCTTTCCCTTCATCGCACCATTACGGTGCTCCAATATCTGCGATTTGTCATAAACTTCCCAAAACCTCACCTCGCTCCAACCTAACAACTGGAGTTCATTGGATCGCTCTACAGATCAACCTGCTAGAACTACGGGCACTGAGAGATGCTGTTCGGGTTTTTCAGCCCCATCTTTCAGTCAACCTGTTTCTAGTCAGGATGGACAACCAAGTTGTCATGTTCTGTGTGAACAAACAGGGTGGAACGGGATCCCATGCCCTCTGTGAGGAAGCGATTCTCCTGTGATCCTTTGCCATCTCACATCGCATTCACCCCAGAGTGGTGTACCTCCCAGGTGAACTCAGTGTCCTGGCAGACGAGCTAAGCCGTATCTTCCTTCGTCATAAATGGACCTTGCATCAGGAGGCAGCTGCTCAGATCTTCCAGATGTGTGAATCTTTTTGCCATTCCTCAAAACACACAGCTTCCACGCTTCTCCAGGGTTCTATCACTGCACCAACAGACCCCGGATACCTTCCTTCTCCACTGGGGACAGGGACTGCTCTACCCATTCTGTCTCATCTCTTTGATACCCAAGATGCTGTTCAAGCTACAGGCCGACAGGGGCTCGATGATTCTCATAGCCCCCTTCTGGCCCTGTCAACCATGGTTTCCTCTGCTGCTTTGCCTTGTGCAGACTCAGCCACTCAACCTGGAATGTGCACCAGATGACCCCTCTCAGGACCACGGGATGCTTCTCCATCCCAATCTTCACTCTATGCCTGTCAGCTTGGCTGCTGAGGGGCTAGTATTTGCTGACGTGAAAGGTCAAGGATATCTGTCTTGCATCTCGTAAAGATTCCACAAGGCAATCTTATGCCTTCAAATGGCATTGGTTTGCCCTCTGGTGTTCCCCTAAGGACATTACCCCCTTTTCTTTCCCGGTGGAGTCACTTCTACAATATCACCTCCACTTATCCTTGTCAGGTGTTAAAACTAACTCAGAGTGCACCTTAGTGCTATTGTGGTCTTTCACAGACCAGTGGATGGACAGCCTATCTCCTCACACACCTTAGTAGCATGCTTCATATGGGGTCTCCTGCTATCCAAGCCACCCATTAAGCTGCCTCCGGTGGTTTGGTATCTGAATGTGGCTCTGGTGCAACTTCTAAAGCCACCTTTCAAACCTTTTGCCACCACTTCACTGAAGTTCCTATCTTAGAAGGTCATCTTTGTTATTGCCCTCACGTCAGCTTGCTGTATCAGTGAGCTGCAAGTTCTAGTGGCGGATCTCCCCTATACTCTGTTCCACCATGACAAGCTGGTTCTCCATACCCATCCATGCTTCCTTCCAAAGGTGGTTTCCTGTTCCTTTCTAAACCAGTTGGTAATCTTCCCAATTTTTTTTCCTAGACCACATGCATCTCTGACTGAAGCAGCGCTACACACTCAGGGGCAGCTCAAGGCAATCGACTGCCTGAGGCGAGGGATGAGATGGCACCCCCCTCTTCCTGACCCGGGGGTAATCTTTCTCAAAACTCCAGTTAGGGACTGAACCAAACCAAAAAGCCTATTAGATAATATGTAGCAAATGCAAGTTGTTCACACCCCAAGGAACTAAAAGAAAGAGCGAGAACCACAGCAGTTTATAATTCCAAATTATAATTCATTTGTATTTTGTTGTTATAAACTGTTATGGTGCTTGCTTTTTCTTTTTGGACATATATTTTGCATTCACAGAACCCCCTCCTCAACAATGGGTGCAGAGCAGAGGTAGGACATTCACCCACAGAACTCAGTATATTAAAAAAAAGAAATCTGATCATCTCACCAACAAAGCATTCACCAGTACCAGGCATATTGGGAACTAATATAAAACCCTACAAAAGCCACCGAAGATCTCAAAGGCCAAATCTACTCTACCACATATCAGCATAAACTTCCAAAACTCATACCTCAAGGAGGCTACCCAGATAATGCAGCTCTATAAATACTGCAGCAGGCCCTAGAACACTGATATTCGAAAAACTGAACAAGTCAAATTGTTACAGTATAGATCCCTGTGTACAAATTAACAGAACACCTGACCTCAGTCATGTACTCAGAACACAGACCCTCACCAAGGACAGAATATGTGACCATAACTTAAAGGAAAAATAAAAAAATAGGTAGACAAAATTTAATCTAAAACCCAAAGGTGTTGCAATGTTACATGGCCTGTTACAGGATATTAAATTAATGATTCCATTCAATTAGCTTCACTATTCTAATATTATATATCATACTTGCTATATTATAATAGGGATTTATTGCAATGATTCATAGAAACAGTAAGTCTGTGAGGCAGCAGCTTGTTTTTATTTCAATAGCTGCTGCCTCACAGACTTACTGTTTCTATGAAACATTGCAATAAATCCATATTATAATATAGCAAGTATATTTCATTTTTTAGTAATTCTAATAATAATATATATAAAATACAAGAACTTGTGATGTATTTCCTCAGAGGCCTGCCTCCGCTGACGCTGACAGGGGGATGAAACGCTGAAATTTGAGTTTTCTGCATCATCCTGCTTCTGAATGTGGCCTTAGGTTCGAGTAGCGGCGGTGGAGGGAAGTGCAACGGTAAGGGAAAGACACCCATGAAATCGGAAAACTTCAGCATGCTCTAGGATCAGCGGCCAGCCTGATGACTTCATCCAATGGCGATCGCGACACTTGGAATCCCTGCCAGACGTCGTATTTATTTATGAATTTGCCGCCTCTGACCTGCCGCTGCCTTCCTGCTGCTTTTTTTCTTGTTTGGATGAGCTTAAGCGGAAAAAAGAGCAGCAGGAAGGCAGTGACCAGCTCAGAGGCGGCAAAATCCGAAATAAAAACAGCCAGAGTGCTGCCCCCTAAAAACTGCCACCTGAGACCACTGCCTCAGTTGGCCTAATAACAGAATCGTTCCTGTTCATACTTTAAACTGCAAGCAAGCACTGGCCTACTACTTGTATAGAACTAAAGATCACAGAAGATCCTCTCAATTATTTATTTCCTTTGATCCTAATCACCTGGGGTCTACTGGTGACGAAACATATTCTATCCAGATGGATAGCAGATTGCATATCTTTTGCTTATGCACAAGCAGGTCTCTCTTTGCAGGGTCATATCACTGCTCATAATGTGCAGGCAATGGCAACCTCCATAGTCGGTCTCCGTTCAGTTTCTGTTGAGATCTACCGGGCAGCTACTTGGCCTTCCATTCATACTTTGCTGCACACTACTGTCTAGACAGACTCCCATTGGGACACTAGTTAAGCTCAACTCCTACCCTCCGTCCTCGATTTCTACAGGATACCAGACTATCACTTGGGAAATTTTGCCTCCTGGAATTGACTCCAATGGTCTACAACTCTTCGGCTACAGGTTTTATACCTATGGGATCACATGGCTCTCCCCCCCCCTCCCCCCCAATACCAGTCTGGCACTTGGGAGCTAGTGAGTCCCATATGTGAAGACTGCATTTCTGCTTGTTCCTGGAGATAGCGTAGTTACTCACCTGTAACAAGTGATCTCCGGAAACAGCAGGAATCAGTCTTCGCAACCCTCTTTCCTCCCCTAGGAGTTGTAGGGTTATTTTATTTTATTCTTGTCAGCTACAAACTCAACTGAGGAGAGGAGTTGGGAAGGCTGGCACACAGGCACAGTGGAATGCTCCCAAAGGATTTCCTATTGGATGCTGGGGAACATTCCTGCAAGGGCTGTATTGGTGATGTTCACCCCTATATGAAGACTGTTCCTGCTGTTCCCGGCGATCACCTGTTACAGGTGAGTGAGTACGCTTTATGGCTTGTCTAATGAAATATGAAGGTTGAAATTGACTGTATATTCTATATATAATATGATGTTCCTTGTAAATATGTTCTGTTATAATATGACGTTCTCTGTAAAACAAACTTGCTTTGTTAATTATTGTTCACTGTGAACCGCAACTGAACTTTGGAAGATGCGGTATATAAATGTGTATAAAATTAAATAAATAAATAAATAAAATTGTAATATAATTGGTGAATAGACATGAGCAGCTGAAACTGCTTCCTCTGTGGGAGTGAAGGCATTTGTGAGATTAAATGAAACTAAATGAAATTCAATTCAATAAAAAGATTAATTGATACTGAGAAATTCCTCTTTATTTTTATTATTGATGTTTAAGCTCCACCGTAAAGCCAAGGTGGTATTTAATTCACAAAGACTAGTTCGTGGTGATCTGAGATCCTTTTCTGCTCATATTTTACCCATTTTTATGCAGCCTTGGAGCTCTTGTATGTTTTATGGGATGTTGTCTTGCTGAATGTTTTGTTTCTGTAAGTCAAATATCCATCTGACAGTTTGCAGAGGAAACCACCAACTTTGAGCGATTGGCTGCTACCATTAGAAATCTCCAGTTAGCATTGATAGTGGATATCTGCAGAGCCTCCATATGGTCGAAAGTCCACCTTCACAAAGCACTATTGCTTAGAGTCTGCATCTTGCTGAAATGGTGCTTTGGGTATGTCTGTATTTGCTTTTTGCCTAAATTGATTTCCTGTTGCTCTGTTGCAACATTATCATTGAATTCCTATGTGTGTTAATCGTTCTACAGTAACAAGAATTATGACTACCTTATTTCTGTTGATAGATAATAAATGTTCTATCTTTTGAGTTACTTCAGTCCTACTTAGTACATCATCTTTATTTCCAGGTTATCAAATAAGTTACACTCTCCCCCTACTTATCCACGGAAAAATGGAGTTGCTTACCTGTAACATGGTGCTCTGTGGACAACAACAGAATGTATCCACACTTAGCTATCCCCTTCCCCTCCTATATTAACCATCTACCGTCAGCTTTATAGTTCCTGAAGAAGAGGAAACAGTGAAGTTGGGGGGAGGGAGGGATTCCTGTGCATGCGTGCATTAGTTCGTTTGTGCATGCTTTGAAATGCCTAAATATTTTGCCTGACCTTTGAAGCGCATAACTGTTGTAGGAGTCATCAGATGATGTTGACCAAGGTGTGGCTGCATCCATCTGCTGTCCATGGAGAAACTTTTACAGGCAAACAATTCTGCTTTTCAAATGTTTTTACATTTCATTGACCATCACTAACCAGGAGTTAGAGTAGACTGTTTCCAGTTATTCCTGCTGAATGAGATGCAGCCACAAAATCTAGAGTTAAAACAATTGTGCATTTTATAACACCTCTTTTAAATGTTCTTACGTGAGACTGACTGACATTCAAATGTGTGCTGACATTTATAAAAAGTAATGAAATCTGGAGATTGCATTATGGAGTTCCTTTGAGGCCAGCAAGCATTAGTGAGATTCTGCCTCTTTGGTCATGTGTGCTCTGTTTCTAACTGCTTATGTAATTAGATTTTTACAGTTTTAAGGGTAATATATCTGGCAGTATATTTTGGCATACAAGTCTCTTTTCTGTGATCATTTCAATTTACTTCTAGAGATGCTCGATTCTTTTAGTTAGCAACTCATAAGGCTATGATTGTCTTTAGTGTGCTCCTTTGGGGCTTTTGACTGTTTGAATTTACTGGTTTAGCCTTGATATTCTGAATCTCATTCAAAATTGCTCCGGCTATCTAGCTGCATTACCGCAGCAAATTTTTTTTAAATACAGGCTGCGGATCATGGTGCCCTCCAGAAATTGCTATGCATGTAGCTTGAGTCTAGCCAGTAGATATCCCTGTTAGAGCAGCAGTTCTCAACCCAGTCCTCAGGACACATTTGATAAGTCAGGTTTTCAGGATAATAATAAGAACATAAGAGATGTCATACTGGGTCAGACTAAGAGTCCATCAAGCCCAGTATCCTGTTTCCAACAGTGGCCAGTCCAGGTCACAAGTACGTGTCAGGAATACAGAATAGGCACGAGCGAGATTTGCATGCACTGCCTCCATTGTATGCAAATCTCCATCATGCATAAATGTGGAGGCTTATTCCCTTCTGGACCTCCAGCCCCTGTACGGCCCCTCAGAATCAAGGCATACAGTGGTAGACCCGATTTCTGATCGCCCCTGGGGGATCAGAATCTGGTCGTCTAGCCTGTACATGCAGGCTGGGCCCTGATTCTGGAGGGCCTCACATTCTACAGATCCCGGCTAAGTCAGTCAGGCTCTTGAATGGAGCTGTGATGCCATGGCACAATGGAGCCATGATTGCCGGCCATGGGACAGAGCCTCCTTTTCCCATCAGCCCACTCCCCGATCTGACCTACTATGGCCAGAATCGAGCTGTGGGGAACCCACTACACCTCCTCACCATACTGCCGCCACTGGCCTCCGCTGCCCCCCCGACATCCAGGGGGACTTATTTCACCTCTGAGGTGGAATAAGTTCCCCGTCTAGAAGGCCGACCCAGGAAGTACAGGGCCGACCTCATAATCGGCCCTGTAAGTCAGTGGTGATGGCCTTCCCACGCATCACCCTCGCTCCGCTTCCCACCATCCCCCTCCTGCCCCCGTCTAAGGCTCCCTGTACAACCCCGCTGTTCATACAGGGAGCCTTGCACGGGGACAGCAAGGGGGACGAATAATTGGGATGTATGTCCAGGTAGGGTGTGCATCCCTGCCGTTTGTGCCTCAGAATGTCCCCCATTGTGATTATCCTGACAAGTCTGACTGGATAGGTATATCCGGAGGACTGGGTTGAAAACCCCTGCTGTAGAGCAGTGCATCTCCAGGAACAAGCAGGAATGAGTCTTCACATATGGGTACGTCGGTACCGACGGAGTCTGCGCAGGAACGCTTCCCAGCGTCCAATCAAGAGCTTTTGGAAGCATCCCATCATGCCTGCGTGCTGCCTTCCCGCCTTTCCCAACTGCCTCTCCTCAGTTTTCGTTTTTCCGCGGAGCTGGCAGGACATCGTCCTGTCACCGCAGAAAATTCTTGTTTTTATTTTTTAGTTTTCTTGTGGTCGCGGCTGTCTTTCCGACGCCACCGGTACCGCCGGTGTTTTCTTTTCTTTTCTTTAATTGAAATTTTTTCCTTTTCTACGGGATATTTTTTTCTTCATAGTGTCCCACGGTCTCTTAGGCCTTTTAGGCCTCTTCTTTTTCCTTCATGGAACCGCCAGGCACTTTCTCCAAGAAATGTTCATACTGTGGCGGTACTTTATTTTTAGACCCTCAAAGTCGGTGTCTAACCTGCTTGGGTCCTGACAACAGTTTGGTGAGAAGAGGTTTTCAACATCGAGGTTCCCTCGATACACGGTTGCCCTCCAACTTCGGGGCACCGTCCCCTTCTTCTTCCACACAGGATCAGGTAACCCACAAACAGTCTGTTAAGACTAGCCAGTCCTCGAGTGGTAGGTCTCATGCACAGCATGAAGACGGCTCCGGCCTTGCCCTCGAGGGCCCACTGGCTTCAAAACCCCGGCGGGAGTCTTCGGTCTCCAAAGCAAATAAGGGGTTTCAGGTTGTTCCTGGGGTTCACCCCTCACAGAACATACCTCAGCCGTGTCCGGTGGTGGCATCGGCACTGGTGTTGGATGAAACACTCCTCACCAGGGATCGTCATCTGGCGTCCTCGGTACCTTCGGGACCGGTGGATACACCCCAGACTGACTTTCCATTATCGGTACCAGCACCGATACTACCACTGCCGTCGGTAGCCTCCAGACGTGCATCGATAGACTCGCTTCCTTCGATGCCGAGTCTGGAATCGATCTCCAGTCTGGAGAACTGGGTACCAACTCGCCTTGGTACCGGCTCTCGGCGGTACAGAAGGCTCGGTTCCGATGATTCGGATCCACAACTCTCGGTTCCTTTGAGGCCGATTGAGTTGCCACTTGTTGACCTTCCTTCACCTGTGTCAGACACGGTACCGAAATCGGTACCGACGACCTCATTACCTTTGTGGTCGGTGCCTTCCATGCTTCGCTTATCAGGCTCTCTGCCCTCGATGCCGAGTTTGGAATAGATCTCTAGTCTAGAAGACTCGGTACCAATAGCTTTTGGTACCGACATCGATCGGTACCGGTGCTTCGGTACTGAGGATAGTGGCTGGACGGGTTCAGTCACCTCGGTACCGATTGAACTGTCACCGATGACTACTCCGATGTCTTTGTCGGGCTCGACTCCAACATCGGTACCGGTATCCACAGTAGCATCATGGCCAACTCCTACCATGCTTTTTTCAACAGGGTCGCTCCTTTCTATACCAAGCTTGGAGTCGATACCTGGCATGGACAATGTGGTAAGGACGGTTGCTGCTCATGATACCCAGTACCAGCAACCATCCCTTAAGCATTCCACACTGCACTGTGCAGGATCTTTTATTCCTATATATTTGGATACCTCTGTGGATGTTCAGGCTAGTTCTTTAAATCTAACCTGTCCAAGAGAGATTCCTGTTAAGGATCCCTCTTTTCAGCGTTTCCTCTGGGATATAGCAAGATCTCTTGCCATTCCTATCCCAGGACATGATCCTGCACAAGGCTCTCTTTCTACCAAAGCAAAGGGGAACATAATGCTTCCTTTGCATCATTCCCTGCAGGATCTCCTTCTAGGAATGTGGGAAACATCTTTCTGGGTACCCCCACCTCCCAGGGCAACTGATCTGTTATATCAGGTGCCCCCCTCTCCAGGGTTTCAAAAGACTCAACTTCCTCATCATTCCCTAGTAGTGGAATCAGCAATGAGGCAGGTAAAGAGTAAAGCACAGTTACTTACCTGTAACAGGTGATCTCTGGGAACAGCAGGAATAAGTCTTCACATATGGGTATCGTCGGTACCGATGGAGCCTGCGCGGGAACGCTCCCCAGCGTCCAAAAGGAAAGCTTTTGGGAGCATCCCACAGCGCCTGCGCGCCGCCTTCCCGCCTTTCCTAACCGCCTCTCTCCAGTTCAAGTTTTAAGCTGAGACAAAGAGAGAGAGAGAAAGGAAAGGAAAGATAGAGAGATACAACTCCTAGGGGAGGTGGGTGGGTTGTGAAGACTTATTCCTGCTGTTCCCAGAGATCACCTGTTACAGGTAAGTAACTGTGCTATCTCCAGGAACAAGCAGGAATGAGTCTTCACATATGGGGACTCCCCAGCTAGAGATGCCAGGGAGATCCCAAAGGTTGTGAGTACCTGATAAGAGCTCCACCTCACTCCCATGGATCTCGGGCATCCAACCAGGGATGGGGGGTAGGAGTTGATTAGGTATGGAACAGGTGTTTGAGAACAGCCTGACCAAACAAGGAATCCCGGCGGGAGTCCTTGTCCAAGCAGTAATGGGCTGTAAAAGTATGAACCGAGGCCCAGGTGGCCGCTCGACAGATTTGGTCGATGGACACAGAGATTAGATGAACCATAGAGGCTGCCGTGGCCCTCACATTGTGAGCTGTGACATGGCCTTCCAGAGAAAGGTTCTTACTCTGGTAAGCGAAGGAAATACACTGAGCAATCCAGTTGGACAGGGTTCTCTTAGAGACTGGAAGTCCTAAATGAGAGGGATCAAAAGCAACAAATAGTTGAGAGGACTTTCTATGTTGCTGTGTCCTTTGTAAGTAAAAAGCAAGTGCTCTCTTACAATCTAGGGTATGAAGATTCTTCTCTGCAGTTGATGCATGAGGCCCTGGAAAAAAGACAGGTAAATACACCTCCTGGTTCAGATGAAAAGGTGAGACCACTTTAGGCATAAAGTGTGGATTAGTCCTGAGGATTACCTTGTCATAATGGAACCTTGTGTAAGGAGGATTAGCCACCAAGGCTTGCAGCTCACTGATGCGGCGAGCTGAAGTGACTGCAATGAGAAAAATAACCTTCCATGAAAGAAATTTCAAGGAGGTAGTGGCTAAGGGGTCAAAAGGTGGCTTCATAAGCTGGCCAAGAACTAGATTCAAGTCCCATGCCACTGGAGGTGGTCTAATGGGAGGTTTAGTCAAAAGAAGGCCTCTCATGAACCTTGCTATAAGAGGATGAGAGGAAATAGGTTGTCCATTGAGAGGCTTAAGGGATGCTGCAATAGCACTCAAATGGACTCTTACTGAAT
This sequence comes from Ichthyophis bannanicus, assembly GCA_033557465.1. Lineage (NCBI taxonomy): Eukaryota > Metazoa > Chordata > Amphibia > Gymnophiona > Ichthyophiidae > Ichthyophis > Ichthyophis bannanicus. Next base: position 407,723,004 of record CM066034.1, on the reverse strand, counting down.
TTGTTTTAAGGCCTGCATGGGATAAATGCAGCAAATACTCCAGTAAAGAATTCAGAGTTATTGCCAGAGGGTTAAGACCCTTCTCTGCACACCAAATGGTAAACCTCTTCTATTTAAAAGCATAGGAACGTCTGGTGGAAGGCTTTCTGGAAGCATGAAGGATATCCTTCACTTGCTGAGAGAGATGCAAATCTTGAAGGTCTAGGCCTTCAGCAACCAGGCTCTGAGGTGAAGAGACTGGGGATTTGGGTGCCAGAACATTCCCTCCTCCTGGGACAGGAGGTCTGGAGCAGATCCCAAATCCAGGGAGGGAGCTTGAGAGAAATGCAGAAGTAGAGGGTACCACACTTGGCGTGGCCAATGTGGTGCTATGAGGATCATAGACCCCTTGTCTCTCTGAAGTTTGAAGAGGGTCTTGGGAATTAGGGGAATGGGTGGAAAGGCATAGAGGAAGTCTTGCCCCCAATGAAGGAGGAAGGCATCCCTGGCCTGAACTCCCTGACACGGAATCCTGGCACAGAACCGGGGAAGTTTGGCATTCCACGGACTTGCAAAGAGGTCTATGTCCGGGGTTCCCCAAATTCGGAAGATCTTGGCTATCTGCTCCCCATGGAGGGATCATTCGTGTGGAAGCAGAACTCGACTGAGTCTGTCTGCCCAAGAGTTTTGAATCCCAGGAAGATACACTGCCATGAGATGAATTTGATGCTCTCTGGCGAAGGCCCACAATCTCAAAGCTTTGTTGCAAAGCGACAGAGAGCCATTCCCGCCCTGCTTGTTCATGTAGAACATGGCTACTTAGTTGTCCGTGTGGATCAGGACTGTCTTGTAGCTGAGCAGGTTGTAGAAGACTCTGAGAGCTAGAAAAATTGCTTTGAGCTCTAAGAGGTTGATATGTAGAGATGTCTCCTGTAAAGACCAGATGCCCTGAGTGGAGAGATCTTGAAGATGAGCTCCCCAACCTCTTGGAGAGGCATCTGTTGTAAGGGTTGCTTGGGGTAACACCTGTTGAAAGGGGGACCCCAGCAACAGATTTTGAGTGGAAGGACCAAAAGAGGCGACTGGAGGTTGCTATTTTGTCTGACAGGCAACCTGATGCCTGGGTCTATTGGGTGGACAGAGTCCACTGAGCTGCCCTCATGTGAAGGCGAGCATAAGGAACCACATGCACAGTGGATGCCATGTGGCCTAACAGTTGTAACATCTCTCGAACAGTTAAATGGGATTTTAACTGAATTTATGAGGCTAACTGCACCAAGCGTAGGCAACGGGCTTGGGGAAGATAGGCCCTTGCAGTTGTGGTATCCAGCAAGGCCCCTATGAACTCTAGAGACTAAGTAGGGGTGAGATGGGATTTTGGAATGTTTATTACAAGTCCCAGATACTGAAGGATACGCCTTGTGCAGGTTAGAGAAGTCTGGGCCTCTGCCTGGGATGGAGCTCGGATGAGCCAGTCCAGATATGGGAATGCGAATTTCTCCAGGACCAAGCAGGAAGTCAGTCCTCACATATGGGTGACGTCGGCGCCGACGGAGCCCTCACGGAGCAATTTTCCCCAGCTTTCAAAGAAAGCCTTTGGGAATTGCAGCGCACATGCGCGGTCCTCTTCCCGCCCAAGGGTGCCATCTTGCTCAGTCTTCTTTTTTCCGCGGAGCCCTACAGACGTTGCCTGTGAATCCCCGCAGAAAGTTGATTTTTTCTCTATTTTTCTCTTTTTTCTTCGGTTCGACGTTGGTTCTTTTCCCGCCCGGCCTCGCGACGCCGGTTGCGAGTCCGTCCATTATTTTTCGTTTTTTTGTCCTTCGTGACAGATTTCGCGCCTTTTTCCTTTTTCCCTGGCAGCCCGGTCATTCGACCTCGCAGGGGCCCTTTTTCCTCCGATGGCTGCCAGCGGCTTTAAAAAGTGTGATCTCTGTAAGAAATTCATGTCTCTTACAGACACTCATGACTTTTGCCTCCTTTGCCTCAGCCCAGATCATGACTCCCTGATCTGTGTGCCATGCGGCAAAATGTCCTCAAAAGCATTGAGGAGTCGGCAGCATCAGCGGGAGCGTATCTTCTCTGACTCCGGCCGGGCTCGGACCTCGTCAGAGGCTTCGACGTCTCGGGACTCTGGTCCTGAGCATCGTCGAAGTTCCTCTGAGAGGGGGTCTCCTACCCGGGAACATCATCGGAAGAAGAAACCTGCGAGGGCGGGATCGGTGGACGCCCCTGGTTGCTCGAGGGCCAGGTCGCATAGCCCCGATTCCCGTCCCGGGTCCTTGGAGACGGAGAGGCCATCAAAACATCCTCGACTCGAGGTGGACTTGCCCGCTCACGTGAGTACTGTTGTCCTCGTTGACTCGCCTCCGAAGGACCCGACGTCGGGGGCTGCTGGGTCTCCTGAGCTCGGACTCAGGTTGACGGCCTTGGAGAGCAGTCTGACTGCCTTCTTGGACCAGCAGCGGGTATTGATCGCTGGCCTCGCCGGTGCTACTGCCCTGACCGCCGGGACGTCGACCTCCAAATCGACCCCGGAGACCGAGCCGATCCTCGAGTCCATGAGGGCTCGTGTCGATCCTCGGTCGAGGTCACCTTCGGCCTCCCGTTCGGGACCGAGGTCGTCGACGCCGACTCCCTCGACGTCGGAGCGGATAGCATCGGTGCCCGCCCGACCGGAGCCGCTCGACTCCTCCTCCGAGGAGTCGGCCTGGGAATCTGAGGACGAAGAGTCACCTAGTTCCTTTCGGACTCGGTGTGTCCCTTCGGACTCCCCCGACTCCGAACCTCGGAGACGGTCCCCCCCGGAGGATACCCGGTTCTCGGACTTCATGAGGGATATGGCCAAAGCCTTGGCCTTCCCCACGGATCCCGAGGAGGAGCCTCGAGTCGAGGAACTCGATGCCCTCCAATATGACTCTCCCCCGAAGGAGGCCTTTATTGTACCGGTTCCTCCGATGCTGGAACGACTTCTCTTCCGCATGTGGGAGAGCCCGGCATCGTCGCCGGTATTAAGCAAGCGGGTCGATTCCATTTATCGAGTCCGCAAGAGCCCCGGCTTCCAGAAGACACAACTATCGCACCATTCCATGGTGGTGGAATCGGCCATGCATAGACTTAAGAGTCAAAAAATGCACTCTTCGGTGCCTCCTGGTAGGGAAGCCCGAAGCCTGGATGCCCTCGGTAGGAAGTGCTTCCAGGGCTCTATGCTTGCTTGTCGAGTCCAGACATACCAGCTCTACATGGGCATGTATCTCCGAGACCTGGCTAAGGAAATAGCCGGGTTCTCTGCTGGTCTCTCCGACGAACCTTTGCAGAGGTTCCAATCCTTGTCTACTGGTATTCGGGAGTGCTCCAAGTTTATCTCTCGAGCAGCCTACGATGGTTTTGAGGCGTCGGCTCGAGTAGCTGTGGCCGGCATCGGTGGACGCCGCCAGACTTGGCTTCAGACGTCCGACCTCGAGCCCTGGGTACAGGACAAGTTGGTCGATGTCCCCTGCCGAGGTGATAACCTCTTTGGCAAGCCCATGGATGAAAAGGGTGCACAAATCGATACGGAGACTCTCACCAGGACTCGTCTCTCAAGGAAGACCTCTGCCCCTTCTCACAAGAAGAAGGCCTCGGGGAAAAAGCTCTTTTACCCGAGGAAAGGTGCTGCCTATAAATACTACCCTCAATATCCGGCCTCAGCAGCTCCCCCACAGGGAAAGCAGGCCAAGGGACGGGGTAATGCGTCCCGTAGGCAGCAAGCCCCCAAGCCTGCACCACCGGCCCCTGCTCAGCAGGGTGGGGGTTTTTGACTTCATCAGCATAGCCTCTCCCCCTCAGCTGGTTTCTCTCAGCACAGGAGGCCGGCTGGTCCACTTTGCCCAAAGGTGGTCCGCCATCACCACAGATACCTGGGTACTTCACATAGTTCAAAAGGGTTATCTTCTTCACTTTCACCAGGGACCTCCATCCTACTTTCCAGGGGAGCCTCCCAGACTACCTTTGCACAGGGACTTACTACTTCAGGAGTTAGCAAGTCTTGTTCAGGAACAAACCGTGGAACCGGTGCCCCACCACCTGAAGGGCCAAGGGTTTTACTCCAGGTACTTCCTGATTCCAAAAAGAACAGGAGGCCTCAGACCCATCCTGGACTTGCGAAACCTCAACAAGTTCCTTGCAAAGGAAAAGTTCAAGATGCTTACCCTTGGAATTCTGCTGCCCTACCTCCAGCAGGGAGACTGGCTATGCTCCTTGGATCTGAAAGATGCATATACTCATATCCTCATTCATCCGGACCACAGACAATATCTAAGATTTGTTGTGGGAGGAAATCATTACCAGTACAGGGTGCTGCCCTTTGGCCTATCCTCCTCACCCAGGGTGTTCACCAAATGCCTCGCTGTGGTGGCGGCTTATCTGAGACTTCAAGGTCTGTTTGTGTTCCCATACCTGGACGACTGGCTCATCAGAGCCCAGTCTTCTCAAGAGGCCACTCAAGCCACTCATCGCACTGTGGCTCTGCTCCAGCACTTGGGTTTTGTCATAAACTTCGCAAAGTCCACTTTGCTCCCCTCTCAAAATCTCGAGTTCATCTGCGCCTGGTTGGACACACTTCAGGCGCGGGCCTTCCTCCCTCTGGACAGGGCCAAGCGGCTCATGGATCTCGCCGGCCACTTTCACAGCAATGCACTGGTCTCAGCCAGGCACTTTCTGCGACTGCTCGGCCATATGGCTTCCACGGTCCATGTGACCCCCAATGCCCGACTGAAAATGCGTCCTGCTCAGTGGTGCCTTCGCAATCAATGGCATCAGGCCTCGGGGAGCCTAGCGGACTCCGTACAGATCTCCGACCAGCTGGTCTCTTCTCTACAATGGTGGCTTCATCTGCCAAACCTAGTACTAGGAGTGACTTTTCAGCCCCCTACGCATTCTCAGGTCCTGACGACCGATGCTTCTCTCCTGGGTTGGGGAGCACATTGCCAGGGGACCTGTACTCAAGGCCTCTGGACTCTTTGGGAGTCTGCTCAACAGATAAACTTCCTGGAGCTCAGAGCCATCCGCCTAGCGCTCAAAGCATTCTCTCACCTGGTTTCTCACCAGTCTGTGCTGATACAGACGGACAATCAGGTTGCAATGTTCTCCTTGAACAAACAAGGCGGAACAGGCTCCTTCCTTCTCTGTCAGGAGGCACAAAAACTATGCTCTTGGGCTGTCCTCCACGGCATCATCCTCAAGGCTGTCTATCTCCCAGGTCAAGAAAATTACCTGGCCGACAAGCTAAGCAGGATCCTCCAACCACACGAGTGGCGGTTGGATCCACTGGTGGTTCAGCGGATCTTTCTCAAGTGGGGCCTCCCCACCATGGATCTGTTTGCCAGTCCTCTGAACCGGCAGCTGCCCAGATTCTGCTCTCGTCAGCCGCATCCTCTCCGGGTAGCGGCGGATGCTTTTCTAATTCCATGGTCCACTGGCCTCTTGTATGCCTTTCCTCCCATGCCACTGGTGTCTCGGACGCTTTTCAAGGTTCTCAGAGACAAAGCATCGATGATTCTAGTGGCTCCCCGGTGGCCGAGACAACCTTGGTTCCCGCTTCTGATGCAGCTAGTGGTGGACACTCCTCTTCCACTGGGGTTTCAGCCCGACCTCCTGTCGCAGGATCAGGGGTCTCTCCTACACCCCAACCTCCGGTCCCTTCATCTGATGGCCTGGCTGCTGAAAGGGTAGTCCTTGCTCCTCTGCAGCTACCTCCAGATGTGGAGGAGGTCGTCTTGGCCTCCAGGAGGCCCTCCACCCGGAAGTCCTACGCTCTAAAGTGGCGTCGGTTCTCCGTCTGGTGTGCTCAGCAGTCTCAAGATCCCTTCTCCTGTTCAGCATCAGTGGTCTTGCAGTACTTGCTCTCTCTTTCTAACCTTGGTCTTAAGTCCAACTCGGTCAAGGTCCACCTCAGTGCTCTTTCTGCGCATCACATGCCGGTGGATGGTAGACCTCTTTCCAGCCACCCTCTGGTGGCTCGTTTTCTCAGAGGCCGCCTCCTCCTTAAGCCACCTTTGCGCCCGCCAGCCCCGGACTGGGATCTTAATGTGGTGTTGCAGCGGATTACCTGTCCGCCTTTTGAGCCTATGGTTACCTGTCCGCTGCGTTTTCTTTCATGGAAAACCTTGTTCTTGGTAGCCCTCACTTCTGCTAGACGCGTTAGTGAGCTGCAGGCCCTAGTATCTGATCCTCCTTACACTAGGTTCTACAAGAACCGGGTAGTCCTGCGGACTCACCCTAAGTTTCTTCCCAAGGTGGTTTCCCCTTTTCACATCAACCAGGAGGTGGTACTTCCGACCTACTTTCCCAGGCCTCACTCCAGCCGAGCTGAAATGGTCCTGCATACCCTGGACTGTAGAAGGGCGTTGACCTTCTACCTTGACCGTACGCGGGAGCACCGAAAGGCTGTTCAGCTCTTCGTGTCTTATGACCCCAACAAGTTGGGGCTCCCTGTCTCCAAGCGTACTCTGTCCATCTGGATTGCAGACTGTATCGCTTGGGCTTACGAGGCAGCTGGCCTCGTGCTGGACGGTAGAGTCACAGCTCATCATGTTCGGGCGAAGGCTACGTCGGTAGCTTACCTCCGCTCTGTTCCATTGGCAGACATCTGCCGGGCCGCTACTTGGTCTTCAAGCCAGACTTTTGCAGCCCATTACTGCCTGGAGAGGGAGTCCCGCAGGGACAGTGCTTTCGGACAGGCAGTCCTCCGTAACCTCTTCGAGGTATAGGCAACTCCTACCCTCCGTCCCGGATGTTGGGCTACCGGTTGGAGACATACTCAGAGAAGATTCCTTCCTTCTGTGCTACTGATCTCGAGGTAGCTCATTTTTGTGCTTAGGGTCTCCGGTAGCCTTGAGCGTGGGAGTCCCATATGTGAGGACTGACTTCCTGCTTGGTCCTGGAGAAAGCGTAGTTACTCACCTGTAACAGGTGTTCTCCAGGAGCAGCAGGAATCAGTCCTCACAACCCTCCCTCCTCCCCTTCGAGTTGCAGTTATATGCTTTCGTTTTTGCTAATTTTTGCTGTCTTTTAGCTTTGTCATCTGACTGAGCAAGATGGCACCCTTGGGCGGGAAGAGGACCGCGCATGCACGCTGCAATTCCCAAAGGCTTTCTTTGAAAGCTGGGGAAAATTGCTCCGCGAGGGCTCCGTCGGCGCCGACGTCACCCATATGTGAGGACTGATTCCTGCTGCTCCTGGAGAACACCTGTTACAGGTGAGTAACTACGCTATCCCTAGAGTGCGTAGAAATGCAGCTACTACTGCCATGCATTTTGTGAACACCCTTGGTGCAGAGGCCAGACCGAAAGGAAGCACTCTGTATTTGTAGTGCTTCCCTTGATAAAGGAACCGAAGGAACCTTCTGTGTGTTGGATGGATGAGGACATGGGTGTACCTATCCTTGAGGTCTAGAGAGCAAAGCCAATCCTGACTCTGAAGTTATGGAAGGAGAGTACCGAGAGAAATCATCTTGAATTTCTCCTTGCATAGAAACTTGTTCAATTCTCTGAGATCTAATATGGGTCTGTAGCCCTCTGTTTTCTTTGGGATAAGAAAGTAGGGGGAGTAGAACCCTGAGCCCTGTTGAAGAAGGGGTACTTTTTCTATTGCCCATTGGGCAAGAAGGGTAGCAATCTCCTGACCCAGAAGGTCGAGGAGAGATGTCTGAGAATTGAACTGTCTCACCATGGTGTGAGGAGGAAGGCTTAGGAAATGAAGCTTGTATCCCTCCCTTATGATGGAGAGGGTCCATTGCTCTGCTGTGATTTGTTCCCACCTGGGAGCAAAGTAAGCCAACCTTCCTGGAATGGTGAGAGGCTCTGGATGTGCTAGAGTCAGAAAGGCTAAGCTCTCTGGTTGTGAGTCAAAGGCCCTGAGGAGGCTGAGGCTGTTGGGCCGTAGCAGTCCTAGCAGCCTTAGGCTTGGCCTGTTTCGGTTGTTGCTGTCTCTTTGTAGCAAAACGACCTGCAGAAGAGGACTGCTGACCATAAGCAGAATAATATTTCCCTTTCTTGGGAAAAAATCCCTTTTTGAACAACCTTTTCTTAAAAGGAGCAGAAGTAGACTTTGAAAGTCTATCTAAAGCAGAATTTTCAGCATCCATCTGGGTGGCCTTTGCTTGCCAATCTTTGCCAAAAAGGTTTTCACCTGTACAAGGAAGGTTTCCTAGTCCATCTTGAACCCAGGGTTCCAAATCAGAAGCTTGTAACCAAGCAAGTCTGCGTGCACCTATGGCAATGGCCGAGGCTCTGCTGGCACCTTCAAAAGAGTCAAAGGCTGCACGGTTGGAAAACTTGGAAATATCCTGGGCATGTTTGAGCCAGGTGAGGAACTCTTCCCTTTTATCTTCTGAAATAAAAGGAGATAAAGTTTGCAGGTGATCTGTAACTTCTTTTAGAAACATCCCCATATAGAGACTATAGGAGTTGATTCTGGCAACAAGCATACTGGCCTGGAAAATTCTCCTGCCAAAGGCATCTAAGGTTCTGCATTCTCTTCCTGGAGGAGCAGAAGAGTGCCTCTTTGTACTCTTTAGCTTCTTCATAGGAGACTCCACCACAATGGAGTGGTGAGGAAGCTGAGTCTTATGGAAGCCAGGACAAGGAGGAACACGATACATGGTGTCCAACCTGCGAGAATGAGGGGAAGTGGTGAGAGGAGTCTCCCATATGCCCAACGTGATCATAAAGAATCTCATGTATTGGTAAAGTGGCTGCCTTTTTAGGAGTCTTAGGATATTGTAAAATATCTAATTTTTTGGCTCTAGGCTCTGTCTCAGGGGCCACTGAGATGGAGAGGCCCCTGGCTACTTCCCTAATAAAGTCCTGAAAAGACAAGTCTTCAGGAGGAGACATTCTCCTTTTTGGAGAAGAGGGCTCCTGAGGATGTATCACCGATGCTTCGACAGAGACCTCTGATTCATCAGAGTCTTCAGAGGAATCGAAGTATCGTCTGTCTGGATGCTCCTACAGAGCCCGATATGCGTACCGGGTGGTATCGACATCGGGAGTGATCGGTACCGATTCGGTACCGATGGGCATCACAGGACAGAGTACCGCTGCAGTCAACACAGAAGTGGATGTCGATGCAATCGGTACCGGCACCGGAACCGATGTTGGTACCGGTGCCGGAGTCGGTACCGGCAACGGACTTTGTTGCGGTACCGAGGGCGTCACAGCTTGTATGAATGCCGTGATGGCACGCTGCATGGTCAGAATATTCTGATCCATTGACGCAACCAATGTCTGGATGTCGGTGCCAGTGGGAACCATCGGTCCCCCAGAACATGGCAACAGGTGATCGGTCGAGGCCGAGCCATCGATGTCAAACCTGTGACCCCATAGATAAAGCTTTTGAAGCCCGAGCCTCCCGCCGGGGTAATTTTGCCGGTGCGGATTCCTCGAGGGCAAGCCCGGAGGCATCTCGATACTTAGAGGGAGATCTACCCTTCGAGGACCGGCTGGTTTTAAGTTTGGTTACCTGAGATCCATGTGAGGAAGCAGAAGCCCTTGAAGATGTCGATGCAACCGAAGCTGCATCCGAGGGAAACAGGGTACTGAGCTTTGCTGCTCGATTCTGTAGACCTCTTTTAGACATCATGGAGCAGGACTCACAATCAGCAATGGAGTGGTCAGGACCTAAACATTTTAGACACCATTCATGGGTGTCGGTGACAGAAATAGTGCTGCTGCACTTCGTGCATTTTTTAAACCCAGAGGCGGGATTTTCCATGAGGAAAAATTTCCTAGGCCTAAGGCCAAAGAAGAAAATGCAGTGAAGTGAGAAAACAGTATTTTTTTTTTTTTTTTTTAATATAATAAAGAAAGAAAAGACCGGCGGTACTGGTCCAGCGTCGAGAAGGCAGACGCGCGACCAAAGAAATAAAATAAAATAAGAAACTTCTTCAGCGGTGACAGGAACACGACCTGCTGGCTCCGTGGAAAAGAAGAACTGGAGAGAGGCGGTTAGGAAAGGCAGGAAGGCAGCACGCAGGTGCTGTGGGATGCTCCCAAAAGCTTTCCTTTTGGACGCTGGGAAGCGTTCCCGCGCAGGCTCTGTCGGTACCGACGATACCCATATGCGAAGACTCATTCCTGCTTGTTCCTGGAGATGAAAAAGCACTCTTCCTATCTGCCAGGTCGTCATTCTAAAACACTGGATGACTTTGGACGTCAAACCTTCCAGACATCTATGCTTTCTGCAAGAATTCTCTCATATATATTTTATATGAGTCTTTCTCTTGAGGAGGTCACAAAGCAATTACATCTTTTGTCTCCTTTCCTTTCAGATTCCAGGAGTACAGACTATTCCTCACTGCTTAAGCATATCCAGAATATCTCTTGGTTTCTTTCTCGTGCTTCCCTAGACTCTTTTGAGTCTGTTAGCAGGACTTCTGCTATAGCTATAGGGGCACGACGTAGAGCCTGGCTCCAAGCTTCAGACTTGGACAAATGGGCACAACAAAGGCTGTGACATACTCCTTGCACTGGAGAAAATCTTTTCAACAAGGAGTCTTTACGTCAGGTTACTCAGTTGTCCACTGATTTACCTGTTCCTAAGGGTTCTTTTACCCCTTCCTCTGTCCCAGTACGTAGGAAATGTCCTACCAAACTTTCTTCCCACAGGAGAAGGTTTTATTCATCACTTGCCCATCATACAGATGTTCCCCAACAGGGAAAGCATCGTCCTGGTCTAAGGAATCCAACCTCTCACCAGGCTCAGCAAACCCAGCACCTGCAGGGTTTCTGATCATTCATCATCAGATGCTTGTGACTCTTGGGGTTAGACTCTACAGTTGATTCTTCTCTAGAGGCAATCCACTGCTTTATTCTAACCCCTACACAGGGATCTCTTTCCAAAAGATATCCATTTTTTCTATATTTCTATGAGCTGTCAGGATGTTCATGCCTATAAGTCACAGGTTTCTCCTCTTTTTCCTGCTAGGGAAAGAGGTCTAACCACTATCAGATGATAGTTCCTGTGCCAGCATGTATTTTTCCTTTCTATAGACTTACTACTTCGTAAGTCTTCTTCAGCTCCATTCTCTTCACCCTCTTACCAAGTTTTTCCTCTGTAAGAGTGGAATTACTTACTGGGAGGCTTTCTCTTCAGCCTCTCTAGTTTTCTCACTTTCCAGTGCGGAGGTTTCCTCTCTGAGTTACCTCTTCTGTTTCAATCTTGCTTTGGGGCAGCTTTTCAGACATGTCCAGAGTTCCTACTCCTGTTCTGTCTGTTCTTTCTGTTTTTGTATAGTAAGATTCTTCTGCTGTCTTGCTAACAGCTGCCCATGCAGGAGTTTTAATGTTTGGACCACTGGTTCTTTTCCACAAACAACCAGATTGTCCCTCACTAACATTCTGTCTAGTCTTAGTGGCTCCAAGTCAGTACTTCATCTCTCTTGGAGATCATCTCACTACAAGCTTTCTAGATTGTCTTCTATTCTGCCATCCTCATTTCCTGAGTTTGGCAGCATAGTTGACTGAGATACTGGCTCTCTACCAGCCAGTTCTATTCCCTCATTCTCCTGCATCATGCTTTCTGCAATCTACAGAGAAGCTTTCCACTATGGGCCCTTGCTAGAGAGCATGGGTTTTTTTTTTCTCCAACAGCTATCCTAGCTGGTTAGAAAAGGCTTTTCAGTCATGTCTCCCATGACTAGAAGGTTCCCCCTTCTTTTCTATCTCCTTTTTTGATATAAAGGACATAGGCCTTCTCGTACGTGAAGACTCAAGGAGTTGCCAGATCCCTGTTTTGGTCCATAGTATTCCCAATCGGGGATATGCTCGTCGTCATGGTAAGAACGCATGATACCTTTGCCCTTAAGCAGGTCAACATGGTATCTCATCTCTAGGCGTCTTCTGTCTACTTACCATGCCAGAGTCCTGGAAGACTCGGGACTTACTGGCTGCACATTGACATTGTTCTTGGTTTTTCACGTAACAGTCCTGGTTATTGTCCTTGGTTTTTCACATAACAGTCCTGGTTATTGTCCTTGGTTTTTCACGTAACAGTCCTGGTTATTTTGCACTAACTAGCATTCTTGCAGATCATGACCAGGAGGAATAGATTCTCTATATGTCTTCTCAAGTAGGTTCCACCTCCTTGTTATTAGATGAATCTTTCCTCTCCACATAGCCTATGTGATCACTGTACTGTAGGCATATCTCTGTTTAACTGCAGACACCCATATGTAAGCCTACATATCCATATTTATTTTTTGTGTGTATTTTATGCCCTGCTATATCTCACTATAGATATATTCTTATATGTCTGTCTATCTATCTGTCTATATCTATATATCTATATCTATCTATCTATCTATATATAGATATAGATATAGATATAGATATATATGTATCTGTTGAGATATTTTCTTATAGATAGATATGTATCCACATACTTATCTATCTCCCTGTCTATTCTCATATACCTATATGATTCTGACAGAGGGATTTTACCCATACCTATGCTATCTAGCAGGTTTGGGGTTCTACACACACACACACTCCTGTGGTAGTCAACAATTTTTATACCATAACCTAACGGTTTAGGTACCTCTGAAGCTATCCCAGTTAGGAGAGACATTGTGGATCTTCAGTTAATCACAGACTTTAACGCCTCCGACATTTGTCCTCTCTTTTTGGGATACAAGGGGTCCCCATACCCTTTCTCCCCACAAGGACTATGCCTGTTTGTCCAAATCGGTTAGCCTTTCTCTTTTTGCTCCTAGAGTGAGCCACGCTCCCGCCAAAAGAGTTAGGTTTTTGTCATGAACCCTTCCTCCGAAGGCCCACCGTTTTTGTACTACCCCAGTTTTTCCTACTGGGGTTACCTATTCCTTTCAGGATTCTGACCTCCACTATTTTTCCTACAGGTTTATTACCTCCACTTACAGTGAGGTCCTCTTCAAGGTTCCTCTACTGGGTTCCCAGTAGATCCATGAACCTCCATACTTCTGTGAAATCCTGTTAGGGGAGGTCTCTATTGCAATCTTCATGCAACATCATTGATGACAATCATCATCCACACATGGACTCCTTCTCTGCAGTCCTATGCTAGGTTAGCTGTTCCACAGCATTTTTTCTTTCTTCAACTCCTACCCTCCATCCTCAGGATGCCTGGTGTTCTGGGAGATAGCATGTTCCAACCTATGACATGCTGGGACTCCAGGCATCTCAGCTTGGGAGTCCCCATATGTGAAGACTCATTGCTGCTTGTTCCTGGAGATAGCACAGTTACTTACCTGTAACAGGTGATCTCTGGGAACAGCAGGAATAAGTCTTCACAACCCACCCACCTCCCCAGGAGTTGTATCTCTATCTATATTTCCTTTCCTTTCTCTCTCTCTTTGTCTCAGCTTTAAAACTTAACTGAGGAGAGGCAGTTGGGAAAGGCGGGAAGGCAGCACGCAGGTGTGATGGGATGCTTCCAAAAGCTCTTGATTGGACGCTAGGAAGCGTTCCCGCGCAGACTCCGTCGGTACCGACGTACCCATATGTGAAGACTTATTCCTGCTGTTCCCAGAGATCACCTGTTACAGGTAAGTAACTGTGCTTTTTCAACCAATGCCCCAAGGCATTCTAGTGTGCATTGGGGGAAAGTCTTTGGTGTGCCTTGGAGGTGACTGAGCATGGCTTAGTATGGGCTCATGAGGATCTTGCCCCATCTCTATTAGAATGCCCTGGAATGCTTTGCTTCCCAAAGCAACCCTTCTCTGCTGAGCAGCATGTAGAACCTAGAAGGGAGAGGGTGAGCTTGGAGCAGAGAGAGCTACTCTGTTCTCTAGTTGCCTCCACTTCTGCCCTTCTAGAATAGGAGGGTATGAGTGTGACTGGAGCAGCCACTGCATAGCAAAGACACCTACACTAGCTGCTCCTGCCCCTCTCTTCTGTCCTAGAGTCAAAATTCAGAAGTTATGGCAGATTGGTGGAAACAAAGAACCAATGAAAAGCCCATGCCTCTATTTGCCTCAGCTACCAGAGATTCCATTAGTATTTCTTTGTCTCCAGCAGATGGTGGATAATTTTTCTCCTCTCTGAAGAAAATCTGAAGAATCGAGAAAAAAAGATTGGTGACTCTCTCACTTGAGAGTGACGTGGTAGGCTCCACTAGACTAGTCTTTTCAGTAGCCTTTTTTTTTTTTTTTTTAGTGCCGTCAGTCATTGCTGACTCCTGGTGACCCAGCTGCCTCTGGGTGTTCTTGGAAATGTATCACCAGAAGTAGTTTGCCAGGCCTTTTCTTCTGAGGCAATGGGGAGGGTAAAGTGACTTGCCTAAGGTAACAAGAAGTGCCAGTGTGAATCGTACCTTTGGGTACTAGGCAGTTGCCCTAACCACCAGGCTGCTCCTCCACTTGGTAGCCATAGGAGGGAAAATTGGTTCAGCTCCATGCTCTTAACCTGGATAAGAGCCTGTTGAGCAGCCAGAAAATCAGAAGGATGGAAGAATTCAGCAGCCTCACATAACCTCAATGCTCCCTCCCTCCTCCTCCTGTCTCATCTGTTCTTTTTTGAAGATTGCAGAAGGCTCTCAAAGAAATCTGCCTATCACCTTAAATGCAGTACTTTCAAGTGAGAGAAGCAGTTTCAGGGGAGTAGAGCTGAGCCCGGCATGGATCCTCTGCTTGGGTCTCTCATGGGATGAAGACCAAGACTTGACCTCATTATTGTCCTTGTTGGGGACTCCCAATTCCATTTTTATAAGATGCAATTCAGAGTGGACTGCTGGAGACAGTGCTTTGTGGGGCTTTCCCACTGTTTTTGCACATGCTAACAGAATCCTTTACTATTTGGCACCTGGCGGTTGCATGGTCCTTGTGCATGTTCCATCCAAGTGGCTGCAATAAACGTTCCTACCATAGTTCCTGTAACACTCGTTGCAATAAAAGTACAGTTGACATACACTTTCAGTCCACTGCAGCCTTTTCGCACACTGTTGTGATACTTGCCTTAACTCTGTCGTCTTCCAGAAAACATTGTTTGGTCTGTGGCAAGTGAGACGCCTCATCTCCAGCTTCTGGACTCTGTCATTCTTGCATGGCTGCTTCTGAGTCGTCCCTGAAGGACCTACTCCCTCTCTTTTAGCCAGGGGATGCTGTTAGTCTGACCTTGCCTGCTTTAGGGCAGGAGGTGGTGGATGGTGCCACGGGTAAGGATATTCAGCCAGCTGGAGGCTCCAGCAACCATGCTGTGGGCCTCTCTCCATCCTCTAGGGGATCAACTGTGACTATGCCCCCCTGTTGCGGAGAGTCATTTCTGTGAGGAAAGTTTCTAGAGTTTGGATTGTCCTCCCTGGGATTCTTTTCTTTTTACAGCAAGCTTGATCATTCTGTTGTGTAAATTCAGAACTGGCAGCCTCTGGTTTCTCCCAAGTGCATTCTCATGAGGGGCAAGCTGAGAGTGTAAGCCCTGTTCTATTGATGGCTAAGCATCTCCAGCAAAGGACGTCCCCTTGAAATGGGATTAGCTGTGAACCGTCTGAGATTTGCACTGTAACTTGGATTGGGATGTTTGTTGTGGATGAAGTGCTCTTGCTTTCAGAGGCTTGTGAGGAGGCCACTGTTAACTGCCTGTTCTGGGAGTAGGAACTGGAAGCATTGATCCCAGGTTCTTATCCTCCTTGAGCTTGGCAGATGCTCCAGGCATGGAGCAGGAACCGAAGAGGCATCCACTCCTATAAGGGATGTGCAAATCCACTACTGTCTCCCGTTCCCAGAGGTGCCCAAGAGCCTTTTCCAGTTGGATTGGTATTCCCCCTGCTCACTGCCTGCTAATGGTGTATAAGAAGACGTACACTCTCCCAGAGAGGAAGTGCATTGTGTGGTTTGATATTTCCAAGATGGATGCGCAGGTCATGGCAGTTATCAGACAGACCACCATTCTCATGAATGGCTGATTGGCCTTTAAAGGTTTTCTGGATTGAAGAATCAGTTTGCTGTAGCAACCGTTGTTCTTCATTTGGCAATATGTGCAGACCTGATGTTTTGACTCCTGCCCCAGTGGATTCAGTCTCTTCCGCCTGATGATTCTACTGCTCTTTAGGAGTCTGATTATGGCCTTCCTTTCTGATGCCATGTACGACATAAGTCTAGTGGCCAGGGATTGTGTCCTGTCAACGGTGACATGGCATTGGCTTGGCTTTGACATGGAGCAGGGGACTGTTTTTCCAAAGCTCGGTTGCCCATCTGTCCTTAGAGAGTCGCTTCTTTTGGGTCTAATTGGTATGAAGCAGGTAAAGGACCTGAGCAAGACAAAATCTTTCACCTGGAGGACAGGTCCAAGGGGCCTTTGTAGCGAGCAGGAGCTCCTTGTGGGAACACTGGTCGGATTCCGGGAGTCTCAAGAAATCTGTTATCTGCCTGGTGAGTCCTCCTTCCCCTGAGCCTGACGTCCATAATTCTCAGAGCTTTTGAGGAGCGTGTGGGCCCAGGGACTCAGCCCCCTCCAGGGGAGACCCCTCCCAGGCTGCACAGTGGAGGTTTGGGGGCCCATTCCTTGTTCTAGTTGTAGTCATATTTTGAAAAAAAAACTTTTTCAGGAATGGGTCTGTTACTAAGGATTTCTGGATTCTAGAAACCTTTTGTTTTGGCTGTGTCCTGGAATGCAAGGAGCCAATTCTGGATGCTTTTGTCATCTCCCCATCTGGATATGCATTCAAAAATGCTGCTGTGTGGACCACCTTGGACAAGTTGCTGCATCTAAAGGCAGTGGTGCCTGTCCCACCAGACAAGTGGGGCCAGGGTAGATTCACCATCTATTTTGTGGTGTCCAAAAAAAAAAAAAGATGTTTTCTTCTGGCCTATTCTGGTTCTCAAGGGGGTCAACGAGCACATACGTGTCCTGCATTTCTGGATAGAAACCTTGCGATCCATGATTCAAGCAGTTCGCCGAGGGGAATTCTTGGCTTATCTGGATCTGGCCGAGGTGTATTTTCATATCTTGATCCAGGCATATCAGCAAAACTATCTGCGTTTTGCCATGCTTGTCTCTCACTATCAGTTTGCCACCCTCCCTTTTGGGCTCTCCACCGCCCTGAGGACATTTTCCAAGGTCATGGTGGTGGCAGTTGCGGCACCGAGGCATCTGTGTCTATCCATATCTGGACAACTGGCTCCTGAGGTGGCCAGGATGCCATCTCTGTTGGCCTCTACAGGGTGTACTGCAGAAGGGCCTTTTCCCTTATCTCCCTGAAAGTCCAGGTGGCAGCCTTGGCCTGTTTCCTAGGTCCAGTGGCTGGTAGATCTCTAGCCTTGCACTCGACATTTTGTGCTTTATCCAGAGGGCTTGACGTTGGCACCTTCCCCTCGGGTCTGTGTCTAGTGCTCAAGGCCCTCATGGTGGTGCTCTTTGAGCCATTAAAAGCATGCTACTTTGAAGAATTTGTCACTCAAGACTGTCTTCTTGGTGGCAATTTGTTCTGCAAGGTGGATTTCTGAGCTACAGACTCTCTTGCAGAGATCCTTCTCTGTCCTTTTCAGAGGAAGCTGTTTCTATTCAGCCTGTGCCTGCCTTCTTCCCTTTCACGTGAACCAAGTGGTCTGCTTGTATTTCTCTGAGGAGCAGTATCAGGGGACGGGTAAAGATCTTCAACTTGTGGATGTCCAAGAATGTATCTCCAGTACTTGGAGGTTACAAATTCCTTTTGTAATTTCGACCATCTCTTTGCGCTGTTTGTTGGCCCGTGCAAGGCTGATGCGGTGGCTAAGTCTAGTTTGGGGCACTGGATTAAGGAGGCCTTTGCCTTGGTGTATCTGTTAGGGAATCGACCAGTCTCATAGGGTTTGCGTGCCCATTCTACCTGAGCGCAGGCATTCTCATGGGCAGAGCGGATCTTGGTAGCCCCTGAAGACTTTTATGTGGGCATCACTTTACACTTTTGTCAAGCATTACTGCTTTGATGTCCATGCGTGGGCGGACATCTCCTTTGGCTCAAGGGTTTTGTGAGCTGCTGTCATCTTCCTGCTCAGTGGAGTTGTAGTTTTGGTACATCCCACTTGTCTGGACTGGTCTAGCAGGACGATATGGAAGGTAACATTTTACTTATCCAATTAATGTCACCATGACATAATGTTTCAATGAAGCATGCTAGAATAGTCTGCTAGAATAGTCCAGGGTCTGCCCCTGGAACTGTATTGCTCTGTTCTGCTGCAGTATCCTGGGGTCAGCTGTAATTTTTATATTTGGCTCTGCAGGTTCATCGTCTACTGATAGCCTTATGTTTATGCTTTCTTGTACATCATTTCTACTGTTGATTATTCATTGTTGTCCATGGTGAGGTTGTGTGAGGCTTGTCATGTTTCTCCCATATGCTTTTGGACGATTTTAAAGGACCTCTGGTGGCTATGGCAAATAAAAGCATAGGAGTGGTGAAATTGAAACCTGGACTTTTCATGGCTTGTTTGTTTTTTTCTCCACCAATCTGCTGGTAGGGGAACACAACCCACTTGTCTGGACTGGTCTAGCAGTACTCAAGGAAAGGACATTAACTGGTAAATAAAATGTCACCATAAAAGAACCAGAAAGTAAGAGATGGATGGAGAAGCTACCTAATGAGGGGGAGATTGGAGAGCTGAGAGAATCAAGTGTTGTAACAGAGAATTGGAGAGTGAAAGATGGTAAAGAAGTGAAGGAGAAGAGAGGTAAGATCCAGTTGACTGCAAAGAGTCTGAAGAGATGATGCTGTAAGGAAGAGGTTTAGAAGAAGAGAAGAAAGAAAAGGAGAAAAATGTGATGAGGGAGAGGATTGTTAGAGAGGAGGGATAAGGGAGGAAGTGATGAAGGCAGACAAAAGAAGAAATGTAACATAGAAAGAAGAGCCCGGAGAAGGAGTTAAGAGTAAAAAAGATTCAGACCAACATGATTAGGGAAAAAGATATCCAAAGGCAGAAAATAACATTTTATTTTCAGTGTAGTGATCAGAATCGTGAACTGGATGTAATAGAACACAGATGAAAGACTGTAACCTGGGTATAACCTCCACACAGAATCTACATGTTAGAAATGGTTGGATTATGTTGGCAATTTGATTTATTTTTCTGATGCTTACTTAATTCCCTTGTAGGTAGGAAATTCTCACCAGGCCTGCATCTTTTGTATTGGTCTAAAAAAGTACTTTGTGATAACCAACAAAATTTAAAGAATGTGGTTTTAAAGTATATTTTGAGTAGATTTCTACAATTTTCCTTGGAGAAAGTCTGCTGCACTGTCCCCCCCCCCCCCTCAAAAAAGCAAAAACCTACCATTCTCTACAGTCTCAGATCATCCAGCAGAAAATTAGCAATTTAACCTCCCTCATAACTTCCTGCTGGCAGGAAGAGAGCAGCACTTTACGTTTGTGCCTCCTTTACACAATGCAAGGTTCCACATTAGGAACCACCACCCAGGAAAAAGATTTAGGCGTCATTGTGGATAACATGTTAAAACCCTCGGCCCAGTGTGCAGCGGCAGCCAAGAGAGCAAATAGAATGCTATGTATCATAAGGAAAGGAATGGAAAATAAAACAAAAGATATTATAATGCCTCTGCACCGTTCCATGGTGAGACCGCACCTTGAATATTGTGTGCAATTCTGGTCGCCGTATCTTAAAAAGGATATAGCGTTATTAGAAAAGGTTCAGAGAAGAGCCACCAAAATGGTTAAGGGGATGGAAGGATACTCCTATGAAGAAAGTCTAACAAGTTGGGGCTCTTTAACATGGAAAAGAGACGGCTGAGGGGAGATATGATAGAAGTCTATAAATTAATGAACGGAGTGGAACGGGTAAACGTAGATTGATTGTTTACGTTATCAGAATATAGAAAGACTAGGGGACATGCAATGAAGCTACAGGGTAAACTATTTAAGACTATTAAAAGAAAATATTTTTTCACTCAACGTGTAATCAAACTCTGGAATTTGTTACCTGAAGATGTAGCAACGGCTGTTAGTGTAGCTGGGTTTAAAAAAGGTTTGGACAAGTTCCTGGAGGCAAGGTCCATAAACCATTATTAAGAAGGGACCCAGGATATCAATGTTTGACCCAGTACAAGCATTGCGGAACCTGTGTCTTTTGGGGAAACAGCTAGGTACGTACGACCTAGATTGGCCACTGTTGGAATCAGGATACTGGGCTTGATGGACCTTGGTCTGACCCAGTATGGCATATCTTATGTTCTTATGTTCTTTCCTGGCTTCAATCTGACCCCTTTGGCCTTATATGTTCAGGCATCAGATTAAAACCAGCGGAATGAGAAACCCAGACAGAGTAAGTGTGGCAGGAAGGCAAAATATTTGGGTGATGCCAGAATCGGCCCTACCCCATTGTGGACATGGAGAGCGAGAGTGAACAGATTTATAGATTGCAAGGGGGCACTGCAAACCCTAACTCCAGCCGAGGTAGAAAATGCTGCTGTTCGAACAGAGGGAGGGAGCGGAGTTGAGGATCATGCAAAATTTAGTTTGTTTAAATCTGATGGCACACCAAATTTGGAAGTGTGCTTCAAAATAAAAAAGGTTAAAGTACTGCTTTAGCGTAATGAATAAGGTATCTTCTCTCCCTTCCTCCCCACTTCTGTTGCAATATCCTTTGTCATTGCTAACCAGAAACTGAGCTGGATGCTAAATGAAACCTTCCATATTGTGGTGAACAGCTGGAGCAGAGCTTTGGACAGCGGATCTTAAGTTTTTAAGTGTAAATTTTAAAATCTATGTATTTCTAGATTCCTGATCAGATGTTTTTTCATACTGACTACCGACCACTCATTCGTGATGGCAACAACTATGTTCTTGATGAGCAAACTCAGCAAGCACCTCATCTCATGCCTCCACCTTTCTTGGTGGATGTTGATGGAAATCCACACCCATCCAAGTACCAGAGATTAGTTCCAGGACGGGAGAACTGTGCTGATGAGCACTTGATTCCACAGCTGGGATACATGGCAACAAGTAAGGAAATATGTGGTAATGTTAAGATCTGTTTTACTGTTGAGAGGCAACACTTTAACAATAGAAGGAAAAGAGACAGATTTTAAAGAATTTGTTTTTTTTCTTTCTTCTGTAGTTGAATCTTTCCTGTATGTTGTTGTTGCTCACAACATTTACTAGTCAGATAATCAAAAGCTGGTATGTTTGTGTGTGTTTAATTTGCAAGGTGATGGAGAGGTAGTAGAGCAAGTGATTGGACAGCAGACAAATGACCAAGGTGAACACAATCAGGAGCCTAGTATTCTTGATGGCATAATAAGACAAATGCAACAACAGCAAGACCAAGGACATGGAATACAGCAAGAAGGTGTTTCAAATCGAGCTCAAAACAGAGAGGAAACGCCTAGAAGAAGTATGTTTAAAACATTTTATGTTGCATAGACGCATATGCCTCTAGTTCCCATGCAAAGACAATATAATACTGATTCAAGATGGGAAGATGCTCTTGATGATTGTGCAAGCTAGTCAAGAGCACTTCTGTATCACCAACTTTACTGGCTTACCTTGCACAAACTTACTGGCTCAAGGGCCACATTGGGAATGAGTGGCTTGGGGCCAGTAGAGCGTAGAAATCTAAATATTTCCTTATCGTTTCTCCAGTTCAGTCCTCTACCTCTGGGTTGTCAATCTCCTCCTGCCGCTTGGAGACTGGTCTGTCAAAATCATGATATCACTGGATATAGCCTGCTGCACTCTCACTCTCATCCCAGTGTGAGCAGTCTCCAGGCAGCAGGAGGACGTGGTGAGCCCTGGGAGAGGGCGCTCTGGAGAAACTGATAAGGAGCGAGTAGAATAGTTAGTTGGGTTCAATGTTCCCTCTAATTTTCTGTAGGCTGTGTGCGCATAAAATATCAGCTGTGCAGCTTTTGAAGGAAGGTTAAATTTTTGTGTGCCACATAACAACACTCGGAGTTATATACTTTAAAATTTGACTACACGTCAGAATACAGTATGTACACCACATTCATTTTAATCAAATTAAATGAAAATAGACGATTACTAAATGAAGCGGAAAATTTCTAGTAATTACAATCACAACTTTTAAATTTTAAGACGTCTGTGGTGTTTTCTCTCAGAATCAGAACCATAATTTTTGTGCGCTCTGTTGTAAAGTATGTGCGCTCACTCGGCGAGGTGTGCGCGCGCGCACACGTGCACAGCTTAGAGGGAACAGTGGTTGGGTTACTTTTAATTTGGGTTCTTAGAGATTTTAAATTTCGTTTGGTAATTGGCACCTGTGCCTTTAAAAAAAAAAAAAAAGGGAAAGAAAAAGGCATTCTTGCTCCCTGCCTGTTCTTTTATTCATTGGGGGTACAGGCTCAGGACGTCGAGTTGATTACCCTGGGGGGGGGGGGGGCTCAGAGGTTCTCTCCCCCCAGACTCTACGGGGAAGAGCCCTTCTACTTGTGTGAGTGCCTCCCGATGGCATTAAGCGGCTCCGGACTTCGCGACTGACAGGGCAGCAGCTGTCTGGGGCCGCGGGGCATTGAATGGCTCAGCCGGTTTTGGAGCAGCAGAAAGCAGACCTGCCTGGTAAGACATTCGCTGGTAGCAGGCTGCACTGCTAGGGGGGATCGCCCGACAGACGCAGGGCCCTTCGTGACTCATTTTGGTGCCTTTTTTGTTCGTCGGAGTTTCCCGGCGGCCATTTTCTCGGCCGCGGAGAAACCGCGTGGCTGCAGTGAGGCTCACACGGGTGAAGCATCAGCGGTCTCTTCTTAGGAGTTATTCTTTTCTTTGTTTTCTTTTTTTTTCTTCGCATTCGGTGGGTGTTTTGAGTGTTTCCTTCAGCCTCTCGGGGGGGAAAGGGGGGCTGACGGGGGCTCTTGCCCCGGAGAGAGAAGAGCCTGCAAAAAAAAAAAAAGGTAAAGGGGGTTGGTGACTGAACATAGCCGTCGTTGCCTGTGTGTTTAAAAAAAAAATAATAATAAATTAATAAATCAATAGAATACGTAAAGTGGTCAGGATTTAGCAGTGCCAGCTGCTGGTCTCACGTATGGCCGCCAGAACGCAGTGTATTGTCTGCGGCACTAGGAGGGGCACAGTGGCGGATACCGGGGTTTGCCGGGGCTGTGCAACCCCCTCCTCCATGGTAAAACAGCAGATGGACATCAAGGAGCCTCCAGAGGCGCCGTCTGGCACGGGGGCTGCTTCCCCTCGGCCGCTGGCACAAGGGCCAGCATTGGAGGACCGGGCGGAGACCTCTGGCGCTTCTCTGACGGAGCAGGCAGCGGGTCTCTGGGGTTTTAGCCCAGAGTTTATTTTGCTAATGCATCAGGCCTTTTGCCTGCGGAGCCAGGGCAAGGGGTCTGGCTCCGGGGCTCCGGTAGTTCCGGCTCAGCTGCTGGAGGCAGCTGTCGAGCTAGGAGAGGAACCGCCAGTACCTAAAAGGGCAAGGACGAAGGATGCTACCTCAGCAGAAGGCGAGTGGCCTGAGGCTCCAGATACGGAATGGGAGCAGGATGACGGAGCGCAGGATCTGGAAGGCGAGATCCCTGAGCAGGAGGATCAAGCTAAGATTATTAGAGTATTCCGCAGAGAGGAGCTTGCGGCCTTGATCACGGAGACGTTGCAGATGTTGTATCTGGCGCCGCCAGCGGCGGTGGAGGAGGACGTCGAAGATCCAGTCATTCAGGCGGTTCGTCAGACGCAGGTCGTGTTTCCGGTGCACAGAGTGGTCGACAAAATGATTCAGGAAGAGTGGGAAAGACCGGAAGCGGGCCTACGAGGCATACAGACGATGAATAGGCTCTATCCTCTGGTGGATAAGGATAAAGACAGTTTCCGGGCACCGCGGGTGGACGCGGTGGTGTCAGCGGTTACTAAAAAGACCACTATTCCGGTGGAAGGTAGTGCGGCCTTGAAGGATGTTCAGGATCGGAAAGTGGACGGGTTGCTGAAACAGACCTTTGAGGCGGATTCGCTTTCGCTGTAGGCCTCCATTTGTGGAGCGTGGGTGGCCAGGGCGTCCCTATGTTGGGTCCAGCGGTTGCACCAGCCTTTGCACATAGATCTCGAGGATTTAAAGGAGCTAGATCGTCTTTAGTCGGGGGCGGCGTACTTAGCGGATGTGCATTATGACTTGATTAGGGCATTGGCCAATAGCACAGCGTCAGTGGTGGCCGCCCGCCGGTCAGTGTGGTTATGAAATTGGGCGGCAGACGGGCCTTCTAAGTCCCGGCTTAGCAAGCTTCCCTTTAAGGGGGGGCTGCTATTCGGAGAGGATTTGGATAAGTTGGTGAAGGACCTTGGGGAATCCAAGGCAGGTAGGCTTCTAGAGGATAAGCCAAAGCTGGGAAAGTTCGGTTCAGGCTATCGTGGACAGTTTCGGGATTTCTGGAGGTTTCGTTCGACATGGTTCAGAAGTTTCCAGAGGGGCCGGTTTCCGACTCGAGCCCAGGGCTTTCGCGGGTTTCGGGGGGCGAATAGAGGTTTCTCCTCCACTCCCTCTGCCGCGACCCGTAAGTCACAATGAAGCGAGGCGGGTCCAGGCGGAAGGGCCTCCCATAGGGGGTCGGCTCAGGGGGTTTCTTTCCGCTTGGACCCATATCACATCCAACCAGTGGGTGTTAGAGATAATTCAGCAGGGCTACGCACTAGAGTTGGCGCGACCCGTGCGGGATTCCTTTATGATGTCTCCTTGCAAGGGTCCCAGGAAAACCGCAGCGGTTCGTGATATTTTGGAATGGCTGCTTCAGTTGGGGGCAGTTGTAGAAGTGCCGGCAGCCGAATGCGGCAGGGGTCGGTACTCTATTTATTTCGTGGTGCCAAAGAAGGGTGGAACGTTGCATCCTATTTTAGATATGAAGGCCGTAAATCGTTGCTTGCGGGTGCCGCATTTCCAGATGGAGACCCTGTGATCAGTCATTGTGGCGGTACGTCAAGGAGAGTTTTTGACGTTGCTGGATCTGACGGAGGCGTATTTGCACATACCTATCCGGGAAGCGCATTAGAGGCTTCTGAGGTTCACTCTTCCTTGGGGTCATTATCAGTTCCAAACTTTGCCCTTTGGTCTGGTGCCGGCGCCACGTACCTTCACCAAAATCATGGTGGTGGTGGCGATGGCGGCGTTGTGCAAAGAAGGGATTTTGGTTCACCCATATCTTGACGATTGGTTGATTCGGGTCAAGTTCGCGGAAGAGAGTGTTCGGGTGACAGAGTGGTGAACTTTTTGCAGGGTCTGGGTTGGATAGTTAACCCGGCAAAGAGTCACTTAGAGCCGTCCCAGGACCTCGAATATCTAGGGGTCTGGTTCGACACGCAGAGGGGACAAGTGTTTTTGCCGCACAGGAGGGCAGAGGGATTGAGAATGCGCGTCTGCCGGTTCTTAGCGGTACCAGCACCGTCGGCGTGGGACTACCTCAGGGTGCTGGGAACTATGGCGGCAACGCTGGAGGCGGTGCCGTGGGCCAAGGTTCACATGCGGCCTCTGCAGAGAGCACTGCTTCGCCGTTGGTCGCATCAGGCCGATCTGTTGAGCAAGTGTCTTCCTTATCCGATCAAGGTCCGACTGTCTCTTCTTTGGTGGTTGCGCAGGGCGTCGCTAGAAGCCAGCATGCCGTTGGAACAACCGGATTGGCTCCCATTGTTGACAGACGCCAGTCTGGTAGGCTGGGGAGCCCCCTGCGGGAGTCGGTTTGCGCAGGGGCCTTGGTCCCCTTTGGAGGCATCGTGGTCGATAAACCGTCTGGAACTTCGGGCAGTAGCCCGGGCGCTTCAAGAGTTCAAGGACTTATTGCTGGGCCGTCCGGTGTGGGTTCTCTCCGACAACTCTGCGACAGTCGCCTACATCAACCGTCAGGGCGGCACGGGGAGTGCCGCAATGGAAGTGGAAGCGGATGGTTTGTTTGCTTGGGTAGAGAGACGATTGCCTGCAATTTCGGCAGCGCACATTGCAGGGAAGGTCAATGTCAAGGCGGACTTCCTCAGCAGAGTTCAGGTGGATGCAGGAGAGTGGGAGTTAATCCCGACGTCTTCGCGCAGATTGTAGGCCGATGGGGAACTCCAGTGATGGACCTAATGGCGACATTCCAGTTGGCGAAGGTCAGCCGGTTCTTCAGCAGAAGACGAGAAAGGATGTCTGAAGGTCTGGACGCGCTGTTGCATCAGTGGCCGTCCGATGGTGGTCTATATGTGTTTCCACCGTGGGCGCTGATAGGCCGGGTAGTTCAAAATATCGGGGCTCATCCAGGAAAGGTGCTTTTGGTGGCGCTCGATTGGCCGAGACGCCCATGGTACACGGACCTGGTGCGCCTGCTGGACGGACAGCCTTGGTGGCTCCCGCAGAGGGCAGACCTGTTGCAGGGCCCACTTTTCATGCCCTAGGTAGATCGGTTCTCGCTTACAGTATGGCCATTGAGAGGGCTAAACTGAGGAAGAAGGGCTATTCGTCGGCGGTCGTGGCAAACTTGCTTCGAGCTCGGAAGCAATCGACTTCTTTGGTGTATGTGTGAGTCTGGCGGATATTTGAGGATTGGTGTTCGTGACGTCAGGTTCGAGCGACCACGGTTCCTATCCCTTTGGTTTTGGAGTTCTTGCAGGACGGGTTTGAGAAAGGTCTGGCAGCCAGTTCCTTGCATGTTCAGTTGGCAGCGCTTTCCTGTTATCGTGGCAAGGTCAAAGGAGTGCCTTTGGGGGCTCATCCTGATGTGGGTCGCTTTCTAAAGGCGGTTTCACGGCTATGGCTGGCGCGCAGGGTGTGTGTGCCACCGTGGGATCTCAACCTCGTTTTGGGGGCTTTGTCCAAGCTGCCCTTCAAACCGTTACGGCGGGCTTCGCTGAAGGATTTGACATTGAAGGCGGTGTTCCTGGTGGCGATTTGTTCCACTCGGCGCATTTTGGAGTTGCAAGCTTTGTCGTGTAGAGAACCATTCTTATCCTTCTCTAGAGAGAAGGTGGTTTTGTGGCTGGTTCCGTCCTTTTTACCTAAGGTGGTGTCCCCTTTTCATTTGAATCAGATGGTATGTTTGCCGGTCCTAGGGTCTTTGGAGGGCGGCGAATCGGATCGCAGTCTCCGTCGTCTAGACGTGAAGAGGGTGTTGCGCCAGTATTTGCAGGTGACGCAAGCCTTTCGTAGGTTGGAGCGGTTGTTAGTTTTGTTCGGAGGTGTGCGCAAAGGAGAAGCAGCGGCTAAGGCTTCCATTGCCCGATGGATTCGGGAGACGATTGCTTCCGCTTACGTGCTTCAAGGTCGATCGGCGCCCGAGGGGTTGCGGGCGCATTCCACCAGAGCTCAAGCTTGTTCCTGGGCGGAGCACAGTTTGGTTCCGCCGGGTGACATTTGTAAGGCGATGACTTGGTCGTCTCTACATATGTTTAGTAAACATTACCGGCTGGACGTTGCAGCAGCTGCTGATGACCATTTTGGATCGGCGGTTTTGTCTGACGGCTGGAAGGGTCCCTCCCAATGATTACTGCTCTGGTACATCCCAGAGGTAGAGGACTGAACTGGAGGAACGATAAGGAAATGATAATTACACTTACCTGATAATTGTAGTTCCTTGACTGATGACAGTTCAGTCCTTCCCGCCCGTGATTTCAAGAGGGATCCAGGATTGCAGGCCGGCGAAGGATGTTACAGGTAGGTCTGGTTTATTTCCATTGCGTGGATGGTTCACTTTCTCTATGGCAGGGAAGGGGGTAAGAAAGCCTTGCCGGGGAGAGTATGATTTTTTTCTACATAGTTTAGGTTACGTTTCAGTATTTGCTGTTAGCTACTTATTTCTTGCTCCTTTTGAGTCTGCTTTGTTAATAGTTCACACTGGGATGAGAGTGAGAGTGCAGCAGGCTATATCCAGTGATGTCATGATTCTGACAGACCAGTCTCCAAGCTGCAGGAGGAGATTGACAACCCAGAGGTAGAGGACTGAACTGTCGTCATTCAAGGAACTACAATTATCAGGTAAGTGTAATTATCATTTAGTTATTTATAGTCAAGAAACAGCAATCAATTTGTGCCAAAATGTGGCACTGACACCTAGCTCCAGTGTTGCTCGTCAGATGTGGTGTTGGTGAACATTTAATGTTTATCTTTTGATGATATGCTCTTATCGACACATCAAAGAACAGATATCACGATTAATCACAGTGGATTTAAAGGACCCATCCCTGTTCTTAACCCATCTCCCCCCTCCATGCCAGCATTTCCCTTCTCCCTTCCTCCTATTCACTTTCTCATCAGTCTCGAATCTCTTCCTCTTCTTTCCCCTATAGGTTTAGGATCTCTCCCCCCCCCCTCCCATGGAGGCAGCATTTCCTCCTCTCTCTCCCCCACCCCACAGTGGATCCAGCATTTCTCTCTCTCCTTCTCCCCCCCCCACTGTTCTTTTGCTTACTTAACTTAACCCTTTCATAGCTGTTGTTGCCATATGGTAACCTTCAAATTTTCCCCTATATTTTTCAACGGATTCTATATTTCCAAAAAATTATGAATTGTATCTTAATTTATGTAATCTGTTCTAAAAATCCATTTCCGGAAGTGGATTTTGGGTTACATCCTGTTTTCTTTGATTCTGAACTTTTGAGAAGTTTGACTTTGAGGGTAAGTTTTCATGTACATTTCTATCATTAAAACAAATCAGACAGTAGAAAATAAAAAATCATATTTATTGTCATATTAACTAATAGTTATCATGAACATATTTGCAGTTTTATTTTCCTTGAAAATCTGAAATTATTTGATTTTGGTTTGTTGCCATATGGGCAATGTCAGGCAACAAAGGATGTGACTTCAACTAGCATTGACTTATGGCTGTTTCATCTCCTTCCCGGAACCTCAAACGTTCGCCAGGTCGAGGCGCTCGGGGCATCCGACCTCCTGGAACTCTTGGCCGGCCTCGATCCCGGCTAGGTCCCAGTCGGAGCTCTGGAGGAGGGGGGCACCTCCTTTTGTGGCCCTTAGCTCCCCTCCCGTTGGGGCCAGGAGGACGGTTCCATGCTCGTTGTGGAGCCCTCGGTCTGGGCTTCCGTGTACAACCAACCTTACGTCTCCTTTCCACAAACGTTCAGCAGTTCGAGGCGCCCGTAGGGGCATCTGACCTCCTGGGACTCTCGTCCGTCCTCGATCCAGGTCGGAGCTCCGGAGGCCTCCTTTTGCGGCCCCTAGCTACTCTCTCCTTTTTGCCAGGCCCTTGCTCACGACGGTCTAAACCCAGCTCACGTTCCCTATTAGTTGGTGAACAATCCGACACTTGGTGAATTCTGTTTCACAATGATATGAAGAGCCGACATCGAAGGATCAAAAAGCGACATCGCTATGAACGCTTCGCCGCCACAAGCCAGTTTTCCCTGTGGTAACTTTTCTGACACCTCCTGCTTAAAACCCAAAATGTCAGAAGGATCGTGAGGCCTTGCTTTCACGGTCTGTATTCATACTGAAAATCAAAATCAAGCAAGCTTTTGCCCTTCTGCTCCACGGGGGGTTTCTGTCCTCCCTGAGCTCGCATTAGGACACCTGCGTTACGGTTTGACAGGTGTACCTCCCCAGTCAAACTCCCCACCTACCACTGTCCCTGGAGTGGGTTGCACCCGGCGGGCGCTTGGAGCCAGAAGCGAGAGCCCCTCGGGACTCCCCCCCGCCCACCTCACCAGGTAAGTGAAAAAACAATAAGAGTAGTGGTATTTCTCTAGGACCAAGCAGGAAGTCAGTCCTCACATATGGGTGACATCGACGTCGATGGAGCCCTTGTGGAGCATTTCCCCAGCTTTCCATGAAAGCCTTTGGGAATGCAGGCACGCATGCGCGGTTCCCTTCCCACCTAAAGGTGCCATTTTGCTCAGTCTCTCGTTTTCCGTGAAGCCCACCGGACATGAGTCCTAGTCATCCCGGAAAATTGTTGACTTTTTGCGATTCTTCGCTAGTTTTTCTTCTCCGGTTCGACGCCGGTTCCCCTCCCGCCGGGTCGGGTACACCGGTATCGAGCCCGATCTTTTTTTTGTTTTTGCCCTTAGTGGCTGGCGTTCGCGCCCTTTTTTTCATTTTCCCTGGAAGGCCGGTCCTTTGACCTCATGGGGACTCTTTTTTTTCCCCCGATGATTTCCAGTGGTTTTAAGAAGTGTGATCGGTGCAAGAAACTGATGTCTCTCACCGACGCACATGACTGCTACCTTCAGTGCCTCTGTCCTGATCACGACCCTAAGACTTGTGGACCGTGTGGGAAAATGTCTTCCAAGGCACTGCGAAGTCGTCAGCACCAAAAGGAAAGGCTTTTTTCTGACTCGGCCTATGGCCGGGCCCGAACCTCGTCTGAGGCCTCGACATCTCGGGAGTCGGATCCCGAGCACCATCGTGGCTCCTCAGACAGGGGGTCCCCCGACCGAGAACGCAAGAGGAAGAAGCGGCTTGTGAGGGCATCGTCGGAAGAGGTCCTGGGTTCCTCGAGAGCTCGGTCTCAGACCCCTGACCGTCGCCCCGGCCTGTGGAACAGGAGAAGCCTTCCAAAGTTCCTCAACTGGAGCCGGAGTCTGCTGGACACGTAAGCCCTGTAGTCCTCGTGGACTCTTCTCCCAGGGAGCCGACGTCGGGCCCGGCGCCACCGGGGCCCGAGTCGGTTGCTGCTGAGTCTCCTGAGCTGAGTCTCAGGTTGACAGCCTTGGAGAGCAGACTGTCTGCCTTCATGGAGCAGCAGCGGGCACTGATGGCCAGCCTGTCTGGCACATCTGCCCCAACCACCGGGACATCGACATCGAAGTCAACCCCGGAGACCGAGCCGATACTCGAGGCCATAAAGGCTCGAGGTTGACCTCGGTCGCGGTCTCCCTCGACCTCCCGTTCGGGACCGAGGGCGTCGACACCGGTGCCTTCGGCGTCGGGGCAGGTGCTCGCAGGCCCCACGAGGTTGGACCCCGATTCCTCATCGGACGAGTCCGCATGGGAGACAGAGGACGAGGAGTCCCCTAACACCTTCAAGACTCAGTGCGTCCCGTCAGACTCACCGCAGTCTGAACCCCGGAGTAGATCCCCCCTCCGGAGGATACCCGGTTCTCGGAGTTCGTTCGGGATATGGATATGAGTGGAGGAGTAGCCTAGTGGTTGGGGCAAGGTACTTCAGGCTGGAAGGTCGGTGGTTAAAATCCCACTAGAGGACAGCAACCTTGGGCCGGAAGTACTGGGGTTTCTAGTCCCACAGGTGCTCCTTGTGGTCTTGGGCAAGCCACTTAACCCTCCATAGCCCATGTTCCCTGTAAAATAGTTATCTCCAAGTTATAATGCCCTGTTCAATGTAATTTCAGTTTGTTCAATGTAAACCGCACTGATGCAGAATAGCGCGGTATATAAGAGAATGTAAATAAAATAAATAAATAAATATGGCCACTGCATTGGCTATCCCTGCGGACCCCGAGGAGGAGCCGAGGAGCTCGAGGCCCTGCAGTACGACTCTCCTTCGAAGGAGGCCTTTACTGTCCCGGTTCCTCCGATGCTGGAACGGCTCCTCTTCCGTATGTGGGAGGCACCGGCCTCGGCACCAGTTTTAAGCAAGCAGGTCGATTCGATCTATCGACTCCGGAAGAGTCCTGGCTTTCAGACGGCGCAGCTACCACACCATTCCATGGTGGTGGAATTGGCCATGCATCGCCTGAAAAGTCAGAAGATGCACTCCGCGGTGCCCCCTGGCATGGAGGCCTGAAACCTGGATGGTTTTGGTAGAAAGTGCTTCCAGGGCTCGATGCTTGCTTGCCGTGTCCAGTCTTACCAGCTGTACATGGGCATGTACTTGCGAGACCTGGCCAAGGAGCTGGCCGGGTTCTCTGCTGGTCTCTCCGGGGAACCCTTGCAGAGGTTCAAGGCCTTGTCCTCGGGGATCTGGGAATGCTCCAAGTTTGTCCCGCGCTGCCTACGATGGCTTTGAGGCTTCGGCCCATGTTGCGGCAGCCGGCATCGTGGCTCGACGCCAGGCATGGCTGCAGTCATCGGACCTCGAGTCATGGGTTCAGGACAAGTTGGTCGATGTCCCTTGCCAAGGTGAGAACCTGTTTGGCAAGCCCATGACCGAGAAGGCCGCACAGCTCGACCGAGCACCTCACGAGGACAAGGCTGTCTAGAAAGACTTCTGCCCTTTCTCACAAAAAGAAGGGCTCGGGTAAAAAGCCCTTTTACCCGAGGAAGAGCACTGCCTACAAACAGTACCCAGAATATTAGGCTGCCCAAGCTGCCCCACAGGGTCAGCAAGCCAAGGGGCAGGGTAATGGGCCCCGTAGGCAGAGGACTCCCAAGCCTCCGGCCCCTGCTCCCACTCAGCAGGGTGGGGGTTTTTGACTCCTTAGGCATAGCCTCTCCGTCCCTGCTCTCCCAACCCTGCACAGGAGGTCGCCTCGTTCTGTTTGCCCACCAGTGTCCACTCATCACTGGAGACAGTTGGGTGTTAAGAATAGTCCACAGGGGCTATGCACTACACTTCCAACAACTGCCTCCCATACTTTCCAGGGGAGTCTCCAAGGCCTCCCCTGCATACAGATCTTCTCCTTCAGGAGCTACAAGGTCTGTTGGTGGACAGGGCAGTGGAGCCTGTGCCTCCCCACTTACAAGGTCGAGGGTTCTACTCCAGGAATTTCCTAGTACCCAAAAGAACCGGTGGCCTTCGACCTATTCTAGATCTCCGAAACCTCAACAAGTTCTTGGAGAAGGAAAAGTTCAAGATGCTTACTCTTGGAACCCTTCTGCCCTACCTCCAGCAGGGAGATTGGCTATGCTCCTTAGATCTAAAGGATGCGTACACTCACATCCTCATTCATCCAGACCACAGAAAGTACCTCAGGTTCCTTGTGGGAGGAAACCACGATCAGAACAGAGTACTACCTTTTGGCCTAACCTCCGCTCCCAGGGTCTTTACCAAATGCCTGGCAGTGGTGGCGGCCTACCTGAGAAATCAGGGTATCTTTGTCTTCCCCTATCTGGACGACTGGCTCATCAGGGGTCAGACGTGCCAGGAGGCCAGACAAGCCACCCTCAGAACCATTGCTGTTCTTCAAAGCGTAGGATTTGTCATAAACTTCGCAAAGTCCACTTTGCTGCCCTCCCAGAACTTGGAGTTCATAGGGGCAAGGTTGGACTCTCTGCTGGCAAAGGCATTCTTGCCCGAAGACAGAGCCCAAAGACTGATAAACTTGGCAAGTCAGTTTCTCAGCAGGTCGCTGGTCTCCGCCAGAATCTTCCTGAGGCTTCTAGGCCACATGGCTTCGACAGTTCATGTGACAACCAATGCCCGGCTCCATATGAGGCCTGCACAGTGGTGCCTTAGGTCTCAGTGGTCACAGGCCACAGGCAGCCTCAGAGACAGGATAAGGGTGTCCAGACAATTTCTGAAATCCCTCAGCTGGTGGCTACATCCACCCAATCTGCTGCAAGGGGTGCCTTTGCAGATTCCTGGATTCACAGTGGTGTTGACCACGGATGCCTCCTTGCAAGGCTGGGGAGCTCATTGTCTAGGCAAGTGCACCCAGGGCCTGTGGTCTCCCTGGGAAGCCGCACAACAAATCATTCTACTGGAACTCAGGGCTATTCGGTTAGCCCTCAAGACTTTCTCTCCAGCCCTGGCTCATTAGTCTGTCCTAGTTCAAACGGACAACCAGGTAGCCATGATTTATGTGAACAAACAGGGCAGAACTGGGTCCAGGTTCCTTTGTCAGGAAGCACAGGACCTTTGCTTGTTTGCCCTCAAGCACAACATGCTCCTCAAAGCTGTGTACCTCCCTGGCCAGGAAAACTACCTGGCCGACAGATTGAGCAGGATTCTACAGCCCCACGAGTGGCAGCTCCATCCTTTGGTGGTTCCGAAGATTTTCCTGAATTGGGGACTTCCATCCATAGATCTGTTTGCCAGTCCTCTGAACAAACAACTGCCAAAATTCTGTTCCAGGCAACCGCATCCTCTGCGGACAGCAGCAGATGTTTTTCTGATTCCCTGGTCTCAGGGCCTCCTGTATGCGTTTCCTCCCACGCCCTTGGTGGCCCGAACTCTTTTCAAGATTCTTCAGGACAAGGCCTCGGTCCTGCTGGTGGCTCCCAGGTGGCCGAGACAGCCTTGGTTTCCACTTCTGCTTCAGCTGGCAGTGGATCCCCCTCTGCCTCTGGGGTTGCAACCCGACCTTCTCTCTCAAGATCGGGGTTCCCTTCTGCACCCCAATCTCAAAGCTCTCAATTTGATGGCATGGAGGCTGCAAGGGTAGTTTTGGCTCTCTGGGGCCTACCTCAGGAAGTTGAGGAGGTTGTCCTAGCCTCTAGGAAAACCTATGCTCTTAAATGGAAAAGTTTTTCCATGTGGTGTCACCTACATACAGAGGATCCCTTCTACTGTACTGTACCAGTAGTGCTTCAGTACTTGCTGCACTTGTCAAATCAAGGACTTAAGTCCAATTCTGTTCGGGTCCACCTCTCAGCTCTAGCAGCTCACCACTCACTGGTGGAAGGACATTCTCTATCGGTTCACCCCTTGGTGTCCCGGTTTCTCAGAGGCTTGCTCTTGCTCAAGCCTCCAATCTGTCCTCCTGCGTGGGAGTTGAATGTGGTCTTGCAGCAACTGACTTGCCCACCCTTTGAGCCGATGGCTACTTGGCCTCTACGCTTCCTGTCCTGGAAGACACTCTTCTTGGTAGCCTTAACCTCGGCTAGATGAGTGAGTGAGCTTCAGGCTCTTGTCTGTGACAGGCCTTACACCAGATTCTATAAAAACAGGGTAGTCCTCCGGACTCATCCAAAGTTCCTCCCAAAGGTTGTCTCCTCTCCACCTCAACCAGGAGGTGGTTCTTCCAACATTCTTCCCTAGGCCTCATGCAAGCCAGGCTGAAGCAGTTCTGCATAACCTGGACTGTAGGAGGGCCTTATCCTTCTACCTTGACCGTACGCAGGGGCACAGAAGGGCTACTCAGCTCTTCATCTCTTTTGACCCTAATAATTTGGGGTTGGCTGTGTCCAAGCATACCTTGTCAATCTGGGTGGCTGACTGTATCACCTGGGCTTACAGGGCGGCTGACCTTCCTTTGCAGGGTCGGGTCACGGCCCATCGTGTCAGGGCAATGGCTGCCTCAGTGGCTCATCTCCGCTCTGTACCGTTGGTAGACATCTGCAGGGCTGCTACTTGGTCTTCAAGCCAGACCTTTGCGGCCCATTACTGTCTGAAAAGGGAGTCCCGTGGGGACAGTGCTTTTGGCCAGGCAGTACTCCGGAATCTCTTTGAGGTTTAGGCAACTCCTGCCCTCCTGCCCTCTGTTGGGCTACCGGTGGAGGTTCTGTCAGTGAAAAGTCTTTCTTTGCTGCTGAGACTAGAGGGAGTTCTCTTGTTCAGCCTGGGTTCCTGGTAGCCCAGAGCTAGGGAGTCACCCATATGTGAGGACTGACTTCCTGCTTGGTCCTGGAGAAAGAGTAATTACTCACCTGTAGCAGGTGTTCTCCAGGAGCAGCAGGAATCAGTCCTCACAACCCTCCCTCCTCCCCTGGGAGTTGCACTTGTACATAGTTAATTTTACTTTTTGTGTGCTGTTTTTTTTTAGCTATGTTATTTGACTGAGCAAAATGTCACCTTTAGGCGGGAAGGGAACCGCACATGCGTGCCTGCATTCCCAAAGGCTTTCATGGAAAGCTGGGGAAATGCTCCGCAAGGGCTCCATCGATGTCGATGTCACCCATATGTGATGACTGATTCCTGCTGCTCCTGGAGAACACCTGTTACAGGTGAGTAACTACTCTTTCACCGGCGGCCCGGGCGAGCCTCCCATTTATCCTACACCTTTCATGTCTCTTCACAGTGCCAGACTAGAGTTAAGCTCAACAGGGTCGTCTTTCACCGCTGATTCCGCCAAGCCTGTTCCCTTGGCTGTTTCGCTAGATAGTAGGTAGGGACAGTAGAAATCTCGTTCATCCATTCATGCGCGTCACTGATTAGATGACGAGGCATTTGGTTACCTTAAGAGAGTCATAGTTACTCCCGCCGTTTACCCGTGCTTCTTTGAATTTCTTCACTTTGAAATTCAGAGCACTGGGCAGAAATCACATCGCGTCAACACCCGCCGCGGGCCTTCGCGATGCTTTGTTTTAATTACAGTCGGATTCCCCCAGTCTGCACCAGTTCTAAGTCAGCTGCTAGGTGCTGGCCGAGGTGGGACGCTGGCCCGCTCACAGTGCTGGGCACGGCTCGCGCCCAGAGTCACCGCCTCTGCCGCGCTGCCCTGCCCCACGAGAGGAGGGGGTCGGTGGCACGCCTCGTACAGCTGCGGCGCGTGCCCAGCCCTGCTTCGCCCCCCAGCCCAACTGACCCAGCCCTTATAGCCAATCCTTATCCTGAAGTTACAGATCTGACTTGCCGACTTCCCTTACCTACATTGTTCTAACATGCCAGAGACTGTTCAACTTGGAGACCTGTTGCGGATATGGGTATGGCCCGGTGCGAGATTTACACTTTCTCCCCTGGATTTTCAAGGACCAGCGAGAGCTCACCGGATGCCGCCGGAACCGTGACACTTTCCAAGGCCCGGGCCCCTCTCGGGGCGAATCTATTCCAGGGCGCCCTGCCCTTCACAAAGAAAACTCTCCCCGGGGCTCCCGCCGGCTTCTCCGGGATCGGTCGTGTTACCGCACTGGACGTCTCACGGCTCCCGTCTCTGCCACTCCGAGTTCGGGGATCTGAACCCGACTCCCTTTTGATCGGCTGAGGGCAACGGAGGCCATCATCCGTCCCTTCCGAACGGCGCTCGCCCATCTCTTAGGACCGACTGACCCTTGTTCAACTGCTGTTCACATGGAACCCTTCTCCACTTTGGCCTTCAAAGTTCTCGTTTGAATATTTGCTACTACCACCAAGATCTGCACCCACGGTGGCTCCACCCGGGCCCTCGCCCTGGGCTTCCCTGCCCACCGCATCGGCCCTCCTACTCGTCGCGGCTTAGCCCTCGTGGCTCTCTTTGTCTCCCATGCCCGGTGACGGCTAGGTATGGGCCCGACGCTCCAGCGCCATCCATTTTCAGGGCTAGTTGATTCGGCAGGTGAGTTGTTACACACTCCTTAGTGGGTTCCGACTTCCATGGCCTCCGTCCTACTGTCTATATCAACCAGCACTTTTTCTGGGGTCTGATGAGCGTCGGCATCAGGCGCCTTAACCCGGCATTCGGTTTATCCCGCAGCACCAGTTCTGCTTACCAGAAGTGGCCCACTGGGCGCTCGTGTTCCATGCCTGGCTCCACGGGCGTCTTACCCATTTAAAGTTTGAGAATAGGTTGAGATCGTTTCGGCCCCAGAACCTCTAATTCTTACTAAATAGTAGTAAACAAGCCTGTCAACGATTTGATAAGGAAGAGATGGCATCCATCAAAAGGCACTTTCAATGACTAGATGGAAGAAGTTAGATATACTGAAACCACCAAGAAACGAAAAGTGACTGGTGCACCTACAAAGGACATACGATAGGACAATACAGGTCACCTCCCTTTGGTAAAGCCAACAAAAGGACTCTGCAGACAATGCAAAAAAGGCATAATCCGCACACTGTGTTCGAAATGTGATGTGTATCTGTGCTTGACATCTGAAAAAACTGTTGTTTAGACTATCACACCCAGCAGTAAATGAAACTGATGCCAAGACTGTTTTTAATTTTCAGCCATTCAGGACTGTAGTTGCCATATGGCAACATTAAATATTTTCTCTTAAAAATATTTTTTTTTTCAAAAAATCTTTATATTCTGCATCATTTAGCTCAAATCTTAATAAAAAAACAGAAAAAAACCTTTCAGTTACAAAGCAATTATGTGGACACGAAAGGGTTAAATGAGATATCCATAGTAGCAGCAGCAGCAGTTCGCTAACTAACTGGCTGGCTGGCCAGCTGACTGTCCCAAAAGCTTTCCCACTACCATCCCTTGCCCCCTCTGAGGTACTATAATTTCTCCAGGAATAAGCAGGAAGTCATTCCTCACATATGGGTGACTGTGCTGACTGAGCCCGCATGGAACATTTCCCCAGCTTTCGAAGAAAGCCTTTGGGACATGCTACCAAGCATGCATTGTCCCCTTCCTGCCCAAGGGTGCCATCTTGCTCAGTCTACTTTTTTTTTTTCCTTGGAGCCCAACTGACATCTGTTCTGTTTCCCCAGAAAAATCCTTACTAATTATCCTTAAAATAGTTAGTTTCCTGGTTTGCGTACCGGTTCCTCTTCCTGCCTCGAGCTGGCGTCATCACCGGTGCTGTTCTCAGCTCCTTTTATTTTTTTTGATAGAGGCTTGCCTCGACTGGCATATATGCCTTTTTATTGCCCAGGGATCGTCGACCCCGTCCATGTGTTTCCCACCATGTCCCGCGATGGGTTAAAAAAATGTGACCGCTGCAGTCAAACAATGTCAGTAACATAGTAATGACGGCAGATAAAGACCAGTATGGTCCATCTAGTCTGCCCAGTAAGATGGCAAGAGTAGGTGCACCTGCCGCTCTGTGCAGGCCACCCCTCCCCATGTCTTTGTTATAGGGGTGAACCCACCGCTCCGTGTAGGACATCCCTTTTTGTTGAGAAATTGGATAGTCAAGTTTATTTTGATTTTATCCTGTTGCTGTAAAGGGATCTACTGTGTCTGTCCCATGCCATTTTGAATTCTGTCACTATATTTGCCCCCACCACTTCCATTGGGAGGGCATTCCAAGCATCCACCACCCTTTCAGTGAAAAAGTATTTCCTGATATTGCCTTTCAATTTACCCCCTTGCAGCTTTATGTTATGCCCTCTAGTTTTACAACTTCCCCATCTATCGCATACATTTCCCTTTGATTTCTGCTTCCCAGGTGCATGACACTGCACGTCTTCGCATTAAATCTTAACTGCCAAGCACTAGACCATTCTTGCAGCTTTTGACGGACACCCATGACTGCTGCCTGGGCCCTAACTATGACAGCACCTCCTGTGACCTGTGTCATGCCATGATGCCTAAAACCAATAAAAAGAGGTTGGAGTTGCAGGAAAAACTGTTCCCCGGATCTGATTTGCCACTGGCCTCCCCGACGCCGAGCTCCAAGCCTAGCACTTCCCGGGATGCCCGAGCGTCCTCTGAGTCACGTGATGG
Source organism: Ichthyophis bannanicus (assembly GCA_033557465.1). Classification (NCBI taxonomy): domain Eukaryota; kingdom Metazoa; phylum Chordata; class Amphibia; order Gymnophiona; family Ichthyophiidae; genus Ichthyophis; species Ichthyophis bannanicus. The sequence goes on along the minus strand of CM066034.1, from coordinate 407,684,010 downwards.
CAGCTCCTTCAAGAAGACCTCGGACCCTGAGAGAGAGAAGAAAAAAATACTCTTTCCGCCAAGGTTGCACTGGAGAAACACAAGCAGCCTATGATGGGTGCACGCCGTCAGGCCTAGCTACAGTCATCAGACCTGGAGCCATGGGTGCAGGACAAGTTGGTCGATGTCCCTTGCCGAGGTGAAAACCTCTTTGGTAAACCCATGACTGAAAAGGCTGCGGATATCGAGACTGAGACTCTCACAAGGACAAGGCTGTCCAGGAAGACTTCTGCCCCTTCTCAGAAAAAGAAGTGCTCGGGGAAGAAGCCCTTTTTCCCGAGGAAGGGTGCTGCCTACAAATCCTACCCTCAATAACAGGCCTCTCCAGCTCCCCAACAGGGCCAGCAGGCCAAGGGGCAGGGGCATGGGCCCTGTAGGCAGAAGACCCCCAAGCCGCCAGCTCCGGCTCCTGCACAGCAGGGAGCAGGGTTTTGACTCCCACAGAATAGCCTCTTCTCCACAGCTGGCTCCACTCAGCACAGGAGGTCGGCTGACCCTGTACACCTACAGGTGACCAGCCATCACAGGGGATACCTGGTTCCACAGCATAGTCCAAAAGTGCTACCTGCTCCACTTCCACCAGATACCCACCTCCTACTTTCCAGGAGAGCCTCCAAGACTCCCTCTGCATAGAAACCTCCTTCAGGAGTTGGCAAGTCTTCTAAAGGAACAGGCGGTGGAACCGGTGCCTCACCACCTGAAAGGGCAAGGCTTCTACTCCAGGTACTTTCTGGTACCAAACAGGACAGGTGGCCTCCGGCCTATCCTAGACGTGCGAAACCTAAACAGGTTTCTGAAGAGGGAAAAGTTCAAGATACTTACCCTTGGGATACTGCTGCCCTACCTCCAGCAGGGAGATTGACTATGCTCCTTAGACCTAAAGGATGCTTTTACTCACATTCTTATCCATCCAGCAGTTTATCTACCTGGTCAGGAGGACCTTTTGGCAGACAAACTAAGCTGGATTCTCCAGCCTCACGAATGGCAGTTGAATCCACTGGTGATTCCGCAGATCTTTCTACGATGGGGACTACCATCCATTGATCTTTTTGCAAGTCCACTGAACCGTCAGCTGCCCAGGTTTTGCTCCAGACAGCCGTGTCCCCTGAGAATGGCAGCAGATGCGTTTCTGATCTCTTGGTCTACGGGCCTCCTGTATGCGTTTCCTCCCACGCCCCTGGTGGCCTGACTCTGTTCAAGATTCTCCGGGACAAAGCCTCGGTGATTCTGTTAGCCCCCAGATGGCCGAGGCAACCGTGGTTTCCACTTCTTCTTCAGTTGGCAGTGGAAACTCCATTCCCTCTGGGGTTGCAACCCGATCTCCTGTCTCAGGATCAGGGCTCCCTTCTGCACCCTAGTCTCAGATCCCTCAATCTGATGGCCTGGCTGCTGAAAGGATAGTGCTAGCTCCCTTGCTTCTACCTAGAGAAGTTGAGGAGGTGGTCTTGGCCTCGAGGAGGCAATCCACCAGAAAGTCCTATGCACTCAAGTGGCACAGGTTCTCAGTGTGGTGTGCTCAGCACAATGAAGATCCTTTCTCCTGCCTGGTGCCAGTAGTGCTACAATACCTACTTCACCTGTCAGACCTAGGCCTTAAGTCTAACTCTGTTCAGGTCCACCTCAGTGCTCTTTCAGCACACTATTCACCGGTGGAGGGAGAGTCGCTGTCAGTTCACCCCTTGGAGTCCCGCTTCCTCAGAAGCCTGCTTTTGCTCAAGCCTCCGATTCGTCCACCTGCCACTGAGTGGGACTTGAACATGGTCTTGCAACAACTTACTTGCCCACCGTTTGAGCCGATGGCTACTTGCCATATATGCTTCCTCTCTTGAAAGACGCTCTTCCTGGTAGCCCTTACCTCGGCCAGAAGTGTGAGTGAACTACAAGCTCTGGCTTCTGATACACCGTACACACGGTTCTATAGGAACAGGGTGGTCCTTTTGACTCATCCGAAGTTCCTTCCAATAGTGGTCTCCTCTTTCCACCTCAACCAGGAGGTTGTTCTTCTGACCTCCTTTCCCAGGCCGCTTACCAGCCGGGCTGAGACAGTCTTGCATTCTCTGGACTGTAAGAGGGCATTGTCCTTTTTCATTGAACGTACGCGGGGGCATCGAAGGGCTACTCAGCTCTTCGTCTCCTTTGACCCTAATAAATTGGGGTTACCTGTCTCCAAGCATACATTGTCCACTTGGGTAGCAGATTGTATCGCCTGGGCGTACAAGGCAGCTGACCTCCCCTTGCAGGGTTGAGTCACGGCCCACCGTGTCAGAGTGAAAGCCGCCTCAGTAGCTCATTTCTGCTCTGTTCCGTTGGCAGACATCTGCTGGGCCGCTACTTGGTCTTCAAGCCAGACATTTGCAGCCCACTACTGTCTCGAGAGAGAGTCCCGAAGGGAAAGTGCTTTCGGACAGGTGGTACTCCGTAATCTCTTTGAGGTTTAGGCAACTCCTATCCTCCGGCCCTTATGTTTGGCTACCATACGGGGGGCGTTCTCAGAGGATATTCTTATCACAGATGCTGAGGCTCTTGAGAGAGAGCCATTTTTTCAGCTTTGGGTTCCGATAGCCTAGAGTTGGAGAGTCCCATATGTGAGGACTGTCTTCCTGCTTGGTCCTGGAGAAAGAGTAGTTACTCACCTGTAACAGGTGATCTCCAGGAACAAGCAGGAATGAGTCTTCACATATGGGTATCGTCGATACCGAAGGAGCCTGCGCGGGAACGCTCCCCAGCGTCCAGTAAGAAAGATTTTCGGAGCATCCCACAACGCCTGCGCGCTGCCTTCCCGCCTTTCCTAACCGCCTCTCTCCAGTTCTTCTTTTCCGCGGAGACAGCAGGTCGTGTTCCTGAACCGCTGAAGAAGTTCTTTATTTTTCTTTATTTCTTTGGTTGCGCGTCTGCCTTCTTCAACGTCGGATCGGTACCGCCAGTCTTTTCTTTCTTTCTTCTTTAAAAAAAAAAAACAAAAAAAACCTACCGTTTTCCCACTTCTGTGCAATTTTGTCTTTTGGGCCTTGGGCCTAGAAGATTTTTCCTCATGGAAAAGCCCGCTTCCGGGTTTAAAAAGTGCACGAAGTGCAGCGGTACTCTTTCTATCACCGACACCCATGACTGGTGTCTAAAATGTTTGGGTCCTGACCACTCCATCACCGATTGTGAGTCCTGTTCCATGATGTCTAAAAGAGGTCAACAGAATCGAGCGGCAAAGCTCAGTACCCTGTTTCCCTCTGATGCAGCTTCGGTAGCATCGACATCTTCCAGGGCTTCGTCGTCTTCCCATGGATCTCAGGTAACCAAACATAAGTCCCAGCCGGTCCTCGAAGGGTAGATCTCCCTCTAAGTATCGAGATGCCTCCGGGCTTGCCCTCGAGGATCCTGCACCGGCAAAATTACCCCGGCGGGAGGCTCCGGCTTCCAAAGCTTCATCTATGGGGTCACAGGATGACAACGATGGCGTGACCTCGACCGATCACCTGTTGACATGTTCTGGGGGTACCGGTGGTCTCCACTGGTACCGACATCCAGACATTGGTTGCGTCGATGGATCAGAATATTCTGACCATGCAGCGTGCCATCACTGCATTCATACAAGCTGCGACGCCTCCGGTACCGCAACAAACTCCGTTGGCGGTACCGGTTCCGGCACCGATATCGGTTCCAGTGCCGGTACCGATTGCATTGACATCGGCTAAGGTGTCGACTGCAGCGGTACCCTGTCCTGTGATGCCCATCGGTACCGAATCGGTACCGATCACTCCCGATGTCGATACCACTAGGTACGCGTATCGGGTTCTGCAAGAACATCCAGACAGGCGATACTTCGATTCCTCCGAGGACTCTGATGAATCAGAGGCTTCTGTCGAAGCATCAGTACTCCTTCCTCAGGAGCCCTCTTCTCCAAAAAGAAGAATGTCTCCTCCAGAAGACTTGTCTTTTCAAGACTTCATTAGGGAAGTGGCCAGGGGCCTCTCTATTTCAGTGGCCCCTGAACCAGAGCCTAGAGCCAAAAAATTAGATATTTTACAATATCCTAAGGCTCCTAAAGAGGCAGCTACTTTACCAATTCATGAGATTCTTTATGATCACATGTTGGGCATATGGGAGACACCTCTTACTACTTCCCCTCATTCTCGCAGGTTGGACACCATGTACCGTGTTCCTCCTTGTCCTGGCTTTCATAAGACTCAGCTTCCTCACCACTCTATTGTGGTGGAGTCTGCTATGAAAAAGATAAAGAGTGCAAAAAGACACTAATCTAATCCTCCAGGAAGAGAATGCAGAACCTTAGATGCTTTTGGCAGGAGAATTTTCCAGGCCAATATGCTTACTGCCAGAATCAACTCCTATAGTCTCTATATGGGGATGTTTCTAAAAGAAGTTACAGATCATCTGCTAACTTTATCTCCTTTTATCTCAGAAGATAAAAGGGAAGAGTTTCTCACCTGGCTTAAACATGCCCAGGATGTTTCCAAATTCTCCAACCGTGCAGCCTTTGACTCTTTTGAGTGTGCCAGCAGAGCCTTGGCTATTGCCATAGGTGCACGCAGACTTGCTTGGTTGCAAGCTTCTGATTTGGAACCCTGGGTCCAGGATGGATTAGGAAATCTTCCTTGTACAGGTGAAAACCTTTTTGGTAAGGATTGGCAAGCAAAGGCCACTCAGATGGATGCTGAAAATTCTGCCTTAGATAGACTTTCAAAGTCTACTTCTGCTCCTGCTAGAAAAAGGTTATTCAAAAAGACTTTCTTTCCCAAAAAAGGGAAATATTATCCTGGTTTTGGTCTCCAGGCATCTTCTACAGGTCGTTTTGCTGCAAAGCGTGAGCAACAACCTAAACAAGCCAAGTCTAAGGCTACAAGGACTGCTACGGCCCAACAGCCTCAGCCTCCTCAGGGCCTTTGACTTACAACTAGAGAACTCAGCCTTTCTGGCTCTAGAAGAACCAGAGCCTCTCACCATTCCAGGAAGGTTAGCTCATTTTGCTCCCAGATGGGAACAAATCACAGCAGAGCAATGGACCCTCCCCATCATAAGGGAGGGGTACAAGCTTCATTTCTTAAACCTTCCTCCTCACACTATGGTGAGACAGTTCAATTCTCCAACATCTCTCCTCGACCTTCTGGGTCAGGAGATTGCTACCCCTTCTTCAACAGGGTTCAGGGTTCTACTCCCCCTATTTTCTTATTCCAAAGAAAACAGGGGGCTACAGACCCATATTAGATCTCAGAGAATTGAACAAGTTTCTATGCGAGGAGAAATTCAAGATGATTTCTCTCGGTGCTCTCCTTCCATACCTTCAGAGTCAGGATCGGCTTTGTTCTCTAGATCTCAAGGATGCGTACACCCATGTCCTCATCCATCCAACACACAGAAGGTTCCTTCGGTTCCTTTATCAGGGAAAGCACTACCAATACAGAGTGCTTCCTTTCGGTCTGGCCTCTGCTCCAAGAGTGTTCACAAAATGCATGGCAGTAGTAGCTGCATTTCTACGCACTCTAGGAATATTTGTATTCCCATATCTGGACGACTGGCTCATCAGAGCACCATCCCAGTCAGAGGCCCAGTCTTCCCTAGCCTGCACAAGGCGTGTTCTTCAGTATCTGGGACTTGTAATAAACATTCAAAAATCACAACTCACCCCTACTCAGTCATTGGAGTTCATAGGGGCCTTGCTAGATACCACAACTGCAAGGGCCTATCTTCCCCAGGCCCGTTGCCTACGCTTGGTGCAGTTAGCCTCTCAAATTCAGTTAAAATCCCATTTAACTGCTCGAGAGATGTTACAACTGTTAGGCCACATGGCAGCCACCGTGCATGTGGTTTCTTACGCTCGCCTTCACATGAGGGCAGCTCAGTGTACTCTGTCCACCCAATGGACCCAGGCATCAGGTTGCCTGTCAGACAAAATAGCAACCTCCAGTCGCCTCTTTTGGTCCCTCCAGTGGTGGAAGTCCACTCAAAATCTGTTGCTGGGGTCCCCCTTTCAACAGTTGCTACCCCAAGCAACCCTCACAACAGATGCCTCCCCAAAGGGTTGGGGAGCTCATCTACAAGATCTCTCCACCCAAGGCATCTCTTCTCCACAGGAGACATCTCTACATATCAACCTCTTAGAGCTCAGAGCAATTCTTCTAGCTCTCAGAGTCTTCCACACCCTGCTCAGCTACAAGACAGTCCTTATCGATACGGACAACCAAGTAGCCATGTTCTACGTGAACAAGCAGGGCGGGACTGGCTCTCTGTCACTTTGCAACGAAGCTTTGAGATTGTGGGCCTTCGCCAGAGAGCATCAGATTCATCTCATGGCAGTGTATCTTCCAGGGGTTCAAAACTCTTGGGCAGACAGACTCAGTCGAGTTCTGCTCCCACACGAATGGTCCCTCCATGGGGACCAGATAAGCCAGGATCTTTCGAATTTGGGGAACCCCAGACATAGACCTGTTTGCAAGTCCGTGGAATGCCAAACTTCCCCGGTTCTGTTCCAGGATTCCGTGTCAGGGAGTTCAGGCCAGGGATGCCTTCCTCCTCCACTGGGGGCAAGACGTCCTCTATGCCTTTCCACGCATTCCCCTAATTTCCAAGACACTGTTCAAGCTTCAGAGAGACAAGGAGTCTATGATCCTCATAGCTCCACGTTGGCCACACCAAGTGTGGTACCCTCTACTTCTTCATCTCTCTCAAGCTCCCTCCCTGGACTTGGGATCTGCTCCAGACCTCCTGTCTCAGGAGGAGGGAACGTTATGGCACCCAAATCCCCAGTCTCTTCATCTCAGAGCCTGGTTGCTGAATGCTTAGACCTTCAAGATTGGCATCTGTTTCAGCAAGTGAAGGATATCCTTCATGCTTCCAGAAAGCCTTCCACTAGACGTTCCTATGCTTTTAAATGGAAGAGGTTTACCATTTGATGTGCAGAGAAGGGTCTTAACCCTCTTGCAATACCTCTGAATTCTTTACTAGAGTATTTGCTGCATTTATCCCATGCAGGCCTTAAAATGAATTCAGTAAGAGTCCATTTGAGTGCTATTGCAGCAAACCTTAAGCCTCTCAATGGACATCCTATTTCCTCTCATCCTCTTATTGCAAGATTCATGAGAGGCCTTCTTTTAACTAAACCTCCCATTAGACCACCTCCAGTGGCATGGGATTTGAATTTGGTTCTTGGCCAGCTTATGAAGCCACCCTTTGAACCCTTAGCCGCTACCTCCTTGAAATTCCTTTCCTGGAAGGTTATTTTTCTCATTGCAGTCACCTCAGCTCGCCGTATCAGTGAGCTGCAAGCCTTGGTGACTAATCCTCCTTATACAAGGTTCCATCATGACAAGGTAGTCCTCAGGACTAATCCACACTTTATGCCTAAAGTGGTCTCACCTTTTCATCTGAACCAGGAGGTGTATTTACCTGTCTTTTTTCCAGGAAATCATGCATCAAGTGCAGATAAGAATCTTCATACCCTGGATTGTAAGAGAGCACTGGCTTTCTACTTATAAAGGACACAGCAACATAGAAAGTCCTCTCAACTCTTTGTTGCTTTTGATCCCTCTCATTTAGGACTTCCAGTCTCTAAGAGAACTCTGTCCAATTGGATTGCTCAGTGTATTTCCTTCGCCTACCAGAGTAAGAACCTTTCTCTGGAGGGCCATGTCACAGCTCACAATGTGAGGGCCATGGCAGCCTCTATGGTTCATCTAAACTCTGTGTCCATCGACCAGATCTGTCGAGCGGCCACCTGGGCCTCGGTTCATACCTTTACAGCCCATTACTGCTTGGACAAGGACTCCCGCCGGTATGCCTTGTTTGGTCAGGCTGTTCTCAAACACCTGTTCCATACCTAATCAACTCCTACCGCCATCCCTGGTTGGATGCCCGAGATCCATGGGGTGAGGTAGAGCCTTTCTCAGGGACTCACAACTTTGGAGATCTCCCTGGCAAGTGGAGGAGAGGCCTAGTGGTTGGGGCAAGGTACTTCAGGCCGGAAGGTCGGGGGTTCAAATCCCACTAGAGGACAGCAACTTTGGGCCGGAAGGACTTGGGTTTCTAGTCCCACAGGTGCTCCTTGTGGTCTTGGGCAAGCCACTTAACCCTCCATAGCCCATGTTCCCTGTAAAAATAGTTATCTCCAAGTTATAATGCCCTGTTCAATGTAATTTCAGTTTGTTCAATGTAAACCACACTGTTGCAGAATAGCGCGGTATATAAGAGAATGTAAATAAATAAATAAATCTCTAACCGGGGAGTCCCCATATGTGAAGACTCATTCCTGCTTGTTCCTGGAGATAGCAGTTACTTACCTATAACAGGTGATCTCTGGGAACAGCAGGAATAAGTCTTCACAACCCACCCACCTCCCCTAGGAGTTGTATCTCTCTATCTATCTTTCCTTTCCTCTCTCTCTCTTTGTCTCAGCTTTAAAACTCGAACTGGAGAGAGGCGGTTAGGAAAGGCGGGAAGGCAGCGCGCAGGCGCTGTGGGATGCTCCCAAAAGCTTTCTTACTGGACGCTGGGGAGCGTTCCCGCGCAGTCTCCGTCGGTACCGACGATACCCATATGTGAAGACTTATTCCTGCTGTTCCCAGAGATCACCTGTTACAGGTAAGTAACTGTGCTTTCTCGAGGAGCAGCTGGAATCAGTCCTCACGACCCTCCCTCCTCCCTTGGAGTTGCAGTCATATCCTTTATTTTGATTTTTGCTGTCTTTTAGCTATGTCATCAGACTGAGCAAGGTGGCACCCTTGGGCGGGAAGTGGACCGCGCAGGCGCGCTACATTCCCAAAGGCTTTCTTTGAAAGCTGGGGAAATTCTCTGCATGGGGGTTCCGTATGCACCGACATCACCCATATGTGAGAACTGATTCCTTCTGCTCCTGGAGAACACCTGTTACAGGTGAGTAACGACACTAACTGGTGGCAAAACGTGTGCCACCTCTAGGAAGGAATGCCCTTCCAATCACCCATGTTGTAGAGAAACCCTGACCACAGATGTCTCCCTCCTGGGTTGGGGGGCACATTGCAGAAACTACCGCACACATCTCAGCTTCATCTCAGGAGGTGTTAATCCTACAAATCATTCTCTTGGAGCTCAGGGCAATCTTTTTGGCCCTACGAGCGTTTCGAAACTGCCTGCGACATGACCTTTGCTGATCCAGATGGACAACCAGATCGCCATGTTTTATATCAAGAAGCAGGAGGGCTCTAGTTCCTACTCCCTCTCTCAGGAGGCGGTGGCCCCCCCCTCCGCAGCATGCAACAGCTTGCTTCTGCGAGTGGTATACTGCCTGGGCCAGGACAACTGTCAAGTGGACAGGCTGAGCAGAGTCTTTTGTCCACTCGAGTGGTGCTTAAACCCCAGAATAATGAAGCAGCTCTTCTACCTCTGAGGCAGGCCTGTGATAGACCTATTCACCCCTCTGAACAATACACAGCTACCCCACTTCTGCTTCCCGTCAGTTGCATCCGGAGAGAGTGGCTGCAGATGCCTTCATGACCTTGTGGTCGGAGGGCCTACTCTATGCCATTCTCACTGACTCCCAGTCGCCAGGACCCTCTTCAAGGTCCAGAGTGAAAGAGCATCAGTCATACTGATTTCCCCCAGGTGGTCCAGGCAACCTTGGTTCCTTCTGCTGCTTTCCCTGTCAGTGTCACTCCCAGTCCCTCTTGGCCGAACCCTGGACCTCCTGTCCCAGGAGGTCTCCCTCCTGCACCCCAATTTGGGATTGCTAACCCTAACAGCATGGCTGCTGAATGGGTAGCGTTGGCCCCTTTCAATCTTCCAGGAGAAGTCGAGGAGATCCTTCTGGCCTCCCAAAAACCCACCACCAGATGGGCTTATGCCTTTAAGTGGAGGAGGAGGAGAATCCCTTCTCCTGTTGCGTGCAACTGGTTCTACAGTACCTACTGCACCTGTCGCACACCAGGCTGAAATCTAACTTGGAGAGGGTACATCTGAACACAAGTGTCGCTGACCACCATCCTATTGATGGAAAAGGAAAACCCTTTTCAAGCAAGCCCCTGGTCTCCAGGTTCCTCCGGGGCCTCCTGTTATCCAAGCCCACGCTCTGCCCTCCAGCGGCAGAGTGGGACCTCAATATGGTATTCTCCCAGCTTGCCAAACTGCCGTTCGAGCCCCTAGCCACTTGGCACCTGCAGTTCATGTCTTGGAAAGTGTTTTTTCTGGTGGCACATCTGCTTGAAGAGTGAGCGAACTTCAGGCCTCTGTGACAGATCCACCATATACAAGGTTCTACAAGAACAGGGTAGTGCTCTGCGCACACCCCAAATTCCTCCTGAAGTTGGTGTCTCCTTTCCACCTTGACCAAGAGGTGGTCCTCCCCACCTTTTTCCTGCGGCCTCACGCTGGCAGGGATGAGCTGATACTTCATACATTAGATTGCAAACAAGCCCTGTCCTACTTACAATGGACTCGGGCCCATCGAAAAGCTCTTCCGCTTTTTCTATTTTATGACCACAGCATACTGGGGATCCCTGTGACTAAGCGAACTCTGTCCACTTGGGTGGTGTACTGAGGGCGATGGCTGCATCGGTTGCAAACCTCCGTGACCGAAATCTGCAAGGCCCCACCACATGATCTTAAATTCATATGTTCGCAGCTCACTTCTGGTTCGAGAGCATGTCCCACACGGAGAGTGCCTTTGGCCAGGCTGTACGCCGTAATATTCTCGGGATGTAAGCAACTCCTGCCCTCCGACCCTTCTGTGTTCAGGCTACTGGAGTGATAGTGTCGCTGGATGCTAGAGTTTTGAAGAGTCTCTCAGTAGGGATTCACCACCTGCAACTCCCGGCTACTTGTTTGTTTGCCGTTGGTGCTGTCGTCGTTTGGTCCTCGGCAGCCTGGAGCTAGGGAGTCCCATTTGTGAGGACTGCCTTCCTGCTTGTTCCTGGAGAAAGCATAGTTATTCACCTGTAACAGGTGTTCTCCAGGAACAGCAGGAATCAGTCCTCACAATCCTCCCTCCTCTCCTGGGAGTTGCCTCCTTACCTTGTTTTAGTTTTAACTACCGTCCTAGCTATGTCATCAGACTGAGCATGATGGCACCCTTGGGCGGGAAGGGGAGCACGCATGGATGTAGCATGTCCCAAAGGCTTTCTTTGAAAGCTGGGGAAATTCTCCACATGGGCTCCAGCGCCGACTTCACCCATATGCGAGGACTGATTCCTGCTGTGCTTGGAGAACACCTTACAGGTGAGTAACTATGCTTTCTCTTAAATTACCTCAGAGGGGGTGTGACACAGCAGAGGAAAGGCTTTGGGGGAGTGCTAATGAATTGCTGCTGCTGCCATGCATACTTCCTTTGAGACAAGTAAGTGAGATCACCACAGGGGAGAAAAAGGAAGAGATGCTGGTTCAGAGTACAAATATATAAATACAAAGATATAGATGTATAGCATTAATGATGGCTAAAGTTTTCAAAAGTTTATCACAGTGCAATAAAAACCACCCTTTCTAGATAACCATGGGCCCGATTTTCAAAAGCGTTTACACTGGTAATTTCCGTAGTTAACCGTGTAAAGGCCTTATCTGGGATTTTCGAAGGGCAGCTATACGGGTAGTGCCCTTCAAAAATCCTAGATATAGCCCTTAAGTGCCCAGATGCTATCCGCATAGCATCGGGGCATGTTGGGGGTGTTCCGGGGTTGAGCGGAGACGGGCCATGGCACTACCTGTGTAGCACCGATATTACATGGCTAGCGCTCTGTGCCTTAAAGATAGGCATGGGAAAACCTCGCCTATCTTTTTTTTTTTTTTTTTAAACTTTTATTTTCATTTTGCAACAAACAAAAGTAACAACACACCAAAAGAAACAAATACACACATACGATAAAGAAAGCAACCCCAATTACCCCCCACCCCAATGCTTCTTCTCTAAGCTGATAAGAATCATCATATAAGCGCTTACATACAACAATTATTGTACATCAAACAAACAGAAGTAGAGTCTATGATACCGGATGAGCATGTGACAGAGATTAATACAGAATCAAACAGTCAACTGAGAGCATTGAATAGTTTGAACATAATCGTGGAGCGTCTTCTAGCAAGACCAATAGTGAGTGGTTTGAACGGAAGAGGCTAACATATAAGGTATTTGCACATATTTGCAATGAAGACAGATATGATTACCGTTCATTAGAGCTCGAAAAAGAGCTATTTTCCCAATATTTCGTGAGTGAGGAACCAGGAAATAGCAAGGCCCAACATAAAGGCTAAAAGGAAGTAAGCCAATTTAGGAAGAGAGGGGATCCCCGCAGCTGAGCGGAGCCCCACAATCTCCCCAAAGAGGGGTTCCGGAAAATATAAAATAGAATGAAGACGACCCCAGACCCGACTCCAGTAATACTGTGATGCGGGACAATCATACTTAACAGGAGTTTAGTAGACCAAAGGCCACATGGCATGTCCAGCATCAAGTGCTCTGGATGGCTTTCCAATTAGCTAACCTATCAGGAGTATATGTCCACTTGGAAGAGTAGTACTGAGGAGAGAAGAAAAAAAAATCAGATCTAGATTGTGAGTGATGGGGGGGCTGAGAAAAGGTGAGCTCTAAGTCGGATGGGTAAAGCAGCTTCCATATATCTACTCACACAAAATCTTTCATCAGAGCTGGCAGGGTGTAGAGACTCTTGGGTGGACCACTCGTTCTAGGCAACAATCTATCTATCAAAGGATCAAATACTTGGTAAAAGTCACCACCGGGTAACAGTAACAGGGTCATCCACATTCGGAGCATAAATACAAATACACGGAAATTCACTATCTCCAACCTTAAAATATACACAGGCCCAACTACCCTCCCCATCAAAGCTAGTATCCATTACAGTGGGTGGCTAAGATTTCTCAACCAAGATGGCTACCCCGCACCGCTTGGAAACAGCGGGAGAATAGGCAGCCACCATATAAGGTGTGGCAATGAGTTTCAGTGGTTCAACGAAGGTGAAATGGGGTTCCGGAAGAAACACTACATCAGTATGGTCATGATTAAAATAACTAAGAACGGTCATTCTTTTGATTGGACCATTGATGCCTCTTCCGTTCAATGACAAGAGCTTACAGAAGGCCATACAACAAAGTCAAACATTCTGAGAAAGAAACATGATGGCGCACCGAGTTGCGCAATGTCCCTCATTTCAACTATAAATGACTATACACATGATCTGATAAAAAATAAACCAATAAAATCATGAAGCGCCCTATATAACAGGAGAAGCACCGAAGTGCCTTAGAGAAGAAGCAAAACCCCAGAAATTACTGGCGACCTGATGTCTGCGGGGTGAAACCCCAGAGAAGGCCTAATTGAGACAGATAAGCGGTATAGCTGTGCGTGCTCCGAATCCAACCGAGGTGCACATCATGGAGGAAAAGGAGACCGAGAAAGGTAGATATTAAAGAAAGAAAGGTCCAGGCAGTCTCTATTCCAGACAATGATCACCACGTCGGGTCATTCAAAATGACGGGCAGTTCCAGCGGAGTCTATCCGAGTTGTTGACTTAGCGCATCTGGTCTGCCTCTTTGGAATCTAAAAATGTTGCTAGCAGAGCAGGATCTTCGAAGGTGCTAGTTTGGTTATGGAGAGTCACTCTGAGCTTCGCCGGATATAAGAGGCCAAAGCGAGCCTGTAACTGTTGAAGTCTAGGCCGAAAAGCAAGGAGTCCCTTCCGCCGGTCAGCTGTGGCCTTTGCCAAGTCGGGGAAGAAAGAGACTTTATGATCTTCAAACTGCAGATGTTGAATCACCCGGGCAGCTTTGAAAATTTGCTCAACTTGCTGATACCTCAGTAATCGAAAGATAATGGGCCGGGGGTCGTCCGATTAAGTGCGATGTTGGTGGGAGCACGATATGCGCGGTCAATTTCCAGAGCTCCGCAAAAGGTAATCTTCAGCAAGGAGGGGAGAGTTTTAACCAGAAATTCTCTGATATCTCCTGCTTCCGCACCCTCTGGTACTCCTATGAGCCTGACATTGTTGCGACGGGCTCGATTATTGCAATCCTCTAACTCTTTTTGAAGATTCTGTATCTGATGCTCAGCCTTGTCCAGGTTCACCAAGCGCACCGCGTGCGAATCGAGGACCCCCGCCATGTTGTCCAGCCGTAGTGAAAGACCTTCAAGCCGGTCCTGAAGCATACCGAAATCTTCTCGCATGGCTCGGAGCGCTTCTCCGTTGGACTGCACCAGTTCCTTCACACCACGTATTTCCTCCAAGATCTCCTGCTGCATTTCGGGGCTTACCTGAAGTGGAACCATCTTTGGTGGGGAAGACAACTCTGTTTTGGAGCGTTTTCCATGTGAAGAAGAGGGAGACCCAAAGTCTAAGCGCACTGGCTTGTGGGCCGCCATTCCCCCCAAGGCACCCCGGTAAGTTCGGAGTAAAATATTAAGTTTATGTAGATATTAAGTCAGGATTCTGAGTAGGCCCCTCGGGAGCTTCAGCACGAAGCGTCTACCCCGCTGGACATCAGGCTCCGCCCCCCCCAACCTCGCCTATCTTTAAGTCGGTGGGGCTAACCATGTAGCATCGAAAATCGGTCCTACATGTGTAGCTCCTACGACTACCTGACTGTGCGGCGACAACCATATTTTCTATGCCGGGGCCACAGGTGGGCAGGCTATGTGCCGATGCGGCGCATAGAACCACCAAACTGAAATTTGGATCCCATGTTTTTTTTCACTCGGTGGGCAAAAGAGGAGCTTGATATAAAAATATGTCTAGACGATGCAATGCAACATTTATTTATTTAGACAGATTTATATCCCTCCTTATCCTTCAATCAAAGTGGTCACAATACAAATGGAAGTTTAAAAACAACATAGGATAGATAAGACATTAACAAACAAACTAAAAGAATTAATGTAATAAAATTGACCTATTGGTAAAAACTATTGATTATATATGAAATCATAAGTTTCAGCAAATAGCAGGGTCTTCAAGGCCTTGCGAAAATCTTTAATATCAGTCATAATTCTAAGGTTCATTGGGAGAGAGTTCCAAAGTTTGGAAGCCAGTAAGGAAGGAGCTCTTTCTGAAGTTGCTTGTTTAGTCCTGCAGTATCCAGCAGGGGTACCAATTATGTTGTCATTATTGGTGTTGCTTCTTCTTGGTCTATTGATAACTTCTCTAGTTATAATATTTTGTAATGCATCTGCTGATAGGTGATTGTAAATCCTAAAGTTAATTAAGTGTCTTGAATTTTTACCTGACACTTAATGGAAGCCTGTGCAATTGTAGGACAGGGGAGATATGGTCCGCTTTTGCTGAACCAGTAATAATATGTGCAGCCGTATTCTGAACCATCTGGAGAGGGTGTAGAGTTAGCTGAGGGAAGCCTTGATAAAGCAGATTTCCCTAATCTAGGAGAGGGGAGTGATGAGAGCCTGACAACAGTATGGAAATGGTCTTGATAGAGTAATGGCTTTAGTTTTCTCACAATCTTTAGACGATGATACGCCTTGTTAGTATTTTTAGCAATATGAGATTTAAGGTTCAATGCCTTGTCCAAAATTATGCCAAGGTATTTGATTTTGTTTTTAACTATGATGGGCCTACCTAATAAATCAATAGTATTTGGAGGAATGAAATTAGGGTTCCTAGTAAAAAAAATATTACCTCACTTTTGTCATAATTAAGTATAAAGTTATTATTTAAAAGCCAGGTATTCATGTCTTGGAGACATCTAGAAATTGCTGAAAAGTCAAGAGACTGTAAAACAATTGGAGTATATACCTTGATGTCATCAGCATAAAGGTGATAATGGAATTTGTGTAGTTTAATAATAATGCATAAAAGTTGGATATAAATGTTGAACAGAATAGAAGATAAAGCTGAACCTTGTGGCACTCCTTGAATGATTGGGAATTGCAAAGATTTTTTTTTGGTCACATTTGACTTGTTGCATACGACCTTCCAAGTAAGAGCTAAACCAGTTTAGAGTATTCTTTCGTAAACCTATATGATGCTAACGGTGCAGTAGCTTAAAATGAGATATTGTGTCAAAAGCAGCTGAAACATCCATGAATACTAGCAGAAATCCATTCTTAATGTTATTGATACCTCTTAAAAGATTATCAAACAGAGAGGTATGCAAGGTTTCAACATTGTGTTATGGTTTGAAGCCATGCTGGTGAATGTCCAGTGGTGCATGTAAGTCCAAGTGATCCTGAAGTTGATTTTGTACTGATTTTTCAATGACTTTGGTAAGGAATTGTAAGCTGGAAATTGGACGGTAAGATTTCGGATCAGTAGGGCCTAGTGTGGTGTTCTTAAGGACTGGCCTAATCATGGCTTGTTTTAATGACTGTGGTAAATATCCTTGTTGAAAGAATTTCTTAACAATCTTATGAATGTAAGGTGAAAGCAGATGTTTTGTTGCTTTGATCCAAGACACTGGACATGGGTCTGAAGGTGATGTTATATTAAGTTCCTGTATTATATCTTCAATTTGCTGGGGTGAAGGAATAGAGAAGTTCTCCCAAATGTGTTGGGAATCATTGATACTATAGTCATTTGTCATTGTAGAAGGGCATGATATTTTTGGATCTTTGGTAATCTGCAAAAACCTGTGGGTCTATATGGTGTGCACGATGCTGCATAGAGTCTTTTGTGAGTTTCAAAACGATGGCAAAAAGCTTCCTCGGTCTATTGATTTCATAATTATATTGGTATGATAAAGTTGTTTACGTTCATTTATAAGATCGTTATATTCAAGTTGTTTAACTCTGTATTGGGTCAGTAAGTCATTAGATTTAAATCTCCTCCATTTTCTTTATAACCTTCGGAGAGTGCGTTTCATAATCCTGATATCACTCGAGTACCAAGGAGCATTAGATCTCCTACGTGCTTTTGGTTGAGATCGAGTGAGAGCTGATGCTGCATTAGATAAAGTGTAATTCCAGTTGTCTGTACTTGAATCAAGGGTATCAAGGTTTTGCTCTAATTGTGGAATGACTTCATTTATAAATGTATTTCTATCAAAGGCCTTGAAGTGTCTGGTTGTGATCTCATAGACTAATTGTTGAAAGAAATTATTTAATGTCAGGGCAAATTCTATTAAGTGATGATCTGACCAGGGGACTGGAGTAATTGCTGTTATTAAAGTCTTATCATACTTCATTAGTTGCTTTGGAATGAAGACCAAATCTGGAATAGAGCCATGTTGATGTGTAGGAGAAGTAATTATCTGGCGATACTTTAATGAAGTCACAGCTTTTAAAAATGCTGCTGCTTCTTTAGAGGATGTAGATGGTAGACTGTAATCACCTAAAGCAGCGATGGCGAACCTATGGCACGCGTGCCAGCTGTGGCACGCGAAGGCCTTGCAGCTGGCACGCGGGAAGGTCCGCAATTGGAAAAAAAAAAAACAATCCTGTCTGCTGCCGTTGTCGGGGCCGCCGCGGCAGAATCGAGCGTGCCGCGGGGCCCCCCTGTACCCGGCAGATCCTGCCCTCCCCGTAGCAGCTCTCTCTTTGGAGCTACAGTCAGACGCGCCGGCTTGCAGAGCGCGAAGGGAAGAGTTTCCCTTTCGCGACTCTGTTAAGCCCGCGGGGGCTGATGGGAACTTCCCATCAGCCCCCGCGGGCTTAACAGAGCAGCGAGTGAACTCTTCCCTCGCGCTCTGCAAGACGGCGCGTCTGACTGAAGCTCCAAAGAGAGAGCTGCTACGGGGAGGGCAGGCTCTGCCGGGTGGGTACAGGGGGGCCCCGCGGCACGCTCGATTCTGCCGCGGCGGCCCCGACAACGGCAGCAGACAGGGTTGTTTTTTTTTTAAAATTTTCCCTGGGCTGGGCAGGGCTGGGGGGGGTGGGGGTTAGGAGTGGTGATGGGCTGGGCTGGGGGGGTTAGGAGTGGTGATGGGCTGGAGGGGGGGTTAGGAGTGGTGATGGGCTGGGCTGGGCTGGGCTGGGGGGGGGGTTAGGAGTGGTGATGGGCTGGGCTGGGGGGGTTAGGAGTGGTGATGGGCTGGGCTGGGCTGGGCTGGGGGGGGTTAGGAGTGGTGATGGGCAGGGCTGGGCTGGGGGGGGTTAGTAGTATTTATGGGCTGGGCTGTGATGGGGGGTTTTAGGATTAGATATAGGGTGGCCGGGGTTAGGAGAGGTGATGGGCACTGGGCTGGGGGGTTAGGAGTGGTGATGGGCACTGGGCTGGGGGGTTAGGAGTGGTGATGGACACTGGGCTGGCTGGGGGGGGGTTAGGAGTGGTGATGGGCACTGGGCTGGCTGGGGGGGTTAGGAGTGGTGATGGGCGCTGGGCTGGGGGGGGGAGGAGTGGTGATTGGCTGGGCTGGGCTGGGGGGGGGTTAGGAGTAGTGCTAGGAGTGGTGATGGGCACTGGGCTGGGGGGGTTAGGAGTGGTGATGGGCGCTGGGCTGGCTGGGGGGGTTAGGAGTGGTGATGGGCGCTGGGCTGGGGGGGTTAGGAGTGGTGATGGGCGCTGGGGGGGCTTAAACTAAAAATTGAGTGATGGGGGATTAGGACTGGGAGTGGGCTGATGGGGAGGTTAGGACTGGAAATGGGCTGGTGGGATTAGGACTGGGAGTGGGCTATGGGGGGCTAGGACTGGTAATGGGTTGGGGGGGTTGCTAGCACTGGAAATGGGCTGAGTGGAAGGGGGCTTGAACTGCAAATAGCTGTTGGGGATGGGGCTTGGAATGGAAATGGGCTGTGGGGAAGTGGGGTGCTTGAACTGCAAATAGCTGCTGGGGACGGGGCTTGGAATGGAACTGGGCTGAGGGGAAGTGGGGGGCTTGAAGAAGGGAATGGATGCTGGGTGAGACTGGAACTAGAAGGGAGCTGATGTTGGGGGAGGATTAGAATGGGATGGGGCTGGGAGAGTAAAATGGAGAGGGGAAAAATATTTTGTGTAGGAGGGATGAAAAATCTACAATTGGCCAGGTATTGGGAGAGTAATTGGGGATTGAGGATGGAGGGGTAAAATTTGTGTGGATGAAATAGGAATGAGGAAAGAGCAAAAGGAGAAAGATTAGTATGTTAAAGCAGATGTAGAGAGAGAGAGAATGGAAAAAAAACTAGAAGAGAGAAGAAAGGACAAATGGACAGCAGACGATGGAGAGTTAGCAGAAAACATGAAGAAACCAGAAGAAAATGGCTGGACCAATTGCAACTGAAAAAAAATGCACAAAAGGTAGAACGATATCTCTTTATTTTGAATTTATTAACTGGAATATGTCAGCTCTGGGAAATGTGCATCATTAACATCTGCGCTTTGTTTGGTACAAGAGGAAATTCCTATTTGACGTTGCCACTTGTTCTCTTTCCCCAGTATTCACTGAAATGTATTGGTTTAATATTTGCAGTGTTGCCTTTTGATAGGTAGGGTATGGTGCTTTGTGAGTCCTGGTAATGCTGTCAGGATACGGCGGGTTTGCTATGGGTTCTAAATGGGCAGCGTTTGTAGTAGTTCCTAATGTGCCTGGCGGTTGGCACTGGATTATAGTAATGTAGAAATCTTTTAGTCTTTCTTTATCCATACACTCATTAAGAGACATGTTTACTAAAAGTTAGTGTATGGTAACATTATGCAGATATTTATGCAAATAAGACCACTTATGCAAATGACGTGCTGGCACTTTGAGGAAATTCTTTGGTTTTGTGCGGCAGTTTGGGCACTCGGGCTCAAAAAGGTTAGCCATCACTGACCTAAAGCAATGAGGGACTTGTGCTTAGAGGTGTTGGCACATACAGTTTCGAGGACAGAGGATAAGTATTCAGTTGTGGCTCCTGGTGGTCTATAGGTTAGAGAGATGCTAAGAAATTTATTTGCAATAGTAATTATACTAGATTCAAAAGAGTTACTGGAAGAAATCAGTTTAAATCTATATTCATTTCTGGTTAATATGAGTACACCTCCCCCTTTCTTCTGTGTTCTAATGCAATTAAATGCTGAGAAGCCAGGTGGAGTTAACTGATTTAAGATAATTTGATCAGAATCATCCAACCAAGTCTCTGTAATGCAAATAATGTCTAATTGATTATTTAGTATTATATCACCAATCGTATTTATTTCTAACTGATCTAGCATTCAAAAGTGCACATTTGATATTAGCTTTATTGATTGGGTTACTATGTGTAGAATTTATGGAATGAGAAGGCATAGTATGCACGGCATTACGTGCCTTGTGATTAGACTGCTGACAGTCATCATAGTAAGGTAACCAAGTGGACCAAATAGGTTGCATAAGATGTAAATCAGAGAGAGGAAAATGTATATTGGGAATAAAGACTTTATTTTATTTACATTCTCTTATATACCGCGCTATTCTGCATCAGTGCGGTTTACATTGAACAAACTGAAATTACATTGAACAGGGCATTATAACTTGGAAATAACTATTTTACAGGGAACATGGGCTATGGAGGGTTAAGTGGCTTGCCCAAGACCACAAGGAGCACCTGTGGGACTAGAAACCCCAGTCCTTCCAGCCCAAGGTTGCTGTCCTCTAGTGGGATTTGAACCCCCGACCTTCCGGCCTGAAGTACCTTGCCCCAACCACTAGGCCACTCCTCCACTTGTGCAAAGGGAAGAAATCTCTAAAAGATTGTGTGAAATGGAGAGAGGTAATTAGGGTTATGAAACATATTGAGAGTTACCGACCTATAACCAGATGGTAGAAAGAGCGGCGGTGGTTGACTAGCCAGGTTCTGTGCCTCACCTAAGGGCCACACCAAAGGGCCCTCTGGCGAGGCCCTCAGGCGCGGGCCCGCCTGACAGCAGCAGCTGTTTAATGGCACGAGAGGCTCCTCCCCCAGCCCCGATTGGAGCAGGGAAGCTTAGCTTGCGATTGGGCAAGGGAGCTGCTTAAATCAAAAGAAATCAGCTGGGCAGATGATGTCAGGCAGTTCAGTCCTCCAGCAGCAGCTGTTTAACTGCACCAGAGGCTCCTCCCTAGCAACCTAGCCTACATTGTTTTTGTATAGTTGGGGTGTGTTTGCTAATGGCATGTGCACATCCTGCATGCACGCTAGTCATGTTCGCTTCATGCTCTGTTGGATCCAAACATTGTTGGTTTTTGTTGCAAATGCAAAGGCACACATAGTTTCTTCGGGAGCAAGCAGGAAGCCAGCCCTCATATATGGGTGACGTCAGCACTGACTGAGCCTATGCTATATCCACCTCCCAACTTTCATAGAAAGCCTTTGAGAGTTCTGCGGCGCCTTGGCCTTCACTGCCATGGATGAGCCTCAAGCAAAGGACTTCGAGATCCTCCAGGATGAAGCTCCCTTGAAGGAGGCACTCACTGTGCCCAGTCCTCCCATCCTCAAAAGACTACTCTTAGGATTTGGGAGACACTGTATCTCCAGGAACAAGCAGGAATGTAGTCTTTACATATGGATGACGTAGGTACCAATAGAGCCTGTGCGGGAACGCTCCCCAGTGCCCAATAGAAAAGCTTTTGGGAGCATCCCACTGCACCTGTGTAGCTTCCTTCCTGCCTTTCTCGTTCTCCCTCCTCAGTTCTTCATTTTCCACCGAGTTGACAGGGAGCAAACCCTGTCACTGCAGAAAATTCCTGTTTTTCATATTTTTGTGGTTCGCGTCTGCCTTCCTGACGAAGTAACCTTTGTCGTTACTTGCTTGCTTTCTTCTTTCTCGCTTTAAAAAAAAAAAAAAACTAGGGAGGATTTTTTTCTTTTCTTCAGGTGCACTGATGGCATCTTAGGCCTAGGCCGTCCATTTTGTTGACATAATGGAAAAATCTAGTGGTTTAAGAAGTGTTCTAAATGTGGCGATACCATCTCGACCACAGACACCCATGACTGGTGTCTAAAATTCTTAGGACCTAATCATCAACCATCAGAATGTCCTCTCTGTAAAAAGTTGACGAAGAAAGGCCTACAGAATCGAGCTGTCTTTAGCATCAATGTGATCGAGAGCTTCATCTTCCTCGCAAGGATCTCAGATATCGAAACCTAAGTCTGCATCAAAGACTGACCCCCCTTCCTCCCCCCCCCAAAGAGTAGATCTCCTTCTAAGCATCAAGATGCCTCTAGCGTTGCCCTGGAGGGGGGACACATCAACCAAACAGCCCCGTTGGGAGGACCTTCCCTCCAAAGCCTTAGTGGAGTCCCAGTATTCTCCCGAGGCCTCCACCTCCGGAGAGCTCTTAGTGCTATGCTCGGGGATCATGGCCCGCAATTATGGTACTGATACCCAAGCATTAGCAAGCTCCATTGATCAACTGATACCCAAGCATTGGCAAGCTCCATTGATTCTTGCCATCGAGTGGAGCTTAGCATCCTTACTGTTGGCCTCTGTTCCAGTAAAACCCTTACAGTTTGTTTCGCAGGTGTCAGTACTAGCATCGGTACCGATACAGGCTGCATCGACTTTTTTGCCACTTTCCATGCAACTGCCCATGCCGGCCTTCAAATCCATTTCTGGTACCGAGGTTCCAACTGCACAAATTCCAAGTACTGGCTTCGACCGGTACAGAGTTTGTACGGAGTGGGAGCACCCTGCCCGATGATATTTTGAATCTTCGGATTCCAATTCCTTGGACGATGAATCGGCCGATACTCAAGACATGCGAACTCTCCCTGAGGATCCTTCTCCGTCCCCACAATGTTGCATGTCCCCACCAGAAGACATGTCTTCCAAGACTTTATTTGTGATGTTGCTAGGGGCCTGTCCATAACAGTAACATCTGAGAGCGAGCCTAGGGCCAAAGAATTGGAAATTCTTTAATACCTGACGACTCCAAAAGAGGCGGCTACACTCCTTATCCATCGGATACTTCATGACCTCATGCTTCGTATGTGGGAGACACCTCTGACTATTTCTTCCCATACCCGCTGGCTCGATACCATGTACTAGGTACCGGAGTGTCCTGGTTTTCAAAAGACACAAGTGCCATACCATTCTATGGTAGTGGAATTGGCAATGCGTCAAATCAAGATCATGAAAACACATTCCTCAAACCCTCTGGGTAGGGAATCAAAGCTCTTGTCGCTTTTGGTCAACGACATTTTCAGGCCTCCATGTTATCGGCCAGAATTAATTCCTATATACTCTATATGGGTATGTTCCTCAGAGAGGTGGCTAAAGATTTGGAGTTAATGGCTCCTCTTTTCCCCGATGACAAGTTGCCAGTCTCCAAACTCCAAACGTACTCTCTCCAAGTGGATAGCTGACTGCATCACCTTTGCTTATGAGAAGGAATGACTCTCCCTTGAGGGTCATGCACTGCCCATAATGTTCGAGCCATGGCTACCTCGATGACAAATGTACGATCTGTAGCTATTGACGAGATCTGCAAAGCAGCAACTTGGTATTTGGTCCATGCTTTTGCTGCTCACTACTGCCTAGACAAGGACAAGGACTCTCGCTGGATGCCATGTTTGGCCAGGCTCTGTTCTCCAGCATCTCTTTCAGACTTAGAGCAACTCCTGCCCTCCATCCTGGATTTTGATGACATCCCTGGAGAATACATGATCTCTTTAGGCATACCTGGGACAAACCACAGCAGATTCCGAGGTCATCTCTCTGGCATTTTCTTGCTAGGGATTCCCATATGTGAAGACTACTTTCCTGCTTGTTCCTGGAGATAGCATAGTTACTCACCTATAACAGGTGATCTCGGGAAACAGCAGGAATTTAGTCTTCACAACCCACCCTCCTCTCCTAGGAGTTGTAGGGTTTCTCTTTTTTTTTTTCTTTCTCGTATCTCAGCTACAAACTCAACTGAGGAGGGAGAGCGGGGAAGGCAGCTTGGCAGACACAGTGGGATGCTCTCAAAAGCTTTCCTATTGGATGCTGGGGAGCGTTCCTGTGTGGGCTTAGTCAGTACTGACGTCACCCATATGTGAAAATGAAATTCCTGCTGTTCCCGGAGATCACCTGTTACAGGTGAGTAGCTACCTTTATGGTGCCAATAGTGAGCAAGCAAATCTGTTCCATGTAGTTTTCCAGAATACACAGCTACCACTCAACTCTATGGTGGTATGGTTGAACATGTGTCTGATCAAGAGCCAGAAGACACACTCCTCTGTCCCCCCGGCAGGGAGTCCCACACCATGGATGCCTATGGTAGGAAATGTTTCCAGGGCTCAATGCTTGTGACCCGTATCCAGGCCTATCAGCTGTACATGGGCATGTACTTGAGAGACCTGGCAAAGGAGCTTTCCGGATTCTCAACTGGCCTGTCTGATGAGCCTCTCCAGTAGTTCTGGACCCTGGTATTGACAGTCGAGGAGTGCTTCAAATACATGACTCAGATGGCCTATGACTGCTTTGAATCCATGTCTAGAATGGCTGCAGTGGGCATTGATGCATGGCATGGCTACAGTCTTTAGACTTGGAGCAATGGGTTCAGGACAAGTTGGTCGATGTCCCATGCCGGAGAGAGAACCTCCTTGGCAAATCCATGATGGACAAGGTTGCAAAGTTGGAACCTGAGTTCATGATCAGAACCAGGCCTCCAGGAAGACTGCAGACCCTTCCCGATGGAAGGCTTTGTAGAAAAAGTCCTTTTTACCCCCAAAAAAGGAAGGCTTTTTGAACATACACCCAGCTCCCTAACAGGGACAGCAGGCCAAAGGTCAGGAGTACAGCCCTCGTAAGCCTGAAGCCACCAAATTCCAGACTGGGGGGAGCTTTAGACTCCTTGAGCATAGACGCTCTTCCGCAGGGTCAGGCGCTGGAGCATACAGGGGGATGTCTGGTCGTCTTTGCTTACCGGTGGCCCAGCATCACCACTGATGCTTGGGATCTGCAGTTGGTCAAGGAGGGCTGTCTCCTCCACTTCAAAAAGGCGCCACCTCTGTTCATTCTCAGGGAACCTCCTATGACTCTTCTTCACTGAGGGCTTCTGCAGCAGGAACTTGTGGGCCTGCTGGCAGAGCCCCCCTCCCCCCCTTACTTAGCGGGGAACCAGGTTGTACTCTCACTACTTCCTGTTTCCAAAAAGAATAGGAGGGTTTTGGACCATCTTAGACCTGCAGGATCTCAGTCTGTTCTTAGTGAACGAGAAGTTCAAAATGGTTTCCCTTGGAATGTTGTTGCCCTACCTGCAGCAGGGAGATTGTCTATACTCCTTGGATCTCAAAAATGCCTATACTCACATCCTGATGCATCCCTTGCACCGGTATTACCTCCACTTTGTCATTGGAGGGCAGCACTACCAGTACCATGTTCTGCTGTTCGGGCTGGCATTCGCCCCCTGGGTGTTCACAAAGTGCTTGGTGGTGGTCGCTGCTAACCTACGCCTCCAGGGGGTGTTTGTGTTCCCCTACCTGGACGACTGGTTTATAAGGGGTGGCTCCGCAGACAAAGTCAGTCAGGTGGGATGCCACACCATCCTCATCCTGGAACACTTGAGGTTTGTCATCAACTACCCCAAATCCCACCTGCAGCCTACTCAGCATCTGGAGTTCATAGGGGCCCTCCTGAACACGGTCCAGGCCAAGACCTTTCTTCCCATGGATCGAGCTCTGTGCTTGGCAGCCCTGGTGCAGGACCTGTAGGGTCACTCGACGGCCCCAGCGCACCTCATGCTGCACCTTCTGGGATACATGGCCTCGACTGTGCATGTCACGCCCAGTGCCCACCTCTGCATGCATCCGACCCAGTGGACTCTCGGCTTCCAAAGGGCTCAGTCAACGGGCAGCCTCCCTGACCGTGTCAGTGACTCTCTTAGTGGTGATGTCCCTCGATTGGTGGCAGCAGCCACGGCACTTCCTGGAAGGGATGCCTTTTATGTCTTTCCCCTCAGTTGACCCTCAGACACCTCTAAACTGGGCTGGGGGATCCACTGTTGTGGTCTATGGACCCAGGGCGTCTGGTCGGCAGAGGAGTGTCTACATCATTATCTTTATCTTTATTCTGAAGCTTGATTAACCGCCCTTCATAACATCAGGGTAGTGTACAGAGTTGCAAAATACACAGTGGCCAGAGACAGAAACTGAAAGGAAACTACAATTTTTATAGGAGAATATGCAGTCACACCCCAGTAGGAGAAGTAGAGAAGACAGAGCTAACTCTTACAGGTCGGAGTAGAGAAATTCATAGTCAAGACAGATGAGGTGTGTTTTGCGAAGAGCCTTAAATTTGAGATAGGACTGTTCTTGGCGGAGGGTAGGATGAGGGCGGGAGGCAGAATTTCAGGGGGAAGGAGCCAAAAAGAAAAATGCATCATGGTGAGTCTGTTCCAAATGGGCACGGGCCGGAGATGGGAGGTGCAAATGGTGATTGTGAACAGAGCGAAGATTGTGGGGCACGGCGTGATACTGTAAGGAGTCAGCCAGGTTTTGCGTGGTGTGAGTATGGAGAGCCTTATGGGTGAGAATCAGAAGTTTATAAGTAATCTGTTGAGAAGCTGGCAGCCAGTGAAAGTTGATGAGATGAGGTGTGATGTGAGCAAAATGAGTGGTATGTGAAAAGATTCATGCTGCAGTGTTTTGGATCATTTGAAGGTGATGGAGCTGATGTTGATGGAGGCCTGCGAAGATATTACAATAGTCAACCCGAGAAATCATCGGAGCGAGCAGGGTAAGGGCAGTTGGGGACAAGATATCACGAATGGCACAGATGTGGCGGAGAAAGAAATGAGAGCGATGGGATAGGGCGGAGATGTGATCTTGAAAAGATAAGACTGAATCCAGGATTACTCCAAGGTAGCACATAAATGACACCAGTGGGACTGGGGCACCAAGAAGAGTAGGGGAGAGTGCTGGGGGAAGATTGTCAAAAAGAAAACCATACCATGGAGGTTTTGGTAGGGTTAAGATGCAAGAGATTAGTACCCAGCCAGTCGGTAACACCAGAAAGGCAAGTGCTAAGAAGGGAGAGATCAGGGTTTATAGGAGAAGTGTGATGGATCAAAATAACATCGTCCACATAGTAGTAGGCGGAGATGCTGAATTGCTGCACCAGGAAGGTAAGGGGAACCAGAGATATATTGAAAAGCAGTAGTGCAAGGATAGAACCTTGGGGCACCCCACAGTGCAGAGGGACAAGCTCAGAAGTAGAGGAATCCAAAGAAACAGAGAACGATAGAGGAAAGAAAAGAATGGAACCACTGAAGCACAGTGCCCTGGAGACCCGCATCCCGAGAGAGAACAACAGTGTGATTAATAAGATCAAAAGCAGTGGAGAGATCCAGAGAGACAGCTATAGAGAAATTTGAAGTTCATTAAGCGGTGAAAGAAGAATGGTCTCTGTGCTATGGCCTGAATGGAATCCTGATTGTCGAGGGTCTAGAAAGTGGGTGGAGTCCAGATGGGAGGAGAGTTGGGAAAAACACCACCTTTTCAAGAGTTTTAGATATAAAGGGACGGTTAGAAACTGGACGGTAGTGAGCAGGAACACTGGGCTCAAGAGAAGGCTGCTTGAGGAGAGGACGGACCTGCGCAAGTTTCCAGGGCTTGGGGAAGGTACCAGATGAAAGACATGAATTGAGCATCGAAAGCAAAGGAGGAAGGAGAGCGAGAAAAAGTTACAAAACCAGTGTGAGAGGATTGGGTCAAGAGCACAGCTGGGCTTCAGAGTAGTGGAGATGGACTTGAGGTCAGAGGAGAGGATGGGCTGAAAAGAAGACCAAGTGTGGGACAGGGATGGGGAGGGAGGAGGAGAAAGTGGAGGAGGGGACGAGGGGGGACAATGGAAGCGAAGGAAGAGCGGAGATGATGGTTTTTGGTGACAAAGTGACTAGCCAGCTGTGAGACACTAGGAACCAAGGGGTGGGTGTTAAAAGGTAAAGGCTGGTGTAAGGTGGATAATGACTTCCTCGAGTTGAGCCATTGCGTTACACTCTGCAAGCCTTCCAACACCACTTTTTGAACCAGGTATTTCTGGTTCAGAAGACAATCAAGTGGCGATATTTTCTCTCAACAAACAGGGAGGCACTGAGTCGTACCTCTTGTGCGAGGAGGCAGTTCTTCTCTGGAACTTTGTCTGGGAGAACGGTATGCTGCTTCAGGCATTTTAACATCTGAGACAGGAGAATGTCCTCGTTTCACCTCAGTTGGGTTCTCCAGTCCCACGAGTGGAGGCTGAACCCTTGAGTACTGTCTTCCTGCTGTTTCTAATGTGGGGCTCTCCTACACTTGATCTCCAGGATACTTGCCCTGCATAGAGTAACAGCCGGCACATTCCTCCTGCTATGCAGAGAGAGGCCTACTGTATGTATACCTTCCGACCTCTGGTCTCCAAGACTCTTCTCAAGTTTCAATGGGATCGGGCCTCTGTAATCCTCATAGTCCCCAGGTGGGCCCGGCAGCCGTGGTTTCCCCTGCTGCTCCGTCTCTCTGGTGCCATCGATTGCTGTGGGCTGCGCTCTGGACCTGGTATCACAGGACAATGGCTCCCTCCTCCACCCTAGCCTCAGTTCCCTGCCCTGACAGCCTGGCTGCTGACAGGGTAGCCCTTGGCCATTGAAGATGTCCTGGCATTCCGCAATGATTCCATGAGACGAGCCTACACCTTCATGGCATCTGTTCTCTGTATGGTACACGGATAGGGGTGTCAACCCTTTGTCGTCAGTACCAACGGTGTTGCAGTACTTGCTGCACCTTTCCCAAGCTGTCTTGAAATCCAACCCTGTGAGAATGCACCTCATTGCGCTGGCAGCACACCATCATTCTGTGGACGGGCAACCTCTATCCTTCCATCTGCTCGTGGGCTGCTTTATGCGGGGTCTCCTGCTCATGCTGCTTCCCATTCATCCCCCAGTGATGGCCTGGGACCTGAATGTTCTGGGTAAGCTTATTGTTCTGTCCTTCGAGTCACTAGCCTTGTTTCACCTCACGTATCTCTCTTGGAAAGTGGTTTTCCTGGTGGCACTCACCTCTGCCCACAGGGTCAGTGAGCTGCAGACATTGGTTGCTCATGCTCCTTACCAGGTTTTACAGGAATAGGGTGCTCTTGCACAAGGATCTTCGGTTCCTACCTAAGGTGGTTTCCCCCTTTCACCTGAACCAAGAGATGGTCCTTTTTACTTTTCTTTCCCGACCTCATACGAGTTGGGCCGAGGCTGCACTCCACACTCTCGATTGTAAGAGGACATTGCAGCTCTTCATCTCCTTTGACTCCAATAGGCTTGGAATCATGGTCTCTAAGTGCACCCTGTCCACCTGAGTGGTGGACTGCATCTCCATGCACAGGCTGGTCTATCCCTGGAGCAGCATGTCACTGTGCACAAAATGGGAGTGATGGCAGTCTCAGTGGCTAACTTGTGCTCCATCTCCTTGTCGGGGATCTGTCGGTTGGCCACCTAGTCTCCTCGTTCTATACCTTCACAGTGCATTACTGCCTGGAAGGCAGACTCCTGGCGTGACTGCACCTTTGGCCAGACAATACTCCATCTGTTTGGGGATTAATGCAACTCCTTCCCTCCAACCCTTCTGTGAGTCCAGGCTACCAGAGAACTGCCTCCCTGGTTGAAATTTGAATCATGTCAGAGGTCTTGGGGCCAATCTGTGCCTTCTGCTGGCAATCACGGTTCAATTTTTTGGTTGTTTGTGGTCTTTTTACAGGTTGGTTCGGTAGCCTGTAGCATGGGAGTCCCGTATGTGAGTACTGTCTTCCTGCTTGTTCCCGGAGAAAGCCTCCCTGTGGAGTTTTTTCTTTTTATGCTTCTTTAAATTATGTCGGCATTCTGAGGTAAGATGGCATCTTTGGGTGAGAAGGTGACCATATGTGTGGTAGAATTCCCAAAGGCTTATTGTGAAAGATGGGGAGTGGATACCAAACAGGCTCAGTCAGTGCTGTCGTCACCCATATGTGAGGACTGATTTCTGCTGTTTCCAGAGAACACCTGCTACAGGTGAGTAACTACACTATCAGTTGGGACACTTTTCAGAGCACTTATCTGATTAGTAGGTGCTCGCGAACTAAGTGGATCACAGTGTGTGCAGCTTGTCCCCAAGAATGTGCGCTTTGCGTTTGCACACTGCATCCCTCTTAGCTTGAGTTTCGTTGCATGGTGCATTCGATTTTTGGAACACCCAGTCTATATACACCATAAAAGAACACTTGATAAGATAATAGGATTATTTATCTGAATATTCATTTCTTAATGTATAAGTACAGCTGAGTGAAAAAAGCAAACATTGTACTTATTGTTCAGATGCTGAGAGCAATCAGCAATTGGACCAATTTTTAAAACATCAATTAAGAGAAGTAATTGATATTAGAAGGAGGCTTGATGAAACTTTTGCACTGAACCAGTATGGCATTTCTTATCATAAATTTCTTGACTGACATGATTGGGACCAAGGAGGCTAGAGTTCAAATACGTTTTCTTTCCCCAATGCTTTGTGATATGGGGCAAGTCAAGTTCACCAATTGTTAGCTGCCTACTTAAACTGTAAGCCGTTTGGGGCAGGAACCTGTTTTACTATGTAATTCATTGCAAAATACACTGGTGTAGTATGCTCTATAAATAGCAAACACTTGAGGTTTTTTGAAAGTGAACATGTGAAGTTTTTGAATAACATGCTTGAATGTGTTAAAATTTTTATTAGTGATATTCAAAAGGGCTGTCTGGTAATGTTGGCCTCAGTGCAGATGATAAAAAAAAAATCTGCAATAGAGTAGACACCCAGGAAGGAATAGATAACAAGAGGAGGGTCTAGCAAAGCCTGAAGAATGGTCGAGAATTTGGCAGCTGAGATTTAACGCTAAAAAAATACAGGGTCGTGCATTTGGTTTTCAAAAATCCAAGCGAGAGGTACAGTATAAGGGGTGAAGTACTTCTGTCCACAAAAGAACGGGACCTGGGCATGATTGTTCCTTATCGTCCCTCCAGTTCAGTCCCTCACCTCTGGGTTGTGCACTCTGCTTGCAGCATGGGGACTGGGCATGTCAGAACTGTGACACCACTGTAGATATTCTGCTGGCACCTCCCACCAGCTCCCAGTGTGTCCAGTCTCCATGCAGCTGGAGGTAGTGCGCCTAGGTGCTGGGCTCACTAGAGGAGCTGATAAGGAGCTTTAGGCAGCTTAGCTAGGGTTTTTAGTTTTTCTTTTCTTCCTATAACATTTTTTTCTTTTGATCTGTAGCTTTAAAGCTCATTAAAGCTTGTTTAAAACCCCCCCAAAACAAAACAAAAAAAAGGGCTGAGAGGGGATAGGAAGGGATTTAGAGGATTCTCTTTTCTCCCTTTCATTTATTTCTGTCCCCGTTGCCTGCTCTCCCCTCCTTGTTGGCACGGAGGGGAGTTCTTTAGCAGGCTTTTCATCTCCTTACCGGCTCAGTTTTCTGTGCTGTAGATTTCCGGTCAGAAACTGTTGTCAGGCCTTGTTTCTCTGCTGCTGCTGCTGCCGGCTCACAGCCTTTCTCAGCTGTGCTGCTCACAGGAAGCCCGTTATTCTTATCGGGGTGCAGAGAGGTCTCGGAGGAAGAGGTGAGTGTTTAAATTTTTGCTGCTAGTGTCCTGTGAGCATTTTTGAGGCCTGCTGCCGCATGTGAAGCATGTTCTGTGGGTTAGCAGAGCTCGGGATCTTGGCGGGCCTTTATTTTTTCTTCACAGTGCTCTTTCTCTTTGCTGACAGCTTTCTTTAATTAATCCTTGTAGTTTTCTGCTTATTTGGAATTAATTTTGATTACTTTTAATTTTCAATGTTTTGGAGCTCTTAAAGGGCCAGTAAATAAAAGTTAAAAAAAAAAAACAAACCCCCCCCCCCCCCCCAGATTCTGCACCTTTTTGTTTAGTTACCCTTTTTGATGGTCTGCGGGAGCCATTTTCTTTACTATCCAGTCTCTCGGATCCCGTAGCACTAATGCCTACGCGGCCACAATGCCTAGTTTGTGGCACCCGTAGGGGCTCGGTCTTGGACGTGGGGATGTGTCGTGGCTGTGCATCTGAGGCGCTTACTATAGAGCAAAAAAATGCAGGATTGGTCTAAAGAAGGCACTGCTCTGGTGGCGCAGGGTGCTGCCACTACAGTGGAAGGGGAGTCTCTGCGGGAGTCTCCGTCCACTCGTCTTACTTCAAATTTGGCTTTGCCCGGTAATCCCGCCACTCCCATGGTGCCAGGGGCAGCTTTCAAGGGTTTCTACACAGATTTTGTGCTGCTGCTTCATCAGGCTTACTGCTTGCGGCAGCAGGGGGTAGTCGCGGATGCCTCGCTTCTTGGGGTGGCAGGAGGCTAAACGGCTACCAAAAGGTTCAGTGGTAGTGATGGGAGACCAGTTAAGAGGGCCCGGTCAGTGGAAGATCAGCCTCTTGTTGCGGACTGGCCGGATGCACAGGACTTTGAGCTGGAGACAGAAGCCGGGATGGAGGATTTAGAAGAAGGTGAGATTCAGGAACCTGAAGATCAAGCAAGGATTATCCAAGTCTTTCGAAGGGAGGCGCCAACAGCGCTCATTACGGAGTCCCTTCAGGCTCTCAACCTTTCGTCGGTGGTACCAGCGGAGGATGAGGGTTTGGAGGATCCTCTCATTCAGGCGGTACGAAAGTCTCAGGCGGTTTTCCCTGTTCACCGTGTGGTTAAGCAGATGATTCAGGATGAATGAGACGTGCCGGAGATAGGCTTGCGTGATGTAAGGTCCATGAATCGTCTCTATCCCTTGGCGGATCAAGAACGGGAAGTGTTTAGTTCTCCGCATATAGATGCGGCAGTTTCAGCGGTCACAAAGAAGACTATCATTCCAGTTGAAGGCAGTGTGGCTTTGAAGGACGTACAAGATCGGAAGGTGGACGCCTTATTGAAGCAAGCTTTTGAGGTTAATGCTCTGGCTCTGCAGGCCTCTATTTGTGGAGCTTTGGTTGCGAGAGCATGTCTTCGCTGGTCCCAGCATTTGCAGCAGCCAGTTCAGCAAACGCAGTAGCAGCTAGCTGATGTGGCAAGACTAGAGTCAGGTTGCGCATATTTGGCCGATGTCTACTGTGATCTTATTAGAGGTTTGGCGAATAGCATGGCTTCCTTGGTAGCCACACGCCGCTATCTTTGGCTCAGAACTGGGTGGCAGACAGTTCCTCCAAGTCACGTCTGAGCAAGTTTCCTTTTAAGGGGAAGCTGTTCGGAGAAGATCTTGATAAGCTGGTGTGACACCGAAGTTCTGCCCTATACCTTTAAAACACAGAAAGCTGCTGAGTTTGGCACAGATTCTGACAGGAAGGGAGATCAAAAGCTTCACAGTTACCATAGGCAACCAAAGCAGGCTGAGACACGAGGTCTGAGGGCACGCCTAGCCAACAAACACTCCCCAAGCAATGAAGAGAACAGTTTGCACATGTGCAGGAAAACGCCCCAACCATGTATAAGAAACGTGGTAGGCAAACAGAGTTAGATCGAGGAAGAGAGCTGGTAGGAGATCCAGCTGGAGTTGCAGTGAGAGAGGCTGAGTTGGACTCATGTGCTGATTCTGACGGTGGTTTTGGAGACTCAGAAGTTGAGAGTGATTTGGAAACTTGGCAAGTAAGGGAAGACTTGCAGCTCTCTAACAGAAGGTCAGAATACTCTCAGCCTAATGCTGTTTCCTTGGAGTCTTGGAATAGAAAGCCAAGCAGGGCTTTGAAAAGAGACAGAAAGCCGTTTACCAGCAGAGGGATTAACTGCAGGAAACCCTCACCTGTGACGCAGGAAGAATTTCCCAGACACAGAGGTCAGTGGGGAGAACGGAGAGCAGCTGATAAGGAACTCTGTATTACTGAAAGGCAGAATGGCCTAAGATATTTACAACCTTGGGAAAAGGAAAGTAAAGTGATTGAGGACATATGTATGAGTGAAGAAGATGATTGCATGTATTTAAAGCCTGGCAGAAAACTGCCAAGAGAGAGACCTATTAGAAACCGAACAAGGCAGTTTTACAAACTATCTGATAATTATTTGCCATACTGTGGAGAGAGTGGTGAAGAGAAGCCAGGGACTGATTGGAGAAGGTTCCAGACTCTCTGCCCTAAAGAAGATAAGATAGTTGATGAACCGATGTGCACGGAGCAAAGTGAATGCATTCCCTATGTTGAGGACATGGACTGTTCTTTATTAATAACTGATGAAACTCCTCTACGCTAGTAGAAGATAAGTGTGCCTGAGAGAAAGATAAACGTGCACAGAGGGAACTGCCGTTACCTGATTTCTGTTTGTTATAATTATTGGTTCTGTTCAAGCAAGAAGCTGTCTTTTCCTTTCACC
Organism: Ichthyophis bannanicus; assembly: GCA_033557465.1. Classification (NCBI taxonomy): domain Eukaryota; kingdom Metazoa; phylum Chordata; class Amphibia; order Gymnophiona; family Ichthyophiidae; genus Ichthyophis; species Ichthyophis bannanicus. Next base: position 407,649,878 of record CM066034.1, on the reverse strand, counting down.
TTTTTTTTTTTTGCCAGAAGCATGGCTGCCTCTTAAGTTTGGTATTTTTGTACTGTTTTGAAAATCCAGCAAACCCTGGGAGGGGAATAAATCCTTATTTAAACCTGACCACTCCGTCTCAACTACACTTTCTTTCATAGAAGGGTCAGGCCCAGCAGTGTGCCTAGCTATCCACTACTAGTTCAGCCACTGCTGGTGACACTGGTCAAGGATTTGGGGGATTCTAAAGAAGGTCGCTTGCTGGAGGATAAACCCTTTATTTCTTGTAAGTTTACAGCCATGGAGGGTCAAGAAACAAAGTTGGGAATTTGGCCATTGATGCAAGCGGGCACAGATAGATACTATGTTTAAAAGGATCTTTCATTAAGTAGCCCATCAGTCTGAGGCCTTTCCGCAATTTCTAAGAATAATTTTAAACTCTCTCTTTAGGTGATTGTTGATATTGGAGTGACAGCTACTTTTCTAGAGGAGGATAAACCAAAGTAGGGCCGAGCCCCGTTACCTTCCCGTGGGCAACCTTGGGATTTCAGGTGTTTTCCTACCTCCCGTTTGGGGGGTTTTCAAAGAGGACGGTTTTCCTCTCGAGGGCAAAGTTTTAGAGGATTCCAGGGAGCGGGCAGAGGATTTACTAGTCCCTCTTCCTTGGTTTTTCGGAAAGTGCAATGAAGCGAGGTGGACCCAGGCAGGAATTCAGCTGGTAGGGGGTCGACTTCGGGAGTTTCTTCCAGCCTGGGTCCAGATGACATCCGATCAGTGGGTGTTGGTCGTTCACGAAGGTTATTCTCTCCAGTTTGCTCGTCCAGTGGTCGACTCTTTTGTCATGTTGCTGTGCAGGGGGCAAGAAAGGACGATTGCTGTACAGGAGACTCTAGCTCGTCTTTTGCAGCTGGGAGCAGTGGTTCCAGTTCCGCGAGAGCACTATTGTATCAGTCAATATTCAATTTACTTTGTGGTGCCAAAGAAAGACGGGGCCTTCCGCTCGATTCCGGATCTCAAGGGGGTAAACCACTGTTTGCGGGTACCTCATTTCCGAATGGAGACCTTAATGTTCGGTGTTAGTGGCGGTTTGTCAAGGGGAGTTCTTGACGTCTCTCGATCTCACTGAAACATATTTACACATTCTGATCAGGGCCAGAGCATCGGAGGTTTCTAAGATTTGCGCTACCATGGGGGCATTTTCAGTTTCAGGCATTGCCCTTCGGTCTGGCGACAGCTCTGCACACCTTCACCAAGGGTTATGGTGGTGGTGGCGGCTGCTCTTCGGAAGGAGGGAGTATTAGTTCATCCCTATCTCAACAACTGCTTGATTCAAGCAAAGTCCAGGGCCGAGAGTGTATGAGTGACAGACAAAGTAGTAGAGCTCCTGCAGAGGCTCGGTTGGGTGGTCAATACGGCCAAGAGCCGATTGGTTCTGATGCAAGTTCTAAAGTATTTTGGAGTTCGCTTCGACACTCGTGTGGGATAGGTTTTCCTGTCGGATCTCCAAGCCCAGGGCCTGTGGGTTCTGGTGCGCGATTTTTTGCGGACTCCTGCACCATCGACCTGGCACTATCTCCACGTGTTAGGGACAATGGCAGTGACTCTGGAAGTTGTGCCATGGGCCAGAGCTCACATGCGTCCCTTAAAGAGGTCGCTGCTCCATCGATGGTCTCACCAGAACGAGACTCTGTCCAAGCGCCTCCCCTGTCCATTGCAGGTCAGGAAGTCTCTTCAATGGTGGGTTCATCCACAGAATCTTGCGGCGGGCATGCCTCTCGAACAACCACAGTGGATGCCAGTGTTAACGGATGTAAGTCTCGCAGGATGGGGAGCTCATTGCGGAGAGCTCTTCGCGCAAGGCGGCTGGACCAAACAGGAAGCCAAATGGTCCATCAATCGGCTGGAGTTGCGAGCGGTAGCTCTAGCACTTCAGGCCTTCGAATCCACCTTACAGGGTCAAGCGTTTCGCGTGCTCTCGTAAATGATGCAATGGTTGCGTACCTCAATCGTCAAGGGGGCACGGGAAGCGCAGCTCTGGAAATGGAGGTGAAAAGTCTCTTCAATTGGGTAGAGCCTCGGCTTCAGGCTCTGTCGGCGGCGCACATTGTGGGAACAGACATTGTGACGGCGGATGTTCTCAGCCGGGTTCGAGTGGATCCTGGAGAATGGGAGCTTCTTCCGGAGGTATTTTCTCAATTTGACCTCAAGTGGGGATCTCCAGTTATGGACATCATAGTGACCTTTCGGTCTGCCAAAGCCAGCTTTTACAGCAGGTGACGAGAACGAATGTTGGAAGGTCTAGATGCCTTACTCCAAAAATGGCCCGCTCACGGTCTCCTCTTCACATTTCTCCCTTGGGCGCTCATAGGATGAGTGGTACAGCGAATCGAGGCTCATTGGGGAAGATTGCTTCTAGTAGCTCCAGATTGGCCTCGTCTGTGGTATGCCGATCTGGTGCATCTGCACGACGGGGAACTGTGGCGGATGCCACTAAGGGAGGATCTGCTGCTTCAGGGTCCTCTACGAATGCCTTGGGTACATCGGTTCTCGCTGATGGCTTGGCCATTGAAAGGGCTCGGTTAAGGAAGAAGGGTTATTCCATGGCGGTGATCGACACCTTGCTTCTGGCCAGAAAGAGGTCCACTGCCTTAGCATATATACGCGTCTGGCGTGTTTTTGAGGACTGGTGTGCTCAACGTCGGTTTCTTCCGGTCTCAGTATCTGTACTAACAGTGTTGAGTTTCTTGCAAGACGGGTTCGATAAGGGATTGGCTGCCAGTTTGTTAAGGGTGCAGTTGGCAACTATTTCTTGTTACCGAGGAAAGGTGCAAGGAGTTCATTTGGGGGTACATGCCGATGTGCATTTTTTGAGAGCGGTATCCCGTCTACATCCTTCGCGCAGGGTAGTTTCTCCTCCGGGGGATCTCAATCTGGTTTTAGGAGCCTTGACAAGGGAGCCTTTGCATCAGGCTTCCCTAAAGGATTTGACTTTGAAGACAATATTTTTGGTAGCCCTTTGCTCTGCACGTCGAATCTCTGAGTTGCAGCTTTGTCCTGTCGGGAACCGTTTCTGACTTTTTCTAGGGAAAAAGTGGTGTTGCGTTCCATACCATCTTTCCTACCAAAGGTAGTTTTGCCATTTCATGTGAATCAGTCGGTCTCTTTGCTCTTTGTTTTGGGGGAGACCGCGTCAGACCGTAGTTTGCATTTGTTAGACATTAAGAGGATACTTCGGTGATACTTGAAGGTCTCGGAGTCCTTCTGCAAGTCTGATGGTTTGTTCGTTCTCTTTGGTGGGCCGCGTAAAGGTGAAGCGGCGGCCAAAGCTTCAATTTCCAGATGGGTTCGTGAAGCAATAGCGTCAGCTTATATCTTGCAAGGTTGTCATTTGACTAGAGCACAAGCAGCTTTGTGGGTGGAGCATAGCTTAGTTCCGCCAGTTGAGATTTGCAGAGCAGCCACTTGGTCTTCCTTGCATGCTTTTAGTAAACATTACCACCTGGATGTTCAAGCGGCAGGAGATGCCTGTTTCGGGTCGGCAGTTTTGCAGTCCGGGTGGACAGGTCCCTCCCAATAGTTTACTGCTCTGTTACATCCCAGAGGTGAGGGACTGAACTGGAGGGATGATAAGGAAAGATAAATTAGACTTACCTGCTAATTGTTGTTCCTGAGGAACTCCAGTTCAGTCCCGATTCCCGCCCAGGGGTCTTTTGGTCAGCTTCCGCAAAGCATGCTGTGTGATGCGCGGTGACCACAATCCAGTAGAAGTTCAGCAAATGTGCTCTCTATTCAGGTAAAGTATATCTTGTATTCTTTCTTCTCTCTCCTTTCTGTCCTGTTTCTGCAAATGGGAGAGGGAGAGTTATCCTCTCATTTACGGGGTTTTAGTTCTGTGTTAGAGTTAAATTGTATTTAATATTATAGCTACTTATTTGTTGCTGCTTTGAGTCTGCTTTGTCATTAGATCAATGGGAGCTGGTGGGAGGTGCCAGCAGGATATCTACTGTGGTGTCACAGTTCTGACATGCCCAGTCTCCATGCTGCGAGAAGAGGTGCACAACCCAGAGGTGAGGGACTGAACTGGAAGGACGATAAGGAAAAACAATTAGCAGGTAAGTCTAATTTCTCTTTTCTGATTTTAAGGTGGCTAAACAGTTAGAAAAGGCTATGGCAAAAGCCAGAAGGATGTTAAGGTGCATAAGGAGAGGAATGGTTAGGAGAAAGGAAGAGGTGATAGTGCCTCTATATGAGTCTTTGGTGAACTTCATTTGGAGTATTATGTGCAATTATGGAGACCGCACCTTCAAAAGGATATAAACAGAATGGAGTTGGTGCAGAGGGTGGCTACCAAAATGGATTTTGGGCTTCATCATAAGGCATGTGGGGACAGACTTAAAGATCTTAATAAGTACACTTTAAAGGAAAGGCAGGATAGAGGAGATATGACAGAGATGTTCAAATTCCTCAGTGGCATAAATGCACAGGAGGAGAGCCTCTTTCAATTGAAAGAAAGCTCGGCAATGAGAGAGCATAGGATGAAGGTGGAAGGGGAAAGACTCAGGAGTAATATGCGGAAATATTTCTTTATGGAAGAGTGGTAGATGCTTGGAATAGACAAAAGGACAGTATCTGAATTCAGGAAAGCATGGGACCAACATAGAGGATCTCAAACCCCCCCCCCCCCCCAAACAAAAAACAACAACAAAAAAAAACGGCACTATAGTAGTTGATATGGAAGGGCAGACTGGATAGGCCATATGATGTTTTTCTGCTGTCATGTTTCTGTTTTGTTACATTAAGATATTACATAGTTACCAAACTTAACATTTTTATTTTCTTAGGTTTTATAAATTCAAACTTAATAGATATCCAGTCACCACCTAATATTGGTCTTCGTCGCAATGGTCAGATTGAAGGGGTTCGTCAAATGCATCAGAATGCACCACGAAGCCAGATAGCCACAGAGCGGGACCTGCAAGCCTGGAAACGAAGAGTTGTTGTCCCTGAAATTCCACCAAGTATGAGCAGGTATGTTGTGATAAGTGTGTGGACATTTGTTTCCCAAAAATGTTTAAATATTTATTTTACCATTTTTTACCTGTCCTGTATACACACTGCTAAATTTAATTAACTTAAGTTTAGGGTTTATTAAAGTTAGTTGAAGGAGGGTGGGGGAAATTGAAATAAAACATGTTTTTACAAATGTTGATTAGGACTTTCAAGGCCATCCAACCTGCGGCCCACTTGAGATTTTTATCAAAAATTATTACCCGTGTAGCTAGGGCTGGCTTATCCACTAGACGGCCACCTAAGATGGCCAACCTGGGTGGACAGCTTTGTGCCGTCACTTTATTGCTTGCTGCAGGCCATGTAATTCGGCACACATGACCTGCCACTTCTGATCCCTCTCAGATGCAACTTGCTATCTGAGGAAGGTCAGAAGTGGCAAGCCATGTGTGCTGAAGCACATGGTCTGTTGTGGGCAACAAGGCTTTTAAAATGCTGTCTCTGCTGCCACCCGCCTCTCCTCTGGGGCGGAATCGGCAGCAGCTTGATTGGGGGGGAAGGCAGCAGAAACCCTTGGGCCAGCCCTGTATGTAGCTAGTAGAGATTATGATACATTATGGAGCTATTTGGTGGGTATGAAGTCAAAATTTCAGAACAGCCAAACATTTTGATTAGTATAAATGATGCTCTAACAGGCTAAAAATTCATGTGACCCACATATAGATTTCTTATTACATGGTCCGTTGCTGAAAAACATAGACACCCCTAATCTGTTATCTAGGACAAGGATGGGCAGTCTTCTGGGTCCAAGGGCAACATTGGGGACCTAGTCTGGAGGGGCTGAGGGGTTTGCTGGGAGGTCTGAATGAGGAGCAAGGAAGGGTGTCATTTCCTCTCCTAACCCCCCCATAGGTCCAATGAGCTAGTTACATCTGTGGCTAGATGATGTCATGACAGCACACCACCTGATCTCCAGGAACAAGCAGGAATGTAATCTTCACATATGGGTATCGTCGGTACCGACGGAGCCTGCGCGGGAACGCTCCCCAGCGTCCAATTAGGAAACTTTTGGGAGCACCCCACAGCACCTGCATGCTGCCTCCCCGCCTTTCCCAACTGTGTCTCCCCAGTTCTTCGTTTTCCGCGGAGCCGGTAGGTCGCATTTCCTGTCACCGCAGAAAATATCCCATTTATTCTTTTTTGTGGTCACGTCTGCCTTCCTTCGACGCTACACCGGTACCGCCGGTTCTTTCTTTCTCTTCCTTAAAAAAAAAACAAAAACAAAAAAAAAAACTTTTCCTGGAGTCTTCCAGCTTTTTTCTCCTCTGGTGCCACGCGCCATTTTGGGCACTAGGCCCAACTTTCCTCTACAATGGAAAAAAACGCTTCGGGTTTTAAAAAGTGTTCCAAGTGTGGCGGTACCATCTCAGTCACCGACACCCATGAGTGGTGCCTCAAATGTTTAGGTCCTGACCACTCTATCTCCGAGTGTTTTGCCTGTGGGATGATGTCGAAGAGGGGTCGGCAAAACTGAGCTGCTATACTTAGCACCCTTTTTCCCTCCGATGCAGCATCTGTGGCATCAACATCTTCCAGGGCTTTGTCTTCCTCCCATGGATCTCAGGTAACTAAACATAAGTCTAGCCGGTCCTTAAAGGGTAGATCTCCTAAGTATCGAGATGCCTCTGGCGTTGCCCTTGAGGGTTCTGTACTGGCAAAATTGCCCCGGTGGGAGGCTTCGGCTTCCAAAGCACCATCAGGGCTCCAGGATGTTCTCGAGGCCCCAACCTCGGCAGAACTACTGGTGCCATGCTTTGGGGTACCGGCCCCTTTGTCTGGTACTGATACCCAGGCATCTGTGGCGTCGATAGACCAGAGATTCTTGGCTATTGAACGCAGTCTGGCGGCTCTTCTCTCGGCATCGATGCCCCTGAAACCGCTTCAGACAATTCAACCGGTACCGTAACCGGCACCTACATTGGTACCGGGGCCAATTGCATCGACGTCGGCAGGTGGACTACCGGTAACGATGTATGCTGTGCCCTCCGGTACTGACAAGTTGGTACCGGATCCTCTCGATACCGACTTCGATCGGTGCCAGTATCGTGCGCTGCACGATTACCCGGACAGGAGATACTTTGAATCCTCCAACGAGTCTGAAGACTCTGACAGCTCTGTTGATACCAGAGTATTTCTTCTTGAGGATTCTTCCTCTCCTAAACGTAGGATATCTCCTCCAGAGGATATATCCTTCCGTGATGTGGCTCGAGGTCTTTCCATCACAGTGGCTCCTGAAATAGAGCCTAGGGCGAAGGAATTTGAGATTTTGCAATATCCTAAAGCTCCCAAAGAAACAGCTACTTTGCCTGTTCATGAGATCTTGCATGATCTCATGCTAAGGATGTGGGAAACACCTCTCACCACTTCTCTTCATTCTCGTAGGCTCGATACCATGTCCTGGATTTCAAAAAACTCAGCTGCCCCACCATTCCATGGTGGTGGAATCAGCTATGAGAAGGATCAAGAGTGCAAAAGGACATGCATCTAATCCTCCAGGACGTGAATGTAGAACTCTTGATGCCTTTGGGTGTCGAACCTTCCAGGCCTCTATGCTTTCTGCCAGGATTAGTTCCTACATTTTATATATGGGAATGTTCCTTAAGGAAGTTACAGGAGATCTAGAGCTTATTACCTTGCACTTATCAGACATGCTCAGGATGTTTCCAAATTCGTAAATCGTGCAGCTTTTGATTGTTTTGAGTGCATAAGCAGAACTTCTGCTATTGCCATAGGCGCACGTAGGATTGCCTGGCTCCAGGCATCTGACTTGGAACTTTGGGTATAGGACAAACTGGGGAATAACCTTGCACAAGAGAGAATCTCTTTGGCAAAAATTGGCAAGAGAATGCTAATGAGCTAGATGCTGATAATCTAACCTTGGATAGATTATCAAAATCTACAGCTGATCCTGCAAGGAAAAAGTCCTACAAAAAACCATTCTTCACTAGAAAGAAGTTCTACCCCTGCTATACCCAGCAAGGGCATCGTTCAGGTCAATCTGCCCAAAAGGGTCAGCAGCATCCTAAACAAAGAAAAACAAAGGCTGCTAAGCCTCAACTGGCTCAGCAGACTCAGCCTCCAAAGGGGCTTTGACTCCCATCTAGAGAACTTTGTCTTCCTGGCCCTGAACAGGCCAGAGTCTTCCACCATTCCAGGAAGGTTATGTTATTTTGCCCCCAGATGGGGTCATATAACAGCAGAAAGTTGGACTCTCTCCATTGTAAGAGAGGCATACAAGCTTCACTTCCTCAGCATGCCCCTTCCTACAATGGTAAGACAGTTCAATTCTCAGACCTCTCTCAACTCCCAGTTAGATGATGAGGTCAGTCTGCTTCTTGCCCAAGGGGCAATAGAAGAAGTACCTATTCATCAACAGGGTGCAGGGTTCTATTTCCCCTTTTTCCTTATTCCAAAGAAAACAGGAGGGCACAGACCCATTTTGGACCTCAGAGAATTGAACAAATTACTGTTCAAAGAGAAATTCAAAATGATTTCTCTGGGAACTCTACTGCCATACCTTCAGAATCAGGATTGGTTTTGTTCTCTAGATCTCAAGGATGCGTACACTCATGTTCTCACCCATCCAACTCACCAAAGGTTTCTTCGCTTTTTATTTCAAGGGAAGCACTACCAATACAGAGTTCTTCCTTTTAGCCTGGCCTCGGCACCAAGGGTGTTCACAAAATGCATGGCTGTGGTGGCAGCATTTCTCCGCACCCTAAAAATATTCGTCTTCCCTTACTTGGATGATTGGCTCATTCGAGCCCCATTAGAGCCAGAGGCCAGGATTTCTTTGTCTCGCACAATGCGTATCCTTCAATATTTGGGACTTGTCATAAACTTCCCAAAATCCAACCTAGCTCCCACTCAGTCTCTAGAGTTCATAGGAGCCCTGCTGGATACCAGACAGACAAGGGCTTATCTTCCACAGGCCCTCTGCCTTCGTATTGTGCAGTTAGCTTCCCAAGCAATGCTAAAGTCTCACCTCACTGCTCGGGAAATGTTACAATTGCTAGGCCACATGGCATCCACCGTGCATGTGGTCCCTTATGCCCGCCTCCATATGAGGGCAGCCCAGTGGACTCTATCCACTCAGTGGACTCAGGCGTCAGGTTGCCTGTCAGAAAAAATAGCAACCTCAGATCGTCTTATTTTGTGTCTCCAATGGTGGCAGTCACCCCAGAATCTGTTGGTGGGGTCCCCTTTTCAGCAACCCCCACCTCAAGTAACTCTAACAGATGCCTCACAGGTGGGTTGGGGTGCCCATTTGCAAGGCCTCCCTACCCAGGGTACCTGGACTCCACAGGAGACTGATCTCCACATCATTCTCCTAGAGCTCAGAGCAATCTTCCTTGCTCTTCGAGTGTTTCACACCCAGCTCAGCTACAAAACTGTCCTAATTCAAATGGACAACCAGGTAGCCATGTTCTATGTGAACAAGCAGGGCGGAACAGGCTCTCTGTCGCTCTGCAACGAAGCTTTGTGACTTTGGGCCCTCACCAGAGAGCATCAGATTCATCTCCTTGCAGTGTATCTTCCAGGCATTCAAAACTCTTGGGCAGACAGACTCAGTCGAGTTCTGCTTCCACACGAATGGTCTCTCCATGCAGACCAGGTGGCCAAAGTTTTCCAGTTTTGGGGAACCCCAGACATAGACCTCTTTGCAAGTCCGCTGAATGCCAAACTTCCCCAGTTCTGTTCCAGAATTCCAGCTCAGGGTTGTCAGGCCACGGATGCTTTCCTCCTCCATTGGAGTCGGGGCTTTCTGTATGCCTTCCCACCCATTCCCCTAATTCCCAGAACCCTATTCAAGCTTCAGAGAGACAGAGGCCGTATGATTCTCATAGCCTCACATTGGCCACGACAAGTGTGGTACCCTCTGCTCTTACATCTCTCTCAAGCTCCATCTTTGGAGCTAGGATCTGCTGCAGATCTCCTATCCCAGGAGGACGGGATGCCGTGGCATCCCAATCCCCAGTCTCTACATCTCGGGGCCTGGTTGCTGAAAGCCTAGAACTTCATGGTCTTAGCCTTTCTCAGCAAGTAAAGGATATCCTTTATGCTTCCAGGAAACCATCCACAAGATGCTCTTATGCTTTCAAGTGGAAAAGATTTACCATATGGTGTTCGCAGAAGGGTCTTAACCCTCTTGCAATACCTCTGGAATCATTACTGGAATATCTCCTTCATTTGTCTAATGCAGGGCTTAAGACTAATTCAGTGAGAGTTCATTTGAATACTATTGCAGCTTCTCTCAAACCTTTAAATGGGCAACCTATTTCCTCTCATCATATCATAGTGAGATTTATGAGAGGCCGCCTTCTAACTAATCTTCCCATTAAGCCACCACTGGTGGCATGGGATTTAAATCTGGTTCTTGGCCAGCTCATGAAGCCACCTTTTGAACCATTAGCCACTACCTCTTTAAAATTCCTTTCCTGGAATGTTATTTTTCTTATTGCAATCACATCAGCATGTCGCATTAGTGAGTTGCAAGCATTGGTGGCTGATCCTCCTTATACAAGGTTCCATCATGATAAGGTAGTCCTTAGGACTCATCCTCACTTTATGCCAAAGGTGGTTTCACCTTTTCATTTAAACCAAGCAGTTTACCTTCCTGTTTCTTTTCCCAAGGCCTCATGCCTCTAATGCAGAAAGGAATCTTCATACTTTGGCCTTTTACTTGCAAAGGACGCAGCAACATAGAAAGTCCTCCCAACTCTTTGTTGCTTTTGATCCTAGTCATTTAGGGCTTCCAGTCTCCAAAAGGACACTGTCTAACTGGATTGCACAGTGTATATCTTTTGCCTATCGGAGAAAGAACCTTCCTCTTGAAGACCATGTCACAGCGCACAATGTGAGAGCCATGGCAGCCTCTTATGGCTCATCTTCACTCTGTGTCTATCGACGACATCTGTCGAGCAGCTACCTGGGCCTCAGTTCATACCTTCACAGCCTATTACTGCTTGGACAAGGACTCCCGCTGGGATGCCTTGTTTGGTCAGGCTATTCTTCAATACCTGTTCCATACTTAATCAACTCCTTCCCACCATCCCTGTTAGGATGCCAGATATCCATGGGGGGAAGTGGAGCCCTTTCAAAAGGGCACCACAACTTCTGGGGTTTCTCCCTGGCACCTGTAGCTAGGGAGTCCCCCATATGTGAAGACTACATTCCTGCTTGTTCCTGGAGATAGCATAGTTACTCACCTGTAACAGGTGATTTCCAGGAACAGCAAGAATTTAGTCTTCACAACCCACCCACCTCCCCTAGGAGTTGTATCTCTCTTTTTCTCGTTCCCTCTCTTTGTCTCAGCTTTAAACTCAACTGGGGAGAGACAGTTGGGAAAGGCGGGAAGGCAGCACGCAGGAATTGTGGGGTGCTCCCAAAAGCTTCCTAATTGGACGCTGGGGAGCGTTCCCGTGCAGGCTCAGTCGGTACCAATGATACCCATATGTGAAGACTAAATTCCTGCTGTTCCCGGAGATCACCCGATGCAGGTGAGTAAATATGCTTTATCACCACTGTGGGCTGGATTTAAAGCTCACGGGACATTTTTTGCCACCTTTAATGATAGGGATGCCTCTGTTGGCCTAGTTGTCACATAAAAAGGAAAATAAGGTGATATTTTTTTATTGTATTATGTTTAATACATTTTTGGACTAGCTTTCAAAGGTAAAAATCTTCTTCAGGTCAGAACTGTATGGTATAGTTGCTCATACTGTCCTGACGTGAAGAAGATTTTAAACTTGAAATGCTAGTCCAAAAATGTATTAAGTTATGTTTTTTTTTTTTTTTTAAACTACCATGGAAGTCATCTGTTAATTTTGGATAAAAGTACTGGTGATGCTGATTGATCTGGTGTCCTCTGCACTGTGGATTCCAGACCTTCTGGCAGCAGAACAGGCACCATAAGCTCACCTCTTCTTGGAAGGAGTTTGGAAACCTTCCAGGGCACTTCCTTTCCTAGAGTTTCTTAAGAGCATGTTGCACATGGAATGAGACCTGCCTGACTCCCTGTTGAAAATGGTCAGGGTCATGAGCAAGCTTTATGCTCTTCCTCAGGAGGATTTCAATGCTTGACTACATTTGCCCCAGGTGGACATGCATGTAGTAGCTATCACTAAGTGCACCACCATTCTGGTGGATGGAGGTGGAACACTAAGAACAGTTGGATCGCAAGGTTGAGGCACTCCTGAAGAGCCAGTTTTCAACTTTTTTGTAATTCACCATACGGTGATTTGTGGAGATCTTATGGCTCTTGCCCTCCTCCATTGTATTGTCACTCCCTCAGAATGACACCTCAGTCCTTCTGGATCCAGCATCCGCCTTGTTTGATGCCATGTATGATCTGGTCCACCTTGTTGCCTAAAGATATTGGGTTATCTCCAGGAACAAGCAGGAATGTAGTCTTCACATATGGGTATCAGTACCGAAGGAGCCTGCGCGGGAACGCTCCCCAGCGTCCAATTAGAAAGCTTTTCGGAGCATCCCACAGCGCCTGCGTGCTGCCTTCCCACCTTTCCCAACTGCCTCTCTCCAGTTCTTCATTTTCCGCGGAGCCAGCAGGTCGTCGTTCCTGTCACCGCAGAAAATGTTTTCCTTATTCTTTCTTTTTTGTGGTTGCGTCTGCCTTCCTCGACACTATACCGGTACCGCCGGTTCTCTTTTCTTTCTTTCGTTTAAAAAAAAAAAATTCTATATTTTTCCAAACTTTTCTTCCAGGTGCACGCGCCATTTTGGGCCTTAGGCCCAAAATTTCCTCCACTATGGAAAAACCCGCTTCAGGTTTTCAAGAAGTGCACCAAGTGTGGCGGTACCATCTCCGTCACAGACACCCATGAATGGTATCTTAAATGTTTCGGTCCTGACCACTCCATCGCTGAGTGTATGGCTTGTGCCATGCTGTCCAAGAGGGGTCGACAAAACCAAGCTGCTAAGCTCAGTGCCCTTTTTACCTCCGATGCAGCTTCTGTGGCATCGACGTCTTCCAGGGCTTTGTCTTCCTCCCATGGATCTCAGGTAACTAAACATAAGTCTAGCCGGTCCTCAAAGGGTAGATCTTCTTCCAAGCATCGAGATGCCTCTGGCGTTGCCCTTGAGGGTTCTGTACCGGCAAAATTGCCCCGGTGGGAGGCTTCGACTTCCAAAGCATTATCGGGGCTCCAGGATGTTCTCGAGGACTCGACCTCGGCAGAACTACTGGTGCCATGCTCTGGGGTACCGGCTGCTTACGGTACTGATACCCAGACATCGGCAGCGTCGATAGACCAGAGATTCCTGGTTATTGAACGCAGTCTGGCGGATCTCCTTGTGGCATCGACACCCTTGGAACCGCGTCAGACAGTTCAACCGGTACCGGTACCGACGCCGGTACCGGTATCAGTACCGATAGCATCGACATCGGTATCGGGTTTGCTGGCACCCAGTCATGCGATGCCTTCTGGTGCCGATACACCGGTACCGATTGCCCCTGGTAACGACTTCGGTCGGTACGGGTATCGGGCTGTTCAAAAGCATCCAGACAGACAGTACTTTGAATCCTTGGAGGACTCCGAGGATTCTGACAGCTCTGCCGGTACCGGTATACTTCTCCCGGAGGAGCCTTCCTCTCCTAAACAGAGGATGTCTTCTCCGGAAGATATCTCCTTTCAGGATTTCATCAGGGATGTGGCTCGAGGTCTGTCCATTACTGTGGCTTCTGAAACAGAGCCCAGAGCAAAGGAGTTGGAGATTCTTCAATATCCCAAAGCTCTTAAGGAGGCAGCTACTCTGCCCATCCATGAGATTCTACATGATCTCATGTTGAGAATGTTGGAGACACCTCTTACCACCTCTCCTCACTCTGGCAGACTGGATACCATGTATCGAGTCCCTCCTTGTCCTGGTTTCCAGAAGACTCAGCTTCCTCACCACTCTATTGTAGTGGAATCAGCTATGAGAAGGATCAGGAGTGCAAAGATGCTTGCCTCTAATCCTCCAGGACCTGAGTGTTGAACTTTGGATGCCTTTGGACGTCGTATGTTCCAGGCTTCCATGCTTTCAGCCAGGATCAGTTTCTATATTCTATATATGGGAATGTTCCTTAAAGAAGTCACAGGAGACTTGGAGGTTTTAAGCCTCCTTCTTCCTGAGGACAAGAGACAGGATTTTCTCACACTAGTTAAACATGTTCAGGATGTTTCTAAGTTTGTCAATCATTCTGCTTTTGACTGTTTTGAGTGCATAAGCAGAACCTCTGCCATTGCCATTGGTGTACATATAATTGCCTGGCTCCAGGCATCCGATTTGGAGCTCTGGGTGTGGGACAAACTGGGAAATATCCCTTGTACAGGTGAGAACCTATTCTGCAAAAATTGGCAAGAAAAAGCCGATGAGTTGGATGCTGACAACTCCACTTTGGATAGGTTATCCAAAGCCACAGCTGCAAGCCACAGCTGCAAGAGAAATTTTTCAAGACACCTTTCTTCTCTAAAAAGAAGAGGTTTTATCCCTCTTATTCCCAGCAGGGACGTTCTGCAGGTCAGCCTGTCCGGAAAGGTCAAGTCTCAGCCTCCACAAGGCCTTTGACTTTCAACTAGAGAACTTAGCCTTCCTGGCCCTCAATGGTCCAGAGCCTTCCACCATTCCAGGAAGGTTGTGTCACTTTGTCCCCAGATGGGGGTAGATAGCAGCAGAACATTGGACACTTTCCATTATAAAAGAGGGGTACAAGCTTCACGTTCTGAGCATGCCCCCCCTCCCATAATGGTAAGACAGTTCAATTCTCCGACCTCTCTCTTCAACCTGTTAGATCAAGAGGTCACTGTGCTTCTTGCCCAAGGGGCAATAGAAGAAGTACCCATTCATCAACAGGGTACAGGGTTTTACTCCCCCTATTTCTTCATCCCGAAGAAAAGAGGGGGACACAGACCTATTCTAGACCTCAGAGAATTGAACAAATTCCTGTTCAAAGAGAAATTCAAGATGATTTCTCTGGGAACTCTGCTGCCATACCTTCAGAGTCAGGATTGGCTTTGTTCTCTAGATCTCAAGGATGCGTACACTAATCCAACCAAATCACAGAAAGTTCCTTCGGTTCCTTTTTCAAGGAAAGCACTACCAATACAGGGTGCTTC
This sequence comes from Ichthyophis bannanicus, assembly GCA_033557465.1. Classification (NCBI taxonomy): domain Eukaryota; kingdom Metazoa; phylum Chordata; class Amphibia; order Gymnophiona; family Ichthyophiidae; genus Ichthyophis; species Ichthyophis bannanicus. Next base: position 407,634,714 of record CM066034.1, on the reverse strand, counting down.
CTTTTGGCCTGGCCTCAGCACCAAGAGTGTTCACGAAGTGCATGACTGTGGTAGCAGCATTTCTCCATACTCTAGGGATATTCGTCTTCCCCTACTTAGACGACTGGCTCATTCGAGCCTCATCAGAGTCAGAGGCCAGGACTTCCCTATCTTGCACAATGCGTATTCTTTAGTATTTGGGTCTGGTCATAAACATCCCAAAATCCTGTCTAACTCCTACTCAGTCTCTAGAGTTCATAGGAGCTTTCCTGGATACCAAAAAGCAAGGGCCTTTCTTCCCCAGGCCCGTTGTCTTCGCATGGTGCAGTTAGCTTCTCAAGCAGTGCTAAAACCTCATCTCACTGCCCGAGAAATGTTACAACTACTAGGCCACATGGCATCCACAGTGCATGTGGTCCCTTATGCTCGCCTCCATATGAGAGCTGCTCAGTGAACTTTATCCACTCAATGGACCCAGGCATCAGGGTGCCTGTCAGACAAAATAGCAAACACAAATCGTCTTATTTTGTCTCTGCAATGGTGGCAGTCCACTCAGAACCTGTTGCTGGGGTCCCCATTTCAACAACCTTTATCCCAGGCAACTTTCACAACAGATGCTTCACAAATGGGTTGGGGAGCTCATCTGCAAGACTTCTCCACCCAAGGCACTTGGACTCCACAGGAGACTCATCTACATATCAATCTCTTAGAGCTGAGAGCAATCTTCCTTGCTCTTCGAGTGTTCCACACCCTGTTCAGTTCAGCTACAAGACAGTCCTCATTCATACGGACAATCAAGTAGCCATGTTCTATGTGAACAAACAGTGATGAACAGGCTCTCTGTCGCTTTGCAACGAAGCTTTGCGACTATAGGCCCTCGCCAGAGAGCATCAGATTCGTCTCCTGGCAGTGTATCTTCCAGGCATACAGACTCAGCCGAGTTCTGCTTCCACACGAATGGTCTCTCCATGCAGACCAGGTGGCCCAAATTTTTCAAATTTGGGGAACCCCGGACATAGACCTCTTTGCAAGTCCGTGGAATGCCATACTTCCCCGGTTCTGTTCCAGAATTCCAGCTCAGGGTTCTCAGGCCAGGGATGCCTTCCTCCTTCACTGGGGTCAAGACTTCCTTTACGCCTTTACACCCATTCCCCTAATTCCCAAAACACTGTTCAAGCTTCAGAGAGACAGAGGGCGTTTGATTCTCATAGCACCACATTGGCCACGGCAAGTGTGGTACCCTCTGCTTCTACATCTCTCTCAAGCCCCCTCCCTGAAGTTGGGATATGCTCCAGATCTCCTGTCACATGAGGACGAAATGTTATGGCATCCCAATCCCCTGTCTCTGCATCTTAGAGCTTGGTTGCTGAAGGCCTAGATCTTCATGATCTTAATCTCCGTCAGCAAATAAAGGATGTCCTTTATGCTTCCAGGAAGCCTTCCACAAGACGCTCTTATGCTTTTAAGTGGAAGAGGTTTACCATATGGTGTTCGCAGAAGGGTATTAACCCCATTGCGATGCCTCTAGAATCATTACTGGAGTATCTCCTTCATTTATCCAATGCAGGACTTAAGACTAACTCAGTAAGGGTCCATTTGAGTTCTATTGCAACTTCTTTCAAGCTTCTAAATGGACAACCTATTTCCTCCCATCCTCTTAGAGCAAGATTTATGAGAGGCCTTCTTTTAACCAAACCTCCCTTTAGGCCACCACCGGTGGCATGGGACTTAAACCTGGTTCTTGGTCAGCTCATGAAGCCACCTTTCAAACCCTTAGCTACTACCTCATTAAAATTCCTTTCTTGGAAAGTTATCTTTCTCATTGCAATCACATCAGCACGCCGCATCAGGGAATTGCAGGCGATAGTGGCTGATCCACCTTATACAAGGTTCCATCATGACAAGGTAGTCCTTAGTACTCATCCACACTTTATGCCAAAGGTGGTCTCGCCTTTTCATCTTAACCAAGCGGTCTACCTGCCTGTGTTCTTTCCAAAACCTCATGCATCAAATGCAGAAAGGAATCTTCATACTTTGAACTGTAAAAGAGCTTTAGCCTTTTCCTTGCAAAGAACACAGCAACATAGAAAGTCCTCTCAACTCTTTGTTGCTTTTGATCCTTCTTATTTCGGACTTTCAGTCTCCAAGAGAACACTGTCCAGCTGGATTGCACAGTGTATTTCCTGTCTCTCCTGCCTCGGACCAGACCACGACCTGACAGCCTGTGGTCTCTGCAAGAGGATGTCCAGTAAGGCTCTCAAGAGCTTCAAGCAGCAGCACGATAAATTTTTCCCAGAGTCCCCGGTACCTCCGAAGGCCAGAGTCTCGTCTGAGGCCCCAACATCTCGGGCGAAGCCATCCGATTCTGAGCCTCGTTGTGGGTTCTCAGAAAGGGAGCCTCTCTTGAGGGAATCCAGGAAGAAGAAACCCTCGAAGTCGGCATCCTTGGACAGTTCCGACCGACTGGATGCTGCCCCAGTCCCGCAGTCCGCGATGTTCGTCCGAGGTGTTGGAGAAGGAGTGGTCTGCGAAGGTCCCCCCAGAATGATCCGACCGTGGACCGGCCTCTGTCCCCAGACACCATCCTGGTCGAGGATTCCTCTTTGTGGGAGCCGGCATCAGACCAGAGTCCCTCAGTGCCTGCACCGAAGTCTTGGGAGCCTTCTGGTCTGGAGTCCAGAATGGCGGCCCTGGAGCACGGTTTGTCTGCCTTCATGGACCAATAGCAGACGCTGTTACCTGGCACGACCAGTTCATCGGCCTTCGATGTTCAAGTAGTCCCTAGAGGCTGAGCTGATCCTTGAGATCCTTAGACCTCGAGTCGATCCTCGACTGAGGTCACGATCTGAGTCCCTCTCGATGGGACCGCGGTCATCCGTGGCAAGTTTATTAGGCTCTGGCCGCAGGGCTTCAGGGGCCTCGAGGCCTGCGGAGCAGACTTCCTACGAGTCTTCAAAGGACTATTCCGAGTGGGAGATGGAGGATGAGGAGTCCCCCGATACCCGTTGCCACCGCGACGTCCCCTGTCTCAGAGCCTTGACGGCAGTCCCCACCCAAAGATGTAGGTTTCCTTGCTTTTGTCAAGGATGTCTAAGGCCCTGACTTTCCCGACAGAGTTGGAGGAGGACCATCGGGCAGATGAGTTGGAAATCCTCCAATACGATGCCCTTCCGCGGTAATGGCTCATGGTGCCTATCCCTCCATTCTGGAATGTCTGATGCTCTGAATGTGGGAGACACGGGCTTCGGTGCTTGTGGTGAGCAAGCAGCTCAACTTGATGTATCGAGTCTGCCAGAGCCTGGGCTTCCAAAAGTCACAACTGCCGCATAACTCCATGGTGTGGAGTCAGCCATGCGTCGGATAAAAAGCCAGAAGACGCACTCCTGATGCGTCCCGGCAGAAAATGCTACCAGGGCTCAGTGCTCATTGACCGCATCCAGGCCTACCAGCTGTACCTGGGCATGTACCTGAGAGAACTGCCAAAGGAACTTGACAGGTTCTCGACTGGTCTCTTTGAGGAACTTTTGCAGCATGTCAAGAACCTGGCCAAAGCAGTCCATGCATGCTCCATGTTGATGTCTGGGGTTGCCTATTACAGGTTCCAGTTGGTGGCTTGAGTAGCAGCGGCTGGCATCGATGCACACTGCCAAGCTTGTTTACAGTCATCCAACCTCGAGCAGTGGGTTCAGGAAAAATTGATCGATGTCCCCTGCCTGGGAGAGAATCTCTTTGGCAAACTCATGACCAACAAAGTTGCCGAGCTGGAGACCAAGTACATGACTGCTGCCCCTCCCCGACAGAAGGACTCTGGTAAAAGGCCCTTCTACCCAAGTCCGGGAGATGCTTACAGAAACTACCCACCTTATCAGACCTCCCCAGCTCCCCAACAGGTTCTTCAGGCCAAGGGACATGGGCATGGCCCACGTAAGCAGAAGGCTCGAAAACCCCAGGCACCAGCTCTGGCCCAGCCAGGGGGGTGCTTTTGATTCCCTGAGCATAGCCTCTCTACCCCAAGGAGATAAGCAGCCCACAGGGGGGATGTCTGGCCCTCTATGCCCAGAGGCAGGTGTCCATCACCATTGATTACTGTGCACTAAGGGTAGTCAGGGAGGCTTACCTCCTCCACCTGACTCACTCTTACCTCTTATTTCCTGGGAGAGCCCCTCAGGTCTCCTCTCTACTGGGACCTTCTTCTGAAGGAGTTGGCAGGTCTTCTCAAGGACAAAGCGCTGGAGCCGTGCCCCACCACCTTAAGGGCAAGGGGTGTTCTACTCCAGATACTTCCTCGGGCCAAAGAGGACAGGGGCCTTAAGGCCCATCCTCGATCTGCACAACCTCAACAAATTACTGGTGAGGGAGAAGTTCAAAATGCTCTCTCTTGGAACATTGCTGCCCTACCTCCTGCAGGAAGACTGGCTATGCTCCTTAGACAAGGATGGAAGGTAGCAGACCTCACACGGTCATAAGGTCTTAGATAGTGCTGGGGAGGAGTCTGCTGTCTTGGTACATGTTGGTACCATTTACATAGGAAAATGTGGTAGGGAGGTTCTGGAGGCTAAATTTAAGCTTTTAGGTAGGAAGTTGAAATCCAGAACTTCCAGGGTAGCGTTCTCCGAAATAATTCCTGTTCCACGCGCAGGACCCAAAAGGCAGGCAGAGCTCCAGAGTCTCAATTCGTGGATGAGACGATGGTGCAAGCATGAGGGTTTTGGATTGGTTAGGAACTGGGGAACATTCTGGGGAATGGAGGGGCTCTTCCAAAGGGATGGGCTTCACCTTAACCGGGATGGAACCAGACTGCTGGCATTAACCTTTAAAAAGTGGAGAGAGCAACTTTTAAACTAGATAATACGGGAAAGCCGACAGTCGTCCAAGAGCGCATGGTTTGGAACAATGTATCCTTGAAGGATACTACCAAAAGCAGACAGGTTCCAAAAAAGAGTAAAGTAGCCCAAATACCCTTGAGTACAGAGTAGACAAAGCTTATAGATTCCAAATTACCCATGCCTACCAATAGCCAGATTAATATGAATAAAATACAGTCTCTAAAATGCTTGTATGCAAATGCTAGAAGCCTAAAAAATAAGATGGGAGAGTTAGAATATATAGCACTAAATGAGAGGTTAGATATGATTGGAATCTGAGACATGGTGGAAGGAGGACAACCAGTGGGACACTGTGATACCTGGGTACAAACTATATCATAATGATAGAGCTGATCAAATTGGTGGAGGGGTTGCGCTCTATGTTAGAGAGGGCATTGAGTCAGAAAGGATTAAAGTTTTGCAGGAAACAAAATTTGCTGTAGAATCTCTATGGATTGAAATTCCATGTAAATAGGGGAAGGCAATGGAAGTGGGGTTGTACTATCGACTGCCTGGCCAGAATGAACAAATGGATGATGAAATGCTCAAAGAAATCAAGGAAGCTAACAAAAGTTACAGCACAGTAATAATGGTGATTTCAATTACCCCGTTATAGACTGGGTCAGTGTCACGGCAGGACATGATAGGGAGATAAAGTTCCTAGTTGAAATAAATGACGGGTTCTTGGAGCAGCTGGTTCATGAACTGAACAGAGGGGATGCCATATTGGACCTAGTCCTTAGTGGAACACCAGATCTGGTGCAAGAGAAAAGGGTGTTTGGGCCACTTGGCAATAGTGATCATAGCATGATCGCGTTTGATTTAATTAGTGGAGGAGGGATGGTAAGGAAATCCACAACACTACCTTTTAACTTTCGAAAGGGAGATTATGTTAAAATGAGGAAAATAATTAAGAGAAAACTAAAAGGAGCAGTTGCAAAGGTTAAAGACTTGCATCAAGCTTGGGTGGTGTTGAAAAATACTATCTTGGAAGCCCAGATCAGCTGTATTCCACGCTTTAAGAAAAGTGGAAGGAAGTCCAAAAAACTGCCAGCATGGTTTAAAGGTGAGGTCAGAGAGGCTGTTGCCAAAAAAGCATCTTTCAGGAAATGGAAGAAAGAGCCAAATGACGAAAACTGGAAACAGCACAAGCACAGGCAAATTAAATGCAAGGCATTGATAAGGCAGTCAAAGGGAGAATTTGAGAAGTTTGCTGCAGAAACAAAAACATGTAATAAAGACTTTTTCAAATACATTCATTTCAAAAAACCTGTGAAGAGTGTCAGCTGGTCCATTAGATGATAGAGTGGTTAAAGGGGCACTAAGAGGTGACAAGGCGATAGCGGAGAGACTGAATGATTTCTTTGCTTCGGTCTTTACTGAGGAAGATGTAGGGATGGTTACCCATGACTGAAGTGGTATTTAAAGATGCAGAAGAATTGAAGGAAATATTGATACATCAGGAAGATGTATTACAACTATTTGATAAACTGAAGAGTAGCAAATCACCTGGACTGGATGGTATACATCCAAGGGTGTTGAAAGAACTGAAATATGAGATTGCAGACCTGCTATAAGTAATCTGTGAACTATCATTAAAATCATCTGTAATACCTGAGGACTGGAGGTTGGCCAATGTAACGCCAATTTTTAAAAAGGGTTCCAGGGGTGATCGGGGAAAGTACAGACTGGTGAGCCTGATGTCCGTACCGGGAAAAATGGAAGAAATCATCATAAAGAACAAAATTGCTGAACATGGCTTAATGGGAGACAGCCAACATGGCTTTAGATAAGGAAGATGTTGTCTTACTAATCTGTTACGTTTTTTTGAAGGTGTGAATAAACAAGTAGACAAAGGTGAGTCGTTGATATGGTATATTTGGACTTTCAGAAACCCTTTGACAAAGTCCCTCTTCAGAGACTTTTGGCAAAACTAAAGAGTCATGGGATAGGAGGCAATGTACTATTGTGGATTATGAACTGGTTAAAAGATAGAAAGCAGAGGGTAAGGCTAAATGGGCAATTTTCCCAATGGAGAAAGGTGAATAGTGGTGTACCCCCAGGGACCTGTGCTAGGTCCGCTGCTTTTTGACATATTCATAAATGACCTGGAAAAGGGAATAACGAGTGATGTTAACAAATTTGCAGATGAGACAAAACTATTTAAAGTTGTTAAAACCCATGAGGATTGTGGAAAATTGCAAGAGGATCTTGATAAATTAGAAGATTGGGAATCAAAATGGCAGATAAAATTTAATGTGGACAAGTGCAAAGTTATGCAGCTAGGGAAGAACAACCTAAACTATGGATACACGATGCATGGTTCCACATTAGGAACCACCACACAGGAAAAAGATTTAGGCGTCATTGTGGATAACACGTTAAAACCCTCCGCCCGGTGTGCAGTGGCGGCCAAGAGAGCAAATAGAATGCTAGGTATCATAAGGAAAGGAATGGAAAATAAAACAAAAGATATTATAACGCCTCTATATTGTTCCATGGTGAGACCGCACCTTGAATATTGTGTGCAATTCTGGTCGCCCTATCTTAAAAAGGATATAGCGTTATTAGAAAAGGTTCAGAGAAGAGCCACCAAGATGGTAAAGGGGATGGAAGGATACCCCTATGAAGAAAGGCTTAAAAGGTTAGGACTCTTTAACCTGGAAAAGAGACGGCTGAGGGCAGATCTGATCAACGTCTATAAATTAATGAACGGAGTGGAACGGGTAAACGTAGATCGATTGTTTATGTCATCAGATTATAGAAAGACTAGGGGACATGCAATGAAGCTACAGGGTAAATATTTAAGACAAATAAGAGAAAATATTTTTTCTCCAGGACGAAGCAGGAAGTCAGTCCTCACATATGGGTGACATCGACTTCGATGGAGCCCTTGCGGAGCATTTCCCCAGCTTTCTATGAAAGCCTTTGGGAATACTGCACGCATGCGCGGTCGCCTTCCCACCTAAAGGTGCCATCTTGCTCAGTCTCCCTTTTTCCGTGGAGCCCGTCGGACGTTTGTCCTAGTTCACCCAGAAAATAGTTAGATTTTTTCTTCATATCCCTGCGATTTCTTCGCGTTTTTTTTCTCCGGTTCGACGCCGGTTCCCCTTCTCGCCGGGTCCGGTACACCAGTATCGAGCCCGATCTTATTTTTTCGGTTTTTGCCCTTTGTGGCTGGCGTTCGCGCCCTTTTCTTCTTTTTCTCTGGAAGGCCGGTCCTTTGACCTCACGGGGACTCTTTTTTTCCCTGATGGATTCCAGTGGTTTTAAGAAGTGTGATCCGTGCAAGAAACTAATGTCTCTCACCGACACACACGACTGCTGCCTTCGGTGCCTCGGTCCTGACCATGATCCTAAGATCTGTGGACCGTGTGGGAAAATGTCCACTAAGGCACTGCGAAGTCGTCAGCACCAAAAGGAAGGGCTTTTCTCCGATTCGGCCTCCGGCCGGGCCCGGACCTCATCTGAGGCCTCGACGTCTCGGGAGTCTGACCCCAAGCATCATTGGGGTTCCTCGAAGAGGGGGTCCCCCGAGCAGGAGCGAAAGAGGAAGAAACCGCTTGCGAGGGTGGCGTCGGAGGAGGTCCCTGGCTCCTCGAGGGCTAGGTCTCGGACCCCCGACCGCCGTCCGGGGCCCATGGAACAGAAGAAGCTGTCAAAATTACCTCGAGTGGAGCCGGAGTCTGCTGGACACGTAAGTCCTGTTGTCCTCGAGGACTCTCCTCCCAGGGGATCCGACGTCGGGCCCGGCACCGCCGGGGCCCGAGTCGGTGGCTGCTGAGTCTCCTGAGCTGGGTCTCAGGCTGACAGTCTTGGAGTGCAGACTGTCTGCCTTCATGGATCAGCAGCGGGTGCTGATGGCCAGCCTCGCTGGTGCATCTGCCCCGACCACCGGGAGATCGAGCCGATACTCGAGACCATGAAGGCTCGAGGTCGTCCTCGGTCGCGATCAGCCTCGACCTCCCGGTTGGGACTGAGGGCGTCGACGCCGGTGCCTTCGGCATCGGGGCGGGTGCTGCCGGGCCCCGCGCGGTCGGAGCCCAACTCTTCTTCGGACGAGTCCGCCTGGGAGACTGAGCACGAGGAGTCTCCCGATACCGTCGGACTCACCGCAGTCTGAGCCCCGGAGTAGGTCCCCTCCGGAGGATACCCAGTTCTCGGAGTTCGTTAGGGATATGGCCACTGCTTTGGCGATCCTGGCGGACCCCGAGGAGGAGCCGAAGAGCTCGAGCCCCTCCAGTATGACTCACCTCCGAAGGAAGCCTTTACTGTGCCAGTTCCTCTGATGCTGAATGTGTGAGGCACCGGCCTCGGTGCCGGTTCTGAGCAAGCGGGTCGATTCCATTTATTGACTCCGTAAGAGCCCTGGGTTTCAGAAGGCGCAGCTACCACACCATTCCATGGTGGTGGAATCGGCCATGCATTGTTTGAAAAGCCAGAAGATGCACTCTGCGGTGCCCCCCGGCCGGGAGGCCCGGAACCTGGATTCGTTTGGTAGAAAGTGCTTCCAGGGTTCGATGCTTGCTTGCCGTGTCCAGTCTTACAAGCTGTACATGGGCATGTACTTGCGCGACCTGGCAAAGGAGCTTGCCGAGTTCTCTGCTGGTCACTCCAGGGAACCTTTGCAGAGGTTCAAGTCCTTGTCTTCGGGGATCCGGGAATGCTCTAAGTTCATGTCCCGAGCGGCCTACGATGGCTTCGAGGCCTCGGCCCGTGTTGTGGCAGCCGGCTTTGCGGCTCGACGCCAGGCATGGTTGCAGTCATCGGACCTCGAGCCATGGGTGTAGGACAAGTTGATCGATGTCCCTTGCCGAGGTGAGAACCTTTTTGGCAAGCCCATGACCGAGAAGGCTGCTGAGCTCGAGACCTAGCACCTCACGAGGACAAGGCTGTCTCGAAAGACATAAGAAGAAGGGCTCGGGTAAGAAGTCATTTTACCCAAGGAAGGTGACTGCCTACAAACATTTCCCACCTTACCAGGCCTCCCCCGCTCCCCCACAGGGTCAGCAGGCCAAGGGGCAGGGACATGGGCCCCGTAGGCAGAAGGCCCCCAAGCCTCCGGCTCCTGCTCCCACTCAGCAGAGTGGGGTTTTTTGACTCCCAAGGCATAGCCTCTCTGTCTCTGCTGTCCCATCCCTGCACAGGAGGTCGACTAGCCCTGTTTGCCCACCGGTGGCCACCCATTACAGGGGACAACTGGGACTTAAGCATAGTCCACAAGGGCTACTTGCTTCATTTTCATCAGTTGCCTCCTCCCTATTTTCCAGGAGAGCCTCCAAGGCCTCCTCTCCATACAGCCCTCCTCCTGCAGGAGGTTCAGGGTCTGTTGCGAGACAAGGCGGTGGAGCCTGTGCCTCCCCACCTACAAGGTCACGGTTTCTACTCCAGGTACTTCCAAGTACCAAAGAGAACAGTGGACCTCAGACCTATTCTCAACCTCAGAAATCTCAACAAGTTCTTACAAAAGGAGAAGTTGAAGATGCTTACTCTTGGAACACTTCTGCCCTACCTCCAGCAGGGAGATTGGCTATGCTCTTTAGATCTGAAGGATGCGTACACTCAGATCCTCATTCATCCAGACCACAGAAAGTACCTCAGGTTCATTGTGGGAGGGAACCATTATCAGTACAGAGTGCTGCCATTTGGCCTCACCTCTGTCCCCAGGGTCTTTACCAAATGCCTGGCAGTGGTGGCAGCCTACCTGAGAAATCAGGGTATCTTTGTCTTCCCCTATCTGGACGACTGGCTCATCAGGGGTCAGACGTGCCAGGAGGCCAGACAAGCCACCCTCAGAACCATTGCTCTTCTTCAAAGCCTGGGGTTTGTCATAAACTTTGCAAAGTCCACTTTGCTCCCCTCCCAGAACTTGGAGTTCATAGGGGCAAGGTTGGACTCTGCTGGCATAGGCATTCTGGCCCGAAGACAGAGCCCAAAGACTGATAAACTTGGCAAGTCAGTTTCTCAGCAGGTCCCTGGTCTCCGCCAGAATCTGCCTGAGGCTTCTAGGCCACATGGCTTCGACAGTTCATGTGACACCCCCCAATGCCCGGCTCCATATGAGGCCTGCACAGTGGTGCCTTAGGTCTCAGTGGTCACAGGCCACAGGCAGCCTCAGACAGGATAAGGGTGTCCAGACAATTTCTGTAATCCCTCAGCTGGTGGCTACATCCACCCAATCTGCTGCAAGGGGTGCCTTTTCAGATTCCTGGATTCACAGTGGTGTTGACCACGGATGCCTCCTTGCAGGGCTGGGGAGCTCATTGTCTAGGCAAGTGCACCCACCCTCCGAACCATTTCTCTACTGCAACATCTGGGGTTTGTCATAAACTTTGCAACGTCCACTTTGCTCCCCTACCAAAAAGGGGCAAGGCTAGACTCTCTGCAGGCAAAGGTTTTCTTGCCAGAGGACAGAGCCCAAAGACTGATGTCCTTGGCAAACCAGTTTCTCAGCAGGTCACTGGTCTCCGCCAGGCTCTGCCTGAGGCTTCTCTGCCACATGTGGAGTGGAGGAGTGGCCTAGTGGTTGGGGCAAGGTACTTCAGGCCGGAAGGTCGGGGGTTCAAATCCCACTAGAGGACAGCAACCTTGGGCCGGAAGGACTGGGGTTTCTAGTTCCACAGGTGCTCCTTGTGGTCTTGGGCAAGCCACTTAACCCTCCATAGCCCATGTTCCCTGTAAAATAGTTATCTCCAAGTTATAATGCCCTGTTCAATGTAATTTCAGTTTGTTCAATGTAAACCGCACTGATGGAGAATAGCGCAATATATAAGAGAATGTAAATAAATAAATAAATAAACATGGCTTCGACAGTACATGTGACTCCCAATGCCAGGCTTCATATGAGGTCTGCGCAATGGTGTCTCAGGAATCAGTGGTCGCAGGCCACGGGGAGCCTCAGCGACAGAGTAAAGGTGTCCAGACCATTCCTGCACTCCCTACGTTGGTGGCTGCATCCCCCCAATTTACTGAAAGGGATGCCTTTTCAGCCACCTGTGTTCACAGTGGTGTTTACCACTGATGCCTCCCTGCAGGGATGGGGTGCACACTGTCTGGGCCAGTGCACCCAGGGCCTGTTGTCTCCCTGGGAGACCCAGCAGCAGATCAATCTACTGGAACTACGGGCTATTCGCTTAGCCCTCAAGACTTTATCTCAAACTCTGGCCCACCAGTCTGTCTTAGTACAAACAGACAATCAGGTAGCCATGTTTTATGTGAACAAACAGGGCGGCACTGGGTCCAGGCTCCTTTGTCAGGAGGCGCAGGACCTTTGCTTGTTTGCGCTCAGGCGCAACATGTTGCTCAGGGCGGTTTACCTCCCTGGCCTGGAAAATTACCTGGCAGACAGATTGAGCAGGATTCTGCAGCCCCACGAATGGCAGCTCCATCCCTTGGTAGTTCAGAAGATCTTCCTGAGATGGGGACTTCCATCCATAGATCTCTTTGCCAGCCCCCTGATCAGACAGCTGCCCAGGTTCTGCTCCAGGCAACTGCATCCTCTGAGACTAGCAGTAGATGCTTTCCTGATTTCCTGGTCCCAGGGCCTCCTGTGTGCGTTTCCTCCCATGCCCCTGGTGGCCCGAACCCTGTTCAAGATTCTACAGGACCAGGCCTCGGTCCTTATGGTAGCCCCCAAGTGGCCGAGGCAACCTTGGTTCCCACTTCTGCTTCAACTAGCAGTGGACACTCCACTACCTCTGGGGTTGCAGCCGAACCTCCTCTCTCAGGACCTGGGGTCTCTTCTGCACCCCAATCTCAAATCTCTCAATTTGATGGCCTGGAAGCTGCAAGGTTAGTTTTGGCTCCTTGGGGCCTACCTCCTGAAGTTGAAGAGGTCGTCCTGGCCTCTAGGAAGCAGTCCACTAGAAAAACCTATGCCCTGAAGTGGAAGAGGTTTTCTGTGTGGTGTCAGCTACATACAGAGGATCCTTTCTCCTGTGCGGTACCAGTGGTGCTTCAATACCTACTGCACTTATCCAGTCAGGGCCTTAAGTCCAATTCTGTTCTTGTCCACCTCTCAGCTTTAGCAGCTCACCACTCACTGGTGGAAGGACACACTCTGTCGGTTCACCCCTTGGTGTCCCGATTCCACAGAGGTTTGCTCTTGATCAAGCCTCCTCTCCGTCCTCCAGCTCCTGAGTGGGAGTTGAATGTGGTCTTGCAGCAACTGACTTGCCCAACTTTTGAGCCGATGGCTACTTGTCCTCTCCGCTTCCTTTCCTGGAAGACACTCTTTCTGGTAGCCTTAACCTCGGCCAGACGAGTGAGTGAGCTTCAGGCCCTGGTCTGTGACAGGCCTTACATCCGTTTCTGTAGGAACAGGGTAGTCCTTAGGACTTATCCAAAGTTCCTCCCTAAAGTTGTCTCCTCTTTCCACCTCAACCAGGAGGTGGTTCTTCCAACATTCTTCCCTAGGCCTCATGCAAGCCAGGCTGAAGCGGTCCTGCATAACCTGGTCTGTAGGAGGGCCTTATCCTTCTACCTTGACCGTACGCAGGGACATAGAAGGGCTGCTCAGCTCTTCATCTCTTTTGACCCTAATAATTTGCGGTTAGCTGTGTCCAAGCGTACCTTGTCCATCTGGGTGGCAGACTGTATCACCTGGGCTTACAGGGTGGCTGACCTTCCTTTGCAGGGTCGGGTCACGGCCCATCGTGTCAGGGCAATGGCTGCCTCAGTAGCTCATCTCCGCTCTGTACCGTTGGCAGACATCTGCAGGGCTGCAACTTGGTCCTCAAGCCAGACTTTTGCGGCCCATTACTGCCTGGAGAGGGTGTCTCGGAGAGACAGTGCTTTTGGCCAGGCAGTACTCCGGAATCTCTTTGAGGTTTAGGCACCTCCAGCCCTCCGTTGGGCTACCGGTGGAGGTTCTTTCAGTGCAAAGCCTTTCTTTGTTGCTGGGACTAGAGGGAGTTCTCTTGTTCAGCCTGGGTTCCTTGGTAGCCCAGAGCTAGGGAGTCACCCATATGTGAGGACTGACTTCCTGCTTGTTCCTGGAGAAAGAGTAGTTACTCACCTGTAACAGGTGTTCTCCAGGAGCAGCAGGAATCAGTCCTCACAACCCTCCCTCCTCCCCTGGGAGTTGCATTTGTACATAGTTTATTTTACATTTTTTGTGTGCTGTTTTTTAGCTATGTCATTTGACTGAGCAAGATGGTACCTTTAGGCGGGAAGGGGACTGCGTATGCGTGCAGTATTCCCAAAGGCTTTCATAGAAAACTGTGGAAATGCTCCGCAAGGGCTCCATCGACGTCAATGTCACCCATATGTGAGGACTGATTCCTGCTGCTCCTGGAGAACACCTGTTACAGGTGAGTAACTACTCTTTCTCTCAACGTGTAATCAAACTCTGGGATTTGTTACCAGAGGATGTAGTAAGAGCTGTTAGTGTAGCTGGGTTTAAAAAAGTTTTGGACAAGTTCCTGGAGGAAAGGTCCATAAAGCATTATTAAAAAGGGACCCAGGATATCACTGCTTGACGCAATACAAGCATTGAGGAACCTGTCTTTTAGGGAAACTGTTAGGTACGTATGACCTAGATTGGCCACTGTTGGAAGCAGGATACTGGGCTTTGATGGACCTTGGTCTGACCCAGTATGGCATATCTTATCTTATGATGCTTATACTGACATTCTCCAGGACCAGGCAGGAAGTCAGTCCTCACATATGGGTGAAGTCGGCGCCGACGGAGCCCTTGTGCGGAGCATTTCCCCAGCTTTCACAGAAAGCCTTTGGGAATGCAGCGCGCATGCGCGGTCCCCTTCCCGTCCAAGGGTGCCATCTTGCTCAGTCTTCTCTTTACCGTGGAGCCCGATGGACCTGTGTCTTAGTCACTCGGTTAAAAGTTGATTTTTTTCCTTTGAAGATTCGTGGGTTTTTGCCGGTTCGACGCCGGTTCCCCTTCCTGCCTGGGCATGGTACACCGGTATCGAGCCCGGAGCTATTTTTTTGGTTTTTGTCCTTTGAGACTAGCATTCGCGCTTTTTACTTTTTCACTGGCAGCCTGGTCTTTTGACCTTGCATGGGCCCCTTTTCCCCCGATGGCTGCCAGCGGGTTCAAGAAGTGTGATCAGCGTAAGAAACTGATGTCTCTCACTGACACACACGACTGCTGCCTCCGGTGCCTCGGGCCCGATCATGACCCGATGATCTGTGGCCCGTGCGGCAAAATGTCCTCTAAAGTGCTGAGGAGCCGTCAACATCAACGAGAAAGGATCTTCTCTGACTCCGCGTCCGGCCGGGCCCGGACTTCGTCAGAGGCATCGACGTCTCGGGAGTCCGACCGCGAGCATCGTCGGGGCTCCTCTGAGCGGGGGTCTCCCTCACGGGAACACAAAAGGAAGAAGATACCCGTGAGGGCGGTGTCGGTGGACGCTCTTGGTTCCTCGAGCGCCAGGTCGCATAGCCCCGTCCCGCCGTCCTGGGTCCTTGGAGTCGGAGAGGCCTGCCAAATTACCTCGTGTGGAGCTTGAGTCCCCGAGTCATGTGAGTGCTGTTGTCCTCGTGGACTCTCCGGGGGAGCCGACTTCGGCCCCGACGCCATCGGGGACCGAGTCGTGGGCTGCTGAGTCTCATGAGCTCGGACTCAGGTTGACCCGCCTTGGAGAGCAGCTTGGCTGCTTTCATGGAACAGCAGCGGGTGCTGATCGCCAGTCTGACCAGTGCATCTGCCCTGACCACCAGGACCTCGACGTCCAAGTCGACCCCGGAGGCCGAGCCGATCCTCGAGTCAATGCGGTCTCGATTTGAACCTCAGCCAAGGTCTTCCTCGGCCTCCTGTATGGGGCCGAGGTCGTCGATGCCGGTACCCTCGGCATCGGGCTGGATGGCATCGGTACCCGCCCGAACGGAGCCTCTCAATTCCTCCTCGGAGGGGTTGGAGTGGGAGACGGAGGACGAGGAGTCCCCGGACACTTTCCGGACCCGGTGCGTCTCATCGGACTCACCGGAGTCCAAGCCTCGGAGAAGGTCCCCCCTGGAGGATACCTAGTTCTCAGACTTGGTGAGGGACATGGCCAAGGCCTTGGCCTTCCCCGCCGATCCCGAGCTGGATCCTCGAGCCGAGGAGCTTGAGGCCCTCCAGTATGACTCTCCACCGAAGAAGGCCGTTTTCTATACCGGTTCCTCCGATGCTGTTACGGCTGCTCTTCCGCATGTGGGAGGCACCGGCCTTGGCGTCGGTTCTCAGCAAATGGGTCGATTCCATTTATCGAGTCCGTAAGAGCCCTGGGTTCCAGAAGGTACAGCTACCGCACCACTCCATGGTTGTGGAATTGACCATGCATCATCTGAAGTGTCAGAAGATGCACTCCTCGGCCCCCCCCCCCCCCCCCCCCGGCAGGGAGGCCCGGAACCTGGATGCCCTTGGTAGAAAGTGCTTCCAGGGCTCTATGCTGGCTTGCCGTGTCCAGACTTACCAGCTGTACATAGGCATGTACCTCCGAGACCTGGCAAAGGAGATTGCCGGGTTCTCTGCTGGCCTCTCCGAGGAACCTTTGCAGAGGTTCAAAACTTTGTCGTCGGGGATTCGAGAGTGCTTGAAGTTTATATCGAGCAGCCTATGATGGCTTCGAGGCTTCGTCCTGAGTAGCAGCGGCCAGCATCGGTGCATGCCGTCAGGCCTGGCTACAGTCATCGGACCTCGAGCCATGGGTCCAGGACAAGTTGGTCGATGTCCCTTGCTGGGGTGAGAACCTCTTTGGCAAACCTATGGCTGAAAAGGATAAATTGGAAGACTGGGCATCCAAATGGCAGATGAAATTTAATGTGGACAAGTGCAAAGTTATGCACCTAGGAAAGAACAACCCACACTATAGTTACACAATGCAAGGTTCCACATTGGGAACCACCACCCAGGAAAAAGATTTAGGAGTCATCGTGGATAACAGGTTAAAACCCTCTGCCCAGTGTGCAGCGGCAGCCAAGAAAGCAAATAGAATGCTAGGTATCATAAAGAAAGGGATGGAAAATAAAACAAAGGATATTATAATGCCTCTGTATCGTTCCATGGTACGACCGCACCTTGAATATTGTGTGCAGTTCTGGTCACCGTATCTTAAAAAGGACATAGCATTATTAGAAAAAGTACAGAGAAGAGCCGCCAAAATGGTGAAGGGGATGGAAGGCTACTCCTATGAAGAGAGGCTACAAAGGTTGGGGCTCTTCAACCTGGAAAAGAGACGGCTGAGGGGAGATATGATAGAGGTCTATAAATTAATGAATGGAGTGGAGCAGGTAAACGTGGATCAATTGTTTACGCTATCAGAATATAGAAAGACTAGGGGACATGCAATGAAGCTACTGGGTAAACTATTTAAGACAAATAAGAGAAAATATTTTTTCACTCAACGTGTAATCAAACTCTGGAATTTGTTACCGGAGGATGTGGTAAGGGCTGTTAGTGTAGCTGGGTTTAAAAAAGGTTTGGACAAGTTCCTGGAGGAAAGGTCCATAAACCACTATTAAAAAGGGACCCAGGATAATCAGTGCTTGACCCAGTACAAGCATTGTGGAACCTGTGTCTTTTGGGGATACTGCTAGGTACGTATGACCTAGATTGGCCACTGTTGGAAACAGGATACTGGGCTTGATGGACCTCGGTCTGACCCAGTATGGCATATCTTATGTTCTTATGTTCTTAAGGCTGCAGAAATCAAGACTGAGACTCTCACCAGGAGAAGGCTGTCCAGGAAGACCTCTGCCCCTTCTCAGAAGAAGAAGGGCTCGTGGTAAAAGCCCTTTTACCCGAAGAAGGCCTCTGCCTACAAATCCTACCCTCAATTCCAGGCGTCTACAGCTCCCCAACAGGGTCAGCAGGCCAAGGGGCAGAGGCATGGGCCCCGTAGGCAGAAAACCCCCAAACCTCCGGCTCCTGCATAGCAGGGAGCGGGGTTTTGACTCCCACTGCATAGCCTCTCCCACTCAGCACAGGGGGCCGGCTGACACTGTACGCCCGCAGATTGTCAGCTATAACAGGGGATACCTGGGTACTGAGCATAGTCCAAAAGGGCTACTTCCTCCACTTCAACCAGTTACCTCCCTCCTATTTTCCAGGGGAGCCTCCAAGACTCCTTCTGCACAGGAACCTCCTCCTTCAGGAGTTGGCAAGTCTCCTACAGGAGCAGGCAGTGGTACCGGTGCCTCACCACCTGATAGGACGAGGCTTCTATTCCAGGTACTTTCTGGTACCAAAAAGGACAGGAGGCCTCAGGCCCATCCTAGACTTGCGAAATCTCAACAAGTTCCTGTAGAGGGAAAAGTTCAAGATGCTTACCCTTGGAATACTGCTGTCCTACCTCCAACAGGGAGATTGGCTATGCTCCTTAGACCTAAAGGATGCTTATACTCACATCCTCATTCATCCAGACCACAGACAATATCTCAGGTTTGTAGTGGGAGGAAATCATTTTCAGTACAGAGTACTTCCATTTGGCCTAACCTCCACACCCAGGGTTTTCACCAAATGCCTGGCGGTGGTGGCGGCCTATCTCAGAAACCAGGGCATCTTTGTCTTTCCATACCTGAACGACTGGCTCATCAGGGGTCAGTCTCCACTGGAGGCTAGACAAGCCACCCTTCGCACTGTCTCTCTTCTCCAGCGCCTGGGCTTCGTCATAAACTTTGTAAAGTCCACTTTGCTTCCCTCACAGGACATAGAGTTCATAGGGGCAAAGTTGGATACCTTACAAGCAATGGCTTATTTGTCTGGGAACAGGGCTCACAGACTGATGGCTCTGGCCCAGCAATTTCGCAGTGGATCTCTGGTCTCTGCCGGACATTTCCTGAGGCTTTTGGGCCACATGTCATCTATGGTCCATGTAACTCCAAATGCTCGTCTGCATATGCGGCCTGCTCAATGGTGCCTCAGAGCTCAGTGGATACAGGCCACAGGAGACTTAAGAGACAAAGTAAGTCTGTCCAAACTACTAGCGGCCTCCCTGCAGTGGTGGCTGCATCTCCCGAACCTGATCAAAGGGCTGCCTTTCCAGGTACCATCAAACACACGGGTGCTAACAACCGATGCTTCTCTTCAAGGTTGGGGTGCACATTGCCAGGGGGCATGCACTCAGGGTCTCTGGTCCCCTTGTGACGCCACACAGCAGATCAATCTGTTGGAGTTGCGAGCTATTCGATTAGCTCTACAAACTTTCTCTCAGGTCCTCTCTCACCAGTCTGTCTTGATTCAGACAGACAACCAAGTAACAATGTTCTATGTGAACAAACAAGGAGGCACAGGATCCAGGCTTCTGTGTCAGGAAGCACATGCCCTGTGCGCCTTTGCAGTCAAGCACAGCATGTTGCTCAAGGCAGTTTATCTACCTGGCCAAGAAAATTACCTGGCAGACAGGTTGAGCAGGATTCTACAGCCTCTCGAATGTCAGTTGAATCCCCTAGTGGTCGAGCAGATCTTCCTAAAATGGGGTCTTCCAACCATCGATCTCTTTGCCAGTCCATTGAACCGTCAGCTGCCCAGGTTCTGTTCCAGACAACCGCATCCTCTGCAAATAGCAGCAGATGCCTTCCTAATCTCTTGGTCTACGGGCCTGCTGTATGCGTTTCCTCCAACGCCTCTAGTGGCCCGAACCCTATTCAAGGTTCTTCGGGACAGGGCCTTGCTGATCCTGGTAGCCCCCAGATGGCCGAGGCAACCGTGGTTTCCACTTCTTCTGCAATTGGCGGTGGACACTCCACTCCCTCTGGGGGTGCAACCCGATCTCCTGTTTCAGGATCAGGGATCTCTCCTGCACCCCAACCTCCAGTCCCTCCATTTGATGGCCTGGCTGCTGAAAGGGTAGTTCTAGCCCCCTTACTTCTACCTGGGGAAGTGGAGGAGGTGGTTTTGGCCTCTAGGAGACAATCCACCCGGAAATCTTATGCCCAGAAGTGGTGTAGGTTCTCCACCTGGTGTGCTCAGTGCCAAGAGGATCCCTTTTCATGCCTGGTACCAGTGGTGCTGCAGTATCTGCTTCACCTGTCCGACCTAGGCCTTAAATCCAACTCTTTTCGGGTCCACCTCGGTGCTCTGTCAGCGCACCACTCGCCGGTGCAGGGCCAGTCTGTCGGTCCACCCCTTAGTGTCCCGCTTCCTCAGAGGCCTGCTTTTGCTCAAGCCTTCGATTCGTCCACCAGCCCCTGAGTGGGATTTGAATGTGGTCTTGCTACAACTTACTCGCCCACCGTTTGAGCCAATGGCTACCTGTCTTTTACGCTTCCTTTTCTGAAAGGCGTTGTTCTTGGTGGCTCTTACCTCGGCCAGGCGTGTGAGTGAACTACAGGCTCTGGTTTCTGATAGACCGTACACACGGTTCTATAAGAACAGGGTGGTTTTACGGACTCATCCTAAGTTCCTTCCAAAGGTTGTCTCCTCCTTCCACCTCGATCATGAGGTGGTTCTTCCGACCTTCTTTCCCAGGCCGCATGCCAGCTTGGCTGAAGTGGTCTTGCATACCCTGGACTGTAGGAGGGTGTTGTTTTTCTCATTGACCGTACGCAGGGGCATCAAAGGGCTGTTCAGCTCTTCGTATCTTTTGACCCTAATAAGCTGGGGTTACGTCCAAGTCGACCCCGGAGGCCGAGCCGATCCTCGATACTCTTCGGATTCGATCCTCGGCCAAGGTCTCCCTCGACCTCCCGTTCGGGACAGATGTCATCGACTCTGTTGCTCTCGGCATCGGGGCGGTCGAGACCGAAGCCCTCCCGGCCAGAGCCCATCGATTCCTCCTCGGAGGACTCGGCATGGGAAAATGAGGAATCCCCGAACACCCACCTGACCCGATATGTCCCATTGGACTTGCTTGGTTCTGAGCCTCGCAGAATGTCCCTCCCGGAGAATAGCCGGTTTTCGAACTTCGTTAGGGACATGGCCAAGGCTTTGGCATTCCTGGTGGACACCGAGGAGGAGCCTTTAGCCGAGAAGCTCGAAGCCCTCCAGTAAGGCTTTCCCCCTTGGGAAGCCCTTACGGTGCTGGTTTCTCCGATGTTGGAACGGCTGATGCTCTGCATGTCGGAGTCACCGGCCTCGATGCTCGTTCTCAGGAAGTGGGTCAATTCCATCTATCGAGTCCGCAAGAGCTCTGTTTTCCAAACAGCACAGCTGCTGCACAACTTCATGGTTGTGGAATCGGCCATGCACAGGCTCAAGAGCCAAAAAACGCACTTCTCGGTGCCGCCTGGCAGGGAAGCCCGGAACCTGGACGCCCTCAACCTGGATGCCCTCGGCAGAAAGTGCTACCAGGGCTCTATGCTCTCATGCTGAGTCCAAACATACCAGCTGCACATGGGCATGTACTTGCGAGACCTGGCAAAGGACATTGCCGGGTTCTTAGCTTACCTCTCCGAAGAACCCTTGCAGCGCTTCAAGAACTTGTACACTGAGATTCGGGAGTGCTTGAAGTTTGTCTCGAGCAGCCTATGATGGCTTTGAGGCCTCGGCCCAAGTAGCCACAGCCATCATCGGTGTCCGCCACCAGGCGTGGCTGATGTCGTCGGACCTGGAGCCATGGACTCAGGACAAGTTGGTCGATGTCCCTTGCCGGAGTGACAACCTCTTTGACAAACCCATGACTGAGAAGACTGTTGAAATAGAGTCCGAGTACTTGACCCATACAAGACTCTCCAAGAAGACTTCTCCCCCTTCTAAAAAGAAGGGATCGGGTAAAAAACCCTCTTTCCTGAGGATGGATGCTGCTTACCGCAACTACCCAACTCACCAGGCCTCCCCAGCTCGCCCACAGGGGCAGCAGGCCAAGAGACAGGGGTATGGCCCGTGTAAGCCGAAGACCCCCAAGCCTCAGGCCCCATCTCCGACTCAGCCGGGAGGGGTTTTTTGACTGCCAAAGCATGGTTTCTCTCCTACCAGGGGTGAGGTCTTACACAGGAGGAAGGCTGAGCCTGTACGCCCACCGGTGGCCAGCAATCACCACTGATAGCTGGATCCTTCAAATGGTCCAAAGGGGCTATTTGCTCTACTTCAACCAGGTACCTCCCTCCTACTCGCCAGGAGAGCATCTCAGACCTCCTCTACACAGGGACCTCCTCTCGCAGGAGTTGGCCGGTCTTCTAGAGGATCAGGCGGTGGAGCAGGTGCCCTACTACCTGTAGGGACAGGGCTTATACTCTAGGTATTTCCTGATACCAAAGAGAACAGGGGGCTCCAGACCCATCCTTGACATGTGAAACTTAAACAAGTTCTTGGTGAGGGAAAAGTTCAAGATGGTTTCCCTTGGTATATTGCTGCCTTACCTCCACCAGGGAGATTGGCTATGCTCCTTAGACCTGAAGGATTCCTACACGCACATCCTCATACATCCAGACCACAGACAATATCTCAGATTTGTAGTGGGAGTAAACCATTTTCAGTACAGAGTACTTCCATTTGGCCTAGCCTCTTCTCCCAGAGTGTTTATAAAATGGCTGGCGGTGTGGCGGCCTTCCTCAGGAATCAAGGGATTTTTGTCTTCCCTTGCCTGGACGACTGGCTCATCAGGGCCCAATCGCCTCAGAGGCCCAACAGGCCACAGCTTGCACATCAACATGCTACAGCCCTTAGGCTTTGTCATAAATCAAGCAAAGTCTACTTTTCTCCCCTCTCAAAACTTAGAGTTCCTAGGAGCATGATTAGACACCCTTCGGGCAAGGGCTTACCTGCCAGAAGACAGTGCACAGAGGCTTCTGGCACTGGTGCACCAAGTCAGCCATAAGTCTTACATCTCAGCGAGACACTTCCTACGCCTCCTGGACCACATGGCCTCCACGGTACAAGTAACCCCACATGCCCGTCTCCACATGCGAACAGCTCAGTGATGCCTCAGAGATCAGTGGACACAAGCCACAGGACGACTCCGAGACAGGATCAGAGTGTCCAAAGGACTGATGAAGTCCTTGGCATGGTGGCTTCAGCCAACCACCCTACTCGAGGGAGTGCCTTTTCAAACTCCCTCGCACACAAGAGTGCTGACGACAGATGCCTCCTTGCTGGGCTGGGGAGCCCATTGCTAGGGATCATGCACTCAGGGGTTGTGTCCTCCTCAGGAGAGTGCACACCAAATCAACCTCTTAGAGCTTCGGGTGATTCGCCTAGCTCTTCAAACCTTTTGTCATGTTCTCTCATGTCAGTCTGTCTTGGTGCATACTGAGAATCAGGTAGCAATGATCTATGTGAACAAGCAGGGAGGTACAGGGTCCCGTTTCCTATGTCAGGAGACACTCGACCTCTGCTCCTTTGCAATCAGTCAGGGTATGTCCCTCAAAACAGTTTACCTGCCAGGTCAGGAGAACTTCCTAGCAGACAAGCTAAGCAGGATTCTTCAACCTTACAAGTGGCAACTGAATCCGGAGGTGGCCCAACAGATCTTCCACTGCTGGGGGTCCCCGTCCATAGATCTCTTTGCCAGTCCACAAAATCACCAGTTGTCCAACTTTTGCTCCTGACAGCCACATCCTCAGAGGGTGGCTGCAGATGCTTTTCTTGTCTGGTCAGTGGGCCTCCTGTATGCGTTTCCTCCCACTTGTCTGGTGGCTTGAACTCTGTTCAAAATCCTTCGGGCCAAGTCCTCGGTCATTCTGGTAGCCCCCAGATGGCCGACAGCCTTGGTTCCCGCTTCTCCTCCAGCTGGCAGTGGAAGCCCCACTCCCTCTGGGGATGTAGCCCGACCTCCTGTCCCAGGAGCAGGGCTCTCTCTTACATCCCAACCTCAGGACCCTCAACCTGATGGCATGGTTGCTGAAAGGGTAATGGTGACTCCTCTCCTCCTACCTAAGAATGTAGAAGGTGTTACTGGCCTCAAGGAGACAGTCCATTAGGAGAACCTATGCCTTTAAGTGGCGCAGGTTTGAGGTGTGGTATACCCAGCACAATGAGAACCCTTTCTCTTGCCTTGTACCAGTAGTACTGCAGTACCTGCTTCACCTCTCAGAATTAGGTCTTAAGTCCAAGTCTGTCAGGGTCCACCTGAGTGCTTTGTCAGCACAACACTCTCCAGTGGAAGGACAACCTCTTTCGGCTCACCCCTTGGTGTCCAGATTCCTCAGAGATCTACTTCTACTAAAACCCCCAGTTCGTCCCCTGGCAACTGAGTGGGATTTGAATGTGGTCTTGGAGCAGCTTACTCACCCACCTTTTGAGCCGATGTCCACTTGCCATCTGCGCTTCCTCTCCTGGAAGGTGCTCTTCCTGGTGGCACTCACATCTGCCAGATAAGTGAGTGAGCTGCAAGCTCTTGTTTCGGATAGACCATACACACGGTTTTATAGGAGCAGGGTGGTCCTTCGCACCCACCCCAAGTACCTTCCGAAAGTGGTCTCTTCGTTCCATCTCAACCAAGAGGTGGCTCTTCCAACCTTCTTTCCCAGACCGCTTGCCAGCCGGGCAGAGGCGGTCCTGCATACCCTGGATTGTAAGAGGACAGTGGCCTTCTACCTGGGGCGTATGCAGGGACATCGAAGGGCTACTCAGCTCTTCGTCTCTTATGACCCCAGTAAGCTGGGGCTACCTGTCTCCAAACGCACGTTGTCCACCTGGGTGGCAAACTGCATTACCTGGGCGTATAGGGCGGCCGACCTCCCGTTGCAGGGTCGAATCATGGCCCACTGTGTCAGGGCTAAGGCTGCATCAGTGGCTCACTTCTGCTCTTTTCCGCTGGCAGACATCTGCTGGGCCGCCACCTGGTCTTCGGGCCAGACTTTTGTAGCCCATTGCCGCTTGGATAGGTAGTCCCGATGGGAAAGTGCTTTTGGCCAGGCGGTACTCCGTAACTTATTTGAGGTTTAAGCAACTCCTACACTCTGACCTTTTGGTGTCAGGCTACTGGAGTTGTTGCGTTCTCAGCTGAATTCCTATCACAGCTGCTGCAGCTCTTCAAGAGGGAGCCATTTTTCAGCTATGGGTTCTCGGTAGCCTATAGCTAGGGAGTCCCATATGTGAGGACTGACTTCCTGCTTGTTCCTGGAGAAAGCGTAGTTACTCACCTGTAACAGGTGT
Organism: Ichthyophis bannanicus; assembly: GCA_033557465.1. Lineage (NCBI taxonomy): Eukaryota > Metazoa > Chordata > Amphibia > Gymnophiona > Ichthyophiidae > Ichthyophis > Ichthyophis bannanicus. Next base: position 407,609,892 of record CM066034.1, on the reverse strand, counting down.
TCTCCAGAGATAGCAGGAATCAGTGCTCACGACCCTCCCTCCCTCCCCTAGAGTTGCAGTCTTATTATCTTTTGTTCATTTTGCCGTCTCTTTAGCTATGTCATTTGGCGTCTCTTTAGCTATGTCATTTGACTGAGCAAGAAGGCACCCTTGGGCGGGAAGGGGGGCCGTGCATGCGTGATGCAGTCCCAAAGGCTTTCTTTGAAAGCTGGGGAATTGCTCCGCACGAGGGCTCCGTCGGCGCCGACGTCACCCATATGGTGAGGACTGATTCCTGCTCTCCCTGGAGAACACCTGTTACAGGTGAGTAACTACGCTATCTCCACACTCAGGGCAACTAGTCGCCTGATGAGAGCACCCAGCAGATCAACCTTCTGGAGCTCCGAGCTATGCACTTAACCCTGAGGGTCTCCATCACCACCTGCGTCACCAGCCGGTGCTCGTCGAGACAGCAACCAGATGGCGATGTTCTACATGAACAAGCAGGGGGGCACGGGGGTCTCATATCCTTTGTCAGGAGGCACTTGTCTTCTGCATGTATGCAGTCCAACAGGGTATCTTCCTGTGGGCAGTGTAAATGCCAGGCCAGGACATCCTGCTGGCCGACAGGCTCAGCAGAGTTCTCTGGCCGCATGAGTGGCAGCTGAACTCCAGGATAGCAAGTTGGCTTTTCCGGCTCTGGGGGGAACCCATGATGGAGCTGTTCGCCAGCCCGGAAAACTTTCAGTTGCCCTGCTTCTGCTCTCAGCAGTCCCACCCCTCCAGGGTGGTAGAGGACGCATTCCTAGTCTCATGGTCGGAAGGCCTCCTTTACTCTTTCCCTCTGATGCCGCTGATTACCAAGACCTTGTTCAGGACCCTCCTTGACAGGGTCTTGCTCATCCTGATAGCTCCTTGGTGGCCCAGACAACCATGGTTCCCGCTGCTTCTACAGTTGATGGTGGAGGCTCCCATCCCTTTGGGCACTGCCCCGGGACTCCTATCTCAGGAGGGGGGCTCTCTACTGGACTCCAATTCGTGTCCCTATCGCTGACAATGTGGCTGCTGAGAGGATGACCCTGGCCCCTTTCAGATATCCAGTTGAGATGGAGGACATTCTGCTGGCCTCTCGCAAGGCCTCTACTAGGAAGGCTTATGCCCTCAAATGCTGCAGGTTCTCTGTTTGGTACACTGAAACACAGGGCTGATTCTTTCTCTTGCCCAGTGGCTCTTACGTTACAGTACTTTCTCCACCTCTCTCAGTCCATGCTCGACCAACTCTGTCTAGATGACCCGTTTCCTTCGAGGACTGCTCTTATTGAAGCCCCCGGTTTGCCCTCTGGCAACTGAATGGGACTGCAACGTAGTGTTGGGGCAGCTCACTCGTGCCCACCCTTTGAGCCTCTGGCTACCTGCCACCTTTGCTACCTCTCTTTGAAGGTGGCTTTCCTGGTTGCCCTCACCTCCACTCGCAGAGTTTGCAAGCTTCAGGCCCTTGTGCCGGAGGTACCTTATAGCAGGTTCTACAAGAACAAAGTGGTGCTTCGCACGCACCCCATTCCCTGCCAAAGGTAGTGTTGCCCTTCCATCTCAACCAGGAAGTGCGGCTCCCTCCCTTCTTTCCAAGACCTTATTCCAGTCAGGTGGAGACTATCCTTCACACCTTGGATTGTAAGAGGTCCTTCTATATCCAACACACTCAGGGCCACCGCAAAGCTTGTCAGCTTTTCATCTCCTATGATCCCAGTAGGCTGCGGGAGGCGGTGACCAAATGTATGTTGTCCACCTAGGTGATGGACTGTATTGCCTTCTCTTATGAGTAGGTGAGGCTCCCGCCGGAAGGCCGCATAATGGCGCACCATGTCAGGGCTATGGCGGCTTCAGTGGCAAACCTGTGCTCTGTCCTGATTGGGGACATCTGCCGGGCCGCCACCTGGTTTTCAGTACTTATCTTTGCAGCCCATTATTGCCTGGAAAGAGAGGCCTGATGGTACAGTTGCTTCGGCCAGGCTGTGCTTAGTAACCTTTTTGAGGTTTAGTCAACTCCTATCCTCCAAACCTTCTGTGTTCAGACTACCAGAGTGCTACTTCATCATAAGAATATAAGAACATAAGATATGCCATACTGGGTAAGACTAATGTCCATCTAGCACAATATCCTTTTTCTAGCAGTGGCCAATCTAGGTCATAAGTACTTAGCAGTTTCCCCAAAAGATACAGGTTCCACAATGCTTGTATTGGGTCAAGCAGTGATATCCTGGGTCCCTTTTAATAAATGTTTATGGACCTTTTCTCCAGGAACTTGTCCAAACCTTTTTTAAACCCATCTACACTAACAGCTTTTTTTACATCCTCCAGTAACAAATTTCAGTTTGATTACATATTGAGTGAAAAAATATTTTCTCTTATTAGTCTTAAATAGTTTACCCTGTAGCTTCATTGCATGTCCCCTAGTCTTTCTGTATTCTGATGACATTAACAATCGATCTATGTTTACCCGTTCCACTCCATTCATTAATTTATAGATCTCTATCATATCTTCCCTCAGCCATCTGTTTTTCAGGTTGAAGAGCCCTAACCTTTTCAGCCTCTCTTCATAGGGGTATCCTTCCATCCCCTTTACCGTTTTGGTGGCTCTTCTCTGTACCTTTTCTAATAACGCTATATCCTTTTTAAGATATGGCGACCAGACTTGCACACAGTATTCAAGGTGCGGTGGCACCATGGAACGATACAGAGGCATTATAATATACTTTGTTTTATTTTCCATTCCTTTCCTTATCATACCTAGCATTCTGTTTGCTTTCTTGGCCGCCGCCGCTGCACACTGGGCGGAGGTTTTTAACATGTTATCCACAATGACACCTAAATCTTTTTCTTGGGTGGTGTTTCCTAATCTGAAACGTTGCATCGTGTAACCATAGTTTGGGTTTTTCTTTCCTAGGTGCATCATTTTGTACTTGAGCACATTAAATTTCATCTGCCAATTGGATGCACAGTCTTCCAATTTATCAAGATCCTCTTGCATTTTTTTTTTAACAACTTTAAATAGTTTTGTGTCATCTGCAAATTTGATAACCTCACTCGTTATTCCCTTTTCCAGGTCATTTATGTATATGTCAAAAAGCAGCGGTCCCAGCACAGATCTCTGGGGTACACCATTATTCACCTTTCTCCATTGGGAAAATTGGCCATTTAGCCCTACCCTCTGCTTTCTATCTTTTAACCAGTTCCTGATCCACAATAGTACACTGCTTCCTATCCCATGACTTTTTAGTTTTGCCAAAAGTCTCTGATGAGGGACCTTATCAAAGGCTTTCTGAAAGTCTAGATATACTATATCAACTAACTCACCTTTGCCTACCTGTTTATTCACACCTTCAAAAGAAGCATAACATATTAGTAAGACAAGATCTTCCTTGTCTAAATCCATGTTGGCTGTCTCCCATTAAGCCACGACTATCTACATGTTCAGTAATTTTGTTCTTTATTTTGGTTTCTACCATTTTTGCTGATACTGACATCAGGCTCACCGGTCTAGTTTCCTGGTTCACCCCTGGAACCCTTTTTAAAAATTGGCGTTAAATTGGCCATCCTCCAGTCTTCAGATGTTACAGATGATTTTAATGACATTTCACAGATTACTAATAGCTAGATCTCTCCTCATGTTGTCGACTCCTTCCTGTGTGTCTACTCTATTGATAATTTTGGTATCGTCTGCAACAAGCAAACCTTACTGACAGTCCTCTTGCAATATCATTAACAAAGATGTTAAACAGAATCAGACCATGGATAAATCCCTGCAGCACACCGACACAAGGTTCCTACTGTTGTCTCTGTACACGGACTAAATTGCTGTTGCTGCGGTTCCCCGTGAGGGAGCCCCTATTTTGCTATGGGCTTTCGGTAGCCTGTAATTGGGGAATCCCATATGTGAGGACTGACTTCATTCTTGCTCCCGGAGAAAGCGTAGTTACTCACCTGTAACAGGTGTTCTCTGGGGACAGGAGGCATCAGTCCTCATAACCCTCCCTCCTCCCCTTGGAGTTGCTCTTTTACCATCTTTTATTTTTGCTGTCTTTTAGCTATGTCATCTGTCTGAGCAAGATGGCACCCTTGGACGGGTAGGTGACCACGCATGCGTGGTGGCATCTCCCAAAGGCTTTCGTTGAAAGCTGGGGGGATGCTTCCGCGAGGGCTTTGTCTGTGCCGATGTCACCCATATGTGAGGACTGATTCCTGCTGTCCATGAAGAACACCTTTTACAGGTGAGTAACTACACTTTGCGGCTACATGGTGGAATGCTGGGATCCCATCCTGGATGCCTTCGTGATGTGCCCTTATAGTAATGTCACCAATAAGACCACCATCCCCAAATCACCCTAAAGACTGCTCAGCCTCTGGGCTTTCATGCTGTTGTCATCTGCCGAAAAGGGCAAGGGGGCCAATGTTCCATCTATTATCTATCTCCTTTTTTTGACACAGCATCTTTCCAGATGATCCTCAATTTAAAAAGGCATCAGTGGTCACCTGAGGACCCTTCACTCCTTCATGGAATTGCTGAGGTCAGTCTTCTGGGTGTTTTGGCATGGGAAATTTCTTGTGTTCCTAGATCTGTCCAAAGCCTATATCTAGGTTCTCATCCATGAGGATCAGCAGCACTTTCTGCACTTCACCGTTCTTGGCTTTCACTTTTGGTTCATTGCTCTCTCATTTGGTCTCTGCACTGCCCTTAGGCCATTTACCAAGATAATGGTGGTAGCATCTGCAACTCTGTGGTGCAGAGAGATTTGCTTTTATCCATTCCTGGAAGACTGGATTATCCCTGCCAGGCCACTGTTGGTCTGAGTAGTGTGGTTTCTGGATAATCTGGGTTGGATGATCAACTACAGCAAGAACCATCTAGAGTCTAGTCAGTTGATAGAGTACCTAAGGGAATGGTTTGATACCAGCACTGGCAGGGTCTTCCTGCCCAAGTACATAGTAGAGAAGCTGCTGTCTCAGCTGACATTTTTTCGGAAGCAGCTGGTTCCTAACATTTGGGATTACCTTAAACTCCTTGGCTTGTTGTTAGCAAGGATCACATGAAGCAAGTGCAAAGGTCCATATTGTCTTGCTGGTCTCCTTGCTCTCTGGACCTTTGAGGCCAGCCTGGCTATTTGTTGAAGGGCATGCTCCTGGATGATCCCTTGTGACTTCTGCTGTTGACAGTTGCCAGCCTGTTCGGTGGGGAAGCCCATTGAGATGGGCAGACAGCTCAGGGCCACTGGAACCGCTGAGAAGCGCTGTGGCCCATCAACCATCTTAAGAAAAGAGCCATTTGTTTGACTCTCTTGTGCCTCTGGGCTTTGGTCCAGGGCAAAGTGGTCTCAATCTTCTTGGACAGTGCCACAGTTGTGGCATGTGTTAACAGATGAGGGGGGGTACAAAGAGTTTGGAGGTAGCTCTGGAAATGAGCTGCTTGTTTTCTTGGGTGGAAAGGAATCTCCTAGCCTCTAAGCACAGCATGTTGCATAGTAAACAACATAGAAGCGAGCTATCTGTCACCACTCACTTTACCTGGAGAATGGGAATTGAGCCCAGATGGTGTTCCAGAGGCTTCTGGACAGATAGGGTCTCTTTGAGTTTTTTCTGATGGTGTCCCAGGCCAGTTCCAAAGTGTTAAGATTCTTCAGTCAATGCAAAGAGGCAGGCTCAGAGTGCTTTAATACCCTTGTTCAGTCTTGACCGGGGCATATTCTGCTGTATGCGTTTCATTCGTGTCCTCTTGTAAGGTGTCATCAGGATCCAGCAGTCCTGATGGCCCCAAATTGGCTATGGAGACCATAGTGTGCATATCTGATGTGCCTCCTGCAAGAATCTCCTCTGCACCTCCCATCAGCTTTTAGGCTCTTGAAGCTGGGGCCCATCCTGCTAGATGACTATGCTGTCTTATCGCTTACATCCTGGCTCTTGAAAGGTGATGCATAGCACATAATGGTTATAATTCTGCTGTGGTTTCCATGCTCCTGAAAGCAGAGGCTTGTCTCGCCTACATGCGTGTTTTGGTGCCTTTTTGAGCACCGATGGTGTGAGCGTCAAGTTAGCCCTAGTGCAATGGACTTGTTGACCCTACTTGCCTTTCAGGGTGAAATTGACAATTTATTTATTTATTTATTTTTTATTTAACATTTCTTATATACCGCCTTTCATGATATCAAGGCGGTTTACATTGAACAAACTGAAATTACATTGAACAGGGCATTATAACTTGGAGATAACTATTTTACAGGGAACATGGGCTATGGAGGGTTAAGTGGCTTGCCCAAGACCACAGGGAGCACCTGTGGGACTAGAAACCCCAGTCCTTCCGGCCCAAGGTTGCTGTCCTCTAGTGGGATTTGAACCCCCGACCTTCCGGCCTGAAGTACCTTGCCCCAACCACTAGGCCACTCCTACACTCCTATGGCGTCTCCCTTAGTTCCTTGAGGGTTCAGATGGTGGCCTTGTTATGCAATTGCAGGTCACTCACACCCATATGCAGCCCATATCGTTAAGGAAGGAAGACACTTGCTTTCTCCCCTGTTACCAATCATTCCTTCATAGGATCTCAGCTTAGTTCTTCAGGCTTTAGTTTCTGAGCTTTTTGAGCCCTTGAGGAGGGCTATACTTAAGTATTTGTTCCTCAAGATTGTCTTGTTTGTGGTGTGCTTACAGCAGCTTATCTTAGATTTGTAGGCTTTTCCATGCCAAGATCCCTATTTGCAGGGCTGATCTGAGAGGCGGGCCAGAGTGGCACTGACTCATGACACATAATAAGTGTGTGAGACGTATTCCTCACTGGCTTGCCTCAAGCCAGCTGGCTCCTCTCCCTGCTTCTGCCACCGTGGCTGCATTAATGCTTAACATAGCCAAGGGAGTGGTTTTTTTTCCCCTGCAGCTGTGCTCTGTTGATCCGACCAGTACTGTGGCATTTTTAGAAAGCCAAAATAGGCAGTTCTGGTCTCACAATAAACAAAGTACTTATTTTTGCATGCTAAAAATGTCATTAATGCTGGGAGTGATGGGGAGATGAGGTAGCTGTTGGGGTTTATGTTGATGGGAAGATACTGGGACTGGAAGGTGCCTGATAAAGGGTAAAGAAGGAAGGGATTGGGAAGAGGTTTTGGTACTGGAACTGGAAATAGGGTTGATGGTTAAGAGGACTAGAATGAAGATACCTAATGCTGGGAGGGGTATGTTAATGGAAATAAGCTAACACTTGGGGTTAAGATGAGAAATAGGCTGACACTGTGGGGCTGGGCGAGGCTTGGACTAGAAATGAACTGATACTGGAAGGACGATAATTCTGAGACTGGGAGGCTGGTGGTGGGAGCCTGGGTCTGGAAGGTGGTCTAGGACTGAAAGGAGGCTAATGCTGGAAAATGTTGGGAAGAGGGTGGAAAGAAGAGAGAGACACTTGGGAGAATAAGGAAGAGGAGGGGGGGTTGGGTGTAAGGGGGTGGAGAAGAAGCAAAAACCATAACCTTATGGAATTCCCTTCCAAGCAATATAAGAGCTATAAAAGACCTGTAGGAGTTCAGCAAGAGGCTTAAAACACACATTTTAGAAGAATGCTATGGGACAGACACTTAACTTCCTGTCACACAGCCAGATGACCCCTAATTACACTAAGAACTAGACCTACTGCTGATTCACACTGTAAATAAATTTTCTCCAGGAACAAGCAGGAAGTCAGTCCTCACATATCGGTGACGTCTGCGCCAATGGAGCCCCGCAAAAGCATCTCCCCAGCTTTCAAAGAAAACCTTTGGGAGATGCCATCACGCATGCTTTGTCCCCTTCCCATCTAAGGGTGCCATCTTACTCAGTCTCCTTTTTTCTGTGGAGCCCAACTGATGTCTGTCGTCTTTCCCAGAAAAAAGTTGATATTTTTGTACATAAAACTGCCCTTTTTTCTCCGCTTAGCACCTGTCCTTTTCCCGCCTCCGATCCCCATTGCCCTGGCATCGAGTCTCTGAATCATTTTTAGTTTTTTTTTTTTCCAGCGTGATTTTGTGCCCTTTCCTAACCACTGGCCGCGTCGAGGGTCTTCAACCTTGCAGGGGTTCTTTTTGCCCCAATGGCCAGTGGGTTCATAAAGTGCAATTGGTGCGCAAAGAACGTGCCCCTAACTGATACACACGACTTCTACCTTTGGTGTCTAGGTGCCAACTATGACCCAGAAGTTTGCGTCCTTTTCAGAAGATGTCCATGAAGGCCATCCAAAGTCATTGGCAGAAGCAAGATGACATCTTCCACAGGCCAGATTCTGCCTCTGTATCCCCAGTAGCCTCGAACTCTAAGGCACCACACGGATCCTCTGTATCGCGTAAAGCCCCTGTGGCTCCTGATCGTGCCCATGGACGCTCTGAGCAGTGTTCTCCTGAGCATGTGAGCGTAAGAAGAAGAAATCCTCAATGATCTCATTCTGGGAATCAGCAGGTCCTGTGCCAGGTCCCACAGTCCCTGGAGGGTATCTGAGGATTTGGAGTGGCCAGAGAAGGTGCCCAGATCAGATGCTGAGGCCTCTGGTGACAGATGATGTGTCACAGATCCCTGAGGCCTGTCCCATCGAAAACTCCCTCTCCTCTCCTCTCCTCACCGACGCCAGACCCAGTCACCCCGGTTTCCATGTCGAGGTCTGCAACTCCTGAGTGGGAATCCAGGAGGGATGTTGGCCTTGGAACGCAGTGTCACTGCCTTCCTTGCCTAATAGAAAGTATTGATAACCAGCCCCGCTGGTGCTCACTCCAAGACAGCAAAGATCTCGATATCGAGGACTCCCCGTGTCGCTGAGATGATCCTCGAGCCGATCCTCGTCAAAGGTCTCAATCCCACTCCCGTTCCTCAGGAGCAAGATCCTCCCAGGCAAACACTTGTGGCTCTGGCCAAGCAGCCACCGTGGGTCACCGAAGACCTGACCTGATCCCGACACTTCAGGTGCAGTCTTGCCTTGACAGACTGCTCATACTGAGAGTCCGAGGAGGAGGCTTTCCTGGAGACGCATAAACACTGCGATCTCCCCTCGGACCCGTCTCCCTCGTCTTGACGCCGGTTTCCACCCAAGGACACATTTCTCAAGTTTGTTCGGGACATGGTGAAATCCTTGTTTCTCATCAAGGAGTCCAGAGGAGGACCCTCGCATGGAGGAGCTTGAAATTCTCCAGTATGAGGCTCCACCTAAGGAGGCCCTGACAGTCCCCATCCCCGCCATCCTTGGGTAGCGACTCCTTCAGATATGGGAGACACCGGCGTTGATGCCTCGAGTTAGCTGATGCCTCGACACCATGTACCGGGTCCATTGGGGTCCCGGCTTTCGGAAAGCGCCACTCCCTCGTACCTCTTTGGTGGCCTCTGTGCCCCTGGGCAGGGAGTCCCGGGCCCTTAACGCCCTTGGACGCAAATGCTACCAGGGCTCGATGTTAAGTTGCCAAATCCAAGCCTATCAGCTGTATATCGACAAGTATTTCTGAGACTTAGCAAAAGAACTCGCAGTTTTCTCAGCAGGTCTTAGTGGAAATCACCTCCAGCGACTCCAAACCCTCACAAAGTGCATCTGAGTGCTTGAAGTACATGTCTCGAGCCACCTACGACATCTTTGAGTCCAATGCAAGGGTGGCTGCTGCAGGCATTGTTGCCCGACGCCAGGCCTGCCTCCAGGCATCGTCCTTGACGTCCGCTGTCTCTGTGAAAACCTCTTTGGCAAACCGATGGAGGATAAGGCAGTGGAGATCGAGACACAGTTTGTCATGAGGACTTTCTCCAGGAAGATCTCCACCCTTCCCAAGAAGAAGCCATCGAGTAAGAGGCCCCCTTTTCACAGAAAAGGCCAACTTTACCAAAGCTATCCCCAATACCAGGTCCTCCAGACCCCAAAGCAGGGTCACCAGTGTAAAGGAGCAGGACAATGCCAACGCAAGCCTAAGGGCTCTAAGTCCCAAACACTACCTCCTGCCAAGGCCAGGTCGGGGTTTTGACTCCTTGAGCATAACCCGGGGGGGGGGGAGGGGAAGGGCATCTGATCGATTTTGCCCATTGGTGGCCGGTCATAACCACCAACACCTGAGCCCTCCAGGTGGTCAAAGAAGGCTAGCTCCTTCACTTGGGCTGGACGCCTCTCCCTTTCTTTCTAGGAGAGTCACTCTGACTCCCCTGCACCAGGCCCTGCTACTGCAGGAACTCAGACCTCATCAGGGATGGAGCTGTGGAACCAGTATCCCTCCACCTCAGGGGCAAGGGGTTCTACTCCTGTTACTTTCTGGTCCCATAAAGAACAAGGTGTCTAAGGCCCATTTTGGACTTGAGAAACTTGAACAAGTTCCTGGTGTAGGAGAAGTCCAAGATGCTCTCCTTTGGGATATTGCTGCCCTCCCTCCAGCAGAGAGATTGGCTATGCTCCTTGGATCTGAAGGATGCTTACACCCACATCCTTATTCATCCCAGTCACAGGTAGTACTTAAGGTTCATGGTTGGGGACGACTACTTCTAGTACAGGATACTATCCTTCTGCCTATCCTCTGCATCAAGAGTCTTCACCAATGTATCCTTGAAGGATACTAGCAAAAGATTGACGTTAGGGCATATCAGCATAGAGGTTCTAATAAAGGCAAAAGTAGCCCAAATGCCCTTGAGTACAGAGCAGACAGAGCTTAAAGATTCCAAATTACCTCTGCCTACCAATAGCCAGATTAATATGAATAAAATATAGCCTCTAAAATGCTTGTATGTAAATGCTAGAAGTGTAAAAAAAATAAGATGGGAGAGTTAGAATATGTAGCAATAAATGAGAGGTTAGATATGATTGATATCTCAGACATGGTGGAAGGAGGACAACCAGTGGGACACTGTGATACCTGGGTACAAACTATATCGTAATGATAGAGCAGATCAAATTGGTGGAGGGGTTGCACTCTGTTAGAGAGGACATTGAGTCACAAATGATTAAAGTTTTGCAGGAAACAAAATTCACTATAGAATCTCTCTGATTACACGATGCAAGGTTCCACATTAGGAACCACCACCCAGGAAAAAGATTTAGGTCTCATCGTGGATAACATGTTGAAACCCTCCGCCCAGTGTGCAGTGGTGGCCAAGAGAGCAAACAGAATGCTACGTATCATAAGGAAAGGAATGGAGAATAAAACAAAGAATGATATAATGCCTCTGTATTGTTCCATGGTGCGACTGTACCTTGAATATTCTATGCAGTTCTAGTCGACGTATCTTAAAAAGGATATAGGGTTATTAGAAAAGGTACAGAGAAGAACCACCAAAATGGTAAATGGGATGGAAGGATATCCCTATGAAGAGAGGCTAAAGAGGTTAGGGCTCTTCAACCTGGAAAAGACTGCTCAGGGGAGATATGATAGAGATCTATGAATAAATGATTCATCCACGTCCCTCCAGTCCAGTCCCCAGAAGAAGCAGGCAAAGAAGAAACCCTTGGAAGAGACAGCTTTATTGATTGTTCAGCCCAACACGTGTTTTGGCCATTGAGGCCTTCATCAGGGGACTATGACCACTACAACATAAAAACATAAAAGGATTAACTGTAGTCATAAAAAATGGGCAATAATAACAATAAAAAATGATAATAAAAACATAATGTAATATAAACTAAATAACAAACAATTAAAAACAGCCCTATTAATGGTTAAAAAAGTGTACATATAATAATAATAAATAGTAATTAATAAACATTACATAAAAGCATATGCAGATGTAAACAGCTGCCAACAGGGATATGTATCATGAAGCAAGGTCAATAAAACTGTTTAACTTACCAATGGATGAATACACAATCAGCATCTAGACAGTAGTTATGGGCACTAGATAACAACTAGGAGACAGAATGACAAACTTATTAGATCATAGTGAAAATAATGGAAAAGCACAAAAATAGACAAACGACTCAAAAATAATTGGAGAGGAGGAGGGAACAAGAAAGGTGAGAACAATGTGTAAGATACTGGAAGCGTTAATGGTGGCCTGATCGAAGGAAGGGAAAGCGTAACAATTTATCAAAAAGAGAACCATAATGGAGGAGATAGGTTAAAAGTAATTAGAGATTGAAAATATAACTGGGTGGCCACAGTGACATAAGGACCATGAATTGCATTAATGGAGAAAGCAAGACTATGAACAGCTATATATTGAAGAGACAACCAACAAAAACGAACATATAAGAGGTGACACTACATTATTTATTATTATTATTTATTTAGCTGTATTTATATCCCGCTTTTCACCGGGTCAAAGAGGTCAATTGGGAGATACATTTAACACGAGGGGATATGACACACATACGCTAATACTTACAGGGAACATGGGCAATGGAGGGTTAAGTGGCTTGCCCAAGACCACAAGGAGTGCCTATAGGACTAGAAATCCCAGTCCCTCCGGCCTGAGATTGCTTTTAAACTACATGTTTAAAACATGGATGCTGCATACAGTCCGCAGGGGGTAGCTCAAAGTGACTTAAAATAAGTAAGTAAGTAGTAAAAAAGAAAAGAAAATGCATAAAAATCAACATCGTGCTACAGAGATGATCTAAAAAGGGGGAAATGATGGAAGGGGGAGAGGAGGGAGAAAGGGGGGAGGGAGGGTTGGGGTGTGGGTGTATCTCTCCAAGCGTCATTTGATAATCCCGGCTTAAGAACACTGCAGTACAAACTCCAAGGAGAGATAACAGAAGAAAGGTAGTGAGGAGCCGCAGAGTGAATGCATTTATAGGTCAGCAGGAGAAGTTGGAACTGGATGCGGAAATGGATAGGGAGCTAATGAAGTGACTTGAGAAGAGGAGTAATATGGGCATGACGAGGCTGGTGGAAGATCAGCCGCGCAGCAGTCTATTGAACAGACTGAAGGGGAGAGAGATGATTCAAAGGGAGACCAGCAAGGAGTAGGTTACAGTAGTCAAGACGGGAGGTGATCAAGGAGTGGACAAGCGTTTTAGTAGTGTGTTCTGAAAGGAAGGGGTGGATTTTGCTGATATTATAGAGAAAGAAGAGGTGGGTCTTAGCTATCAGATGGATGTGTGTGGAGAAAGAGAGAGATGAGTTAAAGACAACCCCCAGATTGCGGGCTGAGGAAACAGGAAGGAGTACAGAGTTATCCACAGAGACTGAGAAAGGAGGAAGAGGAGGGGAGGTTTTAGGGGGAAGGAAGAAAAATTCAGTCTTGGCCGTGTTCAGTTTGAAGCGGCGGTGAGACATCCAGGCAGCAATGTCAGAAAGGGAGGCAGAGATCCAGATCTGGATTGCCAGAGAGATTTCAGGTGTAGAGAGGTGGATCTGGGGGGAGTCAGCATACAGATGGTAGTGAAAGCCATGGGAAGAGATAAGCACACCAAGAGACTGGGTATAGAGAGAGAAAAGGAGCGGACCCAGGACAGATCCTTGGGGTACACCAACTGGGAGGTGGGTAGCAGAGGAGGAGGAGCCACCAGAACACACACAGAAGGAGGATGGGAGAGATAGGAGGAGAACCAGGATAGTACAGAGCCCTTAATACCAAGCGAGGACAGGGTATTGAGGAGAAGGTTGCGGTTGACATTGTCAAAAGCAGCAGAGGTCAAGAAGGATGACGACGGAGTAGAGGCCCTTGGATTTTGCCAGGAACAAGTCGCTGGAGAGTTTGGCAAGAGCCGTTTCAGTAGAGTGTAGAGGACGAAAGCCAGACTGTAAGGGATCCAGGAGGTCATGAGAAGAGAGGAAGTTGAGGCAACAACGGTGAACCGCACATCCAAGTAGTTTAGAAATGAAGGGAAGGAGAGAGATGGGTCGATAATTAGGACAGGTGGGATCAAGTGAGGGTTTCTTGAGGAGAGGTGTGACCACAGCATGTTTGAAGTCTGCAGGGACTGTTGCAGTGGAGAGTGATAGGTTGAGAATATGAGAGATGGAAGGGACAACGGTGGATGAGATGGGGCTTAGGAGACGGGTGGGGATAGGATCAGAGGAGCAGGTGGTGAGTTTGGAGGAAGAAAGAAGGTGTGCAGTTTCCTCTTCAGAGATCACAGGAAAGGAAAAGAGGGTAGCAGAGGTGGGGGGGGGGGGAGAGTTGGGAGTGAAGAGGGGGAGGAGGGGAAAGTAGCTGACTTTGTGGGGAATTGGAGGGTGATCTTGTGGATTTTGTCATGGAAACAGTCAGCCAGGGTTTGGGCAGAACCCTTCCTACCGTTGTAGGGTTCTTTCTAGTTAGTTTTTTCCACTCCTTTTCAGCTACAAACTCAACTGAGGAGGGAGTTGGGAGAGTGGGAAGGCAGCAGCGCAGGCGCAGTGGATTGCTCCCAAAGGCCTTCCTATTGGTAGCTGGGGAGCTTCCCATGCGGTCTCCGTCGGTACCCGATGTCACCCATATGTGAAGACTAAATTCCTGCTGTTCCAGGAGATCATCTGTTACAGGTGAGTAACTACGCTTTCCTGGCTCTGTATTTTTATACCTCTAATTTCTATGTTATTGCATATATGAGATGCAAATGGCTCCACTGATAAGACAAAGAGCAGGGGAGGGACCATTGGCTCCCCTGGCTAGTCCCTTGCTGCAGTGTAAAAAGGGAGAGTACCCCTCATTCACCTTTACCGCTGCTACTGGTTTAGCATAAAGAGCTTTCGCCCACTCCACATAGTTGTCTCCAATGCCCATCTTCCTTATCGTAGCCCACAGGAACTCCCAATCTACCCTATTGCATGCTTTCTCCGTGTCAATAGCCACTACTATAGCTGGTATTTCTTCTTGCTTGACGTGCCTACAGAGGCTAACCACTCTTTTAACGTTATCTCCTGCCATTCTCCCTTGAATAAATCCTGTTTGATCTGAATCAATTAGCTGCGGTAAATATCTACCCAATCTTGCAGCTAGAATGTGCGCTATAATCTTTGCATCCAGATTTATAAGGGATATGGGTCTGTATGAGGCACACTTGTAGGCATCTTTCCCTGCTTTTAATAAGACACTAATTCTTACCTGTCCCATGGAATCTGGCAGATTCCCCGCATCTCACATCCCATTGTATAGCTGAAGAAGTCAAGGCGTCAACTGTGCCTTGAACTGCCTATACACTTGTGCCATTTAGCCCTACTCTCTGCTTTCTATCTTTTAACCAGTTCCTGATCCACAATACTACACTGCCTCCAATCCCATGTCTTTTTAATTTTGTCATGAGGGACCTTGTCAAAGGTTTTTTGAAAATTCAGATACACTATATCAACCGACTCACTTTTGTCTACCTGTCTATCTGAGATACTTCTTGTGGCTGGATGTACATATCTTTCAAGTCCAGAGAACATAACTAGTCTCCTTTTTGAAGATAAGGAATGAGGGTTTCTAGGGAAATTATCTCAGTTTTTCTTTTAGAAGGGTTCTCTTTAGAGCCCTTAGGTCTAGGATGGGACACATATACTTTAGAGTAAACTCCCTTTCCTTTTTACCCTAGTGGAACAGGTTTGACCACATTGACCTCCAACAAGAAAGCACAGTTACTTACCTGTAACAGGTGATCTCTGGGAACAGCAGGAATTAGTCATCACATATGGGTACGTCGGCACCGACGGAGCCCGCGCGGGAAAGCTCCCCAGCTTTTTAGATTAAAAGCTTTTGGGGCCTCCCACTGCACATGCGCGCTGCCTTCCCGCCTTCCTGACCAGCTCTCGTCAGTTCGAGTTTAAAGCTGAGACAATAGAGAGAGAGGACAGGAAGATAGATAGATAGAGATACAACTCCTAGGGGAGGTGGGTGGGTTGTGATGACTAATTCCTGCTGTTCCCAGAGATCACCTGTTACAGGTAAGTAACTGTGCTATCTCCAGGAACAAGCAGGAATACGTCATCACATATGGGGACTCCCTAGCTAAGATGCCTGGGAGATCCCCCTCCAAGGGTAAACCATCTTCGCATGGATCTCAGGCATCCATCCAGGGAAGGTGGGCAGGAGTTGTTTAAGTATGGAACAGGTGTTTGAGGACAGCCTGACCAAACAAGGCATCCCGGCGGGAGTCCTTGTCCAAGCAGTAATGGGCTGTGAAGGTATGAACCGAGGCCCAAGTGGCTGCTCGACAGATCTGATCTATGGACACAGAGTGAAGATGAGCCATAGAAGTGGCCATGGCCCTCACATTGTGAGCTGTGACATGGCCCTCCATAGAAATGTTCTTACTCTGGTAAGCAAAAGAAATACACTGAGCGATCCAATTGGAAAGTGTACGCTTGGTGACTGGAAGTCCCAAATGAGAAGGATCAAAAGCCACGAAAAGTTGGGAAGACTTTCGATGTGGTTGAGTCCTGTTGAGGTAAAAGGCAAGAGCTCTTTTACAATCCAGAGTATGAAGGTTCCTCTCTGCACTGGATGCATGAGGAGCCGGGAAAAAGACAGGTAGATATACCTCTTGATTAAGATGAAAAGGCGAGACCACTTTGGGCATAAAGTGGGGATTCGTCCTAAGGACCACCTTATCATGATGAAACCTAGTATAAGGTGGATGAGCCACTAAAGCCTGCAGTTCACTGATGCGGCGAGCCGAAGTGACTGCAATAAGGAAAACAACCTTCCAGGAAAGAAATTTGAAGGAGGTAGAGTCCAAAGGCTCAAAAGGTGGCTTCATAAGCTGACCTAGAACGAGGTTCAAATCCCATGCTACCGGAAGAGGTCGGATGGGAGGTTTAGTTAGAGTCAGGCCTCTCATGAAACGTGCAACAAGAGGATGAGAGGAGACAGGTTGTCCATTTATAGGTTTTAAGGATGCTGCAATAGCACTCAAATGGACCCTTACTGAATTCGTCTTAAGGCCTGCATTTGAAAGATGCAGGAGATAGTCCAAGAGGGAATTCAAAGGAAGTGCTAGAGGGTCAAGACCCTGCTGAGCACACCAAATGGAAAAACGTTTCCATTTGAAAGCATAAGAACGCCTCGTGGAAGGTTTCCTAGAGGCATGAAGGATATCTGTCACAGGTTGAGAAAGATTAAAGTCTTGAAGACTTAGGCCTTCAGTAACCAAGCTCTGAGATGTAGGGATTTGGGGTTTGGGTGCCACAAAGTCCCCTCCTCCTGAGACAGAAGGTCTGGCGCAGCTCCCAGGTCCAGGGAGGATCCCTGGGAGAGATGCAGAAGTAGAGGGAACCACACCTGGCGTGGCCAGCGGGGAGCTATGAGGATCATAGTCCCGTGATCCCTCTGGAGCTTGAACAGAGTCTTGGATATTAGAGGAATGGGTGGAAAGGCATAGAGGAATTCCTGACCCCAATGCAGGAGGAAGGCATCGTGGGCCTGAGCTCCCTGACACTGAGTTCTGGAACAGAACCGGGGAAGTTTGGCATTCCACGGACTTGCAAAGAGGTCTATGTCCGGGGTCCCCCATTCCTGAAAGATTCTGCGTATCTGGTCCATATGTAGGGACCATTCGTGTGGAAGCAGAACTCGACTGAGTCTGTCTGCACGAGAGTTTTGAACTCCTGGAAGATACACTGCAAGAAGGTGAATTTGATGCTCTCTGGCGAAGACCCATATTCTGAGAGCTTCGTTGCAAAGCGACAGAGAGCCTGTCCCTCCTTGTTTGTTTATATAGAACATGGCTACCTGATTGTCTGTCTGAACTAGGACAGTCAGGTTGACAAGGAGGGTAGAGAAGACCTTGAGGGCAAGGTAAATCGCTCGCAGTTCCAGGAGGTTGATATGAAGGGTGGCCTCCTGTGGAGACCAAGTGCCCTGAGTGGAGAGGTTCTGAAGATGAGCTCCCCACCCTGTTTGGGAGGCATCTGTTGTGAGGGTTGCTTGGGGCAACAAAGGTTGGAAGGGGGCCCCCAACAACAGATTCTTGGTGGATGTCCACCATTGGAGGGACCAAAATAGACGGCTTGAGGTGAGTATTTGGTCGGAGAGCGCTCCAGATGCTTGAGTCCACTGGGTGGCCAAGGTCCATTGAGCTGCTCTCATATGCAGACGAGCGTAGGGCACCACATGTACCGTGGAGGCCATGTGGCCCAGAAGTCGCAGCATTTCCCGGGCTGTCAAATGACTGCTGGACTGAGCTTGGGAGGCCAAACTCAGCAGGCGTTGGGCCCTGACCTGAGGCAGGTAGGCCCTTGCAGTGATGGTGTCTAACTGGGCCCCTATGAACTCGAGAGACTGAGTAGGGATTAGTTGAGACTTGGGAAGGTTTACTACCAGTCCTAGATACTGCAGAAGACGCCTTGTGCGGTCCAGGGAAATTTGGGCCTGGGACTGAGAGGGAGCTCGGATGAGCCAGTCGTCCAGGTATGGGAATATAAAAATTCCCAGGCCTCTTAGAAAGGCAGCTACGACTGCCATGCATTTGGTGAACACTCTTGGAGCAGAGGCTAGACCGAAGGGGAGTACTCTGTACTGGAAATGTTTTCCCTGAAACAGAAATCGAAGGTATTTTCTGTGGGATGGGTGGATGAGTATGTGTGTATACGCATCCTTTAGGTCTAGAGAACAAAGCCAATCCTGACTCTGAAGGTATGGAAGGAGAATGCCCAGAGAAAGCATTTTGAATTTCTCCTTGAAAAGAAATTTGTTCAATTCTCTCAGATCCAGAATTGGTCTGAAGCCCTCTGTCTTCTTTGGTATTAGAAAATAAGGGGAGTAGAATCCCGTCCCCTGTTGAAGAAGAGGGACCTCCTCTATTGCCCCCTGGGCAAGGAGGGAGGAGACTTCCTGACCCAAGAGGGCCAGGAGAGATGGGGGAGAATTGAACTGCCTCACCATAGTATAAGGAGGAAGGTCGGAAAAATGGAGTTTGTAACCCTCTCTGATGATAGAGAGGGTCCATTGCTCTGATGTAATTTGCTCCCATCTGGGAGCAAAGTGAGCTAACCTTCCGGGTATGGTGAGGGGCTCTGGTTGTTCTAGAGCCAGAAAAGTTAAGTTCTCTAGTGGCAAGTCAAAACCCCTGAGGGGGTGGAGCCTGCTGAGGCGTAGCAGACGCCGCAGGCTTTGACCTTGCCTGTTTAGGTTGCTGACGTTTAGCAGCAAAACGAGGCTGAGAGGATTGTTGGCCAGTATTTGTAGAAAATCTGGACTTCTTGTAATAAGGCCTCTTAAAAGACTTCTTCTTGGCAGGAGTGGAGGTAGACTTAGAAAGTCTATCTAAGGTGGCATTTTCTGCATCCATTTGAGTGGCCTTAATTTGCCACTCCTCACCAAATAAGTTCTCACCTGTACAGGGCAGATTTCGTAAGCCATCTAGGACCCAAGATTCTAGATCAGAAGCCTGGAGCCAAGCAAGACGTCGGGCTGCTATAGCAATGCCCGAAGCCCTACCAGCACCCTCAAAGGAATCAAAAGCTGCCCTGTTGGAGAACTTTGAAATATCCAAAAGGTGTTTCACTAAGGAAATGAACTGCTCCCTCTTATCCTCAGGGATAAAGGGGGCAAAATGCCGAACTTTTAGAGCGATTTCACTGAGAAACATGCCCATGTAAAGACTATAGGAATTAATCCTGGCTATAAGCATAGTAGCCTGGAAAATTTTCCTGCCAAAAGAGTCTAGAGTCTTACATTCTCGCCCTGGAGGAGTAGAAGAGTGCCTTTTGGTACTCTTTATCTTCTTCATTGCAGACTTCACCACAATAGAATGGTGAGGCAACTGGGTTTTTTGGAAACCAGGAGAAGGGGGGACACGGTACATGGTGTCCAACCTGCGAGAAGAAGGAGACAATGTTAGAGGAGCCTCCCATAAGTCCATCAAGTGTTCTTGAAGGATTTCATGGATAGGCAGGGTGACTGCCTCTTTAGGAGACTTAGAGTATCCTAAAATATCCAGTTTCTTTGATCTGGGTTCCTTTTCAGAGGATGAAGCAATAGAAAGACCTTTAGCCATTTCTATGATGAAGTCCTGAAAGGACAAATCCTCTGGTGGAGACATTCTCCTGTTAGGAGAAGAAGGCTCCTCAGGAAGATCAAGGGAGAACTCATCAGAATCATCAGAGGAGTTAAAATCCTCTGAAGAAGCAGAGTATCCTCTATGTGCTTCCAACGCACGATACGCATACCGTTCGGTATCGACATCGGGCGTACCGGGTATGGGATCGGTACCGGGCAAAAGCCCGGATCCGGCATGCGGAACCGATCTGCGTTTGGAAGACGATGGCCTCGGTTCCGGTATGGAAGCCATTACCGGAACCGGAACCGGTACCGCTGGCTGCGGTACCGAGGGCGTAGCAGCATTAATAAAAGCCAGAATGGCCTGCTGCATGACTTGGACAGTAGTGCCCATAGACGCCACTGCTGCCTGGATGTCGGTACCGGTATGGGCCGGTACCCCAGAGCAGTACAACAGGTGATCTGTCGAGGCCGCGCCATCGATGTCAACCTGTGACCCCATGATTGCTTTGGAGGCCGGAGCCTCCCGCCGGGGTTTTTTGGCCTGGGCAGAATCCTCGAACTCAGAATTGAGAGCCTCTCGATCTTTAGAAAGAGATTTGCTTTTAGAGGATTTGCCCACTGGAGTTTTGGTTACCTGAGATCCATCCGGAGAGGAAGACCTGGATGACTGTGATGCTTCTGAAGGAAACAGCACATGGAACTTGTTGGCCCGGTTCTGCAATCCACGTTTCGACATCTGGGAGCAGGATGGGCAGTCCGGTATGGAATGGTCAGGTCCTAAACATTTAAGACACCATTCATGGGTGTCTGTAAGAGGAATGACAGCACTGCACTTGGTACACTTTTTAAAACCAGGAACTGGCTTCTCCATGAGGAGAATTTGTGTAGGCCTGAAGGCCTAACAAAGTACCAAGCTGTGCTGAAGAAAAGAAAAATATATATATTTTTTTTTTTAAAAGAAAGAAAGAGAGACCGGCAGTACCGGTTTCAGAATGGGGAAGGCAGGTACGCGGTCTAAAGAAAACAATAAAATCAACAATTTCTTCAGCGGTGACAGGAACACGACCTGCTGGCTCCGCGGAAAAAAAGAAACTGACGAGAGCTTGTCAGGAAGGCGGGAAGGCAGCGCGCATGTGCAGTGGGAGGCCCCTAAAGCTTTTAATCTAAAAAGCTGGGGAGCTTTCCCGCGCGGGCTCCGTCGGTGCCGACGTACCCATATGTGATGACGTATTCCTGCTTGTTCCTGGAGATAGAGAATTCCTTTATAGGTATCTCCTGATGCAGAAAGCTTGACCAAGATGCTCTCAGTTTGAGGGAATGTCTATTAGAAGCAGATGGTATCCTAGCATGACAGTTTTTAACACCCAACAATCTGAGGTTATAAGGGGCTAGTGGTTTGCATAAGCCCAAGTCTCCTCCCTTCTAGAAGATTGTCTGGCATGAATACTGGAACAATGTCTCTGTTCTCATGGATGCAGTCAAAACCCTACCCCCAGTTTTGGCTGATATTCTGGCTGAGATCTCTGCTGTCTTGGATAAGAGTAAGAACCCTGTCTTATTTGTGAAGGATGAGGAGGAGGGAGGATACCTATGCATTTGAGAGTAATAGGATTTCCTCTGCCCTTAACTCTGAGATTTTCAAGATGAAAAGGAAGCTGGATCAAAAGTGGACTTGGGAGGGTCTTAAAAGCGTCACTGTGCTTCTTTAAAAGACTTGCCGCTTTCTGCACCATCTCTCTGATGAAATTCTCTCCACAGCACATCACAACTGCAAGCTTCTCCTGCACATCGCAGCATAGGTATGAGGCTCAGAGCCCTGAGATTCTCTAGGTTGCCAATACCCGCAGAGGAGGCTCTTGATGCAATATCAAAAATATCATAGATTGTATAAGCATGTATTTGCCATACACCTTCCTTGCTTTCTCTTGAGAGAGTGTGTAATTTCCTACACTTTGCGCGTAATGCTCCACAATTGCTTGTCTATAAAGAGTTGATAAGAAAATATGCAGGACATGAACACAGAATTCTGAAAAATCTTTCTCCTAAGAGACTCCAATGTCCAAGCCTCTCTCTCTTTGGTTCTTTTAAGAGCAGATCCAACCACCATGGAATGGTGAGGAAGCTACTGCTTCTTGAATTTGGGAGCCTTCTGGACTCTCTACATTGATAAGCTGTACAGAGAGGGAGGCTTCTCACATTCTCATCTGCACATTCTTCAGGATTTAATGAACAGGCTTATTCACAGCTTCCTTGGGTGGATTGAGGAATTAGAGGATCTTCAATATTTCTGCCCTGGGTTCTTCCTCCATCTCTGCCATTACCCTGTTAAAAACCAATGAAGGACATTTCCTCCAGTGGAGACACTCTCTCATGGGGAGATAAGTCTGAGGGTATACAGGTTAGTTCTTCTCCTTTAAAGAAGGCCTTGGACTCATAATTAGAGTCCCAGGATCACTCAGAGTCTGAACCAGTAAGGTACTCTTAACAGAGAAGTCTGGGCCTCTGCCTGTCTTGATTTATGTATATCAATGTGAGTGTGCTTTGACTGAGAGTGTCAAGACTCCAAAAGTGGGATTTTACAAAGGACGTCCTGGCATCAGAGGGAATGTCCAGTAAGGATATGCCACAAATAGAGCCGATTTCAGAACAGAGCCTGTAAACATGTGGGTGCCATTGAAATTGCCAGACGAACGTCTGGGAATTTGAACATAGGGCACAAGGGTGCCAACAGCATATGCAGCACATGGAAAATACAGCAATGGAGATGTGCAAGGACCCATTTGCTGAAATGGGGACATGGGCATGCATGAATATATTGCCCTTTATATCTTTTGATACGGAGGGTGGTATATCAAATTTTAATAAACCATAAATCATGTGTAATGCAAAGTATGCATATTCACACTGGCATGCAAAGCCCCAGCACAAGGAAAAACATTGAGATGACCACGCAGTAGCCACATTTCTCCCACAGAGAGACTAGGAGGCTCTGTCTCATAGTTATGAACATGAGGACATCCTCTACCCTGTGCATGGACACACATCAGCCTATGACCAGGTATGCAGGATCTGGCATGGGATCCGCCAGACCTTTACCCTGTAAGTAGCAAAAATACAAAGGAAACAAGGCTGCCACTGGCTGTAATCCAAAGATGTGTGCAAAGGGACAGGAGTGGCAAGAGACATAGATAGGTAGAGATCAGCAAATATACAGGTGACAACCGAAGTTGTAGGTGCTGCAGTCACACAGTACACAAAATGGGACGGCATAGAACAGTACCTATGGCGGTAAGGAGAAAGATGGCAGCACCCCTCTAAACATAGCAGAGGTGTGTGCTGGCACCATGGAAGTGAGGGAAGCTGTAAGGGTAAAGCTAATGTCAGAACGCAGGAAAGGATGTGGGTCAGGCAGGTAACAGGTCAAAACCACAGGTGTGGACACCTGCAGTCTGCACTGTGCAGCAGGAGGGAACCTATAGATGAACCCAACACAAAAGGAAAACATATGAACCCACAGAAAGATGTGTAGAGGTACCACCAAAGGGGTGAATCCAGTACTGCACAGAAGGCTCCAGAGGCGCTGGAGCGGAGGGGAATATGTGCATCCCTTCCCCTCCCCCCCCCCAAAAGGCAGGGTGTGATCCATGGGGCTTCAACAGCATGCCAAGCCAATGTGCTCCTAGAGCTAAAGTAGTCAGTGAATAACACCCATAGTGTAAGAGAAAGATGACAGGGAAAGCCAGAGTTGCTGAATAGCCCCACTTGGCATGTCTTTTATTTCCCTTTCCAACAGGAGATACAAGATAAGGCAAGCATAGAGGTCCTGAAGATACACTTCAGGGCCATCAGGCAACTGCAGTGGCTCTGGAGGGAGCGTCAGGAGTGTCAAGGTATTTGTTATGTCACTGCCAACTGCTGCAATATCAGGTGCATGAGTTCTGTATGATAGAGGTCCCTGGTTAGAGCTGTACACTGCAAGGAGCAGTTGGCATGGATAGCACAGCAAGGGAGAAGAGCATCCAAGAGATGTACAGACACAGGAAGGACAGCATATGAAGAATCAGTGTAGGCAAGGAACCCAGAACAGGTATCTGCTGCACAGGTCATCAGGAAAGGGCATTGAAAGGCATGACAAACATGAAGAAATGAAGGCAGCATGGGAGAAGTGCTGACGACCAGAGAAGTGTGATTTGTCCACAGGTGAATATCTTGTGTCTTAGAGTAAATGCTGCAACAATACAAGGGACCCACATCAGATGGCATAGCAGTGAAATAGATGTGAAAGGCAGAGGGATGTGAGCAGCATTCAGATAAAACAGTAGAATTGCAAGCAGGACATGTTTTGCATGTGCAATGGATGGCAGCCAGAGATAAAAGGGTGTCAAGTGCTCATGAGCATTCTTGGAAATAGGATATCCCTCATCTCACTACCATGACTCTCCTGAAGCAGCCATTGTATTTATAACGGCGAAACTCGAGTTGAGAACAGTTGTCTAGCAGTGGAGTTTTTTGAGGATTGCTGGGGTTCAAGTGACCATTATTGAGCTAAGTTAACATATCTTTTCAAAGTTTTTATATGCGTGTTGTTAAAGTGATATATATGGTGCTACAGCCAACATACAGGTCCAACCCATATGATGTCAGAGTGACATGTGTAACTCTCACAGTTAGAAAAGTCTGACCAGGGAAACCATGATATGGCCTACAACAGTCCTGTGATTATTTGGGTATTTGCTACACCGCTCTTGGTTTGTAAACTTCAGAGCGGATAAGGCCGAGCAATAACACTACCTCAAGGTCCAAAAGCCCAGCTAACAGTCCCCAAACCAGTGATTATAAAAAAGTCCTGAATGAAAACAAAACCACCAGAAGAAATGCAGCCACTCTTAGATCTATCTATTTTTTGTTGGATAAATCATCAGGAGAAGAGACCTTTCTCGCTCTCGAATGCTGATAAAGCGTAGTTACTCACCTGTAGCAAGTGTTCTCCAGGGATAGCAGGAATCAGTCCTCACTTATGGGTGACGTAGGCATCAACAGATCCCGTGCAGAGCAACTCCCCAGCCCTCAAAGAAAGCCCCTGGCATGCTGCCACGCATGCATGGTCCTCCTTACCTGTTAATTTGCTTTCATGGAGTCCCTCCAGTCCAGTCCAGTCCAGAACCCTCCCAGTCTTCTGCATTAGGTTTGCGAGCCTGTCGATGCAATAAGGTCCGATAAGCACTCTTGGACTCTTGAGTGGGTTGAGGTGCCTGTTCATCATTGTTTTACCCTCACAGACTGTATGGCTTGGAGATTGCCAATCAATATATAACAGCTGTAAGGGAAGCAGCGCAAAAAAAAAAAGGAAGGAAAGTAAAATGACCGAAGGATGCCGGTCTTAGCGGTAGTTGCTTCTGGGGGTCCCGTACCAGTTCATTTGAAGTTCAGCTGTTTCTTACTGGTCTGGTGGCAGAAGAGACAGTTTCTGCTTGTTCCATGATTGTTCTTTTTGTTTCTATTGTACTAGTGTTTGCTGCTTTGACAGTAGGATACTGAGGAAGGAAGAGAACTCCTTAGTTAATATGGGGTGACATCACAAAGACAATTTGCATAATTCAGTCTCTAGCTGCTGGTACATGAGGACAATCCGTCTGTCTGGACTTGACTGGAGGGACTCTATGAAAGCAAATTAACAGGTAAGGTTTAATTTCACCATGGAGTGGAACGAATAAACGTAGATAGATTGTTTACGCCATCAAAATATAGAAAGACATGGGGACATGCCATGAAGCTACAGGGTAACCTATTTAAGACTAATAAGAGAAAATATTTTTTCACTCAACGTGTAAAGAAACTCTGGAATTTGTTACCGGAGGATGTAGTAAAAGTTGTTAGTGTAGCTGGGTTTAAAAAAGGTTTGGACAAGTTCTTAGAGGAAAGGTCCATAAACCATTATTAAAGGGGATCCTGGATATCACTGCTTGACCCAATACAAGCATTGAGGAACATGTATCTTTTGCAGAAACTGCAAGGTACTTGTGACCTAGATTGGCCACTGTGGGAAACAGGATACTGGGCTTGATGGACCTTGGTTTGACCCAGTATGGCATATCTTATGTTCACCAAATGCCTGGCAGTGGTGGCCGCCAATCTCCAAGGGGCCTTAGTTTTCTCATACCTGGACTTGACACCCTTGAAAGAGGTGGTATGATTGATAAATAAATAACTAAAGTAATGTGAGGGGGAGAGGGTATAAGAATGGATGCTGAGGTAAGGAAGATGAAAGGCAAGATTACTTAATATTAAGGGAAATAGATGATGCGTGCTGGGAAGGCGGTAGGAGGCAGAAGGGGCAAGCACTGGGGATATGGGGATGTGGGAGAGCAGGGTCTCAGTCTTTGATGGAAACTTAACAGGCTAATACAGAGTGCAAGACTTCAACATCAGTATTCAGCAAAAGGTTGTGTATGCAAATTTATTTATTTATTTATTTTATTTACAGTTTCTTTTATACCGCGCTATTTGACATCAGTGCGGTTTACAATGAACAGAAACTACACGTCACAAAAATTGATCAGTGCTTACAATGAACAGGACAATGAACTGGGTGTGGACAAATGAGCTGTGCACAAAACTTCAGCATAAGGTTGATATGGAGGAGCCAAGGCATGAGCAGACACGCAAAAGTGGCAGTGTGCACATAAATGTGAAATGCTCACATTATGCATACACAATGTGTAGATTCTTTTGGCATTCATCCTATGATAATCAGCACTACTTTCCCAAAGACATTTCTTTTATGAAATCACAAGAGACCTAACAGTAAACAGAGAAAGATATGAGTCCTAAAAACACACAAGGATAAGAAGCAAAAGAGCATTTGTTCTTGAACGCCAAACCTTTTCTTTTACACTGAAAGATACTCAGAAAATTTTTATGTTGAAGGTAACCATTTGCCGGTATATACCCTGCATTGGTAGGGCTTCCCTTGAAACAGGAATCAAAGGAACCTTTGGTGAGTTGGATGGATGAGAACATGAGTGTACGCATCCTTGAGATCTAGAGAACAAAGCCAATCCTGACTCTGAAGTTATGGCAGCAGAGTTCCTAGAGAAATCATTTTGAACTTCTCTCTGAACAGGAATTTATTCAATTCTCTGAGGTCTACAATGGGTTTGTGTCCTCCTGTTTGCTTTGGAATAAGGAAACAGGGGGAGTAAAACCCTGTACCCCGTTGGGGAATGGGCACCTCTTCTATTGCCCCTTGAGCAAGGAGCATAGTGACTTCTTGACCTAACCAGATGTTGAGAGAGGTCTGAGAATTGAACTGTCTTACTATTGTAGGAGGGGGCATGCTGAGGAAATGAAGCTTATACCCCTCTCATACAATAGACAGAGTCCAATTTTCTGCTGTTATCAGATCCCATCTGGAGGCAAAATGACATAACCTTCCTGGGATAGTGGAGGGTTCTGGGCCGTTCAGGGCCAGGAAGGCAAAGTTCTCTAGGTAGGAGTCAAAGCCCCTGTGAAGGCTCAGTCTGCTGAGCCGCTTGAGGCTTAGCTGCTTTTGGCTGCCTTTGTTGCCTAAGTTGTTGCTGCTGTCCCTTTGGGGCAGACTGACCTGAACGATGTCCCTGCTGGGTACAGGAGGGATAAAACTTCTTCTTCTTACTGAAGAATGATTTCTTAGAGGACCTATTCCTCACAGGATCAGCTCTAGATTTGGACAATCTATCCAAAGAGATATAGTCAGCATCTATCTCATTAGCTTTCTCCTGCCAATTCTTGCCAAAGAGATTCTCTCCTGTGCAAGGTATAGTCCCCAGTTTGTCCTGTACCCAGATTTCTAAGTCAGATGCCTGGAGCCAGGCAATTCTACGTGCACCTATGGCAATAATAGAGATTCTGCTTATGCATTCAAAGCAGTCAAAGGCTGCACGATTCACAAACTTAGAAACATCCTGAGCATGTTTAACAAGAGTAAGAAAATCTTGCCTTTTATCATCAGGAAGGAAGAGGGCTCATAAGCTCTAAATCTCCTGTGACTTCCTTAAAGAACATCCCCATATACAAGATATAGGAACTGATCCTAGCAGAAAGCATGGAAGCCTGGAAGGATCTACGTCCAAAGGCGTCAAGAGTCCTACGTCCTGGAGGATTATATGCATGCCTTTTTGCACTCTTCATCCATCTCATGGCTGATTCCACCACCATGGAATGGTGTGGTACTTGAGTCTTCTGAAACCCAGGACAAGGAGGAACTCGATACATGGTGTCGATTCTTCGAGAATGAGGAGATGTGTTTAGAGGTGTTTCCCACTTCCTTAACATAAGATCATGCAAGATCTCATGAATAGGTAAGGTAGCTGCCTCCTTGGGAGCTTTAGGGTATTGTAGGATTTCTAATTCCTTTGCCCTAGGCTCTTTTTCAGGAGCCACTGTGATGGAAAGGCCTCGGGCCACATCTCTGATAAACTCCTGAAAGGACATATCCTCTGGTGGAGACATCTTACGCTGAGAAGAGGAATCCTTGGGAAGAAGTACTCTGGTATCGGCAGAATCTTCGGAGTCTTCTGACTCATCCGAGGATTCGAAGTATCTCCAATCCAGGTGATCGTGCAATGCACGGTACCGCTACCGATCGAGTTCGGCATTGGAGTGGTCCGGTACCAACTTGTCGATGCCGGATATAGACGCATGACTCGGTCCCGATAGAATACCTGCCGATGTCGATACAGTCGGTGCCGGTACCGCAGTCTGTGCTGCTACCGGTTGAATTGTCTGAAGCAGTTTCAGGGGCATCGAGGCCGTGCGAACAGCTGCCAGACTTCATTCAATAGCCAAGATTCTGTGGTCTATCGACGCTGCCAATGCTTGGGTATCGGTGCCGGTTAAAGCGGTCAGAACCCCAGAGCATGGCACCAGTAGTTCTGCCCAGGTTGAAGCCTCGAGAACATCCTGGAGCCCCGTTAGTGCTTTGAAAGCCAAAGCCTCCTGCCGGGGCGATTCTGCCAGTGAAAGTCCCTCAAGGGCAATGCCAGAGGCATCTCAATGTTTAGAAGGAGATCTACCCTTTGAGGACTGGCTAGATTTATGTTTAGTTACCTGAGATCCATGGGAGGAGGATGAAGCCCTGGAGGACGTCTATGCCATGGAGGCTGTATCGGAGGGAAAAAGGATGCTGAGCTTATCAGCTCAGTTTTGCCGGCCCCTTTTTGACATCATTCCACAGGC
Source organism: Ichthyophis bannanicus (assembly GCA_033557465.1). Classification (NCBI taxonomy): domain Eukaryota; kingdom Metazoa; phylum Chordata; class Amphibia; order Gymnophiona; family Ichthyophiidae; genus Ichthyophis; species Ichthyophis bannanicus. Next base: position 407,580,834 of record CM066034.1, on the reverse strand, counting down.
AACACACTCTGTGGTCAGGACCTAAACATTTGAGGCACCACTCATGGGTGTCGGTGACGGAACTGGTACCGCCACACTTAGAACACTTTTTTCAAAACCCAAAGCGGGTTCTTCCATTTTGAGGGAAAAAGTTGGGTTTAGTGCCCAAAATGGCGTGTGGCACCCAAGAAGAAATTTACTGGAGAAAGACTCCAGAAACAAAGGTGTTTTGTTTTTTTTTTAGAAAAAAGAAAAGAACCGGCAGTACCGGTATAGCGTCGAGGAAAGGCAGACGCGACCACAAAAAAGAAGTATAAGAAGGGAATTTTTCTGTGGTGACAGGTTGTGCAAACTGTCGGCTCCGCAGAAAAAGAAGAACTGGAGAGGGACAGTTGGGAAAGGCGGGAAGGCAGCACGCAGGCACTGTGGGATGCTCCCAAAAGCTTTCCTATTGGACGCTGGGGAGCATTCCCGCGCAGGCTACGTCGGTACCGACGATACCCCATATGTGAAGACTACATTCCTGCTTGTTCCTGGAGATAATAAATAGAAAATTTATAAAATAAAAAGGAAAGAATTATCGGGGCCAGTGTCGAATTTGACATAACCAGCGTTGATGGAAAGGCAGAAGCATGATATTCCACAAAAAAAGTTTTTCAGCCGTGACAGGATTGTAGATCCTGCTACCTCCGCGGAAAACAAACAACCGAGGAGAGGAGTTGGGAAGGCGTAAAGGCAGGCACGCAGGTGCAGTGAAGTGCTCCCAAATACTTTCCTACTGGATGCTAGGGAGCATTCACATGCAGGCTCTATCAGTGATGTTCACCCACCTGTGAAGACTGCATTCCTGCCAATGCAGGGTTCTTCCTTTTGGCCTGGCTTCTGCACCAAGGGTGTTCACAAAATGCACGGCACACTGCGCATCCTTCAGTATTTGGTACTTGTCATAAACTTTCCAAAGTCCAACTTTGCTCCCACTCAACCCCTAGAGTTTATAGGAGCTCTTCTGGATACCAGACAGACAAGGGCCTTCCTTCCACAGCCCCGCTGCCTTCGCATTGTGCAGTTAGCTTCCCAAGCAGTGCTAAAAACTCACCTCACTGCTCGGGAAATGCTACAGTTGCTAGGCCACATGGCATACACCGTGCATGTGGTTCCTTATGCTCGCCTCCATATGAGGGCAGCCCAGTGGACCTTATCCCCTCAGTGGACTCGGGCGTCAGGTTGCCTGTAGGACAGAATAGCAAACTCAGATCGCCTTATTTTGTCCCTCCAATGGTAGCAATCACCCAAAAAACTTCTGGTGGGGTCTCCTTTTCAGCAACCCCCACCCCAAGCCACTCTAACAACAGATGCTTCATGGTTGGGTTGGGGAGCCCACCTGCATGGCCTCTCTACCCAGGGTATGCCATACTGGGTCAGACCAAGGTCCATCAAGTCCAGTATCCTGTTTCCAACAGTGGCCAATCTAGGTCATACATACCTCGCAGTTTCCCCAAAAGACACAGGTTCCGCAATGCTTGTACTGGGTCAAGCATTGATATCCTGGGTCCCTTCTTAATAATAGTTTATGGACCTTTCCTCCAGGAACTTGTCCAAACCTTTTTTAAACCCAGCTACATTAACAGCCTTTACCACATCCTCCGGTAACAAATTCCAGAGTTTGATTACACATTGAGTGAAAAAATATTTTCTTTTATTAGTCTTAAATAGTTTACCCTGTAGCTTCATTGTATGTCCCCTATTCTTTCTATATTCTGATAACGTAAGCAATCGATCTACGTTTACCCGTTCCAATCCATTCATTAATTTATAGACTTCTATCGTATCTCCCCTCAGCCATCTCTTTTCCAGGTTAAAGAGCCCTAACCTTTTTAGCCTTTCTTCATAGGAGTATCCTTCCATCCCCTTTACCATTTTGGTGGCTCTTCTCTGAACCTTTTCTAATATCTCTATATCCTTTATAAGATACGGTGACCAGAATTTCACACAATATTCAAGGTGCGGTCTCACCATGGAACAATATAGAGGCATTATAATATCCTTTTGTTTTATTTTCCATTCCTTTCCTTATGATACCTAGCATTCTATTTGCTCTCTTGGCTGCCGCTGCACACTGGGCCGAGAGTTTTAACATGTTATCCACATTGACGCCTAATTCTTTTTCCTGGGTGGTGGTTCCTAATGTGGAAACTTGCATTGTGTAACCATAGTTTGGGTTGTTCTTCCCTAGGTGCATAACTTTGCACTTGTCCACATTAAATTTCATCTGCCATTTTGATTCCCAGTCTTCTAATTTATCAAAATCCTCTTGCAGTTTTCCACAATCCTCTTGGGTTTTAACAACTTTAGTTTTGTGTCATCTGCAAATTTGATAACCTCCCTCGTTATTCCACTTTCCAGGTCATTTATGAATATGTCAAAAAGCAGAGGACCCAGCACAGATCCCTGGGGTCCACCACTATTCACCTTTCTCCATTGGGAAAATTGGCCATTTAGCTCAACCCTCTGCTTTCTATATTTAAACCAGTTCTTGATCCACAGTAGTACACTGCCTCCTATCCCATGACTCTTTAGTTTTGCCAAAAGTCTCTGATTAGGGACCTTGTCAAAGGCTTTCTGAAAGTCCAGATACACTATATCAACCGACGCACCTTTGTCCACCTGTTTATTCACACTTTCAAAAAAACATAACAGATTAGTAAGACAAGATCTTCCTTGTCTAAAGCCATGTTGGCTGTCTCCCATTAGGCCTTAGGACTCATCCACACTTTATGCCAACGGTGGTTTCACCCTTTCATTTAAACCAAGCGGTTTACCTTCCTGTATTCTTTCCAAGGCCTCACGCCTCAAATGCAGAAAGGAACCTTCATACTTTGGACTGTAAAAGAGCTTTGGCCTTTTACTTGCAAAGGATACAGCAATATAGAAAATCCTCTCAACTCTTTGTTGCTTTTTATCCTAGTCATTTGGGACTTCCAGTCTCCAAAAGGACACTATCCAGCTGGATTACACGGTGTATGTCTTTTGCCTATGAGAGTAAGAACCTTCCTCTTGAAGGCCATGTTGCAGCTCACAATGTGAGAGCCATGGCAGCTCAATGGCTCATCTTCACTCTGTGTCTATCGACGACATCTGTCGAGCAGCCACTTGGGCTTCGGTACATACCTTCACAGCCCATTACTACTTAGACAAGGACTCCCTCTGGGAAGCCTTGTTTGGTCAGGCTGTTCAACACCTGTTCCAGACTTAATCAACTCCTACCCACCATCTCTGGTAGGATGCCCGAGATCCATGGGGGGAAGTAGAGCCCTTTCAGAAAGGCACACAACTTTCTGGGGCCATCTCTCTGGCATCTGCAGCTAGGGAGTCCCCATATGTTAAGACTACATTCCTGCTTGTTCCTGGAGATAGCATAGTTACTCACCTGTAACAGGTGATCTTCGGGAACAGCAGGAATTTAGTCTTCACAACCCACCCACCTCCCCTAGGAGTTGTATCTTTCTATCTCTCTTTCTCTCTTTCCCTCTCTCTTTTGTCTCAGCTTTAAACTCAACTGGAGAGGGACAGTTGGGAAAGGCGGGAAGGCAGCACGCAGGCACTGTGCGATTCTCCCAAAAGCTTTCCTATTGGACGCTGGGGAGCGTTCCCACACAGGCTCCGTCGGTACCGACGATACCCCATATGTGAAGACTAAATTCCTGCTGTTCCCGGAGATCACATGTTACAGGTGAGTAACTATGCTTTCTCTTCACTTTTAATGCAGTTTTCACTGCTATACCAGGCCTCCATAGCCTTATCTTCAATCTTGAAGATAACTTTTTTGAGGCATGGAAAAGCCAATTAGTGGTTTTCAAAAAAAAATGTACCAAGTGTGTTGGTACCGTATCAGTCACTGATAAACATGACTAATGTCTAAAATGTTTGGTCCTTGAACATCAACCCAGTTCTTGTCCTTTGTGCCAGTAAATGACAGGCCTAAAATACCGAGACAGACTGTACGGATCATTGTTCACTTCTGACTCATTTTTGGTGGCTTCCTCTTCATCAAAGGCATCGACTTCCTCTTGTGGGTCTCAGGCTTTTTCAAAGTCCAATCATAAAAGTAAGTCAAAGTCTTTGGATGCTGCCAAGTCATCGGCATCAGCATCGAAGACCGTTAGAGACTAGAAATCAGTCTCAGCATTAGCATCATGACTGCCCTTGGGGTGCTTCTGATGCAGACTGGTCAGCCAAACAGCCCCAGTGGGAGGATCTGTTCTCTAAAGCACAAGAGGGATGCCAGGATGCTCCCGAGTAATCAACCTCCGGCGAGCTACCGGTTCCATGTTCTGGGATGGTGGCTCAAAGCCCTGGGGGTGATTCCACCCAGACATGGGCCATTTCCCTAGACCAGCGCATGCTGGCTCTTGAGAGGAGTTTTGTCGCAGTCCTAGTAACCTTGGCACCAAGAACAGAGAGCTCCCAGGAGTGCAGGCTTCAGCACTGAGCATACTTCCACGTGTATTGGCCCCGATGCTGGCCCTTGAACCGACATCAGAACCCCTGAGGCCGATACCTGCTTTGGAGCTGACTGATACCCTTGGTACCCAACATTCTCTGGGAGCAAGCAGGAAGTCATTCCTCACATATATAGGGTGATGTTGGCGCAGAAGAAACCTGTGCAGATCCACTCCCCATCTTTCACAGTTACACCTTGCATATTGTGATAAGGAAGCTTATCATAGCTCAGGTAGGAGCTATAGAAAAGATGATGTGACTCTGAACAAGCAACCTGTCAGTTCTGGTAGAAGTGAGAAAACAGAATTTTCACATAAAAGACTACCAGTCCCAGAATGCACCAGGTTTCCAGCAGCCATGAGAGGGGCTGAAGTGAGAGAATGTGTGTGCAATCAAGAGAGCTATGAGGTAATCCCTAAGCACTCATCTCAAAGGGCAGGGCCTGATTCAACACAGCTGCGCTGTGTTAGGGAGCAGCACACATTAGAACAGGATAAGAATAGAGCTTATTCTTCAGATAACAGCTACAGAGGGAGGAAGAGATACAGAGACAGCAACGGCTACAAGCACCAGTATCACCTGGAGAAACAGAAGCCAAGCCAAGCAGATAGAGAGAGAAGGAAACTCTCTGGAAGGAAGAGAAGAAAGGCCATTGGAAGGTCTGGGAGATTCCAAGGCAGTACTCATACTGGGAGGTATTCCAAAAGCCAGCAGAGTCCATTGGACTGGATTCAGCCAGAGGAATGGAGTGGCAGAGATAGGAATCACCAGTGGCTACCTGGAAGAGAGAAGACTGCATGTGGAAGGGACTTTCAGACCAAGGCCAGAAGGTATGTGGGAGAAGATCCAGCGTCCAGGGATCAAGATTGGAAGGCTGGACATCAGAATTGGATTACATATTGGCCAGGCTATACAGAGAGAAATAATGATAGCAGGAGAGGCTCAGGTATGAACACTGATCCAGACCCTATCTATAATAGAGAATGGCAGCAAGGGAATAAGCATTCTCATGATAGTGCCTTAATGAAAGACTCATCTGTGCCAATGTATGATATTGACCCTATGATTGTTGATGCAGGGGGAAATACAGCAGATGAAACTATTTACATGGACTGTTCTTTATCTAAATGCTATTGCTAGTTTTCTATGAGCAAACACATCAGCCATCACAAAGAAACCTAACTTTGTTCTTTATTTCCACTGCAAACAGCTCTTAAAGCAGGATTTGGGTTCACACAGTAGCAGCCAGCCAGCTAAAGGCTTACAGCTGGTCAATTGATAGTAATTAAAGCTGCACCTGATTGTGTGTGTGAGCAAGGGAGAATCACTGCTGAGATCTGCGTGGAAAATAAGCAGAAGTTAACCTAACCAGCAAAGTTTATTCTTTTCTTTGTGCCTTTGTATTTGGTAATTATTTGCTAAGAACACATTAGCTAATTGCCTGACAAGCTGAAGGTTGTTTTCTGGTTTACTTTGTGACTTTTTGTTATCCATTTAAACACTGCAAGCAAGTAACCTCATTTATAGTGCTATCAAGCATACATGTGCTGGGTGAATTAAACCCCATCAATAAAAGAAGTATTTTATTGATCTTACCACTTGGTTTCACAACTCAAATTATTGTCATCAGCTGTGTTTGGGAGTGAATGAACTACAATGCCCACAATACCTTGCAAGAATCATATGAATATATGCATCGTCAAGATTGTGTAAGTTCTCACCCTAGGCAGCCGTCTGACAATATCTGCCCATGGGTTCTATAGTAACATAGTATTTTATTTATTTATTTATTTAACAGGTTTTTTTATACCGCTTTATTTCAATCAAAGCGGTTTACATTGTAACTTAAACTTGGTAAACGTACATTAAACATGGACATTGATAACTTGTTTTTTTTCTGAGCAATGTAGGGTTAAGTGACTTGCCCAAGGCCACAAGGAGTGCTAGCGGAAATCAAACCCTGGTCTCTTGGTTCCCAAGCCAGAGCTCTAACCACTAGGCTACTAATCCACTCATATAATGGCAGATAAAGACCATCATGGTCCATCTTGTCTGCCTAACAAGGTGACAAGAGTTGGTGCACCTACTGCTCTGTGGAGGTCACCCCTCCCCCATTTGTTGAGATAGCAGAGACAGTTAGGGTTATTTTGATTATATCCTATTGCTATAAAAAGATCCCCTGTGTCTGTATTTATCAGTTTATTTGCCCCCACCACATCCATCGGGAGGGCATTCCAAGCATCCACCACCTTTTCAGTGAAGAAGTATTTCCTGACGTTGCCTTTCAGTTTACCCCCTTACAGCTTCATCTTATGTCCTCTAGTTTTGCAGGTTCCCTGTCTTTGAAAAAGGTTCATTTGTTCATTGATACTCAAGTATTGAAAGGTCTCTGTTATATCTCCCCTGTCCCTCCTCTCCTCTAGAGTATAAATGTTTAGGTCTTCTAGTCTCTTCTCATGTCTTCTGGCATAGGTACGAAATAATTTTGGTCACCTTCCTCTTAACAATTTCCAGTATTTTTATATCCTTTGTGAGATATGATCTCCAAAACTGAACACAATATTCCAAGTGAGGCCTCACCAGCGACTTGTACAGTGGCATTAGTACCTCCTCCTTTCTGCTGGTAATTCCTCTTTGTATGCACCCAGCATCCTTCTGGCTTTGGCCACCGCCTTGTCACACTGTTTTGCCAGCTTGAGATCCTGAAATAATCACGCAGAGGTCCTTCTTGTGGTCCGTGCACACCATCTTCTTTCCCCCTATCACATATACAATTCTCTTGGATTTCTGCTTCCCAAGTGCATGACACTGCACTTCTTCACATTACATTTTAACTGCCAAGCATTAGACCATTCTTCCAGCTTTTGTAGATCTTTTCTCATGTTATCCATTCCCTTAGGGGAGTCCACTCTGTTGCAAATTTTCGTGTTGTCTTCAAAAAGACAGATTTTTCCTCAGAAGCAATCTTCTTATCTCAGTTGTCTTTTTTTCTGCGGAGTCCTGTAGACTTGCCATCTGTGCCCCTGCTTAAAGTCTGTTTTATTCCACCAATTTTTCTTGATCCTTTTTTTACTGGGATCGGTTCCGATCATCTTTCCACCGCCCAAGACCACCACCTTGGTGTCGTTCTCAGTTCACCTTTTTCTCTCACTTTCTCGGCATGCAGGTCTTTGCTTGCAGCCTAGCTCGTTGCGATGTCGAAGTTTGACCTTGCAGTTGCAGTCTTTCCTGCTATGGTCTATATTAGCCGTTTTAAGCGATGTGGCAAGTGCCCCCACTGCATGTCCATCACTGGTTGCCACAGTTGCTGCATAAAATGCTTTGTGGTGGTCCACAATGCATCTTCCTGCCTGCTCTGCCAACAAATGTCGGCAAAGACCCGCTAGGATCATAAAAAAGTGGAAGGGGAGCTATTTGGTTCTAAGTCTCCCTCTGGACCCGCATTGGGGGTGGAATCATTGCCCTTAGAACTGGCGTCTGATGACTCATTGTCGTGCGCCCGGACTCAGTCGTAGCCCCAGGGTATTTGAGCCTTGGAATGGGAATCTTTCTATGAAGAACTTACCCTTGGATCCAGGACGTCATTGAAGCCGAAGGCAAAATCCAATCCTAGACCACTAGGTAAGACCTCTGGCATCCGGACTCTGAGTCCTCAACCCAACGGCAACTGCTGGGAGTGGCCCTCCAAGCAGCCCCGGCAGGAGGAAACTCCCACGGTGTCGAGGGATCTGGTCAGTTCCCCTGATGCTATCACCATCCGTGATTCCCTGACGAGGGATGTGGCTCTGTGCTCGACGACCTCGAGACCCGAGGCAGATGCTGCGGAGCCAACTGGCATTGTGGCCAGGATGGTGGCTCCTTGAGGTGCAGCGCTGCGTGATGCCCGGAACCTCCTGGTCATTGGTGCTGACCTTGGGGCCATCCTTGGCAAAGACTTCCCCATAAGATCCAATCCTGGAGAAGCTTCTTTATCCGACTCAGACTCCATCTTTGTCAGACTCAAGATGTGACTCGCCACTGGGCACTGCAGCCGCAGAGTACCGAAGTCGGATGTTGACAATGCAGAGTCAACTTGAGGATCACTCGGCACTCGACGATTCCTCCTATGCCGAGTCTGATTGGGAGATGGATGAGGAGTCTCCTGACACCATCCTCCATCGGTATATTCCCCCCCCCCCCCGACCCTTCTCCACCTCACCATTGTCTGTGGTCCTTTCCAGAGGACCTAGTCTGTCTGGACGTGCAGACCCTCGCCTTTTTTGGTGGTGCCCGAGGATGAGCCTCGGACTGAGGATTTCGAGATCCTACAGTATGAGGCACCCCCGAAGGAGGCACTGATGATGCCCATACTCTCCATCCTTGAGAGTCTGCTGTTGAGGATTTGGGAGATACCGGTGATGGTGCCAACTCGATTCTCAATATGGAGTCGGCCGGAGCCCAGGCTTCAAAAAGACATAGCTGCCTCACAACTCCATTTTGGTGGTGTTGGCCATGTGTCAGATCAAAAGCCAGAAGACCTCTGTACCCCTGGGTAGGGAGGCATGCTCCATGGATGTCTTTGGCAGAAAGTGCTATCAGGACTACATGCACACAGCCCGAATCCAGGCATACCATCTGTACATGGGTATGTACCCGCAGGACCTGGCGAAGGAGCTCGCCTGGTCCTTGGCTGGGTTGACAGGTGACCCTCTTTAGCATTTCCGGGCCCTGGTTTCTTTGGTCAAGGAATGCTCCAAGTTTCAGACTCAGGCAGTCTTCAACAGCTTCAAGTTGGTGCCTCGTGTGGCTGCGGTGGGCAAAGTGCCTGCCGCCTGGCCTGGCTACAGTCCTCTGACCTGGAGCCCTGGGTTCAGGACAGGTTGGCTGATGTCCCTTTTTGGGGAGAGAATCTCTTCTGCGAGCCCATAATTGAGAAGGCGGCTGAGCTGGAAACAGAATTCCTGACTAGAACCAGGCTGTCTAGGAAAACTGCTGACCCTTCCCGTCGGAAGGGTTCAGGGAAAAAGCCCTTCCACCCAAAGACCAAGAAGGCTTATGGGAAATTCCTCAGTTTCTGGTCTATCGGGCTTCTCATCAGGGGCAGCAAGCCAAGGGCCAGGGACATTGCCCCTGTAAGCAGACAACCCTCAAACAGTGCCCCCAGCCACAGCCTGGAAGGGAGGGGGGGTCTTTTGACTACTTGTCATAGCCTCTTTCCTCCAAGAGAGAACAAGCTGAAGGTTCACAAGAGGGCAGATGGTCCACTTTACGCACCTCTGTCCGGACATCACCACAGATGCTTGGCTGCTGCAAGTGGTTCGGGAGGGGTACATCCTCCACTTTCTCCAGCTACTTCCTCCCTTCTTCCCAGGGGAATTACTTATGGACTCCTTGCATAGGGAGCTCCTGCAGAACGAACTCAAGTCCTTGCTCAAGGATAGTGCAATAGAATCAGTCCCCCAGCCCTTGCAGGGCCAATGGTTCTTTTCCTGCTACTTTCTTGTGCCTAAAAAGACAGGGGGGCTTATGGCCCATCCTGGATCTGCAGGACCTCAACTGCTTCCTGATCTGGGAAAAGTTCAAAATATTATCCTTTGGAATCTTGCTGCCCTACCTCCTGCAGGGAGATTGACTATGCTCCTTGCATCTCAAAGATGCCTATACCCACATCCTGATCCACCCAAGGCACCGTCAGTACCTCCGATTTGTTGTAGGATGCCACTATCAGTACAGGCTTGCTCCCCTTTGACCTACCCTAGGCCCGTTTGGTATTCACCAAATGCCTGGCGGTCAGTGCCACCTGCCTTCGTTTTCTAGGGGTGTTTGTCTTCCCCTATCTGGACAACAGGCTGATCAAGGCTGGCTCGCCAAAGGAGGTGTTCATTGCTGCACAGGGCACCATAGGGCTGCTTCAGCAGCTCGGGTTTGTGGTCAACTTCCCGAAGTTACACTTGAAACCGACTCAGCGCTTAGAGTTCATCAGCGTTCTTCTGGACTTCACCCAGGTATGGGCCTTCCTACTAAAGGATTGTGGACTGTGCCTCTCCGCCCTGGACAGGGAAGTTCAGGTCTGCTCGATGGTGATGGCTAGGCAGATGCTCCACCTACTGGGCAGATGGTCTCTACTGTCCACTTTACATCCTTTGCCCGCCTCTGAATGTGGCAGACCCAGTGGACTCAGCACCCAGTGGACGCAGTCCTTCCGGCTGTTTAAAGGATAGGATCCTGGTCACACCGACCCTTGTGGCGTCCCTTGACCGGTGGCAGAGCCCCCACATCCTCTGAGCTGGACTGCCCTTTTGGATGTCCTCTATTCAGCGTGTCCTCACAACTGACGCATCCAAACTGGGCTTCGGAATCCACTGCGATCACCTGTAGTTGCAGGACTCGTGGTGATCTAGAGGGAGTGCTCTGCAAATCAGCCTACTAGAGCTGAGAGCAGTATACATTGCCCTTTGGGTGTTTCAGGACTATTTGAAAGGTCAGGTGGTTCAAGTCCAGATGGACAAGCAGGTAGCGATGTACTACCTCAACATTGGGGGGGGGGGTGGTGTTCGTACCATGTCTGTTGGGAAGTCGTCATTTTCTTGTGGAACTTTGCTGTAAGGCAAAACATTGCCATCTGGACGGTTTACCTATTTGGCCCGGACAATGTGCTGGTGGACTGCCTGAGCAGAGTACTGCACCCAACAATACTCGGAGGTCTTTCGCTGCTGGGGGACCCCAGAGATAGATCTCTTTTCCAGACTGGAGAATGCGCAAGTACCACACTTTTGTTCCTGGAGGCCCGCCCAGGGCAGGGAGTCTGTGGACGCCTTCCTTCTCACTTGGTCCAGTGGGCTCCTCTACGTGTTTCCATCTACACCCCTGGTTCCCCTTGTGCTTCTCAAGATTCAAACAGAGGTGACTTCGGTAATCCTCATTGCTCCCAGGTGGCCCAGTCAGCGCTGGTTCTCCCTGCTTCTGCAGCTCTCTGAGGGACCCGCAGCCGTGGGGAGCTCCCTGGACCTGTTGTCACTGGAGAATGGGATGCTTTTGCACCCCAACCTCCAGTTCCTCGCTCTGATGGCTTAGATGCTGAGAGGTTAGCCATCGCACACTTCCGCCTCTCCTGGGAGGTGGAGGATGTCCTGCTAGCTTTGTGTAAGGACTCCACATGTCAAGCATACACCTTTAAATGATGCAGGTTCTCTGGTGCACGGACAGAGGTCTTAACCCCTTCTCCTGCTTGGTGCAAGATCTCTTGCGATCTCTTACATTTCTCCTGGGCCGGCCTAAAGTTCAACATGATCAGGGTGCACCTTAGTGCCATTTTGGTGCACCACCATCCTGTTGACGGCTCAGCCATTTTGGTGTACCCCATGGTGGGTCATTTCATGAGAGGATGACTCCTTTCCTGGCCCCTTGTCTGCCCATCGCCAGTGGCATGGACATAAATGTGGTGCTGGGGAAGTTCACAGCTCCCGCATTTGAGCCTCTGGCAATGTGCCTTCTCAATTATATGACTTGGAAAGTTGTTTCCCTAGTAGCGCTCACCTTAGCCCAACTGGTCAGCGAGCTGCAGGTGCTGGTGGCCCACGCGCCCTGCACCAGATTCCACAAGAACAGAATGGTGGTTCATACCCACCCTAAGTTCCTTCCAAAGGTGGTCTGTGATTTCCACATGAATTCAAGAGGTTGTGCTCCCCACCTTCTTTACCAGGTTTCATACCTCCAGGGCCGAGGCCTCCCTGCACACTCGATTGCAAGAGGGCATTCTCCTTCTACCTCCAGAGTACGCAGCCCCACTGCCTCTCAGTGCAGCTCTTTATCTCCTTTGACCCCAACAGTCTTGGGGTGGCTGTCTCCAAGTGCATCCGCTCACAGTGAGTGGCCAACTGTATTTCCTTCGCCTATGAGCACGCTGGGCTTTCTCTGAAGGATCATGTCACTATGCCCAATGTGCGTGCCATGGCAACCTCTGTGGCCAACCTGTTCTCGGTGCCCTTGTTGGATATCTGCCAGGCTGCCACCTGGTCCTTTGTCCATACCTTCGCAGTGCACTACTGTTTGGAGGAGATCTCACAGCATGATAGCGCCTTTGGCCATGCAGTACTTCAACACCTCTTTGGGGAATAGTGCAACTATTTCCCTCCAGCCCTTTTTGTTCAGACTACTGGAGAGGGGGTTGCATCTTTGAGGTTGGTACTGCAGAGCCAGACTTCCAGTCAACCAGCGCTCCCTGCTGCCCTTTACGGTCCTCTTTTAGAGTCTCCCATGGCTTCTACAGGGTTTTTTCAGTTGCCTGTAGCTTGGGAGTTCCATATGTGAGGACTGACTTCTGCTTCTTCCTGGAGAAAGTGTAGTTACTCACCTGTAACAAGTGTTCTCCAGGGACAGCAGGAATCGGTCCTCACATATGGAGTGACATCTGTGCCAACGGAGCCCATGCGGATCCACTCCCTAGCTTTCACAGAAAGACTTTGGGAGTTAAACCGTGCATGCGCAGTCACCTTCCTGCCCAAGAGTGCCATCTTATCTCAGTATGATGACACAGCTTAATCAGGCATAAAAAAAGAAAAAACTCCACAGGCAATAGGGAGGGCTGTAAGGGCTGATTCCTGCCTACAGTATGTCATCATAGAAAGGTAAGATGGCACTCTTGGGCAGGAAGGTGACTGTGCATGCATGGTGTAACTTCCAAAGTCTTTCTGTGACAGCTAGGGAGTGGATCCGCATGGGCTTCGTAGATGCTGACATCACTCCATATGTGAGGACTGATTCCTTCTGTCCCCAGAGAATACCTGTTACAGGTGAATAACATCTCTGACTCAAACTGCTATGGCTCTTGATTCTGATACCTCTGAGCATTGGTATCGGCATCAACCCTTGATGTCCATGAAGCATCGAGGTCAAACCCGACTGCTGATATTTCAGCTTCTTACCAGTCTCTGATTCCAGTTCTTCAGAATCTGACAAGGGGTCACTCAGTTCCAGACATCCCTTTGGATCCTTCGCCGCTCCAGGAATGGCATTAGTTCCCACCAAAAGTATGTCCTTTCAGGACTTCATACATGACATGGCAGCAGGGCTCGCCATCACAGTAGTATTGGAAAAGGAACCGAGGACAGAGGACTTGGAGATACTCCAGTACCTTCCCATGCCAAAGGAGATGGCTACGTTATTGGTGCATTGTATCCTGCAGGATCTTATGATCTGCATGTAGGAGGCCCTGCTCACGGTTCTGCCTGTCAGCAAGAGGATCGACACTACCGAGTTCTAGAGTGCCTAGGCGTCCAAAAACCTCAGCTTCCCCACCACTCAATGGTGGTGGAATCGGTAATGTGTCGAATAAAGATCACAAAAAAACATTCATCCATACCCCCTGGCAGACACTCAGACACTTGATGGCTTTGGGAGTTTATTCTTCCAAGCATACATATTGACCTCCAGAATAAACTCGTACATGCTGTATATGGGCATGTTTCTGAAGGATGTCACCATGGATCTGGAGACTTTTCACCCCCCTGCTTACTGAGGATAATAATCGGAGTGCATTCCAGACACTCAACAAACAAAGCCAAAATCTAAGTTTCTTAACAGGGCCTCTTTTGATGCCTTCAAATCTACAAGCAGAGCTTCAGCAGTCTGCATTGGGGCCCGCATAATGGCTTGATTACAGGTATCAGATCTCGAGCAATGTGTCGAGGATAAACTGGACAATATCCCATGTACTGGAGAAAACCATTTTGGTAAAGATTGGAGGGTGAAAGCCGGAGAGATTGAGACAGATGATCTCACCCTAAAATGCCTTTCTAGGAAAACAGCTGACCCATCAAAGAGGAACGCTCTTCCCAAGAAATTGTTCTATTCTAAAAAGAAGAGATACTATCCTTCTTACCCACTTCCTGCTGCCTATCAGCCTCTGCATCCTCAGCAGAGACAGCAGGGCCCTCACCAACCCAAGAAGCCTCACCAGTTGCACAGGCACAATCTATGCTTGGTTTTTGACTCCTTCCTAGAGAGCATGGCCAATCTGCCTCTGGAAAGTCCCCAGCCTCTCCATATAGCAGGCAGACTGTCAGTATGCCCACAGGTATGCCCTCATAACATCCGAGCAATGGACACTCCAGATTGTCCGAAAGGGTTATCAGCTTCACTTCAAAACCTTTACCCCCCCCACCAGCTTCATAACCCTTTCAAAGCGCTCTCTTAAAAGAAGAGGTGTTGTCTCAGGGTGCCATAGAAAGAGTTCTTCCTCCTCAAGAAAGGATGGGCTTCTTCTCTCCATATTTTCTCATTCCAAAGAAAACAGGAGGTTTCAGGCCCATCTTGGATCTCAGAGACCTAAACAATTTCATGGTCTGAGAAAAATTGATTTTTCTAGGGACTCTAATCCCATACCTCCAGAGACAAGATTGGCTATTTTCTGTAAACATAAAAGAAGCAAACACGCATTTACTGATCCATCCCTTGAACAAACAATATCTATGTTTCATGGAAGCCATTGTCAGTACTAGGTTCTCCCCTTTGGTCTAGTGTCTGGACCAAGAGCTTTCACAAAATGCATGGCAGTGGTTGCTGCCTACTTGTGCACTTTGTGGGTATTCGTCTTCCCTTAAATGGCTGGCTGATCAGGGGAAACCCCCCCCCTTCCCCCAGGAGGTAAGACTCTTCCCTTCATAGCACCATCGCAGTGCTCCAACTTCCTGGATTTGTCATAAAGTAAAGATAGGGGAAAAAACCTCTATGCCCATAAGAGTAATACAAGGTGTACCACAAGGATCTGCACTTTCATCGCTCCTTTTCAATATTTATATGCAACCAATATGCAAAATTCCTTTGAAAAGTGGAATTAAGTATACAATCTATGCTGATGATATTGTGATTTTCACAACTATCACTATTAAGAACCCTGATTTCTCGGGCATTACAGAATGTCTCTCAGAAATGTCCAACTGGTGTAAAACAAACAACATGGAAATTAATTTTAGCAAAACAGAGGCATTATTTATTTCTCGTAACCATAATTTTGCGCATCCTCCTGACATCAAAATAGATAACTCAACTATTCCTATTAAATCAGAAGTGAAATATCTTGGAGTTACTCTGGATAATGAGTTGAATCTCAGATCACACATAAATAAGACAATTAAAAGCGCTTATTACAGAATGAAGCTCATCAAAAGACTAAGGCCGCTTCTTGATACTGTTCACTTCAGAAATGTTTGTCAAGCATTGATTACTCCATTACTTGACTTCTGTAATCCAATATATCTGGGTTTATCTAAGCAAGCACTTAAGCCTTTACAACTGGCGCAGAATACTGCTGCACGTATAATTTTTGGTCTATCAAGTAGAGAACATATAACTCCCATCTTGAAAGAGCTTCACTGGTTACCTATAGCTTCACGTGTAAAATATAAAACTATAATTTATATTTTCAAGATAAAACAACAATATTCTGCAGAAAGCCTGACATATCTCATACAGTCAGATATTAGCAACAGACCTAGAAGAAGAGGATCTGACAACAGAATCAGCTTATCAAATGATGTCAGAAAAACACGTAAAGACACCTCTGAAAGGGCTTTCTCTTTTGCTGCACCTTCCATCTGGAACTCTCTACCTAATGAGCTGAGAGCAGCTCAGGACATCAATGACTTTAGAAAGCAACTGAAAACATCTTTGTTTATAGAACACTACGGTCATGCAATTAACTAACTTAATTTGTCTGGAATGTAAATCATATACATATTGTATAATAGCTCACATTATAGTATAGCTCACTATGTAGATAATGCAACTCACTCTAACACACTATACCATAACTTTAACTTTTATTTCTTTACATTTTCTCACTAATACTCTTAATATCTTTGTTTGTAAGACCGCTTTGATTGTATGATAAGGCGGTATAGAAATCCAATTAAATAAATAAAAATAAATTAAATAAATAAATAAATAAACTTCAAAGTCTCAACTTTCTCCATCCCAAAGACTGGAGTTCATCGGAGCACTCTTAGGCACTCAACAGGCCCGAGCTGTCCTCCCACAGGTCGCTATTGCCCACTTCCTCAAGCTGGTTAAAGGGTTACAACATCAAAGCAGAGTAACAGCTTGAGAGATGCTACGACTATTGGGCACATGGCCTCCACTGTCCATGTCGTCCCCTATGCTCAATTACATGTGCGGCAAGCACAATAGGCTCTGTCTTCCCTATGGGCGCAGGCAAAGGGGCCTCTCGGAGACAAGATCCACTGCATGTATTCCCCCTCCCACACTACCTCTTGATTGTTTTGATGTGCTAACTGCTCTGATTTGAAGATAAAGCAGTATATTAAATCCTTTTAAGTAAAAAACAAATAAAATAAGATCCGAATCACCCCTCAACTGATTAATTTCCTTCCGTGCTGGTGGTCCCCACAGAACCCACTCATCAGATCACCTTTTCAGACGCCTCCGCCTTGATGCACCCTGACAACAGATGCTTTCATGCTTGATTGGAGGGCACATCTCAACACCTAACTACACAGGGACTGTGGATACCACAGGAATCTGCCCTGCAGATCAACCTATTAGTACTACGGGCACTGACAAATGTTCTTTGGGTTTATTAGCCCCAACTTTTGGGGCTACCTCCTCAAGTTAGTCTGGACAACCAAGTTGCTATGTCTTATGTGAATAAACAGGAGGAAGCAGTTCGCCTATGGTCCTTTGTCATCTCATACTGGATTCACCTCAGAGCGGTGTACCTCCTGGGTGAACTCAATGTCCTTGCGGACAAGCTAAGCCATATCCTTCGTCCACACGCATGGACCTTGCATCAGGAAATGGCTACTCGGCTCTTTCAGATGTGGGGAATCCCACTCAAACATTTTTTGACACTCCACAAAACACATCTTCCATGCTTCTGCTCCAGTGTTACATGCCTGCACAGACAGGCTCTGGATGCCTTCCTTCTTCATTGGAGACAGGGACTGCTCTATGCATTCCCTCTCATCTCCTTGATACTCAAGACGCTGTTCAAACTACAGGCCGACAGGGGCTCAGTGATTCTCATAGCCCCCTTCTGGCCCTATCAACTGTGGTTTCCTCTGCTTTTTAATCTTGTGCATACTCAGCCTCTCAACCTGGGTTGTGCACCTGACCTCCTTTCTCAGGACCACAGGACGTTCCTCTATCCCAATCTTCACTCACTACGCCTGACAGCATGGCTGCTGAAAGGCTAGTGCTCACGGACCTCGACTTACTACAGGCAGTCAAGGATGTCCTAGAGTCTCTTAAAGATTCCACCAGGTGATCTTGTGTCTTCAAATGGCGTAGGTTTGCCCTCTGGTGTTTCCCAAAGACATTACCCTTTTTCTTGCCTGGTGGAGTCGTTTCTACAATATCTCCTCCACTTATCCTTGACAGGTCTGAAAACTGACTCAGTGAGAGTTAACCTTAGTGTTATTGTGACCTCTCACAGATCAGTAGATGGACAGCCTATCTCCTCACACCCCTTAGTAACACGTTTCATGTGGGGTCTCCTGCTGTTCAAGCTATCATTAAGCCGCCTCCGGAGGCCTGGGAGCTGAACTTGGTTCTGGTGCAGCTTCCAAAGCCACCTTTCAAACCTTTAGCTACCGCTTCACTGAAGTTTGTCTTGGAAGGTTATCTTCCTTATTGCCCTCACTTTAGCTCGCTGCAAGCTTTAGTAGCAGATCTGCTCTGTACTAGGTTCCACCATGACAAGATGGTTCTCTGTACCCATCTACACTTCCTTCTGAAGTTGGTTTGCTCTTTCCATCTAAGCCAGTTGGTAATTCTCCCTATTTTTCCCCTAGACCACATGCATCTCGGGCTGAAGCAGTGCTACACATCTTGAACTGCAAGTGAGCACTGGCTGACTACTTGGATAGAGCTAAGGATTACAGAGGATCCTCTCAATTATTCAACTCCTTTGATCCTAGTCACCTAGGTCAACTGGTGATGAAGCATACTCTATCCAGATGGATAGCAGATTGCATTTCTTTCACTTATGCACAGGCAGGGCTCTCTTTGGAGGGTCATAGCACTGCTCATAATGTGCGGCTATGGCCATCTCCATTCAGTATCCATTGAGAAGATCTGGCGGTCGGCTACTTAGTAGCTTAATGGTTACAGCACTGGCTTGGGAACCAAGAGACCAGGGTTCATTTCCCACTAGCACTCCTTGTGGCCTTGAGCAAGTTGTTTAACCCTCCATTGCCTCAGAAAAATCCAAGTTATTAATGTCCCTGTTTAATGTGCAATACCAAGTTTAAGGTACAATGTAAACCGCTTTGACTGAAATGATAAAGCGGTAGAAAAATCTTGTTAGATAAATAAAATAACTTTTTTGCGCATTACTGTCTGGACAGATTCCCGTCGGGACACTGTCTTTGGCCAAGCTGTACTTCAGCACCTCTTTGGGACTTAAACTCAACTCCTACCCTCCATCCCGGACTTCTGCAAGATACTGGACTGTCATTGGGGAAGTATTGCCTCCTGGAATAGAGTCCAGTGGTACACAACTTGTCCATCCTCTTCTGCTCCAAACATTTTTCCCTCGGGGATCGCATTGCTCTTCATTCAATATCAGTCTGGTACCTGGGAGCTTGTGAGTCCCATATGTGAAGAATGCATTCCTGATTGTTTCTGTAGGTAGTGTAGTTACTCATTTGTAACAGGTGATCTCCAGGAACAGCAGGAATCAGTCTTAACAACCTGCCCTCCTCTCCTAGGAGTTGTAGGGCTCTTTTATTTTCTAATTCTCAGTTACAAACTCAACTGAGGAGAGTTGAGAAGGCAGGCATGCAGGCGCAGTGGAGTGCCCCCAAAGTCCTTCCTGTTGGATGCTGGAGAGCATTCCCATGCAGGCTCCGTCGGTGGTGATCACCCATATGTGAAGACTGATTCCTGCTATTTCCAGAGATCACCTGTTACAGGTAAGTAACTGTTCTTTCCTTACATGTGAGAGGTGTTTGTCACCTCAGACCAGGCATAGAGAGATTGGCGCTCTTGCTGGTTATGTAATCCTCTACATGTTTCTTTGCATTGGACGCAGACCTTATTTACCATCTCATTTTAATCTGTGCAGCTCATTTACATATATTTTAAATACGCTTGGTGCTGCTGTATGCACATGTTTACTCTCTTTACATGCATGCCAAGCTCTTTTCTGCATTTAGTGTAGCTAAACCTGTGTGTTTAAGTCGTGTTATCTATGCACAAAGGGCACTGAAAGGGCTGCATCAGCCCATAAGACTAGGTGAGAAAAGAGAAGAAAAATTCTGATAGGCTCGTATTGGAAGTATAAGTTATGACTGAGATCTTGGGTGGGTTGGTGTTGAGGACTCGAGGACTGGTTAAGCTGGAAGAGTTGGAGGTCTTGGGTTGACTGATGGGAACTAAGAAATTGACCAGAGATTAGAACAGTAGAGACAATGTGATTAGATGAGGTGTATGAGTAAGATTGTGAGGCTAAATATGGGGAGGAGAGATTTTTTTGAAGGACCTGGAGGGATTGAACAAGCAGTGAAAAGGAAGGAGGGCTATGGAGTGGGTGAGAGCCACAGAAATGGATAGGTCTTCCTTAAAGGAAGTGAGAGGGTAAAAATTGGTGGGGCGGAAGCAGAAATGGAAACCTAGAAATGGTAAGACATAAGAAAGGGCCTGGAAGTGGAGAGGGCATGAGTGCTAGGAATGAGCTGGGGCTGATTAGGAGATTTTATTTATTTTATTTAACAGTTTTTTTTATACCGCTTTATCATTTCAATCAAAGCGGTTAAACTTAAACAGGGACATTGATAACTTGGATTTTTCTGAGCAATGGAGGGTTAAGTGACTTGCCCAAGGCCACAAGGAGTGCTAGTGGGAATCAAACCCTGGTCTCTGGGTTTCCAAGCCAGTGCTGTAACCACTATGCTGGGAAGAGTATATGTACACAAGGAGATAATATGGGACTAGAAAGTAGATGAAAGATGGGGGCACAGGAGGTTTCCGAAGGAATGAGATAGGTGGGGGAAAAAAGAATTAAGGAAACAAAGTGTGGAAATGGAAAGCTGATAAGTGAAAGATGAAGAGAGGAAGACTGAAGATTGAAGGAGGAATGGAATAAAACTGCAGATTAAAAAGCAGATGAGATAGTAAAAAAATATGAAGCAGAAGGATCAATGTCTGAAAGTGATGTATGGGAAGAAAATATGAAGAAACAGAAAATGAAAATAAGATACTAGAAATAGACTTAAAAGAAATCCAACAAAAGGGAAAAGCCTACTACTGCTACTACTGAACATTTATATAGCGCTACAAGATGTATGCAGCATTGCACAGACACAAGCAAGAGACTGTCCCTGCTCATCAGAGCTTACAATCTAGTAAAGACGGACAACATAGGATACATCTAGGGGGAATGATGAGAAAACACGAAGAAGATCAGGTGAGTCAAGATCCGAAAGCGCCAGCGACGAGATGAGTTTTCAGCCTGGATTTGAAAAGGGTCAGAGAAGGCACCTGATGTATAGACAAGGCTCCTGACGTACAGACTCAGGTAGTTTCTTCAAGACATAAGGAGAGCAGTAAGATGAAGGAGTGAAGTCTGGAGTTAGCAATAGAAGAAAAGGGCACAGATAGAAATGATTTGCCAGAAGAGCAGAGTTCCCAAGGAGGGGGTGTAGGGAGAGATGAGAGGAAAGTAATGAGGAGCTGCACAGTGAATGCATTTATAGGTCAGCAGGAGAAGTTTGAACTGGATGCTGAAATGGATAGGAAGCCAATGAAGTGACTTGAGAAGAGGGGTAATATGAACATAACAAGGCTTGCAGAAGATTAGCCGCACAGCAGAGTGTTAAACATATTGAAGGGGACAGAGATGATTCAGAGGAGTAGGTTAAAATAGTCTAGACGGGAGGTGACTAATTGTCTTAGTAGTGTGTTGGGAAAGGAATGGATGAATTTTGTTGATATTGTATAGAAAGAAACAGGTTTTAGCTATCAGTTGGATGTGTGTGGAGATTGAGAGAGTGGAGTCAAAGATGACCTAAGGTTGTGAGCTGAGGAGACAGGGATGAGTAGAGAGTTATCCACAGAGAATGAGAGAGGATGAAGGGAAGTGGAGGGTTTAGGGGGAAAATTAAGCAGCTCAGTTTTGGCCATGTTTAATTTAAAGCAGCAGTGAGACATCCAAGCAGCAATGTCAGAAAAACAGGCATAGATCCTGGCCAGGATTGCTGGAGAGATCTCAGGTGTAGAGAAGTAGATCAGCGTAAAGATGATACTGAAAGCCATGGGAAGAAATGAGTGCACCAAGGAACAGTGTATATAGAGAGAAAAGGATTGGACCCAAGACAGATCCTTGGGTGCACTGAGAGCAGGATAGCAGTAGAGGAGAATCCACCAGAACAGACACTGAAAGGACGATGGAGAGAGAAGAAGAGAACCAGGATAGTACAGAGCCCTTAAAACCAAACGAGGACAAGCTATCAAGGAGAAGGTTGTGGGGAACAGTGTCAAAAGCAGCATTAAGGGCAAGAAGGATGCAGATCGAGTAAAGGCCTTGGATTTGGCCAGGAAGAGGTCTCTGGAGACTTCGGCAAGAGTCATTTCGGTAGTATGGAAAGGACAAAAGCCAGATTGTAAAGGATCCAGAAGAGCCTGAGAGGAGAGAAAGTGGAGGGGACAGCGGTGAACTGCACGTTCAAGTAGTTTAGATACGAAGGAGAGAAGAAAGATGGGTCGATAGTGAGGACAGGTAGGGTCTAGTGCGAGTTTCTTGAGGAGAGGCGTGACCACAGTACGCTTGAAGGCTGCAGGGAAAGTTGCAGTGGAAAGCAATAGGTTGAGAATATGAGAGATGGAAGTGACTACAGTGGAGGTGATGGAGCTAAGGAGATGGGTGGGAATAGGATCAGAGGAGCGTGAAGCGAGTTTGGATGAGGAAAGATGGTGAGTGGTTTTCTCCTCAGAGATCATAGAAAAGAAAGGATAGCAGAGGTAGTGGGGGGAGGGGGAAGTTGGGACTGAAGATGGGAAGTAGCTGAACTCTTGGGGAACTGGAGAGTGATTTTGTGAATTTTGTAATGGAAGTAGCCAGGTTTTGGGCAGAAAGGGAGGGAGAGGTTGGAGGCGGAAGCACCTTGAGGAGGGAGTTGGGAGTTGTAAAGAGACGCCGATGGTCAGAGGCAATAGAGTTAGCTAGATGGACATAATATTCTTGTTTGGTGAGTTCTATGGCTGAATGGAAAGTGACAAGCATGAATTTGAAGTGTAGAAAGTCTGCAAGGGTGCTGGATTTGAGCTATGCATGTTCAGCTGTACGGGCGCAGAAACAAAGGTAGCGGGTAGTGGAGGATAGCCAGGGTTTGAGGGTACAGTACGCCTCGCAGGACATGGCATGAACAGTGCAAGAGCATCTAGAGAAGAATAGAGTGCATTGTTATAGGAAGTTATTGCCTCAACAACAGATTCAAATAACATAGTGGAGGAAAGAGGTGATGACACAGTGGAGAAGAGAGTTAACGGGTCGATAGCATGAAGATTTCTAAAATTGGAGGAGACCGGGTGAGATTAAGGAGGTGAGTGATGAAGAGTGAAACTTAACAGGTGGTGATCTGATAAGGGGAGAATTGGTAAGCAATTAGAGAAGAATACAAGATCGAGGCAGTGGCCTTGCTGGTGAGTAGGAGCAATAGAGCAAAGCTGGAGGTTGAATGATGGGGTAAGGGAGAGGAACTTTAAAGCATAAGGGTCAGAGGGGTTATCAACATGAATGTTAAGATCTCCGAGAATAAGGGAGGAGGAAGGAAAGCCATGAGTCAAGGTCAGAAAGAAAGGTAGAGGTGGAATTCAGGGGGTCAATAAATAACTGCTAATCGGGGAGGTAGTGCAGTGTAAAGCTGGATGGAATGCACTTCAAAGGAGGAATAGGAGTGAGACTGAGGCAGAAGGAGGGGTTGAAATTGACAGGAGAGAGTAGAAGCCCCACAACACTGCCGCGGCCAGTGGGACGAGATGTGTGGGAGAATTGATAGCTGCCATGACAGAGAGTAGCAACTGAAGCTGAGTTCTTTGGGAGGAGCTAGGTCTCAGTTGGGGCAAGGAGATGGGAGAGCATTAAAGATAGAGATCATGAGTAAAGACGTGTTTATTTGAGATGGAGCGTGCGTTCCACAAGGCACATGAAAAAGTGAGAGAGGAGGGGGAAAGGATATGAATAGGATTTGAGCTCTAACAAGAGGATCTGTTGTGGGAGTGTGACAGAAGTCTAGGGGGGCCAGGTTTGCGGTTGATATCCCTGGAAGAGAGGGAGGAGGAGTAGGAGTAGAAAAATGTGGGGCAGAGAGGAGAGAGTACGGCAGTAATGATTGTTAGGTTGTTTCAGAGAGAGATGAGATGGCTGAATGAGAGGGAGAAAGTGGTGAAGCTCAAGAGCTGATTATAGGGTAGATGGCAAGATGGTGGGGGAAGTGAGGATGGTAAAGGGGAGATGAGAGAGAGGGTCTTGAAGGTGATGGTAGGAGGGGAGACAATTAGGAAGTATGAGCAATAGGAAGAGAACGTGTTGAGGAGCCCTAGAAAGATGCAGAGGAGCACATATGTCAGAAGAAATAAAAGGATAGTTGGTAGAAATTGCAGGGGATAAGGTGCACCTGTGAGTGATCGGGATAATGAGCACAGCGTGGCTATAAGGGACTATAAACCGCAGGGCTGGTGGGCCGTGGGAAGGATAACAAGGAAGAGGAAAGAGAGAGACAGCTGAAAACAGAGAGAGAAAGCTGAAGAAGATCACAAAGAAAAATTCTGAAAAGTAAGGCACTCAAACAAACAATGATAAGTAAAATAAATAACATATATAGGCAGACTTCAGTTGGTTTGCAGATTGTTGTGCTGTGAGGGCTTGTGTGCATCAGTGATGCTGAGAGCGTAAGCTATCAGTAGCTTAGCTATTGGCAGGGTCTTCCAAGATGGACTGGTCTCAGCTGAGGTGCCAGACTAAGACAAACCACCCATTTGGGCAACAACAGAACGGGATGGTGTAAGTGGAGGATTATATTTCTGTGACAAATGCAACACCACTCAAATTAACTATGCGGAAGAAAGGCTTTTATGGCAAATCTACTAATGTATATTGCCACGAAAACACAATGTATAGTCACAAAACAAATTGCACTATAGTGCTGGAAAATGACCCCCAGGTTGGAAGCCATTCAAATGGCTACTGGGGATGAGCTGAAGACTTCTCAGAGCAAAGCCAGCATTTTTGATGTGGTTGGATCTGATGATGTAGCTGTGCATGAAAAGAGAGTCTGAAGTTGCAGAGATGTCTGATATATTGGGACATGGAACGTACGAAGCATGAACCAAGGGAAATTGCAAGTGGTCAAGTATGAAATGGAACAACTTGATATGTTGGGTGTCAGTGAACTGAAAAGGACTGTCTTTTGGGCACTTTGCATCTGATGATCATATGGTCTACTATACTGGAAATGAAAGGCACAGAAGAAATGGTGTTGCATTTATAATTAAGAAGAAACTTGCAAGAACTGTAATGAAATACAATGCAGTCAGTGAACGCTTAATTTCTATTCATCTACAAGGAAAGCCCATCAACACAACTAGAGTTCAGGTATATGCCCCAACAATAGCTGCAGAAGAGGAAGATGTTGAGATCTATGAACAAGTACAAGCTGAAATTGACAGAACATGCAAACAGGATAATACTGATAGTCATGGGTGACTGGAACGCAAAAGTTGGCAATGAAGAAGACGACAAAGTGGTTGGAAAATATGGACTTGGCAACAGAAATGAAGCTGGAGAAAGACTGATAGAATTCTGCAAGACCAATGATCTATTCATCTCAATCACCTTCTTCAGCAACACAAGCACTGACTGTACACATGGACGTCACCCAGTGGATTGTACAGAAATCAAAATGACTTCATCTGTGGAAGACAACGATGGAAAAGCTTGATAACATCAACAAAGACAAAACCTAGAGATGGCTATGGTACAGATAACAAACTACTAGTATGCAAACTCAAGTTAAAGTTGAAAAAGAGCAAGCCACTGATGAATGCAGCAAAATATGACCTTGAGAATACACCACCAGAATTTAAAGACTGCCTGAAAAATCAATGTGCTTCTTTAGATAAAAATAACAGAGCTCCAGAAGGGATGACATCAAGAAGGTTGTGTTGGAAGAAAGCAATAAGTCTCTACATAAGGTGAAAAAGCAAAAACGACCAAAATGGCTGACTGAATAAACTCTGAAAATTGTCCAGACATGCAAAGAAGCTAAAGTCATAGGAGAAAGAGAGGCAATCGCAGAACTCAATAGAGATTTCCAATGTGCAGCTAGACAAAACAGGGAGAAGTGCTACAATGATACATGCAAGGAAATAGAATTAGAAGCTATTAAAGAAAGAACTAGATCGGCTTTTCTGAAGTTATGAGAGTTAAAGAAAAAATTCCAACCTCAAATTGGAATGCTACAAGATGTTAAAGGATCCATGTTGAATGATGCTGAGAAGATCAAGAAAAGGTGGAAAGAATATATAGGGTCCTTAAACCATAACGATCAAGTGGACCAACAGCCGTTTCAACCTGACCTTATGATCAGGAACCATTTGTTATGAAAGAAGTCGTTGAAGCAGCATTGAAAGACTTATCAAAGAACAAAGCACCAGGCATTGATGGCATTCCCACTGAAGTATTGCAGTAATCGAATGAAGCTGTTACCATACTTAAAAGGCTCTGCCAGGAAATTTGGAATGCAATATTATGGCCAACTCACTGGAAACGATCTGTGTTTATGCCAATACTGAAGAAAGGTGACCCGACTGACTGTGGAAATTATTGCACAGTTGTTCTGATCCCACATGCCAGCAAGATTCTACTCAAGAATCTTGCTGGCATGTGGGATCAGAACAATTGTTCGGGTCACCTTTCTTCACCTTTCTCCAACTCGAATCCAACACCATGTGGATACTGTCGCACCTCTGGACCCATCCCAACATGGCTTCAGGGAAGCTCATGGAGTGGACACCATCCTCACAACCCTCTCCAACAACCTAATCACAGGAATTGACAATATTAACCATGGATTCGTCCTCGTCTTCTTAGACATAGCAGCCGCCTTTGATTCAGTGAATCACGAAACACTTCTATCCCGCCTCAGAGATAAAGGTCTACAAGGCTCAGCGCTGGCCTGGTGTAAATCCTATTTGTGTAACAGATGGCAACAAGTCAGAGCAGGTTCTAAGACCTCTGAACCATTCTCACTGAAGCAAGGTGTACCTCAGGGCTCTTCCCTCTCTGCATTAATGTTTAATATATACATGCAGCCCATTTGCGCTTTAATCTGTTCCTTCAATGTCCAATGCCTTGCATATGTGGACGACATCCTAATGTACACACAGTTTAAAATCGATTACCCTGACTTTTCTCCAATTACAAGATGCTTTGAAGCGGTAGCGGATTGGCTCCTCTCTCAAAATCTACATATCAACCACAGCAAAACAGATGTATTATTCATCTCGCGAAACCAGAAGTTCACGCCACCTTCCTCACTTCTAGTCAATAACAGTGAACTGAAGTCCAAATCTACTATTCGCTACCTGGGCATCACCCTCGACCAGCGTCTTGACATGTCAGCACATGTCATAAACACAACTAAAGCAATATACCATAAGATCCGATCACTACGCCATCTCCGCCCACTTCTTGAGTTCCTGACTACCATTCAATATTCCAAGCATTAGTCATCCCACACCTCGACTTTGCCAACATTATCTTACTCGGACTCCCACAGTCGACTCTTAACCCGCTACGTCTTGCCATGAACTCAGCTGCAAGGGTACTGACAGGGCTCTCAAGATCAGACCACATAACGCCAGTTCTAAAGAACCTACACTGGCTTCCGCTGCGGGCCAGAATCCATTTCAAGGCTCTGGTCATGACATTCAAGGCCCTTAAGAACCATCCCCCCACGCCCATCAGTGATCTTCTCCACAGCACACCAGACAACAGAACCAGGAGATCTGCATCGATGAATACACTCGAAATCCCGAAATTGTTGATAAAATGTTGGAAGGCAACAGCAAGTAGAGCCTTCTCCATTTTTGCACCTATGTCATGGAATGCCCTCCCTGCCGAAATCCGGCCCATCTCAAACCTGGCGCTATTCCGAAAAGCCCTCAAATACCACCTATTCCTACAACACTACCCTGACACCAATCCAGACAGTCGCGTCCTCCCGCCCGGGCCAGTGGCCTAAGAGCAGGAGGGCTCGCCTAATTGCCCTTTTGGAATACTGTTTCCTAATATTGCTGCCAGCATGGGCTGCTGGGAGATGTAGTTCAGATATTCTTTGAGCAAGCAGTGTGACCACACGGTTTAGGCAAAAACAGAGAAAATTTATTTTCGGGATTTCCCCTCCGCATCAAAATTCGTTGCACCAACACAAATAGGATAATTCTCCAAAGGCAAAGGAAATAGTCCAAACAGGCTTAACAGAAATATACAG
Source organism: Ichthyophis bannanicus (assembly GCA_033557465.1). Classification (NCBI taxonomy): domain Eukaryota; kingdom Metazoa; phylum Chordata; class Amphibia; order Gymnophiona; family Ichthyophiidae; genus Ichthyophis; species Ichthyophis bannanicus. The sequence goes on along the minus strand of CM066034.1, from coordinate 407,552,869 downwards.
GAATTTTCTTCTTTACAACGTCATCTATTAGCTTCACTTCAGTAACCACCTTCTGAAGCTAAGGCTGTTGACCATATTAGGAAATGACTTTAACTTTCAACAAGCTTCCATTCTTGTACTGCTTCCATAGGAAAGAAGTCACAACTGATTTTAAAACTTCCAGCAAGTTTCTTTCTTCAATAGCACATTGAAACAGGTTACAATTGCTTTTAAACTTCTGGCAAGATTTCTTTCTTTTTCTCAATTCACAGCAACAAGTTTTCACAGCAACAAGCTCCTAAATGCTTTCACAAACCACTCCTTCACATGAGCATAGACTCAGCACATGTTCAGCTCGTTTGCCTTGCAATAAGAACATTGCATTTCTTCAACATCACTCTCACCCTGATTTACAGACAAATCTACTTCCATTTCCTCAGTAGATTCACTACAGCTGTCTTCTTGTGAATGGATATCATAAGGCTTGTAATTCTCTCCCTGCAGTAGCTCATTCAACTTTAGCAATAAGTGTTCTCTCTGCTCTGCAGTAACAGGCTTTAGGAACGGAGTTTCTCTCTCTCTTATCAGTCTTCTAACTGCTGAGTCACGGCAGTCACTGGCATACTTCTTATGCCTGCCTATAGCTTGCTTCACGGGGCTCTGGCTAACACAGCGTTTGGCACTCTTCCTTAGCTCTCTGACTACTTCTTCAGACAGAGCCTTGTTAGGAATTACATACAACTCATTCTCTTTACCTCCAGGACTCAATTGCTTCCCTGAGCTGTTTCCCCACCCGGGAATGGGCTCCTCCAGTTTCCTTTCTCTGAGGTACCTTGAGACACGTTTCTGCCTTGGTTGCTGCTGCCTGCTTTGGGTCACAGAAACCTCCTGTTCCTGTTCCTCTGTCTCCCCCGATTCTCCAGCTTCAAACACTGCTTCTCCTGGAACACCTCCTTTACTTCTCCTACTCCTCCTTCCGCTGCTACTTCTCTCCTTGCCTGCTTCTTCAAACACTGAAGCACTTTTAAACTGGTGCTTCTTATGCACCACGCCTTTCTCTCTGCACATGTGAAGCTTGTTAGAGCTCGACCTAGCTCTAATGTCACTAAGTGGGCGGGGCTTAGTGCTAGCTGTAGTCTGCCTCGGAGGCTTGTGGTCACTATGGGAACTCTGCTGATCTCTGCTTTTAAAGGCACAGGACTCACTTTCTTCCCATTCCATCCCTCCTGTACAGCTCTCCTTACCACAACACTCAACACTACCCTGACACCAATCCAGACACTCACACTGCCATCACCTTACCTCCCCTCCTAGCCCGTCCTTTAGATCATCCTCCTGTAGATAACGGCTAACCATTTTTTCCCCTACCTGCTTCCTTGACCCACTAGCCCAGGCCTCTAGGTAAAGTTTTTAGATTTTATTCGTAAGAGTATCCATAATTTCTATATAATTTGTATATAACTTGTACATAGTTTTTCCCTCGGTTTTTTTCCTCCATGTTTTCTTATCTCCAGGAACAAGCAGGAATAAGTCCTCACATATGGGTACGTCGGTACCGACGGAGCCCGTGCGGGAAAGCTCCCCAGCTTCTTAGAATAGAAGCTTTTGGGACCTCCCACTGCACATGCGCACTGCCTTCCCGCCTTCCTGAACAGCTCTCCTCAGTTTCTCTTTTTCCGCGGAGCCAGCAGGTCGTGTTCCTGTCACCGCTGAAGAAATTGTTATTTTATTTGTTTCTTTAGACCGCGTACCTGCCTTCCCCATACCGATACCGGTATCGCCGGTCTTTTCTTTCTTTCTTTAAAAAATTATAATTCTTTTTTCTTATTTTTTAGCTTTTTGGTCACTTCAGAGAGGCCTCTCGGCCTACTCAATTTCTCCTCATGGAGAAGCCAGCCCCTGGATTTAAGAAGTGTACCAAATGTAATGCTGTTATTTCAGTCACAGACACCCATGACTGGTGTCTGAAATGTTTGGGGCCTGACCATTCCATACCGGACTGCCCATCTTGCTCCCACATGTCTAAACGTGGGCTGCAGAACCGGGCCAACAAATTCCATGTGCTGTTTGCTTCAGAGAATACAGCATCACAGTCATCCAGGTCTTCTTCTCCGGATGGATCTCAGGTAACCAAACCTTCTGTGGGCAAGTCCTCAAAGAGCAAATCTCCTTCAAAGCATCGAGAGGCTCTTAGCTTAGAACTTGAGGACCCTGCCCCAGCCAAACAACCCCGGCGGGAAGTCCAACTTCCAAAAACGCCAATTCAGGGGTCTCAGGTTGATATCGATGCTACGGCCTCGACAGATCACCTGTTAGCCTGCTCTGGGGTACCGGGTCACTCCGGTACCGACATCCAGGCAGCTATGGCGTCCATGGGCGATACTGTACAGTCCATGCAGCAGGCCGTCATGGCTTTCATTAAAGCTGCAACGCCATCGGTTCCGCTTTCAGCGGTTCCGGGCCCGATACCGGTATCGTCCGCCATGCCGGTATCGAGGCCGTCCACCTCTAAACGCAAGTCGGTACCGTATGGGCTTTCGCTCCATACCGGTTCCATACCCGATACGCCCGATATCGATACCGATCGGTACGCGTATCGTGCGTTAGAGGAAAGCACCGATTCCTCTGAGGATTTTCACTCCTCTGATGATTCTGCTGAGTTTTCACTCAACTTACCTGAGGAGCCCTCTTCTCCTAAAAGGAGAATGTCCCCTCCAGAGGATTTGTCCTTCCAGGACTTTGTTTTAGATATGGCTACAGCCCTTTCTATTACCACATCCTCTGAAAAGGAACCCAGATCCAAAAAACTGGATATTTTGGGATACTCAAAGGCCCCTAAGGAGGCAGTTACCCTGCCTATCCATGAAATCCTTCAAGAACAACTGATGGATTTCTGGGAAAATCCTTTGACTTTGTCTCCTTATTCCCGTAGGTTGGACACCATGTATAGGGTCCCTCCTTCTCCTGGTTTCCAAAAGACTCAATTGCCCCACCACTCTATTGTGGTGAAGTCTGCAATGAAGAAGATTAGGAGTACCAAAAGGCACTCTTCCACCCCTCCAGGACGGGAATGTAAGACTTTGGACTCTTTTGGTAGGAAAATTTTCCAGGCTAGTATGCTTATAGCCAGGATTAATTCCTACAGTCTCTATATGGGCATGTTCCTGGAGGAACTTGCCAAAAAGGTGCGGCATTTTGCCCCCTTTATCCCTGAGGATAAAAAGCAGGGATTCCTTTCCCTAGTGAAACAACTCTTAGAGGTTTCTAAGTTCTCTAATAGGGCAGCATATGATTCCTTTGAGGGAGCCAGTAGGGCTTCGGGCATTGCTATTGCAGCCCGACGTCTTGCTTGGCTCCAGGCCTCTGATCTGGAACCTTGGGTTCTAGATGGCTTACGGAATCTGCCCTGTACAGGTGAGAACTTATTTGGGGAAGAGTGGCAAATCAAAGCCACCCAGATGGATGCTGAAAATGCTACCTTGGAAAGACTTTCAAAGTCCACTTCAATTCCTACTAAGAAAAAGTCTTTTAAAAGGCCTTACTATAAGAAGGCCAGAGTTGCTTCAAATACTGGCCAGCAGTCTTCTCAACCTCGCTATACTGCTAAGCGTCAGCAATCCAAACAAGCACGAGCTAAGCCTGCAGCAGCTACTGTAGCTCAGCAGGCTCCAACCCCTCAGGGGTTTTGACTTGCTCCTAGGGAACTTGCCACTTCTGGTTCTAACACAACCAGAACCTCTCACCATACCCGGAAGGTTGGTTCACTTTGCTCCCAGATGGGAACAAATCACAACAGAACAATGGACCCTCTCTATCATTCGAGAGGGTTACAAACTTCATTTCTCCAGCCTTCCTCCCCATCATATGGTGAGACCATTCAATTCTCCCCCATCTCTCCTAACCCTGTTGGGTCAAGAGGTTTCCTCTCTTCTTGCCCAAGGGGCCATAGAAGAGGTTCCTCTTCCTCAACAAGGGTCCGGTTTCTACTCCCCTTATTTTCTCATTCCAAAGAAGACAGGGGGATTCAGACCAATCCTAGATCTGAGAGAATTGAACAAATTTCTCTTCAAGGAGAAATTCAAAATGCTGTCTCTCGGCATTCTCCTTCCTTACCTCCAGGGTCAGGACTGGCTTTGTTCTCTAGACCTACAGGATGCGTATACACATATACTCATCCATCCATCCCACAGAAAGTATCTTCGCTTTCTGTTTCAGGGAAAACATTTCCAATACAGAGTACTCCCCTTCGGTCTAGCCTCTGCTCCAAGAGTATTCACAAAATGCATGGCAGTCGTAGCCGCATTTCTAAGAGGCATGGGAATCTTTGTCTTCCCATATCTGGACGACTGGCTCATCCGAGCTCCAACTCAGTCACAGGCCCAGATTTCCCTGGACCACACAAGGAGCCTTTTGCAGTATCTGGGACTGGTAGTAAACCTTCCCAAGTCCCAACTCATCCCTACTCAATCTCTAGAATTCATAGGGGCCCAGTTGGACACCATCACTGCAAGGGCCTACCTTCCACATGTTCGAGGCCAGCGCCTCCTGAGTTTGGCCTCCCAAGCTCAGTCCAGCACTCACTTGACAGCCAGGGAAATGCTACGCCTACTGGGTCATATGGCCTCCACAGTGCATGTGGTGCCCTATGCTCGTCTTCATATGAGAGCAGCTCAATGGACCCTGGCCACTCAGTGGACTCAGGCGTCAGGAGCGCTCTCAGACCAAATACAAACCTCCGATCGTCTGTTTTGGTCCCTCCACTGGTGGACTTCCACCAAGAATCTGTTGTTGGGGGCTCCATTTCAACCATTGCTACCCCAAGCAACCCTCACAACAGATGCCTCCCAAACAGGGTGGGGAGCCCATCTGCAAACTCTCTCCACTCAGGGCACTTGGTCTCTACAGGAGACCACCCTTCATATCAATCTTCTGGAACTGCGAGCAATTTACCTTGCCCTCAAGGTCTTCCACTCCCTCCTAGCCAACCTCACTGTCCTAGTTCAGACGGACAATCAGGTGGCCATGTTTTACATAAACAAACAAGGAGGGACGGGCTCTCTGTCGCTTTGCAACGAAGCTCTAAGACTATGGGCCTTCGCCAGAGAGCATCAGATTCACCTGCTAGCAGTGTATCTCCCAGGAGTTCAAAACTCTCGGGCAGACAGGCTCAGTCGAGTTCTGCTGCCACACGAATGGTCCCTACATTTGGACCAAATAAACCGAATCTTTCAGGAATGGGGGACCCCGGACATAGACCTCTTTGCAAGTCCGTGGAATGCCAAACTTCCCCGGTTCTGTTCCAGAACTCCGTGTCAGGGAGCTCAGGCTACGGACGCCTTTCTCCTGAATTGGAATCAGGCATTCCTATATGCCTTTCCACCCATTCCTTTGATTCCCAAGACTCTGTTCAAACTCCAGAGGGATCATGGAACTATGATCCTCATAGCTCCACGCTGGCCACGCCAAGTGTGGTTCCCTCTACTTCTACAGCTCTCCCAGGGATCCTACTTGGATCTGGGAGCTGCGCCAGACCTCCTGTCTCAGGAGGAGGGGACTTTGTGGCACCCAAACCCCAAATCCCTTCACCTCAGTGCTTGGTTACTGAAGGCTTAAACCTTCAAGACTTTCATCTTTCCCAACCAGTGAAAGATATCCTTTCTGCCTCTAGGAAACCCTCTACCAGGCGTTCCTATGCTTTCAAATGGAAACGTTTTTCCATTTGGTGTGCTCAGCAGGGTCTTGACCCTCTGGCACTTCCTTTGAATTCTCTTCTTGATTATCTCCTGCATCTCTCCAATGCAGGCCTCAAGACGAATTCGGTAAGAGTCCATTTAAGTGCTATTGCAGCATCCTTGAAACATATAAATGGACAACCTATCTCCTCTCATCCTCTTGTTGCAAGATTCATGAGAGGCCTGACTCTCACTAAACCTCCCATCAGACCACCCCCGGTCGCATGGGATTTGAATCTAGTGCTCGGTCAACTTATGAAGCCACCTTTTGAGCCAATGTTTTCCACCTCCTTGAAATTTCTTTCCTGGAAGGTCATCTTCCTCATTGCAGTCACTTCGGCTCGCCGCATCAGTGAGCTGCAGGCTTTAGTGGCTAATCCACCTTACACAAGATTTCATCATGATAAGGTGGTCCTTAGGACGAATCCCCACTTTATGCCTAAAGTGGTCTCGCCTTTTCATCTTAATCAAGAGGTATATCTACCTGTCTTTTTTCCAGCTCCTCATGCATCCAATGCAGAGAGGAACCTTCATACTCTGGATTGTAAAAGAGCTCTCGCTTTTTACCTTAATAGGACTCAGCCACATCGAAAGTCTTCTCAACTTTTTGTGGCCTTTGATCCTTCCCATTTGGGACTTCCAGTCTCCAAGCGTACACTTTCCAATTGGATTGCTCAGTGTATTTCTTTTGCTTACCAGAGCAAAAACATTCCTCTGGAAGGCCATGTCACTGCTCACAATGTGAGGGCCATGGCAACTTCTATGGCTCATATGCACTCTGTTTCCATAGATCAGATCTGTCGAGCCGCTACCTGGGCCTCGGTTCATACCTTCACAGCCCATTACTGTTTGGACAAGGACTCCCGCCGGGATGCCTTGTTTGGCCAGGCTGTCCTCAAGCACCTGTTCCATTCCTAAACAACTCCTGCCCACCTTCCCAGAATGGATGCCTGAGATCCATACGAAGATGGCGAACCTTTACAGGGGATCCCATGCATCTAAGCTAGGGAGTCCCCATATGTGAGGACTTATTCCTGCTTGTTCCTGGAGATAGCACAGTTACTTACCTGTAACAGGTGATCTCTGGGAACAGCAGGAATTAGTCCTCACAACCCACCCACCTCCCCTAGGAGTTGTATCTTTTATCTATCTATCTTCCTGTCCTCTCTCTGTTGACTCAGCTATAAACTCGAAACTGAGGAGAGCTGTTCAGGAAGGCGGGAAGGCAGTGCGCATGTGCAGTGGGAGGTCCCAAAAGCTTCTATTCTAAGAAGCTGGGGAGCTTTCCCGCACGGGCTCCGTCGGTACCGACGTACCCATATGTGAGGACTAATTCCTGCTGTTCCCAGAGATCACCTGTTACAGGTAAGTAACTGTGCTTTCTCTGTTCACTGTAAAAACTCGATGTAACTTGTTACATTCTTGTATGTTCTGTTCAAATGTAAACCGCACTGATTATAATAGCGCGGTATATAAGAAATAAAAATACAAGAAATAAAATATCATTCAGCAGAGACTACAACCATACCTGGATCGAGAACTTCCTGAAATGCAAGCAGGGTTCAGGAAAGGGTGAGGAATAAGAGACATCGCGGATGTGAGATGGATCCTTAAAAGAATACCAAAACGATATCCATGAGAAACAGTGGGTCATTAAGAAGCATGGATATACCAGATCACCTGTTAGTTCTCTTGCACAACTTTTACATGGATCAAGAAGCAACAGTTCGAATGGAACTAGGAGTAACAGAATTGTTTAAAATAGCAAATGTGTACAACAAGGCTGCATATTTTCTCCCTACTTCTTTAATTTATATGCAGAACAAATCATCAGAGAAGCAGGACTGTATGAAGACAACAGAGGTGAGAAGATTGATGGAAGACTCATCAACAACCTTCGCTATGCTAATGATACCACATTATTGGCTGAAAGTGAAAACTATTTGAAACATTTGCTTCTCAAGATCAAGGAATATGGTCTTAAAATGGGTCTGGCAAAATCAATAAGTTCATCATTGCTGGATAAGAAATTGAAATATTTGACAGTTTTAAGTTACTTGGATCAACAATCAATAAAGAAAGGACTAGCAGTCAAGAAATCCGATGACGTATTGCTCTTGGTAAAATGGCTATGAAGGACCTAGATAAGATCCTCAAGAGCAGAGATGTGTCTCTCCATACAAAGGTTTGACTTGTCCAGGCCATGGTATTTTCAATATCGTCACATAGATGTGAAAGTTGGACAGTGGAAAAGATAGGAAGAAAATTGATGCCTTTGAATTTATTTATTTATTTATTTATTTATTTATGCTTTTCTTCTATACCGCTTTTTCCCAAGATCAAAGGCGGTTTACAAGTAACACAATGAACAGTTTACAATTAACATAATGAACATGGTTTTACATGGAACATCTTGTTTTTTCAAACTACGTACAATTAACTTTTCGTAAACAACAACAAGTAACATGGAATATATAATTATGCAGATGTTGTAACTATTTACATTAGTTAAATATTTACATTATTCAATTGTTAATCGTGGTTTTTAATATACTAGGGATTTCTAGGGATTTTAATACACTGAGGATTCTAGGTTGATTTTTTTAAATGCGATGTGGTTTGTGGCTTTTTGATCTGAAGTTATGGAGGATTTTTTTGGAGGTGTGGTGAGGGTGCTGGAGGGGGTTCATTAAGATTTATAAAGTATTCTTTAAACAGATATGTTTTTAGTTCTTTCCGGAATGTCTGTAGGTCTTTTATTTTGCGGAGGCTTAGAGGGAGTTTATTCCATATGGTGGGGGCTGCATATGAGAATGCTCTTGAGCTTGTGGTTTTTTTTTGTTTTTCGAATTGATTTTTTTATGTCTAGTGAGTGAGTTGCGTTTTGTCTGCGGGTTCTATGTTCTTTTGGAGTATGTAGTAGAGTGGTTAGATGTGAGGGTGATATGTCATTGATAAGTTTAAATGTAGTTAATAGTATTTTGTATGATATTCTGCTATTTATGGGAAGCCAATGTAGTTCAGCGAGGATGGGAGTTATGTGGTCAGTAAGGCGTGCTTTTGCTGTTACTCGAGCACAGATGTTTTGAGCTCTTTGGAGTAAGTTGGTGCTTGTGAGGGGGAGGCCGATAAGTAGACTGTTACAATAGTCAAAGTGTGGAGTGATGAGTGTGCTGATAACAGATCTGAAGTCATGTGTGTCTAGTATTGGTCGTAGGTGTTGAATGGTCTTAAGTTTATAGAATATGGTTTTTACAGTTTGCTTTATGTGGGGGAGCATACTAAGTGTGTGGTCTATTATGATGCCTAGGTATTTTACTTCCTTTTTGATTGGGATTGTTGTGTTGTTAATTGTTATTGTTTCAGGGAGAGTAGTATCTGGTTTTCTTGTTACGAACATTGCTTCAGTTTTTTTTAGGTTGATGCTGAGGTTATTATTTTCTAACCAGTTATTTGCTTCGTTGATGCAGTCCAGTAAGTTCTGATAGGTGGGATTATTTGTGCTTATTGGTTGAGTGAGCATGATGTCATCTGCGTATATGTAGTGGTTGACTTTATGTTTTTTAAATATATTTGTGATGGGTTGCAGATACAGGTTGAAAAGAAGGGCCGATAGGGCCGAACCCTGTGGAATACCTTGTCCTTGTACAAATGGTTCAGAGGTGTCTTGTCCTAATTTAACGCGTATTGATCGATTTGTGATGTATGATATAAACCATTGTAGAATTGTTCCTCCTATTCCTAGACTTAGGAGTCTGTTAATGAGGGTGTTGTGGTGGACATTGTCAAAGGCACCAGCTATATCAATGAATATGAGGATGTAGCCTTGGTTGCATGTGTCAGTGCCTTTTATGAGGTCATCCATGAGTGTTATAAGCAAAGTTTCGACCCCGTGGGATGGGCGGAAGCCGAATTGGTGTGAGTCTAGTGGTGCATGTGAGTCAATAAAATCTTGTAGTTGGAGCTGTATGATTTTTTCTATTACTTTGGCGATAAACGGTATGCTGGCTATGGGCCTGTAGGAGTTTGGGTCTGTAGGATTGAATTATGGTGCTGGTGATGAATACTGTGTATATCATGGACTGCCCGAAGAACAAACCAGTCCGTACTAGAGGAGAGAAATCCTAAGCTTTCCTTAGAAGCTCAGATGGCAAGACTTCGACTTTCATACTTTGGACATAGCATGCATAGTGTCACCCGCCTCCCTTGCCCAGGCGGTTGCCTAAGGCTTGGGAACGGGCAGTCAATATATTTATTTGTTCTAAGTGCCTATTTCTTGTAGTTGTGTAATAATCCAGCCGAGATGGTAATTATAGGCACACAGGATTTTTATTATTTTCAGCCAAAGGAACTTTAAAGATTCCAATTATCAGGATAAGGTAAGGATATTTTCCACCAGCATCAAACAAAGGCAAACTTGCTTCTCTTCAGCTTTGGCACTTAAATGAAAACACAGTATTTCCTCATACTATCACCAAACACAGCACTAAAACTCCGGTGCAAAAAGAATTAGAAAAAAACCCCATCTTCTTTCATAGCTTTAAAACAAACAGAAGTTGTTACATTTCCAAGCAGGCAAACCTCTGTTACACATTGGTTTTTCTTTCCTTTCACCAAGTAATTCCTTCAGGTTGTTGTATCTCAGGCTTTCCACTTTCCACTTTCTAGCATACAAATGCTCACACACTCAGTTACGGCTTAAAACTTCAGGAACTTTATTTGCATATTTCCCAGCCGTGCTCTCTTGAAGGAGCAGCTACCAGGTTTAAAGCTTCTGCAAATGTTCTAGCCTTTCTCAATGCCTAGAGGCTACCGAACATTCCATCCTCATCAGAATTCTCCTCTATTAAACCAGGCATCTCTATTTCCATACTCTCGAGGTCAGAGTCTGCTTGAGAGGCACAGAATTCAGACTCAAAACTATCTGGCTTTAATCCCTTCAGGATTTCTAAGACTTTAGTCAAGGCAGTGTCCTTCCTTCTCTGAGGAATAGTATAGCAGCTAGAAAGTCTCTTAGCTTTTAAGGAGTTAATAGAAGGCTTTAGGCTGCTCACCTTATCTTTTGGAATTGAGCACTTAAAAGGCTTTACTGCTGAAGGCTCATGCTCCATGCATACTTCGGGGGAAGGGCTTCTGCTGCCAACATGGCTGACCAACTCCCCTGGGTAAGCTTTCCTTCTAGAAGTATATCTCCTGTCTCCCTTACAGGGCCCTGGGTTAGCTCCAAATCCTCTGGCTGGCTCTGCCCTTCTCCCAGAGGTTTCCAATGAAGCTCCCTTGACTCCCCGGGTACCTTCTTTGCGTGGTTCTCCAGAGTTTCTAGGACCTCCTCCTCTCCTGGGACGTTCTGACCTGTTCCAAGCTGCACTGGAACCAGAACTAGGAATCCTCGTCAAGCGTTTCCCTTCACGGTTCTCCGACCTCTCTCTGAGTTCAGGCTCCTCTCTGAGTTCAGACTCCTCTCTGTCCTCCTCTGCTGCTTCCTCTCCCCTGAGTTCACTCTCTGGCAGTTTATATGAGTGCCTTCCCCTTCGGCTTCCTGGCCCCACCCCCAGCTGTCCCTCGTGAGCAGGGTTGGTAACCATGGAGCTGGGGTGTCTCTCCTTGCTACCTGCTTTCTGTGGAGAGTTTTTTTCTAGTTCAGAAGTTTTGACCCTTAAACTTCTGGTTCTTTTCCTACTATCTGGGGAAAATGCCTGTTTTTTTCCTCTTTCTCTATTCTCTCTGCTTTCTGCGCCATCACAATAGAGAGAGATAATTGGAGAAAGACACAATGCTTGACAAGGTAGAAGGTCACCATAAAAGAGGAAACATAGAGACGTGATGACAGAAAAAGACCACATGGCCTATCTAGTCTGCCCTTCCATATCAACCACTACAACAATCCCCTTTTTTCCTTTAGAGATCCTCTGTGTTTGTCCCATGCTAATTTAAATTTAGATACTGTCCTTATCTCTACCACCTCCACTGGGAGACTATTCTATGGATCGTCACTCTTTCCGTAAAGAAATATTTCTGCATATCACTCCTGAATCTATCCCCTTTCACCCTCATCCCATGTCCCCCTCATAGAAGAGCTTGCTCTAAATCGAAAGTCTCTCCTCCTATGCATTTATGCCACAAAGGTATTTAAACGTCTCAATCATATCTCTATCCCGTCTTTCCTCTGAGTACATATTAAGATCCTTAATTCTGTCCTCCTATGCTTTATAATGATGACCACTAACCATTTTAGTAGCCACCCTCTATACTGATTCCATCCTGTTTATATCCTTTTGAAGGTGCAGTCTCCAGAATTGCACACAGTACTCCAAATGAGGTCGCACCAAAGACTTGTAGACAGGCACTATCACCTCCTTTCTTCTGCTGGCCTTTCCTCCTCCCTATGCACCCAAGCATCCTTCTATCTTTCGCCGTTGCCTTTTCTGTCTGTTTAGCTACTTTAAGATCATCAGACACAATCATGCCTAGGTCCCGCTCTTGTCAGTCTTGAAGGACTACAAAAGGGGACTGCTACTTTTGGAGAGAGATCTGCAATTGTAAGTATTACTTCCGGAAATTTTTCTAAAACTTGGGGAAAAGGAATTCTTTAGATTAAAGCTGATTAATTTGTTAAATCAGTCAGGGCCTAGTAGCACCAAAGAGCTTTAATTAAAATCAAATCAGAATATAACTTAGCATAAAAGGCAAAACAAGGTCAGTATTCCTTGAGCAATAAATTATTTCTAGAGACCTTTACAAAGATGCCTTCTACATAGGGGGCAAGAGACCTGTGAATTTTTTTAAAATAGGTATTAAATCCAGGCAACAGATTAAAAGGCCAATTTGAAAAACTCCCACTTTCAAGCAAATTTTCAAGCAAGGACTGTGTTAATCCTGTGTAAAAAAACTGCCAGCATGGTTTAAAGGTGAGGTCAGAGAGGCTGCTGTTGCCAAAAAAGCATCTTTCAGGAAATGGAAAAAAGAGCCAAATGACGAAACCTGGAAACAGCACAAGCATTGGCAAATCAAATGCAAGGCATTGATAAGGCAGGCAAAGAGAGAATTTGAGAAGAAGCTTGCTGCGGAAGCAAAAACGCGAAATAAAGACCTTTTCAAGTACATTCGTAGCAAAAAAACCTGTGAGAGAGTCAGTTGGCCCATTAGATGATAAAGGGGTTAAAGGAGCACTAAGAGGCGACAAGGCGATAGCGGAGAGACTGAATGAATTCTTTGCTTCGGTCTTTACTGAGGAAGATGTAGGGATGTTACCCATGACTGAAGTGGTATTTAAAGGTGCGGAAGAATTGAAGGAAATATTGATACATCGGGAAGATGTCTTACAACTATTAGATAAACTGAAGACTAGCAAATCACCTGGGCCGGATGGTATACATCCAAGGGTGTTGAAAGAACTGAAATATGAGATTGCAGACCTACTATCAGTAATCTGTGAACTATCATTAAAATCATCTCTAATACCTGAAGATTGGAGGATCGCCAATGTAACACCAATTTTTAAAAAGGGTTCCAGGGGTGATCCGGGAAACTACAGACCGGTGAGCTTGATGTCAGTACAGGGAAAAATAGTAGAAACCATCATAAAGAATAAAACTATTCAGCATGTAGATAGTCACAACCTAATGGGAGACAGCCAACATGGCTTTAGACAAGGAAGATCTTGTCTTACTAATCTGTTATGTTTTTTTGAAGGAGTGAATAAACAGGTGGACAAAGGTGAGTCGGTTGATATTGTGTATCTGGACTTTTAGAAAGCCTTTGACAAGGTCCCTCATCAGAGACTTTTGGCAAAACTAAAGAGTCATGGGATAGGAGGCAGTGTACTATTGTGGATCAGGAACTGGTTAAAAGATAGAAAGCAGAGGGTAGGGCTAAATGGCCAATTTTCCCAATGGAGAAAGGTGAATAGTGGTGTACCCCAGGGATCTGTGCTGGGTCCGCTGCTTTTTGACATATTCATAAATGACCTGGAAAGTGGGATAACGAGTGAGGTTATCAAATTTGCAGATGACACGAAACTATTTAAAGTTGTTAAAACCCAAGAAGAGGATTGTGAAAAATTGCAAGAGGATCTTGATAAATTGGAAGACTGGGCATCAAAATGGCAGATGAAATTTAATGTGGACAAGTGCAAGGTTATGCACCTAGGGAAGAACAACCCAAACTATGGTTACACGATGCAAGGTTCCACATTAGGAACCACCACCCAGGAAAAAGATTTAGGCGTCATTGTGGATACCATGTTAAAACCCTCGGCTCAGTGTGCAGCGGCGGCCAAGAGAGCAAATAGAATGCTAGGTATGATAAGGAAAGGAATGGAAAATAAAACAAAAGATATTATAATGCCTCTATATCGTTCCATGGTGAGACCGCACCTTGAATATTGTGTGCAATTCTGGTCGCCGTATATTAACAAGGATATAGCGATTTTAGAAAAGGTTCAGAGAAGAGCCACCAAAATGGTAAAGGGGATGGAAGGATACTCCTATGAAGAAAGGCTAAAAAGGTTAGTGCTCTTTAACCTGGAAAAGAGACGGCTGAGGGGAGATATGATAGAAGTCTATAAATTAATGAATGGAGTGGAACGGGTAAACGTAGATCGATTGTTTACCTTATCAGAATATAGAAAGACATGGGGACATGCAATGAAGCTACAGGGTAAACTATTTTAAGACTAATAAAAGAAAATATTTTTTCACTCAACGTGTAATCAAACTCTGGAATTTGTTACCAGAGGATGTAGTAAAGGCTGTTAGTGTAGCTGGGTTTAAAAAAGGTATGGACAAGTTCCTGGAGGAAAGGTCCATAAACCATTATTAAGAAGTGACCGAAGATATCAATGCTTGACCCAGTACAAGCATTGTGAAACTTGTGTCTCTTGGGGATACTGCTAGGTACATATGACCTAGATTGGCCACTGTTGGAAACAGAATACTGGGCTTGATGGACCCTGGTCTGACCCAGTATGGCATATCTTATGTTCTTATGTTCTTATGTAATCACTCAGGAAATTGGCCACAACTTACATCAGAAGCACAGGCATAAATAGCTCAACCAGAGTTCTGTGCATCTCCAGGAACAAGCAGGAATGAGTCTTCACATATGGGTATCGTCGGTACCGACGGAGCCTGCGCGGGAACGCTCCCCAGCGTCCAAAAGGAAAGCTTTTGGGAGCATCCCACAGCGCCTGCGCGCTGCCTTCCCGCCTTTCCCAACCGCCTCTCTCCAGTTCTTCTTTTCCGCGGAGCCAGCAGGTCGTGTTTCCTGTCACCGCTGAAGAATTTCTTATTTTCTTTTATTTTTCTTTAGTCGCTGTCTGCCTTCTCGACTCCGGACCGGTACCACCGGTCTTTTTTCTTTCTTTCTAAAACAAAACAAAACAAAAAAAACCCCTACTCTTTTCTTACTTCAGTGCATTTTTTCTTCTGGGGCCTTAGGCCTACAGATATATTTTTCCTCATGGAAAAACCCGCCTCCGGGTTTAAAAAGTGCATGAAGTGCAGTGGCACTATTTCTGTCACTGACACCCATGACTGGTGTCTAAAATGTTTAGGTCCTGACCACTCCATTGCGGATTGTGAGTCCTGTTCCATGATGTCTAAAAGAGGTCTACAGAATCGAGCAGCCAAGCTCAGTACCCTGTTTCCCTCTGATGCAGCTTCGGTGGCATCGACGTCTTCCAGGGCTTCCTCTTCCTCCCATGGATCTCAGGTAACCAAACTTAAGTCCAGCCGGTCCTCGAAGAGTAGATCTCCCTCTAAGTATCGAGATGCCTCCGGGCTTTTTCTCGAGGAATCCACACCGGCAAACGTACCCCGGCGGGAGTCTCCTGCTTCCAAAGCTTTATCTGTGGGGTCACAGGTTGACATTGATGGCTCGACCTCGACCGATCACCTGTTACAATGTTCTGGGGGTACCGGTGGTTTCCACTGGTACCGACATCCAGACATTGGTGGCGTCGATGGATCAGAATATTCTGACCATGCAGCGTGCCATCACGGCATTCATACAAGCTGCGACGCCTACGGTACCGCAACAAACTCCGTTGTCGGTACCGGTACCGGATCCGATATCGGTTCCGATAATGGTACCGCTTGCATCGACATTAGCGTCGACGGCAGCGGTACGCTATCCAGTGATGCCCATCAGTACCGACTTGGTACCGATTACTCCCGATGTCGATACCCCCCGGTACGCGTATCGGGCTCTGCGAGAGCATCCAGACAGTCGATACTTCGATTCCTCTGAAGACTCTGATACATCAGAGGCCTCTATTGAAGCATCGGGGATCCTTCCTCAGGAACCCTCTTCTCCAAAAAGGAGAATGTCTCCTCCTGAAGACTTGTCTTTTCAGGACTTCATCAGGGAGGTGGCCAGAGGCCAGTCCATCTCAGTGGCCTCTGAAACTGAACCTAGAGCCAAAAAATTAGATATCCTACAATATCCTAAGGCTCCTAAAGAGGCAGCCACCTTACCAATACATGAGATTCTTTATGATCACATGTTGGGCATATGGGAGATTCCTCTTACCACCTCCCCTCATTCTTAAAGGTTGGACACCATGTATCGTGTTCCTCCCTGTCCTGGTTTTCATAAGACTCAGCTTCCTCACCACTCCATTGTGGTAGAGTCTGCTATGAAAAAAATCAAGAGTACAAAAAGGCACCACTCTGCTCCTCCAGGAAGAGAATGCAGAACCTTAGATGCCTTTGGCAGGAAAATCTTCCAGGCCAGTATGCTTGTAGCCAGAATCAACTCCTATAGTCTCTATATGGGGATGTTTCTGAAAGACGTTACAGATCATCTGCAAACCTTATCTCCTTTTATGTCAGAAGATAAGAGAGAAGAATATATCACCTGGCTTAAACATGCACAGGATGTATCCAAGTTTTCCAACCGTGCAGCCTTTGACTCTTTTGAGGGTGCCAGTAGAGCCTCGGCTATTGCCATAGATGCACGCAGAGTTGCTTGGTTGCAAGCCTCTGACTTTGAATCCTGGGTACAGGATGGTCTAGGTAACCTTCCCTGTACAGGGGAAAACCTCTTTGGCAAAGATTGGCAAGCAAAGGCCAACCAGATGGATGCTGAAAATTCTGCTTTAGATAGACTTTCAAAGTCTACTACTGCTCTTTTTAAAAAGAGATGGTTCAAAAAACGATCTTTCCCAAAAAAAGGGAAATTTTTTTCTGGTTATGGTCAGGCCTCTTCTCAAGGTCGTTTTGCTACAAAGAGACAGCAGCAACCAAAACAGACCAAGCCTCAGGCTGCGAGGACTGCTACGGCCCAACAACCTCAGCCTCCTCGGGGTCTTTGACTTTCCACTAGGGAACTTAGCCTTTCTGGCTCTAGAACATCCAGAGCCTCTCACCATCCCAGGAAGGTTAGCTCACTTTGCTCCCAGATGGGAACAAATCACAGCAAAGCAATGGACCCTCTCCATCATACGGGATGGGTACAAGCTTCATTTCTTAAACCTTCCCCCTCACACCATGGTGAAACAGTTCAATTCTCCAACATCTCTCCTCAACCTTCTGGGTCAAGACATTGCTACCCTTCTTGCCCAAGGGGCAATAGAAGAAGTACCTCTTCTTCAACAGGGCTCATGGTTCTATTCCCCTTATTTTCTCATCCCAAAGAAAACGGGGGGCTACAGACCCATATTAGATCTCAGAGTGTTGAACAAGATTCTATGCAAGGAGAAATTCAAGATGACTTCTCTCGGAACTCTCCTTCCATACCTCCAGAGTCAGGACTGGCTTTGTTCTCTAGATCTCAAGGATGCGTACACCCATGTCCTCATCCATCCAACACACAGAAGGTTCCTTTGGTTCCTTTACCAAGGAAAGCACTACCAATACAAAGTGCTTCCTTTCCGTCTGGCCTCTGCTCCAAGAGTGTTCACAAAATTCATGGCAGTAGTAGCTGCATTTCTGCGCACTCTAGGGATATTCGTATTCCCTTATCTGGATGACTGGCTCATCCGAGCTCCATCCCAGTCAGAGGCCCAGGCTTCCCTGGCCTGCACAAAGCGTGTTCTTCAGTATCTGGGACTGATAATCAACATTCCAAAATCCCATCTCACCCCTACTCAGTCTCTAGAGTTTATAGGGGCCTTACTGGATACCACAACTGCAAGGGCCTATCTTCCCCAGGCCCGTTGCCTACGCTTGGTGCAGTTAGCCTCCCAGATTCAGTTAAAATCCCATTTAACTGCTCGAGAGATGTTGCAACTCTTAGGCCACATGGCATCCACGGTGCATGTGGTTCCTTACGCTCGCCTTCACATGAGGGCAGCTCAGTGGACCCTATCCACCCAGTGGACCCAGGCATCAGGTTGCCTGTCAGACAAAATAGCAACCTCCAGTAGCCTCTTTTGGTCCCTCCACTGGTGGAAGTCCACTCAAAAGCTGTTGCTGGGGTCCCCCTTTCAACAGGTGTTACCCCAAGCAACCCTTACAACAGATGAGCTCCCCAACCCTTTGGAGAGGCATCTACAAGATCTCTCAACCCAAGGCATTTGGTCTCCACAGGAGATATCTCTACATATCAGCCTCTTAGAACTCAGAGCAATCTTTCTGGCTCTCAGAGTCTTCCACACCCTGCTCAGCTACAAGACAGTCCTCATCCACACGGACAACCAGGTAGCCATGTTCTATGTGAACAAGCAGGGAGGGACTGGCTCTCTGTCGCTTTGCAACGAAGCTCTGAGATTGTGGGCCTTCGCCAGAGAGCATCAAATCCATCTCATGGCAGTGAATCTTCCAGGGGTTCAAAACTCTTGGGCAGACAGACTCAGTCGAGTTCTGCTTCCACACGCATGGTCCCTCCATGGGGACCAGATAGCCAGGATTTTTCGGATTTGGGGTACCCCAGACATAGACCTGTTTGCAAGTCCGTGGAATGCCAAACTTCCCCGGTTTTGTTCCAGGATTCCATGTTAGGGAGTTCAGGCCAGGGATGCCTTCCTCCTTCATTGGGGGCAAGACTTCCTCTATGCCTTTCCACCTATTCCCCTCATCCCCAAGAATCTGTTCAAGCTTCAGAGAGACAAGCGGTCTATGATCCTCATAGCACCACATTGGCCACGCCAAGTGTGGTACCCTCTAGTTATGCATCTCTCTCAATCTCCCTCTGTGGACCTGGGGTCTGCTCCATATCTCCTCTCCCAGGAGGAGGGAACCTTGTGGCACCCAAATCCTCAGTCTCTTCATCTCAGGGCCTGGTTGCTGAAGGCCTAGACCTTCAGGATTTACACCTTTCTCAGCAAGTGAAGGATATCCTTCATGCTTCCAGAAAGCCTTCCACCCGACGTTCCTATGCTTTTAAATGGAAAAGGTTTTCCATTTGGTGTGCAGAGAAGGGTCTCAACCCTCTTGCAATACCTTTGAATTCTTTACTAGACTATTTGCTGCATTTATCCCATGCAGGCCTTAAAACAAATTCAATCAGAGTCCATTTGAGTGCTGTTGCAGCATCTTTTAAGCCTCTCAATGAACAACCTATTTCCTCTCATCCTCTTATAGCAAGATTCATGAGAGGCCTTCTTTTGACTAAACCTCCCATTAGACCACCTCCAGTGGCATGGGACTTGAATCTGGTTCTTGGCCAGCTTATGAAGCCACCCTTTGAACCCTTAGCCACTAACTCCTTGAAATTCCTTTCCTGGAAGGTTATTTTTCTCATTGCAGTCACCTCAGCTCGCCGTATCAGTGAGTTGCAAGCTTTAGTGGCTAATCCTCCTTATACAAGGGTCCATCATGACAAGGTAGTCCTAAGAACTAATCCACACTTTATGCCTAAAGTGGTCTCACCTTTTCATCTGAACCAGGAGGTGTATTTACCTGGCTTTTTTCCAGGACCTCATGCATCAAGTGCAGAGAGGAATCTTCATACCCTGGATTGTAAAAGAGCACTTGCTTTCTACTTACAAAGGACACAGCAACATAGAAAGTCCTCTCAACCTTTTGTTGCTTTTGATCCTTCTCATTTAGGACTTCCAGTCTCTAAGAGAACTCTGTCCAATTGGATTGCTCAATGTATTTCCTTCGCCTACCAGAGTAAGAACCTTTCTCTGGAGGGCCATGTCACAGCTGACAATGTGAGGGCCATGGCAACCTCTATGGCTCATCTACACTCTGTGTCCATCGACCAAATCTGTCGAGCGGCCACCTAGGCATCAGTTCATACCTTCACAGCCCATTACTGCTTGGACAAGGACTCCCGCCGGGATGCCTTGTTTGGTCAGGCTTTTCTCAAACACCTGTTCCATACCTAATCAACTCCTACCCTCCATCCCTGACTGGATGCCTGAGATTCATGGGTGGAGGTGGAGCCCTTCCCAGGGACTCACAATCTGGGTGATCTCCCAGGCATCTCTAGCTGGGGAGTCCCCATATGTGAAGACTCATTCCTGCTTGTTCCTGGAGATAGCACAGTTACTTACCTGTAACAGGTGATCTCTGGGAACAGCAGGAATAAGTCTTCACAACCCACCCACCTCCCCTAGGAGTTGTATCTCTCTATCTGTCTTTCCTTTCCTCTCTCTCTTTTGTCTCAGCTTTAAAACTCGAACTGGAGAGAGGCGGTTGGGAAAGGCGGGAAGGCAGCGTGCAGGCGCTGTGGGATGCTCCCAAAAGCTTTCCTTTTGGACGCTGGGGAGCGTTCCCGCGCAGGCTCCGTCAGTACCGACGATACCCATATGTGAAGACTTATTCCTGCTGTTCCCAGAGATCACCTGTTACAGGTAAGTAACTGTGCTTTCTCAGTCTTGAAGGACTACAAAAGAGGACTGCTACTTTTGGAATTCTTTAGATTAAAGCTGATTAATCTGTGAACCCGGTGTATTTGTTAAATCAGTCAGGGCCTAGTAACAGCAAAGAGTTTTCAGTTTAAATTTAAAGCACAGAAGAGAGCTTTCTGGTTAGATTTAGAACCAAGCAGAGAACTTCCAGTTTAAATTTAATACTCAGTCAGGGCCTAGTTTAAATTTAAAATACAGAGGAGAGCTTTCTGGTTAGATTTATATATAACCCAAGACTCCCTCTATCCAAGCAAGGGCTGTGGGACTCTCCCTGGAGATTGCTTACAGATTTCCTTAGAAGCAAAGGACAGGGTACTTTGTAGCAGCCAGTTTTTAATAGTTCTTTTTTCCTTCCCTCCCTCCCCAACACTCACCCTCCCCTGGGATAATCGTAGCTTTATAGATGCTTAAACCTCTTAAAGGAAAGGAGGTGCCATATTCACTCTCAGGTGCAGCTGTTTATTCTCATCAGCATACATTATGGACCTGAGATTAATTAAATTTCAGGTGAACAAAGTACATTAAACGTATTAGGTATAGTTTTATTAATATAAGTATCCCCAGCAACCCCTAGAAAGTAAAGAACTTAAATATTTAAACACAATCTTAAAACAAAGATACAAACAGCAGTCCAGCAGCGAGATGGGGGCTTTCTAGTCCTTTGCATTGAGTGTCACATGCATGATTTTCTCCCATTTGGTGAGGGGTCATCTCCAGGAACAAGCAGGAATGTAGTCTTCACATATGGGTATCGTCGGTACCAACGGAGCCTGCGCGGGAACGCTCCCCAGCATCCAATTAGAAAGCTTTTCGGAGCATCCCGCAGCGCCTATGTGCTACCTTACCACCTTTCCCAACTGCCTCTCTCCAGTTCTTCGTTTTCCGCGGAGACAGCAGGTCATTGTTCCTGTCACCGCAGAAAATTTTTCTTATTCTCCTCCTTTTTTGTGGTCGCGTCTTCCTTCCTCGGCGCTATACCGGTACCGCTAGTTCTTCTTTCTTTCTTTAAAGAAAAAAAAAAAGTATTTTTTTCCAATCTTTTCTTCCTCAGGTGCATGCGCTATTTTGGGCCTTAGGCCCAAAATTTCCTCCGCTTCAGGTTTCAAGAAGTGCACCAAGTGTGGCGGTACCATCTCTGTCACCGACACCCATGAGTTGTGTCTTAAATGTTTAGGTCCTGACCACTCCATTTCGGAGTGTATGGCCTATGCCATGATGTCCAAGAGGGGTCGACAAAACCGGGCTGCTAAGCTCAGCACCCTTTTTCCCTTCGATGCAGCCTCTGTGGCATCGACGTCTTCCAGGGCTTCGTCTTCCTCCCATGGATCTCAGGTAACTAAACATAAGTCTAGCCGGTCCTCAAAGGATAGATCTCCTTCCAAGCATCGAGATGCCTCTGGCGTTGCCCTTGAGGGTTCTGTACCGGCAAAATTGCCCCAGCGGGAGGCTTCGGCTTCCAAAGCATTATCGGGGCTCCAGGATGTTCTCGAGGCCCCAACCTCGGCAGAACTACTGATGCCATGCTCTGGGGTACCGGCTGCTTTCTCCGGTACTGATACGCAGGCATCGGCAGCGTCGATAAACCAGAGGTTCCTGGCTATTGAACGCAGTCTGGTGGCTCTCTTTGCGGCATCGACACCCTCAGAACCGCGTCACAGTCCAACCGGTACCGGCACTGACTCCGGCCCCGGTATCGGTACCGGTACCGATAGCATCAGAATCGACATCGGTGTCTGCATTGCCGGCACCCAGTCAAGCCATGCCTTCCAGTACCGATGCACTGGTACCGATTCCCCCCGGTACCGACTTCGGTCGGTACGGGTATCGTGCTCTACAGTTGGGACAGAAGGTACTTTGAATCCTCGGAGGAGTCTGAGGATTCTGACAGCTCTGTCGGTACCGGAATACTTCTCCCGGAGGAGCCTTCCTCTCCTAAACATAGGATGTCTCCTCCAGAAGATATCTCCTTTCAGGATTTTATCAGGGAGGTGGCTCGAGGTCTTCCCATTACTGTGGCTCCCGATACAGAGCCCAGGGCAAAGGAATTGGAGATTCTACAATATCCCTAGGCTCCTAAGGAGGCAGCTACTTTACCTGTCCATGAGATCTTACATGATCTCATGCTAAGAATGTGGGAAACACCTCTTACCACCTCTCCTCACTCTTGTAGACTGGATACCATGTATCGAGTCCTTCCTTGTCCTGGTTTTCCAGAAGACTCAGCTTCCTCACCACTCTATTGTAGTCGAATCAGACATGAGAAGGATCAGGAGTGCAGAGAGGCATGCCTCTAATCCTCCAGGACGTGAGTGTAGAACATTGGATGCCTTTGGACGTCGTACTTTCCAGGCTTCCATACTTTCTGCCAGGATCAGTTCCTATATTTTATATATGGGAATGTTCCTTAAAGAAGTCACAGGAGACTTAGAGATTTTAAGCCCTCTCCTGCCTCATGATAAGAGGCCAGGATTTCTCTATCTTGCACAATACGTATCCTTCAGTATTTGGGTCTGATCATAAACATCCCAAAATCCAGTCTAACTCCCACTCGGCCTCCAGAGTTCATAGCTTTGCTGGATACCAGAAAAGCAAGGGCCTATCTTCCCTAGGCCCGTTGCCTTCGCATGGTGCAGTTAGCTTCTCAAGCAGTGCTAAAGCCTCATCTCACTGCTTGAGAAATGTTACAACTACTAGGCCACATGGCATCTACTGTGTATGTGGTTCCTTATGCTCGCCTCCATATGAGAGCAGCCCAGTGGACTTGATCCACTCAATGGACCCAGGCATCGGGGTGCCTGTCAAACAAAATAGCAAACACAAATCGCCTTATTTTGTCCCTCCAATGGTGGCAGTCCTCTCAGAACCTGTTGCTGGGGTCCCCATTTCAACAACCTTTACCCCAGGCAACTCTCACAACAGATGCTTCTCCAATGGGTTGTGGAGCTCATCTCCAAGACCTCTCCACCCAAGGCACTTTTACTCCACAGGAGACTCATCTACACATCAATCTCTTAGAGCTCCGAGCAATCTTCCTTGCTCTTCGAGTGTCCAACACCCTGCTCAGCTACAAGACAGTTCTCATTCATACGGACAATCAAGTAGCCATGTTCTACGTGAACAAACAGGGGGGAACAGGCTCTCTGTCACTTTGCAACGAAGCTTTGCGACTATGGGCCCTCGCCAGAGAGTATCAGATTCATCTCCTGGCAGTGTATCTTCCAGGCATCCAAAACTCTTGGGCAGACAGACTCAGTCGAGTTCTGCTTCCACACGAATGGTCTCTACATGCATACCCAGGTGGCCAAGATTTTTCAAATTTGGGGAACCCCAGACATAGACCTCTTTGCAAGTCCGTTGAATGCCAAATTTCCCCGGTTCTGTTCCAGATTTCCAGCTCAGGGTTCTCAGGGATGCTTTCCTCCTTCATTGGGGTCAAGACTTCCTTTATGCCTTTCCACCCATTCCCCTAATTCCCAAAACCCTGTTCAAGCTTCAGAGAGACAGAGGCCGTATGATTCTCATAGCTCCACTTTGGCCACGGCAAGTGTGGTACCCTCTGCTTCTACATCTCTCTCAAGCTCCCTCTCTGGAGTTAGCTTCTGTCCCAGATCTCCTGTCTCAGGAGGACGGAATGTTATGGCATCCCAATCCCCAGTCTCTGCATCTCAGGGCTTGGTTGCTGAAGGCCTAGATCTTCATGATCTGATCCTTTCCAAACAAGTAAACGATATCCTTTATGCTTCCAGAAAACCTTCCACAAGACGCTCTTATGCTTTCAAGTGGAAAAGGTTTACCATATGGTGCTCGCAGAAGAGTCTTATCCCCCTTGCGATACCTCTGGAATCATTACTGGAGTATCTCCTTCATTTATCCAATGCAGGACTTAAAACTAACTCAGTAAGAGTCCATTTGAGTGCTATTGCAACTTCTTTCAAGCCTTTAAATGGACAACCTATTTCCTCCCATCCTCTTATAGCAAGATTTATGAGAGGCCTTCTTCTAACTAAGCCTCCCATTAGGCCACCACCGGTGGCATGGGACTTATGTATTTATTTACATTCTCTTATATACCGCGCTATTCTGCATCAGTGTGGTTTACATTGAACAAACTGAAATTACATTGAACAGGGCATTATAACTTGGAGATAACTATTTTACAGGGAACATGGGGCTATGGAGGGTTAAGTGGCTTGCCCAAGACCACAAGGAGCACCTGTGGGACTAGAAACCCCAGTCCTTCTGGCCCAAGGTTGCTGTCCTCTAGTGTGATTTGAACCCTCGACCTTCCGGCCTGAAGTACCTTGCGCCAACCACTAGGCCACTCCTCCACTCAAACCTGGTTCTTGGCCAGCTTATGAAGCCACCTTTCGAACCATTAGCTACTACCTCGTTGAAATTCCTTTCCTGGAAAGTTATCTTTCTCATTGCAATCACATCAGCATGTCGCATCAGTGAGTTGCAGGCACTAGTGGCTGATCCACCTTATTCAAGGTTCCATCATGACAAGGTAGTCCTTAGGACTCATCCACACTTTATGCCAAAGGTGGTCTCGCCGTTTCATTTTAACCAAGCGGTCTACCTGCCTGTGTTTTTTCCAAGGCCTCATGCATCAAATGCAGAAAGGAATCTTCATACTCTGGACTGTAAAAGAGCTTTAGCTTTTTACTTACAAAGAACACAGCAACATAGAAAGTCCTCTCAGCTCTTTGTTGCTTTTGATTCTTCTCATTTGGGACTTCCAGTCACCAAGAGAACAATGTCCAACTGGATTGCCTATCAGAGTAAGAATTTTCCTCTGGAGGGCCATGTCACAGCTCACAATTTGAGAGCCATGGCAGCCTCAATGGCTCATCTGAACTCTGTGTCTATCGACGACATCTGTCGAGCAGCCACTTGGGCCTCGGTTCATACCTTCACAGCCCAATACTGCTTGGACAAGGACTCCCGCCGGGATGCCTTGTTTGGTCAGGCTGTTCTCCAACACCTGTTCCATACCTAATCAACTCCTACCCACCATCCCTGGTTGGATGCCAGAGATCCATGGGGGGAAGTGGAGCCCTTTCACAGGGACATACACAACTTCTGGGGTCTCTCCCTGGCATCTAAAGCTAGGGAGTCCCCATATGTGAAGACTACATTCCTGCTTGTTCCTGGAGATAGCATAGTTACTCACCTGTAACAGGTGATCTCTGGGAACAGCAGGAATTTAGTCTTCACAACCCACCCACCTCCCCTAGGAGTTGTATCTTTTTATCTATCTCTTTCTCTTTCCCTCTCTCTCTCTCTCTCTCTCTCTCTCTTTCTCTCAGCTTTAAACTCAACTGGAGAGAGGCAGTTGGGAAAGGCGGGAAGGCAGCACGCAGGCGCTGTTGGATGCTCCCAAAAGCTTTCTAATTGGACGCTGGGGAGCGTTCCCATGCAGGCTCCGTCGGTACCGACGATACCCATATGTGAAGACTAAATTCCTGCTGTTCCCGGAGATTACCTGTTACAGGTGAATAACTATGCTTTACATGTGCACAAGGTGCATGGAGCTCTTTGCTCTCAGGGAACAAGTCCGATCTCTGGAGGCAAGAGTTGGAGACTTGGAAGACATAAGGAAGACAGAGATGTACATAGACGAGACCTGTTAGGGATATAGTCCTGAAGTCCCACCTCCAGTCTGGCAGCATCCCTGTTGCCATGGAGGAGAGTTCTTGTGACAGGAGAGCATCACCTTGGTGTGGTAGGAAGTGATCCTATAGCTAGGACCTGTCCTCCAAGTGATTTAAAACCCTCTCGCATCGAGGAAATTTCTCCAGGGCCATGTGCCCATGAGGGAATGGTTAGGACAGCTGTTATAGGTGGTGATTCGTTCATTAGGCATGTAGATTGCTGGGTGGCTCTTGGATGTGAGGATCGCGTGGTAATATGCCTCCCTGATGTGAAGGTATCAGACCTCAAGCGCCACCTAGGCAAGGTCTTAGTGCTAGGGAGGAGTCTGCTGTCTTGGTACATGTCGGTACCAATGACATAGGAAAATGTGGTAGGGAGGTTCTGGAGGCTAAATTTAGGCTTTTAGGTAGGAAGTTGAAATCCAGAACTCACCAGGGTTGCATTCTCTGAAATGCTTCCCGTTCCTAGTGCAGGACCCCAAAGGCATGCAGAGCTCTGGAGTCTCAATGTGTGGACGAGACAGTGTTGCAAGGAGGAGGGTTTTGAATTTGTTAGGACCTGGGGAAGATTCTGGGGAAAGGAGGGGCTCTTCCGAAGGGATGGGTTTCACCTTAACTGGGATGGAACCAGGCTGCTGGCATTAACTTTTAAAAAGGAGATAAAGCAGCTTTTAAACTAGATAATAGGGGAGAGCCGACAGTCGCCCAAGAGCGCATGGTTCAGAACAATGTATCCTTGAAGGATATTACCAAAAAAATGAAGATAGGGCACATCAGCAGAGAGGTTCCAATAAAGACAAAAGTAACCTTAATGCCATTGAGTACGGAGCAGATAGAGCTTAAAGATTCCAAATTACCCCGCTTACCGATAACCAGATTAATATGAATAAAATACAGTCTCTAAAATGCTTGTATGCAAATGCTAGAAGTCTAAAAAATAAGATGGGAGAGCTAGAATATATAGCACTAATTGAGAAGTTAGGTATGATTGGTATCTCAGAGACATGGTGGATGGAGGACAACCAGTGGGACACTGTGATACCTGGGTACAAACTATATCGTAATGATAGAGCTGATCAAATTGGTGGAGGTGTTGCACTCTGTTAGAGAGGGCATTGAGTCAGAAAGGATTAAAATTTCGCAGGAAACAAAATTTGCTGTAGAATCTCTATGGATTGAAATTCCATGTAAAAGGGGAAGGTGATGGCAGTGGGGGTGTACTATCGACCACCTGGCCAGAATGAACAAATGGATGCCGAAATGCTCAAAGAAATCAGGGAAGATAAAAGTTACAGAATGGTGGTAATAATGGGTGATTTCATTTACCCCTGTATGGACTGGGTCAATGTCACGGCAGGATATGCTAGGGAGATAAAGTATCTCCAGGAACAAACAGGAATGTAGTCATTACATATGGGTATCGTCGGTACCGATGGAGCCTGCATGGGAACGCTCCCCAGTGTCCAATTAGAAAGCTTTTGGGAGCATCCCACAGCGCCTGCATGCTGTCTTCCCGCCTTTCCCAACTGCCTCTCTCCAGTTCTTCTTTTTCCACGGAGCCTGCAGGTCGTGTTCCTGTCACCGCAGAAGAATTCTTTTTTATTTTTTTATTTTTTGTGGTCGCGTCTGCCTTCCTCGATGCTTTACCGGTACCGCCGGTATTTTTCTCCTTTTTTCTGTCTTTAAAAAAAAAAAAAAAGTTCTCTCTTTCTTTTTCTTCAGGTGCCTTAGGCCCGAAAACTTCTCCTTACCATGGAGAAACCTGCCTCAGGTTTCAAAAAGTGCACCAAGTGTGGCGGTACCATTTCCGTCACCGACACCCATGAATGGTGTCTAAAATGTTTAGGTTCTGACCACTCCATCACGGATTGTATGTCCTACGCCATGATGTCTAAAAGAGGTCGGCAGAACCGAGCTGCTAAGCTCAGTACCCTGTTTCCCTCTGATGCAGCTTCGGTGGCATCGACGTCTTCCAGGGCTGCTTCTTCCTCCCGTGGATCTCAGGTAACTAAACATAAGTCTAGCCGGTCCTCAAAGGGTAGATCTCCTTCTAAGCATCGAGATGCCTCTGGCGTTGCCCTTGAGGATTCTGCACCGGCAAAATTGCCCCGGCGGGAGGCTTCGGCTTCCAAAGCATTATCGAGGTTCCAGGATGTTCTCGAGGCCTCGACCTCGGCAGTACTACTGGTGCCATGTTCTGGGGTACCGGCGGTCTCCTCTGGTACCGACATCCAGGCATTGGCAGCGTCGATAGACCAGAGAGTCCTGGCAATTGAGCACAGTCTGGCGGCTCTCCTTGCGGCATCGATGCCCTCGGAACAGCAACGGACAATTCCACCGGTATCGGCCCCAATATCGGTACCGGTTCTGGTACCGATAGCATCGACATCGGCATTGGTGTCTGCTTTACCGGTACCCAGTCATCCGGTGACCTCCAGTACCGATACCCTGGTACCGGTTACTCCCGGTACCGACTTCGGTCAGTACGGGTATCGAGCTCTTCAAGAGCATCCGGACAGATGATACTTTGAGTCCTCAGAAGAATCTGAGGATTCTGACAGTTCTGTCGATGCAGCGATGCTTCTCCCAGAGGAGCCCTCCTCCCCTAAACGCAGGATGTCTCCTCCAGAGGATATTTCCTTCCAGGATTTTATCAGGGAGGTGGCTTCGGGCCTGTCCATTACTGTGGCCCCTGAAACAGAGCCAAGGAGTTGGAAATTCTACAGTATCCCAAAACTCCTAAGGAGGCAGCTACCTTGCCCATTCATGAGATTTTATATGATCTCATGTTAAGGATGTGGGAGACACCTCTTACCACCTCTCCTCATTCTCGCAGACTGGATACTATGTATCGAGTCCCTCCTTGTACTGGTTTCCATAAGACTCAGCATCCTCACCACTCTATTGTAATGGAATCAGCTATGAGAAGGATCAAGAGTGCAAAGAGACATGCCTCTAATCCTCCAGGATGTGAGTGCAGATCCCTGGATGCTTTTGGACGTCGTGTCTTCCAAGCTTCCATGCTTTCTGCCAGGATCAGTTCCTATAGTCTCTACATGGGAATGTTCCTGAAGGAGGTCACAGATGATTTAGAGGCTTTAAGTCCTATTCTTCCTGAGGATAGAAGACAGGATTTTCTCTCTTTGGTCAAACATGCCCAGGAATTTTCTAAATTTTCCAACCGTGCAGCCTTTGCTTTGAGTGCATAAGCAGAACCTCGGCTATTGCCATAGGTGCACGTAGAATTGCTTGGCTCCAGGCATCTGATCTAGAGCTCTGGGTACAAGACAAATTGGGAAATATCCCTTGTACTGGTGAGAACCTGTTTGGTAACGATTGGCAGGAAAAGGCCAATGAAATGGATGCTGAAAATTCCACCTTGGATAGATTATCCAAGTGCACTGCTGATCCTGCTAGAAAGAAATTGTTCAAGAAACCATTCTTTTCTATAAAGAAAAGATTTTATCCTGCTTATGTTCAGCAGGGACGTTCTGCAGGTCAGCTTGCCAGGAAAGGTCAGCAACCACCCAAAGAAAAAAGCAAAGACTGTTAGGCCTCAGCCGGCCCAGCAGGCTCAGCCTCCACAGGGCCTTTGACTCTCAACTAGATAACTTAGCCTTTCTGGCTCTCGGGGGACCAGAGCCTTCCACCATTCCAGGAAGGTTATGTCATTTTGCCCCCAGATGGGGGCATTGGACACTCTCCATCATAAAGGAGGGGTACAAGCTTCATTGTTCAAGCATGCCCCTCACACAATAGTAAAGCAGTTCAATTCTCCGACCTCTCTCATCAACCTGTTAGGTCAGGAGATCGCTGTCCTTGCCCAAGGGGCAATAGAAGAAGTACCCATTCATCAGTAGGGTACAGGGTTCTATTCCCCTTATTTTCTTATCCCAAAGAAAACAGGGGGTTACAAACCTATCTTAGACCTCCTGAGAATTGAACAAATTCCTTGTCAAGGAGAAATTCAAGATGATTTCTCTCGGATCTCTGCTGCCATACCTTCAGAGTCAGGATTGGGTTTGTTGTCTAGATCTCAAGGATGCGTACACTCATGTCCTCATCCATCCAACCCACAGAAGGTTCTTTCGGTTCCTTTTTCAGCAAAAGCACTACCAATACAGGGTGCTTACTTTTGGCCTGGCCTCAGCACCAAGAGTGTTCACGAAATGCATGGCTGTAGTAGCAGCATTTCTCCGCACTCTAGGGATATTCGTCTTCCCTTACTTAGACGACTGGCTCATTCAAGCACCAACAGAGTCAGAGGCCAGGACTTCTCTATCCTGCACAATGCGTATCCTTCAGTATTTAGGGCTGGTAATAAACATCCCAAAATCCAGTCTAACTCCCACTCAGTCTTTAGAGTTCATAGGAGCTTTGCTGGATACCAGAAAGGCAAGGGCCTATCTCCCCCAGGCTCATTGCCTTTGCATGGTGCAGTTAGCTTCTCAAGCAGTGCTAAAGCCTCATCTAACTGCTCGAGAAATGTTACAACCACTAGGCCACATGGCATCTGCTTTGCATGTGGTTCCCTATGCTCGCCTCCATATGAGAGCAGTTCATTGGACTTTATCCACCCAATGGACCCAGGCATCAGGATGCCTGTCAGAGAAAATAGCAAACAGAAGTTGCCTTATTTTGTCCCTCCAGTGGTGGAAGTCCACTCAAAACCTGTTGCTGGGGTCCCCTTTTCAACAACCCTTACCCCAAGCAACTCTCACAAAAGATGCTTCTCCAATGGGTTGGGAAGCTCATCTCCAAGACCTTTCCACCCAAGGCACCTGGTCTCCACAGGAGAGTCATCTACATATCAATCTCTTGGAGCTCAGAGCAATCTTCCTTGCTCTGCAAGTGTTCCACACCCTGCTCAGCTACAAGACAGTCCTCATTCATATGGACAATCAAGTAGCTATGTTCTATGTGAACAAGCAGGGGGGAACAGGCTCTCTGTTGCTTTGCAACGAAGCTTTGCAACTATGGGCCCTCATCAGAGAGCATCAGATTCATCTCCTGGCAGTGTGTCTTCCAGGCATACAAAACTCTTGGGCGGACAGACTCACTCGAGTTCTGCTTCCACACGAATGGTCTCTGCATGCAGAGCAGGTAACCAAGATTTTTCAAATTTGGGGAACCCCGGACATAGACCTCTTTGCAAGTCCGTGGAATGCCAAACTTCCCCGGTTCTGTTCCAGAATTCCGGCTCAGAAGGCTCAGACCAGGAATGCTTTCCTCCTTCATTGGGGTCAAGACTTCCTGTATGCCTTTCCACCCATTCCCCTAATTCCCAAAACCCTGTTCAAGCTTCAGAGGTACAGAGGACGTATGATTCTCATAGCTCCACATTGGCCATGGCAAGTGTGGTACCCTCTGCTTCTACATCTCTCTCAAGCTCCCTCCCTGGAGTTAGGGTCTGCTCCAGATCTCCTATCTCAGGAGGACGGAATGTTATGGCATCCCAGTCCCCAGTCTCTGCATCTCAGGGCTTGGTTGCTGAAGGCCTAGATCTCCAAGATCTTAATCTTCCTCAGCAAGTAAAAGATATCCTTTTTGTTTCTAGGAAACCTTCCACAAGACGCTCTTATGCCTTCAAGTGGAAAAGGTTTACCATATGGTGTTCGCAGAAGGGTCTTACCCCCCTTACTCCAGTAATGATTCCAGAGGTATTGTATCTCCTTCATTTATCCAATGCAGGACTTAAGACTAACTCAGTAAGAGTCCATTTGAGTGCTATTGCAGCTTCCTTTAAGCCTCTAAATGGACAACCTATTTCCTCTCATCCTCTTATAGCAAGATTTATGAGAGGCCTTCTTCTAACTAAGCCTCCCATTAGGCCACCACCTGTGGCATGGGACTTAAACCTGGTTCTTGGGCAGCTCATGAAGCCACCCTTTGAACTTTTAGCTACTACCTCCTTGAAATTCCTTTCTTGGAAGGTTATCTTTCTCATTGCAATCACATCAGCACGCCGCATTAGTGAGTTGCAAGCGCTAGTATCTGATCACCTTATACAAGGTGACATCATGACAAGGTAGTCCTTAGGACTCATGCACACTTTATGCCAAAGGTGGTCTCGCCTTTTCATCTAAACCAAGCCGTCTACCTTCCTATGTTTTTTCCAAGGCCTCATGCATCAAATGCAGAGAGGAATCTTCATACCTTGGACTGTAAAAGAGCTTTAGTCTTATCTCCAGGAACAAGCAAGAATGAGTCTTCACATATGGGTACGTCGGTACCGACGGAGCCTGCGCGGGAGCGCTCCCCAGCGTCCAATCAGAAAGCTTTTGGGAGCATCCCACAGCGACTGCGTGCTGCCTTCCCGCCTTTCCAACTGTCTCTCCTCAGTTTTCGTTTTTCCGCGGAGCCGGCAGGACGTCTTTCTGTCACCGCAGAAAATGTTTTCTTTAATCCTTTAATTCTTTGTTTTTCTTGTGGTCGTGGCTGTTCCCCGACTCCACCGGTACCGCCGGTGGTTTTTTTTTTTTTTATAAACTTTATTTAGCAACACCATGTAACAAGAATAGGCAATACAACAAGCAAACTCCTGGAGAGGGGGCAACTCTTATTCCCCACCAGGAGAACAGAAACAAACACATGTGCGTTGTACAGTTTTCCTGTATATAAACCCCCCCCACCCCCCCTCTCCCCCCCCCTACCACCCCCTTTGTTAGTCGCATCCACACCCCGAGAACCCGGGACATCACTTTCCATCGTTAGCACCTCAATCCATCCCAGTCATTTAGGAGCCCAATTGTAACACTTCATTCCTAGTTCGGGAGCTCAGGCTCTGAAGATAGGGGTCCCATAGCATCTGAAAATGTGGCCAGCGTTTAACATTACCCCGGGCATATCTAGCTTCCATAAGCATCATCTGGTGGAAGGCATTTCGCCACTCCCAAAACGAGGGCGCATTTCGTTCCCGCCATTTGTGCAATATGGGGCCCTTACCCACCAGACAGGCCCTGCGCACCAACAGTCTCTCCCACTTACCCTTGGGCTGTGTGAGGCGCAGGTGATCAAGGAGAACCAAGGAGCTATCCCAACATATCTGCTGTCCCAATATTCGCTCCATAAATGAACCTATTCTTGTCCAGTATGGCCGAATATATCTGCACCCCCACCACATGTGCACCAGGTGCGCCAAGGGCTCCGAACACCTCGGGCAACAGCCGTCCGAAGCGAGACGGGAGCGGAAGGCCCGTCGAGGAGAGAAATGCACCCTGGTAAGAGATTTGTATTGCACCTCTCTCCAGCGGGCTCCCACCGCCAGCTCCCCTACCCGTTGCGCGGCCTTCAAAAGTGTACCCGGGCCGATCTCCCTTCCCAGCTCCGACCCCCACCCCAACTCCACGGAACAATAATCCGGAGACGGTCGGTATGGAGCCAAGCATGCCTTCAACACCCGAATGGACAGTGGGGATCCCCCACCCAAATCAAAGAATTCTAAAATCTGCGCAGAGCGCTCTGCCCGCAGCTCTACTGCCGGCAAGGAGGCAATGTAATGCGATATCTGCATATAGGCGAATTGGTGACCAGCCCCGAGTGCGTAGTCGGTACAGAGAGACCGAAACTTCTTACAGCACCCTGAGGGTTCGACCACATGGCCTAAACTATGGAGACCTTTCTCTGCCCACACACGAAACAGCGCGTTTTCGGTTCCCGGAGTAAACAATACATTACCCTGAATTGGCAGCCAACTAGACACCCTCCAATTCGTATTCCAGTAGGTATTTAGCTGTCGCCAAGTTCGACAAACCGGGACAAGAAGCACACTCCCAGCTAAGTGAGCAGGGAAGAGACGGTAGTCCAAGTGTAGGAGGGAGAGAACAGATACTGGGGCAGCAAAGGCTTCCTCTAACCCCCGGGGAGTAAAGACCTCTGTACCGCCCAACCAGTCTCCCAAGTGCCGAGCCTGACAGGCCAAAGCATAAGCCCCTAAATCAGGGAGTCCCAACCCCCCACACCTCCAATTCCCCACCAAGCGGGAGTACCGAATACGTGCGCGCACCCCCCCCCCCCCACAGATATCCGCCGATAATTCCCTCCGACCGCTTCAAGTCCTTTCGCAGAAGCCAGACGGGCAGCGTCTGTAGCCAGTATAGGATCCTCGGTAAAATTACCATTTTGACCGCAGCAATTCTCCCAGACAAGGACAAGGGAAGAGGTCGCCAAGCCTGCAACTGAACTTGGAGGCTCTGAATAATTTTAGCAAGATTACTCTCATAGAGTTGTGAGGGCTGACTAGTCAATACTATACCGAGATATTTAAAATGATTAGCCGCCCATTTAAGGGGGAAGGGTCCTCACCAGCTACCCCTCACAGTGCCCGATATATCTAATGCTCGGACTTATCCATATTGATATTTAAACCGGCAAATTGACCAAAAATCTCAAACTCTCGCATTAAGCTGGGGAGCGAGTCATGGGGCCGAAGTAAATGCACAAGGAGGTCGTCGGCAAAAGCCGATAGTTTAAAGCCGGTCGTGCGGATACGCACCCCCCCGTATCTCCCGTGAGGCCTCCACCCGTCTAATGAACGGGTCCAAGGAGAGAACAAAAAGCAACGGGGAAAGAGGACAGCCCTGCCTAGTCCCCCTGTGTAAAGAAAATGTGTCGGAAAGCACTCCATTACAGCAAATCGCCGCGACCGGGTCATGATAAAGACTTTTAACCATAGCACAAAAAGAATTCCCAATCCCATAGCGGGGCAGCAAGTCCCATAAATAGTGCCAATCAACTCTGTCAAAAGCTTTCTCTGCGTCAAAACTAATTAACAGAGACGAGAGACTCAGATTGTGAACCCATTCTAAGAAAGCTAGAATCTTCCGCAGGTTGCGAACCGTGTACCTCCCTTTCACAAAGCCCACTTGGGAGTCGTGAACCAAATGCCCCAACACAGTCGCCAATCGATCGGCAAGAATTTTAGCTAAGATTTTAAGGTCAAAGTTAAGGAGAGATATAGGCCGGTAGGAGGCAGCACACAACGGGTCTTTTCCTGGCTTCGGGAGCAAGATCATATGAGCCAAATTACTACCCCATCGAAACGTGCCCTTCTCAGATCTCCTAGTATGGACCGTCACCAACAGCGGGGATACGAAACCAGCCAAGATCTTGTAAAACTCGGCCCCCAACCCATCTGCCCCAGGGGATTTATAACAACTCGCCTTGGCAATAACATTCTGCACCTCTTGAACAGAAATCGGTTGATCTATGTGCAACCGCTGCTGGTCAGATATCTGGGGCAGGTCCAGCCCTTCCAGGTAGTCGGACATTTGCACATACGAGCTGGGCACCGCGGTATAGAGTTTCTGAAAGAACGAGCGAAAAACACGCGCTATCTCCGGATTTTCCCTACAAAGGACCCCTTTATCGTCCTTCAGTGCAATTACCAGCGTGGAACCCCGAGAACCGCGCAGACACCGGGCCAATAACTTCCCTGGTTTATCTCCGTAGCAGTAGAGCTGAAATCTGTAGTACATAACCGACCTTTTGGCCCGCTGGTGTAGGAGATCGTTCAACGTCGTCTGTAGCTCCCATAGCCGCTTCTTTGAAGCCACACTCGGATTACTCGCCCACTTCTGCCGCTGTAATGTGACTAAGCATTCCAGGCGGATAATACGCTCCGCCATGAGTCGACGTTTGCGCGCCATAAAGCCAATAATATCTCCGCGCAGAACCACTTTCGCTGTCTCCCAGACCAGCTCTGGATCCGCAGAATGCCCACTGTGATCCGCTTCGAATTCACGCCAGCGCCTTTGTAGGAACTGACGAAACTGAGAGTCTCGATAGAGATCCAAAGGAAACCTCCACAATCTCGTCAAAGGACGACTCGTGCCCCACCGCAGCTGAAGCCAGACAAATGCGTGGTTGGAGATTTCCGCGTGTCCGATCTGCGCCTCCTCTACCATAACAAACAGGCACTGCGAGGTCAGCAAATAATCTATATGTGCTCTAGAACTATGTGCACGAGACTGGTGAGTATAGTCTCTTTCAGCGGGATGTAGCAGTCTCCAAGGGTCCACCAACCCCAACCTGGTCCGCAAACCATTTAAGGCTCGAGCCCCCTGGGAACGCTCCCGGGTCCCCTCGCCCCGAGATGTGTCCATCGCCACATCCATCACTCCATTGAAATCCCCCCCCAAGATCAGTGGGAGCTCCGGGAGCTGCTCTACTTGGGCGGCCAGTCGAGCATATAGGTCTCGGTCTAGCACATTGGGACTATAAACATTACCAAGGATAATAGGTTTCCCCTCTAGCGTGCCTTGTAGCAGAAGGAACCGCCCAGTCGAATCCGCTATTTCTTTGGTGACCTCAAAGCGGATCCGCTTGTGCAGTAGTATGGCCGCCCCCCTTTTTTATTCTGGGCCGGCACCCCCCAAACCTGTCCCACTCAAGATCTACGCAGTTTAGCATGCTCCGCTGCTGTCTGGTGGGTTTCTTGAAGGAAAACCATATCAGCTTTTTGCCTCGCCAAAGCTTGCAATATTTTTGCTCTTTTAAACGGGCTCCCCAGGCCACAAACGTTCCATGACAGGATCTTCAATCTGGGTTGATATCACTCCAATATCTTAGAAAGGTACCCAACCATATTCCGGGTAGAACCCCCCCCAGCCTGGAGCTCCCCCCTGCCATCCCTTAATGGTTCCCCCAATGCCCAGGTCCTCTTGGTGGGATGCGACCATATCCCCCCCCCCCTCCCCTCCCTTCCCTCATCACCCCTTCCACCTGCTTCTCCATCTACTACCTCTATTGGGTAGCGAGCAGCTGTAATGCGTGCGGTCTCCTCCCCCCTCTTAGAATGTCCTAGGCATTCTCCACCTCCTGTAGCCAACCTGCCCAATAAGAGGTTCCCGCCCTAATCAAGTCCCCCACCCCCCTTGTGAATTATGCAGTAGTGAATAACAAAACATGACTGTATGTAATACAAGAATAGAACCTCTAAAGAAGAATGGTACCCACTGTAACCCTGCATTTCTCCTCTGCTGTACCTCGACTATGAGAACCAAGGAGGGGTGTCAAAGCCGAGGCACTAAAACCGGCAATCTCGGGGACTAGGCCTTTAGCTTCCCTTCCATAATACAAAGGGAGCCAAACCCTTCAAAACGCCATATAAGGGGAGAGGGAGCCAGGTCACCAGCAGTCTCCGCCTCAGCTCCTTGTAAGCAGCTCACCTAAGATAGTTGCACCCCCTGATGCCGGAAGGAGTGCAGGGCTACACAGTAACCATTAAGTGTAACAGCTTAGCAATATGGATACACAATTACTGCACAGTACAACAAACAGTAGCCAAAAACACTTTTAAACTGCCTAAAAAAACAGTAGGCAACAATATATAGGGAGCAATCCAACCCCAACAGAGCTCTTTCTCCCCTGGACCCGAACCAGTGAAACCACAAATGGGCCCCAAAAGGCCAGAAGTTGTAACCCCCCCCCCGGACACATCCAATCCCCGCAGTTAGAGAAAGAAAGAAAGAAGAAAAGAAAAGAAAACCCAGCGCACTCAATCAGGTAGTACCCCCCTCTTCTCACATTCGATCCCCACACCCAACTACATACGAACCACAATCACACACATTCAACCATCTCCCCCACCCGTAATTCAGCCCTAGTTTTATGTGCCCAAGTCCCATGAGGGACAACAGAGACCAGGGGCCCATCTCCAGCGAACCCGAAGCTCGCCCTACCCACTATCCCACCCCCAGTACCCCTCCGCTGGGCTCAGCAAGATGGGTCGCCCCCCTCCCACCGCAGGACAGCTCCCCAAGCAGAACTTCCCCTAATAAGAGAGTGAGAACTTAGGCCTCGTCCAATTAGGCCCCTCTGAGTCCGTGTTGAAGAGTAGCAGTCCTGAGTAAGGTTCACGGGGATTGTCCTTGCGATGGGGGCCTTCGCTCCTCTCCCACAATCTGCGCCACATATCCTTTGGCATTAGCCGCGGAATCAAAGGTCTTATGTGCTCCCTCATGAAAAACATGCAGTCGGGAGGGATACTGCACTGAGAATTTAATTCTGGCATCGATTAGTTGCTGGCAGATTGGAGCATATGCTCTGCGCCGCTGACTGAGAGCAACGGAGTAGTCCTGTGCCACTCGTATACGCAAGTTCTCATGCTCCAGCACTCCCCTCCTCCTAGCTGCTTGCAAAATAGCCTCCTTCTGGGGAAAATAGAGAAATTTGACGAGCACTACCCGCGGCCTGTGCTCTTGGGGTTGCCTGCGCCCCACGCGGTGCGCTCTCTCTATAAGCAGTTTCCCGCCATCTTCAACCCCCTCCAATATCTTGGGGAGCAAGTTTTCCAGGTAGGACTTCAAATCTTTATCTGCAATGGAGTCTGGAATACCCATCAGCCGCAAGTTATTGCGGCGTGACCGATTCTCCAAGTCGTCAAGTTTATCATCTTGCGACTGAACCTTAGATTTAAGGGTCTCCAATTCCTGAGTCAGGGAGGCTAGGCTATCCTCTGTGAGCCCGATACGGTTTTCAGCCTCTTGCATGCGGTTGCCCAAAGCTCCGAAAGAAGCGTGCAAACTGTCCATTTTTTCCTGCAGGGTTGTAAATTGCAAGGCTAGAGCATCGGCTACTGCCGCGGACACCTCTTCCAGGAACGCCGTTGAGGCCGGCG
This sequence comes from Ichthyophis bannanicus, assembly GCA_033557465.1. NCBI lineage: Eukaryota > Metazoa > Chordata > Amphibia > Gymnophiona > Ichthyophiidae > Ichthyophis > Ichthyophis bannanicus. Next base: position 407,514,085 of record CM066034.1, on the reverse strand, counting down.
ACTTCGGCGGGCCCATGGCATCCGCCATTTTGGGTGCTGGGGCTCCTCGCTCCCTCTCCTTCCTCGCGGCTTTAACTGTCGCCGCCATCGCCAGAACGGCTCCGCAGCCACAGGATCTGCTTCGGGTGCCTTTCCCCTGCGTCAAAAGTAACCACTGTACGTTGGATCTGTTCTCAAGCCGGCATTAATGACCCGATTCGGGGTAGAGGAGACCGGAGCTCAAACGGAAGCCGTCCGCCGAGTTCACCGCATCATGTGCTCTGTCCCCGCCGGTGGTTTTTTTTCTTTTCTTTTTCCTAACTCAGGGAGTTTTTTTTTTCCCTCAGTTTCTGTTTAAACTTTTGGGCCTGTAAGGCCTCTCCATTATGGAGCCGCCTTCTCCTAAGAAGTGCCTTAACTGTGGAAGTACAGTTTTCTTTTTAGACTCCAATAACTGGTGTCTAACCTGTCTGGGTCCTGACCCTTTTCCTCCGGAGCCATCAGGCTACAATTTTATGAGAAGAGATTTTCCATTTCGAGTTTCCCTCGATACCGAGTTCCCTTCCAGTGTCAGGGCACCTACCATTTCTTCTCTACAGGATCAGGTAACCCACAAACAGTCTGTTAAGACTAGCCAATCCTTGAGTGGTAGGTCTCATGCCAAGGATGATGACGGCTTCGGCCTTGCCCTCAAGACCCTATTGGCTTCAAAACCCCGGCGGGAGTCTTCGGTCTCTAAAGCCTTTCAGGGGTTTCAGGTTGTTCCTGGGGCTCACCCCTCACAGAACATACCTGAGCCATGCTCGATGATGGCATCCGCTTCGAGCGGTACCGATACCCCGTCATCGGCACTGGTGTTGAGCGATTCACTCCTCACCAGGGCTCATCATCTGGCATTCTCGGTACCTTTGGGACCGATCGATACGTCCCAGATTGACTTTCCAGTATCGGCAGCGCCGCCGATACGACCACCGACGTCGGTATCCTCTAGACATGCATCAATAGACTCGCTTCCTTCGATGCCGAGTCTGGAATCGATATCTAGTCTGGAAGACTGGGTACCGACGCGTCTCGGAACCGATGCTTACCGATTCCGGTTGCGCGGTACCGAGGGTGATCACCAAGAGTTTTCGGTTACCTCTGTACCGCTTGCGCAGCCTCCGATGACTGCTTTGATGTCGCTATCGCCTTCGATTCCGGCTCAGCTTCCGGTATCGGTATCGGTGCCGGTACCTGCAGTAACATCAGGACCAGCTCCTTCCATGCTTTTTTCACAAGGGTCGCTCCTCTCTATACCTAGTTTGGAGTCGATACCTGGCATGGACGATGCAGTACTGACGGATTCAGGTCGTAACCGCCAGTACCAGTATTCATCCATAAAGGATCCTTTTCTGCACCGGACAAGTACATCCTCCGGTGCCCAGGCTACTACTTCAGGTCTAGCCTGTCCAGGGATGGTTCCCATTGGAGATCCTTCTTTTCAGAATTTTCTCCTTGACATGGCAGCATTCCTTGCTATTCCTATCCCTGCCTGTGATCCTACACAAGGCTCTTCTGGGGAAAAGGAAAATATAATGCTTCCTTTGCATCATTCTTTGCAGGATCATCTTCTGAAAATATGGGAAACACCTTTGAGGGTTTCCTCACCTTCTACAGCAACTGATCTTTTGTATCAGGTGCCCCCTTCTCCAGGGTTTCAAAGGACTCAACTTCCTCATCATTCTATTGTGGTAGAATCAGCACTGAGGAAGGTGAAAAGTAAGAAGAAGCACTCTTCTTACCCACTGGGTCGTGAGTCTAGAACACTAGATGCCTTTGGACGTCAAACCTTCCAGACATCTATGCTATCAACACGGATTCTCTCATATATTTTTTATATGAGTCTATCCCTTCAGGAGGTCACAAAGCAGTTGTCTCTTCTAACTCCCTTTCTTTCAGAGCCCAAGACTGCGGACTATTCCTTACTACTTAGTCATAGTCAAAATATCTCTTGGTTTCTTACTCGTGCTTCTCTAGACTCTTTTGAGTCTGTTAGCAGGACCTCTGCTATTGCCATAGGAGCACGACGTAGAGCCTGGCTCCAAGCTTCAGACTTAAACAGATGGGCACAACAAAGACTGGGTAATACTCCTTGTACTGGAGAAAATCTCTTCAATAAGGAGTCTTTACGTCAGGTTTCTCACTGCTCCACTGACTTCCCTGTCTCTGAGGCTAAGCCTTCTCCTTCCCCAGTGGGTAAGAAATGCCCTACCAAACCTTCTTTCCCTAAAAGAAGAAGGTTTTATTCTTCTCCTGCCCCTCATACAGATGTTCCCAAACACGGGAAACCTCGCCCTGGTCTGCAGAATCCAAACTTAAGCCAGGAAAATTAACCCTCAATGGGGTTCTAATTAATCTCTTATAACCTACAGTTCACTTCTTCTCAGCAGAAGTTTTTTCACTGTTTTTTCATTTAAAACTCTACACATGGATTCCTGTTTTCCAGGACATCCACTTGCTCTTAGGTGGGCTGAGCTGTCAGGAGATTCATGTCTATGGGTCACAGGGTTTTCCTCCTCTTCCTACCATGAAGAGAGGTTTGCCAACTATCTCATGATAGTTTCCCTGTACCACCATGAATTTTTTCCTTCTACAGACTTACCATATAGCAAGTCTCCCTTCAGCTCCTATTTTTCTTTACCCTCTTTTCCAGGGCTTCCCCTGTACGAGTGGTACCATACAACTGGAAGGCTTTCTTAGCCTTTCTAGTCTTCCTTTCCTTTCCAGTAGAATTTTCTCTGGAGTAACCTCCCTTCTTTCATTGGGCAGCTCATCAGACATGATCAGGATTTTTTCCTCTTGTTCTGTCTGTTCTCTCTGTTAAAAACAGAAAGATTTTCTCTGCTGTTCTATTCAGCAGCTGCCCATGCAGGAGTTCCAGTGATTGAACTACTGGTACTTTTCTACAAGTTCCAGTCTTGTCTTCCACTACTTTTTGTCTAGCCTTAGTAGTGCTTCCAAGATAGTGCTTCATCTATCTTGGGTAATCCTTGTCACTTCTTTTCTGCCATCTCCAAATCCCTGGAGTTGGCAGCATATTTGCACTGGCAGCTGGTTTTCTCCAACAGCCAGTTTTTTTTCCCATTTCTCCTGCATAATGCTCTCTGCAATCCTGCTGAAAAGCTTTCCACTATGGGCCCTTGCTAGAGAGCATGGGGATTTTTTCTCTAATTACTATCCTATATGGTTGAAAAAGGCTTCCTCAGTCATTCCTCATGACTGTAAGGGTTCTTTACACCCTTCTATTTTCCTTTTAATAAAGGACATAAGCCTTCTCTACGTGACGGTCTAAGGAGTTACCCAATTCCTACAGGAAATATGCTCTTTTTCCTTGCAGCTTGTCCTCATGGTATCCTATTCCTTCATGGACAGCACGTATTTAACTGCTACAACGCATGATAACCCCCCCCCTTGTTCCTCAAGTGGGTCAACCTGGTATCTCATCCTCTGCGTTTTCTGTCCATTCACCATGTTAGAGTTCTACCAGACTCAGGACTTGCTGTTTACAGACTGATATTATCCTCTGTTTTTCCACGCAACCATCCTGGTGATTTCACTGGGTAGCATTCCTGCTCCATCTTAACCAAAGGGAACAGATTCTCTATATCTTTTCAAGTAGGTTCCACCTTCTTGTTATTAGATGAATCGTTCCTCTTCACATTTCCCCTCTGAAGGTTCCTATAGACCTATCTTTGTCTGCTTAATTGCAGACATTTATCTTTAGACCTATATATTCATATATGTATATGTATCTATATACATCCCTATAGCTACATATGTCTGTCAGCTGCGTGTGCATATGTTATGTCCCTCTAGATCTCACTTTAGACATATATATGTGTGTGTGTGTATTTATTTATTTATTTATTTATTTATTTAACATCTCTTATATACCGCACTATTGTCATCAGCGCGGTTTACATGGAACAAATATATACATACAGAGAACTGTAATGCATTTTACAAATAACAGGGGTTTTTGAACTTGGGATTAAAGGTAAACTATATAGACTAAGTAACTATTTACAAAAAACTCTATTCACATTAGTCATATTTGGTTATCATTTGGGATTATCTTGGTCAGAAACGTGTAGGTAGTATTTTCCTATGCAAAGATTAGATTGGGAAATAGCTTAAGAAGAGGTGGTGTTTGAGGCTTTTTCTGAATTGTGTTAGGCTGACTATAGCTCTCAATTCTGGTGGGAGGGCATTCCAGGCTATTGGGGCATGGATACTGAAGGCTCTTTTGGTTGTTTCCTTAGTGTATCTGATTGCTTGTTTCGGGATTGTTAATGTATTTATAGCAGTTGATCTTCTGGATCTATTGGGGGTTTGTAGATGTACGAGGTTGATGATGGTTGATGGTGCTTGGTTGTTTAGGGCTTTGAATGTAGTGATCAGGATCTTGTAGTGTATCTGTCGAGATCCTTCGTTATAGGTAGATGTGTATTTACATACTTATCTCTCTAACTGTCTATGCTCATAAAGGTTTTACCTTCCTATATGTTCCAGACAGTGGGCTTTGCACATGTTCTTACTGTTCCACAGTATGTTTGGGGTATTATGCACTCAACCACTGCTGTGGTACTGACAGCTCCTACCATAACCCTAGGTTTCCGTATCCCTGAAGCTCCATGCTCCAATATCTTCCTACCTTTCACCAGTTAGGAAAGACATGGTGGATCTTCAGTAGATCTGAGGTTTCAACTCTTCAGACATCTGTCCTTTCTTGGGAATACGGGGTTTTTCCCATACCCCTTCTTCCCTCAAGGACTAGACCAGTTTGTCCAAATCGGTCAGTCTTCCTCTTTTGCTCCTAACTGTGAATAACTCTGTAGCCAAAAGAGTTTTCAGCTTTTTCCATAAAGCTTCCCACTAAAGACCTACCGTTTTTGTACTACCCCAGTTGAATCCTGGGGTCACCTGTCACTTCCAGATTTGACCTTCACCTTCACTTTAGTGAGGTCACCTTGAAGATTCCTCTACTGCATCCTCAGTAGACTCCATCAGCCCCTCTACTTCCTGCAATCCAGTAGGTGAGGTCCATATTCTGATTGTTCATTTCAATATATTTCATGATAATTATCATACATACAAGGACTCCTTGCCTGTAGTCCTATCTTAGGCTAGCTGTTTTCTACAGCTCCTCTCTTTTTCAACTCCTACCCTCCATCCTCAGGATGCCTGGCCATATGAGGTGTAGCATGTTTCAATCTCCAGCATGCTAGGGCTCCAGGCATCTTAGCTTGGGAGTCCCCATATGTGAAGACTCATTCCTGCTTGTTCCTGGAGATAGCACAGTTACTTACCTGTAACAGGTGATCTCTGGGAACAGCAGGAATAAGTCTTCACAACCCACCCACCTCCCCTAGGAGTTGTATCTCTGTATTTGTCTTTCCTTACCTCTCTCTCTCTCTTTGTCTCAGCTATAAAACTCAACTGAGGAGAGACAGTTGTAAAGGCGGGAAGGCAGCACGCAGGCGCTGTGGGATGCTCCCAAAAGCTTTCTGATTGGACGCTGGGGAGCGTTCCCGCGCAGGCTCCGTCGGTACCGACGTACCCATATGTGAAGACTTATTCCTGCTGTTCCCAGAGATCACCTGTTACAGGTAAGTAACTGTGCTTTACTTACAAAGAACACAGCAACATAAAAAGTCCTCTCAACTCTTTGTTGCTCTTGATCCTTCTCATTTGGGACTTCCAGTCTCCAAGAGAAAACTCTCTAACTGGATTGCTCAGTGTATTTCCTTCGCCTATCAGAGTAAGAACCTTTCTCTGGAGGGCCATGTCACAGCTCACAATGTGAGGGCCATTGCAGCCTCAATGGCTCATCTGCACTCTGTGTCTATCAACGACATCTGTCGAGCAGCCACTTGGGCCTCGGTTCATACCTTCACAGTCCATTACTGCTTGGACAAGGACTCCCGCCGGGATGCCTTATTTGGTCAGGCTGTTCTCCAACACCTGTTCCATACCTAATCAACTCCTACCCACCATCCCTAGTAGGATGCCAGGGATTCATGGGGGAAAGTGGAGCCCTGTTCAGGGACACACAACCTCTGGGGTCTTTCCCTGGCACCTAAAGCTAGGGAGTCCCCATATGTGATGACTACATTCCTGCTTGTTCCTAGAGAAAGCATAGTTACTCACCTGTAACAGGTGATCTCCGGGAACAGCAGGAATTTAGTCCTCACAACCCACCCACCTCCCCCAGGAGTTGTATCTCTCTCTCGATCTCTTTCTTTTCCATCTCTCTCTCTTTGTCACAGTTTTAAAACTCAACTGGAGAGAGGCAGTTGGGAAAGGTGGGAAGGCAGCATGCAGGCACTGTGGAATGCTCCCAAAAGCTTTCTAATTGGATGCTGGGGCGCGTTCCCACGCAGGCTCCGTCGGTACCGACGATACCCATATGTGAGGACTAAATTCCTGCTCTTCCAGGAGATCACCTGCTACAGTTGAGTAACTATGCTTTCTAGATTAAATAAATTACTGCTTCTTGGAGCAGCTGGTTCATTAACTGACCAAAGGGGAAGCCATATTGGACCTAGTCCTTAGTGTAACACCAGATCTGGTGCAAGAGATAAGGGTGTTGGGGCCACTTGGCAATAATGATCATAGCATGATCGCGTTTGATTTAATTAATGGAGGAGGGATGGTAAGGAAATCACACTGCTACCTTTTAACTTTTGAAATGGAGAGTATGATAAAATGAGGAAAATAGTTAAGAAAAAACTAAAAGGAGCAGTTGCAAAGGTTAAAGACTTACATCAAGCTTGGATGTTGTTTAAAAATACTATCTTGGAAGCCCAGACCAGCTGTATTCCACGCTTTAAGAAAAGTGGAAGTCCAAAAACCTGCCAGCATGGTTTAAAGGTGAGGTCAGAAAGGCTGCTGTTGCCAAAAAACATCTTTCAGGAAATGGGAAAAAAAGAGCCAAATGATGAAAACTGGAAACACAAGCTTTGGAAAGTTAAATGCAAGCCACTGTTAAGGCAGGCAAAGAGAATTTGAGAAGAAACTTGCTGTGGAAGGAAAAACACATAATAAATTTATTTTTATTTTATTTATTTAGACAGTTTTGTATACCACCTTATCCTTCAATCAAAGTGGTCACAACACAATTGGGGGATACATTTAACACGAGGGGATATGAGACACATACACTAATACTTTACAGGGAACATGGGCAGTGGAGGGTTAAGTGGCTTGCCCAAGACCACAAGGAGCACCTGTGGGACTAGAAACCCCAGTCCTTCCGGCCCAAGATTGCTGTCCTCTAGTGGGATTTGAACCACCGACCTTCCGGCCTGTGGTACCTTGCCCCAACCACTAGGCCACTTCAAGTACATTCGTAGCAAAAAACCTGAGAGTGTGCCAGTTGGACCATTAGATGATAGAGGAGTGAAAGGGGCAGTAAGAGAGAACAAGGCTATAGCGGAGTGACTGAATGAATTCTTTCCTTCGATCTTTACTGAGGAAGATGTAGGGATGTTACCTATGACTTAATTGGTTTTTAAAGGTGATACTGCGGAACAATTGAAAGAAACATCTCTACACCGGTAAGATGTATTACAACTATTTCATAAACTGAAGAGTAGCAAATCACCTGGACCGGATGGTATACATCCAAGGTTGTTGAAAGAACTGAAATATGAGATTGCAGACCTGCAATTAGTAATCTGTCAACTGTCATTAAAATCATCTGTAATACCTGAAGATTGGAGTATCGCCAATGTAATGCCAATTTTTAAAAAGGGTTTCATGAGTGATCAGGGAAACTACAGACCGGTGAGCCTGACGTCAGTACCGGGAAAAGTGATAGAAACTATCATAAAGAACAAAATTACTCAGCATGTCATGGCTTAATGGGAGACAGCCAACATGGCTTTAGAGAAGGAAGATCTTGTCTTACTAATATGTTATGTTTTTTTGAAGGTGTGAATAAACAGGTAGACAAAGGTGAGTCAGTTGATATAGTGTACCTGGACTTTCAGAAAGCCTTTGACAAGGTCCCTCATCAGAGACTTTTGGCAAAACTAAAGAGTCATGGGATAAGAGGTGACGTACTATTGTGGATCAGGGACTGATTAAAAGATAGGAAATGAGGGTAGGGCTAAATGGCCATTTTTCCCAATGGAAAAAGGTGAATAGTGGAGTACCCCAGGAATCTGTGCTGGGTCCGCTGCTTTTTGAAATATTCATTAATGTCCTGGAAAAGGGAATAATGAGGTTATCAAATGTGCAGATGACACAAAACTATTTAAAGTTGTTATAACCCAAGAGGATTGTGGAAAATTGCAAGAGGATCTTGATAAATTAGAAGACTGGGCATCAAAATGGCAGATGGAATTTAATGTGGACAAGTGCACATTTATGCACCTAGGAAAGAACAATTCAAGCTATGTTACACAATGCAAGGTTCCACATTGGGAACCACTACCGAGGAAAAAGATTTAGGCGTCATCGTGGAAAACATGTTAAAACCCTCGGCCCAGTGTGCAGCGTCGGCCAAGAGAGCAAATAGAATGCTAGGTATCATAAAGAAAGGAATGGAAAATAAAACAAAGGATATTATGCCTCTGTATCATTCCATGGTGTGATTGCACCTTAAATATTATGTGCTATGCTGTTCGCTGTATCTTAAAATGGATATTGCGTTATTAGAAAAAAGTAGAGAAGAGCCACCAAACTGGTAAAGGGGATGGAAGGATATCCTTATGAAGAGAGGCTAAAAAGGATAGGGCTCTTCAACCTGGAAAAAAGATGGCTGAGAGGAGATATGATAAGAGGTCTATAAATTAATGAATGAAGTGGAACGGGTAAACGTAGATTGATTGTTTACGCCATCAAAATATAGAAAGACTAGGGGGCATGTAATGAAGCTACAGGGTAACCTATTTAAGACTAATTTGAGAAAATATTTTTTCACTCAATGTGTAATCAAACTCTGGAATTTGCTACCAGAGGATGTAGTAAAAGCTGTTACTGTATCTGAGCTTAAAGGTTTGGACAAGTTCCTGGAGGAAAGGTCTATAAACCATTATTAAAGGAGACCCAGAGTATCTGCTGCTTGACCCAATACAAGCATTGTGGAACCTGTGTCTTTCGGGTTAATTGCTAGGTACTTGTGACCTAGATTGGCCACTGTTTTTAACAGGATACTGGGCTTGACGGACCTTGGTCTAATCCAGTATGGCATATCTTACGTTCTTAAGGCATGCTAAGTGTGGGACATTGGAAGTCCATTGGTTGGAGGAGGAGGTAGACCTTGGCGTACCGAGGTGATTTTATCTGCCAGGTAAGTAGCAAAGGTGTCTGGGGAGTGGATCAGACAAAAGATGGGCTATGGGGATGGAAGGGAAAAGGGCAATTAGATGTGCAACGATGGAAAAGATGGTTTTAAGGTCATGGGCAGAGGCAGTAACGAGGGAAGAGAAATGTTCTTCCTTGGCAGAAAAGATCTGGGTGTGATAGTGACCGTGCATGGCCTTAAAGGCGAAATGAGAGGCAGGGCTTGGTGAATGACGCTAGGCTCTCTCCGTGGCTCTTAGTTGTCTCTTAAGTAGGTGGAGGCCTGGTTGATACTATGGTGATGAATAGTGTCGAGGGTGAAGTGACAAGGGAACTCAATTAAAGAGAAAGTGATGAGTTCCAGAGATGGGTTTGTTGAAGCGTAAGGGAGGTGAAGTCAAATGGAAAAATAGTAGCAGCAGCAGGGAACTGAGCGAGGATACTATAAGGACTTTGTAAGCTGGTGTGGACTGAGGATGCTGAAATATTGCAAGGGGTAGGGGGGGGGGGAGGGCAAACCTAGGAGGAGGAAGCAGAGAAGCAAATGATAGGGCCAAGGGAGGACATGGGTGTAAAACTCGGAAAGCTGAGATAAGAAATCATGCTGGGTTTATCCCAGATTAAGAGCATGGTCAGCCTTAAGGGTTGGTTCAGGGATGTGTTGAAGGAAACCATGATCCTCAAGGAATTGGTTAAACAAAAAGTCTCCGGGATCTGGAGGTCTTAAAGAAGTGGGTATTAAAAATTCTTCAAAAGCAAATTCGGGAATGCCCCAGTAATGCCAAATCGGTTTGTAGGATGGAATCCCACTGTGCTCCCTGTAAAGAGGGAGGGCAGTAAACACATAGAATGTAGAGTTGGCATGAGGAACCTATTTTGAAAAGTGGTTTCTCCAGGCAAGCCCAGGTGTCACCTTGGAGCTCAACCAGGGGGAGTGTGCTTTTGTAGAGAATAACTACCCCTCCTCCACTCCACGAGGGGTAGGAAGCAGATATTGTAGCATAACCTGGGGGAAGGCTATGATTTATTTATTTAGACAGTTTTTGTATACCGCCTTATCCTTCAATCAAAGCGGTCACAACACAATTGGGGGATACATTTTAACACGCGGGGATATGAGACACATACACTAATACTTACAGGGAACATGGGCTATGGAGGGTTAAGTGGCTTGCCCAAGACCACAAGGAGCATCTGTGGGACTAGAAACCCCAGTCCTTCCGGCCCAAGGTTGCTGTCCTCTAGTGGGATTTGAACCCCTGACCTTCTGGCCTGAAGTACCTTGCCCCAACCACTAGGCTACTCCTCCCTTAATGATGAAGATAGGGATCATCCCCTGACCTAAGCCAAGTTTCAGTGAGTCAAAGAATATCAAATTTGAGATACAGTGGTGTCTATAATGAGATCAATTTTTGATTTTAGCAATTTGCAATTAAGCAGACCCAGTTTGAGGCCTTCACTGAATGTAGGGTGGGTGGTGTGTGTCCAATTTAAGGGGTTTGACTGGGGTTTAGAGTTGGAGAGCAAGAGGCATGGGATTAAATATCTTACCATTGTGACAGAGAAAATTTGTTGGGGGCGATGAGTTTTTTTGGTCAGGTGAACAGGAATGGTGGCCATGGGACCGAATGTAGGCACAATCTCCTTGGCCTTAGGGGTGAACTGCAGTAGGAAAAATAGAAGGAGCAGTACGTATCTATGAAACATTGTCCAGGAGTCACCCCAAGTAGCGCGCCAAGGAGTAGGTCCTGTGGACTTAAATATTTGTGAGAAATGGTGCTGACATCACCTGATGATGCTGGCAAGGTGAGCGGAGCTTAGACAGAGCTTCAGTAATTGGGCGGGTAGAGAAACCGGAATTAGGATGTCAGGCTGCAGTTACAATAAAGGAGGATACATTCAGAGAGCACAGTTAGGCACAGCAACACAATATACAATACAGATAGTAGTAAGCAAACAGTTAAAGTGCTGCTGTGGGCTTCAAATATAATAATGCAAATCTTTTTTTGTTTGGCAGTCCAGTAAGCAGCTTTATAGGATGCTTCAAGGAAAGGTTTTTGTGAAATGGCAAATACAAGTTTTGGAAGCTTTTTGCTCTTACAGTTTTGCTGGCTTTATACTTCCATTTGCAAAAATTATTCCAGTTGGAAAATACTGTGGCTTTTGTGTCCTGTCGCATTCATTAATGCAAGTGAAATCATATAAAACATAATCTTTATAATTCATCATTTTCTTTGACATTTCACCTTAAATTGGGTCTGCAAAATAATATAAAACTTGCCGGTCAACATATGCACCTATCCGTACTACAAAAGTAGTGTTGCCGTACAGAGAGTTAAGAATTCTCATTTGAGTTGTTCAGTTTGGAAAACTTAAATAAAGGAAATGACTTGCCTCCTTCCACATATTGATTAACAAGCAATTGTAGATAGGGAATACTGGAAAGCTACATAGATGTCTGGATCACCAATGTGAGAACACATGACTTCAATGTTTGGAAGCTGAACAGCTGTGTTGCACAAGCTTGCTCTAACAGCTCTATATGCGCACTTAATCTTGACACATTGCTGAATGGATTTCTCAGTGTTCCACACATTGCTCAAACTTAATGTTATGTTGAAGTTCAAGCTTTGCCAAAACAAGTTTCTCCAGTTGCGAAAACGTATTCAAACTTTTGTCAACCAAAGAAGGATTTGAGTCTATTTTCTCTGATAATACCAAAGTTCTTAGGTGTAGAACCAAGCTGGTTCCCCAAATGTTTATCATCAAGCAACGGCATACCTTCCATAGCTGTTAATGAGGTGGGAGTGTCATCTTGAACCCAATCTGTGCATGAATAGGGGATGCTAATTGTGAACTGAGGGGGAAGCACAGAGATGGAGTCAGGCCATCAACAGACTTTCACGAAGAAACAGGGAAAGTCATGGGTTTAAATGCATCCAGTGAACAGCAAGCTTATTGTCAGAATCAATGAGCTCTGGGTTGGCAAATAAGGTGGTAGAGGCCGCTTGGGAACAGTGAGCTCTCAGTAAATCAACGATATGTTGTTCCATCGAAGAAATTACTGAAGTTGAATGCCGAATGACTTTTGCTGCAGGAAGTATTTCAGGGTGGGACCCAGCCTGAGCACAGACATCAAGCGATTCCCCAGACATATACTACCTTTCTTGATAAGAAAGGGAAGAATGGCGACATTGGAGGCTTGCCTTTCCTGGAGTTAAGCTGGTTAATGGTGTTTGATCTTTAGTTGTGCTGCCGGTACGTCCCTGCTCCTCTCCCCAGTGATTGGGTTTAAAACCTGGCTGTGCTGAGAAGAAGCTGAGACATTGGAGGCTTGCCTTGCCTGGAGTTGAGCTGGTTAGTGGTGTTTGATTATCAGCCGTGCCGCCGGTATGTTCCTGCTCTTCCCCCCAGTGATTGGGTTTGATAACAGCTGTTTTCTGCTGCACGCGGATGTGTCCTAAGGGGTGTGTACCAGCCCCTTGGTACATGTCCCTTAGGAACACTGAGGAGCATTGAGGAAACAGAGGTGTTTTGGCCGCCTCATTTGGTTAGTATGGGGAAGTGTAAAGCGAAAGTTAAAGCAATGGATTCTGTGGCTGTTCGAGGACTGATGGATAAGCATGTCATGAGTACTGCTACAGGTATACCTTCTGCTTTGTTGTTTGAGGAAGGTCTTTCATCTTCTGAAGCCTCTATTAGTTTGGGGTTGCGTACCCCTCCCCCTCAACCCACTTCCAAGACTGTTCAGAATGTTGCTAAATCTGGTTGTTTGGTGATGTGTTCCGCTGTACCTCCTTCTGCTTCTACTCCTCTCCAGCAGTATTCGGATGGATTTTGTTTGACCCTCCTGACTCCAGTCTCCATGCCTGCTTCGGCGGCTGGGGGGTAGGGGGTGGATATTTCCTTAAAAGATGTTTGGTTGATTGTATCCAGGAAGGAAGAAGTTTTGAAGGGGACATTAACTCAATTATCTACTTTCTCACAGGGGGGCTACACAAGTGTTACATCAAGTCGAGTCTCAGTTCTCCAGTTTGGAAGGTAAAGCAATCAAACTGGAGAGCACAGTGGTGGGTATTCAGTCAGTATGTAATACTTTTGTTAAAGATAGTTTATTTTTGCATAATAAGATTGAATATTTGGAGAATAATGCTATAGAGCTAAAAATTTGAGATTTTTAAATTTTCCTGTTGTCCACCTTCAATCCCCTCTTGAGCTTTTGAAGAAGTATATGAGAGAGATCTTGAATTTTTCCAGTTTTGAAGAATCTGTGATAGTTTCTTTATATTATGTCCCTCGGACTTCTTTTCAGCTCTCTTTGGAGGGTGAGGCAGAGGAACAAAATGTGGATGATCTGGACCTGACTCAATTTTTAGAGTCATCTCTGGAGAAAGTCCACAAAAGGGCAACTCTTGTAGTCACTTTTAAGACAGAAGCAAATAAGTTAGCCATATTGAAATTGTATTTTCCTAAGAAGGCTGTCCATTTTTGTGGATATCCCTTTCCTTTTCCTGATGTGGCTCGATCTACTCAGCTTCTCTCAGGAAAGCTTTTTTGCAATTAAAACCTAAAGTTGTGGCTATAGGAGGGACTTTCTTTTTGAAGTTTCCTTGTAAATATGTTATATTGTATTCTGGTTTAAAATATGTGTTTACAGATGTATCTCATTTAGAGACTTCTCTTCTAGATAAGTGTTAGATAGTGAGTTGGGATAGTTACGAGGTTTTGGTTTACTTTCCGGGTTAACTCAGGCGTCTGCTGTTCTTCTTGATGTAGACTTTAGCATCCTAGCAGGCTTAATTTCTAGTGGGATTTTTCTTTTTTGGAAGAGTTTCTTGTTCTTTTGGTTGTACTGTAAGATGCTGTTCCTTTCTTTTTTCTTGTATATGTATACAAGTAAATGCATAATAAAAAGAAAAGAAAGGGAAGAATAGCTGATGTGGTTCTCCATTGATGTTAGATGAAAAAACTATGCTTAGCCATAATTCCAACAGACATGAAGAGCAGCCACACGCCGAGGCAGTCAGGCAGCCTGAATTTACAATATTTTCAAATAAGAGAGGTCAGTATTGGAGCTAAGGTACTCTGTGGACAAGCAGGAATGAGCCCTCATGTATGGATGACGTCCCTGATGGAGCCCCACATGGGAACGATCCCCAGCTTCTTTTGGGAGGCTCCATTGCGCCTGAGAGCCTCCTTTCCACCTGCTGCAGCGGTGCCATCTTGAACCTGTTTTTTGTTTTCCATGGAACCCCACGGACACATTCTAGTTACCCTCTGCTTGGTAAACATTTCTTCTCCCCTGCAGAGGCTTTTTTGCTAAAGGTTTTTTTCACCTAGTTGCCTGCCTTCACTGTTCTCTTTTCCCTTTGAGTTTTTCTCCCTCAGTCATTAGTTTTATTCTGCTGCTGCATCTCTACCTGGCCCAGTGCTCCGATTGGGCCTTATCCTCCAACATAGAGTTGTTTGACTTTGCTGCAGCTATTTTCCCAGACAGCATGTCCCAGAAACCTTCCAGGGGTTCAAAAATTGTTCTCAGTTTGTGAGGATCATATTCATGGTAGATACGCACAGTTGGTGCCTACAGTGCATGGCTCCAATCATCAGCCCCCTTCTTCTAATATGTTTTTGCAGATGATAGAATAAAAAGATTCAGTGGTCATGAGAAGAAGCGCAAATCACTTTTTTGCACTCAGAAGTCCCATCCATTGCCTTTGGCATAAACAACATCGGTCTCTATGGCTTCCAAGGCTGCATCAGATGCTGGTGGTGCATAGACATTGAGGAGCTCTTGGGCTGAATCAAAGCCGAGCACCCATAATGCCCTGGAGCATTGACCATCAATTGATCTTCACCTGAAGATGAGGAAGGATTCTGCCTAGTCATCTTGGATGTTGAGGGTAGATCCCACCAATTGAAGGCTCAGGTGCATTGGCATAAGAGCCTATCAAGGCATGGCATCAAGATCGATAGGGGTCTGTGTGAACATCCGTCAAATGTGCCCCAAAGAGGGGGGAGCTCATCCTCAAGGCCATCGGAGGGCATCGACAATCTACCGACAGCTGAGACTCAGCTGCCAATACCCCTGTTCAGATACTGGGTACATCTGTAATAGTTGCTCACGCTATGCAGCCTTTGGAATTGGCAGTCATGGAGAAGCGCCTTCTGCAAGTGTTCAAGGAGCACATCGTGACGATTTTGGTGGTGCAGCATGCTGGGGCCTCAGTGTCAGCTGCATTGACATTGGCCACTGATCCTCGAGATGCATGCCTGTGGGAGAGGCATAGACATCGGGGCATTGAAGAACGCAGACACCTGTGCCTGCCAGGCTGATATCCCCCTCTAGCATATCGTGGTTTGATGCATCCTTGATGTCTAAATGGGTATTAGTGCATTATCGCTTCCGACTGAGCTCCTGATCTCCTTTGGGTAGGAGAGAGAAAGCCAGGCAGAGACTCAGTAGTTCAGCTCCCTCTCTGAGTCTGACTCAGAAGGCTGGGTTGCTGACGTGGAATCAGAGGACTTGCTGAAGGTCAGTTCCCCCTCTACGTCATAAGTGGCGTAAGTTCCCTCCCAAGGACATGACCTTCCAGGAGTTTTATGGAACATGGGCAAGGCTATACCATTTTCTTGAAAATGGAGAATGAGCCCACAGCAGAAGAGTTGGAGATCCTTAGTAAGCAGGTGGTGACAGTGCCTGTGCACCGCATCCTGCAGAGAGTGCAGAGGAAAATGTGGAAGAACCCCCTCACTGTACCTCCGGTTAGTAGAAGGTTTGATCCCATGTACAGAGTTTAGAAGGCTCCTGGATTCGAGAAGCCTCAGCTTCCTCACCATTCCTTGGTGGTCAGAGAATCAAGAGCACAAAGATTCATTCCCTGGGGAGGCTTGGACATTGGAAGCTTTAGGGAGAAGATGTCTTCAGAGTTCCATATTTGTAGCCCACATGGCCTCTTACCAGCTCTACATGGGCATGTTCTTGTAGAACTACTACTACTATTAAACATTTATGAAGCACTGCAAGGCATACGCAGCACTGGACAAACATAGATAGAAACAGTCCCTGCTCGTCAGAGCTTACAATATAATCAAGACAGACAAGACAAAAGATAAGAGAATAAGGGTATAATAGGGAAGGGCAAGGCGAAGCGGAAACAAGGGATCAGCATCCAAAAGCAGCCTCAGAGGTGAGCCTTTAGCATAGATTTGAAAAGGGGCAGAGGTGAAGCGTGATGCACATACTTGGGAAGATTGTTCCAGGCATAAGGAGCAGCAAGGTGAAAACATCATGTGTGATCTTGCTTACATGGCCTCCATTTCTTCCTCCAGAGAAATTGGATCAATTATTGTTCCCTAGTGGCCCACAGGAAGGTCTGCTTGAAGTTCATGGTCCGGGCATCCTATGACACCTCCAAAATGGCTTTAAGAAATGCCGCCATAGGTATTGGTACCTGGAGAGTCATCTGGCTCCAGTCGTCAGACCTGAAGCAATCAGTGCAGAACAAGCTGGCGGACATTCCATGCCATGGAGAGAATCTCTTTGGCAAGCAGAACCAAGAGAAGGCAGGCTATATTGAGAAGCAGCATGTCACTCTCACTAGACTCTCAAGACATACATCTGAGCCAGCCTCTTACCGGAGGAGGTACCAGAGTGGAGGCCATAAAAAGACCATGCTACTCTTGTAGGCATAGGTACTAACCTGGGCCCCAGACCTCCTAGCTCAAACAGGCTCCTTGCCAACAGCCGCATAGAGAGAAACCTCAGAAGGCCCCACCGGTGGCTCAGTCAAAAGCTGGAATGGGGGTTTTGATTGATTCCTTCATGGCAATAGCTACTCTTCCAGTGACCGCAGTTGGAAACCTTCCGGTTGGGGGAAGGCTCATTCTTTTTGCATAAAGGTGGCCTTTCATAACCTCAGACTCATGGGTCCTACATATTATCCATAGTGGTTACAAGCTTCATTTATTGGAACTGACACTAAAGTATCTCCCCGAGGGTGCATCATCTCAACCCTCTGCATCAGGAACTGCTTCAGAGAGAAATCACTGCCCTCTTGACAGATCTTGCTATCGAGCTTGTGACGGCAGAGTAGAGAGATCGGGGGTTTTATTCCAGGTACTTCCTGATCCCCAAGAAAATGGGGGGGATAAGGTCCCATCCTAGACCAAAGTGATCTGAACATGTATTTGGTAAGGGAAAAGTTCAGGATGATTTCCCTATGCAACCTATTTCCTTACCTTCAAAAAGGAGATTGGCTTTGCTCCCTGGATCTGAAGGATGTATATATTCGTAGGAAGTATATCCAATTTTATTTTTTGGGGAACAACACTTCCAGTACCAGGTATTACACTTTGACTTGAATGCCTTGCAGTAGTAGCTTCTTACCTCCAGATGCTGGGAGTATTAGTCTTCCCCTGTCTGGATGATTGGCTGATCAAGAATACCTCTCCTGAAGGGGTTCGAGAATCAATAAGATTGACCATTTGGGTATTGGAACTACTAGGTTTCGTTATAAATTGCCCAGAGTCCCACCTTCAACCCACCCAATAGTTATAATTCATTGGAGCCCTGCTAGACACAACTCAGGTGAGAGCCTTTCTTCTGCACAACCATCTGCACAGACTGACAGCACTGGTGTAGGAGACTCAACTTGAGTCATCAGTTGGCCGTTAGTAAAATGTTGACCATATTAGGAGGTGGCGCTCTCAAAAGCCATAAGTGGATAGTAGCAAACACTGAAAGTTTGGTTCTGGACTTCAACTTATATCGTAAATACAATCAAACTCCTCGTGTAGAAGTGGTTACATCATAGATCAGCCTACCTACCGCTCTACATATCAGATCTTCTCCATCTCCATCTGATTCACAGACTAATCGCTTGGAAGCATTGAAAGAACTATCAAGAGACACAACAGAAGCCTACAAGCAATTTACGTTTCACTTTCATTACTTAAGACTATAACTTATCTTCTCAGATGATTTGTCCATGCAGATTCAGCAACTTATTTAAGGAGTTCTTCTATCAAATTTAAAGTCCACCTTAACACTGTAAACGGAACGCCAGCGTGGGATAAGAGAACCATCATATTACCACTGAATACCAATAAAGAGAAGCCCTACAAACAGCAGGCAATTCTAGTGATTGCTTCGTGAACTCAGTCCTATCCTAGATAAGATTTGATCAGCCTTGTACTGTCAGCCATTTATTTTGGTGGGTTGTCTTTCTCTTCAAGTGCTTAGCGGCCATTTCTGTTCACTGGGGGTGGCATCCTGGCCCCTATGTTGGTTCCCTGTCTGGTTCTACTACTCGCTCCTTGGCTAATCTGTTGCCGTGTAACAGCCCAGGGGCCTTTCCTTTTCATCATCGTGCCTCGGCCTCTCTACCTTCTGCAGTCACCACCTTGACCTTTAGCTTGGCATTATTAAATTGCCGCTCTCGCCACTCAAAATCGTTGTTGATGAGCTCATACAGCAACATTCTCTTGATCTTTGTTTTCTTACTGAAATGTGGCTCAAAGAGGGTGAGGATCCCCTCTTGAGTAGTTGCCTGCCCCCTGGGTTTTCAGCCTTTTCAACTCCTAGGATAGGTAGGGGAGGGGGGAGGAGTGGCCCTCCTCTACCGCTCTAGTTTCCTCTTTACGGAAGTCTCAGCACCCTCCATTCATTATTCAGAATCCTTTTTCCTTCATCTACAGTCTTCTCCCCCATGTTACTTCCTTCTACTCATCCTTCCCCCTTCTCTCTCTGGTCCTCAATGGGATGCGGCATTACTGACCCTTCCTGATACAGTACTCACATATTCTAATATCACTATCCTTGGGGACTTCAATGTCCACATGGACTCTCCCTCTAGGCTGAAGGATCAGATGTTCTTAAACTTATTACATGATTTGTCGCTCACTCAACATGTTTCCTATCCCATGCACAGTGCAGGACACACTTTAGATTTGGTCCTTACTACTTCCTGCTCACATCTCACATTTTCAGCAGTTTCTACACATACAATTCCCTGGTCCAATCACTATTGTGTTCTTCTTTCTGCTGCTTTGATGACATCGGGTGCCAAAGTTGGTCCTGCAGACCCCCAGACTCTTCTCCGTTTATGACGCCTTATTTCTTCAACTACCTTACATACTTTCCCTTCTGCACAAACTTGATTCCCTTCGAACTTTGCCCTTCTGTCGCCCGATGCGGAGGCTACATCTGGAATTCAGTTCTTACTTCTGCCTTAGATAATTTGGCCCCTCTTCGGCCATCCTCATCCTCATTAAATCAGGTTAATTCCCCTTGATATCATCTTGGTCTGCACCTGCAGCGTTCACAGCTTCATCAAGTGGAGCAGTTATGGCTCAAGCACCCATCCTCAGATTCTCTAGCTCGTTTCAGACAGTTGTACTCCTGCTATCATTCATCAGTTCAGTCTGCTAAACGTTCCTATTACTCCTCTGAAATCTCCGAGGCTGCCACTCCTCTAGACAGCTCTATTCTATCCTTCGCAAGCTTTCTTCTACCACCGCGAGCTCTTCCTCTCGGACTCTAGTACCAGCTCCAACATTACTTGCCACCTTTTTCTATGAGAAGATTCATAACCTTTGCTAGTCTTTCTCTAGTACTCCTCCATCTTTGTTGCCTTCCTGACCACTATTTTCTTCCTCCCCCCATGCTACAAAGGATTCTTCCCATGACACTTCCTCGTTTGTCTCAGTGGGCTCGTCTTCCTCTTCTTCAAACCAGACGTTGACTCATACCTGGTCTTCATTTCATTCCATCAATCCCACCGAAGTGCTTAAGATAATTTTAGGTTCTAGGAAGACTACCTGCCCTCTAGACCCCATCCCCTCTAATTGGTTATCTGAACCCTCTCTTCAGTTGTTACCCACAATCCTGACTATTCTGAATTCCAGTTTACCTACAGGTCTATTCCCTAGTCCGTGGAAGTCCGCCATTGTTCACCCACTTCTCAAACAGCCCTCTCTGGATCCATCTATCCTATCTCACTGGCGACCAGTCTCAAATCTTCCCTTTCTGGCTAAAATTTTGGAACGACTCATGTTCCAGCAATTGTCATCCCATGTTGAAGCCACTAACACATTGCATCCCCAACAGTCTGGATTCCGCTTAGGCCATAGTACAGAGACAGTACTGCTTGCCCTTCTAAATGAATTACACACTGCACATGACCGTGGGGATATCACCCTGATGGTGTCCTTGGACCTATCCTTTGCTTTTGATTTAGATCACCGAATCTTGCTTTCTCGTCTTCATGATTCTGGGCTTCGGTGCATTGTATTACATTGGTTCTGCTCTTTTCTTACATCTCATACTTTTTCCGTTCATTCCACTGGTCAGTCATCACCTTCATTTCCTGTGATTTGTGGGGTCCCTCAAGGCTCTGTCCTTTCTCCTCTGCTCTTTAACATCTTTCTTGCTCCTCTCCCTCTCTTAATCCAACAGTACCCAGTCTCCACTTATCTTTATGCGGATGACATTGTCCTCCTTTTCTATACTTCAGCTATAGATGTGGGTATCACACCACTTAATGACTATCTTACCCACATTGCTTCCTGGCTTTCTTCCAACTTCCTCCACTTGAATCCTGACAAATCTTCTGCAATGTGGGTATCTTTGAGTATTCCCTGTCCCACTATTGCTCCTCAGCTTGCTCCTGTTGCTATCCCCTTAGTTTCTTATTTCCGTTATTTGGGTGTGACATTGGATTCTTCCCTCTCTTTTCACGAGCATGTGTCTTTCCTCACTCGTCGCTCCTTTTATGCACTTAGGCAAATGTGGACAGTCCGTTCTCTGCTACCTCTGGCTTCACTTATCACCCTACTCCTGGCCCTAGTTATAAGTAGATTAGATTACTGTAATGTGGCATTAGCGAACCTACCATTCTATCAAATTCAGCGCTTACAACTATTGCAAAACACGGCAGCGCGACTCGTTTACCATGCCGGATGGTATGACCATGTCACTCCTATTTTACTCCGTCTCCATTTGGTTGCCTCTCCATTATAGATTTAAGTACAAATTCTTAATTCTGACCCATAGAGCAATCCATACTTCGACTGTGCTGTATGTTGCTAAACTCATTTCTCTGCATACTCCACACCGGCAACTTCGTTCCATTCATGCAAATCGTCTTACCCTCCCGTCTCCTTCACAAGCCCATTTGGAACAGACCCATCATGCCACTTTTTACTTTCTCAGCCCTGCACTCTGGAACACTTTACCATCCTCTCTCCGTCTAGAACCATCATATCAGAATTTCAAATCATTGCTCAAAACCCACCTATTCCAACAGGCATTTGAGCTTCCTGATTGTTAGCACCACTTAAGTATTTTTCCTTTTGTACTTTCTGTCTTTGTATGACCTATACTGTTTTCTCTACCTCTTTCCTATTATATAATGGCATTCTTTTCCTCTTTTCTGCAGCATTATGCTTTTATTGTAAACCGCCCTAATGTCTTGACGTGGGCGGTATATCAAGTGTATCCATAAAGATAATGATGTCACGCCCTTGGCATGCATCCAGATGAGGCAGACTGCGTAGACCCAAGCCACGAGTCGACTCAGTTTTTCTGTATGTCACCACCTTTCTCGTTCAGTCATTGCAGTGATGGGCAGTCCACCACCATCTACTCAAACGTCTCCCTTTTTAAATTGCTCCATTCCAAAAGGTCCTGATTACAGGCACATCCAAGCTCGGGTGAGGAGTGCATCTCAATGGGTTCCACACTCATGGCAATTGGTCAATCCAAGCAAATCCATCAGATCAACTTCTTGGAATTAAGAGCAATGGCAAGCGCCCTGACGGCTTTCCGAGATCAACTGGCCAACCAAATTGTTCTGATTCAGACCGACAATCCGGTTGCCATGTTCTACACCAACAAGCAGGGAGGAATGGGTTTGTTCTCCAGGACCAAGCAGGAAGTCGGTCCTCACATATGGATGACATTGACGTCGATGGAGCCCTTGCGGAGCATTTCCCCAGCTTTCCAGGAAAACCTTTGGGAATACAGGCATGCATGCGCGGTTCCCTTCCCACCTAAAGGTGCCATCTTGCTCAGTCTCTTTTTCCGTGAAGCCCACCAGACGTGTGTCCTAGTCCTCCCGGAAAATTGTTAGATTTTTTTGCGATTCTTTCGCTATTTTTTCTCCGGTTCGATGCCGGTTCCCTTCCCACCGGGTTCGGTACACCGGTATCGAGCCCGATCTTCTTTTTTCGGTTTTTGCCCTTCGTGGCTGGTATTCGCACCCTTTTTTCTTTTTCCCTGGAAGGCCGGTCCTTTGACCTCGCGGGGACTCTTTTTTTTCCCGATGGCTTCCAGTGGGTTTAAAAAGTGTGATCGGTGTAAGAAGCTAATGTCTCTCACCGACACACACGACTGCTGCCTTCGGTGCCTCGGTCCTGACCACGATCCTAAGACGTGTGGACCATGTGGAAAAATGTCTTCCAAGGCGCTTCAAAGTCGTCAGCACCAAAAGGAAAGGCTTTTCTCTGACTTAGCCTCTGGCTGGGCCCGGACCTCGTCTGAGGCCTCGACATCTCGGGAATCGGATCCCGAGAACCGTCGGGGCTCCTCGGACAAGGGGTCCCCCAACCAGGAATGAAAGAGGAAGAAGCAGCTCACGAGGGCGTCATCGGAAGAGGTCCCTGGCTCCTCGAGAGCTAGGTCTCAGACCCCCGACCGTCGCCCCGGGCCCGTGGAACAGGAGAAGCCTCCCAAAGTACCTCGAGTGGAACCGGAGTCTGCTGGACACGTAAGTCTTGTAGTCCTCGTGGACTCTCCTCCCAGAGAGCCGACGTTGGGCCCAGCGCCGCCGGGGCCCGAGTCGGGGGCTGCTGAGTCTCCTGAGCTGGGTCTCAGGCTGACAGCCTTGGAGAGCAGATTGTCTGCCTTCATGGAACAGCAGCGGGCACTGATGGCCAGCCTGTCTGGTGCATCTGCCCCGACCACCGGGACATCGACATCGAAGTAGACCCCGGAGACCGAGCCGATACTCGAGACCTAGAAGGCTCGAGGTCGACCTCGGTCGCGGTCTCCCTCGACCTCCCGTTCGGGACCAAGGGCATCGATGCCGGTGCGTTCGGCATCGGGGCGGGTGCTCGCTGGCCCTGCGCGTTCGGGCCCCGATTCCTCATCGGACGAGTCTGCCTGGGAGACGGAGGACGAGGAGTCCCCCGACACCTTCCGGACTCGGTGTGTCCCGTCGGACTCACCGCAGTTTGAGCCCCGGAGTAGATCCCACCCCCCCCCCCCCCCGGAGGATACCCGGTTCTCGGAGTTCGTCCGGGATATGGCCACTGCATTGACTATATCTGCGGATCCCGAGGAGGAGCCTCGAGCCGAGGAGCTCAAGGCCCTACAGTATGACTCTCCTCCGAAGGAGGCCTTTACTGTTCCGGTTCCTCCGATGCTGGAACGGCTCCTCTTCCGGATGTGGGAGGCACCGGCCTCGGCGCTGGTTCTAAGCAAGCGGGTCGATTCGATCTATCGACTCCGGAAGAGCCCTGGCTTTCAGAAGGCGCAGCTACCGCACCATTCTATGGTGGTGGAATCGACCATGCATCGCCTGAAAAGTCAGAAGATGCACTCCGGGGTGCCTCCTGGCAGGGAGGCCCAGAACCTCGATGGTTTTGGTAGAAAGTGCTTCCAGGGCTCGATGCTTGCTTGCCGTGTCCAGTCTTACCAGCTGTACATGGGCATGTACTTGCGAGACCTGGCCAAGGAGTTGGCCGGGTTCTCTGCTGGTCTCTCCGGGGAACCCTTGCAGAGGTTCAAGTCCTTGTCCTCGGGGATCCGGGAATGCTCCAAGTTTATGTCCCGCGCTGCCTATGATGGCTTCGAGGCTTCGGCCCGTGTTGCGGCAGCCGGCATCGCGGCTCGACGCCAGGCATGGCTGCAGTCATCGAACCTCGAGCCATGGGTTCAGGACAAGTTGGTCGATGTCCCTTGCCGAGGTGAGAACCTTTTTGGCAAGCCCATGACCGAGAAGGCCGCACAACTTGAAACCGAGCACCTCACGAAGACAAGGCTGTCTAGGAAGACTTCTGCCCCTTCTCACAAAAAGAAGGGCTTGGGTAAAAAGCCCTTTTACCCGAGGAAGGGCACTGCCTACAAACAGTACCCACATTACCAAGCCGCCCAAGCTGCCCCTCAGGGTCAGCAAGCCAAGGGACAGGGTAATGGGCCCCATAGGCAGCAGACTCCCTAGCCTCCGGCCCCTGCTCCCACTCAGCAGTAGGGGGTTTTGACTCCTTAGGCATAGCCTCTCCATCCCTGCGCTCCCAACCCTGCACAGGAGGTTGCCTCGCCCTGTTTGCCCACAAGTGGCCACTCATCACTGGAGACAGTTGGGTGTTAAGCATAGTCCACAAGGGCTATCTGCTACACTTCCAACAGCTGCCGCCTCCATACTTTCCAGGGGAACCTCCAAGGCCTCCCCTGCACACAGATCTTCTCCTTCAGGAGCTCCAAGGTCTGTTGGTGGACAGGACAGTGGAGCCGGTGCCACCACACTTACAAGGTCAAGGGTTCTACTCCAGGTATTTCCTGGTACCGAAAAGAACTGGTGGTGTTCGGCCTATTCTAGGCCTCAGAAATCTCAACAAATTCCTAAAGAAGGAAAAGTTCAAGAGGCTTACTCTTGGAACACTTCTGCCCTACCTCCAGCAGGGAGATTGGCTATGCTCCTTAGATCTAAAGGATGCGTACTCTCACATCCTCATTCATCCAGACCACAGAAAGTACCTCAGGTTCATTGTTGGAGGAAACCATTATCAGTACAGAGTACTGCCTTTTGGCCTCACCTCCGCTCCCAGGGTCTTTACCAAATGCCTGGCAGTGGTGGTGGCCTACCTGAGAAATCAGGGAATCTTTGTCTTCCTCTATCTGGACGACTGGCTCATCAGGGGTCAGACATGCCAGGAGGCCAGACAAGCCACCCTCAGAACTATTGCTCTTCTTCAAAGCCTAGGGTTTGTAATAAACTTCGCAAAGTCCACTTTGCTCCCCTCCCAGAACTTGGAGTTCATAGGGGCAAGGTTGGACTCTCTGCTGGTAAAGGCATTCTTGCCAGAAGACAGACCCCAAAGACTAATAAACTTGGCAAGCCGGTTTCTCAGCACGTCACTGGTCTCCGCCAGACTCTGCCTGAGGCTTCTTGGCCACATGGCTTCGACAGTACATATGATCCCAAATGCCAGGCTCCATATGAAGCCTGCACAGTGGTGCCTTAGGTCTCAGTGGTCACAGGCCACAGGCAGCCTCAGAGACAGGATAATGGTGTCCAGACAATTTCTGGTGGCTGCACCCACCCAATCTGCTGCAAGAGGTGCCTTTTCAGATTCCTGGGTTCACAGTGGTGTTGACCACAGACGTCTCCCTGCAGGGCTGGGGAGCTCATTGTCTAGACAAGTGCACCCAGGGCCTTTGGTCTCCCTGGGAAGCCGCACAGCAAATCAATCTATTGGAACTCAGGGCTATTCGGTTAGCCCTCAAAACGTTCTCTCCAACCCTGGCTCATCAGTCTGTCCTAGTTCAAACAGACAACCAGGTAGCCATGTTCTATGTGAATAAGCAGGGTGGAACTTGGTCCAGGCTCCTGTGTCAGGAGGCACAGGACCTTTGCTTGTTTGCTCTCAGGCACAACATGCTCCTCAGGGCTGTGTATCTCCCTGGCCAGGACTACCTGGCCGACAGGTTGAGCAGGATTCTACAGCCCCACGAGTGGCAGCTCCATCCTTTGGTGGTTCAGAAGATTTTCCTGAAATGGGGACTTCCATCCATAGATCTGTTTGCCAGTCCGCTAAACAAACAGCTGCCATAGTTCTGCTCCAGGCAACCGCATCCTCTGCGGATAGCAGTGGATGCTTTTCTGATTCCATGGTCTCACGGCCTCCTGAATGCGTTTCCTCCTACGCCCTTGGTGGCCCGGACCCTGTTCAGTATTCTTCAGGACAAGGCCTCGGTCCTGCTGGTAGCTCCCAGGTGGCCGAGACAGCCTTGGTTCCCACTTCTGCTTCTGCTGGCGGTGGATCCTCCACTGCCTCTGCGGTTGCAACCCGACCTTCTCTTTCAGGATCAGGGTTCCTTTCTGCACCCCAATCTCAAAGCTCTCAATTTGATGGCCTGGAGGCTGCAAGGGTAGTTTTGGCTCCCTGGGGCCTACCTCAGGAAGTTGAGGAGGTTGTCCTAGCCTCTAGGAAACAGGCCACTAGGAAAACTATGCTCTCTAATGGAAAAGGTTTTCTGTGTGGTGTCAGCTACATACAGAGGATCCTTTCTCCTGTACTGTACCAATAGTGCTTCAGTACTTACTGCACTTATCAAATCAGGGACTGAAGTCCAATTCTGTTCGGGTCCACCTCTCAGCTCTAGCAGCTCACCACTCACTAGTGGAAGGACATCCTCTGTCGGTTCACCCCTTGGTGTCCCGCTTTCTCAGAGACTAGCTTTTGCTTAAGCCTCCAATCCGTCGTCCTGCTCCTGAGTGGGAGTTGAATGTGGTCTTGCAGCAACTGACTCGCCCACCTTTTGAGCCGATGGCTACTTGCCCTCTACGCTTCCTGTCCTGGAAGTCACTCTTCTTGATAGCCCTAACCTCGGCCAGGCGTGTGAGTGAGCTTCAGGCCCTGGTCTGTGACAGGCCTTACACCCGCTTCTATAGGAACAGGGTAGTACTTAGGACTCATCCAAAGTTCCTCCTAAAGGTTGTCTCCTCCTTCCACCTTAACCAAGAGGTGGTTCTTCCAACATTCTTCCCTAGGCCTCATGCAAGCCAGGCTGAAGCAGTTCTGCATACCCTGGACTGTAGGAGGGCCTTATCCTTCTACCTTGACCGTACGCAGGGGCATAGAAGGGCTTCTCAGCTCTTCATATCTTTTGACCCTAATAATTTGGGGTTAGCTGTGTCCAAGCGTACCTTGTCCACCTGGGTAGCTGACTCTATCACCTTGGCTTACAGGGCGGCTGACCTTCCTTTGCAGGGTCGGGTCACGGCCCATCGTGTCAGGTCAATGGCTGCCTCAGTGGCTCACATCCGCTCTGGACATCTGCAGGGCTGCAACTTGGTCCTCAAGCCAGACCTTTGCGCCCCATTACTGTCTGGAAAGGGAGTCCCGTAGGGACAGTGCTTTTGGCCAGGCAGTACTCCGGAATCTCTTTGAGGTTTAGGCAGCTCCTGCCCTCCAGCCCTCCGTTGAGCTACCGGTGGAGGTTCTGTCAGTGAAAAGTCTTTCTTTGATGCTGGGACTAGAGGGAGTTCTCTTGTTCAGCCTGGGTTCCTTGGTAGCCCATAGCTAGGGAGTCACCCATATATGAGGACTGACTTCCTGCTTGGTCCTGGAGAAAGAGTAGATCTCCAGGAACAAGCAGAAATGAGTCTTCACATATGGGTACGTCGGTACCGACTGAGTCTGCGCAGGAACGCTCCCCAGCGTCCAATCAGAACGCTTTTGGGAGCATCCCAACACGCCTGCGTGCTGCCTTCCCGCCTTTCCCAACTGCCTTTCCTCAGTTTTTCTTTTTCCGCGGAGCCGGCAGGACGTCCTCCTCTCACCCCAGAAAATTCTTCTTTTATTTTTTGGTTTTCTTGTGGTCGCGTCTGCCTTCCCCGACGCCACCGGTACCGCCGGTGTTTCTTTTCTTTTTTCTTGTAAATTTTCCTTTTTAAGGAATACTTTTTTCCTTGTTAAGTGCCTGACGTTTTTTTTGGCCTGCTAGGCCTACTCACTTTCCTTCATGGAAGCGCCAGCCACTATCCTTAAGAAATGTTCAAACTGTGGCGGTACAAAATTGATTTTAGACACTCATAATTGGTGTCTACCCTGCTTGGGTCCTGACCACTATCCGCTGGAGTGTCCCTCTTGCAACAGTATAGTCGGAAGAAGTCTTCAGCATCGAGTTCACCTCGATACGCGGTCCCCATTCAACTTCAGGGCACCGACCACCGTTGTTTCTTCGCAGGATCAGGTAACCCAAAAACAGTATGTTAAGACTAGCCAGTCCTCAAGTGGTAGATCTCATGCACAGCATAGAGATGCCTCTGGTCTTACCCTCGAGGACACACTGGCTTTAAAACCCCGGTGGGAGTCTTCGGCCTCCAAATCCTTAATGGGGTTTCAGGTTGTTCCTGAGGTTCACCCCTCTCCGAACATACCTGAACCATGCTCGGTGGTGGCATCCGCTTTGAGCGGTACCCATACCCTGGCATCGGCAATGGTGTTGGATGAAACATTCCTCACCGAAGATTGCAGTCTGGCGCCCTCGGTTCCTTCGGGCCCATTAGAGACACTGCAGACCGATCTTCCAGTATCGGTATCGATCCCGGTACCGGTACTGGTACCGACGTTGGTACTCTCCAGATGTGCATCGATAGACTCGCTTCCTTCAATGCCGAGTCTGGAATCGATCTCCAGTCTGGATGACTTGGTACCGACACCGGACGGTACCAAAGGCACGGTTCCGATAATCCATGTCGGGTACTCTCGGTTTCTTCGGTACCTTTAGAGCTGTCACTGACTGGTCTTCATGTATCGGTATCGGATATGGTACCGGAATCGGTACCGGTATCCGCATTAGCATCGCTGTTGGTACCTTCATGCTTGTTTCAACAGGCTCGCTTCCCTCGGTACCGAGTTTGGAATCGATCCCTAACATGGACGATGCGCTACCGACTGCTTGTGGTCCCGACCTCCTGCGGTACCGGCGACCATCCTGTAAGGACAGTCCGATGCTCCACCCCTTAGGGTCTTCTATTCCAATGGATTTGGATAGATCCCTGGGTGCCAATGCTAGTTCTTCAACAAATCTAGCCTGCACTCCTCTTTCTAGAAAACTTCCCTCTGGGGATTTTTCTTTTCAAGCATTCCTGCTTGATATGGCAAAGTCACTTGCCATTTCTATACCTGGTCAAGATCCTGCACCAGGGAATACAGAATCTCTGTATATTCCCTGGAGTCCAAAGGAGGACATCATGCTTCCTTTGCATCAAACCTTGCAGGAACTGCTCTTTCGAATGTGGGAAACTCCTTTAACGGTATCCCCACTTTCTAGGGCAACTGATCTTCTATACAAGGAGCCGCCTCCTCCAGGTTTTCAAAAGACTCAACTTCCTCATCTTTCCATTGTTGTAGAATCAGCAATGAGGCGTGTTAAGAGTACTAAAAAGCACTCTTCTTATCCGCCAGGTCGTGAGTCTAAGACTTTGGATGCCTTTGGACGCCAAACCTTCCAGGCATCCATGCTTTCAGCAAGAATTCTTTCATATATTTTCTATATGGGATTATCTCTTGAAGAAGTCACAAAGAAATTACTACTTTTGACCCCTTTTCTTCAAGAGCCCAAAAGAGCAGACTATTCCTTATTGGTTAGTCATGCTCAAAATATCTCTAGGTTCCTTACTCGTGCTTCCCTAGACTCCTTTGAGTCTGTTAGCAAAACTTCTGCTATAGCTATAGGGGCACGACATAAAGCCTGGCTCCAAGTTTCAGACTTGGACAAATGGGTACAAGAAAGACTGGGAAATGCTCCTTGCACTGGAGAAAATCTCTTTAACAAGGAGTCTTTACTCCAAGCTGCTCAGTTAACCACTGACATTGCTGTTTTCAGAGGCTTGTCTACGCCTTCCTCTTTCCAAGTTGGTAGGAAATTTCCTAACAAACTTTGTTCCCCCAAGGGGAAAAAGTTTTATCCATCTTCTACCCATCATACAGATGTTCCCAGATAGGGGAAACATCGAACCGGGCTAAAGAAACCACAACCTCAACAGGTTCAGCAAACCCAGCACTCGCAGGGTTTCTGATAGATTATGATTACATCTCCTGCTTGGGGGTTAGAGTTTGTAGTCTGCTTCTTTTCACTTGAAGCATCTACACTAATTTCATCCTAAATTCTCATGGATCTCTTTTCATAAGACATCCTTTCTTTTTGCTCTAAGAGTTTTTATGATGATCATGCCTATAATTAACAGGTTTCTCTTCCTCCTACTGGGAAAAAGAGGTGTAACAACTATCAATAAGACAGTTTTTCCTGTACTAGCATGTATCATCTTACCTTTCAGAGACTTACTACATCGTCAGTCTCCTTTAACTCTGTCTTACCTGCCCTCTTACTACAACATTCGGTTTGTAAGAGTGGTTCTATTACACTGGTAAGCCCCTATGGTTCTCTACCTATTCCAGGAAGGGGTTTCCTTTCCAGAGTTGTCTTTCCCTTTCACATTCTTACTTTAGGGCAGCTTATCAGACAATAAGGAAGTCTTACCACTCCTGCTTATGTCTGTCGTTTCTTTTTCCAATCTAAAAAAAAAAAAGAAAGAGATTTTTTTCCTCTGCCCTGGTAATTGCTGCAAATGCAGCAGTTCCTAGTGGTTAAACCACTGGTTCTGTTCACCACACAACCAGGGTTTGTCCTCCACTAGAAACTCTTCCGGCCTGGGTAGTAAACCCAAAGCAGGTTATCAACCTTTTTTGGAAACCCTATTATCACAGGCTTGTTGGTTTGACTTCTATTCTTCGCCTTCTCCAATTCCCTTGTTTTTGGCAGAATAGTTTACCTACTGGCTTTAAGCAGCCAGTTTTTTCTTCTAACCAACCTGCAACATGCTCTCTGCAACTCTACAGAGTAGCTTTGCACTATGGGCCCTTGCTAGAGAGCATTAGTATCTTGTCTAGCAGATAATCCCAGATGGTTAGGAGGGGTTCACCCAGTCATGCTCCCATGACTGGTAGGTGTTCCCTACCCTTACCATCTCTTGTAAAGTCTCTTTTCAAAACAAAGGACACAGACCTTACATCACGTGGAAACCTAAAGAATGGCCAATTCCCTGGTTTGGTTCACATCTTCTTTGGACTTCTCACCAGGGATAGTTTTCTTTTCGTTGCAGCTCGTCCTTATATGCTTCCTTCCCAATACTTCATGGGAAGCTCATGTTCAACTGAAGGACGCATGATACCCATCTTGCCCTCATAGGTGGGTCAATATGGTATCTTATTCCATTGGCGTCTTCTATCCATTTACCATACTGGAGTTCTAGAGAGATCTGGACTTGCTGCCTGCAGATTGAAGTTATCCTCTGCATTTTTCACGTAGGCCATCCTGGTTATTCAAGAGCTTGAATTCTTAAAGGAATCTAGACTCATTCTTGTCAGGGAGACCATTCCTCTGACTCTGTCAGTCATAACCAGGGAAAGAAGATTCTCTATGCATCTATTCAAGCAGGTATCATCCTTCTTGCTATTAGATGAATCTTTCTCTCTCCCCATGTCTATATGTCTACATATTTATATATATATATATATATATATTTGTGTATCTTCTGCCCATGTATATCTCTGTGTATATATATATATATATTTATAAATATATCTATATATCTGTCGAGATATATCTTTTAGGTAGATATGTATCTACGTACTTATCTATCTGTCTGTTTAGGTTCATATATCCATATATTCCTATATGACTGACAGATGGGCACTACCCCTATCAATGCTGTGCCAGCATGCTTAGGGTTCTACACATACAACCACTCCCTGTGGTAATTAGCAAATATTTTGTTTTTCTTACCATAACCTTTCAGGGTTAGGTACCTCTGAAGTTCTCCATGTACCTTTTTCTTTCCTAATTGACCTCATTTAGGAAAGACATTACGGATCTTCACTTAATCTAAAGCTGTAACGCTTCATAAGTCTGTTCTTACTTTATCGGATACAGGGGTCTTCCATACCCCTTCTCTCCTACATGGACTATTTCTATTGTCAGTCCAAATCGGTCAGACTTATTTTTCCTTTTGGTCCTAGGATTGTACTGTTCTTCGGCCAAAAGAGCTTAAGCTTTGTCTAATAGTACCTTCTGCATTTCCCGCTGAAGCCCTACCTCATTGTACTACCCCAGTTTCTCCTGGGGCTATTTCTCACCCTGAAGGGTTCTGACCTCCTCTTGTTTTTCCTACAGTTTATTACATCTACTTCACAGTGAGGTACTCCTTGAGGATCTTCTACTGGCTCTTCTAACAGATCCATATGAACCTCAATAGACCTTTTACAATACCACCAAGGGAGGTCCATATTAAAATATTGCACTCAATATTTTTACTACTAAATGTCATCTATACAGGGTCTTCCTCTATAGAAGTCCTGTTCTTGTCCAGCTGTTCCACAGTCCTGTTCTAGTCCAGCTGTTCCACAGCACCTTTCTGTAATTCAACTCCTACCCTCCATCCCCAGGATGCCTGAGGTTCTGAGGAGTAGCATGGCTCATTCTAGTTTCGCAACATGCTAGGACTCCCTCCGGGCATCTTAGCTTGGGGAGTCCCCATATGTGAAGACTTATTCCTGCTTGTTCCTGGAGATAGCACAGTTACTTACCTGTAACAGGTGATCTCTGGGAACAGCAGGAATAAGTCTTCACAACCCACCCACCTCCCCTAGGAGTTGCTTTTCTCTGTCTCTATCTTTCCCTTTCTCTCACTCTCTCTCTTGGTCTCAGCTTTAAAACTTAACTGAGGAGAGGCAGTTGGGAAAGGCGGGAAGGCAGCACGCAGGCGTGTTGGGATGCTCCCAAAAGCATTCTGATTGGACGCTGGGGAGCGTTCCCGCGCAGACTCCGTCGATATCGACGTACACATATGTGAAGATTTATTCCTGCTGTTTCCAGAGATCACCTGTTACAGGTAAGTAACTGTGCTTTACTCACCTGTAACAGGTGTTCTCCAGGAGCAGCAGGAATCAGTCCTCACAACCCTCCCTCCTTCCCTGGGAGTTGCAGTTGTACATAGTTTGTTTTTACATTTTTGTGTGCTGTTTTTAGCTATGTCATTTGACTGAGCAAGATGGCACCTTTAGGCGGGAAGGGAACCACGCATGCGTGCCTGCATTCCCAAAGGTTTTCTTGGAAAGCTGGGGAAATGCTCCGCAAGGGCTCCATCGACGTCGATGTCACCCATATGTGAGGACTGATTCCTGCTGCTCCTGGAGAACACCTGTTACAGGTGAGTAACTACTCTTACCTTCTGTGTTGGGATTCAGGCAGATTGTGGAAGTTTGCATCACACACAGGATGGAATTGAGAGCCACGGACCTACCAGATGAACAAAACATTCTGGCAGACTGAGTAGAGTCCTCCAGCCACATGAGTGAATGCTGGATAGGGACATGGCAACGCACATCTTACGAGAGTGGGGCACCCCCTTGATAGATCTGTTTGCCACCCTGCAGAATAACCAGGTGGATCAGTTCTGCTCCAGAGTAAGATCACACAGCAGTCCGCTATTTTATCATTTCCTTCTGCATTGGTAGGGAAGGTCCTTTTGTACATTTATTCTCCAATATCTCTCACTGCAGACTCTCCTCAAGCTTAAAGCAGATTGTGGCACGATGATTCTCATCGCTCCTTACTGGCTCAGACAGTCCTGATTTCCCCTTCTGCTGCAGCTCTTCAGTCAAGAGCTGCTACGGCTCAGCATGCACCAGATCTGATATCACAGGAGGGCAGGATGATGTTGCACCCCAACATCTGGTCTTTGGCCCTCATGGCATGGATGCCGAGAGGCTAATGTTGTCTCAGCTCAAACTGCCAGACAGTGTAACTGAAGTCCTTTTGGCCTCCAGGAGGGTTTCTTTGAAGAAGTCATACTGTTCCAAATGGAGGATGTTTGCTTTCTGGTGTGAGGGTCAGGCCCTAGATCCTTTCGTCTATTCCACACAAAAACTGATTTGAATATCTTCTACACCTCTTCAAATCTGGACTGAAGTCCAACTCTGTGAGGGTCCACCTTAGTGCGATTGGCGTGTACTATCGAGGTGTGGAAAGCAAGTCCAACTCGGTACAGCCTTTTGTTCACCTTATGCGGGGATTGCTTCTCTTAAATTCTCCCTGTAAGCCTCCTAAAATGTTTTGGGACCTCTGTGGTTCTTGCGCAGCTCATAAAAGCTCCCTTTCAGCTGCTCAATTCCTATCCTCTGAAGTTCTTGTCCTGGAAGGTACTCTTTCTAGTGGTGGTCACTTCAGAACACAGAGTGAGCGAGCTTCAGGCTCTAGTGGTTCATCCACCTTAGAGCAAATTCAACCATAATATAGTGGTTCTTTGTACTCATCCTAAATTCTTTCTGAAAGTGGTATCATATTTCCACCTTCATCAGTCAACTGTTCATCAAACATTTTTCCCGAGACCTCATGCCCACAAAGGATAAGCTGTGCTGCACATGTTGAACTGCAAGCAAGCTTTAGCCTTCTACTTAGAGCAGACACAAGCCCATAGAAAGTCATCCTGCTTTTTGTTTCTTTTGACTGCAGTAAGCTAAGGCCTGCAGTTTCCTAACTGTGTTGGTGGCCAACTTTAGCTCGGTCTCAATGGAAGGGATCTGCAGGGTTGTGACAGTGTTCAGTCCACACATTCACATCTCACTACTGCCTAGACGGAGATTCCCAATGTGAGAACAACTTTGGCTAATCTGTACTCTGGAAACTGTTTGGGGATTAGAGTCCAACTCCAGCTCCCCACTAGGCACATTCTTTT
This sequence comes from Ichthyophis bannanicus, assembly GCA_033557465.1. Taxonomy (NCBI): domain Eukaryota; kingdom Metazoa; phylum Chordata; class Amphibia; order Gymnophiona; family Ichthyophiidae; genus Ichthyophis; species Ichthyophis bannanicus. Next base: position 407,479,250 of record CM066034.1, on the reverse strand, counting down.
CTGTCCAGTATACCAAATAAATAAAAGGATAGAGAGAATCACTGCTATTGTACATAGTTGGTCTCTTGACTATTCAGGCCTATTGCCATGCCTCATTTGAGTTTTTTCCCTGTTGGGTTTCTCAGTGGCCTCCTTGGTTTTTGGTAGCTTGTAGCTTGTAGCTTGGGAGTCCCATATGTGAGGGACTCATTCCTGCTTGTCCACAGAGAAAAGGTAGTTACTCACCTGTAGCAGATGGTCTCCATGGACAGCAGGAATTAGTCTTCAGAACCTTCCCGCCTCCTCAAGGAGTTGTCTTTGGCTACAGTGATGTTACTGGTTCATGATGGCACTATGGTGGCAGGTGGTAGGGAGGCACGGTAGAGCCTCCTAGAAACTTCCAATAAATGCTGGGGAGCATTCCCGTGCAGGGCTTCGTTGGGGACGTCACTCATGTGAGTACTAATTCCTCTTTTCCAAGGAGAACACCTATTAGAGGCAAGTACCTTATATGGAGAGTATTGGTGAAACTTGCCTTATCAATTTATAATAAAGGAAACACATCCTCTAATATAAAGAGAGAGGTGTTAAGATAAAGAATGCACTGAATTTATGTATCATGCTGAATGCTCTGGACTTTGAAAGCAGTAATTACTGTAGCCCTAGTGTTTGGGAAAGCAGGATTTGCACCCCCTGTTAATATTCCACATTGGCTTAGAAAGCAACAGTTGCTTGGAATTATAAGCGTGGCAAACTCGGATACTTTTCAGTTTTAACTTGTTAAAACTTATGGTTTTGGAATATGGCTTATTTAAGACCTGTGACCAATTTCCTAGCTCTAAAATACCACTTGGATATTTTTTGTCCAGCCTAATTGTAGTTCACAGACATTCAACCCAGAAAATGTGCCATCAATATAAACTGGCTAGTGCAGTACTAGTGGTCCTAAATTTATTTTTGAGGGTGGCACTTCTGCATACCATTGAGTAGTATGCAAGGTTTTAAATGTTTCTGATATCACATTGATGCCACTTCAGAAAGTCCCCAATGTCTCTGTCCTATACCTTGGTGAGGCAGGTCATAGTCTTAAAATTACGCTGTGGATGGATATCGGGGCAGTTCTGCAACACCAATTGTCTTCCTTAATCTGAAAAATTTGACTTCCAAACTAAAGATGGGTTTGTAGTATTCGTATGGTTTTTTTAAAATAAAAACTGAATGATAGGAGCCTTGTAGATGATGCATTATTGCAGTGTAATTCTTCTGTTTCTTTATTGTAACTTTGCAGCTTTTTTCAACAAGAAGCACTAATAGTTAAAGGTCCCCCCCCCTCCTACTAGCTCCTACTAAAAGATGTTTATGAATATTTTGCAGAAAGCAAGAAGCTTTTAGAATTGCAAAAGGAGAGGAAGAGAGAGTTTTTTATACAGAAGAGAAGAAAAGGAAACAATTTCAGCCACCACAAAAGGTAAAGTTGCTCAGATATTTATTTACATATTGGACACATGTCCATCTATTGAATGAAGGATAGGGATGCCTTCCCATTCTGTGTCTCAGGAAGACAAAATGGAGAATAGAAAGAAAAATCTCTCAAAAAAGCAGCAAGAAAAAGCACAGCAGGGGAATTCCAAGGTACACAGAAATCCACAGAGAAAAATCTTTTAACACTTGACACGGCCGTGTTTCAGCACAGAGCTTGTATCAGGGGCAGTCTTATATAGCAAACATAAAAGTAGCCAAAAATACATCATGACATAAAAAACATTAATCAAATATGAGAAGTATAAAAATGAGCAATATTCAAGCCAGGTAACATGGAGCACAAAGACATAAAAAGAAAAGCAAAAATAAACAAAGTTAAAAATTGAACATAACTGTAAATACATGCTTAAAAATACACATGTATACAAATCACACATCTACATCCGAGGAAGTGATGTCACCGACAGGGATGACTGCCTGGCTGAGAGGCTCAGTGGGCCTAGAAAGCTAACTCCAGCATAATTAGTGGTAATGCCCTGAGAAACTGGTATTACTGGCAATAAAGTAAGACTTTCTATGGTGGTGGTTTGCTGGAAACAAAAGGGTGGCTGTGGACTTAAAAACTTATGCATTCAAAATGACGGCCAGCGCAGCACCTAGGGAAACTAAGATGGCGGCTGCTGCTGCGAGGATCCATGATTCGAGGAGAGTGTTTATTGAGCCAGAGGAGGGGGCAAAGAGCGAGCTCCACAAGCTGTGGGGAGTCATTAATTTAATTAGTGGTTTGCTACCCTGAGCCAAGACCCGACAATCTTTAAGCAAGAGGCACAGAGTTGGATCACAAATCTAAAATCTGCTATAAATGAACTGGGCCAGTGGATTGAAGAAGCAGAGGAGTGGATTGATGCACAAGAGAAGACTGTGCAATCTTTACAACAGCATAATGCCACGTTCCGGGCAGCGCAGGAAGAACTCACAATTTAGCTAGAGTTGCTGAAGAACAGATCCAGGCAGGCAAACCTGTGTCTGGGCGGGATCCCAGAAACAGAAGAAACAGTGGATTACTGCATCATAACTGACAATTCTGCAAAGCTGTGGCCTGAACTGCGGGGCTCAAGGAAGGTGGCCTATATTTAAAAGTGGAATGCACTCACTGTGCTCTGGGGCCCCAATGTGACGGCAGACGCTGGGATGTGGTAGCTTGCCTATATCAATTTAAACCAAAGCTTTCAAAGAAAGCCTTTGGGAATGCTGCCACGCATACATGGTCCCCTTCCCAGTCTCCTTTTTTCCGCAGAGCTGAAGAGACGCATGTCCTGTTTTCCCGGCGAAATCCCTTAAAAACATATCCTGTAGTTGTTTTTTTCTGATTTGTGTACTGGTTTCTCTTCCCGCCTCGAGCTGATGCTGTTCTCAGCTCCATGACACCTTTTTCATCGAGGCTTGCCTCGCCGATGTTTGCGCGTTTTTTCGCCCAGGGGTCCACCATGTCTCACAGTGGTTTCAAAAAATGACTATTGCAGTCAGATTGTCTGTAACAGACACCCACGACTGCTGCTTACACTGCCTTGGCTCGGACGACAACATTACCTCCTGCGACCTGTGCCAGGCCATGACCCAGGAACCAACAAGAAAAGGTTGGAGTTACAGGAGATGTCAACCCCGCGGTCTGGCTCAGCTCTGGCTTCCCTGATGCCGAGTCCAAAGCTGAGCACTTTCTTTGAGGCCCAGGCATCTTCAGAGTCCTGCCGTGGTAGCTCCTCTGGAAAGATGCTGGACCCTTACAAGAAAAAGAAAAAATCCTCAAAGCCAGTCGATGTTCCACCGGGGAAACCCGATAAAGTCCCAAGGCAGGACTCGGGCGACTACAAGCAGCGCCCTCCTAAAGTCCCGAGGAAAGATTCCTTGGCCGTCAGTGTCCATGTGAGACTCCCCGAGGCCGTGGTCCTTGTTGAGGACACGCGATAGTGCCGGTGCTGAGCCCGAGACCCTCTATGCCCACGCCGATGTCATGTTTGTCTGCATCATCTGTCCTGACAACCGGGCCCCCCCGACTGCGGTGGCGTCCCCGGATGTTGAGCCGGGCTCTGAGCGCCATCGGCCTTGGGCTAGCCCTTGGCACAGTTCGAGATTCCGATCCTCAGGTATCCGGTCCTCCTCGGCTAGTTTGTGGGAGTCTGACCCGAGATCTGTCGGGAGATATCTATTCCCCAATGCAGGTCTTGAGGTGTGAGAGCTCCGAGCCTCGGGTTCTGACTGGAAGACAGACATCAAAGCCTCGCCCAAAACCTCTCGACACAAAGACGTCCCCTCGGAGCCGTCTCCCATGGATCCCGGTGCCATTCCCCACTTTGTCATGGTGCAAGCCTTCTCGGTCCCGACTGAGTCTGGGTAGGACCCACGCATCAAAGAACTGGAGATCCTCCAGTATGAGTCCACGCCAAAGGATGCGCTCTCTGTGCTGGTGCAACCTATCCTCAAGTGGCTGCTCCTACAGATGTGGGGAACCCCATCCTCTCTGCCAGTGGCAAGCCGGCGCCTCGCCATCTACCGGTCGATGAGTCCAGGCTTCCAGAAGTCCGACTTTCCCACAGCTCCATGGTGGTGGAATCATCAATGCAGAAGCTCGAGTCAGAGGAATTACTCTTCTGTACCCCCAGGTAGAGAGGCCATAGCCCTCGATGCCCTTGGGCGCAAGTGCATCCAAGGGTCCATGTTGAGCTTTTGGAGCAAGCTCTACATAGGCATGTATCTAAAGGGCCTCATTCAGGAGCTTGCTGGCTTCTCAGCAGGGCTCGCCCGAGAACCCCTGCAATGGTTCCAGGCCCTGGTTGCGGCCATCTGGGACTGCTCTGCAGCACGGGCAGCAGCCGTAGGCATCAGTGCTCAACGCCAGACATGGCTGCATACCTTGGATCTCGAACAGTGGGTCCAGGAAAAGCTGCTTGATGTCCCCTGCACCAGGGAGAACCTGTTTGGAAAACCCATGGCCGACAAAGCGGCCAAGATTGAAGGTGGTGACCAGGCAGAGGCTCTCAAAGACCACCTTGACCCTTCCCCAAAAGAAAACCTTGGGGAAGAGGCCAACTTTCTCAAGGAAAAAGGGCCCTTTTCACCAGAGTCACCACTACCAAGCCTTCCCGAGCCAGCAGCAGCAGGGATCTCAGCCTAAGGGCCAGGGACATGGACCCAGGAAGCCAAAGACCCCAAAGCCTTAGACCCCTGCTGAGACTCAACCTGGAGGGAGCATTTGACTCCCCAGGGTGGGGGCTCCCTCCTTCTGGGAGACCCTCACTAGCCTACAAGAGGTCGCCTGGCACCCTTCGCCCACAGGTGGCCCAAGGTCACCTCGGATCAGTGGGCGCTCCGGTTGGTAAGGGAGGGTTACCGCTTCTGCTTCCAGTTGCAATCTCCGGGGCATTTTCCAGGAGAGCCAGTGCGGCCTCTCTTTCACCAGGCCCTCCTGCTCTCAGAGCTAGCAGATCTACTAAGGGACAAGGCAGTAGAGCATTCTCCCCAGCACCTCTGAGGCAAGGGCTTCTACTCAAGGTACTTTCTTATCACCAAAAGAACAGGGAGCCTCAGGCCCATCCTAGACCTCTGAGACCTGAACAAGTTTCTGGTGAGGGAGAAGTTCAAGATGCTTTCCCTTGGAACACTGCTGCCCTACCTCCACCAGTGGACCTTTGGCCTGGCCTCCTCGCCAAGGGTTTTTACAAAGGGCCTAGCAGAAGTAGCTGCCTATCTGCACCTACAAGGGGTGCTCATCTTTCCCTGCTTGGATGACTGGCTTATCAGGCGGCATAGCCGCAGAGGCCAATCAGGGCACAGAGCGTACCATCCTCCTCCTGCAGTACTTGGGGTTTGTCGTCAATAACCCCAAATCATATCTCTCTCTGGTTCAAAACCTAGAGTTCATCGGTGCTCAGCTGGATACGGTGAGGGGCAGAGCTCTCCTCCTTCAGCACAGGGCAGAACGCCTCAGACAGCTGACAGGGGAGGTCTAACACTGCAGAATGGTGCCAGCTTGCCGCCGCCACCTCTGCCTGCTGGGACACATGGCCTCCACGGTCCATGTCACACCCCTAGCCTTTTTGCACATGCAGACAGCTCAGTGGTGCCTGTGTACCCATTGGATCCAGGCAACGTGCAGACTCCGGGACAGGGTCAGGGTCACCTGCCAGCTGGTGGAGTCCCTCTACTGATGGCAGGACCTGAGCCATCTTCAGGCCGGAATGACCTTCCAGCTGCCTCCACCGCAGAGGACCCTGACCACAGATGCCTCTCTCTGGGACTGGGGAGCTCACTGCACTCTGGGCTGCTGGTCCTGGGAGGAGTCTCTGCTGCAGATCAACCTCCTGGAACTCCTGGCAGTGTTCCTCGCCCTACGAGCGTTCTGCACCCGCTTAGGGAACAGGCCTGTCCTGGTCCAGATGGACAACCAGGTAGCAATGTTCTACATAAACAAGCAGGGGGGGCACGGGCTCATACGCCCCTCTGTCAGGAGGCAGTAACCCTCCTTTTGCAGCATGCAATGGCATGCTCCTGCATGCGATCTACCTCCTGGGTGAAGACAACTCCCTGGCGGGCAGACTCAGTAGAATCCTGCACCCACACAAGTGGCCTTTCGACCCCACGGTGGCGGAGGAGCACTTCCGCCTTTGTGGCTGGCCCAAGATAGAACTCATCTCCATACAATAGACTGTAAGCGGGCCCTGTCCTATTTGCAGTGGACTCAGGTCCTTCTCAAAGCACCTCAGCTTTTCATGTCCTGTGACCCCAGCAGATGGGCTCCCTGTGAGCAAGCATACCCTATCTTCTTGGGTAGCGAACTGCATTGCCCTCTCTTATGAGTGTGCGGGCCTCTTCCCGGAGCACCAGATCACTGCACATCGCATATGGGCGATGGCCACATTGGTGGACCACCTCCGTTCATTGCCGGTGGCAGAGATTTGCAGAGCCGTCACTTAGTCATCTATTCACACATTCGCAGCTCACTACTGCCTGTAAAGCAAATCCCACAGGGACAGTGCCTTTGGTCAGACAGTGCTGCGTAATATTCTTGAAGTGTTGGCAACTCCTGCCTTCTGACCCTCCATGTTCAGGCTACTGGAGTGATAGTTTGCTGGACGCTAGGGTCTTGCAGAGTGTCTGAACGGCGACTCACCTTCTGCAATCCACCTGACTGGTCGCGTTGGTACTGTTGTGGTTCAGTCCTCGGCAGCCTGGAGCTAGGGAGTCCCATATGTGAGGACTAACTTCCTCCTTGTTCCTGGAGAAAGCATAGTTACTCACCTGTAACAGGTGTTCTCAGGGAATAGCAGAAATTAGTTCTCACAACCCTCCCTCCTCCCCCAGGAGTTGCCATCTTAGCTTTATCATCTGATTGAGCAAGATGGCTCCTTTGGACGGGAAGGGGACCACGCATGCATTTTAGCATTCCCGAAGGCTTTCTTTGAAAGCTGGGGAAATGCTCCATGTGGGCTCCGTTGACACCCTTATGTGAGGACTGATTCCTGCTGTTCCCAGAGAACACCTGTTAGAGGTGAGTAACTACACTTTTTCCACGGAGCCTGACGGACATCTTTCCTGTTTTCCCGGAAAATCCTTGCTAAATATCCTTAAACGTAGTTTTCCCAGTGTGCATAGTGTTTTTTCTTCCTGCCTTAAGCCGGCACCGAACTGTGTGCTGTTCTCGGCTCCTTTTTTTTTTTTTTTTTGATCGAGGCTTGCCTCGACAGGCATTCATGCCTTTTTTCCTACCGTAGGTCATTGACCCCGCCTGGGTGCTCCCCAATATGTCGCCCAGTGGGCTCAAAAAACAAGACCGGTGCAATCAAGCTGTCAGTGACAGACACCCATGACTGCTGCCTACGCTGCTGGGGACCAGCCCATGACAGCACCTCCTGTGATCTGAGCCAGGCCATGACGCCTAAGAACAACAAAAAGAGATCAGAGTTTCAGGAAAAACTGTTTCCCTGATCTGACTCGGCCTCCCCGATGCTGAGCTCCAAGCCCAGCACTTCCTGTGAGGCCCGAGCGTCCTCTGAGTCCCGTGGTGGCGGCTCCTCTGAGAAAACCTTTGACCCCCGAGAAAAAGAAGAAAAAGTCCTCAAGTCCGCCGACGTTGCACTGGAGAAACCCAGGGGTTCAAGCACCACTCGTGCAGCCAATCAGTACAGACCGGTGTGGCAGGCAGTAGCAGAACACCCTTAGTGCTGGAAAGATTATCCTGAGCTTCATGAGATTGATCTGTAGGAATGACTCCTCCTGGGACTAGCTCGCCTGCGTGCGGTGGTCCCCACTGATCCCCTGGTCGCCAGGACACTCTCCAAGGTCCAGAGAGAAGAGGGGTCATTAGTCATATTAATTGCGCCCAGGTGGCCGAGGCAGCCCTGGTTTGCACTGCTGCTCTTCCTGTTGGTGGCACTTCCAGTCCCGCTGGACCGAGCCCCAGACTTCCTGTCTGAGGGAGATCACTTCTGCACCCCATCATGGAATTCCTAATAGTAACAGCGTGACGGCTGAAAGGGTAGCGCTAGCCCTTTTCAGTCTTCTGAGAGAAGTTGAGGAGATCCTACTGGCCTCCCGAAAACCTTCCACCAGACAGGCTTATGCCTTTAAGTGGAGAAGGTTCTTGGCCTAGTATGCGGAAAGAAGGGAAAACCCCTTCTCCCGCCATGTGCAATTAGTAATCCAGTACCTACAGCACCTGTCCCACACAGGGCTGAAGCCTAACTCAGTGATTGTGCATCTGAGCACGATACACTACCATCACTCTATCAAGGGAAAATGCCTCTCGGGCCAGGCCCTGGTCTCCAGGTTCCTCTGGGGCCTCCTGTTATCCAAGCCCCCTCTCTGCCCTCCGGCAGCAGAGTGGAACTTCAACACGGTGCTCTCACAGCTCACCAGACCGCCATTCGAGCCTCTAGCCACTTGCTGCCTGTGTTACCTGTCTTGGAAAGTGGCTTTTCTAGTGGTCCTCATGTCCGCTTGAAGAGTGGATGAACTCCAGGCCTGGTGGTGGATCCACCATATAAAAGGTTCTTCAAGAACAGGGTAGTGCTCCACGCACCCCCTAAATTCCTTCCAAAGGTGGTATCTCCTTTCTATCTCAACCAAGAGGTGGTCCTCCCCACTTTCTTCCCGCGGCCTCATGCCGACAGTGAGGAACTACTACTTCATACACTGGGTTGCAGATGGGCCCTGTGTTTCTACTTACAGCAGAATCAGGCCCACCGCAAAGCTCCTCAACTTTTTTTGTCTTATGAACCCAGCAGACTGGGGCTCCCAATGACTAAGGGTACTCTGTCCACTTGGGTGGCGGACTGTATTGCCCTCACTTATGAGCGAGCTGGCCTCTCCCTTGAGTACCGGGTCCCAGTGCATCGCATGAGTGCAGTGGCCACGTCCATGGCCAACCTGAGCTAGGTGACGGAGATATGCAAGACCGCCACATGGTCTTCAATTCACATTTTCGTAGCTCACTACTGCCTGGAGAGCAAGTCCCGTAGGGACAGTGCGTTTGGTCAGGCAGTACTCCATAATATTCTCAGGGTGAAGGCAACTTTTGCTGTCCAACCCTTTTGTGTTGAAACTACCAGAGTGATAGTGCTTCTGGACGCTAGGCTTTTGCAGAGTCTCTCAGTAGGGGCTCGCGTTCTGCAACTCACGGCTACCTCGTTGGTGGCCATTGGTGCTCGTCAGCCTGGAGCTAGGGAGTCCCATATGTGAGTACTGACTTCCTGCTTGTTCCTGGAGAAAGTGCAGTTACACACCTGTAACGTGTTCTCCAGGGACAGCAGGCATCAGTCCTCACAACCCTCCCTCCTCTCCTGGGAGTGGTCTCTCTTCCTTATTTTATTTCACTACCATCTTAGCTATGTCATCTGACTGAGCAAGATGGCACCTTTGGGCGGGAAGGAGACCACGCATACATGGTAGCATGTTCCAAAGGCTTTCATTCAAAGCTGGGAAAATGCTCCATACTGGCTCCATCTAGAATTATACATCTTTTTGGGAGGGTGTCGGATAGGTGTTTGAGATAATGCGGTGAGCTGGGAAGCTTCTTATACATTTTGGAAGGACAGACTAGATAGGCCATGTGGTCTTTTTCTGTCATCATTTTTCTATGTTCTGTTTTGTGCAGTTGAGTTAAAATGCAGAGATTTTGGTAGGCTGTGTTTGATCTTTTGGGGAACGTTTGGGGCATTACGTTGACTCACAGCCTTGAAGTGGCTTTACTCAACATTTATTTGGGGCATATTCCATGGGAGGTGGCTGTATTTGTTAGATCAGGGTTTCTCCAGGACCAAGCAGGAAGTCAGTCCTCACATATGGGTGTCATCGGCGCCGATGAAGCCCCAGCGGAACATTTCCCCAGCTTTCTATGAAAGCCTTTGGGAATGCAGGCACGCATGCGCGGTTCCCTTCCCGCCTAAAGGTGCCATCTTACCTCGGTCTCTTTTTTTTCCGAGAAGCCCACCGGACGTGTGTCCTGTCATCCCGGATAAAAGTTGATTTTTTTTCGGCGATACTCGCTATTTTTTTCTCCCGGTTCGATGCCGGTTCCCCTCCCGCCGGATTCGGTACACCGGTATCGAACCCGATTATTCTTTTTCGGTTTTTGCCCTTTGTGGCTGGCGTTCGCGCCCTTTTTTTCATTATTTCCCTGGAAGGCCGGTCCTTTGACCTCGCGGGGACTCTTTTTTTCCCCGATGGCTTCCAGCGGTTTCAAGAAGTGTGATCGGTGTAGGAAATGTCTCTCACCGACACACACGACTGCTGCCTTCGGTGCCTCAGTCCTGATCACGACCCTAAGACGTGTGGACCATGTGGGAAGATGTCTTCCAAGGCACTCCGGAGTCGCCAGCAGCAGAAAGAAAGGCTTTTCTTGGACTCAGCCTCCGGCCGGGCCCGGACCTCGTCTGAAGCCTCGACATCTCGGGATTCCGATCCCGAGCGCCGTCGAAGCTCCTCGGACAGGGGGTCCCCGACCGGGAACGCAAGAGGAAGAAGCAGCTTACGAGGGCGTCATCGTCGGAGGTCCCTGGCTCCTCGAGGGCCAGGTCTAAGACCCCCGACCGTCGCCCCGGGCCCGTGGAACAAGAGAAGCCTGCCAAAGTTCCTCGCGTGGAGCCGGAGTCTGCTGGACACGTAAGCCCCGTAGTCCTCGAGGACTCTCCTCCCAGAGAGCCGACGTCGGGCCCGGCGCCGCCGGGGCCCGAGTCGGTGGCTGCTGCGTCTCCTGAGCTGAGTCTCAGGATGACAGCCGTAGAGAGTAGATTGTCTGCCTTCATGGAGCAGCAGCGGGCACTGATGGCCAGCCTGTCTGGCACATCTGCCCCGACCACCAGGACATCGACTTCGAAGTCGACCCCGGAGACCGAGCCGATACCCGAGTCCATCATGGCTCGAAGTCGACCTCGTTCGCGGTCTACCTCGACCTCCCGCTCGGGACCGAGGGCATCGACGCCGGTGCCTCCGGCATCGGGGCGGGTGCTCCAGGGCCCCGCGGGGTCGGACCCTGACTCCTCATCGGACGAGTCCGCCTGGGAGACGGAGGATGAGGAGTCCCCCGATACGTTCAAGACTCGGTGCGTCCCGTCGGACTCACCGCAGTCTGAGACCCGGAGTAGATCCCCTCTGGAGGATACTCAGTTCTCGGAGTTCGTCAGGGATATGGCAACTGCCTTGGCTATTCCGGCGGACCCTGAGGAAGAGCCTCGAGCTGAAGAGCTTGAGGCCCTGCAGTATGATTCTCCTCCGAAGGAGGCCTTTACTGTCCCGGTTCCTCCGATGCTGGAACTGCTCCTCTTCAGGATGTTGGAGGCACCGGCCTCGGCGCCGGTTTTAAGCAAGCGAGTCGACTCGATCTATCGACTCAGGAAGAGCCCTGGCTTTCAGAAGGCGCAGCTACCACACCATTCCATGGTTGTGGAATCGGCCATGCATCGTCTGAAGAGCCAGAAGATGCTCTCCGCAGTGCCCCCCGGCAGGAACCTCGATGGCGTCGGTAGAAAGTGCTACCAGGGCTCGATGCTTGCTTGCCGTGTCCAGTCTTACCAGCTGTACATGGGCATGTATTTGCGGGACCTGGCCAAGGAGTTGGCCGGGTTCTCTGCTGGACTCTCCGGGGAACCCATGCAGAGATTCAAGTCCTTGTCGTCGGGGATTCGGGACTGCTCGAAGTTCATGTCCCGTGCCGCCTAGGATGGCTTCGAGGCCTCGGCCCGAGTTGCGGCAGCCGGCATCACGGCTCAACGCCAGGCATGGCTGCAGTCATCGGACCTGGAGCCATGGGTTCAGGACAAGTTGGTCGATGTCCCTTGCCGAGGTGAAAACCTTTTTGGCAAGCCTATGACCGAGAAGGCCGCCCAGCTCGAAACAGAGCACCTTACACGGACAAGGCTGTCTAGGAAGACCTCTGCCCCTTCTCATAAGAAGAAGGGCTCGGGTAAAAAGCCCTTTTACTGAAGGAAGGGCACTGCCTACAAACAGTACCCTCAATATCAGGCTGCCCAAGCTGCACCCCACGGTCAGCAAGCCAAGGGGCAGGGTAATGGGCCCCGTAGACAGAGGACCCCCAAGCCTCCGGCCCCTGCTCCCACTCAGCAGGGTGGGGGTTTTTGACTCCTTGAGCGTAGCCTCTCCGTCCCTGCTATCCCAACCCTGCACAGGAGGTTGCCTCGCCCTCTTTGCCCACCAGTGGCCCCTCATTACCGGGGACAGTTGGGTATTGGACATAGTCCACAAGGGCTATGCACTACATTTTCACCAACTGCCTCCACCATACTTTCCAGGGGAGCCCCTGAGGCCTTCCCTGCACACAGACCTTCTCCTTCAGGAACTTTAAGGTCTGTTGGTGGACAGGGCGGTGGAGCCTGTGCCTCCCCACTTGCAAGGTCACGGATTCTACTCCAGGTATTTCCTGGTACCCAAACGAACCGGTGGCCTTCGCCAAATTCTGGACCTCAGGAACCTCAACAAGTTCCTAGAGAAAGAAATGTTCAAGATGCTTACTCTTGGAACACTTCTGCCCTACCTCCAGCAGGGAGATTGGCTATGCTCCTTAGATCTAAAGTATGCGTACACTCACTTCTTCATTCATCCAGACCACAGAAAGTACCTCAGGTTCCTTGTGGGGGGAGCCATTATCAGTACAGAGTGCTGCCTTTTTCCCTCACCTCCACTCCCAGGGTCTTTACCAAATGCCTGGCAGTGGTGGCGCGGCCTACCTGACAACACAGGGAATCTTTGTCTTCCCCTATCTGGATGACTGGCTCATCAGGGGTCAGGAGGCCAGCCAGGAGGCCAGCCAAGCCACCCTCAGAACTATTGCTCTTCTTCAAAGCCTAAGGTTTGTCATAAACTTTGCAAAGTCCACTTTGCTCCCCTCCCAGAACTTGGAGTTCATAGGAGCAAGGCTGGACTCTCTCCTGGCAAAGGCTTTTTTGCCAGAAGACCGAGCACAAAGATTGATAGCCTTGGCAAACCAGTTTCTCCACAGGTCATTGGTCTCCGCCAGACTCTGCCCGAGGCTTCTTGGCCACATGGCTTCGACAGTTCATGTGACCCCCAATGCCAGGCTCCATATGAGGCCTGCACAGTGGTGCCTTTGGACTCAGTGGTCACAGGCCACAGGCAGCCTCAGGGACAGGATAAGGGTGTCCAGACACTTTCTGAACTCCCTCAGCTGGTGGCTGCACCCACCCAATCTACTAAAAGGAGTGCCCTTTCAGATTCCTGGGTACACGGTGGTACTGACCACCGACGCCTCCCTGCAGGGCTGGGGAGCTCATTGTCTGGACAAGTGCACCCAGGGCCTGTGGTCTCCTTGGGAGGCGGCACAGCAGATCAATCTCCTGGAACTCAGGGCTATTCGCCTAGCTCTCAAAGCTTTCTCCCCTGTCCTGGCTCATCAATCTGTCCTGGTTCAGACGGACAACCAGGTAGCCATGTTTTATGTGAACAAATAGGGTGGCACTGGGTCCAGGCTTCTTTGTCGGGAAGCTCAAGACCTTTGTTCCTTTGCCCTGAAGCACCACATGCTCCTCAGGGCTGTGTACCTTCCAGGCCAGGAGAACTGCCTGGCTGACAGGTTGAGCAGGGTTCTGCAGCCCCACAAGTGGCAGCTACATCCCTTGGTGGTTCAAAAGATCTTCCTGAAATGGGGTCTCCCTTGGATAGATCTGTTTGCCAGTCCCCTGAACAAGCAACTGCCGAAGTTCTGCTCCAGGCAACCGCATCCTTTGCGGATAGCACCGGATGCTTTTATGATTCCCTGGTCTCAGGGCCTCCTGTAAGCGTTTCCTCCCATGCCCTTGGTGGTCCGAACTCTCTTCAAGATTCTTCAGGACAAGGCCTCGGTCCTGCTGGTGGCTCCCAGGTGGCCGAGACAACCTTGGTTTCCAGTTCTGCTTCAGCTGGCAGTGGATCCCCCACTGCCTCTGGGGTTGCAACCCGACCTTCTATCTCAGGACCAGGGTTCCCTTCTGCACCCCAATCTCAAAGCTCTCAATTTGATGGCCTGGAGGCTGCAAGGGTAGTTTGGGCTCCCTGGGGCTTACCTTAGGAAGTTGAGGAGATTCTCCTAGCCTCTAGGAAACAGTCCACTAGGAAAACCTATGCTCTCAAATGGAAAAGGTTTTCTGTGTGGTGTCAGCTACGTACAGAGGATCCTTTCTCCTTTACTGTACCGGTAGTGCTTCAGTACTTACTGCACTTATCCAATCAGGGACTTAAGTCCAATTCTGTTCGGGTCCACCTCTCAGCTCTAGCAACTCACCACTCACTGGTGGAAGGACATTCTCTCTCGGTTCACCCCTTGGTATCCTGGTTTCTCAGAGGCTTGCTTTTGCTCAAGCCTCCAATCCGTCCTCCTGCCCCTGAGTGGGAGTTGAATGTGGTCTTGCTGCAACTGACTCGCCCTCCTTTTGAGCCGATGGCTACTTGTCCACTACGCTTTCTATCCTGGAAAACACTCTTCCTGATAGCCCTTACTTCGTCTAGGCGAGTGAGTGAGCTTCAGGCCTTGGTCTGTGATAGGCCTTAGACCAGGATTTATAGGAACAGGGTAGTCCTTAGGACTCATCCAAAGTTCCTCCCAAAGGTGTTTTCCTCTTTCCACCTCAATCAGGAGGTGGTTCTTCCAGCATTCTTCCCTAGACCTCATACAAGCCAGGCCGAAGCAGTCCTGCATACCCTGGACTGTAGGAGGGCCTTATCCTTCTACCTTGACCGTACGCAGGGGCATAAAAGGGCTACTCAGCTCTTCATATCCTTTGACCCCAATAAGTTGGGGTTGGCTGTGTCCAAGCGTACCTTGTCCATCTGGGTGGCTGACTGTATCATCTGGGCTTACAATGCGGCTGACCTTCCTTTGCAGGGTCGGGTTACGGCCCACCGTGTCAGGGCAATGGCTGCCTCAGGTGCTCATCTCCGCTCTGTGCCCTTGGTAGACATCTGCAGGGCTGCAACTTGGTCTTCAAGCCAGACGTTTGCGGCCCATTACTGTCTGGAGAGGGAGTCCCGTAGGGACAGTGCTTTTGGCCAAGCAGTACTCCAGAATCTCTGAGGTTTAGGCAACTCCTGCCCTCTGTTGGGCTACCGGTGGAGGTTGTGTCCTTGAAAAGCCTTTCTTTGCTGCTGAGACTAGAGGTAGTTCTCTTGTTCAGCCTGGGTTCCTCGGTAGCCCAGAGCTAGGGAGTCACCCATATGTGAGGACTGACTTCCTGCTTGGTCCTGGAGAAAGAGTAGTTACTCACCTGTAACAGGTGTTCTCCAGGAGCAGCAGGAATCAGTCCTCACAGCCCTCCCTCCTCCCCTTGGAGTTGCAGTTGTACATAGTTTATTTTTCATTTTTGTGTGCTGTTCTTCGCTATGTCATTTGACTGAGGTAAGATGGCACCTTTAGGCGGAAAGGGAACCGCGCATGCGTGTCTGCATTCCCAAAGGCTTTCATAGAATGCTAGGGAAATGCTCCGCTGGGGCTTCATCGGCGCTGATGGCACCCATATGTGAGGACTGATTCCTGCTGCTCCTGGAGAACACCTGTTACAGGTGAGTAACTACTCTGTATTGCTGCTAGATTGGCCCTGGCCCAGGCCTGGAAGGAACTGGAGCTTCTGGATTTGGGGGAAGTGGAGAAAAGGTTTGGGTACACCCGCCTGATGAGTAGACTTACTGCAATGAAGTATCATAGGCTGTGTAGTTTTGTAAAAACATGGAATAAAGTACTCTGAATGGTGTAAGGGCTAAGGTGGTAGAATAGTTTTTTTAGCTTTTTGATGTTTGGTCATTTTTAACTGATAAGGGTAAGGGGAGGAAGAGGGGGGTCTTGTATGGTGAAAAGGTGATACTGGATACTTAAAAAGCATTGCGTATTGGTTTTGTTTGTATTATGAAAGATGCCAATAAAAAATTTTAAATGGGGAGAAAAACAAATCGCACATCTGTATAAAAATGCAAATATATTAAAATGCCATTAGAATGAAAATACATGACTATAACATAATTGTATTATGTTTAACATATATGGAATACCTATGAATCCTAACACACATATATTATAAATGCATCCTTAAGAAAAACATAGTAGTATGTGGATAAAAACATACAGTGCAAACCATTAGGCTATATAAAGTAGTTTTCTATAATGAGGTGACATAACTTATTATAGCATTCAACAATGCCTATGTGCAAAATGAGTATTTTAATTCATACTCTCACACTCTGCTAAAAACTATATAAGATTTGATAATTGGCAAGCCACTTAAAGTACAAAACTATGCTTGTATATATTTAATCAATGTTATAAAATTAAAACGTTGGCTATTTGCTATTTACTGCACATGTTCACTGTTGTAACTTTTTTACTTATTCCATGTAAACGGCTTTAATATTAAAGTGGTATAAAAGAGCACTTAAATAATCCAAAATGTTTTGTTTTCCTTCTCTCAAAAATCAGTATTTATTTATTGCTTTTCTATACCGCACTCTTTAAAATTTGTGTGGTTTACAAGTAACATTTTTGTACAAAGCAGGGGGGTAGCCTGCTTCGTACTTAAATTGAACGGGTAATGTAACTTGGATTTAGAACTGGGGTAACTATATACAGTCTGAGCAGGATGTCACTGAGCTGTTGTAGCGATATGGCGTGCCCTAATAAATATGTACAGGATTGTGAGTTATTTACAGGATTGTCAGTTATTAACTGTGGAAACTTCTGGTGTCTACAATATTCAAATAATAATTAAGAAATGATAAAGATGCTGAAAGAATTGATGTTCAACCAATATTGAAAGCACAAAAGTGGCCTGAAAATGTACTTCCTGAGTACATTAGGTTATAATCACTAACTACATATCCGCAATGTCTTCAGCAATTAAGTGAAAATTAAAAACCAGAAAGATGCAGAATAAATCAGCATTATAGTTAATGTAAATTAGAAATGTGCCTCTTGCATTTAAGATTATAATTAACATGAAGCTGCAAGGTGGAAAATTGAAAGGCAATGTCAGGAAATATTTTTTCACTGAAAGGGTGGTGGATGCTTGGAATGCTGTCCCGATGGAAGTGATGGGGGCAAACACGGTGACGGAATTCAAAACAGCATGGGACAAGCACTGCGGATCCCTTTATAGCAACAGGATCAAAACAAAATAAACTGAACCATCTAACTTCTCAACAAATAGGGGTGTCCTACATGGAGTGGTGGGTCCACCCCTAAACATAGACATGGGGAGGGGTGGCCTGCACGGAGCGACAGGTGCTCTTGCCGTATATTTGCTGGGCAGACAGGATGGACCATGCTGGTCTTTATCTGCCATCATTTACTATGTTACTATGTAACTATATAGCAAAATATAAAAGGACCTTCACAAATGAAAAACAGATTCTGCTTGTTCACTGCGAACAAATGTACAAAGCAGAGATGGGCCATGGATTGGATGACACAATCCTTATTTAATGCAAATGTCATGAGGGAGGAGTAGCCTAGTGGTTGGGGCAAGGTACTTCAGGCCTGAAGGTCGGGGGTTCAAATCCCACTAGAGCAGGGGTCTCAAACTCAAATTGCTTTGAGGGCCGAATGAGGACTTGTAAAGTAACCCGGGGGCCGCATAAGACACGGGCCTCATTTGCATAAGGGGCCTCATTTGCATAAATATTTGCATAATGTTGCATAATGAGTGCATGGATAAAGAAAGACTAGAAAATTTCTATATTACTATAATCCAGTGCCAACCGCCAGGCACATTAGGAACTACTACTAACACTGCCCATTTGGAACCCATAGCAAACCCCCCGTATCATAACAGCACTACCAGGACTCACAAAGCACCAGACCCTACCTATCAAAAGGCAACACTGCAAATATTAAATCAATACATTTCAGAGAACAATACATGACCTACTGGGAAAAGAGAACAAGTAGCAATGTCAAATAGGAATTACACAGAATACCTCAGCACTGTAGAAATAAAACTATAAATAATTTCTTGTACCAAAGCACAGACATTAATGATGCACATTTCCCAGAGCTGACATATTCCAGTTAATAAATTCAAAATAAAGAGATATTTTTCTACCTTTTGTGCATTTTTTTTCAGTTGCAATTGCTCCAGCCACTTCTGGTTTCTTCGTGTCTTCTGCTATCTCCATCGTCTGCTGTCCATTTGTCCTTTCTTCTCTCTTCTAGTTTTTTTCCATTCTCTCTCTCTACATCTGCTTTAACATACTAATCTTTCTCCTTTTGCTCTTTCCTCATTCCTATTTCATCAAATTTTACCCCTCCATCCTCAATCCCCACTTACTCTCCCAATACCTGGCCAATTGTAGATTTGTCTTCTCTTCCAGACAAAATATTTTTCCCCTCTCCATTTCACTTTCCCAGCTCCATCCCATTCTAATCCTCCCCCAACATCAGCTCCCTTCTAGTTCCAGCCCCACCCAGCATCTGCTCCTTTCTAGTCCCTGCATCAGTCCATTTCCAGTCCTATCCTAGCCTCACCATCAGCCCATTTCCAATCCTAGCCCCCCATCAGCCCATTTCCAATCCTAGCTCCCTCCCCTCACAGCCCATTTCCATTCCAAGCCCCCCTCCCCATCAGCCATTTGCAGTTCAAGCCCCCCTTCCACTCAGCCCATTTCCAGTCCTAGCAACCCCCCCAGCCCATTACCAGTCCTAGACCCCCCATAGCCCATAACCAGTCCTAACCTCCCCATAGCGCACTTCCAGTCTTACCCCCCCATCACCCCATTTTCAGTCTTACCCCCCCCATAGCCCATTACCAGTCCTAGTCCCCCCCATAGCCCACTTGCAGTCGTATCCCCCATCACCCCATTTTCAGTCCTAGCCCCCACCATAGCCCATTACCAGTCATAACCCCCCCCTGCCAATAGCCCACTTCCAGTCCTAACCCCCATCTGCCCATTTCCAGTCCTAGCCCCCACCATAGCCCTTTACTAGTTATAACCACCCGAGACCATTTAAAGTCATAACCCCCCCTGCCAATAGCCCACTTCCAGTCCTAACCCCCATCTGCCCATTTCCAGTCCTAGCCCCCACCATAGCCCATTACCAGTTATAACCCCCCCCCCAGCCCATTACCATTACCAGTCATAACCCCCCCCCCCCCTCACCCCTCTGCCAATAGCCCACTTCCAGTTCAGTCAGCCCCTCCATAGCTCATTACCGGCCAACAAAAAAACCCCCAAAACCCTGGCTTCTGCTGCTGCCGTTGCCGCCGTGGCAGCAGCAGAATCAATTGTCAAATTAAAAAAAAAAACTGACTTCTGCTGCTCAAGCAGCTGTCCTGCGGCCCCTTTCCCTCTGCCCGGAGATCCGACTCTGCTCTCAGCGGCGTGCTTTTCAAGCCGCGACGAGAGTATTCCCCTCTCGCGCGGTTTTTCAAGCCGCGCGAGAGGGGAATACTCTCTTCGCGGCTTGAAAAGCACGCCGCTGAGAGCAGAGTCGGATCTCCGGGCAGAGGGAAAGGGGCCGCAGGACAGCTGCTTGAGCAGCAGAAGTCAGTTTTTTTTTAAAATTTAACAATTGATTCTGCTGCTGCCACGGCGGCAACGGCAGCAGCAGAAGCCAGGGTTTTGGGGGATTTTTGGTTTTCCGCCGTCGCGGGCCGCACAAAGTTGTCTCGCGGGCCGCGGGTTTGAGACCCCTGCACTAGAGGATAGCAACCTTGGACCGGAAGGACTGGGGTTTCTAGTCCCACAGATGCTCCTTGTGGTCTTGGGCAAGCCACTTAACTCTCCATTGTCCATGTTCCCTGTAAGTATTAGTGTATGTGTCTCATATCCCCGCGTGTTAAATGTATCCCCCAATTGTGGTGTTACCGCTTTGATTGAAGGATAAGGCGGTATACAAAACTGTCTAAATAAATAAATAAAATAAATATTGAAAAAACTCAGATGTGAAACCAGAGAAATATGCAAGCCCTGCATCTTAGTTACATTATATCTCCAGGAACAAGCAGGAATGAGTATTCACATATGGGTACGTCGGTACCGACAGAGCCTGCGCGGGAACGCTCCCCAGCGTCCAATCAGAAAGCTTTTGGGAGCATCCCTCGGTGCCTGCGTGCTGCCTTCCCGCCTTTCCAACTGTCTCTCCTCAGTTTTCGTTTTTCCGCGGAGCCGGCAGGACGTCCTCCTGTCACCGCAGAAACGTTTTTCTTTAATTCTTGTTTTCTTGTGGTCGCGGCTGTTTTCCCGCCGCCACCGGTACCGCTGGTGGGTTTTTTTTTTTTCTTTTTCTCAAACTCGGGGAGAGTTTTTCCCTCAGTTTCTGTCTTAAAATATTTTGGGCCTGTAAGGCCTCTCCATCATGGAGCCGCCTTCTCCTAAGAAGTGCCTTAACTGTGGAAATACAGTTTTCTTTTTAGACTCCAATGACTGGTGTGTCTAACCTGTTTGGGTCCTGACCCTTTTTTCCCCTGAACCATCAGGCTACAATACTGTGAGAAGAGATTCTCTATTTCGAGTTTCCCTCGATACCGTTTTCCCTCCCTGTGTGAGGGCACCGGCCATTTCTTCTCTACAGGATCAGGTAACCCACAAACAGTCTGTTAAGACTAGCCAATCCTTGAGTGGTAAGTCTCATGCCAAGCATGCTGACGGTCCCGGCCTTGCCCTCAAGACCCCATTGGCATTAAAACCCCGGCGAGAGTCTTCGGGCTCCAAAGCATTTCAGGGGTTTCAGGTGGTTCCTGGGGCTCACCCCTCACAGAACATACCTGAGCCATGCTCGGTGGTGGCATCCGCTTCGAGCGGTACCGATACCCCGGCATCGGCACCGGTGTTGAGTGATCCGCTCTTCATCGGGGATCGTCATCTGGCGTTCTCGGTACCTTCGGGACTGATCGATACGTCCCAGATTGACTTTCCAGTATCGGCAGTACCGCCGATACCACCACCGACGTCGGTACCCTCTAGGCATGCATCGATAGACTCTCTTCCTTCGATGCTGAGTCTAGAATCGATATCTAGTCTAGAAGACTGGGTACCAACGCGTCTCGGAACCGACGTTTACCGATTCCGCATGCACGGTACCGTGGATAATCACCAAGGGGTTTTGGTTATCTTGGTACCGCTTCAGCAGCCTTCGATGACTGCTTCGGTGTCTGTTTCGCCTTCGATTCTGGCACGGCTACTGGTATCGGTATCGATGCCAGTCCCTGCAGTATCATCGGGACCAGCTCCTTCCATGCTTTTTTCAGCTGGATTGCTCCTCTCTATACCTAGTTTGGAGTCTATACCTAGCATGGATGATGCACTATTGACTGTCTCAACTCATACCCACCATGCCCTTAGAAAATATCAACATCTCTTATCAACCTGTAGATAAATGGTTAGAATTTTACCCCATTTCAAAAGTGTCATTAAAAACAATCATCTCCGGTCTAAATACCACAACTTCGTATTTAGATCCATGTCCTGTATCATGGATAAAAAACACACTACCAACTCTACTATCCTTTATTCTCCCAATAGTAAATCTTTCACTTACCCAAGGATACCTTCCATCCCCGCTCAAACATGCTCAAATACGTCCAATTTTAAAGAACTGCAAACTTGATAAAACATCCCCTACATCATATAGGCCCATCTCTAGCATACCATTCTTGTCCAAAATAATTGAAAAGGTAGTGCAACTACAGACACAGGAATTTATAGACTTATCTTATCCACTAGATGATCAACAATATGGATTCCGGCCCCGCCATGGAGTAGAAACTCTCCTAACAGTATTAATAGATACACTCCTAAAAGGAATTGACAATCATAAACAGGCGTTCATCTTACTTTTCATTGACATATCAGCAGCTTTTGATAGCGTGCATCACTCAATTTTGCTCAACAACCTACGACAGATAGGCATAAACTCTACCGTACATAAATGGTTCACCTCATATTTAAATAACAGAACACAAAATGTAAGAACAGGTAATCAAACATCCAACACATACAAACAAGAAATAGGTTTACCACAAGGTTCAGCGCTTTCAGCCCTACTCTTCAATATCTATATAAAACCGGTCTGCAACATCTTTAAAAAATTCGGAATACAATATCACCTTTATGCGGATGATATTATGATGTACATACCTTTTACGATTCCTAACCTACCGACTCAACTTCTATCAGACTGCTACAATGAAATTACATACTGGCTAAAAACCCAAAACCTCCATATAAACCATGCTAAAACCGAAGTCTTGATCGTAACAAAAAACCAAACATTTACTCCCCCAACCCATTTAACACTACAAAACCAAGAAATTAAAATAAAAAATGAAATAAGATATCTAGGAGTCATTTTAGATACACACCTTACTATGGAAACCCACATTAGAAATACCTTAAAGAAAATCTACTTCAAACTTAAAATCCTCAAACAATTGCGCCCCCTGGTATTTATGCAAGATTTCATCAATATAACACAGGCTACCATTACTCCCCACTTCGATTTCGCTAACTTAATACTTATAGGCATTCCAAAACAAAATATCAAAAGAATCCAACTCGCACAAAATGCAACAGCTAGAATTATATTAAAGATAAATTCACTCCAACACATTACACCAATTCTAGCTTCCCTGCACTGGTTACCAATACAAAGCAGGATAACCTACAAAACAATAATAACTACATTCAAAGCCCTAAACGACATGGCCCCGAAGACACTATGTAATTTAATAAACAAAGAACTACCTAAGTCTACTCATAGAAAAGGACAATCAAATAAACTAAAGATTCCAAAAGAATATATAAGATCTCACAAAATTACAAATAATAGAGCCTTTTCCCACATAGCTCCAACAACTTGGAACTCGTTACCAGAGGACTTACGATCACTAACAGAGATAACAGAATTCAGAAAAAAATTGAAAACATATCTATTCACTAAACACTATAATTCCATAGAAAACATTCCACTCAACTTAGATAAAGGCTAAACATGAACCCCCCCACATCAAGCGTATACTCCCTTCTTCAAGGGATAACACACAAAAAATAATCGAATGAACACTCCACTCCTATGCACTGATACCCTACTTGTATATAGTTGCAACTGATATGATCTGCCTATGCGGTAGACTCAGTACTTTGTTTAAATTGTTACACAATCTGTGTTAGTAGAATTATTCTGCTTAGTTTTTTAAACCTATGTGTGCATGTTAAGATGTTCTATGTAAAAAGTTATTCTGTTCCATGTAAAACAAGCTCTGCATTGTTAACTGTTGTTAATTGTACACCGCAACTGATCGCTGGAAGATGCGGTATATAAATAAGTGTTAAATAAATAAATAAAATAAAATACCTGCCAGTTCCAGTATCCATCCATTAGAAATCTTGTTCTGCACCGGATAGGTACATCCTCCGGTGTCCAGGCTACTTTTTCAAATTTAGCCTGTCCAGGGATGGTTCCCATCAGAGATCCTTCTTTTCAGAAATTTCTCCTTGACATGGCAACCTTTCTTAATATTCCTATCCCTGGCTATGAGTCTTCTCAAGGTTTTTCTGCAGAAAAGGAAAATATAATGCTTCCTTTACATCACTCTTTGCAGCATCTTCTTCTGAGAGTATGGGAAAAACCTTTATGGGTTTCTTCACCTCCTACAGCAACTGATCTTCTGTATCAGGTGCCCCCCTCTCCAGGATTTCAAAAGCCTCAACTTCCCCATCATTCCATTGTAGTGGAATCAGCAATGAGGAAGGTAAAAAGTAAGAAAAAACATTCTTCTTTCCCGCCAGGGCGTGCATCTAGAACACTGGATGCCTTTGGACGTCAAACCTTCCAAACATCCATGCTGGCAACAAGGATTCTCTCATATTTTCTATATGAGTCTATCCCTTCAGGAGATCACAAAGAAATTATCTCTTTTGACTCCTTTTCTATCAGAGCCCAAGGCTGCAGACTATTCCTTACTTCTTGGTCATAGCCAAAATATCTCTTGGTTTCTTTCTCGTGCTTCCCTAGACTCTTTTGAGTATGTTAGCAGAACTTCTGCTATAGCCATAGGAGCACGTCGTAAAGCCTGGCTACAAGCATCAGACTTGAATAGATGGGCACAACAAAGACTGGGTAATACTCCTTGTACTGGAGAAAATCTCTTCAATAAGGAGTCCTTACGTCAGGTTGCTCATTGCTCCACTGACCTTCCTGTTTCTGAGGGCCATCCTAAGCCCTCTCCTTCCTCAGCAGGTAGGAAATGCCCTACCAAACCTTCTTTCCCTAAAAGAAAGAGGTTTTCCTCTTCTCCTGCCCATCATTCAGATGTTCCCAAGCAGGGGAAGTCTCGCCCTGGTCTGAAGAATCCAAACTCTAGCCAGGCTGAATAAACACAGTAACCATAGGTTTCTGATTAATCTTTTTATAACTACAGTTAACTTCTTTTCAGCAGAGGTTTTTCACTGTTTTTCCATTCAAAACTCTGCTCAGGGATTCCTATTCTCAGGAAATCCATTTACTCTTCATTTTGCTGAACTGTCAGGATTTTCATGTCTATAAGTTACAGGGTCTTCCACCTCTTCCTGACTAGAAGAGAGGTTTAACAACTATCACATGATAGTTTTTCTGTACCAGCATGAATTTTTTCCTTCCAGGGACTTACCATGCGGTAAGTCCTTCTTCAGCTTCTATTTCTACCCTCCTCTCCAGGGTTTCCCCTGTAAGAGTGGTACCATACCATTGAAAGACTTTTCTTGTCTTTTCACTGTAGAGTTTCTTCTCCTGAGTAAACTCCCTTCTTTATTTGGGCAGCTCTGCAGACAGAGACAGTTTTCTCTCTTGTTCAGTCTGTTCTCTCTGTTTGACACAGACCGACTCTCTCTGTTGTCCTATTCAGTAGCTGCCTATGCAGGAGTTCCAGTAATTGACTACTGGTACTTTTCCACAAGTCCCAGTCTTGTCTTCCACCACTTTTGTCTGGCCTTAGTAGTGATTCCAAGACAGTTTTCTACATCTTTCTTGGATAATCTTTCTCACTACAGGCTTCTTACACTATCTTCTACCCTTGCCATCTCCAATCTCTGGGTTTGGCAACGTAGTGGACTTGGCTGTGAGTTTTCTCCATCAGCCAGTTCTACATCCCAGTTCTCCTGCATAATGCTCTCTGCAATCCTACTGAGAAGCTTTCCACTATGGGCCCTTGCTAGAGAGCATACAGTTTCTCTAATGGCTATCCATCATGGTTGAAAAAGGCTTCCTCAGTCATCCCCTATGACTGTGAGGGTTCTTCACACCCTACTATCTCCTTTTTAAAAAAAAAGAAAAAAAAAGAAGAGGGAACAGGACATAAGCCTTCTCCACGTGAAAGTCTAGGAGTTATCCCATTCCTACAGGGAATATACTCTTTTTTTTCTTGCAGCTTGTCCTCATGGTATCCTAATCCTTCAAGGACAGCACATATTAATCTGGAAAACGCCCGATACCTCCTTTGTCCCTCACGTAGGTCAACCTGGTATCTCATTCTATGCGTTTCTGTCCTTTTACCATGCTGGAGTTCCACAGGACTCCGGACTTGCTGTTTACAGACTGATATTATCCTCTGTTTTTTCACGTAACCATCCTGGTTATTCACTGGATAGTATTCCTTTACCTTCATCTCTGGGGGAGTAGATTCTCTATATATCTTCTCAAGTAGGTTTCACCTCCTTGTTCTTAGATGAATCTTTTCCCTTCACATCTCCATGTGAATGTCCTGATATGCATAGCACTATCTGCTTAGTTGCAGGCATCTATCTTTAGACCTATATAGTCAGGTATATATATCTATATACCTATATACATCTCTGTAGATGTGTCTGTCTGTCAGCTAAGTGTGCATATGCTATGCCCTTTAGATCTCATTATAGATCTATATATATCTATATACCAATATATATATATGTATATCTGTCCAGATACTTCTTATAAGTAGATATGTATTTCCATACTTATTTCTCTAATTAAGGTTTTTACCTTCCTGTATGTTCCTGACAGTGGGCTTGCACAGCTTCATACTGTTCCACAGTATGTTTCGGATATTATGCACACAACCACTGCTGTGGTACTGACAGCCCTACTGTATCCTAGGTTTATGTATCCCTGAACCTCCATGCCCCAATGTCTTCCTACCTCTCACCAGTTAGGAAAGACATGGTGGATCTTCAGTGGATTTCAGATTCAATTCCTCAAACATCTGTCCTTTCTGGGAGTATGGGGTTCTCCCATACCCTTTCCTCCCTCAAGGACTAGGTCTGTTTGTCCAGATCGGTCAGTCTTTCTCTTTTTCTCCTACCTCTGAATACTTCTGTAGCCAAAAGAGTTTTCAGCTTTCCATGAAGCTTCCCACTGAAGACCTGCCGTTTTTGTGCTACCCCAATTGAATCCTGGGGTCACCTCTCACTTCCAGATGTTGACCTCCACCTTCACTCCAGTGAGGTCACCTTGAACATTATTCTACTGGATCCCCAGTAGACTCCATCAGCCTCTCTACTTCCTGCAATCCAGTAGGTGAGCGTCATATGGTGATTGTTCATTTCAATATATTTTATGATAATGATCATACATACAAGGACTCCTTGTTAGTAGTCCTTTCTTAAGTTAGCTGTTTTTCTACAGCTCCTCTCTTTTCAACTCCTACCCTCCATCCTCAGGATGCCTGGCCATATGAGGTGTAGCATGTTTCAATCTCCAACATGTTAGGGCTCCAGGTATCTTAGCTTGGGAGTCCCCATATGTGAAGACTCATTCCTGCTTGTTCCTGGAAATAGCACAGTTACTTACCTGTAACAGGTGATCTCTGGGAACAGCAGGAATAAGTCTTCACAACCCACCCACCTCCCCTAGGAGTTGTATTTCTCTATCTATCTTTCCTTTCCTCTCTCTTTGTCTCAGCTATGAAACTGAACTGAGGAGAGACAGAAAGGCGGGAAGGCAGCACGCAGGCGCTGAGGGATGCTCCCAAAAGTTTTCTGATTGGACGCTGGGGAGCGTTCCCGCGCAGGCTCCGTTGGTACCGACGTACCCATATGTGAAGACTTATTCCTGCTGTTCCCAGAGATCACCTGTTACAGGTAAGTAACTGTGCCTTATCTCCAGGAACAAGCAAGAATGTAGTCTTCACATATGAGTATCGTCGGTACCGACGGAGCCTGCACGGGAACGCTCTCCAGCGTCCAATAGGAAAGCTTTTGGGAGTATCCCACATCGCCTGCATGCTGCCTTCCCGCCTTTCCCAACTGTCCCTGTCCAGTTTTTCGTTTTCCGTGGAGCCGACAGGTCGCACATCCTGTCACCACAGAAAATTCCATTCTTAAACTTCTTTTTTGTGGTTGCGTCTGCCTTCCCTCAACGCTATACCGGTACCTCCAGTTCTTCTTTTCTTTCTTTAAAAAAACAAACAAAAAAAACCCTCTTACTTTCTGGAGTCTTTCCTACAGTAACTTCTGTGGTGCTAGGCACCATTTTGGGCACTAGGCCCAATTTTTTCCTTAAACATGGAAAAACATGCTTCAGGTTTTAAAAAATGTTCTAAGTGTGGCGGTACCATCTCCGTCACCGACACCCATGAGTGGTGCCTCAAATGTTTAGGTTCTGACCACTCTATTTGAGTGCCTCGCCTGTGGGATGATGTCTAAATGGGGCCGGCAAAACCGGGCTGCTAAACTTAGCACCCTTTTTCCCTCCAATACGGCGTCTGTGTCATCGACGTCCTCAAGGGCTTCATCTTCCTCCCATGGATCTCGGGTCACTAAACATAAATCTAGCCAGTCCTCAAAGGGTAGATCTCCTTCTAAACATCGAGATGCCTCTGGAGTTGCCCTTGAGGGATCTTCACCTGCAAAATTTCCCTAGCGGGAGGCTTCGGCTTCCAAAGCACTAACGGGGCTCCAGGATGTTCTCGAGGCCTCAACCTCGACAGAACCACTAGTGCCATACTCTGGGGTTCCGGCCGCTTCAACCGGCACTGATACCCAAGCATCGGCAGTGTCGATAGACCAGAGATTCTTGGCTGTTGAACGCAGTCTGGCGGCTCTTCTCACGGCCTCGATGCCTCTGAAACCGCTTCAGACACTTCAACCAGTACAGGCACCGACTGCATCGACATTGGCGGGTATACCACTGGGACCGAGTCATGCGTCTCCATCCGGCATCGACAAGTCTGTACCAGACCACTTCGATACTGACTTCGATTGGTACCGGTACCGTGCCTTGCACGATCACTGGGATCAGAGATACTTCGAATCCTCGGATGTGTCTGAAGACTCTGCCGATACTAGAGTACTACTTCCCAAGGATTCCTTTTCTCCTCAGCAAAGGATGTCTCCGCCAGAGGATATGTCCTTTCAGGATTTTATGCGAGATGTGGCCCGAGGTCTTTCCATCACAGTGGCTCCTGAAAAAGAGCCTAGGGCAAAGGAATTAGAAAGCCTTCAGTACCCTAAAGCTCCCAAGGAATAGGTACCTTACCTATTCATGAGATCTTACATGATCTCATGTTAAGGATGCGGGAAACACCTCTAACCACATCTCCTCATTCCCGAAGACTCGACACTATGTATCGAGTTCCTCCTTGTCCTGGGTTTAAAAGACTCAATTGCCACACCATTCCATGGTGGTGGAATCAGCCATGAGACGGATAAAGAGTGCAAAAAGGCATGCATCTAATCCTCCAGGATGTGAGTGTAGAACTTTTGACGCCTTTGGACGTCGATCCTTCCAGGCTTCCATGCTTTCTGCTAGGATCAGTTCCTATATCTTGTATATGGGGATGTTCCTTAAGGAAGTCACAGGAGACTTATAGCTTATGAGCCCTCTTCTTCCTGATGATAAAAGGCAAGATTATCTTGCTCTTGTTAAACATGCTCAGGATGTTTCCAAGTTTGTGAATCGTGCAGCCTTTGACTGCTTTGAATGCATAAGCAGAACCTCTGCTATTGCCCTAGGTGCACGAAGAATTGCCTGGCTCCAGGCATCTGACTTGGCAATCTGGGTGCAGGACAGACAAATTGGGAAATATACCTTGCACATGAGAGAATTATGGGGAAATTTGGCTGAAATTATTCTGCTTGATTGGCATGATTCCCAAACAAAACCTCTACAGTGAAACCCTATATTTTAATCGTTTTTGTCGGATTACACCGAGGGAGGACAAGAAGTATAACTTGACCCCTCCAGACAAGTGTATTCCTTTTTAATCATAAAATAGTTCTTGGTAAATGCTCATGAAAAAATAACTTATCTTAAACAATGATAGAAGAATAGCCCGACTACTTGCGTGTGCAAACACCAAAATCCTGGGACACGACGTGCACGTTTCGGGCCACCAAAGCCCTGTATCAAGTGCTCCTACGAAAATCAAACAGGCGTTAATCTTCTTGCAATTGTGATTAAATGAATGAATTAATTACCGTTTTTTAAAATGCCGGGAGTTCAGCGATCTCCAATCACTAAAGAGGATTTAAGTTGTTCTGACTGGCCACCCAGTCCCGTTCATCAAAAAGGGAACAAATCACAGGTAGAGGGCCGACCCTCAACGAAGCCCTAACCGTATTGGATGAAATCTCAATGATGTAATGACCAAGCCAGCCTGCCAAAGAACAACCAATCGCAAAGGGGATATCCCACTAGCAGAGGGAACCCCTCAGCTGATTGGGCCTCACGTAACACTCAACCACTCAATTTCACGATTCAAACCACCAGGGTGCATGGTGTCCAAAGCGTAAATCCATCTCTGCTCACAACGTTGTAGACGGAACTCCCTGTCTCCCCCTCTGGGATCCTCAGGAATGTGGTCAATCACTGTCCAGTGTAAATCCTCAAAGGAATGACCCCGCTCGATGCAATGTTCCACAATCGGAGCCGAAAGGACACGCTGACGAATTCGAGAAGCATGTTCACCAATGCGAAACCTAATAGAGCGTATAATGCGTCCCACATAAAATAAAGAACAGTCACACTGGATCAAGTAAACCACAAATACGGAGGAACAGGTGGTGAACCATTTACGGTGGTAAATATGCCCTGTTGAAAGATGGGTCCAAGAAACCACGGACATGGTGTTAAAACAGACTTTACAGTTATGACAGGGGAAATGACCCCTCAGATCCCCCGGAGCTGTAGGTCTGTCAGACAGGATTTTGGTGTTTGCACACGCAAGTAGTCGGGCTATTCTTCTATCATTGTTTAAGATAAGTTATTTTTTCATGAGCATTTACCAAAGAACTATTTTATGATTAAAAAGGAATACACCTGTCTGGAGGGGTCAAGTTTTACTACTTGTCCTCCCTTGGTGTAATCCGACAAAAACAATTAAAATATAGGGTTTCACTGTAGAGGTTTTGTTTGGGGATTTTTTAGGTGGGTGTATTTAAGTATCTCTGTTTTTGGGATTCATTTTTGGTGTGATTTGCATGATTGGCATGAATGCCTTACACGGTACCCTAGCCTATTCCTGACCAGCTTTAGTGTTATACCTGGATGAAAGCACATGGAAAAAGACATGTGGGCTAAGAAAGGCAAGAACTGAGTGCACTAAAACAGCATAGTAAAAGCAGGATGAAACTACACTCTGTGCAGGAATGTGCAGAGAATGGAGTCTTGCAAAACAGAATAGTTTGTGCAAGCAGGCATGAACAAGTTGAATAACCTGTACTCAGAAGCCCTGAAGAATTACCAAATGTGCTGTAAGCTGCAGATAAGCAACGTTTCAAAGGAAGTGGCAGGGTGTGGTAAGCTAACAGAGCAGGAAAAACTAGAACCTGCTAATCTGGGTTGGCACGGGAAATAAATAAGGCAAGTGAAAAGACCATGTAGACATTGAGAGTGGGAGGGGAATAAAAGTGTGCAGCAACTTGGTTCGGGGGCAGTCTCCCCTTTCTCACTAACAAGGGAGGTTGGGGACGCTGTCTGACACTTGAACGAGGGAGACACAGTGTGCAAATGAATCTTGTATCCTATTAACTGAATAAAGGGAAAGCTTGCTTTATTTCTGAATGTGTCTGAAGTTCATTTTCCCAATAGTGTGTGGTTAAATACGCAGCCGGACTGGGACATTGAACCCCACAGAATCTCTTTGGCAAGAATTGGCAGGAAAAAGCTAACGAGATAGATGCTGACAATATCACTTTGGATAGATTGTCCAAATCCGCAGCTGATCCTGCGAAGAAAAGATCCTCTAAGAAACCGTTCTTCAGCAAGAAGAAGTTTTATCCCTTCTATACCCAGCAGGGACATCGTCCAGGTCAGTCTGCCCAAAAGGGACAGCAACAGCAACCTAGACAACAAAGGAAGCCGAAAGCTGCTAAGCCTCAACCGGCTCAGCAGACTCAGCCTCCACAGGGGCTTTGACTCCTGTCTAGAGAACTTTGCCTTCCTGGCCCTGAACGGACCAGAACCCTCCACCATCCCGGGAAGGTTATGTCATTTTGCCCCCAGATGGTGTCAGATAACAGCAGAAAATTGGACTCTGTCCATTGTACGAGAGGGGTACAAGCTTCATTTCCTCAGCATGCCCCCTCCTAGAATAGTAAGACAGTTCAGTTCTCGGACCTCTCTCAACGACGGGTTAGGTCAAGAAGTCACAGTACTCCTTGCTCAAGGAGCAATAGAAGAGGTACCCATTTCCCAATGGGGTACAGGGTTCTACTCCCCTATTTCCTTATTCCAAAGAAAACAGGAGGACACAGACCCATTCTAGACTTCAGAGAATTGAACAAATTCCTATTCAGAGAGAAGTTCAAAATGATTTCTCTAGGAACTCTGCTGCCATACCTTCGGGGTCAGGATTGACTTTGTTCTCTAGATCTCAAGGATGCGTACACTCATGTTCGCATCCATCCAAGTCAGAGGAAGTTCCTTCGATTCCTGTTTCAAGGAAAGCACTGCCAATACAGGGTTCTTCCTTTTGGCCTGGCTTCTGCACTAAGAGTGTTCACAAAATACATGGCTGTGGTAGCAGCATTTCTCCGCACCCTGGGAATATTTGTCTTCCCTTACTTAGACGACTAACTCATTCGAGCCTCTTCAGAGCCAGAAGCCAGTTTTGCTCTGTCTTGCACAATGCACATCCTTCAATATTTGGGACTTGTCATAAACTTCCCAAAATCCAACCTTGCTCCCACTCAATCCCTAGAATTTATAGGAGCTCATCTGGATACCAGAAAGACAAGAGCCTTCCTTCCACAGCCACACTGTCTTCGCATTGTACAGTTAGCTTCCCAAGCAGTGCTCAAATCTCATCTCACTGCTCGGGAATGTTACAGTTGGTAGGCCACATGGCATCCACCGTGCATGTGGTTCCTTATGCTCGCCTCCATAGGATGGCAGCCCAGTGGACCTTATCCACTCAGTGGATTCATTCGTCAGGTTGCCTGTCAGACAAAATAGCAAACTCATATCGTCTTATTTTGTCCCTCCAATGGTGTCAGTCACTCAGAAGCCTTCTGGTGGGGTCTCCTTTCCAGCAACCCCTACCCCAAGCCACTCTAACAACAGATGCTTCACAGGTGGGTTGGGGAGCCCACCTGCATGACCTCTCTACCCAGGGTACCTGGACTCCACAGGAGGCCTGTCTCCATATCAACCAGGAACTCGGAGCAATTTTTCTTGCTCTTTGAGTGTTTTGCACCCAGCTCATCTACAAGAGAGTCCTAGTTCAAACGGACAATCAGGTAGTCATGTTCTATGTGAACAAGCAGGGCAGAACAGACTCTCTGTCGCTGTGCAACGAAGCTTTGCGACTATGGGCCTTCGCCAGAGAGCATCAGATTCATCTCCTTGCGGTGTATCTTCCAGGCATTCAAAACTCTTGGGCAGACAAACTCAGTCGCGTTCTACTTCCACATGAATGGTCTCTCCATGTAGACCAGGTGGCCCAAATTTTTCAAATTTGGGGAACCCCAGACATAGACCTTTTTGCGAGTGCGCTGAACGCCAAACTTCCCCGGTTCTGTTCCAGAATTCCGACTCGAGGTTGTCAGGCCGGGGATGCTTTCCTCCTTCACTGGGGTCAGGACTTCCTGTATGCCTTCCCACCCATTCGCTTAATTCCCAAAACCCTATTCAAGCTTCAGAGAGACAGAGGTCATATGATTCTCATAGCTCCACGTTGGCCACGGCAACCGTGGTACCCTCTGCTCCTACATCTCTCTCAAGCTCTGCCTCTGGATTTAGGATCTGCTCCAGATCTTCTCTCACAAGAGGACGGGATGCTGTGGCATCCCAGTCCCCAGTCTCTGCATCTCAGGGCCTGGTTGCTGAAAGCCTAGAACTTCAGGATCTTAACCTTTCCCAGCAGGTAAAGGATATCCTTCATGCTTCCAGGAAACCCTCCACAAGATGCTCTTATGCATTTAAGTGGAAGAGGTTTACCATATGGTGCTCGCATTAGGGTCTTAATCCTCTTGCGATACCTCTAGAATTATTACTGGAGTATCTCCTTCATTTGTCAAATGCAGGGCTTAAGACCGATTCAGTGAGAGTCCGTTTGAGTGCTATTGCAGCTTCTTTCAAGCCTCTAAATGGACAGCCTATTTCCTCTCATCCTCTTATAGCGAGATTTATGAGAAGCCGCCTTCTAACAAAGCTTCCCATTAAGCCACCAGCGGTGGCATGGGACTTGAATCTGGTATTTGGGCAGCTCATGAAACTGCCTTTTGAACCATTAGCCACTACCTCTTTTAAATTCCTTTCCTGGAAGGTTATCCTCCTCATTGCAATCACATCAGTATGTCGCATCAGTGAATTGCAAGCGTTGGTGGCTGATCCTCCTTATACAAGGTTCCACCATGATAAGGTAGTTCTTAGGACTCATCTACACTTTATGCCAAAGATGGCTTCACCTTTTCATTTAAACCAAGCGGTTTACCTTTCTGTATTCTTTCCAAGGCCTCACACCTCCAGTGCAGAAAGGAACCTTCATACTTTGGACTGTAAAAGAGCTTTGGCCTTTTACTTGCAAAGGACAAAACACCATAGAAAATCCTCTCAACTCTTTGTTGATTTTGATCCTAGTCATTTGGGACTTCCAGTCTCCAAACGGACACTGTCCAACTGGATTGCACAGTGTATACCTTTTGCCTATGAGAGTAAGAACATTCCTCTTGAAGGCCACGTCACAGCTCACATTGTGAGAGCCATGGCAGCCTCAATGGCTCATCTTTAATCTGTGTCTATCGACAACATCTGTTGAGCAGCTACTTAGGCTTCAGTACATACCTTCACAGCCCATTACTGCTTAGGTGAGAACTCACGGCGGGATGCCTTATTTAGTCAGGCTGTTCTTCAACACCTGTTCCAGACTTAATCAACTCCTACCCACTATCCCTGGTAGGATGCCAGAGATCCATGGGGGGAAGTGGAGCCCTTTCACAAGGGCACACAACTTTCTGGGGCCATCTCCCTGGCATCTGCAGCTAGGGAGTCCCCATATGTGAAGACTACATTCCTGCTTGTTCTTGGAGATAGCATAGTTACTCACCTGTAACAGGTGATCTCCGGGAACAGCAGGAATTTAGTCTTCACAACCCACCCACCTCCCCTAGGAGTTGTATCTTTCTATCTCTCTCTCTTTCTCTCTTCCCTCTCTTTTGTCTTAGCTTTAAACTCAACTGGAGAGGGACAGTTGGGAAAGGCGGGAAAGCAGCATGCAGGCACTGTGGGATGCTTCCAAAAGCTTTCCTATTGGACTGTGCTTTACTTGGAAGTGCATTTAGGAAGAAGGCTGCAGGGAAACAGGAGGAGCAGAGAAGAGAGATTCTGGAACTTGAGCGCCGCCATAGAAAGGGAGGAGGTAAATGTGTCTGGTGCTAGTTAGTTTGCCTCAGAGGGGAATTAGCTGCCTTACATACTGACCATGTTGCATTGCTGCTGCTTTGGACGAAGAGGTGGTTTTATGAGCAAGGAAACAAGGCAGGTAAGCTTGTTACTATGGCAGCTGAAAAGACAAAGGCAACGGCACGGTATCTCGGCTGTGGTTGATGGCCATGGGAAATGGCTTCTATTTTAGCAAAATTCTATCAGGATCTGTACTTGAGCACCTTAACAGCGGATATGTCATCTGTCCATAATTGGTTGAGGGAGATGGCTTTACCTCAACTGTCTGCTGAGCTCAGGGAAACTTTGGATTGCTCCTTCACATGAAAAGAAGTGCGTTTGGCCATGTGGAATTTGCCTTCCGTCATCTTTTAATCAAGCTCATATCACAGTAATCTCCAAGGAAGGAAAAGACCCACTATTGTGCAGCACTTATCGACCAATATCTCTTCTGAACACAGACTACAAAATATTTACTAAGGTGTTAGCTGGCCACTTGGATTCTGTCATTCAAGAAGTTGTACGCCCAAATCAAACGGGCTTTATAAGGCAATGATATGGTTTGAAAATGTCTGGAGACTGATTAATGCTTTGCAAGTCTACGCAACATTGATGGAAAATACACTATAATCGCT
The DNA here is from genome assembly GCA_033557465.1 of Ichthyophis bannanicus. Classification (NCBI taxonomy): domain Eukaryota; kingdom Metazoa; phylum Chordata; class Amphibia; order Gymnophiona; family Ichthyophiidae; genus Ichthyophis; species Ichthyophis bannanicus. The sequence continues at coordinate 407,443,835 of CM066034.1, read as the reverse complement.
GTACGCAGAAAAGGCCTTCGATAAGGTCGAATGGCCATACTTGTTCGATGTCCGCCAGTCTTTTGGATTTGGTCTTAGTTTTAGAAGTTGGATCGGAACTTATGTACGCGCTTCCCCATGCTTTGGTAATGGTAAATGTATTCATATCCATTCCTTTTAACCTTGGAAGAGGGACTAGGCAGGGTTGCCTGCTGTTCCCCCTGTCTGCTCTTGCCATTGAACCCTTGGCAGCACATATTAGGCAGCAAGAGTAGGAAATTGCCATAATTTTGGCCTCTCAGTGGCATACAATATCACCGTATGTGTATGACACTCTGCTCTATCTCCGAGACCCTTCAAGAATGCTCCTGGTCGTCATGAATGAGCTAGACTGTTTCTTTCACCTCTTGGGTTCCATTAACAACCAGAAGTCAGTACTGGTGGCAGGCATATCGCAAAATGATCCGGGTACAGCAGTTTCTTATGGTGATTTTCAATCAGTTCGACAGTTCAAATATTTAGGGGTCAGTGTCCCTCAGGACTTCTTGACTGTATTTGCTGAACTACATCCCTCTTCTACAGAGAGTACTTTGCGATTTGCCTTCGTGGCAGGCCTTTTTGGTGTCCTGGTTGGAGAGAATCAACACAATTAAAATGATGTTCCTGCCCAAACTCTTGTTCTTTACGCAGCTTCCGATTGCCATTCCATGCACATTCATTAAGATGCTCTGACAGCTTATAATGGGCTTCCTCTGGCAAGACCGCAGGCCACATATTAGCTGGAGAATTTTGACACTACCTAAATTTCAGGGAGGTCTCAGCCTCCCAGATTCTGAGCTATGCTACAGATTCTCCTGTTTAAGGATTATTCCTATGGGCAATGGCAAAAGATAATGAATGGATAAAGCTGGAGGGGGCATGGATAGCCCCGATCCCATTAGCGGTGATGCCCTTTCTTAGTTGCCCCAATGATGTGCGGAACGTTCTAACATCCATTTCTGAATCCTCTTTAGCGCATTTGTACTCTAAACTAGAAGTGTCCTCTCAGATGTCATCCTTCACGCTGATGCCTTCCTATCCATTTGTCAGAGATTTTTGGAAAAAGATCTCAAGCTGTCCGTTGAAAATGCATATCTCCGAGCTCTTTGATAACTCTGTTTCTTATGAAAGTACAACTGGAGCAGAAATGGGAGATTTTGCTGTCGAGCTTTCAATACTTAAAATTCTCTCACTGTTTTGACACATCAGCCATCTAAGGGCGGTTGTTCGACCATCTCAAACGTGGGAGAGGATTCTTTTTTAACTCGCAGCACCCTCAGTTGCTCTTGGTGTGGCTCTATTGTGCCATGGCCTCTGATTTCCCTTATGTTTCGGGATCCCGTACCCCATAGGAGAGATGGACGTTGTTCACGCCGAGTGATGCAGATGAGTTTTGGACTGAGGACTATCAGTACACTCATATGTGCTCTGTTTCTGTTGCTCTAGTAAACACGCAGCTACGGATCGTATTTTGAATGTTGGTCTCCCTGGTGGATCTTTTTGATACCACCAAGCAGATGATACATTGTACTGGAGACTTTGTGGGCGGAAAGGAGATTTTGAACATATGTGGTGGGCCTGCCCACTCCTGCAGCAGTTTTGATCCTTAGTTTATTCATTCGTTACGTAGATGACAGGAGTGCAGTTTAATTACAATATAGAGTCTTATTGTGCTGGGCTTCCTGCCAGCGGATGTGTTGCACAGCTGTGTGTTTCAGATAGCAGCGTCCCTGATGTTAGCAGCACGTTCAATAATAGCCCGGTACTGGAAGAGAGCCAGTGTACCCAATTTTGATGAATGGTGTATCAAGATTTGGGAAATATATCACCTAGAGAAATTAACTGCAGCGGTTCGGGGTCGATGATTTGATGGGGAGGGAGATATGGAACAGGGTCCTTCTGAGAGCTTGGACTGAGGTGTCCTGGGTAAGGACTGAGAACAAAGATACTTGACTGTAACGGTGTGAATTGCAATTTTGATTATACTCGTCTCTCTGTTTTTAACTCTTATCTTATTACTAAGCACGTCTCTCTTGGCATCCGCTATTAGTTTACACTTACGTACACCCTGATTAGGAATTTTGCATCACAGTTTGGAAGAGGGTATTTAAGTTCTTTCTCTCTAAGTGTTGGGGGGGAGGGGTTGGGGAGAATGGAGAATAAGGGGGAGAATAGATAGGGGATGGGAGGGGTTGATAAATTTGAGCCCATAGGAATTGAGGGTTAGGTGGCGGGGGTGTAAATCTATAGAATATCTTTACTGGAAGATCCATTGTATGGACGCGAACATAAGGATGCTAGGAAGGGGGTGGGAGGTGGGGTCTTGTTAGTGCCTAATTGAACTCTGGTATTGGAAGGTATTGTGTTGGGATAAGTTGGATAGGCAGTATGGTTACTGTTATGACCACTCCACTCAACAATTGGTTATATTAGAAGTACAATTGGTGATACTAGTAGCACTGTAGATACTAATGTTGCTAATTTTTTCTGTGGACACCATTGAGATTAAAGATGTAATATGTATATGATTGTGTACGTTTTGCACCCACCCTAAATTCCTTCCGAAGGTGGTATCCGCATTCCACCTCAACCAAGAGATGGTGCTCCCCACGTTCTTTCCACAGCCCCACAAATAACATAAGAACATAAGACATGCCATACTGGGTCAGACCAAGGTCCATCAAGCCCAGTATCCTGTTTCCAACAGTGGCCAATCTAGGTCATAAGTACCTAGCAATCTCCCCAAAAGACACAGGTTCCTCAATGCTTGTATTGGGTCAAGCAGTGATATCCCGGGTCCCTTTTAATAATAGTTTATGGATGTTTCCTCCAGGAACGTGTCCAAACCTTTTTTTAAACCCAGCTACATTAACTGCTTTTACTACATCCTCCGGTAACAAATTCCAGAGTTTTATTACACGTTGAGTGAAAAAATATTTTATCTTATTAGTCTTAAATAGGTTACCCTGTAGCTTCATTGCATGTCCCCTAGTCTGTTTATATTCTGATGACGAAAACAATCGATCTATGTTTACCAGTTCAACTCCATTCATTAATTTATAGACCTCTATCATATCACCCCTCAGCCGTCTCTTTTCCAGGTTGAAGAACCTTAACCTTTTCAGCCTCTCTTCATAGGAGTATCCTTCCATCCCCTTTACCATTTTGGTGGCTCTTCTCTGTACCTTTTCTAATAACGCTATGTCCTTTTTAAGATACTGCAACCAGAATTGCACACAATATTCAAGGTGTGGTCACACCATGGAATGATACAGAGGTATTATACTATCCTTTGTTTTATTTTCCATTCCTTTCCTTATGATTCCTAGCATTCTATTTGCTCTCTTGGCCTCTGCTGCACACTGGGCCGAGGGTTTTAACATGTTATCCACAATGACACCTAAATCTTTTTCCGTGGTGGTGGTTTCTAATGTTGAACCTTGCATCGTGTAACCATAGTTTGGGTTGTTTTTTCCTAGGTGCATAACTTTGCATTGTCCACATTAAATTTCATCAGCCATTTGGATGCCCAGCCTTCCAATTTATCATGATCCTCTAGGAATTTTCCACAATCCTCATGGGTTTTAACAACTTTAGTTTTGTCTCATCTGCAAATTTAATAACCTCACTTGTTGTTCCCGTTTCCAGGTCATTTATGTATATTTCAAAAAGCAGCGGACCCAGCACAGATCCCTGCGGTACTTTTTAACATCTTTGTTAGTGATATAGCGGAAGGGCTGTCGGGTAAGGTTTGCCTCTTTGCGGATGATACCAAAATCTGCAATAGAGTAGACACCCAGGAAGGTGTAGATAACATGAGGAGGGATCTAGCTAAGTTTGAAGAATGGTCTAGAATTTGACAGCTGGGATTTAATGTTAAAAAATGTAAGGTCATGCATTTGGGCTGCAGCAATCCAAGGGAGCAATACAGTATAGGAGGTGAAGTACTTTTGTCCACTAAAGAAGAGCGGGACCTAGGCGTGGTTGTGTCTGATGATCTTAAAGTAGCTAAACAGGTAGAAAAGGCGACGGCAAAAGCTAGAAGGTTGCTTGGGTGCATACGGAGAGGAATGGCTAGCAGAAAAAAGGAGGTGATAATGCTTCTGTATAAGTCTTTGGTGCGACCTCATTTGGAGTATGGTGTGCAATTCTGGAGACCGCATCTTCAAAAGGATGTGAACAGGATGGAGTTGGTGCAGAGGGTTGCTACTAAAATGATTAATGGGCTTCATTATAAAGCATATGAGGACAGACTTAAGGATCTTAATATGTACACCTTAGAGGAAAGGCGGGATAGAGGTGATATGATTGAGATGTTTAAATACCTCCGTGGCATAAATGTTCAGGGAGAGAGCCTCTTTCAATTGAAAGCAAGTTCTGCTACGAGGGGACATGGGATGAGGGTGAAGGGAGATAGATTCAGGAGTGATATGCGGAAATATTTCTTTACGGAAAGAGTAGTGGATCCGTAGAATAGTCTCCCAGTGGAGGTGGTAGAGATGAGGACAGTAACTGAATTCAAAAAAGCATGGGACCAACACAGAGGATCTCTAATGGTAAAAAGTGGACTGTTGTAGTTATGGAAGGACAGACTAGATGGGCCTTGTGGTCTTTTTCTGTCATCATGTTTCTATGTTTCTACTCCACTATTCACCTTTTTCCATTGGGAAAATTGGCCATTTAGCCCTACCCTCTGCTTTCTGTCTTTTAACCAGTTCCTGATCCACAATAGCACACTGCCTCCTATCCCATGACTTTTTAGTTTTGCCAAAAGTCTGTGATGAGGGACCTTGTGAAAGGCTTTCTGAAAGTCTAGATACACTATAACAACCGACTCATCTTTGTCTACTTGTTTATTCACACCTTCAAAAAACCATAACAGATTAGTAAGACAAGATCTTCCTTGTCTAAAGCCATGTTGGCTGTCTTCCATTAAGCCATGACTATCTACCTGTTGAGTAATTTTGTTCTTTATGATGGTTTGTACCATTTTTCCCGATACTGACATCAGGCTCACCTGTCTGTAGTTTCCCAGATCAGCTCTGTAACCCTTTTTAAAAATTGGCGTTATATTGGTGATCCTCAAATTTTAAGGTATTACAGATGTTCTCTATTGTTGTTCCAGTCCAGTCCTGGTTGTGGGGAGGACATCAGGAACCCCTAGCAACTGCCAGAACACAAGGAGACAGATAGCAGCCTGCAGCTGCATGTTTGGGAACCTGTAGCTGTGTGGGGAAACTCCCCCCGCTGCATTTAGGCACAGTTTCTTCTTATTCAGGCCTGCATGTGTTTAACCTGCTGCTGTGTTTTGGGTACCCGGGAGAGGCAGCCACCGGAGAATAAAGCGGGACAGAAGAGCCTCTTCCAAGGGGGCCATTTGCAGTTTCTTTTTAATTTCAGTTTGTTAATTAGATTTTGGTTTGATTTTATTTTATTTTAGTTCAAGTACTTTAGTGCTCTGTGCCTGAGCCTGTGGAGGTGCACTGTGCTGGGGATTCTTTTACCTACCCGGGTACAGATTGAGGGCATTCCTGGGGAGTGCCCCCAGCTCGTCCCACCATGCCGGCGAGACCGCAGTGCCTGATATAGGATGGTATCAAGGGGCGTGAACCCCACTTAATCCTTAAGTATTCCTTCCATCTGTCTATGGTCCGTGCATAACCTGACATGATCATCTCTTGTCGCTTAGCCCAGATTATGTACCTATTAAATCTGTAATATTGCTTGTAAGGGAAGCTGTACTCCCTTATAACCATTTGTAATATTAGAAGAAAACGTAAACTTTACTCGGAGAACGTGTCAGTTTGATTGGATCAGGGCAAGGTCCATTTCATATCTATAAGATACAACCTTCAATGCAATCTAAAAATCCTCAAGATATGCAGTCCGCGATTTGGTGTGGTCTCAGAGGCAGGCGTCTGCCTAAACTGCACGCAAGAGGCGGTCATGGGAGCAGGATCTGCAGAATGAGATGAGGCAGGAGAGTCCCTCCCAGTTGCAAGAGACCCTGGGGGTGGGGGGGGGGGCGCCATGTTACCTTCAACGGATCCGGCCCTCGGTCCTTGTACGATGTCCGGACCATCCACCCCTTGAGCGTAGAGAGCAGTAGAGCTCCTGGGGAGTTCTCACCGGAGTTTTTCTTACTTTTGCAGAAGGCGTTTTGCCTACCAAATGGCTCCTCAGCCCCAGAACACAGGGCTAAGAGGATGTCAGGAGCAGTGACGTCTAAGCGGGCTAGAGGCTTAGAGGAGTGGCAGCAATCGCCATTGTCAGAGGGGCTGGATGGGGAAGACCTTGACACGGAGCTAGATCTGTAGGAGGAGTTGGAAGAAGGAGAAAGCCCAGAACATGAGGATCAGGCCCGGATTGTTGGGGTTTTCCTCCGGGAGGAGCTACCAGTGCTCATCTTTATGCTTATGTTTATGCAATTTCTCGATATACTGTCCAAGCCGAAGGCTATTAGGGCGGTTTACAATCACTACAAGCGGGTACTGATACAATTCCTCGTCCCCAAAGGGCTTACATTCTGTGTGTATCTTGGAGACCCTCAAGGCCCTGAATATGCCTGCCAACCTCCCGCAGAGGAAGAGGCGCTGTAGGATTCGTTGTTCCAGGCAGTACGGAAATCGCAGTGTGTCTTACTAGTACAAGTTATAGTAGGACAGATGATCCAGGATGAGTGGGATCTGCCGGAGGTTGGCCTTAAAGGGGTGCAATCCATGACATTCCTGAACCCACTGCCGGAGCAAGAACGAGCTCCTTTGATCACCCAAAGTGGGCGCAGTGGTGTTGGCAGCAGTTGAAGAGAGACCTTGACTTGTCTCTTGCAGCTGAGGACAGTGGAACTGATTCCGCGAGACCAGTACATCTGCGGTCGATGCTTCATGTATTTCGTGGTACCCAAATGGAAGGTTCCTTTCGCCCAATTCTCGACCGAGGGCATGAACTATGGTCTCCGGGTACCGCATTTTCACAGTAATAATGGCGGTAGAAAGTGGAGATTTTGGGCGACTCTCAATCACACAGAGGCCTATTTGTACATTTCCATCCATCCAGAACATTGGCAGTTTCTCCGCTTTGCGGTGCCAAGGGGCCATTTCCAGTTTCGAGCATCGCCCTTCGGTCTGGCGACCACCCCCCATACCTTCACCAAGGTCATGGTGGTGGTGGTGGCGGTGGCAGCTCTCCACAAGGAAGGGGTTCTCATCCACCCTTCCCTAGACGATTGGCTGGTCCAGGCAAAGTCCAGGGACGGTAGCGAAAAGAGCAACAGCGCGGGTAGGAGAGTCCCTTCAAAGTCTCTGTTGGGGTCAACCTGGCCAAGAGTCAGTTACAGCCGACCCAGGAGCTATAGTATTTGAGAGCGTGCTTTGATACCTGTGTGGGCAGGATTTTCCTGCCTGTTTGCTGGGTGCAGGAGCTATGGCACTGGATGGCAGGTCCTGAAGGCGGCATCTGCAGGTTCTGGTGACTGTGTCCACTCTCAAGCTAGTCCCATGGGCAAGGGCACACATGCAACTGCTGCAGAGGGCTCTGCTCAGTCGATGGTCCTATCAGAGTCAACTCCTGTCCCAAGTACTCCCATGCCTGCAGAGCGCCAGGAGAGCCTTCAGTTGATGGCTGCATGTGGAGAGCCTGGAAGGAGTCCCTGGTGTGGGTTGCTTTGATGACTGATGCCAGCCTGTCAGGTTGGAGAGACCATCACGAAGGACGCTTTGTTCAGGGACAAGAGTCCGCAGGATGCCCTGTGGTCGATCAACAGGCTCAAGATGCGAGCGGTGACCTTGGTGCTAGAAAACTTTGAGCCATAGTTGCAGGGAAAGGTGGTCCAAGTCCTCTCGGACGAAGTGACCACGGTGGCTTACATCAACCGGCCAGGAAGCATAGGCAGTGCTGCACTGGAGGAGGAGGCCGAAAAGCTGTCCGGACTGGCAGCAATTCGTCTGCAGGCATTATCGGCAGTGCACGTAGAAGGAGTTGACTTTGTGACAGCAGCCTACTTCGGCCGAGTACGCATGGAAACCAGGGAGTGGCATCTCAATCATGAGGTGTTCGTGCAGGTTATCCGCCAATGGGGCACACTGGTCTTGGACCTAATGGCAATGTTCTAGTCGGCCAAGGCCTGCCGGTTTTTCAGCAGAAGACAAGAGTAAGTCCAAGGGCTTGGATGCTCTAATTCAGCAGTGGCTCGAAGAGGGTCTTCTCTGTTTTTCCCCGTGGGTGCTCATAAGCCGATTAGTGCAATGGCTAGAGGTGCACCGGGGATTTGTAATTCTGGTGGCGCCAGACTGGCCGTGGTGCCAGTAGTATGCTGACCTGATTTGGATAATGGCTGATTGACTGTGGTGGCTTCCATTTGGAAGGACCTCTTGATGCATGAGCCACTTCGTATGCCCCAGGTGGATCAATTATTGCGTACAGCATGGCTCTTGAAAGGGCGAAGTTGAAGAAGAAAAGATAATCGGGCTCGGGGATAGCGACCTTGCTACAGGCCCAGAGGTGATCTACGAACCTGGCGTGCATCTGCGTAGGGCGCATCTTTGAATCATGGTGCAGAGAGAGGCAGGCGCACCCTTCCACTGCCTCCGTCCTTGGCATCTTGGCGCTCTTGCAATCCGGTTTTGATAAGGGTCTAGCTGCTAGTTTCTTGAGGGTGCAACAGGCGGCAGTTTCCGGTTATCATAGTAAAGTCCACAGGGTGCCGTTGGGTACACACCCAGAAGGGGCTGAGCTTTCTAAGGGCGGTGACCCACCTCCGTCTGTCAAAGAGGGCAGTAGTACCGCCTTGGAATCTCAATCTGGGGCTGATGGTGCTGTCTGGGGTACCCTTTGAGCCATTGAGTGGAGCTTTCCTGAAGGATTTCACTCTGAAAATGGTATTCCTGGTGGCAATTTTCTCGGCATGCAGGATTTCGGATCTTCGGACCCTGTCATGCCAGGAGCCATTCCTTTCCTTCTCCAAGGAGAAAGTGGTCCTACTCCCTGGTACCTTCATTTTTGCCAAAGGTGGTGACAGCATTTCTTGTAAATCAGGCCGTTTCCTTACCGGCTCTGGCGAGCGCGGATGTGGGAGAGAGCGGATATGGGCTCTGCCACTCTACAGCTGTGCTTCTTGGATGCAAAGGTATGTGAAAAGGGCATCATCCTTTTGGAGATTGGACCATCTGTTGGTTCTGTTTGGCGGGTCGCGCAAAAGTGAGGCTGCAGCTAAGCCTCCATTTCCAGATGGATCAGTGAGGCAATCACGGTCCAAAAACAAAGGCAAGAAATCACGTTAGCACCAAGGACACAGTCCAAAACGTGATCAAAGTGGAAAAACAATTTTATTTAACAAAGGCTTTTGTCAACCCGACACAGGCCGTGTTTCGCAAACCTTCTTCAGGGGTTGATCGGGTAGAATCCTACAGACATAGAAAACACAGACATTTGACACTAAAACATAGTTAAAATAATGTGAATAGAACAGAACAATAGATATAATCTATAAAATATACAGATATACCTATATAATTGTCATAAATAAGTAAAAAACTAAAAACATAATAAATATAATATAAAACCAATAAAAAGAAAGGAAAGCGTGGATACGCAATTATAAATAGTAAGGTAAAAGCATACTATATACATATAACTAATAAAAATCGGTATAAACTGATAAAAATTGACAAAACAGAAATGTGACAAACAAAGGTACCTCTACAAGAAGACCCATCAAATGGTGGCCTTCAAAGGAAACTGTACTTGTCAAGCTAAAATGGAAAAGCCACAGGCAAATAAATAACTATAAATAACAATTACCAATAAAACATCCATAGTAAAATCTTAAGAACAAATAAATATAACTCGGGACAAAGTAAACAGGAGCAAACAATATATACTAGACAGCCATCAAAAAATAATAAATAAAAGCATTAGCTTTAAAAACGCACATAGTGGATAACATTGTTACAAAGTCAACTAATAAAACTGAGGACGTGGTAACTGAGAAAAAGAGAGAGAACGCAGCCGGAGCGAAAATGTACAAAAGGAATGTTACTCTAGATAGTTTCTTCACTCTGTTCTAAAGGCAATTTGCCATGTTATTGTCTAGAGCAGGAGGATGGCCGTATCGACAATGGCAGGCTCGAAACTTTGAGCAACCAGTAATAAAAACAAAACATTGATGCTGTCTTGAAATCTACGTAAAATAAGTAACGCTATCTCTGCAATATATAATATATGATATGTGTAGCTCTATATCAGCAATCTCGTATGACGCCGTTCTTAAAATTATCATGGAAAGCGGAGTACTTAGACCTAACTTTCCTGTAGTTGAAGCCGAATGATCGGGAGGCTACATGCTAACTAAGGATACTTAATAACATCGAGCTTGCGGAGCTATTAACATTAGGATGGGCGTTATAGACAATCTGCTTTTAATCAACTTTTCCTTTACATACCTCTATCGCACAGCGTAGTTATAAAAACCCAGCTCATGCACATGGGTTTTCCCGCTCATGGCAGTTTTACATAACCCATGCGCATGAGCTGGCGGTTTCAGAACAACTACTTTATCAGAAGGATATGCGTTGCTACAGCTCTTGGAGCCGAAAGTTTTAAGTTTTTATAACTACGCTGTGCGATAGAGGTATGTAAAGGAAAAGTTGATTAAAAGCAGATTGTCTATAACGCCCGTCCTAATGTTAATAGCTCCGCAAGCTCGATGTTATTAAGTATCCTTAGTTAGCATGTAGCCTCCCGATCATTCGGCTTCAACTACAGGAAAGTTAGGTCTAAGTACTCCGCTTTCCACGATAATTTTAAGAACGGAGTCATACGAGATTGCTGATATAGAGCTACTTATATTATATATTGCAGAGATAGCGTTACTTATTTTACGTAGATTTCAAGACAGCATCAACATTTTGTTTTTATTACTGGTTGCTCAAAGTTCCTTGAGGAACTCCAGTCCAGTCCCGGAACCCTCCCTGAGTGCTTTCTGTGAGAATATATGCACACCCCGGTCCTGAAGCTGGTTCCTTTGGTGGAGGAAGTGGCCAGGGGGAGCCAGGGAGGGGGTGTGTAATCTGTGTTTGGGGGAGGGGCGGACCAGAAGAGCTGTCGTTTGCTTGCTTCCCGCTGGTTGGAGTTGCTCAAGCGCTCAACAGGTAGGCCTCCCCATCCTGGAGGGGGGAACGGGGTATCCTTTCCAGGGGATGGAGGGGGGTACTAGTTTATTTAGAAGTAGAAGTGTTTGTTGCATGTTTAACTACTTATTTCTTGCTCCTCTGAGTCTGCTTTGTCAATAGGTACTGTGGGTGGTGCCTGCTGCATATGTACACTAGTATCATCAAAAAGATGACATGCTCAGTCTCCAAGATGCTGGAGGAGGTGCACTACCCAGAGGTGAGGGACTGGACTGGAGTTCCTCAAGGAACAGCAATTAGCAGGTAAGTCTAATGTCTCTATTTTAATGATAGTTCACAGATTACGAAAAACAGGTCGCAATCTCATATTTCAGTTCTTTCAGCACCCTTGGATGTATACCATCTGGTCCAGGTGATTTGCTACTCTTCAGTTTATCAAATAGTTGTAATACATCTTCCCGGTGTATCGATATTTCTTTCAGTTCTTCTGCAGAATCACCTTTAAATACCACTTCAGTCATGGGCAACATCCCTACATCTTCCTCAGTAAAGACCGAAGCAAAGAATTCATTCAGTCTCTCTGCTATAGCATTGTCCCCTCTTACAGCCCCTTTTACCCCTCTATCATCTAATGGTCCAACTGACTCTCGCAGGTTTTTGTTACGAATGTACTTGAAAAAGTCTTTATTATGTGTTTTTGCTTCCACAGCAAGTTTCTTCTCAAATTCTCTCTTTGCCTGCCTTATCAATGCCTTGTATTTAACTTGCCAGAGCTTGTGCTGTTTCCAGTTTTCGTCATTTGGCTCTTTTTTCTGTTTCCTGAAAGATGCTTTTTTGACAACAGCAGCCTCTCTGACCTCACCTTTAAACCATGCTGGCAGTTTTTTGGACTTCCTTCCACTTTTCTTAAAGCATGGAATACAGCTGGTCTGGGCTTGCAAAATAGTGTTTTTAAACACCCAAGCTTGATGTAAGTCTTTAACCTTTGCAACTGCTCCCATTAGTTTTTTCTTAACTATTTTCCTCATTTTATCATAGTCTCCCTTTTGAAAGTTAAAAGGTAGTACTGTGGATTTCCTTACCATCCCTCCTTCATTAATTAAATCAAACGCGATTATGCTATGATCACTATTGCCAAGTGTTCCCAACACCCTTATCTCTTGCACCAGATCTGGTGTTCCACTAAGGACTAAGTCTAAAATGGCTTCCCCTCTGGTTGGTTCATGAACCAGCTGCTCCAAGAAGCAGTCATTTATTTCTTCTAGAAACTTTATCTCCCTAGTATGTCCTGCCGTGAAACCGACCCAGTCAATACCGGGATTATTGAAATCACCCATTATTACTGTTCTGTAACTTTTGTTAGCTTCCCTGATTTCTTTGAGCATTTCATCCTTCATTTGTTCATTCTGGCCAGGTGGTCGATAGTACAACCCCACTGCTATTGCCTTCCCCTTTATACATGGAATTTCAATCCATAGAGAATCTGCAGCAAATTTTGTTTCCTGCAAAACTTTCATCCTTTGTGACTCTATGCCCTCTCTAACATAGAGCGCAACCCCTCCGCCAATTTGATCAGCTCTATCAATATGATATATTTTGTACCCAGGTATCCTAGTGTCCCACTGGTTGTCCTCCTTCCACCATGTCTCTGAGATACCAATCATATCTAACTTCTCATTTTGTGCGATATATTCTAACTCTCCCATCTTATTTTTTAGACTTCTAGCATTTGCATGCAAGCATTTTAGAGACTGTATTTTATTCCTGTTCGTAGCCCCAGTCTGGTCCCGGACCTCTGAGTTGTCAACCTTAATCAGCAGCTTGGAGACTGAGGAACCACCTTCTTTTTCATGATGTCACTCCTATATATCTCTGGCATCCGCCTTCCTCCATCTCAGTTACCTCAGTCTCCAAGCAGCTGACTAGGTCGAGCCCGGGGGTCCGGGCTCACTGGAGGAACAACTAAGCCTTAGTTTGAGTGTAGGGATTAGTCTGATTGTTAGTATAATTAAGGTTTACAGCTTATTGCTTCAAAAAAAAAAAAAAAAAAAAAAGAGGGTGATCTGTACCTTTAAGGTATAGGAGCTGTGCCTGCCGGTGCCTTAGCCTCTCCTCTCCCTCTTTTAGTCTTGCCCCTGTGCGGTGCACAGCGTGGTCGGAGGGGTCGGTTCGCCCCCGGTTTGTGGCAGGGGAGCTGAGCCGGCAGAGAGTGATCTGCGTCCAGACGCGCCAAACAGAGGATCTGCCTGTGAGCGCGCCTCTGGCTGGACGGGAAGGGGGGAATCTGGAGCCGGTCCGTCGCGAGGAAGTTGCTGGACGGAACTGGGGGCCTTCCATCCTCCTCGGACATTGCGACGCTCTCCGCTCCTGCTTCGCTGCGCTAGCAGCTCAGGTAAGGCAAGCGGGGGGGGGGGGAGCGCGATTTCCTCAGCCAATTCTCCTCTTCGCCGTGGCGCGGGCGCGCCTTGCGGCTGTGCAGGCCCGGCCACGTGGCACTCGTGCGGGAGTGCTACTTCGGCTCCCGCGTTTTTTCCCAGGCCCTTCCCGGCGGCTAGGCCCTCCGGGAGGTGGTGCGGGCGGCCCCGGGGAGCCAGCTAGTCTGTTTTATTTTTATTGAGGGGTGCATAAAAAAAAAAAAAAAGGAAAGAGAAAGTGACTTTCCATATATAGACGGAGCGGCAGCGGAGGTTTGCTTTGGCCTTTGTCCCCACCGCGCGGCTAGGCACAGCGGGCTCATCCTCTCCCTGAGGGGCTGGTTCCCTTGGGAATTGGGGGCATTGCTTGTGCAGGGCCCGGAAACGGGTAAGAGCAGCACTCTAGGGCTATGTCGCCCAAGCCCCATTGCATGATTTGTGGGGCTAAGAGATCCTCCCTGTTGGACTCCAGGGTGTGTAAAAGTTGCTCTAAGGAGGCAGCAACTCTGGATCCCCCCGGGGTGAGCGTGGGGGAGCTGCCGGGGTCTGAGATAGGGCCTTCGGACGGCTCTCCTCCAGGCTCATCCCGTGCGGAGCCGGTGGAGGGGCCATCAACCGCCGCGTCGGGACCAGTGCCCCAAGTGCCCTGGGCGAGCGGACTTGAGTCCATTTTTTCCCCTGAGTTTGTGGCCCTGCTGCGGCACGCAGTGGGTGGCCGGCCTCTTCCACTTTCAGAGTCTTCAGAAGGGGCCCGCGCGAAGCGTGGCTATCCGGCTCTCCCCGTAGAGGATCAACCCGGCGGCAAGAGGCTGCGGTTGGATGCGGAGTCGGTTGAGCCCTCCCTGGCCTCGGAGGGGCGCCTGTCGGAGGAAGAAGGCGAGGCTGGGCTTCCTGAGGAAGACTTGGAAGAGGGTGAGCTCGACGACAAGGAGGAGCAAGCCAGGGTGGTCAGAGTCTTCCGGAGGGAAGAACTGCCGGCCCTGATCGCTGAGACGCTGAGCGTCTTAAATATGCCAGCGCAGGGGCCGTCGGAGGACGAGTCTCTGGAGGACCCTTTGTTGCAAGTCTTCCATAAGTCTCAGCGAGCCTTCCCGGTTCATAGGGTCTTCCAAGAGCTAATCCAGGAAGAATGGAACGTCCCGGGGGCGGCCCTGAGGGGGTCGCGGGTGTTGGGGCGTTTATATCCTCTGGTGGACCGAGATCGGGAGATCTTCATGCCCCCCCAAGGTGGATGCTGCAGTGGCGGCGGTGATAAAGAAAACCACCATCCCAGTGGAAGGCGGCGCGGCCCTCAAGGATGCCCAGGACAGGAAGCTGGATGCCCTCCTGCGTCAGGTGTTTGACACTAATGCTCTGTCCCTCCAGGCAGCTATTTGTGGGGCCTGGGTGGCCAGGGCCTGTCTTCGCTGGTCTCAACAGGTGCGACCGGCGAAGGCGGAGGACAGGTCTGTGGAGGCGGCTCGCCTGGAGTCGGGGGCGGCCTATTTGTCTGATCTGCACTATGACCTCATGCGGGGTCTATCCAGCAGTATGGCGCCGGCGGTAGCTGCCAGACGGTACCTGTGGCTCCGTTCCTGGGCGGCGGATTCTTCTTCGAAGGCCAGGCTGAGTAAACTCCCGTTCAAGGGACGCCTCTTGTTTGGAGAGGATCTGGAGAAGCTGGTCAAGGACTTGGGCGAGTCTAAGGGTGGTAAGTTACCGGAGGACAAACCCAAGCAAAGCCGTGGCGCCGCGTCAAGCAGATCTCAACAGCGGGACTTTCGCCGCTCTCGCTTCCCACGGTTCGCTACCGGTCAGCGGGGCAGGTTTCCCGTCCGAAACCAGGGGTTTCCGGGGAGCCAGCAGAGGTTTTGGGGGGGCGGACTCGGCCTCCTCCTCCTCCGCCTCTGCCCTGCGCAAGGCGCAATGAGATACGGCGGACCCAGGGGCCGCTGGTTCCCGTAGGAGGCAGGCTGCGGGAGTTCTATGGCGCCTGGGTCCACATGACTTCGGATCAGTGGGTGCTGGAGGTCATCAGAGACGGCTACGCGCTGGAGCTGCAGCGACCAGTGCGCGATGCCTTCGTGCGGTCCCCCTGCAAGGCGCCCCAGCAAGTGCGCGGCGGTGCGGGAGACTGTGCAAAGGCTGATGGACCTCCGGGCGATCGAGCCGGTACCGCCAGACCAACACGGTTGCGGTCGATACTCCATCTATTTCGTGGTCCCAAAGAAGGACGGAGGGTTCCGGCCTATCCTGGACCTCAAAGGGGTGAATCGGTGCCTTTGGGTGACCCACTTCCGCATGGAAACTCTCCGGTCCGTGATTGCAGCGGTCCGGCCCGGCGAGTTTCTCACCGCTCTGGATCTGTCCGAGGCCTATCTTCACATTCCCATTCGGCGGGAGCATCACCGGTTTCTCCGCTTTGCGGTGCCCTTCGGTCATTTCCAATTCCGAGCGCTACCGTTCGGTCTAGCGACGGCACCGCGCACCTTCACGAAGGTGATGGTAGTGGTGGCGGCGGCTCTGCGCAAGGAAGGCGTCCTGGTGCACCCGTACCTGGACGACTGGTTGATCAGGGCAAAGTCGAGGGACGAGAGCGTGCTGGCCACGTCCCGGGTGGTCGGTTTCCTGGAAAGCCTCGGCTGGGTGGTCAACAGGGCGAAGAGCCAGTTGGTCCCCTCCCAAGACATGGAATACTTAGGAGCGCGCTTCGACACAGGAACCGGGCAGGTGTTCCTTCCGCGGCAGAGAGCACAGAAGTTGCGGATGTTGGTACGGAAGTTCTTGAAGAGACGGGAGTCCACGGCGTGGCAGTATCTGCAACTGCTGGGCACCATGGCGGCGACCATCGAGCTGGTACCGTGGGCGAGGGCTCACATGAGGCCCTTGCAGAGGGCGCTGCTCAGGCGCTGGTCGCACCAGCGGGACCCGCTGTCCCAAAGACTCGCCTGCCCGGACGAGACGCGGGCGGGGCTGCGCTGGTGGTTGGATACCCGCTCCTTGCAGAGGGAGAGGCCCCTGGCGGTGCCCGAGTGGATAGCGTTGACGACAGATGCCAGCCTCCAGGGCTGGGGGGGCCACTGTCGGGGTCAGTTCGCTCAGGGGCAGTGGGACCCTCAGGAGCGCTCGTGGTCGATCAATCGCCTGGAGTTGCGTGCGGTGTCGCTGGCGTTGGAGTGCTTCCAGCCGATCCTCGACGGATCGGCGGTAAGAGTCTTCTCAGACAACGCCACTGCGGTGGCCTATATCAATCGCCAAGGCGGGACCAGCAGTGTGGCTCTCGAGGCGGAAGCCGAGACTCTATTCGTGTGGGCCGAGCGGCATCTTCTGGCGGTGTCGGCGGCGCACGTGGCAAGAGTGGACAACGTGGAGGCGGACTTTCTCAGTCGGGTGCGGGTGGACCCAGGAGAGTGGGTCCTCCATCCGGAGGTGTTCGCGATGCTCACGCGGCGGTGGGGCACGCCGGTGATGGACTTGATGGCCACATTCAGCTCGGCGAAGGCCAGCCGCTTCTTCAGCAGGCGAAGGGAGCGGATGTCCGAGGGTCTCGATGCGCTGATTCAGCCCTGGCCGGAGGGCCAGCTGTCCGCCGTGGGTGCTCATTGGAAGGGTGCTCCAGCGGGTGGAGAGCTTCGGGGGGGGGGGGATGGTGATCCTGATAGCTCCGGACTGGCCTCGCCGTCCTTGGTATGCAGACCTGCGGAGGCTTCTGGCCGCGCGGCCGTGGCGGCTCCCGGTACGTCCGGATCTGCTGGCGCAGGGACCTCTATTCATGCCTCATGTGGATCGGTTCTCGCTTACGGCTTGGCTATTGAAAGGGCTCGGTTGAGGACTAGGGGCTATTCCCCGGCGGTGGTTTCCACCCTGTTGAAAGCTCGGAAGAGGTCAACGTCTTTGGCGTATGTTCGGGTCTGGAGAGTTTTTGAGGCGTGGTGCAGCGAGAGGCACTCGGTGGCGCTCAAGGCGTCCCTTTCTCAGATTTTGGACTTTCTGCAGGTTTCGACAAGGGCCTGGCGGTGGCTTCGCTTCGGGTTCAGGTCGCGGCCCTGTCGTGCTACCGCGGACGGGTGGCCGGTAGAACCATTGGAGAACATCAGGATGTCAAGCGGTTCTTGTGCGCGGTGGCGTTAATTCGACCGCCCAGACGACAGCCGGTACCGCAGTGGCATCTCCCGCTTGTGCTGACGGCGCTGGAGCGGGAGCCTTTCGAGCCCTTGAACTCGGCTTCCTTGAAGGATCTCACATTGAAGGTCGTCTTTCTGGTGGCTATCTGTTCAGCCAGGCGCATCTTGGAGTTGCAGGCGTTGTCCTGTAAGGAGCCCTTCTTGTCTTTTTTTGAGTCTAAGGTGGTCTTGCGGCCTGTGCCGGCGTTCTTACTCAAGGTCGTGTCGGCGTTCCATTTGAATCAGGAGATTTCCTTGCCGGTGTTCCGGGCGGACGCAACGGGTTCCGCTTCGCGGACGCTAGACGTCCGTCGGGCCTTGAAGAGGTATCTTCGGCGTACGGCGGGGTTCCGCCTCTCGGAGAGGTTGTTTATCCTGTTCGCGGGTCCTCGCCGAGGAGAGGCGGCCTCCAAGGCCTCCATTGCCCGGTGGATCCGGGAGGCGATTACGTCGGCCTACTTGCTGAAGGGGAAGACCGGTGCCGGAGGGGCTGCGGACCCATTCCACCAGGGCCCAGGCTATGTCCTGGGCGGAGCTCCAAGCGGTGCCGCCAGTGGAGATTTGCAGAGCGGCCACGTGGTCTTCTTTGTCTCCCTTTATTAGACATTACCGATTGGACGTTCAGTCCGCGCAGGATGCCGGTTTCGGGGCGGCGGTGCTGCAAGCGGTTGCGGCTGCGCCCTCCCGTTAAATTTACTGCTCTGGTACTTACTCAGAGGTCCGGGACCAGACTGGTGCTACGAACAGGAAGGTGAAATTAGACTTACCTGCTAATTGTTGTTCCTGGAGTAGACCCAGTCTGGTCCCGCATCCCACCCGGTGTTGAAGGGGGGGCTTGCAGCACGGTCTCCTGTTTTTTCTCTGATGACAGGTAAGAAGAGACGTTTGGATGTCATCTTTAAGGGGGGTGGTCGGACAGGTGAGAGGTTCGTCTAGGCACCCTCAGTGTTCACAGTTCGTTAGGTAATTAGTTTTGATGTTTCAGTGCTGGGGGGTTGGACCTTGCGGGTGGTAAGTGAGGTCTTAACTTATTTGTTGCTCTGGTGAGTCTGCTTTGTCATTAGGGTACTGATGGAGGAAGGCGGATGCCAGAGATATATAGGAGTGACATCATGAAAAAGAAGGTGGTTCCTCAGTCTCCAAGCTGCTGATTAAGGTTGACAACTCAGAGGTCCGGGACCAGACTGGGTCTACTCCAGGAACAACAATTAGCAGGTAAGTCTAATTTCACCTTCATATTAATCTGGTTATCGGTAGGCAGGGGTATTTTGAAATCTTTAAGCTTTGTATGCTCCGTACTCAAGGGCAGTTGGGCTACCTTTGTCTTCATTGGAATCTCTTTGCTTATGTGCCCTAATTTCATTTTTTTGGTAGTATCCTTCAAGGATACATTGTTCCGAACCATGCACTCTTAGGTGTCTGTCGACTCTCCCCTATTATCTAGTTTAAAAGCTGCTCTATTTTCTTTTTAAAGGTTAATGCCAGCAGCCTGGTTCCATCCCAATTAAGGTGAAACCATCCCTTTGGAAGAGCCCCTCCTTTCCCCAGAATGTTCCCCAGTTCCTAACAAATCCAAAACCCTCATTCTTGCACCATTGTCTCATCCCACGCATTGAGACTCCGGAGCTCTGCCTTTGTGTGGAATGGGAAGCATTTCGGAGAAAGCTACCCTGGAAGTTCTGGATTTCAATTTCCTACCTAAAAGCCTAAATTTAGTTTCCAGAAACTCCCTACCACATTTTCCTATGTCATTGGTACAGTCATCTACTAAGACAGTAGACTCCTCCCCAGCACTATCTAAGACCTTATCTAGGTGGCGCGTGAGGTCTGCTACCTTCACACCAGGCAGTCATGTTACCAGGCAATCCTCATGTCCACCAGCCACCCAGCTAACTACATGCCTAATGATCGAATCACCAACTATATTGGCTGTCCTAACTCTTCCCTAATGGGCACATGGCTCTAGACAAAATTCCTCTGTGCGAGTGTGTTTTATATCACCTGGAGGGCAGGTCCTAGCTATAGTATCACTTCCTGCCACACCAGGGTGATGCTCTCCTGTCATGGGACCTCTCTTCTCCATGGCAACAGGGATGCTGCCAGACTAGAGGTGGGACTTCAGGAGTATATCCCTGAGGTCTCGTCTGTGTACTGTGATAAGGAAGCTTATCATAGCTCAGGAAGGAGCTATAGAAAAGGTGAAGTGACTCTGAACAAGCAACCTGTCAGTTCTGGTAGAAATAAGAAAACAGAATTTTCCCATAAAAGACTACCAGTCCCAGAATGCACCAGGTTTCCAACAGCCATTAGAGGAGCTGAAGTGGGGAAACGTGTGTTCAATCAGGAGGGCTATGAGGTAATCCCTAAGCACTCATCTCAAAGGGCAGGGCCTGATTCAGCACAGCTGCGCTGTATTAGGGGGAGCACTCATCTAGGCAGAATAAAGGTAGGGTTTATTCTACAGAGAATTATTCTCATTATCCTGAGAATCAGCTTGAGCTTGATCATCAGTTTCATCTGAAGGATCATCAGAAGCAGAAGCCAAACCGGACGGACAGAGAAGGAAAGAAACCCTTTGGAAGAAGGAAGAGAAAAGCCTTTGAGAGGTCTAGAAGAGTCCAGAGCAGTACGTATACTGGGAGGCATTTCAAGGGCCAGCATACACCATTGAACTGGGGAAAGCCAGAGGAATGGTGCTGCAGAGCTAGGAAACTCCAGACGCTACCTGTGAGGGAGACGGCTGCACGTGGAAGGGACCCTAAGACCTGTTCCAGAAGGTATGTGAAGAGAGATCCAGTGTCCAGGGATCTGGATTGGAAGGCTGGACATAAGAACTGGACTACATACTGGCCAGGCTATATAGAGAGGAACTCTAACAGCAATGGAAGCTCAGGTATGAACACTGATCTATGCCCTAGCTATAACCTTGAAAGACAGCAGGGAAACAAGTATTCTCCTGAAAGTGCTCCATTGAGAGATTCATCTGTGCCAATCCATGATATTGAACCCATGCTTGTTGAAGAAGGGGGAATGATTGCAGATGAAGAATGTGTTTATATGGACTGCTCTCTGTCCAAACTCCTTTGGTGATTTTCTGTTATAAAGTACAGCAACCATCACAAAGAAATACAAACTTGTTCTTTAATCTACTCAGAAAAGCTCCTGAAGCAGGATTTGACCCACACAGTAGAAAGCAAGCCAGCTAAGGGGTTTCAGCTGGATAACTGCTAGCAATTGAGCCTTACCTAATTGCTTGTGAGCTAGGAGAGAATCACTTCTGAATCTATGTGGGAAGTTATCAGAAGTTAACCTGAAAAGAACAGGTTTTTTTCTTTCTTTGTGGCTTTTCGTTTGTTGTTTGATATATGCTAAGAAAACATTAGCTAATGCCTGACAAGTTTGAATGTTGTTTTCCTGATTTTGATTTTGTTTTTCCAAGTTAAACACTGGAAGCAAGTAACCTGATTTATGTGCTACCAAGCATATCTGTGTTGGGAGAAATAACCCCATAAATAAATATCTTATTGGCTTTACCCAAAAGCACAACTAATTATTGTGAGCAGCTGTGTCTGGTGTGAATGAACTGCATTGCCCACAATCCCTTGCAAATCATATAGATATATGCACTTGCCAAGACTGTGAAGATTCTCACCCAGGCAGCCGTCTGACAGTACCTCTCTGTCTTCCTTATGTCTTCCAAGACTGCTATACTTGCTTCCAGAGATCGGATTCGTTCCTTGAGAGCAGAGAGCTCCGTGCACCTTGTACACACATAAGACCCCTCACCAACTGGGAGAAAATCATACATGTGACACTCAATAGAAAAGACTTGGAAGCCCCCATCTTTCCGCTGGACTGCTGTCTGCATCTTAGCTTTAAGGTTGTGTTTAGATATTTAAGTTCTTTACTTAGTAAAGGTTGCCGGGGGTTCATATACTAATAAAACTATACCTAATATGTTAATGTACTTTGTTCAACTGAAGTTTAATTATTCTCAGGTCCTTAATATGTATTTATTTATTTAACATTTCTTCTATACTGCGCTATTTAGATCAGTGCGGTTTACATTCAACATCAACTATACAACGCAGGCATTCTGAGTTGTATTTACAATGAACGGGGAGATCAACTTGGAAGTAACTGGGGGAAACTATCTACATCGTAGATAGCTTCCCCCAGTTATGCTGTATGCTGATGAGAATAAACAGCTACACACCTGAGAGTGAATATGGCACCTCTTTTCCTTTATGAGGTTTAAGCACCTATAAAGCTGTGATTATCCCAGGGGTGGGTGGGTGTCAGGGAGGGAGGGAAAGAAAACTTATTAAAAGCTGGCTGCTACACAGTACCTTGTCCTGTGCTTCTAAGGTAATCTGTGACCAATCTCCAAGGGGAGTCCCTCAGCCCTTGCTTGGATAGAGGGAGTCTTGGGTTCTAAATTTAACCAGAAAGCTCTCTACTGCGTTTTAAATTTAAACTGAAAACTCTTTGCTACTAGGCCCTGACTGATTTATCAAATACACTGGGTTCACAGATTAATCAGCTTTAATCTTGTAATTATATATTTATTAATGATTTGAAATTATGCAACAACAAAGCACAGAAAGAAAAAGGAAAATCTCCATAAAGTACTTATTAAAACATGCCAAAAAAGTAATAAAGAAAAAATGGAAGTTAGCCCACATCAAGGGAGCAATGACTAAATAAAAAAATACAAATGTAAAGGAAAACAAGAGACAGTAGTCTCAGAAAAGCTGCAAACCACATCTCCAAAAGAGACCGTGTAAAAACAAGGTCTCTAAAACCCCTCAACCTTCCTCAGCCACAGGGGTAATCATTTCCTTACTAACCAGAAATTTCTCCAAGTTTGAAGGGTCAAGAAATACATATTTCAGCCCCAGCAGTGTAACAAGACACTTACAGGGAAATCTTAAATAAAAGGTACCAGAAATTCCCAGTACCCGAGACCTAAGAAGCAATCGGCTTTAATCTAAAGAATTCCTTTTTCCCCAAGATTTAGAAAAATTCCCAGAAGTAAATACTTACAATTGCAGATCGCTCTCCAGAAGTAGCAGTCCCCTTTTGTAGTCCTTCAACTACAAGGCGGTGGCCGTTCTCCATACTCTGGATTATAAGAGGGTCCTGTCCTTCTACCTACAAACGTACACAGGGCCACCTCAAAGCCTCTCAGCGTTTCATTTCCTATGACCCCAGTTCCGTGAGGGAAGCTTGTTATCAAGCCTTGGATGACGGACTGCATCACCTTTGCTCATGATCAGGCTGGGCTCTCGGAGTGCTGGGTAATGCACACAACATTAGGGCTATGGCGACCTCTGTCAGTCCATAATCTATTCAGGGTTTAGGCCACCCCTGCCTTCCGGCCCTTCTTGTTCAGGCTACTGGAGTGATGGTTCTCCCTGGACACTGTGGTCGTTGGACTCACTTGTTGCTTTTCATGGCTCTGCCATGTTTTTCTACAGGTTCTCGGTAGCCTGTAGCTAGGGAGTCCCATATGTGAGGACTGACTTCCTTCTTGTTCTTGGAGAAAGCGTACTTGTAACAGGTGATCTCCAGGAACAAGCAGGAATGTAGTCTTCACATATGGGTATCGTCGGTACTGACGGAGCCTGCGCGGGAACGCTCCCCAGCGTCCAATAGGAAAGCTTTTGGGAGCATCCCACAGCGCCTGCGTGCTACCTTCCCACCTTCCCAACTGTTCCTCTCCAGTTCTTCATTTCCCGCGGAGCCGACATGTCGCACAACCTGTCACTGCAGAAAAAAATCCCTTCTATCCTTTTTTTGTGGTCGCGTCTGCCTTCCCTCAACGCTACACTGGTACCGCCGGTTCTTCTTTCTTTTCTTTTTTAGAAAAAAAACCCTTTCTTCTGAAGTCTTTCCAGTAATTTTCTCTTCAGGTGCCACACGCCATTTTGGGCACTAGGCCCAACATTTTCCTTCAAAATGGAAAAACCTGCTTCGGGTTTTAAAAAGTGTTCTAAGTGTGGCGGTACCATCTCCGTCTCCGAGACCCATGAGTGGTGCCTCAAATGTTTAGGTCCTGACCACTCTGTTTCAGAGTGTGTTGCCTGTGGGATGATGTCGAAAAGGGGCTGGCAAAACCGAGCTGCTAAACTTAGCACTCTTTTTCCCTCCGATGCAGCCTCCGTGGCATTGACATCTTCCAGGGCTTCGTCTTCCTCCCATGGATCTCAGGTAACTAAACATAAATCTAGCCGGTCCTCAAAGGGTAGATCTCCTTCTAAACATCGAGATGCCTCTGGCGTTACCCTTGAGGGACTTTCACCGGCAAAATTTCCCCAGTGGGAGGCTTCGTCTTCCAAAGCACTAACAGGGCTCCAGGATGTTCTTGAGGCTTCAAACTCGGAAGAACTACTGGTGCCATGCTCTGGGGTACTGGCCGCTTCATCCGGTACCGATACCCAAGCATCGTCAGCGTCGATAGACCAGAGGTTCTTGACTATTGAACGCAGTCTGGCGGCTCTTCTCACGGCCTCAATGTCCCTGAAACCGCTTCAGATAATTCATCCGGTACCGGTACCGGCACCGACTGCATCGACATCGGCAGATATTCTACCGGGACTGAGTCATGCGTGTCTATCTGGCATCGACAAGTTGGTACTGGACCACTCCATAGAAACAGAAATATGATGACAGAAAAAGACCACATGGCCTATCTCGTCTGTCCTTCCATCGGTACCGGTACCGTGCTTTGCACGATCACCCAGATCGGAGATACTTAGAATCCTCAGATGAGTCTAAAGACTCTGAAAGCTCTGCCGATACCAGAGTACTTCTTCCTGAGAATTCCTCTTCTCAGCGTAGGATATCTCCACCAGAGGATATATCCTTTCAGGATTTTATCCGAGATGTGGCCCGAGGTCTTTCCATCACAGTGGCTCCTGAAAAAAGAGCCTAGGGCAAAGGAATTAGAAATCCTGCAATACCCTAAAGCTCCCAAGGAGGCAGCTACCTTACCTATTCATGAGATCTTGGATGATCTCATATTAAGGATGTGGGAAACACCTCTAACCACTACTCCTCACTCTCGAAGACTCGACACCATGTATCGATTTCCTCCTTGTCCTGGGTTTCAGAAGACTCAATTACCACGCCATTCCATGGTGGTGGAATCTGCTATGAGAAGGATAAAGAGTGTAAAAAGGCATGTATCTAATCCTCCAGGACATGAGTGTAGGGCTCTTGACGCCTTTGGATGTCGAACCTTCCAGGCTTCAATGCTTTCTGCTAGGATGAGTTCCTTTATCTTATATATGGGGATATTCCTTAAGGAGGTCACAGGAGATTTAGAGCTTATCAGCCCTCTCCTTCCTGATGATAAAAGGCAAGATTACCTCGCCCTTGTCAAACATGCCCAGGATGTTTTCAAGTTTGTGAATCGTGCAGCCTTTGACTGCTTTGAGTGCATAAGCCGAATCTCTGCCATTGCCATAGGTGCACGTAGGATTGCCTGGCTCCAGGCATCTGACTTGGAAATTTGGGTACAGAATAAACTAGGGAATATTCCTTGCACAGGAGAGAATCTCTTTGGCAAGAATTGGCAGGAAAATGCTAATGAGATAGATGCTGATAATATCACTTTGGATAGATTGTCTAAATCTACAGCTGATCCTCCAAGGAAAAAATCCTATAAGAAACCATTCTTCAGTAAGAAGAAGTTTTATCTCTCCGATACACAGCAGGGGCATCGTTTAGGTCAGTCTGCCCAAAAGGGACAGCAGCAACAACCTAAGCAAAGAAAGACAAAAGCAGCTAAACCTCAACCGGCTCAGCATACTCAGCCTCCACAGGGGCTTTGACTCCTATCTAGAGAACTTTGCCTTCCTGGCCCTTAATGGCCCAGAACCCTCCACCATCCCAGGAAGGTTATGTCATTTTGCCCCCAGATGGGGTCAGATAACAGCAGAAAATTGGACTCTGTCTATGGTAAGAGAGGGGTACAAGCTTCATTTCCTCAGCATGCCCCCTCCTACAATAGTAAGACAGTTCAATTCTCAGATCTCTCTCAATGACCAGTTAGGTCAAGAGGTCACTATGCTCCTTGCTCAAGGGGCAATAGAAGAGGTACCCATTCCCCAACGGGGTACAGGGTTTTACTCCCCCTATTTCCTTATTCCAAAGAAAACAGGAGGACACAGACCCATTTTAGACCTCAGAGAATTGAACAAATTTCTCTTCAAAGAGAAGTTCAAAATGATTTCTCTAGGAACTCTGCTGCCATACCTTCAGAGTCGGGATTGGCTTTGTTCTCTAGATCTCAAGGATGCATACACTCATGTTCTCATCCATCCAACTCACTGAAAGTTCCTTCGCTTTCTGTTTCAAGGGAAGCACTACCAATACAGGGTTCTTCCCTTTGGCCTGGCCTCTGCACCAAGGGTGTTCACGAAATGCATGGCTGTGGTGGCAGCATTTCTCCACACCCTGGGAATATTCATCTTCCCTTATTTAGACGACTGGCTCATTCGATCCCCTTCAGAGCCAGAGGCCAGGGTTGCCCTCTCTTGCACAATGCTCATCCTTCAGTATTTGGGACTTGTCATAAACTTCCCAAAATCCAACCTTGTTCCGACTCAGTCCCTAGAGTTTATAGGAGCACTGCTGGATACCAGACAGACAAGGGCCTATCTTCCACAGCCCCGCTGCCTTCGCATTGTGCGGTTAGCTTCCCAAGCAGTGCTAGAACCTCACCTCACTGCTCGGGAAATATTACAGTTGCTAGGCCACATGGCATCCACTGTGCATGTGGTTCCTTATGCTCGCCTCCATATGAGGGCAGCCCAGTGGACTTTATCCACTCAGTGGACTCATGCGTCAGGTTGCCTGTCAGACAAAATAGCAAACTCAGATCGCCTTATGTTGTCCCTGCAATGGTGGCAATAGCCCCAAAACCTTTTGGTGGGGTTTCCTTTTCAGCATCCCCCACCCCAGGCCACTCTAACAACAGATGCTTCGCAGGTGGGTTGGGGAGCCCACCTGCAAGACCCCTCTACCCAGGGTACCTGGACTCCACAGGAGGCCTATCTACACATCAGTCTCCTAGTACTAATATCAATTTTCCTTGCTCTTCGAGTATTCCACACCCAGCTCAGCTACAAGACAGTCCTAATTCAAACGGACAATCAAGTAGCTATGTTCTATGTGAACAAGCATGCGGAACAGGCTCTCTGTCGCTTTGCAATGAAGCTTTGCGACTAAGGGCCCTCGCCTGAGAACATCAGATTCATCTCCTTCTGGTGTATCTTCCAGGCATTCAAAACTCTTGGGCAGACAGACTCAGTCAAGTTCTGCTTCCACACAAATGGTCTCTCCATGCAGACCAGGTGGCCAAAATTTTTCAAATTTGGGGAACCCCGGACATAGACCTTTTTGCAAGTCTGCTGAATGCCAAACATCCCCGTTTCTGTTCCACAATTCCGGCTCAGGGTTGTCAGGCCAGGGATGCTTTCCTCCTCCATTGGGGTCAGGACGTCCTGTATGCCTTTCCACCCATTCCCCTAATTAAAATAGCGCGGTATATAAGAAATGTAAATAAATAAATAGAAATGTAAATAATTCCCAAAACCCTGTTCAAGCTTCAGAGAGACAAAGGTCATATGATTCTCATAGCTCCACGTTGGCCACGGTAAATGTGGTACCCTCTGCTCCTACATCTCTCTCAAGCTCCGCCTCTGGAGTTAGGATCTGCTCCAAATCTCCTGTCTCAAGAGGACGGGATGCTGTGGCATTCCATTCCCCATTCAGCATCCCAGGGCCTGGTTGCTGAAAGCCTAGAACTCCACGGTCTTAACCTTTCCCAGCAGGTAAAGGATATCCTTTATGCGTCCAGAAAGCCTTCCACAAGACGATGTTATGCATTTAAGTGGAAAAGGTTTACCATGTGGTGGTCGCAGAAGGGTTTTAACCCTCTTGCGATACCTCTGGAATCATTACTGGAATATCTCCTTCATTTATCAAATGTAAGACTTAAGACCAATTCATTGAGAGTTCATTTGAGTGCTATTGCAGCTTCTTTCAAGCCTCTAAATGTCCTCAACCTATTTCCTCTCATCCTCTCATAGCGAGATTGAGAGGCCTTCTTTTAACTGAGCCTCCCATTAAGCCAACACCGGTGGCATGGGACTTAAATCATTTTCTTGGGCAGCTCATGAAACCGCCTTTTGAACAATTAGCCACTACCTCTTTGAAATTCCTTTCCTGGAAGGTCATCTTTCTTTTTTTTTTTTTTAAATTCTTTATTTTCGTTTTATAACAACAAAGGAAAAGGAAGACATACAGCTAAAAGACAGATACATAAAGTGTAATACATACACCAAAGTAAACCCCTGCCACCCCCCTCCCCCCTGCTTCTTCTCTAGAAAACTAATCATTCCCGAAGCGGGCGTGTACTTACATTATTGTGTTACAAAACCTAACGGTGATCTGAAACATGATGAGTGCACATTATACAGGCATGTTGGAACAATGAGCAGATTGTACATAATCATTAAGCATCTGCCATTTAGACAAGCGAGAGTGAGTTTGGGCATGGGGAATAGCTCTCCGAGGTATCTGCTCATATTTACTATATAAGCAGACGAGGTTCCACCATTCATTGACAGTAAGTCGAGAGCTATCCTTCCAATTCCTCGTGATTAAGCATATGGCTATACCCAGCATGAAATCAAGGAGAAAGTGACCCTTCTTAGGAAGAGAGGGGACCTCCGCCACAGAGCGGAGTCCCACGATCTTCCAAGAGAGAGGTTCGTGAAGGTGTAAGATAAATTGAATACAACCCCATTCTCCAGGACCAAGCAGGAAGTCAGTCCTCACTTATGGGTGACGTCGGCGCCGACGGAGCCCTCGCGGAGCAATTTTTCCCCAGCTTTCAAAGAAAGCCTTTGGGAATTGCAGCGCGCATGCGCGGTCGTCTTCCCGCCCGAAGGTGCCATCTTAGCCAGTCTTCTTTTTTCCGCGGAGCCCTACAGACGTCCCCGTCTTGTCCCCGCGAAAAAGTTGATTTTCCTCTTTATTTTATACTTTTTTCTTTCGGTTCGACGCCGATCGTTTTCCCGCCCGGACTCGCGACGCCGGTCTCGAGTCCTCTTCCGTTTTTTTCGGTTTTTCTGACTTAGTCAGCTTTCGTTTTCGTTTTCCCTGGCAGCCCGGTCCTTTGACCTCGCAGGGGCCCTTTTTCCCCCCGATGGCTGCCAGTGGCTTTAAGCGGTGTGGTCGGTGTGACCGAAATATGTCACTAACCGACACACACGACTTTTGCCTCCGCTGCCTGGGCCGGATCATGAGGAACTGATCTGTGGGCCCTGCAGCAAACTGTCCTCGAAGGCGTTGAGAAGTCGGCGGCATCAGCGCGAGAGAATCTTCGCTGACCCCAGCCGTACCCGGACCTCGTCGGAGGCCTCCGTGTCGAAAGGCTCCAGCTCGGACCGTCGCCGGAGCTCCTCCGACCGGGGTTCTCCCTCCGGGGACCATCGGCGGAAGGGAAAGCCCCGCGAGGGCGGCGTCGGTGGACGCTCCTGGCTCCGCGAGGGCCAGGTCGCATAGCCCCGACAGCCGCCCCGGGTCCTTGGAGAAGGAGCACCTCCCGAAGCGACCTCGCCTGGAGTCGGAGATGCCTGCCCGGGTAAGTCCTGTAGTCCTTCTGGACTCGCCTCCGCGACAGCCGACGTCGGGCCCGACGCCGTCGGGGCCCGAGTCGGGGGCTGCTGGGTCACCTGAGCTCGGACTCAGGTTGACGGCCTTGGAGAGCAGACTGTCTGCCTTCATGGACCAGCAGCGGGCACTGCTCGCTGGCTTCGCTGGCGTCGCTGCCCCGACCGCCGGGACGTCGACGTCCAAGTCGACCCCGGAGACCGAGCCGATCCTCGAGTCGATGAGAACTCGAGTCGATCCTCGGTCGAGGTCGCCCTCGGCCTCCCGTTCGGGACCGAGGTCGCCGACGCCGACTCCCTCGGCGTCGGGGCGGCTGGCGCCGCACCCTGCCCGGGCCGACCCCACCGAGTCCTCGTCGGAGTCGGTCTGGGGGGCTGAGGAGGAAGAGTCACCTGATTCTTTCCGGACTCGGTGTGTCCCATCGGACTCTCCGGAGTCCGAGCCTCGGAAGCAGTCCCCCCCGGAGGATGCCCGGTTCTCGGACTTCGTTAGGGATATGGCCAAGGCTTTGGCCTTCCCTGCGGATCCCGAGGAGGAGCCTCGAGCCGAAGAGCTCGACGCCCTCCAGTATGACTCTCCCGCGAGGGAACACTTTACTGTGCCGGTTCCTCCTATGCTGGAACGACTACTCTTCCGCATGTGGGAGAGTCCGGCCTCCTCGCCGGTCCTGAGCAAGCGGGTCGATTCTATCTATCGAGTCCGCAAGAGCCCTGGCTTTCAAAAGGCACAGCTGCCACACCATTCCATGGTAGTGGAATCGGCCATGCATCGTCTTAAGAGCCAGAATATGCACTCCTCGGTGCCTCCTGGAAGGGAGGCCCGTAACCTGGATGGCCTTGGCAAGAAGTGCTTCCAGGGCTCTATGCTCGCCTGTCGTGTCCAGACTTACCAGCTATACATGGGCATGTATCTCCGGGATCTGGCTAAAGAGCTAGCCGGATTCTCCGCTGGTCTCTCGAGGAGCCCTTGCGGAGGTTCCTAGCCTTGTCCACGGGTATTCGGGAATGCTCAAAGTTCATGTCCCGAGCAGCCTATGATGGCTTTGAAGCCTCGGCTCGAGTGGCCGCAGCCGGCATCGGTGCCCGCCGACAGGCTTGGCTTCAGTCGTCCGACCTTGAGCCCTGGGTACAGGACAAGTTGGTCGATGTCCCCTGCCGAGGCGAAAACCTCTTTGGCAAGCCCATGGCGGAAAAGGCTGCACAAATTGAGACTGAGACTCTCACCAGGACCAGGCTTTCTAGGAAGACCTCCGCCCCTTCCCAGAAAAAGAAGGGCTCGGGAAAAAAGTCCTTTTTACCCGAGGAAGGCAGCTGCCTACAAACAATACCCCCATTATCAGGCCCCTGCAGCTCCCAACAGGGCCAGCAGGCCAAGGGATGGGGTAACGGGTCCCGTAGGCAGCAAGCCCCCAAGCCTGCACCACCAGCCCCTGCTCAGCAGGGTGGGGGTTTTTGACTCGCTCAGCATAGCCTCTCCCCCCCCGCTGGTTCCCCCCAGCACCGGAGGCCGGCTGGTTCACTTCGCCCACAGGTGGTCCAGCATCACTGCCGATGCCTGGGTGCTTCAGGTCGTGCGAGAGGGCTACCTTCTCCACTTCCACCAGGTCCCTCCCTCCTATTTTCCGGGAGAGCCTCCGCGCCCCCCTCTGCACAGGGAGTTGCTCCTTCAGGAGTTAGCAGGTCTTCTGCAGGAACAGGCGGTGGAACCGGTGCCACACCACCTGAGAGGTCAAGGCTTCTATTCAAGGTATTTTCTGATACCAAAGAGAACAGGAGGCCTCAGACCCATCCTGGACTTGCGCAACCTCAACAAGTTCCTTGTGCGGGAGAAGTTCAAAATGCTTACCCTTGGAATCCTTCTGCCCTACCTCCAGCAGGGAGATTGGCTATGCTCCTTGGATCTAAAGGATGCCTACACGCACATCCTCATCCACCCAAGCCACCGCCAATACCTAAGGTTTGTGGTGGCAGGAAATCATTACCAGTACAGAGTACTGCCCTTTGGCCTGTCCTCCGCACCGCGAGTCTTCACAAAATGCCTCGCGGTCGTGGCGGCCCATCTCCGACTTCGCGGCCTTTTTGTCTTTCCGTACCTCGACGACTGGCTCATCAGAGCAGCGTCCGCTCAGGAGGTCACCCACGCCACGTGCCGCACGGTGACTCTGCTGCAGCACTTGGGCTTTGTCATAAACTTCGCAAAGTCCACTTTGCTCCCCTCACAGGATCTCGAGTTCATCGGCGCAAGGCTGCACACCCCTCAGGCGCGAGCGTACCTACCGCTCGACAGGGCTCAGCGGCTCATGGACCTAGCCGACCGCTTTCGCAGCCAGCCCCTGGTCTCCGCCAGGCGCTTCCTGAGACTGCTCGGCCATATGGCTTCCACCGTCCATGTGACCCCCAATGCCCGCCTGAATATGCGGTCTGCTCAATGGTGTCTCCGCCGGCAGTGGCGACAAGCCACAGGCGGCCTAGCAGACCTGGTGCGCGTCTCCGAGCCGCTGGTCTCGTCTATCCGGTGGTGGCTCCGGCAGCCGAACCTGGTATTAGGAATGCCTTTCCAGTCACCTCAGCCGACCCGGGTGCTGACCACCGATGCATCCCTCCTGGGCTGGGGAGCCCATTGCCAAGAGGCACGTACTCAGGGCCTCTGGACCAAGTGGGAGTCTGCTCAGCAGATCAACTTCCTGGAGCTCAGGGCGATCCGCCTAGCTCTCAAGGCCTTCTCCCACCTGACCTCCCAACAGTCCGTCCTTGTCCAGACGGACAATCAAGTTGCCATGTTCTACGTGAACAAGCAGGGGGGCACGGGCTCCTTCCTCCTCTGCCGGGAGGCACAGAAGCTCTGCTCTTGGGCCGTCAGTCACGGCATTCTCCTCAAGGCAGTTTATCTCCCGGGCCCAGAAAATTGCCTGGCGGACAAACTCAGCAGGGTCCTCCAGCCGCACGAGTGGCGTCTGGATCCCTTGATCGTTCAGAAGCTCTTCCTCAGGTGGGGCCTCCCCACGGTGGATCTCTTTGCCAGTCCTCGCAACCGGCAACTTCCTCGCTTCTGCTCTCGTCAGCCTCACCCCCTTCGGGTTGCGGCGGACGCCTTTCTGATCTCATGGTCGGGGAGCCTTCTGTACGCTTTCCCTCCCATTCCGTTAGTCTCTCGGACTCTTTTCAAGGTTCTCCGAGACAAAGCCTTCATGATCCTGGTGGCCCCTCGCTGGCCCAGGCAGCCGTGGTTTCCGCTCCTGCTGCAACTGGCGGTGGAGGATCCAATCCTCTGGGGGCGCAACCGGATCTCCTCACCCAGGATCAGGGGTCCCTACTGCACCCCAACCTCAGGTCTCTCAACCTCATGTCCAGGCAGCTGAGATGGTAGTCATAGCTCCCCTTCTCATCCCGGCGGAGTTGGAGGAGGTCGTCTTGGCTTCGCGCACGGCCTTCTACCCGCAAATGCTACGCCCTTAAATGGCGTCGCTTTGCAGTCTGGTGTACCGAACAGTCTCAGGATCCCTTCTCCTGCCCGGTGTCGGTGATCTTGCAGTACTTGCTACACCTCTCTAATCTAGGACTTAAGTCCAACTCCGTCAAAGTTCACCTCAGTGCTCTTTCGGCACATCATGTGCCGGTGGACGGTAGACCTCTCTCCAGCGACCCTCTCGTAGCGAGGATTCTCCGAGGTCTCCTTCTACTTAAACCACCTCTGCGCCCGCCAGCGCCGAACTGGGACCTGAATGTGGTTTTGCAGCGGATCACCTGTCCGCCTTTTGAACCCATGGCAACATGTTCTCTCCGTTTTCTGTCTTGGAAAACACTGTTCTTGGTAGCCCTCACTTCCGCTAGGCGCGTAAGTGAGTTGCAGGCCCTCGTGTCTGATCCCCCCTACACTAGGTTCTACAAGAATAGGGTAGTCCTACGGACTCACCCTAGGTTTCTGCCTAAAGTGGTCTCCCCTTTTCACATCAATCAGGAGGTGGTACTTCCAACCTTCTTTCCCAGACCACACTCCAGCCGAGCTGAGACGGTCCTCCATACCATGGACGTTAGAAGGGCATTGAACTTCTACCTTGACCGTACGCGGGAGCACCGTAAAGCTGCTCAGCTTTTTGTGTCTTTTGACCCCAATAAATTGGGACTCCCGGTCTCCAAGCGTACTCTGTCCTTCTGGGTTGCGGACTGTATCTCTTGGGCTTATGGGGCAGCCGGACTCGCCTTAGAAAGTCGAGTCACGGCTCATTGTGTTCGGGCAAAGGCCACGTCAGTGGCTTACCTCCGCTCTGTTCCGCTGGCAGACATCTGCCGGGCCGCTACTTGGTCTTCGAGCCAGACTTTTGCGGGCCATTACTGATCCTCGAGAGGGGAAGTCCCGTAGGGACTGCGCTTTTGGACAGGTCACGCCTCCTCCGCTAATCTCTTTGAGGGTCTGAGCAACTCCTACCCTCCATCCCGGATCGTGGGCTACCGGGGGGTGAATAATTCAGCGCAAGATTCTTTCCCTTCGGTGATGCTGAGCCTAGAGGGAGTCTCATTTTTGTGCTTAGGGTCTCCGGTAGCCTTGAGATGGGGGAAAGTCCCATAACGTGAGGACTGAACTTCCTGCTTGGTCCTGGAGGACAGCGTAGTTACTCACCTGTAACAGGTGTTCTCCAGGAGCAAGCGGAATCAGTCCCACTACCCTCCCTCCTCCCCTTGGAGTTGCAATCGTATCGCTTATGTTCTTCTGTTTGGCAAAATTTTTATGCTGTATGTTTTTAGCTATGTCATCTGACTGGCTAAGATGGCACCTTCGGGCGGGAAGACGACCTCAGCGAAATTGCTGCGCCGCTGCAAATTCCTCACAAAACAAGAAAAAAAAAAAACCAACAAAACAGAAAAAGAAGAAAAAACAAAAAAAAAAAACCCCCCAAAGGCTTTCTGCTCCCTGAAAAGCTGGGGGAAAATTTCTCCGAGAGCATGGCCTCCCGTCATGGCGCCGACGTCACCCCCATACGTGAGTGACTGATTCCTGCTGCTCCTGGGAGAACAACCTGTTTCCAGGTGCAGTACCCCTACGCTAAGCCACGCCCCCAAATAACACCCTGTAGTTGAGGACTGGGACATTCATAAAAATAATATTATCGAAGTGCCGTTCACTCCACAGCAGAGTATGGCAACACCAACACTGGTCACCTAGCAGTGTGTTCCATTTGGCTATTGTTTTTTTCTGGGGTATAAAAGCAGTCTGTGGTTGCAAAAAAGAAGGGGGGGAGAGCTCTTGGGTAAACAGAGGACCACCCCAGACCGGGAGAAAACCCGCACTACTTTGCTCCAGAAAAACCGCTCCAATTGCCACAGGGGTTAAAGAGTGGATTTT